>CANSZD010001022.1:52500-1400000 GCA_947648045.1 Beta corolliflora | reverse complement strand
CCTTTTCTATTATCAATTTCTTTCTAACGAAAAAAGAATTTATAAATGTTACTTTCCATCTTCCTAACCTCTAGAGATTTATATTAAGCTTTACATCAAAACGAACAATTTAAGGACTTTAATTGATGATGATACTTTTCCACTTCGTACATCTCTCTTGTTTCCTTTTCAGGCTACCCTATAACTATTTCATATCTAATGTTACTTCTAAACCTTTCTCATATAGCGGAAATCTTTCCTTTCCTGGTTTGAGCAACAAGACAAAAATGCTTCATGAAATTTCTCTTCTGTTCAACGGATGATGATTTAGCTATTGTGTTGGTGATGTGGTGTAACAAATTACTATTTGAGGTATCATACTTCCTTCGTTTTCGTTTCATGCTCTTAGTTTGACCCTTTTTATCTCTACAAAAGATTACAAATTAGAAGGAAACGCGTGAATTGTTATAGCTTAAAAGTAGAGTAGTCTTTTTTGATACATTGTTAAAGATACTTTAGATTTTGTTAAGGATCATAAAAAAAATTACACTTTATACAATTTAAATTCCTAATACTATTTGGTTCCCCCTTTTCCTCTTGCTTTACCCCTAAAGAAAACTATTTCCTTTGTTTCCGTTAAGGTTATTTGGTTTGGGGGTTTAATTAATTAGATAGCCAAGAGTCATAATCTTTCCTAGAAATAGCTTCTACGACGATAGGCATTAACATGTGAATGAAGACTGAACAGAAGGAAAGGAGGTCTTCATATGGAGTTGCTAAGAAAAAAGAAACAATGCAAGTTGGTGGATGTTTTAATTGCAACACTCTGATTTTCACATCATCCAATATATAATTACACTGATACAAAACAACACCGACATCTAACATACTACTATTTGGCTAACATTTTAATCATAAAAGTACAGTCACGACTAGCATATGAATATTACAAAGACTAAAGTATTGCAACTACAAATAAACGAATGAAGTATTAACTATTAAGTGCCGAATTTAGATAATAGGAACCAAAATAGAAAATATTTGCACCACATATAAAGAGAGAAAAAAGAAGAAGAATGTAGTCCATGGTCAAAGATGGACCAGAGCTGTCTATCTCATAGAGGAGAATTAATTCTTATTGTCTCCAAGAAAATACAAAGACAAAGCTCGGGCCCTATCCCACCAAGCTTGTAATCAAGGTTTTCTATAGTCTGGACCATTTTTTAACAACATTTGGGCTACCTTCAGCTGCCATTCTTCAAATTTGCAAGATGGGCTTTCTTTTCCAAATTGGGAACCAAAACAAGCCCCTGGAAATTAACTTTCATTTTGGAATTTTTTGGACTTGTTTTATTACATCTTGTTTTTGCGTAAATCATTCATTTATCAGATATTTCCACCATATATGCCGTTGATAAGATCAAAGAGTAGCGTCTCCAGACTCCAATTACTATTGTTTTTTTTTATCAGAGAAGAAAACTAGGAGGTGTCTACACAAGAGACACCCCTAAAGCATCAATAAGGATGGTTCTGACAAATGTTCAAGACAAAAACAATTGAAGAAAATAGAGCACAAATAAACTCTAGTAGATGCTCCGCCACGGCAACACACCATCTCCCCAGGCCCAACCGAAGACAACTTCTTGAAACCCTTCACGAGGGGCAAGACAAGCAACACTGAAAATGAATAAACTCTCAAATCTTCACAAGATAACCGCACTTACTTGAGGCCACACCAATCTAATACCAACCACAAATTTAACAAACTAAAAACAAGAACAAAAAATAGAGAAAATAAAAAATAGGAAAATAAACCCAAAAAAACAACTACTTCCTCCATTTTTTACATGTGACACTTTCCTTAAATGGAATGGTGCAAAATACATGTGACACTTTTTTTTCTTTCCCAAATTGATAAGTTTTGGCCTGTTAAATTACCAACTTACCCTTACTTATAATAATTAACTAAAATTAAACTTACTTAATTTAACCTCATATACTAATCTAAATTAATTAAACCTCCTCTCTCTCTTCCACCAACCCTCCCCAGACCCACCCCAACCCGCCCAACCCCTTCCCCACCCCCTTCGACCCGAAGCCCACGCGAGCCCGGATTTCGACGGGGGTGGGGAGTTTGGGTGCGGAATCGGCCAGGGTGGGGGGAGGATGCGAAAATCGACGGGGGTGGGAGGAGGGGTGGGAAATCGACGGGTGCTTGCGGGGGGTGGGGAAAACGACGGGGGCGCGGGGTTGGGGAGGGCGGGGCCGCACGGAGGTTGGGGAGGGGGTTGGGCGGTGGTGGGAGGGGGTCACTGGGACAATGGGGGAAGGGGGGCTGCTGGGACAGTGGGGGAAGGGGTGGTCCCCACTCCCTTTAATCCCCTACCCTTACTTTTACTTAATCCCCACCCCAATTTTTTTCTGGGTAACCGTGTTTTTCAAAAGTGTCACATGTAAAAAAACCGGAGGAAGTACATAAAAGCTACCATTCGCCGGAGCCGCCAACGAACACCAGTGAACGAAACACCAGTGGATGAACACCAGTGAATGAAACACCAGCGAATGAACACAAATGAACGACCCACTGAGAACAAATACCAACGAACGAACACCAGCGAACTATCCACCACGACGAGCACCAGCGATGCGAAACCCACGAGGCCACGACCCACCGAGAACGAACCGTCGACTTGAACGAACACCAAGCGGAGCCCGGCCAAGAGGGGGAGGGAAGAAAACCCACACCGACCGCACACCCTCAAGCATTCATTTCGAAACTGCTTAAATTTAGAAATTCCAAAAGCTAATCAAGGGGCTAGAGAACCAAAGTCCAACTGAGGACATGAGTAATTGGACTACTTGATAAAAAATAAGCCATAACAATGGCTAGATGTAGGAGGAAATGAAGAGGGAGGAGGCTAGGGTTTTAATTTCTAAAGAAAAATCTTGTGCTATTGTAACTTTGTAAGAGGAAATTTGTCAAAAATTATCTAATAAAAAAATTGTTGTAAAAAATTACCTAATAAAATATTTTAGGTTGTGTACCACTTACTTTATGTCGAAATGTAAGGGATTGACTAGTCTTCCGTCATTGACCTACCTCAACACAATAATGACTTTTAAGTGCGTTGTTAGATGTAAAACTTTTTTTACAAGTTTGTTTGACTGAAAATAAAGTTTTAGCTTTGAACAAAATAGTTGTAATTTGTTATTTGTAGACAAACCCAAAATTTCCCTATATATCTCTTTGTTGGTGAAACTAATGTCATCAAACACTCATAAATCCTAAGTAATCGTGATATACAATATCATCATCAAGTATATATAGTGTATTAAACCTCTTATCAAAACACTCATCAAATTGTTACACCAACTCAAAACTTATCCAACAAACAATTTATTATTATTTTAGGACCATTACACTACAGTTGACCGTAATTGCCATGACCCGCATGTCACAAACTATACCTTATTGGTCCGTCCTAAACTCTCAAATTTAGCTCAATTCAAAACCTAGTTTGACCCTCTCTCTCAAACCGCAACAACTCAAAATCCAACCCGCCATTTGAGCCGCTTTACCGACTACGCATACGACTTACAACAACAGTAGACCATGATCTTGCATGGTAGCCAACTCCTTGTCATATGATCAATTGATCACTATTTCCTAGCTTTGTTTACAGTTTACTTGTTAACCATCAATCTTAACATTTGATACTACAAAATCACTCCCATATGGTAAATTTTTCATCTTTCTTATCAAATCAAAATATAAAACTATAATATACTAAAAAGCAAAAAAAAAAGTCTCTCACAATTTCCTTGTAGCTGCCGGCTCATTCTCTATCTCTCTCTAAAAAAAACAGCGTGTGATACTCTGTCTGTGGAAGGAGATCAAATCACACCCCTCCCAACCAAACCAAACAAAAAAAAAACTCAACCGTTACTCCGCGCGTCAGTCTTTCTCTCTCTCTCTTCAACCCTTATTCTTTGTTTGGAGACTTCTCTCTCTCTCTCTCTCTCTCTCTCTCTCTCTTGGGGGGAAAATTCAGATTGAGAAAAACCCCCCTTTTACAATTCTCAATTGACAGCTTATTTTTCTTCACTACATACCTAATTCCCAATTTTATTTTATCGATCCCCTTATCTATTTTAACCAATCTTAAACAAGAACAAATTTCATGAGTGTCAATTTTCCTCAAACCCAGATTTTTCATGCCCTAACCCTAGATTCCTTCTTTTAATTTTGTGGGTTTGGTTTTTTTTGTGCGATTATTGAGCTAGTAATCGAAGTTTTATCAATTTGGATGTAAACAAAAGCTGCCCAGTTCGTCGATTTTCTGGAAATTAAGATCAAGGTTGATTGAAAAGGGGTTTAATTGGAAGGTAAAATCATCTACCCTTTTCATCAATTTCTCAAGTTTTTATAAGATTGTGGTGGATTTGAGGAAAAACCCAGGTGATTTAAATTTGTGGGTATGTAAAAAATCTTTGAAATTTGAGAAAAAGGAAGGATTTTTTTTGGTAGCAATTATGGAGGTTAGGGTCTCATTAATGAAGTTGGTAATTTTGGGGGTTTTATTAGCTTATTGTACTTTTACTATTGTTGAATCACAACAACAATCCCAACAATCCCAAGAATCTCAACAACAACAACAACAACAACAATCTCAACCTTCACAACCGAGGCAAGGTGAAGTAGATACACAACCACCTCCACAACAACAACCACCACCACCACCTCCTCCTTCTCCTTCTCCTCCCCCGCCTTCGCCTTCACCTTCGCCGTCTCCGCCTCCATTTTCTCCCCCGCCTTTGCCTTCACCACCACCTCCTATATCGCCGCCTCCGAGTATTCCTCCTCCACCATTATCGCCTCCGTCTCCGCCACAACACCGTCACGCTCAACGATCACACAATGTGGCCAATCCCAATTCTCAAGCTAGCAATGGGAGTTCCAATCTCAATACGGGTAAGAAGATTGGGTTGTTGTTTGCTGGTATTGCTGTCATCTTGCAAATTGGGGTGATCAGTTTTCTAGCTTTTAAGAGGAGACAACTTTATAAGATGCGTGGCTAAAATTATTCATTGGTTTATGAGTTATGACTTATGAATTATGATGGAGAAGCAGAGTTTTCCTTTTAGTATTCACTTGTTATGCTTTAGTGATTAACTTTTATATGGCGGAATTTGGATTGGATTGGATTGGATTGGATTGGATTGAATTGAATTGAATTGGTGGGTATAGCGGGTGAATGATGAGGAGGAGAGATATGATTTAATCAGTTTTTGGGAAGATTTGAGGCATTGGAATTTGAGCAACAGAGGATTATTCATTTGGGGTTCTTCTTTCTGTAAATGGGGTAAATCTTTGATTGTTTTTCTTTTTCTTTCGATTTTTTTCCCTTCTTAAATTTGTGTTGAGATTCATATATCTTGTTTTTAATACATTTGACTTATAATTCATACTTGGGAACATGGAGTTTTTACCCCTCCATATTCTTGTACTGGTTTTAATTTTACTAACAATTGACCTAGATGGCTAACGTTGTACTATTTGACTGTAAATTAGAGGAGCTATGGAAATATTTTAATTGAAGCAGGTCTCATTCTCTGTTATTTGTGTTTATGAATCTTGACTTTACACTAAGTGACCCTTGATTGTCTTCTTTATTGCGAAGATGAATGAATGCGTGTATTATTAAGCAATTTCCTGTGCCTTGGGTCAATTTTGTTTGATATTCCACCCGAGTTCTAGTCAAATGAGCATCAGCATCCATCTTACATGCATTCTTCAAATCTCCATAGTTGAGGAACGAGGTGATTTAGCAAGAGTTCCTGAACTTATGGATGCAAGAAAGAGGTTAAGTTTGTTTTGTAGGGGTAGTCAGTAATCATCACAAAAGTGTTCCTTCGTTACTCGTTCCTTAATTCACGATTATCTTTGGAGCAACAAAATGTTTTGTTGATGTTGATGAGTCTTGTGGTGTGTGGTATACCGGTATTAGTGCCATGAAGTTCATATATTTGGCCTACCGGTGCCCTCTTTGTAATATAAACGCACTTTTGCATTTCAATCGCATGAGTTAGTAATCAAACTGTGTACATTGGCTTCTCAAAACTATTTGTGCAGTGCAAGATGCTATAATTGGTTCGGTCACTCGGTGTCATAAACTTTCAACTTACTTTGTGGGACTTAGATCATCAAGCGTCGATTTAGAATCAATTGTTGGTTCAAGTGTGCTTTTTTTTCAGATAAGTTGCTATAGTTGCATGACTTGCATCGAGATGACTTCGTTCAAGATGGCTAGATAGACGAGATCCCGGCTCCCAACCAACCCGCACAGAAACTCTCAACTACTTAGGCTGATTAACTAAGAGTAACTATCATAACACATCAGTCCTAACCTCATAGTTGGAAGGTGGGAGCTCTAAGGTAGACCTCCCACTTGATGCTCATGTTTTCGGCTCTGGTTAGAATAGTCATAGTTGACTGTGCATGTCCGTATAATGTTTTGGATGTATGTTTAATATGTGACAAGGTGAGTTGAGGTCTTGGAGTAAGACAGATCAACTTTTGGGATATTGTCTGAGATTTGAGAAAATACTTGTTCAAGGACGATGACTGATGAGCAAGTGTGGAACATATACATGTGAACTTTGGCTGGTCTTGCTCTTGCCTTAAAAGTGCTTAAATTCACTCGGTTAGAGTTGTTGAGAATTGATCAAATTTTGGTCTTGTGGTTAATATTGGCTTTTGAACAAAGAGAAAATTGAACAAGTCATTCTTAACTCTTTAAGTGGGCATGTGAGCTCATCTCTCTGAACTTGGGGATGTAATTTGTAGTTTTAAATGTGTTAGATTTGTTAATTTTTTACTGTAAAATTTATGGTTTGACTTCTCAAAGTAAATTCTCAGATGCAAGACAGTGGCCCTAACGGGGTTATTGTATAAAAGGAGGTGAAAGATCTGGTTTTAAAACTAGGATTGGATCTATTGCCTTTTCGGATCTCTAACTTTTGTTTATCTGTATCTGATCCGAAATTTGGAAAAGAATCTGGATCTTAGAATTTCGTTCTCGTTTCATTGTGATTTGGGTCGAAAAAATGCACATCATATGAGTATTTGGTTGGCTATATCGAATTGGATATTGGATATTGGATCTGGTTGAATTCTTCTAATGTTATAAGCAAAAACTAATAATGAAGTGTCGAAACAATTCTCACTCACCATATTATGAACGCCTTAGTAGAAATTACCAACCTAATTTCCAATCATCACTTTTCCTAAGTTTCATCTCTACTTGCCGTCTTTGCTTAAGTCTTTCCCTCCATCCTCTAATAGACTTTCTATTTCTCCTTTTCATGTTTGCTAATGCATATGTTGTATCACTAATATTTTTAATTACATATTATTATAAATTATAAAAGTTTGATTTTTATAATGCATACAATGAGACGAATCAAACAAGATATGACTGTTTTTTTTCTTATATATTAGAAAAATAATTAGAAGATTTTCCTTATAAATAGTGTCAAATTTAAAATGGAAAGTCTATAATGAGATGGGAACGTAAGTGTGAACTTTGCTGAATATCTTTTTGATGATAAAAGTTAAGTGATTATATCATGTGGCATCTATGATAAAAGTTTAATAGATAGGGAGTACGTATTTATTTGAAGTAAGTAACTCCCTACATCAAAAGTTCAGTTGTTGTATTAAGATTTTATACTTTCGCATACGACGACCATCAATCAATTCTAAGTTTGAGATTAATTTTGATATATGTTGTGAAAATGTATTGATATCAATCAATAAATCAGTTTGCATTAGACCAATTCGTTGTTAAATGTAGACTCCGAAGTCTAACCAAGAGAAACATAAATCTAATAGTGTCTCTACGAATAGAATAACTCTCCAACAGAGATAAAATGAGATCAATTTGGGGTTTGAAGGAGAGGAAAGAGAAAAAGGGATGACAACCCAAGTTACCCAACTAATTACATTTATCTTCTACAAAAAGAAGTCCGAGGAAAAAGACTTTTCATGTTTAGTAGTATAAGTTAGACCAAGTCTCAATAGTAATAAGAAAGTCAAACCCCCTTAAATCTTAATATCCAACTTCTGGGTTTTGACGTCTTCAAGTCTTCAACTGTGGACCTTTTCTTTGATTTCGCCAAAGATACTTTCAAATGTTAAGAACTAAAATCATTAATATACAAAACATTTATTATATACAAAATTTTGAAGAGGTGGGTGATTATATAAAATGAAGTGGTATGTGACACATAAAATCTGTAGCAAGACTTTTGAACTGTTAGTGGAATACATATCACTATATCAGTGGAACAGAAATAATCAACTCTCATTCCCCCCAAAACAGAAAGTTGAAATTATTCTAAATACAATGAGATAATGAAAGTTGGGACCTTTTTTCATCCAATTGACAAGAATTTGATTTGTTTAGACTCAATGAGTACTTACAAGTTGAGCATAATATATCCCTATCTCCAAATCAAGGTCACAAAATTGATGGGCGAAATCATAATTCCAAGTCCAAGTAGCCATGAGTTTGGATATCACAAACTTGATCAGTGAAGCAATTAAGGAAGAAAAGCACTGAGTAACCTAAGCAAGAAGTTGTACATCAAAAAATATATTGCTATAGAAGTTATTAAACTTCAATCCATATACAAAGATGAGACTGAATATAGTTAAAGAAGCTAATACTTGGATATCATGAGTAGCTTATATACATACTCTAGTCATCCAGGGCATCTAATTTGAGTCCCGCAATTAATGCTAACACGCTACAAGCTATCTACAATGTCCTCTGCCTTATCATAGTTTATGCCTGCTTCGACAGCAACTGCAATGGCCAGGCATCAGCCGGGGTCGGATATCTAGCATGAGGTTTGCTCACAGCTATAGGTTGATTATTAGGGGTAGCGTCGACCTTTTGAAAAGCTTGCAAGTCAGGATTCATAGGAATGACATAGAGCGGGCCCAGAATTGGCTGTTGTTGAGAAGATAAATCGGTGGTAGGTGTTTGCGAAAAGTGGCCTTCTGCAAAGTGTGTAAGCATTTCCCTTTGCCATGATTCAGGAGGGCTTACATTTAGATCTGGCTTTGATTGGCCTAATCTCTCTTCCAATTCATTTTGCAATTTCTTAATTTGTACTTCAAGAGCAGTATTCTCCTCTTTCAGCTCATTCTTCTCTGCTGTCATCTACCCAGATATCAAACATATCAGGAAATTACATACTATATGAATTGGCAACACGTTGATTTCTATTGCAAAGCCATATTAGTAAATCAAATATTGTTGTGTAGTACCAAGCATCCAGATGATTCTTCAAAAATTACTAAGTATAGCAACATACCTACCTACAAATGCATGAACACAATCACGTGACTAGAAGATGCATATTTCTCAAGACCTAAGTTAGTCTCGGACTCATGTCTGACATAGATACGTGTTCAAGTGTCCAACTCAGCTATATAATGGAAATTTTCATCATCTTGACCAAAAATGAAGTGTTGAAGTGTTTCTACCCATGTCAAAGTGTCGAGAATCTTACACGTCGAACATGGGGTACTTTAGGTCAAATAAAGTATCTTGCTTATTAGGCCATAAACTCTAGAACAGATCTGGGATAAGATGAGGAAAACGAACATAAACACAGAGCAAACTGATGCCTATTATACAATAAAATCTTATAACATCCAGATTCAGAAAGATGCACCAGAACCATTCCTAAAAGGAGCATGCATCATTTCATGCTTTCCAATTGCTAGTATATTTATAGCAGAAGTCTGAAATACATTAAATAGGAGTATAAGAGCTTACATAATGAGATTCTGACAGCAGGGTTTCATTCTCCGTTCTGAGGCTCTGAATGTGAGAAACTGTATCTTTCAAAAGCCGAATAGTCTCATTCAGTACAGAGGCTTTACCATTGTTCTCTTGATTTAATTCTGCAAAAATTGAGATGGATAAGTCATTGACCTAACAAGCACCAAACTTGATAAACAAGTACACCAAAGTCCGAAAGTAGAATTACCAAGAACGCTAGCAAGTTTGTCGAAAAGCTCGTTCAGTTGTTCACGTTTCAGTCTTTCTCTCTCCGCCTTCACAACCTTTTTTGGTACCTTGCCACGCTTCCTTTTGTTAGATTGAGAACTGCAAATTGAACAGCCTTTATATGAGGAACATGTGCTATAATCACCAGTTAAAATACTCATATGCTTCACATAAAAGGACAGAATGTAGGAGTTCATTCGTAATTCCAAGCAAGCTCATAAAATCATGCCTTCCAATCCAATACACCATACTTACTCTACTGGGTTCTTAATTGAAGTCTGGCCCTAATATACCCCAGAAGAATATTGAACACCTCATTTTTTACATGAGCAAACTTCTGTTCAAATTACATTCTGCATTCAGATTGTTCAATGTATATACCATATACGATCTCATACACATATTCCAGTTCAGCTATAAACCTCGTTATGATGATTGATGAAGTAATTAGTCTATTATCTTCTTGGGAACACAATGTTCCCTCTCACAAGCTCACATCCCCTACACATGATCTTTTTAGCTTTTTTACGCGAGAGGAAACACCACCTTCCCAGGAACAACTAAGTGCTCGTTTGGTTGACAGGAAATTATGTAGGCAATGAAAATTCACATGATTTTCTCATTTGGGAAACACCACCTTCCCAGGAACAACTAAGTGCAATGGAAATTCCTTGGGAAATTGAAATTCCCACAAAATGTGGGAATTTAATTACCCACT
The DNA here is from genome assembly GCA_947648045.1 of Beta corolliflora. Taxonomy (NCBI): domain Eukaryota; kingdom Viridiplantae; phylum Streptophyta; class Magnoliopsida; order Caryophyllales; family Amaranthaceae; genus Beta; species Beta corolliflora. The sequence goes on along the minus strand of CANSZD010001022.1, from coordinate 1,389,218 downwards.
CCCTCCTTGGTCAATCAGAATTCCCACATGAATTGCAAATTTCTTGATGTCAACCAAACAAATTTAGGCCATTTCCTAGGAATTACAAAAGGGAAGTAATTTCCTAGGAAATGAAACTTCCTACCGGAATTAAATTCCCATGTATACCAAACGAGCACTAAGAATTTGCATTGATGAAGCAATCCATGGTTATGAAACTCAAAAGAAAGAAAATTCAAATTCTCTTTCTTGCCATATAAAATGAAGAAAGAAAAGGTCCCTAGAATGAATACTAAGATGTAAAATTGAATGGGAAAAAAAACAATCACCATATAAGTACAAAGAAAAATCTTCTGATGCACTGAACATAATATCATAAGCTCAATCTAAGTACTCACCCATCATCCACTGCATCCTCTGGTGCATCACTCTCCTCATTAAGAACGGGATCGTCGCCAATATCCGAACCCATTCTTCACTAATCCACCAATTACCAACCTTGACTTTTTAGGGTTTCAGCAAAAATTTATAGCCTGACAAAATAAACTCAAGCCCTAAGTTCCAATTAAGTCAAAAAAGCTTTAGTGAGATTATAGTACAATCATTTCAACAAAAACCATCAGTTATTCAGTCCCAATTTCAAAGATGTGTAAAGCAGAAATTATTGAAAATGCAAATATACAGCGAGATAATCACACAGTATAATTCAGCATAATGTTCGTTTCTCAAATAAGAAATTAATAATCATCAAATTAATAATGATATATGCCCCAATTGAACTTATTAATCTTTAGACTTTAGTGTTTAATCAAAATAGCTTAATTAATACCATCAACAGCTAAAAAAGAAAACACAAACGCAAGAAAATTAGGTCACAAAAAGACATTAAATCATACCCTAATCAAAATTAACACTGTTACCCCTTCCTAATCAACCAAATTAGCTATCAATGAACAATAATAATGATAAAAAAAAAAACAAATGGGTATCACCCAAAAAAGATAAAAATCCAATCTTTAAACAAAAAATACAAACACAGTTCAATCATCATACTTTACAACTCACCAATTAAAACACAGTTCTTCTTCCCCTGGGAATTGAATGAATTAATTGAAGATGATATCTCAATTGTAAGAAACTGGGTACAGAAATAATTAAAATATTTCTATGAAAGAATGGATTTTTGATGGAAAGAAAAAGAAAGGAAATAAATTATAGGAAGTGGGATAGTTTTGGGTGTGTGTTGATTCCACGTGAAATTGGACATCCTTCCACTAGTTGCTGCCTAAAATGCTCGCGCAAACCACACGCACAATGAAATTGTAAAATGAAGAAACGCTGATGTGCTGCATCGACGTGTATTGTCCACGCCACCAAACGTTTTGCTTAGTGTGGTTGTCACACTTCGTGTGTTCTCCATGAGTCTTATGAGAAGGATGGAAAATGACAAGTTTTATGACGTCTTTCTTTAAAATACTTACATTGTTCCAATTTTGTTTGGTGGAGCAAAAATCTTATCATACTAAAAAAAAATAAAAGTGTTGTAAGGTGGAACCTACCCGTGAATGGTGATGAATGATGGTTTCCTTTTTAAACATGTGGTCATGACTCATGAGTTCGAGTGTTGGAGCATAAAAGGGCTAATGTTTGAGAACATTTTAAACTGTGACTGGCAGGGTTCGTAAAAGTTGACCTAACCCGACCCGAACCCGAAATAAGCGGGTTAGAGTTTGGATTTTTGACCCATTTAAGTAAATGGATTGACACGATTAACCCGTTTAATTAAACGGGTTAGGTTCAGGTTGACATTTCTGACCTGAAAATGACCTGTTTTGACCTGATTAACTTAAACATATCGAAAATTCTCGAAAAAATATATGGATAAATCTAAAATTTGGTTAAAAAATAGTAAAATATCTCTAAAATAGGTCATAATTATTCCAAGAAACTCAAAATATGCATACTTTCAGTAGTGAACTTGCTCATTTTGTTTTTTAAGAAAATAATAAAATTTCAATATAATGATAATAATGATTAAATGGGTTAAACAGGTTATACGGGTAACCCGTTTATTAAATGGGTCGGGTCAGGGTTGAGTTTTTCGACCTGTTTATTAATTGGGTTAGGTTTGGGTTGAGGGATTTTTGACCCATTTATTATCGACCCGAACACGAACCCGACCTGATTGCCAGCCCTAGTGACTAGTGAATGAGGTTATTGGAAGTTTATATTCCAATAAGACCATCATATACCTCGTCCAAAAGAAAAATGGACCATAAATAAGTATAGAATTTAATCGCACGTCATGGGTACTGCCTCTAGAATCGGCAAAACATACCCGTATACATTTACCCGACTAGAGACTCTTTTTTTAAACATGAAACATGATCGAAATCCGAAAAAAGCCGACCTGAATTCAATCAGACCTGAATATGACTCATAAATGAAGATAAATCGAACCAAATCTGACCGACCCAAAAATGTTGACCCGAACCTGGCCCAAAAATAATGTAATATTTTTCACAAATATTAAAAGAATGGGTGGTCTTCTGCAGATTGGCGAAAAGATTTGTTTTGTTTAATAGATGGTAGAGGAAGTGAAAAAGGCGAGAGAAAGATGGGTTTAAGTTTACATATTACAATTCTCCCTTTTCTCTAATATGTTTTTTGTGAAATGTGGTTTTTTCGCCTATTTTAGTAATAAATTGCAAGTGAAAATGATAAAACGGAGGGAAATATCTAAAAAAATGCAAGTGAAATTTCAGGGACGACCTTATCCGAATTGACCCGATTCGACCCAAAACAAATCAACACGAAACAATTGGAACTGCCTCGATTCAATTTGACCTGATGGCAACTCGAGCCAGCAAACCCGAATCTGACCCAGCCCGACATCCCATTGATAAGAGACGGACCCGAACCAACTGAACACAAAGTTGGTTTGAATATCCCGACATGCATCCGACTAGCATGACCCGTATAAGCCCCACATGACTGTAGTAGTTAAAATTTTAGAAAAATTGATATTGTTTGTTGTTGATGAAGATATGTATATTTTTTTTTGGGTCCCACTGGGGACCCCTGGTAAGAAGAATGACCCTACTAGACCAACACCTCTCGCAGGTCAACCAACCCAGCTACACAGGTCAACGCTTGAGAGTAGGGGGATATAAGGGAATCCCTACTCCCAAGTATAAGTAGGTAGTGGGGTTCAAACTTGTGACCTCAAAGTCACAAGGTGAGTTCCCCACCACCTCCACCAAGCAAGCTTGGTTTAGATATGTATATATTGTTAGGTGGACCAATAATATTTATATATAGTTACCTACTATAAACTATGTTTTTTTAAGCTTATGTAAAACACGGATTGTATCATGTATATTAATTTTATTATTATATTGAATTATAAAATCAAAAATATATTATATAGTTTGAATTTTTTTTTTAGTTACATGTTGGTCTAAAGTTTACATAAATGAAGAAAAGAACTAACATTCCTTAACTTTGAGGAAGTCAATGCCTCAAGGGTAAAAGAAATTATATATACCAAGTTCGTCTACACAAACATACATAATTTAGATTTGTAAAGGCTTATATGCTGGACCTAATTCTAGTATATATGATTTATAAAAAAAAGGCAAAATTGGCCTCAACACTCTGAACTATAGCTTGGGTGCACCCAACACCACCAACTACGACTAGTAGCCTAAACATCACCAACTACGGGGTGGGGTGCAGTCTGTACCACCAACTGCGGGGTGGGGTGCAGTCTGTACCATAAAAACCCACCGTCATCGGCAACATTTTAGGCTTCCGACTTCGGTTGGTGGGGTGCAGTCTATACCATAAAAACCCACCGTCATCGGCAACATTTTATCGGCAATATTTTAGGCTTCCGGCCTCATTTATGGTACGGAATGCACCCCACCCCATAGTTGGTGGTGTTTAGGCTACTAGTCGTAGTTGGTGGTGTTGGGTGCACCCGAGCTATAGTTCAGGGTGTTGAGGCCAATTTTACCTAAAAAAAATATCACTATGTTAAAAAATAATATATATAAAAGAGGAGTACTAGCTATAGATTGTAAGGATAACTATGTGAGGAAAAAAAGTTAGTATATTAAAAAGTGTAACTTTCATTATAATAAGCTAATGTAAGAAAGACTGTGTTTTTTTTACTGAACTGAACTGTACATAACTTAATTTGTCTGAACTGAACTTAATTTGTTTGAATTGAACTATAAATAAAAACTGTGAGAGGAAACTAACTGAACTGAATTGAATTTGTCTGAACTGAACTGAAATTAATTTGTTTGAACTGAACTATAAATAAAATTTGTGAGAGGAAACTAACTAAATTGAACTGAATTTATCTGAGCTGAATTTATCAGAATTTGTCTGAACTGAATTGAACTAAATTTCCATTAATTTAGTCCAAAAGAACAGAACCAAAAGGTCAATGAATGCGAACAAATGGTATTAGTGTAATTTTATATTGTAAAGGGTTTCTATAAAAAAGGGTCACTGATCACTGTCACATAAGTGGTTTTGGTCCACACTAATATTGGTGTGGAGCAGGTCCACACTACCAGGTCCACACAAGATTAGCTCATTAGATTTATCTCGTAGATGCTGTTGGGCCCATTAATTTTCACATTGGCGGCAGGATTACATTTTCAAATTGGGAGATAAGTATTATCAGTTATCAAAGCTGAAGAAGCGGGCCCATGATTTTGCAGTTGAGAGAAAGAAGGAAGTGGTTGAGCAGGATGCTGATGTGGTCTATTTCTTGGGAAATATTCCAACGGCAACCATGAGATATTATTATTGAGTATAAATAGAACACTTGTAACCTAGATTTATTCATTGAAACTGATATTGACTCTTTGTACTCAAAAGTCATCTTTCTCATTCTCTCTCCACTCTTACTCCATTAGGGGTTCATTCATAGCTCTTGTAATTTGACGGTTGTATTGACGACTACATCATCATAGTGGATTGGTGATCAAGAGTATCACCCTCGGTTTTTCCCAACATTTGGGTTTTCCGCATCAACAATTGTTTGTCTTCTAATTCCTTTATATATTTCCGTTTTTGCTATTATTGTTTCTACGTTCATATAAGTATATAGCTCTTGTTGTTGGCTCCCCAATACCCTTTGCGTACCTAGTACAAAATCGGCATAAACAATTTGGCGCCCACCGTGGGGCCCTCAGAAAGATCTTTATACATACTTTGACGCTTTCTTTTTTTCCACTAGTTCGTTTGTGCTTTTTTCTTTCCCTGTGTTTGCAATGGCAGGAGAATGGGTAGCCACTCAAGAAGTCATCGATGAACTTAACCGCGTCAAGGCTGCTATGGCCACACTGAAGGAAAGCTACGTCGCATCATGCATGGAGAACCAGAGCCTGAAGTCCGCTCAGCAACATTCCAAAGGAGCCAGGCCTCGCAACGTCGGCGACGTCCCTAAGATGCCCGATCTGGAAGGAGAAGGGTTCGAGACTCCACTGAACCACAACGTTCCTGAGGACGGCGACGATTCGGACAAGGATGTTAACGGTGACAATGACGCCGACGCTAATCGCCAAGGAGGCCAAGCTCAGGCGCGACCACACTCCTGTTCTGATGATCCTATCCAGCAGCGTCTCCAGCAGTTAGAAGACATGATCGCCCGGATCCCTGGCGTCCCCCGTCCCATGGAGAAAGCGTCGCCGCATAGCTATGCAGATTCACCTTTTGCTGATCCAATCGCCATGATCGAAGTGCCGAAGCGATTTTCCGTCCCAACCATGAAGCTGTATGACGGCACTACAGATCCAAACGACCATGTCGCTCAATACAAGCAAAGGATGATCACCATCTCTATTCCTCGAAATATGCGCGAGGCATGCATGTGCAAGGGTTTCGCTTCAACGCTGACAGAGCCAGCTCCGCAATGGTTTATCAATCTTGGCAACGACACTATCTCTTCCTTTGCACAATTAATTAATGCTTTTAATTTGCAGTATGCTAGTAGTCGTAAGATGGAAAAGCAGGCTAGCGACTTACATAGAATTGTGCAAAAATCTGACGAATCCTTGAAAGAATTTGTCAACAGGTTTAACAGTGAAAATGTGTCAATCCCGAATTGCGATGCCAAGACAGCCATCGAAGCTTTCCAACGAGGGTTGGATGAAGAGTCAGACCTATACAAGGAACTCACCAAATACCCTTGTCCAACGTTCGAGGACGCTCAAGCCAAAGCCCTGGCTCAGATCAGGTTGGAAGAAGACATGCAGTCAAGGAAAGCATACAACAACGCCGACAGCAGGAAATCTGCGCCGGCCAAACAAAGTTCGTGGCGCCCAAAGCCTTACGATCGTCCACAACAGGTTCATAGCGTCCGTCATTCCGGATCTGCCAATAATTGGAAGAGTGACCCCGGACTGCCTCCCAAGCTCACTGAATATGGGTTCAGTGTCAACGCCTCAGGTATTGTTAACACTTTACATTCCTTAGGTAACGCTGTCAAATGGCCTTTCAGGAACGAGAAAGCTGCACCCCAGCGAGACAAATCCAAGTGGTGCGAGTTCCATGGAGACCATGGGCATGACACCGACGAGTGTGTTGCACTAAGGCGTGAAGTGGCTCACCTCCTTAAGCAAGGTCACTTGAAAGACCTGATGACAAACAGGGGAAAATAAACTTATTCCAAGGTCGATGGACGGCGACAACCTCCCACGTCGCCGACACATGTGAAGGTAATTAATGTCATTAGTGGCGGATCAGATATTTGTGGACTAACCTACTCTGCAGCTAAACGTCACGCGAGAGACGCACCAAATCAAGACGCCATACCCAAAGAGCTCCGTCACCCGTGTGATGCCGAACTTGAGGCCATGCCAATAACATTCGACGATGACGATCTCGGAGACGACATAGACATTCACCATGACGGTCTGGTAATTTCCCTAACTGTTAGTAATTGTTTCCTAAAACGTGTGTTAGTGGATAATGGCAGTTCAACCAACGTCCTCATGAAAGACACCTTGGAAGACATGGGCATTGACAAGCGTGACATCGTTCGAAAATCAACCGTCCTCGTCGGATTCAGCGGCGAAGCAAAGCACACCATGTAGACACATAATCGTGTCTCCCCATTTAAGGATCCAATGATGAAACATACCGCGACATTAGTTGGCGCGACTCAACGGAAGAACAATCTAAAGAACCATTCTAAAATGTGTTTCGAAATGATATTCTAAAGCCCAATTAATTGTTCATGATGATTAATTGTATTTCAAGCCCATAAAATGTTTTAAATCCATTTTAAAAGCCCAATCAAATATTTATTATTTTAATGGATATTTTTCATAAATATTTTATTATCTTTGATAAATAAATCAGATTTTTAATCCGTAAAATTCCATCTCCGAAATTTTAGGGATAAAAAAGTATATTTGAAAGACGCGCAATGGAATATGCGCCGGACGCGGGGGTTGCGCTCAGCGCGCCACGTGCGTCCAGCACATTGGCCATATCGCGTTAGGCGAGCCAATGAGCGCCTGACACATAGATTTTGTGACTCACACAGAGTCCCGCGTCAGACGCAAGTCTTGTGTGAGACGCAACATACTTTTCTATCTTTTCAAAATGCGCTTACACATGTGCATCTCTGTTTGGGCTGGCTGCGTCAGGCACACCAATGTGCGCCTGACGCGTGGCATTGCGCCTGCCACGTAGGCCTGCGCCTGGTGCAGGGCTTGCGTGAGGCGCTGTAACACCCCGATAATTCTCTCTTTTCAGAAATACCTTTATAATATAAACTTAGAGAATTACCCAAGTATTATCGCCCGTGTGATAACGTATCGGCTTATTCAGAATTTTGCAGCGGAAAACATCTAACTAAACTTTGTACTTTATTATCATAAATAAATAAATAACTAAGTACTTCAAAAACAATTACTCTATAAATGTCTACTCAAACAAACTTATTAAAATATGTTCCTACTAATGCGGAAACATGATAAACTAAATTACACAAGCTCTCCATTCCCAGATTCCCAATGATGCTACATCTGCGAACCTGTAAATGTCAATGCTCTAGAGAATCTGCTCACCAAAATTGGGTCATCACAGGATCAATAAGGCAAAGCCATGATCAACACATACAAACAAAGCACGTAATCAGCAAAGCTGAGTACTACATAATAATACATAAACTTTCCTAACATGATACTAAATAAATAACATGCAGGGATAAATAATAATATAATCATATAACATTCTGCAGACAACTTTTAACTGAACTAACTCTAAACATATTTTTATTACTCAAATGGAATAGTTATTGGACCCGAGTTGTACGATCTACTAATGCCTTCATTACGAAGACGAAATACGGGAGCTACCACGTATTCCGAAAATGACTGCGATATCGAGGAACCTTTGCTAACTGAAAAAGGGATGGTGATCAATTCATCTCCTGTAAAAAGCCATGGGCTACCACCATGTACTCCAACTCCTAATGTCCAACTCTAGACGTGCACCAGTCTAAAGTCTATAACCATCCTCGTTACACTTTACGTTCTTTACAGATTATTACTTGTTATGACACACATTCAAGCAATACAGAAATAACAATTCAACATACACAACTGAACTTCTTTTATCATAGGATTTAATAAGTGGCCACAACTTACAATCCAAGACTTACTTCTTTTAAATCTTAACTTTCTCATTTGTTGAACCTAGCCAACAATCAAACTTACCTTTAAAAGGCATACTTATCAACTTACCAAATAAGGCCCACAGTCCTCATTAAGCAGTGAAAATAATACTTGTAAGGGAACACATGAATAATCATGAATCAATCTTAATAATATATTAATTCCCCCATGTGAATTAATAATTACAGTTCCCATCCCATTAACATGCTTGCATCAACATTCCATACAAACATGATATTCTACTCAAAATCAATTATCATAATCAACATGTTTGCACACAGGCATAAACATGCAAAATCCAACATAATAAATATCATACATGAACTCAACATAGTTCCTATGCATGATACTACTTAATTCTTCTTCATAAAATCATGATACTATCTCAATCATCACATAGGTATGTACGTACCTTGTGTAAACTAATCAATGCCACTTTTAACCCTTTAAAAGTCTCCTACAGAATATTCTCCGCCTAGAAATCAAATATAACTAAAATCAATGCTCTTAAATAAAAAGACAGCAACTTTAAAATATTTAAAATCCCCTTTAAACATATTCAAAAGTTGATTTTACTATTAAAACTTCAATTACTTTTAATTCCTAGCATAGTACCACCATACTAGTAATTAAAATTCTTAAAACTCCCTAAATAAAATACTTTCTGAAATTCCAGCAACTTATAAAATCATAAAACCCTCTTTAAACATATGCAAACATGTTTAAATTCATAATCTAAACCAATCTCATAGTATACAACATGCTACTATGGTTTTCTAATAATTAACACCCTAAAAATCCATGCTTTAATGATTAAAACTTCAATCTAACAATAATAAATAAATCTGAATTTTTATTCTTATAATATATAATATATATGAATCAAGATTATTTATTGAAACAGTAAATTAAAATCAATAATCATGATTAACATTAAAATAAAGCATAAAAACATAGTCTTTAATGGAAACTTGAGGAAAAAGGAAAGAAATTAACCAACAAAGCAAAGAACCAAGAACAAGGATGAAGGCGCCGAAACAAGGAACACCCAGCAGCAATTCGGTGCACAAGACTTGTGATTTTGAAGGTTTTGTAACGTTTCTTGTCGAAGAAGAAAGCGTTACTTGAAGAAGAAGAAAGAAAACTTGAGAGGAAGAAATCTGAAATTTACGTGGAAGAGGAAGAGAGGAAGTGCCGTGAGTTTTGAGAGAGAGAAGAATGAAAATAATCTTTGTGTGGTAAAAATAATTGGGCTTAAGGTATTTATAAGTAGGGTTTTCTTTTTGGGCTTAGGAAAAGGAGATTGAGTTTGAATATAATTTGATGACAACTAGGATTGATAAATTAGAACTCCTAGCATCAATATAACTCCTTTTTCTAATCTACTTAGAATTTGGGTTCCTCAAGTCCACTTAGACTTCTTTTCCAAATCAAATTCGTATTTCAAACCTTTTTCAAAGCATGCCTAATTAAAATATTTTCAACTTTCTTAAATTCTTAAAATAATTTCATTTGACTTTTAGAAATAGTCAACCTACTTTAAATAATAAAAATCATTTCAACTAAAATATAAATATATATGTGATAAAATATATTTATAAAATCCTTTAAAATTATGGGGGATTACAGTCTACCCCCCTTAAAAGAAGTTTCGTCCCGAAACTTGACACGAAAACTCACATATCTTTCAAAACTTGAACTCATCTTTGCAAAAGTTTACGAAGAATTGTGCTACTTGTGCACACTTTTGCTAACTTAAAACACTTGTGTTACTTATGAACACGCTTTCCTATGCGGAGAATCTACTTCTTTAGCACTAACATGTGCAAATTGCCCAACATAGGCGTACATATGCATAAAAATCTCATAAAAATAGACAAAAAGCGCGAAATTTATCGCCATTCTATCCCCCTTAAGGAAAACGAGTTACGCCCTCGTAACTCACCTCGAGGAACAAGTCTGGATACTTATTTTTCATCTCATCTTCGGCTTCCCACGTTGCCTCTTCAGATTCGTGGTTAGACCAAAGTACTTTCACGATGTGGACGTCCTTATTGCGTGTACTACGCACTTTTCTGTCGAGAATCCTGACAGGCCTTTCCTCATATGTGAGGCTACTATCGATCTGAATTCGCTCAGGCTCTAGGACATGGCGTTCATCAGGAATATAACGTTTAAGTTGAGAAATATGGAACACGTCATGCATCTTTTCAAACTCCATTGGCAAAGCCAATCGGTAGGCTACTTTCCCCGATGCGCTCCAGGAATCTCATATGGGCCTACATACTTAGCACTTAACTTGCCCTTTTCCCCAAATCTCATGACGCCCTTAGTGGGTGATACCTTCAAGAACACCTTATCACCTATAGTAAACTCATCTTCACGCCGCTTCAAGTCCGCATAACTCTTCCGTCTATCTTCGCGACTTGAATTCTAACCTGAATCAGTCTGACATTCTTGACGGTTTCTTCAATAAATTCCGTCCCCAAGACTATATTCTCACTAAAGTCATTCCAACAAATGGGGCTTCTACACTTCCGTCCATTTAATGCCTCAAAAGGTGCAATCTTAATGCTCGCATGATAACTATTGTTATAAGAAAACTCAATCAGGTCTAATTGGTCCTCCCAACTACCTTGAAAGTCAATAGCACATGCTCTCAACATATCCTCCATAGTCCGGTTAGTCCTCTCGGTCGACCATCGGTCGCGGGTGAAAGGTGTACTCATCTTCAATGTTGTCCCAAGATTCAATTGGACCTTTTTCCAAAATTTCGAAAGAAACCTAGAGTCACGGTCAGAAATGATATCCTTTGGAACTCCATGTAGTCTCACCACATGCCTAATGTATGTCTTAGCAAGTTGCTTCTTTTTCCACGTCTCCTTAATGGGTATAAACACAGCAGATTTGGTCAATCTATCCACATTAACCCAAATAGTGTCGTTTCCACTCCTCGTTTTAGGTAAGGCAGTCACAAAGTCCATAGAAATAGAATCCCACTTCCATCCAGGAACCTCTAAGGATTGAACCTTCCACATGGGTCTCTTATGATCTATCCTCACTTTCCGACGGAGTTAGGCACTTAGACACATACTCGGCTACCTCTCGCTTCATATTTGGCCACCAATAGATACCCTTAAGGTCCTTATACAACTTGTCACCCCCAGGGTGCACAGAATATGGAGTATTATGCCCCTCATCCATAAGACGTCTCTTAAGGTCGTTATATTTTTGTGGTACACACCACCTCCCTTTAAACCTTAAACTCCCATCATCATGAATCTTAAAGTCAGCTTCCTTACCTTGCCTAATTTTCTCCTTGATCTTATCTAGGTGCTCATCTCTGACTTGACCTTCTTTGATTTCGTCTAAAATTGACAATCCCAATGACAAAGCACTCAACCTTGCCTCGATCTCTCCAGGATTTAGAATTTCTAGGCTAAGCCTTTGCATATCTCGACACAACTCCTCAGAGACTATCAAGGTACTCAAGCTATGACTCAATTTTTTCGCTTCAAGGCATCGGCAACCACATTTGCTTTCTCCTCATGATACTGGATGTCTAGGTCATAATCCTTAATCAACTCCGACCATCTTCTTTGCCTCATATTCAGGTCTTTTTGAGTGAAAATGTACTTCAAGCTTTTATGGTCTGTGAATATCTTACAAGTCGCTCCATAGAGGTAATGTCTCTAAATTTTCAATGCAAACAATATGACAGCTAACTCTAGGTCATGGGTAGGGTAATTAGCCTCATAATATAAGGTTTCAATTAACGCGACGCATACGCAATTACCTTCCCATTCTGCTGTAGCACACATCCTAGACCATTCTTCGAAGCATCACTATATACCTCAAATCCCTCATTCCCATCAGGCAGATCTTTCAAAATCTGAAAGGCTTCTTCACACTTTTCACTCCACTCAAATTTTGACTCCTTTTTCATCAAATTGGTCATAGGTCTTGCTATCTTCGAGAAATCTCTCACAAATCTCCTATAATAGCCGAGTTAGACCTAAGAAACTTCTAATATCCGACACGCTATTTGGAGTTGGCCACTCACTCACAACTTGAATCTTAGCGATTATCTCGAGACTCCTTCCTTAGACACATAGTGACCCAAAAACACTACTTTCTCCAAACGAAACTCACACTTAGAGAACTTGGCATACAATTGGTTTTTCCTCAATGTCTCCAAAATGATCCTCAAGTGCTTATCATGCTCAGCCTCATTTCTCGAATATATTAGTATGTCATCAATGAAAACTACCACAAACTTATCTAGAAACTCATGAAAGATCCTATTCATTAAGTCCATAAATATAGCAGGAGCATTGGTTAACCCAAATGGCATTACAGTGAACTCATAGTGACCATAACGCGTTCTAAAGGCAGTCTTAGGTACATCCTTATCAGCTACCCTCAATTGATGATATCACGAACGTAAGTCAATCTTTGAGAACACACTCGCTCCATTCAACCGGTCGAATAGGTCATCTATTCTAGGCAAAGGATATTTGTTCTTGATGGTTACATTACTCGACTCCCTATAATCAATACATAGCCTCATGCTTCCATCCTTTTTCTTCACAAACAACACAGGAACTCCCCAAGGTGATGCACTAGGCCTAATATAACCTTTATCCAATAGCTCTTGCAATTGCATTTTCAGCTCACTCATCTCAGGAGGTGCCATTCTATAGGGTGGTGCAGTTCCAGGAACTAAGTCTATGGTGAACTCAACGGCTCTCGCGGGTGGCATACCTAAAATCTCACTTGGAAACACATCCATAAACTCGTTCACAATTGGAACATCCTCAAGCTTCACTTCAACTTCCTTACTCACATCCCGCACACTACGGAAGAATAACTCACACCCCCTTTCTCATCAACTTTCTTACTTGCATAGCGAGAGATAACTCCAAACTTCTTTGGTTTCCCAAAGCGTCTATAGGAGGTCAATTTTCCCAAAGGGTTTCTTAACACTACCTTCGAATCTCACAATCGATATTGGCCTTGTAAAGACTTAACCAATTCATCCCAAGAATCACATCTAGGTCTCCCAAATTGAATTTTATTAAGCCAGATTGGAAAAACATAGTCTCCTATCTTCTAAGGCAAATTTCTAAACAGCTTGGTACACCTTATGATCTCCCCAGTACAAGTCTGATAGACAAGTCAATTTCTTCATAATCTACTAACCCCAATTGAATTTCCTCAATCAAACCTTGCTCAAATCACTGAGCCTTTAACTCCTCAGTGGCTACTACCTAAAAACCTAGACAATGCTATGGATTTGCTATAATACTCAGAGATGGTCATGCTCCCCATCCTAAGGTCTATGAACTCCTGAGCCTTTTCTTTCTCATAAAAGCAGGGTAAAATTTTTCCCTTAAAGCAGCAATAAAGGATTCCCAATTAAACTCTTCCACAACACTAAGTCTTTTTTCATTTTCTTTCCACCATAAGTCAGCCTCATCTTTCAGATACAGTACAACTTGACCTACTTTCATACCTTTAGGACAGTTCACGACCCCCTAAAATCTTTTCAAACTCCCTAATCCACTCTTTAAGAAGGTAGGGTCGGCTTGCCCCCTTATAGTACAACGATTTAATCTTAGCTAGTCTCTCAAACATGTCCCCATCGAATCGGGACTCTCGGTTCTTTCGTGAGTCAATTTCTCTCGCCAATAGGCGAATAGCGAAAGCTAAGGCATCATTGTTGTTTGACACTCTACTTCGCGACGAAATTTAACGTAACTCTACTTTGGTTTCGATTCACACCTACTTGCCATTTCCTACGAAGACAACATTTGATTTGACCATAAAGATCACATCAACAAACAATTTCTCATGAAGTTACTATAACACTAAGTTCACACATTATGAACCATAACAATCATATATTCACGCATGAATAAATAATCACATAAATAATCACATAAGGATCAAATGAAACCAATCATAATAAATAAAATATTTCCCCTTTTCACGTACTAAAATATATTCTCACTCAACTCAAATAACTGAATAATAACTTTTATTCCTCGAACGATAACAAGAATATTTTCCAATCCAAAATAACCAACTTATTCCTCAACAATATAAAGATGCTAAAGAAGGAAATTTAAACCATTGTAGCTTGACTACTTTCCAACAACTAATCTTAAAGCATAAATAAATACTCTTATGGAGTTACATTATCATTCCTATCCTTATTTCCTTTATGCTTTTATGGAGTCAACATTTCATCTTCAAAGTCTCCAGAGTCTTCACTATAATAATAATAATAATAACCTGAATTCCTAGATCTAGTAGATCTTCGAATCCTTTTGGGTTGATGTCCATTTTCATCCATCTCTAAATCACTAACATCGCTCAGATAAGGTCTCTAAGTAACATTGTAGATGTCCTTTCAGGTTTGCGCTCTAGTACGATCAAACTCTTGAATTACTTCATATATCGCTAACAGGGATGCCTACTTTTAACACATAACGCATAATGCTCTCTAAGCTAGTGTAGCTATCACTTTCAGGCTCATGACATCGAACATTCTCATCATCACTCAATACAATTGGGTTATGATAGCTTCCTACTCTATTAACTTGCCTGACAATTCTATTAACTTGCCTGACAGACATGGTTAGGGATCTATAACAAATAAATTAAACCTATTCCAATGGATATACTTAGTACTCTCCCTGTACGCATTCCCAAAAATAATAATACACAAGTTGCCATTAACATCATAGGCACAAGAATATAACACTTAGCAGGTAAGAAAAATACAAACAATTTGCAGGGAAGAAAAAATAATCATGAATAGTTAGCAGGGAAGAAAATAATAATTATGTTGAACTAACTATTCAATGCAGGCATATAATATTTCTATCCTATATGCCCTTCCTATACTACCCATTCTCACAATGCAACAATTAAAACTTTAAAGGCATGAAAAATAATGCAGACACTTTTATAAGATAATAATAATAAAGTGTCTAAAAAAAAAATTTCAACACAAAAAAAAAATTTCGGACTTATAAAAGTCGAAGGAAAAGAAAAAAAAAATTTCGATTCTTAAAAAAAAAAAAAAAAAAAAAATTTCGGAAATTCAATTTTTCGAACTTCCAAAATTTCGAAATATAAAAAAAAATTCAACCATAAAATTTTCGGAGAAAAAAAAAAAAAAAAAAAAAAAAAAATTCGGACCTCTAAAACTTATATAATAATATATTCCTATAAATTTTTCCAAATGAAAAAGTAAGAGCAATTCTAAAAGTTTATTCAAATAACTGGTAAGTTAGTTAGGCGCCTAAAAGTTTTGAAAATAACCTAAAGCTCCCAGATACCACTTTGTAACACCCCGATAATTCTCTCTTTTCAGAAATACCTTTATAATATAAAACTTAGAGAATTACCCAAATATTATCGCCCGTGTGATAACGTATCGGCTTATTCAGAATTTTGCAGCGGAAAACATCTAACTAAACTTTGTACTTTATTATCATAAATAAATAAATAACTAAGTACTTCAAAAACAATTACTCTATAAATGTCTACTCAAACAAACTTATTAAAATATGTTCCTACTAATGCGGAAACATGATAAACTAAATTACACAAGCTCTCCATTCCCGGATTCCCAATGATGCTACATCTGCGAACCTGTAAATGTCAATGCTCTAGAGAATCTGCTCACCAAAATTGGGTCATCACAGGATCAATAAGGCAAAGCCATGATCAACACATACAAACAAAGCACGTAATCAGCAAAGCTGAGTACTACATAATAATACATAAACTTTCCTAACATGATACTAAATAAATAACATGCAGGGATAAATAATAATATAATCATATAACATTCTGCAGACAACTTTTAACTGAACTAACTCTAAACATATTTTTATTACTCAAATGGAATAGTTATTGGACCTGAGTTGTCTGATCTACTAATGCCTTCATTACGAAGACGAAATACGGGAGCTACCACGTATTCCAGAAATGACCTGCGATATCGAGGAACCTTTGCTAACCGAAAAGGGATGGTGATCAATTCATCTCTCGTAAAAAGCCATGGGCTACCACCATGTACTCCAACTCCTAATGTCCAACTCTAGACGTGCACCCGTCTAAAGTCTATAACCATCCTCGTTACACTTTACGTTCTTTACAGATTATTACTTGTTATGACACACATTCAAGCAATACAGAAATAACAATTCAACATACACAACTGAACTTCTTTTATCATAGGATTTAATAAGTGGCCACAACTTACAATCCAAGACTTACTTCTTTTAAATCTTAACTTTCTCATTTGTTGAACCTAGCCAACAATCAAACTTACCTTTAAAAGGCATACTTATCAACTTACCAAATAAGGCCCACAGTCCTCATTAAGCAGTGAAAATAATACTTGTAAGGGAACACATGAATAATCATGAATCAATCTTAATAATATATTAATTCCCCCATGTGAATTAATAATTACAGTTCCCATCCCATTAACATGCTTGCATCAACATTCCATACAAACATGATATTCTACTCAAAATCAATTATCATAATCAACATGTTTGCACACAGGCATAAACATGCAAAATCCAACATAATAAATATCATACATGAACTCAACATAGTTCCTATGCATGATACTACTTAATTCTTCTTCATAAAATCATGATACTATCTCAATCATCACATAGGTATGTACGTACCTTGTGTAAACTAATCGGCAAGCCACTTTTAACCCTTTAAAAGTCTCCTACAGAATATTCTCCGCCTAGAAATCAAATATAACTAAAATCAATGCTCTTAAATAAAAAGACAGCAACTTTAAAATATTTAAAATCCCCTTTAAACATATTCAAAAGTTGATTTTACTATTAAAACTTCAATTACTTTTAATTCCTAGCATAGTACCACCATACTAGTAATTAAAATTCTTAAAACTCCCTAAATAAAATACTTTCTGAAATTCCAGCAACTTATAAAATCATAAAACCCTCTTTAAACATATGCAAACATGTTTAAATTCATAATCTAAACCAATCTCATAGTATACAACATGCTACTATGGTTTTCTAATAATTAACACCCTAAAAATCCATGCTTTAATGATTAAAACTTCAATCTAACAATAATAAATAAATCTGAATTTTTATTCTTATAATATATAATATATATGAATCAAGATTATTTATTGAAACAGTAAATTAAAATCAATAATCATGATTAACATTAAAATAAAGCATAAAAACATAGTCTTTAATGGAAACTTGAGGAAAAAGGAAAGAAATTAACCAACAAAGCAAAGAACCAAGAACAAGGATGAAGGCGCCGAAACAAGGAACACCCAAAGAGCAATTCGGTGCACAAGACTTGTGATTTTGAAGGTTTTGTAACGTTTCTTGTCGAAGAAGAAAGCGTTACTTGAAGAAGAAGAAGAAAGAAAACTTGAGAGGAAGAAATCGAAATTTACGTGGAAGAGGAAGAGAGGAAGTGCCGTGAGTTTTGAGAGAGAGAAGAATGAAAATAATCTTTGTGTGGTAAAAATAATTGGGCTTAAGGTATTTATAAGTAGGGTTTTCTTTTTGAGGCAGGAAAAGGAGATTGAGTTTGAATATAATTTGATGACAACTAGGATTGATAAATTAGAACTCCTAGCATCAATATAACTCCTTTTTCTAATCTACTTAGAATTTGGGTTCCTCAAGTCCACTTAGACTTCTTTTCCAAATCAAATTCGTATTTCAAACCTTTTTCAAAGCATGCCTAATTAAAATATTTTCAACTTTCTTAAATTCTTAAAATAATTTCATTTGACTTTTAGAAATAGTCAACCTACTTTAAATAATAAAAATCATTTCAACTAAAATATAAATATATATGTGATAAAATATATTTATAAAATCCTTTAAAATTATGGGGGATTACAGGCGCAAGGTTTCTTTTCTCTATAAATATCCGGAATTTCATGAATTACGGACAACTTTTTAATATTATTTTTCACGCACATAAATTCTCTCTAATACTCCGAAATACACTTCGAATACCTCAAACACTCAAATACTTTCAATCAATCAATACTTTCACACCGCGTTCTTGGTTCCACGATTGCTCCGCCTAAAGATCGTTGCTCTCCTCAATCTAAGTCGCATAGGTATAATCATGAGGATCCTTAAACAAATTATTTTTATATTGAAGTTAATAACAGTTTTCTTTCCTGATGTAGATCTTTAATATAAAATCGCTCTACTGTACATTCTAACCTCTTTTCTATACTTTCTTTTATTTCATATTCATATTATATTTATTCATGCCTTTGTATATTACATACTTGCCTGATCATTCTATGCATATTATATGATTGTCCTGTTTCAATGCTTTTATCACCTACATGTTATTTTTGCTAATAAAAGACCTAAAGAACTGTTCTAATATTAATCAGATTAATTTGGACAACCTGCTAGGTTCCCTGTAATATTGATTGCCTAATAACATATCACTAAAAACAGTCTTTTATGTATTTCCTGAACCTACTTAGACTAAATATTTTTAGGGTGTTTAAAACGTTATATGATTATTCTTTGGCATAAAATCTGTAATGAATCGATATTTAGTAGAGGCCAGCAATGGGCGAATGTGGTTCATTATGACCATATTCGTCTGGCCCCTCACCCCGAACTCAATCTTTGGTTCATTTTGACCATCTATGGAGTCAAGATCGGGAAATCTACATTGGATAATTTGTCCCTATGTTTTTCCCATATCCAATTAGGTTTATGATTCTTCCTAAAAAGAATTGTTGGCGACTTCTTTCAAAACAATTTTCAATAAAACCTTAACAGTGGGGTAGTCAAATCAAATACGCGCTCACACCGCGTAGGCGAAATAAAAACACGCCTACAATTTGGCGACTCCACTGGGAAGGATTTTAAAAAATTAATTTTTTAAATGAGTGGGTGAAACTTGAAAAATACGATTCATTCTTATTTTTATGCCTTTGAATAATATATTGTTTTGCATATGCATGGCTACTGTTCAGCCACCATAAGGACAATCTACCTTGCCTCATTAGCACATGTTCTATGTGTGAGGTCACCCCCGGGGGGGTTTGCACTTTGTCCTTCCAAAAAGCTTCCTGAGCGATAGTGTTGGATCTTAGTCATAAGCAAACCTACCCAACCATGGCATTGTTCTCTTGAACCTGACTTGAAACTGGAGTGTGTCTTACACGTGGCCACCTCTTTAAGCAGGGGTACAAAGCGTGGGATCAATCTCATAGTCATGGACCCTTTTCAGACTGAGCTTAAACCTGACCAATAGTTGAACATATAACTGGACTTTAGGTTGGAACTTTTACATCCATGTTATATGACATTTGCCTGTGATTGTAATTTTTGCCTGTTATTATCTTGTCAAATTGTCATTATTATGCGATGTTCCTAAAATCGCATCTAACAAACAAGAAAAAATTCGTCAATCGGCCAATTCGTCGCCTAAATCCCCGAAAAACGTGTCGGGGAATAATGCGCCAAGCGCATTGAGTTGCGCTCGGCGCACCACTCCGCGCGCAGGACGCACGGCCAGGCGGCCGCGCGGCAATGTCTTTGCGCGGCACGCAGTCTGTGCATCGCACGCTTTTCGTCAATTTAGCCGTCGTAATTGTCCATCCTTTGTTCAGTCCTATGTGCGTCTGTCTGCATTCGCGTAATTGGATCATTTAGACTTATCACCTAATTCAACATATAAAAATCAGTCTTTTCATGCAAGGTTAAGTCTGTCCTAAAAAAAAGGCATCTAAAGGGTCATTGTAGAGTTAGAGTTGTCATGCATGTCTACCTCTTCCCATATCATCCCTGCTATCTCTGTCAATCTTACCTTTCCATATTCATCAATTTCAAAAACTTACATTTTTTTAAAAATCAATCCTACACCTCCTTCTATTCTACTCTTTTTCAAAAGCATTTACTAAACACCATCATACACGACATTTCAAATAAAAGATATTTTTCAAATCAATCCATCATCTTTTCCTAACAAAAGATAAAATAAGGGGTTCCTTTCAAAAATGAATTTCGAAAATTCTAAGCCCAGGCTAAACACCTTCAATCCAATCCAATCCAATCAACCAAATTCAATCCAATTCATTTGCATTCATTCTAGGCCCATATGCATTAGAATCCATTTTGCATTCATTTAGGCCCATGTGCATTTCAGTCCATACATTCTCTAACATTGAGTCGATCTTAGGCCCATATAAATCTAGTTCATCTCAAAATCTAGGCCCATCTGCATCTTTATGTGAAGTCCGGTCCAAGTCTATCCCTAATCAATTCCAATCTAAGTCTAAGTCTAGTCCAATCCAAATTTTAGGTCCATTTAGGCCCAATTCATATCCTAGGTCTAGTTTGCATCTCCATGTAGGCCCTAGTCAGTCTTCGGACTATAAAAATCCAGTCTTAGGACTATAAAAGTTCATCCCTTAAAGTCTAGCCTGCTTGCTCACCCGTAAGTTCGAGGTCTAGCATTCCTTAAGTCTATCGGTAATTGTTGTGTCTAGCCTGCTTGCTCACCCGTAAGTTCAAGGTCTAGCATTCCTTAAGTCCATATGCAATTTTTGAGTCTAGCCTGCTTAGTTTAATGTAAGTTCCGAAGTCTAGTTGTCTAGCTTGCTTGCTCACCCGTAAGTTCAAAGTCTAGTTGCCTAGCCTGATTGCCTTACGTTAAGAGTTTGGCCTTCCTAGTTGTCTAGCTTGCTTGCTCACCCGTAAGTTCAAAGTTTAGCATCCTATAAGTCCAAAGGCAATTTTTGAGTCTAGCCTGCTTAGTCTAATGTAAGTTCCGAAGTCTAGTTGTCTAGCCTGCTTGCTCACTCGTAAGCTCAAAGTCTAGGTGCCTAGCCTGCTTGCCTTAAGTTAAGAGTCTAGTCTCCCTTATTGTCAAACCTTCCTTAAAGTCTAGCCTGCTTGCTCATCCGTAAGTTCAAAGTCTAGTCTCTCCTAAACTCAATCGTAGAGTCCAGTCTGCTTGCATAGTCCAGTCCAGTCCATGTCTGCATTTGCATATAGTTAGGCCCATGTCTCCATCATGGTCAAGTCTATACTAGTCCAAAACCTATAACCATTTCCATTTTCATTTCAAAATCATTTTTCATTATCGTTTCCCATCTTCAATCCCCATTGCCATTTCCACTTCTCATCTCCATTTCTCATTCGAAAGCGTCATTTCTAAAATTTACGAGGTCCATTCTATATCTGTTCAGGACGGATCGTGAGATTATAACTTGGGAACGTCCAACAGCGAGGCAACAAGGTCGACCTACTCCTAGACTCGTCAAACGTATCCTCACGTTTTCAGACGAATCCTCTAACTCTTCTGAATCATCATCCGAAATGGGGGATACTAATGAACAACTTAGCGCCATTATGGCTCAACTCACACTGATGAACTCTCGTCTTAAGGAACAAGACAAAGAGATCAAGGCACTAAGGGAGAAGCTCACTGAGGAAGACGAGCAAGGCGACACTCCACCACCGATCAAAACCAACACAGAACTGAGGTTTGAAAAACTCGAGCAATTGATCCAGTCAATTCCTGCACTCGAGAGTCAGGCTCATGGCCATGACATCATTGATCCTGAACTAAGGGAAAATCTCCCTAAAAAGGTAACATTGGGTGACCTCCCAAAATTCAAGGGGGTCGAAGACCCATATGATCACTTGAGAGCATTTTCCATCTCTATGGCTCTCAAGGGCATGAGCAAGGACCTGTTTGCTTATGTCTTTCCTTTAACCTTGGATGCACATCCATCCAAGTGGTTCAGGTCACTGAATAAGGCCAAGCTGAATGACTGGGACTACATCAGAGAAGAGTTCCATAAACAATGCATCTACAATACTCAGCTTCCCATTGGCCTTCGTGAGTTGGAGTTAACTAACAAAACTCCAACGAAGACTTCGTCACCTTCCTTAACAGATGGAGGGATAAAGCTGCACAAATGATTAACAGGCCATCTCAGGAGGATCAAGTCCGACTGGTGACCTGTAACCTGCAGCCGAAGTATGGGGATCATATCAAGTTCCAACCTATAGAATCTTTCACGAAGCTCTATAAGGTAGACCTGCTGATTGAAGAAAAGATACAGGCCAACAAAGATAAGGGTTCCAACAACAACAACAACTCTTTCAAAAAGAGTAACAATAACCCTTCTAGCTCCAAAAGCAATGAGGTCAATGCCATAGCTGCTAAAAAGAGAGGTTATCAAAAGCCTTAAAGAACATTCGCATCTTTAGGCATGTCCTTAGAAGAAGCCTTCACCAGATTTCATGCAAAGGGAGCACTTCAGCCTATTGGCCCTACTCCAGATCTTGCTCCCGAAAATAGATCCAAGAGGTGGGATCCTAATGCTTACTGCAAGTACCACCAAAGGAATGGACACCCAACATCTGCGTGTTGGACCTTAAAGAATCACCTGCAGGATATGGTTGAAGACGGTAGATTGCCAATTCCACCTGCAGCAAAAGTCAGCAATAGCAGCAACCCCTTGGGCAGCACCTAAATAACGCCGGGGCTTAGTAATTTAACGCTAGTTTTGTAGGTTGAGTCGGAGAGTCCCTCCCCTAGCTCCTTCATTTCCCTTCTTGTCGAGTCTATGTCATTTAGGTCTTTATTTCTAATAAGCCTTGTTCTATTTATTTCTGATTAATAAAATAATTGCATTTTCATTTTCATTGGCCTTCCATCATTTTATATATGTTTCTAACTCAATGATGAAACTCAAATTAACTAATGAACTTGACTAATAAAAAAGGAGATCTGACAAAAAAACAAAACAAAAAAAAAATAGTAAAGAAAAAAAAATGAAAAAAGGACATACTTTGGATCAGGAGTTACTCCCTCTTCCTCCATCACCTTCCATTACCTTTTATAAGCCATCCTCATACAACCAAGGATAAACAAAACTCCTTAAACCATCCTCTCCATGATCATAAACCAAACAATCCCTCCATTAACCAAAACTCCACAAATATCCTTCAAGCCTTCCAATACCCTAAACCAAACTTGTGTGCAAGCCTTACTACATAAAAAAAAAAGATCAATGCCAGGCAAAAACAAAAAAGTGAAAAAAAATTCAAAGTGCGAAAAAGCAAAAGCAAAAGACAAAAAAAAAAGAAAAAAAAAGAAAAGATTCAAAAAGAAAGAGCCAAAGGCAAATAAAAGTCAAGTGGGCTTGCACACAAGTTCTACCCCTCATTCAAATCCCTTCGATCCATCAAACCTTTAATCCATATAATCCAAATTCATAATCCTTTCATCAACCCTAACTCCTTTTTCAAGGTATGTCCAAGCCCGCTAGGTTGAAAACCCGAAAGGGCGGCCTAGGCAAAAGTTAGAGCACAAAAAAAAAATTAACAAAAAAGAAATCAGATCCAGAACTACGAATGGTCTGATTCCGCAAGGATACGTAGGAATCCTCATCTCGAGGTCCGACCGCTTCAATAAAATAAATTAGTCATGGTCTAATGATTTGACTTTCTAGAGTTCAGGAGTATAATCTCTTTCTAGATCCCGACATAGACTCGAGTCTGAACCTAGCCTCGTTAAAGCCTGTTCCCACCTATATTTGTGTGAGTCATAAATTAAACTTTTATTTTTCAATCCAAGCTCTCCTTTTCCCCGAAAGACTCTCCGATGATTCCATGGTCTCTGGCGATACTTGACTTTGCCTATATCAATTTCCCAAAGAAGAATCCCCAGTGAAAACTTTCAATGTCCATGACATAGCAACTACATTTTAATATCAGATCAAGTAATTAAGCCTCAAGCCTAATTCAAGGCAGGCTCACCCAAAGTGGGGGCTTCCTATGTGTGGTGGTTCCTCCGATTCAAATCAAACTCCCGAAGAGTTGTAATCCGCGGACCTCGTTTACGGACCCCGATCATTTACTACAAAACGATTTTCGAAAATCATTCAATCTATTTCTAATCATCCTGCTCATGCTATCATTCTACACATCTTCTAGCCTTGCAAAATCCTGACCTTGCATTGCATCACATCTTCTAGCCGTGCAAAATCCTGACCTTGCACTGCAGCCTTACAAAACCCTGACCTTGCATTGCATTTCATATATTCTAGTCTTTCATAACCCTGACCTTGCATGATGTGTCATCCCTTAGCTTTGAATAACCTTAATCCTTGCATTGTGTCTCATGCATCCTTAGAGAATCTAAGTTTGCATCATTGCATCACTATGAGCTTATGTGAGTTGTTTGCACATATCTGCTAACATCTTTCCCTACAGGTAATCAGATTGCTTGTAGTTATTATCCTGCATACTAACTTTGTTTTGCAGAGACCGGCGATTATTGATCAGTTCTAAACTGCAGAGCTTTTAGAATCGTTCTCCGTCCTGACACCGTATACTTTGACTATCGGTTTCCTGAACCTCAGTCAAAGTGGGGGCTTCTGTAGACACATAATCGTGTCTCCCCATTTAAGGATTTAATGATGAAACATACCGCGACATTAGTTGGCGCGACTCAACGGAAGAGCAATCTAAAGAACCATTCTAAAATGTGTTTTGAAATGATATTCTAACGCTCAATTTATTGTTCATGACGATTAATTGTATTTCAAGCCCATAAAATATTTTAAATCCATTTTAAAAGCCCAATTAAATATTTATTATTTTAATGGATATTTTTCATAAATATTTTATTATCTTTGATAAATAAATCAGATTTTTAATCCGTAAAATTCCATCTCCGGAATTTTAGGGATAAAAAAATATATTTGAAAGACGCGCAATGGAATTTGCTCGAATATTCCAGAATATGCGCCGGACGCGGGGGCTGCGCTCAGCACGCCACGTGCGTCCAACACATTGGCCATATCGCGTCAGGCGAGCCAATGAGCGCCTGACACATAGATTTTGTGACTCACACAGAGTCCTGCGTCAGACGCAAGTCCTGTGTGTGACGCAACATACTTTTCTATCTTTTCAAAACGCGCTTACACATGTGCATCTTTGATTGGGCTGGGTGCGTCAGACACACCAATGTGCGCCTGACACGTGGCATTGCGCCAGCCACGTAGGCCTGCGCCTGGTGCAGGGCTTGCGTGAGGCGTAAGGTTTCTTTTCTCTATAAATATCCGGAATTTCATGAATTACGGACAGCTTTTCATATTATTTTTCACGCACATAAATTCTCTCTAATACTCCGAAATACACTTCGAATACCTCAAACACTCAAATACTTTCAATCAATCAATACTTTCAATCAATACTTTCACACTGCGTTCTTGGTTCCACAATTGCTCCACCTAAAGGTCGTTGCGCTCCTCAATCTAAGCCGCATAGGTATAATCCTGAGGATCCTTAAACAAATTATTTTTATATTGAAGTTACTAACAGTTTTCTTTCCTGATGTAGATCTTTAATATAAAATCGCTCTACTGTACATTCTAACCTCTTTTCTAGACTTTCTTTTATTTCATATTCATATTATATTTATTCATGCCTTTGTATATTACATACTTGCCTGATCATTCTATGCATATTATATGATTGTCCTGTTTCAATGCTTTTATCACCTACATGTTATTTTTGCTAATAAAAGACCTAAAGAACTGTTCTAATATTAATCAGATTAATTTGGACAACCTGCTAGGTTCCCTGTAATATTGATTGCCTAATAACATATCACTAAAAACAGTCTTTTATGTGTTTCCTGAACCTACTTAGACTAAATATTTTTAGGGTGTTTAAAACGTTATATGATTATTCTTTGGCATAAAATCTGTAATGAATCGATATTTAGTAGAGGTCAGCAATGGGCGAATGTGGTTCATTATGACCATATTCGTACCGGCCCTCACCCCCGAACTCAATCTTTGGTTCATTTTGACCATCTATGGAGTCAAGACTGGGAAATCTACATTGGATAATTTGTCCCTATGTTTTTCCCATATCCAATTAGGTTTATGATTCTTCCTAAAAAGAATTGTTGGCGACTTCTTTCAAAATAATTTTCAATAAAACCTTAACAGTGGGGTAGTCAAATCAAATACGCGCTCACACCGCATAGGCGAAATAAAAACACGCCTACACACCATGGGCGAAGTAACGCTGCCTACGTATGCCAAAGGAGTCAACATGCCCACCAAGTTCTACGTCGTGGATTGTCTGTCCTCATACAAGGTCATCTTGGGGAGGCCCTGGATCCATAGCATGAAAGTCGTCCCATCTTCATATCATCAATCCTTGAACTTCCCTACCAAATGGGGTGCACAAGAGATCAAAGGGGACAGACGAATCACCAGAGAATGCTACAAGACATCCCTCAAGCCTCGCAAGACGGAGGCATAGCAATTACAGATGCAGACGTTGGGGGAGCAAGATTTCGACGAGCAACAAGTGGATGAAATTATTCTTGACGCCGACAAACCAGAACGCACTGTCAAAATAGGAGCGTCATTAGCCCCTGACGTCAGAGAACAGGTAATAAAGTTCCTTGCCTCTAACGCTGATTGTTTTGCATGGTCACATGAGGATGTAACATGTATAGATCCTGACGTGATTACACACAAGCTTAACGTCGATCCTCACCATAAACCTGTAAAGCAAAAAAGGCGCAAATTCGCACCTGAGAGAAATCAAATAATCAACGACGAAGTCCAAAAACTAATCGACACCGGTAAGGTAAGGGAAGTTAAATACCCTGATTGGCTGGCTAACGTCGTTGTTGTAGGAAAAAAGAATGGCAAGTGGCGATTATGCATTGATTTCACCGATCTTAACAAAGCTTGCCCAAAAGATCCATTCCCGCTGCCGCACATCGACGCCCTCGTCGACGCCACCGCCGGACATGAACTACTGACATTCATGGACGCCTTCTCTGGATACAATCAAATACTCATGCATCCGCATGATCAGGAGAAGACGTCGTTCGTCACAGACCGCGGCATCTACTGTTATAAGGTTATGCCATTCAGATTAAAGAACGCCGGAGCCACGTATCAACGCCTTGTCAACGCCATGTTCAAAGACCAGCTAGGGGACACCATGGAGGTGTACATCGATGATATGTTGGTGAAGTCCAAAGCTGCTTGTGACCATGTCACACATCTACAACAGGCATTCGACGTCATACGAAGGTATGGAATGAAACTCAATCCTTCTAAGTGTACTTTTGGAGTGTGTGCATGGAAATTCCTCGGGTACATTGTTACACAACGCGGAATCGAAGCTAGTCCAGATCAAATAAGGGCTATCATCAACATCCAACCTCCTAAAAACATCAAGGAAGTGCAAAAACTCACCGGACGCGTCGCAGCCTTGAACCAATTCATCTCCAAATCCTCCGATAGATGTCGGCTATTTTACGACGTCCTGAAGAAGAACAAAGGCTTTGAATGGACGGACCAACATGAACAGGTGTTACAAGAACTCAAACTGTATCTCATCATGACGCTGCCATTATTGTCCAAGCCGACGGCAGACGAACCTCTGCAGCTTTATGTCGCCGTCAGCGAGTCATCCGTTAGCGCAGTCCTGGCTAGAAAAGGCCCAGAGGGACAACTGCCCATCTATTATGTAAGTAAATCCCTCGTTGATGCTGAAACCAGGTATTCATCTTTGGAAAAACTCGTCTTAGCATTAGTTACTGCTTCTAAAAAACTGAAACATTATTTTGAAGCACATGCAATACATGTTAAGACTAACTATATATCCTATTAAGTCAATCTTGAGACGCCCAGAGCTGACAGGAAGGATGAGCAAGTGGGCCATCACTCTTAGTTTTTATGACATCACATATCAGCCACGGACGACGATAAAATCACAGGCATTAGCAGATTTTGTGGCTGACTTCAGCCCACGATTAGAGGCGTCGACACAGAGTGAGGTAAGTATGCTGGACGTCAACACAGTTAATACTAAATGGGTGTTACATGTAGATGGATCCTCGGATTTTCGAGGCGTCGGACTAGGTATATTGCTGAAGTCGCCACAAGGGGACACTATAGCCCGAGCTATCAGCTGTGATTTCAAGGCTACAAACAACGAAGCAGAATATGAAGCATTATTAGCTAGATTAGCATTAGCTAAAAATCTGAAGGCCACCGATGTCGATGCATACATCGACTCATTGTTAATAGTCAGTCAAATCAAAGGAGAGTTCGCCGCCAAAGACTCCAAAATGACGACGTATCTGGAAGCAGTCCAATCACAGGTAAAAACGTTCGCAAGTTTTAACATTAATCAGATCCCAAGGGATCAAAATACGCAGGCGGACGCATTGGCCAATATCGGCTCGGCTATGAGAAAGTCAGGATTCAAAAACATACCTATAGTACATTTAGCAGCACCAGCAGTTGGTCGTCCAGGAAGCGACGTCGACGTCAACGGCGTCACTACGACGATGTCAACCAGCTGGACAACGCCAATCATCTCCTATCTCAAGGACGATATACTCCCAGACGACAGACTACAAGCTAGAAAGGTACGCTTCAAATCTTCAATGTATATTCTGATTGACGGTATACTTTTCCGAAAGTCCGTTGCAGGACCTTACTTACGTTGCCTTGACGGCGACGAATGCAAGCAAGTACTTCAAGAGATGCACGACGGGAGTTGCGGTATCCATTCAAGTGGATGTAGTCTATCTAACAGAACCTTGAGGATGGGATACTACTGGCCAACGTTGCGACGTGACGCCAATGAATACGCCAAGAAGTGTGACACTTGCCAGCAACACGCCACCATGTCTCACAAATCAGCAGAGAAGCTACACCTAACTATCACCCCAGGGCCATTCATGAGATGGGGGATGGATATCGTCGGCAAATTGCCTCAAGCACCGGGGCAAAAAGTACTCATGCTAGCGCCGACAGACTATTTTTCAAAATGGATTGAGGCAGACTCATTCATGCAGGTACGCGACAAAGAAGTTATTAAATTTATATGGCGAAATATAATTTGCAGGTTTGGCGTTCCGTCAGATATAATCTGCGACAACGGCTCTCAATTCATCAGTACCCCCACACGTAACTTCCTGGCAAAATGGAACATACAACTAAGTACTGCAACGTCGAGGTATCCGCAAACTAATGGACAAGCCGAATCGAGTAACAAGTCAATCATCAAAGTGATTAAACGACGTTTGAAGGCAGCCAAAGGTAAGTGGGCGGAAGAGCTCCCATCAATTCTTTGGGCACACAGAACCACTCCCTAGACGGCGACGGGGCAGAGGTACGGATTCCGACGGCGAGATATGGATTGCTGACGGCGAGATATGGATTGTTGATGCTGGAAAGGAACGAAGAGGAGATAGGCCATGACCTCGTTACTAGTGAAGAATTAAGAGAAGCAGCACTTGTACGAATGGCGTCACAACAACAAATAGTGGCTCGGAGTTTCAACAAGAATGTCAAAGCAAAGACATTCAAGGTAGGTGACTGGGTCCTTAGAGAAGTATTCCAGAATACTAAAGAATTGAATGCAGGCAAGCTAGCACTCGCTTGGGAAGGGCCGTACCGCATACAAAAAGTCGTAGGCAATGGCGCCTACATGTTGTGCACAAAGGAAGGTAAACAAGTCCCACGAAGTTGGAACGCCGTCCATCTCAAAGCTTACCATTTTTAATTCATATGTTGACAACAAAACGGACGCCACTACAGGTAAGTCATTCACAATTTAGATTAAGGTAGTTCATTTCATTTTTTTCTCAACATCTTCAATCTCTTTTATGTTTCTTCCATTTCCTTTGGACATTGTTCTAAATTGAGCGTCGGAGGGCCGTTGTCGTCGCCAACAACCATCTCACCTTTGTTGTGTGGAGACAGGTCCATAAGGCATGGAATCAATCATCACCGACGCCAAACAAGTTTGACATTACAACATTTACAATCACCTGACGTCGACATTTAACTTAAATGCCGACATCTACGTCGACGACGACAAATCCATGCCGGATCATTCATTCCGACGGCGTCATATGAACACAGGATGACTTCTATACCACTAGGGGCACACACCTTGAGAAGTCATCACAACAACGTACAACAAGCCATGTGTAACTAGTTGGAAGTGGTAATTGGCCCTTCATTGCAACTAGTACCAAAATGGTTTCAACATTAAAGGTACCTCTCACACACATACATACATACATTTGCGTACGCAACTACAAACAAGCACATGGACATAACCCACAAGCAGCAAATTATCACACAATGAGAAAACATAACATTGATATTTGCCATTAAGGCAATAGTCACACAAACCACGCAAAGGAAAAGATAAATGTTTCAAACAAGTGCTCCAGCACCAACACACAACATATAATAAATTGTTCAAACTTGGTGACACAGCACCCGAAAACTACAAACTAACAATGTCTTAACAGGTGTCACAGCACCTTGCAGGCGTTAGAGTCGTTCAAGCATCATCAATGACGACGTCATGGACACCGGAATCAGCAGTAGCAGCTACATCAACTGAGTTGAAACCCTCTGGAAGCAGGTTCTCAGGAGTGCCGAAAACTTCCAAAAATTGCCTGACGTTAGCCTCTGGAGTCCATGACGACGTCTGCCCTTCCATGTATTGCTTCATCAGACGCGCTTTGGCTTTCCAGGTATAGCGACTGGCGGCGTCCACAAGCTCCTCACGCAGCCTCGCCACTGTGGCCTCCATTTCTTCTTTCAACGCTGTCAACTCCGTTGCCTACGCGACGGAAAGCTCCTTCTCCCTCGTCACCTCTGCTGTGACGTCCTTCAGCTTAGCCTCTGCCGCCGTCTGCGCAGTTATAGACCTCTTCAGTTTGTCTCGGAGAGTCTTACACTCTTTTTCAAGAGTAAGAGCATCATTGCGGAGAGCAAGGGAGTTTTAAACAGCCTGAACGTACTAACGCCGTCAGTAAAGGTATCAATTTCATAAATGCATCTATATATACCAAGACACTCACATGGATTTGCAGGGCCAGGCCTTCGCTTGCTACAGTAGTCAAAGGTAGGCTGGCAAGACGACGTTGTGGCGCCGAAAACGCAAGCTTCTTCGCAGCAGGGAAGATTGTTGGAGTTGTAATCTCACTGAAGTTCTTGGGGAGAGTAATAGTGAACGTCTCACCTTCTTGCAACGGCGTCTTAGCCGGTTTGGGAACACCAACAGGCGTGATTATTTTGGGCACTTTAGAAGGAACTATGGAGGACGACGTCGTGACGATTTCTCCTTGGGTTTTCTTCCTCTTCTTCGCTCGTTCCAACATCTCAGATTCAGAAAGGGCAACGCTGGGAGTCTTGGATCTGGTGGATAGGGTATTTTCTGTTGCATATGTGACGACGTCAAATACAGAGTAAGGTGAATTACAACTACGTTGAAGCAGGGACGAGTCAGACGTACCTGATGCCATGGATGTAGAGGTGTTGTTTGTCGGTTCGTCGGTGTTGTTGGTAGGCTCGTCGGTGTTTTGGGGCAGCACTTCACCTTCAGAGGATGTCAAATCAAACCTGTTCCTGAACGTCGGTTCTTTTACTGAGTACTTCTGCAACAAACGATTGACCTTCGTCCTCGTATAGTCAGTTTCTTCAATTTTCAGTGGTAGCACTTCTGCAAAGAGGACGGAAATTAGACAACGTCAACTTCACATTTCGTCAACAACAGCACAAGAGAAAGAGAACGATTACCTTTAGCGTTCCATCCTTCGTGCAAGAACTCATAAGTTTTTCCTATTGATGATTTATCCACAAAAACATATCTCTTCTTCCACCCTCTGTCATTAGCCCCCGAATTTTCGACTAGAGACTGACGCCCAGATTTCAAGAAGAAAGTGTACCTCGTGTTTTCAACCTTCCTTATTTCATACAAATACAACAAATCATCTAACCTAAATTCCACACCCATATCCCTTGTCAATTTGTCAATCACATGCACTACCCTCCAAACCAAAGGCATAAGTTGGGTGGGGCTAACTTTCAAGAATGTGAGCAGTTTAGTCATAAGAGGGTTTAAGGGAAACTTGTACCCAATTTTGAAAGGATACTCATAGAACACCACCCATCCTTGGGGACAATCATCGGGGCGTTCATCTGGGGTAGGAGCCCTAGCTTTGGTAAAAAGGGGCAAACCAGTTTTTTCCAAGAATTCATCTATTTCCTCCTCCGAAAACTCGCTAGCAACGCTAAGACCCCCAATTACCCCGGCATCGACAACAATTACTTTCTTGGTATCATCAACAGGTTTAGAGGCTCTTTTGGACTTCCTAATTTTGGGGGTTTCTTTGGGAGCCATGGAAACAAGAAAAGTGGAGTAGAGAAGAAATTACCTGGGAAATTGCTCGGCGGAACCGGTGAAGAAGACGAGTAACCGTAGCAGTTGCTTTCTCGAAGATGAGAGAAGTTTTGATAAATTGAGGAGAGAGAAAGGAAAAGGTGGAGGGACAAAAGTTTGATGAGACAAGGTACTTATAGAGGAAGTGTGTGCAGTTGGTAAAAGAAGGAGCGGTTTTTCGAGGCGTTTGTAATTGATGGTTCTTCCCAAGGCAGTTTTGGACAGCACACATCAATTAGGGGTAATTGTTGGGCCCATTAATTTTCACATTGGCGGCAGGATTACATTTTCAAATTGGAAGATAAGTATTTTCAGTTATCAAAGCTGAAGAAGCGGGCCCATGATTTTGCATTTGAGAGAAAGAAGGAAGTGGTTGAGCAGGATGCTGATGTGGTCTATTTCATGGGAAATATTCCAACGGCAACCATGAGATATTATTATTGAGTATGAATAGAACACTTGTAACCTAGATTTATTCATTGAAACTGATATTGACTCATTGTACTCAAAAGTCATCTTTCTCATTCTCTCTCCACTCTTACTCCATTAGAGGTTCATTCATAGCTCTTGTAATTTGACGGTTGTATTGACGGTTGTATTGACGGCTACATCATCATAGTGGATTGGTGATCAAGAGTATCACCCGCGGTTTTTCCCAACATTTGGGTTTTCCGTGTCAACAATTGTTTGTCTTCTAATTCCTTTATATATTTCCGTTTTTGCTATGATTGTTTCTACGTTCATATAAGTATATAGCTCTTATTGTTGGCTCCCCAATACCCTTTGCGTACCTAGTACAAAATCGGCATAAACAGATGCATTAGTGGTTTAGTTCCGTTCAACGATATTCCATAATTATTTGTTGGGTGGAATTGTTTTCTTGATATACAAATTTTTTCATTTTTCTCTGCTAGTTTATGGATGATTGCAAGTAATTTATCTTAAGTTAAAAACAATTTTACCAAGTGAAGTTCTTTATGCACTTTTATTCATTGTCTAACTTCGTAATACCCTGTCCAATTCAATGGGCCGAATATGGGTTCTGCAATGTATCGAACATTCGAACTTATAATTATGACTCAAACCCACGATCCCCCCAAATCAAGTGGACAAGTGGTCATATGAATGTAGATTCTCTAGCTATTAGATTTATAGATTAGAGTATTAGACTATGTTTTAACTTTTACGATTCATTTATGGTCTTTTTGAAGGAAAGTAGTCTAAATCAAGGTGCTTAGTAAAAGATCATTAGTGGTTGTATCTTGTTAAGTATGTTTGATGAAACCCCCTTTATGCATCTAGTGGGTGTATTACTCACATAAGACAAAAAGTAATAAGTAAATTAATGTAGTGTACGTGTGCGAGTGAGTTGGATCATAGTAAGTGTTTTCATTCAATGATTAAATCACCAATTAACATCCACCACGCTGACTAGATACAAATAGATAAAAAAAACAAGACCTTTCATTTTTTTTACCATCGTCATTAGCATATCTTAGGTTGGTAACTATTACATGAGCATCTTACGTGTGCTTATAAGATAAAAAAAATGCTAAACATACTACAATTTGATGGAGAACAAGGAGGGTAATAGTTAATAACATTAATACTCTTAACTATGGTTATCAATTGATGGCAAACATATCCTCTACTTTTGTACTAAAGGTGTCGTTGTCTTTTTACCTGTTGTTCTTTATCAAACTGTTTAGTACTTCCTCCGTTCCAAAATAAGTGAAACACTTGTCTCAAAAAGCTCTCACATAAATGAGAGAAGTGTTTCACTTATTTTGGAACGGATGAAGTATTTAATTGAATTCTTAAAAACTATTGGAAGATAAAATTATTTTTTCTTTTCTTTAGATGTGAAAGTCAATCTTGAGACGCCCAGAGCTGACAGGAAGGATGAGCAAGTGGGCCATCACTCTTAGTTTTTATGACATCACATATCAGCCACGGACGACGATAAAATCACAGGCATTAGCAGATTTTGTGGCTGACTTCAGCCCACGATTAGAGGCGTCGACACAGAGTGAGGTAAGTATGCTGGACGTCAACACAGTTAATACTAAATGGGTGTTACATGTAGATGGATCCTCGGATTTTCGAGGCGTCGGACTAGGTATATTGCTGAAGTCGCCACAAGGGGACACTATAGCCCGAGCTATCAGCTGTGATTTCAAGGCTACAAACAACGAAGCAGAATATGAAGCATTATTAGCTAGATTAGCATTAGCTAAAAATCTGAAGGCCACCGATGTCGATGCATACATCGACTCATTGTTAATAGTCAGCCAAATCAAAGGAGAGTTCGCCGCCAAAGACTCCAAAATGACGACGTATCTGGAAGCAGTCCAATCACAGGTAAAAACGTTCGCAAGTTTTAACATTAATCAGATCCCAAGGGATCAAAATACGCAGGCGGACGCATTGGCCAATATCGGCTCGGCTATGAGAAAGTCAGGATTCAAAAACATACCTATAGTACATTTAGCAGCACCAGCAGTTGGTCGTCCAGGAAGCGACGTCGACGTCAACGGCGTCACTACGACGATGTCAACCAGCTGGACAACGCCAATCATCTCCTATCTCAAGGACGATATACTCCCAGACGACAGACTACAAGCTAGAAAGGTACGCTTTAAATCTTCAATGTATATTCTGATTGACGGTATACTTTTCCGAAAGTCCGTTGCAGGACCTTACTTACGTTGCCTTGACGGCGACGAATGCAAGCAAGTACTTCAAGAGATGCACGACGGGAGTTGCGGTATCCATTCAAGTGGATGTAGTCTATCTAACAGAACCTTGAGGATGGGATACTACTGGCCAACGTTGTGACGTGACGCCAATGAATACGCCAAGAAGTGTGACGCTTGCCAGCAACACGCCACCATGTCTCACAAATCAGCAGAGAAGCTACACCTAACTATCACCCCATGGCCATTCATGAGATGGGGGATGGATATCGTCGGCAAATTGCCTCAAGCACCGGGGCAAAAAGTACTCATGCTAGCGCCGACAGACTATTTTTCAAAATGGATTGAGGCAGACTCATTCATGCAGGTACGCGACAAAGAAGTTATTAAATTTATATGGCGAAATATAATTTGCAGGTTTGGCGTTCCGTCAGAAATAATCTGCGACAACGGCTCTCAATTCATCAGTACCCCCACACGTAACTTCCTGGCAAAATGGAACATACAACTAAGTACTGCAACGTCGAGGTATCCGCAAACTAATGGACAAGCCGAATCGAGTAACAAGTCAATCATCAAAGTGATTAAACGACGTTTGAAGGCAGCCAAAGGTAAGTGGGCGGAAGAGCTCCCATCAATTCTTTGGGCACACAGAACCACTCCCTAGACGGCGACGGGGCTGAGGTACGGATTCCGACGGAGAGATATGGATTGCTGACGGCGAGATATGGATTGTTGATGCTGGAAAGGAACGAAGAGGAGATAGGCCATGACCTCGTTACTAGTGAAGAATTAAGAGAAGCAGCACTTGTACGAATGGCGTCACAACAACAAATAGTGGCTCGGAGTTTCAACAAGAATGTCAAAGCAAAGACATTCAAGGTAGGTGACTGGGTCCTTAGAGAAGTATTCCAGAATACTAAAGAATTGAATGCAGGCAAGCTAGCACTCGCTTGGGAAGGGCCGTACCGCATACAAAAAGTCGTAGGCAATGGCGCCTACATGTTGTGCACAAAGGAAGGTAAACAAGTCCCACGAAGTTGGAACGCCGTCCATCTCAAAGCTTACCATTTTTAATTCATATGTTGACAACAAAACGGACGCCACTACAGGTAAGTCATTCACAATTTAGATTAAGGTAGTTCATTTCATTTTTTTCTCAACATCTTCAATCTCTTTTATGTTTCTTCCATTTCCTTTGGACATTGTTCTAAATTGAGCGTCGGAGGGCCGTTGTCGTCGCCAACAGCCATCTCACCTTTGTTGTGTGGAGACAGGTCCATAAGGCATGGAATCAATCATCACCGACGCCAAACAAGTTTGACATTACAATATTTACAATCACCTGACGTCGACATTTAACTTAAATGCCGACATCTACGTCGACGACGACAGTCCATGCTGGATCATTCATTCCGACGGCGTCATATGAACACAGGATGACTTCTATACCACTAGGGGCACACACCTTGAGAAGTCATCACAACAACGTACAACAAGCCATGTGTAACTAGTTGGAAGTGGTAATTGGCCCTTCATTGCAACTAGTACCAAAATGGTTTCAACATTAAAGGTACCTCTCACACACATACATACATACATTTGCGTACGCAACTACAAACAAGCACATGGACATAACCCACAAGCAGCAAATTATCACACAATGAGAAAACATAACATTGATATTTACCATTAAGGCAATAGTCACACAAACCACGCAAAGGAAAAGATAAATGTTTCAAACAGGTGCTCCAGCACCAACACACAACATATAATAA
The DNA here is from genome assembly GCA_947648045.1 of Beta corolliflora. Classification (NCBI taxonomy): domain Eukaryota; kingdom Viridiplantae; phylum Streptophyta; class Magnoliopsida; order Caryophyllales; family Amaranthaceae; genus Beta; species Beta corolliflora. Next base: position 1,351,728 of record CANSZD010001022.1, on the reverse strand, counting down.
ATTGTTCAAACTTGGTGACACAGCACCAGAAAAATACAAACTAACAATGTCTTAACAGGTGTCACAGCACCTTGCAGGTGTTAGAGTCGTTCAAGCATCATCAATGACGACGTCATGGACGCCGGAATCAGCAGTAGCAGCTACATCAACTGAGTTGAAACCCTCTGGAAGCAGGTTCTCAGGAGTGCCGAAAACTTCCAGAAATTACCTGACGTTAGCCTCTGGAGTCCATGACGACGTCTGCCCTTCCATGTATTGCTTCATCAGACGCGCTTTGGTCTTCCAGGTATAGCGACTGGCGGCGTCCACAAGCTCCTCACGCAGCCTCGCCACTGTGGCCTCCATTTCTTCTTTCAACGCTGTCAACTCCGTTGCCTGCGCGACGGAAAGCTCCTTCTCCCTCGTCACCTCTGCTGTGACGTCCTTCAGCTTAGCCTCTGCCGTCGTCTGCGTAGTTATAGACCTCTCCAGTTTGTCTCGGAGAGTCTTACACTCTTTTTCAAGAGTAAGAGCATCATTGCGGAGAGCAAGGGAGTTTTAAACAGCCTGAACGTACTAACGCCTTCAGTAAAGGTATCAATTTCATAAATGCATCTATATATACCAAGACACTCACATGGATTTGCAGGGCCAGGCCTTCGCTTGCTACAGTAGTCAAAGGTAGGCTGGCAAGACGACGTTGTGGCGCCGAAAACGCAAGCTTCTTCGCAGCAGGGAAGATTGTTGGAGTTGTAATCTCACTGAAGTTCTTGGGGAGAGTAATAGTGAACGTCTCACCTTCTTGCAACGGCGTCTTAGCCGGTTTGGGAACACCAACAGGCGTGATTATTTTGGGCACTTTAGAAGGAACTATGGAGGACGACGTCGTGACGATTTCTCCTTGGGTTTTCTTCCTCTTCTTCGCTCGTTCCAACATCTCAGATTCAGAAAGGGCAACGCTGGGAGTCTTGGATCTGGTGGATAGGGTATTTTCTGTTGCATATGTGACGACGTCAAATACGAGTAAGGTGAATTACAACTACGTTGAAGCCGGGGGACGAGTCGACGTACTCCGATGCCATGGATGTAGAGGTGTTGTTTGTCGGTTCGTCGGTGTTGTTGGTAGGCTCGTCGGTGTTTTGGGGCAGCACTTCACCTTCAGAGGATGTCAAATCAAACCTGTTCCTGAACGTCGGTTCTTTTACTGAGTACTTCTGCAACAAACGATTGACCTTCGTCCTCGTATAGTCAGTTTCTTCAATTTTCAGTGGTAGCACTTCTGCAAAGAGGACGGAAATTAGACAACGTCAACTTCACATTTCGTCAACAACAGCACAAGAGAAAGAGAACGATTACCTTTAGCGTTCCATCCTTCGTGCAAGAACTCATAAGTTTTTCCTATTGATGATTTATCCACAAAAAACATATCTCTTCTTCCACCCTCTCGTCATTAGCCCCGAATTTTCGACTAGAGACCGACGCCCGATTTCAAGAAGAAAGTGTACCTCGTGGTTTTCAACCTTCCTTATTTCATACAAATACAACAAATCATCTAACCTAAATTCCACACCCATATCCCTTGTCAATTTGTCAATCACATGCACTACCCTCCAAACCAAAGGCATAAGTTGGGTGGGGCTAACTTTCAAGAATGTGAGCAGTTTAGTCATAAGAGGGTTTAAGGGAAACTTGTACCCAATTTTGAAAGGATACTCATAGAACACCACCCATCCTTGGGGACAATCATCGGGGCGTTCATCTGGGGTAGGAGCCCTAGCTTTGGTAAAAAGGGGCAAACCAGTTTTTTCCAAGAATTCATCTATTTCCTCCTCCGAAAACTCGCTAGCAACGCTAAGACCCCCAATTACCCCGGCATCGACAACAATTACTTTCTTGGTATCATCAACGGGTTTAGAGGCTCTTTTGGACTTCCTAATTTTGGGGGTTTCTTTGGGAGCCATGGAAACAAGAAAAGTGGAGTAGAGAAGAAATTACCTGGGAAATTGCTCGGCGGAACCGGTGAAGAAGACGAGTAACCGTAGCAGTTGCTTTCTCGAAGATGAGAGAAGTTTTGATAAATTGAGGAGAGAGAAAGGAAAAGGTGGAGGGACAAAAGTTTGATGAGACAAGGTACTTATAGAGGAAGTGTGTGCAGTTGGTAAAAGAAGGAGCGGTTTTTCGAGGCGTTTGTAATTGATGGTTCTTCCCAAGGCGCTTTTGGACAGACACACATCAATTAGGGGGTAATTGTTGGGCCCATTAATTTTCACATTGGCGGCAGGATTACATTTTCAAATTGGAAGATAAGTATTTTCAGTTATCAAAGCTGAAGAAGCGGGCCCATGATTTTGCATTTGAGAGAAAGAAGGAAGTGGTTGAGCAGGATGCTGATGTGGTCTATTTCATGGGAAATATTCCAACGGCAACCATGAGATATTATTATTGAGTATAAATAGAACACTTGTAACCTAGATTTATTCATTGAAACTGATATTGACTCATTGTACTCAAAAGTCATCTTTCTCATTCTCTCTCCACTCTTACTCCATTAGAGGTTCATTCATAGCTCTTGTAATTTGACGGTTGTATTGACGGTTGTATTGACGGCTACATCATCATAGTGGATTGGTGATCAAGAGTATCACCCGCGGTTTTTCCCAACATTTGGGTTTTCCGCGTCAACAATTGTTTGTCTTCTAATTCCTTTATATATTTCCGTTTTTGCTATGATTGTTTCTACGTTCATATAAGTATATAGCTCTTATTGTTGGCTCCCCAATACCCTTTGCGTACCTAGTACAAAATCGGCATAAACAGATGCATTATTGGTTTAGTTCCGTTCAACGATATTCCATAATTATTTGTTGGGTGGAATTGTTTTCTTGATATACAAATTTTTTCATTTTTCTCTGCTAGTTTATGGATGATTGCAAGTAATTTATCTTAAGTTAAAAACAATTTTACCAAGTGAAGTTCTTTATGCACTTTTATTCATTGTCTAACTTCGTAATACCCTGTCCAATTCAATGGGCCGAATATGGGTTCTGCAATGTATCGAACATTCGAACTTATAATTATGACTCAAACCCACGATCCCCCCAAATCAAGTGGACAAGTGGTCATATGAATGTAGATTCTCTAGCTATTAGATTTATAGATTAGAGTATTAGACTATGTTTTAACTTTTACGATTCATTTATGGTCTTTTTGAAGGAAAGTAGTCTAAATCAAGGTGCTTAGTAAAAGATCATTAGTGGTTGTATCTTGTTAAGTATGTTTGATGAAACCCCCTTTATGCATCTAGTGGGTGTATTACTCACATAAGACAAAAAGTAATAAGTAAATTAATGTAGTGTACGTGTGCGAGTGAGTTGGATCATAGTAAGTGTTTTCATTCAATGATTAAATCACCAATTAACATCCACCACGCTGACTAGATACAAATAGATAAAAAAAACAAGACCTTTCATTTTTTTTACCATCGTCATTAGCATATCTTAGGTTGGTAACTATTACATGAGCATCTTACGTGTGCTTATAAGATAAAAAAATGCTAAACATACTACAATTTGATGGAGAACAAGGAGGGTAATAGTTAATAACATTAATACTCTTAACTATGGTTATCAATTGATGGCAAACATATCCTCTACTTTTGTACTAAAGGTGTCGTTGTCTTTTTACCTGTTGTTCTTTATCAAACTGTTTAGTACTTCCTCCGTTCCAAAATAAGTGAAAAACACTGCTCAAAAAACTCTCACATAAATGAGAGAAGTGTTTCACTTTATTTTGGAACGGATAATATTTAATTAATTCTTAAAAACTATTGGAAGATAAAATTATTTTTTCTTTTCTTTAGATGTGAAAGTCGTAGTCACTCAGTCTTGTTTTCCTTTTCCTCTAACAATAGATCCAATTTATTACGAGCCATATGATCTCTTGCTAATTAATCTCCTCAGAGATGGATTTAGTAGCTTGTTATGGGCTAATCACCTAAGAAGTGATGAAAAAGTATCTGAGTTTCGTCTCCTTTCTCTTCTTTGTTGAACTTGTTGTATCTAGTATCTTGAAATTGACTTGATCTCTTTTCATTTACTACTGCTCCTTTCATCTCTTTCAAATACCTGCATTTCAACTGTATAAGGAAACACAATACCATCATACAGCTATCTAAACATTTTACTACAAACTTTTCAACAAAAAAAGGTACATTGCTAATAGGAAGTTACTTTTATTCATATCATCTTATGCAAAAAAATTCAGCCGTCCAAATTTGGATCACTTTTAATCATTAAAGAGTAATTTAATCTTTAGAATCCATTTTTAAGTTTCAACAAGTAAAGCTCAATTTCAATTGCTAAAATTTTGAACTTGTTTAAATTTCAGTAAAAATCAATTTTGTTTAGTAAAGATTTAGTATTATTAATCCTAAAATTCAATTTCAATCACTAAATAAATAGTATATTAGTTCAGTTAATTTTAGTCACCTAAATTTGAAAAGTTTAAAATTTTAATTTATCAATTTAAGTCGTTTCAACCATCTAAATTTTTATTTAAGATATTTCCCAAACACTACTAATCATTTTAGCACCTTATTATATAAAACATATCCGTCATTTAATTGGTTTCTTAACATAATTATAGTACATACTAGTCTTTTTTTGGCAAGTACATGCTAGTCTATTATTATGATCCCTAAAACATGATTGTTTGTAACCCTTAATCATATACTTAATGATTTCCCACGTAATATTTGCCAACCTAAGCCTAACATCATTAAGAAAATTTAGTCCTAATTTTTGTTGAGAGGTTATAGGACCTCAATGAAGCAAGTATATAAGAAGTCAAAGTCAAACCTCATGTCTTTCTTAGGCTGATCATATAACTGAGAATCCAAAAACCAGTGAGGGGCAGTAACATTCTGAGTTGACTCAGTAAAATGAGTTGAAAATGAAGATGATTGAGGAGAGGGAAAAGGGTAAAAAGGGGTAGTATTATGATCATAGGAGTGTATCTGGTTAACATAAGATGGAGAAACAGAGGAAGAAATAGCAGGGGAAGATAAATAAGGTTTATTTGTTGTAGATGGTGTTGTTGGAATTATGGTGTTAGTTGTTGTTGGTTTTGTTGGTGTTGTTGAAAACACTTGAATATGTTTTTTGGTTTTGTTTTTGCCTCTATTCATGTGTTTCTCACAGTATTTGGAATCTTGGCATGCTTCTTTTGAACATCTCCATTTTTTACCATCTGTTCTTCTGCATCTTCCTGGTTCTGGATCTATTTTTCTTCCATATCCCCCTTGAAAACAACCCCAACCAACTGCCATAAACAAGGATATATTATTAATAACAAATATTAACCTCCATTTCTAAATAAGTGCAACAGTTTGACTTTCATGCCTGCCAACGCACAACTTTGACTATCAAGCAATATCTCTGATTATGTATTTGTAAAAGTTACAAAAAATTGATATTAAAATGAACATTTTCGTTTTTATATATTAGTAAAAAGATAAGGTTAAAGTGAGGTGTATGAATAGTGCAAAACTCAAAGTGTTGCACTCAAAAAGAAAGAGATGAAGTACTTTATAGTATATAGTTATTGGATCTTCCCTTAGAATTGAAGTAATGAAATAAGGTTGTAGTAATAAACTATTATAATACTTCTACCGCTTCTTTTGGTGGACCGAACTTGGCAATCAATCATAGTAAACCGAAATGCGAGAGAATCGAACCGAACAACGTAAAACCGAATCGGTCGAAATGAAAATCCAAAGGAACAGGGCCTTCATATCTTTCCAAAAAAAAGTTCAATGTTCAAATTCTAGTGCTACAAAACCTTTGAGATGTACAATAAAACTTGTTGCTACAATATTGTATAAAACCTTATAATGGTACTTTTAAACCTTATATCGGCACTTAGAAATGGGACTCTAATGGTTAGTGATTAAGGCTTTCTTCTTGCTGGATGCTTGTCTAATTAAGGTCCAAATCCAGCTCAACAAAATTATCAGTAACTCATAGGCTCCTATATTGATACACTTAACTGACCACCGTGGCGTGAGAAGATCACTGCCCTAAAGTTGAATTTGCCCCGTAACAACACACGGACTCACAGCAATCAACCTCCAGGGATACACGGTCTCTGCGTTTCCGGTGTTGACAGAAAAACAGATTGAGAATGATCTTGAGTATTGCCCAGAATAATCGAGGAGAAATAAAAAGAGAAGATGTAATTGTGTTTCTGTGTTTGTATATCTTTGAGAATCTCCGAACACTGATATATATAGGGAGAGGAAAACCAACGAAATCAAAACGTGGCTGAGATCGTGGAAAAACGGTCACATCATGGGAAGGGAAATGGCAGGAAATAAGGAGAGAGTTTAGGGGAGAAAACGGCATTAAAAGAGAGATTAAGGGGAAAAACGGTCATAAAATGACAACATATATTTCTGACCCAAAACTATAGTTAAGTTTATTCCCCAAAGCCCAAAGCCCTGGTCCGGTCCGGGCGGCGCGCGTGTGGCAATCACACATCACCACTTACCCACTAAAAGCCTCATTGCTACTCAACTCAAAGGGTAGAGGAAGAGTAATGGTTATAAACCTTACTCTTCCCTTATATTCTTTCAATGTGGGACAAAAGGAAAAAATGACTCTTCATATTCTTTTGAAGCAAACTTAAAGTTTCTAATAAAAACTCCAACAACTTGTCGGCACTTATACCATACACCCGTGTGAGCAAAATAGTATGCATCTAATGGTGCACACATTCAACACGTTAGTACGTTACCTTGTAAGACGGCATCAACAGAAGTAGGCAATTTGCGCACACTGCTATCTTGTGCACTTGAATTCATCGTATAAGCATTAATTCACATTGTATAAGCATATGAACTGAAGGTAATGAAATGAATTTATAAGAGTCTCTTCAACGAGAAGACTTTTATGAGTTCTCAGGGGTAAAGGCATGACTCTCAAGGGCCTCTATTGTCTCCATAAACCTTCACAATTGAACAACATCAATCCCACCACCCAATAGCGTAGATCGAAACCTTTATAACACAAAATCCGTAACTCCTTTTAACCCGAAATTTCAAAGGTGTATGGTTCGTGTATTCACTTGTTTTCCCTTAAACTAAATGTTTTAGCCTTAACTTATCTGAATATCTTATATAATTTATATGAAATTAACGTAGCTTACTCGAGTTGTGAATTGAACTTCGCTGACTCTTAGTCTAACTGATCAATAACTTAACTTATCTAGACTTATCTAGACTTATCGGTCTTAACTAAACTTATTAGCCTTAAACTTAACTCATATAAAGTTACTTTTCTCGAAATACATATAAGGCTACTAAGTTTTAGGAGGATAACAATGAATCACATCTCGACAAATTAAAGACTAACTATAAAACACATATTCATCTTCTATTCTTTCTATATGAGCCTATTCAAACACACATATGAAACTTCAAACCAACACATAAACCAAAAACGGCGAGTCATGATAACCCCATATCAGAGATGCGCAAACACATGGAATCGTCATCCTCCCAAAAAAAAAAAAAAAAGGAAGTCCATGTTACTTGAAGAGAGAAAATAGTAAGTACTATAAAAAAGCTTACATGGTAGTGATTGTTGATAAGGGAAGAGAGTTGAAGAAGAGGAAGCAAAAGTGTTATCGATAACATTGGAGAAAAGTTGAGGTGGGACTGGAACACCTGACATTAAGTATTTGAATGTAAGAAGTTGCTGCTCCAACTCTTTCCATTGACTTGCTGTGAAAGGGAAAGGAGACCTCTTATTATGTCTATCATCTAATATCATCTTGATCTTCCTTCCTTCTCTTTTTTTCTCCTTTTTTTTTTTTGTTTTTGCAAAAGGGATGAGACAATATAGTAGTGGGACTGAAAGTTTCTTTAATTTTATCACTGGATTTTTTGCAGAAAGTATAAGTACTGTATAATGCTGGTTTCTATTTTTTGGCAGATCATCAGAATCTGTTCTTGTGAATAAAGAAGTTGCAAGCAGAGGTTGATGTTACTATTACTAACTCTTGTATTAACTGCTGCTACACTATGAAATGAGAGGTCTGCCTGCAGTCTGCTCTTATATTTATGGTGTTTTTTTTATAGCCTGTACCCTAATTGTCCCACAACTTTAGTGCTGGTTTGGTTCAACCAAGGAAATGGAAAGGGAATGTGATCAAAATAAAGGAGTGGAATAGTAACAGAAATCGTCACCTTTATACTAACTCCGTTTCAAATTAATCTACACACTTCACTTTGTGGGAGAACGAGAAAGTGCAAAAGTATGAGAGATAAACTAAAAAGGTGGAGAGAGAAACTAAAAAGTGTGAGAGAAACTAAAAAGTTGGTTAAAATATTAAAAAATAGATGGCATGGGTGGAAAAAGAGGATAAAGTAGATGTGACATGTTACCAAAAATAGAAAAAGCAACATTGTGTAGATTAAAAAGAAACAGACCAAAAAAAAAGTGTGTAGATTAAAAAGAAACAGAGGGAGTAATTAATTTGGTTCAAGTAATGGAATGGAAAGGGAATTACTCAAGGGGGAAGTGAAAATAACAAATTAAGGGAATTTATCACCACCAAGTAATGATAATGAATTGATGAGAGATTGAGCCAAACAAGAAGAAATGGAGTAAATAATTAATTTCGTTTCTTGTAACCCAAAAATATTGAATCAAACATGCTCTTAGAGTTCAGGGTTATGTTATCCTCATTTATTATATTATAATTTTTTTAATAAGCTGAACGGTATTTCTCAATATTGCTAAACTTTATATGGTTTTTGTAACACCCCAAATTTCTCACTTTTTGGAAAACTTATTTTAATATAAAACACTTGAGAAACTTGAGAGTATCACCGCCACGTGATAACGTTAAAGGCTAAAACTACTAACTACTAAATTAACAATGCAGCGGAAACTTAATAATAATAACTTCTCTTTATTGATAAAATAAAAACTTTATTATTCAACTATGACAAAAATGGAATCTATAATAAATAAAAATAGCAACTCCTAGCTTAAGTATTATTCCTCACTAGCTTCCCCATGTGAAGTATGATCAAATCAACTCCGTAAATTCTGCTCACCAAAAGGGTCATCACAGGGACAAAGCCATAAAACAAACAAACAAAACGCGTGTCAGTAAAAATGCTGAGTACATGTATATGCGGAAATTTAAATACTTTATTAAACATTCAAAATATTTTTATAAACCTTCCTTGGATACTTGTAATACTTGTATAATTTAAAGTATATAACTTTAATAAAACTCCTTTCCTTGCCTATGTACTTTTCCTAAAGTGTGCACACCCCCCAAGTTTAGTATTCCTTAATGAGTCTATGACAAGGGGAACTATCGATCTTGTCCACATGACTTATACAAAAAGTACATGGGTAAAATATAATAGCTACCGTTCTTGTTTATAACAAGCCGTTGCCTCTTTATAATTTGCGATCATAAAAGATCATATCTCTAATAAAAATCTTTCGGAAATAATCCTCCTAAAAAAAAGTACTCCTTTTATAAAACTTTAGCCATATAAAGGCATATAAAATATATAACTTGTTCATGAAATAATCTTGAAAAATCTTATTGATCATACATGAAATAATAATTTTTATGATAATATACATTAATGTGAATAGTAATAACAGTTATGCTAATTATAACAGAGTTAAGTATTCGTACTATGCAAGAATCATGCACCATGATTCATGAACCTTGAAGATTAAATACATGTGTACCACTAAACTAAAGTAGGAAGTTTACTAACAATATAATAATCCAACTCAGTACATGAATTTGGAGACTAATAATGATAACCTTAGTAATAAGGCAACAAAACCATGACAACAGTGTTAAATAAACAACTCAACGCATGACGACAAACGCATGGTTTACTATATCCTACAATCTACAGATTGAAAATAAATTTAACACCGGATCACTTACCATGCTTATAATAAATTTAACAAATTCATGTAAACTCGTAAAACATGTAAAATAATAACCCTAAAAATATGATACTATGTATGCAGAATAATATTTAAAGATCTACAAATACACGCACCTTGAAAATTAATAACTACTAGGGAAGAAGAGAAAGGGTAGGTGTAATACTCCGTATTTTTCGTAAGTTATTAATTCTAATTTTTTAAAAGGATTTTAATTATTAAAGAGGTTTATTATTATTATAAAGGTTTTAAATAGGCTTTTATGATATATTATGGGGTTTTCAAATAAATTCTAGCCCAAATTATATATTGGGCCTAAGTTTACAAATTACAATCCAAGTAGTTAGTTTAGTAGTTGAAGATATTTCTTAAAGAAAATCATAAAAGATTTACAAAAAAAAAGGAAAAAGATTTAAAGAAATTTTTAAAAAAACAAAAGATTTTACAAAAAGATTTACAAAAAGAAAAAAAAAAAACTAATTGCCGGCGCATAGCTCACGGCAGTGGCTTAAATTTATCAAGACTTATATCTTCTTCTTTTGTTTCTTATCTTCTTAAATTATTTAACTTTTTAGAATTTTGTTTAGTGGGATAATTTTTATCTTTTCCGAATCTTAGTTGGATGATCGTAAAAATTTGTTAGATCTTAGCTAGATTTGTTTATCTTTTCTCTTAAATTCATCTTTTAGTTTCCTAGTCCTAGTATGACTCTACCTGTCCAACTAGTATAAATAGGAGTCTCCACTCCTCATATTCTTCACACCAAATTTGAGGAATACATCTCTTTTCTCAAGTTTAAACTCTCTCTCTCTCTTAGCCTACCCTTTCTCTTCCTCCCTAGTAGTTATTAATTTTCAAGGTGCGTGTATATGTAGATCTTTAATAATTATTTTTGCAACCTTAGTATCATGTTTTTAGGAAAATATTTTGGATTGAAGTCATGTTTTTATAAGTTTTATTATGAACTACATGTGTTTTGTATGAACATGTTTGAATGTTTATTAATTTTATTATGCACTTGAATTATGTCTTTAGTTCAATATTATTATAAAGTTTGATCTTTGAATCTGTATTCATATAATTTACAAGGAGTTTGATATTTAAATGCATGTTTAAATATTTAAAAAGGAGTGTTTTTGAATTATTATTATTTTCAAAAGTTACCTCTTAAGCAAGTTATTTTATTTATGCCTTTATATGGCTAAATTTATAAGTAGTACTATTCTTTTTAAAGGAGGATTATTTCAGAAGGATTTTTATTAGATATATGATCTTTTATGATCACAATTATAAAGAGGCAACGGCTTGTTATTTATTATCAAGAACGGTAGCTATTATTATTTACCCAGGCAACGGCTTGTTATTTATTAGCAAGAACGGTAGCCATTATATTATTTACCCATGTACTTTTTGTATAAGTCATGTGGACAAGGTAGTAACCCCTCGTAATAGACTCAGTAAGGAATACTAAACTTGGGGGGTGTGCACACTTTAGGAAAGGTACCTAGGCAAGGAAAAGGAGTTTTTATTAAAGTTAAATACTTTATGTTATATAATTATCAAGTATTCAAGGAAGGCTTTTCGAAACTAAATATTTCAAATGTTTAATTAAATAAAGTGTTTAATATTCCGCATATACATGTACTCAGTATTTTTACTGACACGTGTTTTGTTTGTTTTATTTTATGGCTTTGTCCCTGTGATGACCCTATTTTGGCGAGCAGAATTTACAGGTTGATATGATGCATACTTCATATGGGGGAGCTAGTGAGGAATCATAACTAGTCAAGGAGTTGTTATTTTATTTTCTTTATTTTTATTATTGTCGTCATAGTTGTACAATAAAGTTTATATATATTAATAAAGAGGAGTTATTTCAGTTATTCCGCTGCATTAGTTTAAAGTTCAGTTAGTAGTTAGTATTAAAGCCTTTAACGTTATCACGTGGCGGTAATACTCTCAAGTTTCTCAGTAGTTTTATATCAAAATATGTTTTAGAAAGAGAGAAATTTGGGGGTGTTACAAAGTGGTATCAGTTTAAAAGCTTAGGGATATGAAACTGGAATCTAAAATTAATGGGTAGACTTAAGGATGGGCATATAGGTTAGAGAGTTTCGCATTCTTTTCATATTTATATTAAATATGCATAAAAATCTATTTTATTATTTGAGGAAAAACGATTGATTTGGATAAGTTGGGTTGGCAATGTTTCTGGCAAGGAAAGGCTTGGGCTCTTACCAACGTTGCGTGTAACCAACTCTTTCCTGGGAAATTCATTGGCCCGACTATTCTTTGTCATGAATCAAGTACTCATTATAAAACATATTTGGAAAAACAAAAGGTTGAAAAAAATTATTTTGGCAAGAAATGTTTTAGCATTTTATGTGCATAAGTAGAATAAGATGATAGAAGTATTTTTCGAAAATTTGAAAAAAAAAATATTTGTTTTTTTAGAAATTCTGAATCTTTTTCGATTCATTTCAAATTACAGTTCAGATTTATTTTTATTTTAACTATTTTGTCAACGTGTAATTCATATTTTACTTATATATCTATATTTTTTTTCGAATTATAAAGCTGAATTTTTTTTTTATGAAGTATTGAAATTTTTGTATGAACTGTTAGTTATTTATTGTTATATTAGTAATATGATTATTTTGAATATATTTTAAGGAAGTTTGACTTATTGTCAAGTTAATATGAAAAATCTTCGTATTTTTCATAAGCAACAGAAAGAGTTTATTGTTTATTATAAGAATTGAGTTATTATTATGTCTTTCATGACATATTATTAAGAAGCTACTTGCAAGTTGTGATATTACTATCTTTTGAGGCATTTTTTTTTTGGCACGGATATTTTCTACGATAATGAATTTGATTATTTAACGTTTTATATGACATGTATGCATGTGATCTAATTCATGCAAAGTGATTTAGATGTTTATTTTGTTGATTTATAAGTGTTACAAGAACCTATGACTTCAAAGTAAGCCTAGTTGTTTTAGATTCATTAAAGGTGAATACTATTTTGGTCCATTCCTTTGAAGGAAAGAAGTTTAGTAGTTATGTTTTTTTTCATATAGACATGAAGAAGACATTTCCATATGTTATGCTAAGAATTGTGAAATTAGTCATTTGAAGTTTTATAAAGTTGGATGATCTTTAATATTTGGTGACATGAGTAAGAAAGGGAAATTTATGATTTGTGGAAAGTACAAGTAGGAGATCAATGATTTATACTCGTTTGGGCGAATTATCATGATTTAGATAAGTTATATATTTTGTTTATGGATAAAGTCAACACCATTATAGCAATGATATAGCTATAACCTTTAAAAAGATGACAAAATAAGGGATATTATGAGGATATTATAGGTATATGAGATACCATATTTGAAGTTTGATTTAATTAAGGAATCTTACCCTATGCTGAATTGCAAATATATTTAAAGAAGTTATCGTTGTTATAGTTAAGCAAAGAAAGTACGACAGACCATATTTGAATTTTTAGTAGATTCCTTTAGATCATTTTTGTTTTAAAAGGTGGAAGTAAGATACTAGAGCTTTCCAAACGTCATGCTAAGTTGATTTTAGGGTATTATTAAGTGTCAAGAGAAGTATTAACATTTAGAGAAGTATTAAGAGTAGTATTAAACTCTTGCTTGATGTTTGTTACAACGAGTTATAAAGGATTGGGTATATTAGTTATAAAGGAGCTAAGTGACTATAAGTGACTCTAATAATAGAAGAAATATATTCTTTTGAGAGAAATTTGGAGCTTAATAAAAGAGAAAAGGGAAGAAACTAGTCATTCAAGGTAATTGATTTTCGAAAGAATAGTCGAATTTTTATATTATGGACTTAAACATTGAGTTTATATTATGTGAAGGAGTTAATTTTATTGAAATGAATATTGTATGAATTTTTAGGAAAAGATTATTTATTTACTATCTCAAGTCCTAATTGACTACTGTCTATTTTGAGAGAATATTAATTATGGTACTTTAAGAAAAAAAAAATTGAAGATGAATTTCGAGGAGTTTTAGTTTTGAGGACCTAAGTAAGGAAGTTTATTTTTCTTCAAGTACATGTTGTGTTAGTATATATACTAACAAGTTTTGCTTGTGAATAATGATGAATTGATTTGATTTTGATTTGTAGTAGGATCAAGGGTAATCTTTTTATGATATTCATTGTGAGACCTTCATGTGTCATGTGAAGCTGATTAAATTATGAGGAGAAAGCAAACATATTTTACAAACAAAAGGAAAAGTTGTTTGAATATTGTATTTTCGAGTAAAGCTTACGAAAAGTTTTATAAAATTCTTTTGTTCTCTTTATATTATAGCATTTTCATAATATATTAGAATTTACCTCAAGTTTTTTTTTTCCCCGCTTACTCCCGCCTTTAGTATCAATTTGTAATTCTTTATTATTCTAGAATAAGGAAAAATTTCCTACTCAAGTTTTAGAAAATTTTCAGTTTGTCATAAACTATAACCTTTTGTACTTATTCAAATACTTTCTTTTATTATGTTGATCTATTATTGAAGATAATTATTTCTATTATTAATACCTTGAAACAGAAGTTATTTTTTTAAAAAGCTTAAAAGTTATTTTTGGAAGTGTTATTATCTCTCTAGTGATTTTATTTCCAGCAACGATTCTTATTTTGTTTGCATTACAAATTTGATAAATAATTTTAAGTCAAATTTTCAGCCTTAGCGAGTTACGGGGGCGTAACTCCTTTTAAGGGGGGTAGAATGCGATAGAGTTTCGCGCTTTTAATTTAAAATGCTATTTTTGACCTAATTTTGACTTATTTTATGAGTTATTAAATGAGCCAACTTACTTTGATACAAAATTTTGTGATATATGTGAATTACATGTTTTATTTTTGTTTGCTTGCTTTAAGTTTCGAGGACGAAACTTCTTTTAAGGGGGGTAGTCTGTAATACTCCGTATTTTTCGTAAGTTATTAATTCTAATTTTTTAAAAGGATTTTAATTATTAAAGAGGTTTATTATTATTATAAAGGTTTTAAATAGGCTTTTATGATATATTATGGGGTTTTCAAATAAATTCTAGCCCAAATTATATATTGGGCCTAAGTTTACAAATTATAATCCAAGTAGTTAGTTTAGTAGTTGAAGATATTTCTTAAAGAAAATCATAAAAGATTTACAAAAAAAAAAAGGAAAAAGATTTAAAGAAATTTAAAAAAAAAACAAAAGATTTTACAAAAAGATTTACAAAAAGAAAAAAAGAAAAAAAAAACTAATTGCCGGCGCATAGCTCACGGCAGTGGCTTAAATTTATCAAGACTTATATCTTCTTCTTTTGTTTCTTATCTTCTTAAATTATTTAACTTTTTAGAATTTTGTTTAGTGGGATAATTTTTATCTTTTCCAAATCTTAGTTGGATGATCGTAAAAATTTGTTAGATCTTAGCTAGATTTGTTTATCTTTTCTCTTAAATTCATCTTTTAGTTTCCTAGTCCTAGTATGACTCTACCTGTCCAACTAGTATAAATAGGAGTCTCCACTCCTCATATTCTTCACACCAAATTTGAGGAATACATCTCTTTTCTCAAGTTTAAACTCTCTCTCTCTCTCTCTTAGCCTACCCGATCTTCCTCCCTAGTAGTTATTAATTTTCAAGGTGCGTGTATATGTAGATCTTTAATAATTATTTTTGCAACCTTAGTATCATGTTTTTAGGAAAATATTTTGGATTGAAGTCATGTTTTTATAAGTTTTATTATGAACTACATGTGTTTTGTATGAACATGTTTGAATGTTTATTAATTTTATTATGCACTTGAATTATGTCTTTAGTTCAATATTATTATAAAGTTTGATCTTTGAATCTGTATTCATATAATTTACAAGGAGTTTGATATTTAAATGCATGTTTAAATATTTAAAAAGGAGTGTTTTTGAATTATTATTATTTTTCAAAAGTTACCTCTTAAGCAAGTTATTTTATTTATGCCTTTATATGGCTAAATTTATAAGTAGTACTATTCTTTTTAAAGGAGGATTATTTCGAAGGATTTTTATTAGATATATGATCTTTTATGATCACAATTATAAAGAGGCAACGGCTTGTTATTTATTATCAAGAACGGTAGCTATTATTATTTACCCGGCAACGGCTTGTTATTTATTAGCAAGAACGGTAGCCATTATATTATTTACCCATGTACTTTTTGTATAAGTCATGTGGACAAGGTAGTAACCCCTCGTAATAGACTCGTGAGGAATACTAAACTTGGGGGTGTGCACACTTTAGGAAAGGTACCTAGGCAAGGAAAAGGAGTTTTTATTAAAGTTAAATACTTTATGTTATATAATTATCAAGTATTCAAGGAAGGCTTTTCGAAACTAAATATTTCAAATGTTTAATTATATAAAGTGTTTAATATTCCGCATATACATGTACTCAGTATTTTTACTGACACGTGTTTTGTTTGTTTTGTTTTATGGCTTTGTCCCCTGTGATGACCCTATTTTGGCGAAGCGGAATTTACGAGGTTGATATGATGCATACTTCATATGGGGGAGCTAGTGAGGAATCATAACTAGTCAAGGAGTTGTTATTTTATTTTCTTTATTTTTATTATTGTCGTCATAGTTGTACAATAAAGTTTATATATATTAATAAAGAGGAGTTATTTCAGTTATTCCACTGCATTAGTTTAAAGTTCAGTTAGTAGTTAGTATTAAAGCCTTTAACGTTATCACGTGGCGGTAATACTCTCAAGTTTCTCAGTAGTTTTATATCAAAATATGTTTTAGAAAGAGAGAAATTTGGGGGTGTTACAGTAGGCTAAGAGGGAGAGAGAGTTCAAACTTGAGAAAAGAGATGTATTTCTCAAATTTGGTGTGAAGAATATAAAGGGTGGAGGCCCCTATTTATACTAGTTGGACAGGTAGAGTCATACTAGGACTAGGAAACTAAAAGATGGGTTTAAGAGAAAAGATAGAAAAATTTAGCTAAGATATACCTAATATTACGATCATCCAACTCAGATTGGAGAAAATATATAATTTATCCCATAATACATTATTCTAGAAACTAAAAGGAGGTAAGAAGATAAATAAAAGGAAAAGATAGAAGACTTGTGCAAGGTTATTAAGACTTAAGATATGTTGCTGCCGTACAAACTTATTCGGTTGGCAACGATAATTTATTTTTTTCTTTTTTTGTAAAACTTTGTAAAATTCTTTAAAATATTTTTATTTTTGTTTTAACCAAAACACTTGGTTTTAAAAGTTAGTAAACTGAGGCCCAAAACTCATTTGCGCTAAACTTTATTTTAAATACCCAAAATCTTTCTAAAAGCCTTTTAAATAAATAACAATTCTTTTTAATAATATAATAATCTTTTTAATAACCAAATTTTTTCTTAAAATATAAATATCAACTTACCAAAATACGGAGTATTACAGTTTTAGAATGCATTTTCCACTATACTGTACCCTTATGACTGGGTGCGCAAATAAGATTTCTTTCGAGTTAACACGACGTAAGTGTTAATGGGTTCTAGTCTTCCACTATACAAAACCACTTAAGTAAAGTTATACTCCCTCTGTCTTTTTTTAGTTGCTACATTTTGACTGTGGACACTATTCACATGATAACTTTGACTGTCTTTTAGTTTATATACATGCGAAAAAACATAGTAATGTTGGATCTTGTTTGATTAGTCCCAATTTGTGTATATTATCTCAGATAACCCTGATTTATAAGCCTTTTTCCAATATAACCCTGACTTTGGCAGGCCTGTCTCCGATAACCCTGAACTTGATTTTTGTCATTAAACTGGACGGAATTAGACACGGCGTTAACTAGACCTAACTTGGTTTGACTTTTGCTAAGAAAAAAAAAAACAATTTGTGTCTTCTTCATCCTCTCTCTTTTGTTCTTCATCCCACTTGCAACAACTTCTTGTAAATTCATCTCTTTCTCTCTCTTGTTCTTCATCTATTCTCAAGCATTCATCAATGGTTTCCACCACTTTATCTCTCTTCAACTAAAATGCTCAATTTAAATTCTTGTAAAAAAAAGGCAGTGTTCAACCACCACTGCCAATTGTTACTTCGAATTGTTAATTTAGCTCCAATAAACTTCGATGTTGGAGGTTTCAGATCTGAAACCTTGTCATATTCAACCATTGTAGGGTAGATTGCTCGAATTATGCACAAAGAAGATTTCGGGGTTGGACCTTACTGTGGGTTTTTCTCTCTCCTACAAAAAAGATCTGAAACTCCCGCTCGCCACCTCCTTTCTGCTTTCTTTTATAGTCAAATTCTCTCTCCTACTCCGATGCTTTTTCCGGCGAATTATCGCGGAATCTAGGGGTTTTCTCTATCCTCTTCCGGCGAAAATGGCGGCGTCGAAGCGCCAGTTGAAGGCGATGCTTTGCAAAAACGGCTCCTCAAATTTTCTTTTTTCTGTTGTTTGAATTTCAGTGGAAATTCGTTGTTATCTGATTTTTATTTAATTGTTTTTTGCTGTTCTATTTTTTGGTGGTACAGTTGATTGTTTTGGTTTTTGAGTGTATGAGAAGTTTGATCATCTTCATTTTATTTTTTTTGCATTTTTGTTTATATAATATTTTCATTTTGCGTGAATTTGTGGTTCGAAGGTTAAGTGTTGGTGTATGTGGTTCATTTTAGAGTGATCCTACGTCATAGCAGGGGAATGAATGAAGTTATATCCATTGCTCTAATTTAGTTTTCATGGTAACCATTGATGAATGCTTGAGAAGAGATGAAGAATAAGAGAGAAATAGATGAGTTTTGTTTTTTTTTTTTTTAAATGCAGTAAGTATTTTACTTTGAAAATAGTTAACGCCATTAACAATTCCGTCATGTTTAATGACAAAAATCAAGTTCAGGGTTATCGGAGACAGGCTCCCAAAGTCGGGGTTATATTGGAAAAATATACATAAGTCGGGGTTATCGAGATAATATCCCTTTCAAAAAATATAATTTTTATAATTTTTTCATATATGTAACTCAAGATATTGATGTTTGAAGTTGCATCTCGTAAACCGTGAAAAAGCAAATGTAGCAACTAAAAAAAGACAAGAGGGAGTATTCGTTATCGTTTCTTACTTCTAATCTTCATCTATTTTCAGAACTAAAAACAAAAATATTAATTGAAAACCAGCAATGTGATTTTCATTTTCCTGTTGTCAATTTCAAAACTGAGAGGATTAGTATAAGTATGACTAAATTTAAGTTTAACCTCCTATAGGACAACTTTTTATAGGACAAATTTATGACTTTCATAATCTATATTTGACAGGTCGAGAATGTCATTCTAGGTAAAGGACTATTTTGTAAATATGTCCTTTTGAAATAGGGACTACTCAATTAATCGTCAAAAGTTAAAACCTTTTAAAACATAACATTATAGACAATTAGACTTTGAACCATAATATCAAAAAGTTTTCGTAATAATTAGTTAAATACAATTTTTTAGTTGAGAAGTATGACTAAGTTTGAAGATAATCTTGTCAATAAATATATATATTAGATTTTTAGTTATCAAATATAATTACTCCAATAGTTTGAACTTTCCTTCTTATGTTAGGATGCACATATGACATGCAGTCGATGCAGATATGTTCGAGGATAATCCATGGAGATTGGAAGATATTGCTGTTTTAACTCATCACATTATATTCTCACCTCCGCAAGAGAAAATAGAAACAAAAGGTAGACTGTGCAAAACTGCAAATGCATGGGACGACTTAGAAAAGAGTGCCACTCAATTCATGATAAAGATATTTGAATAAAAGAGTACTGACTACTGAGTACTGAGTACTGAGTGAGTGGGTGAATATTATTTACTGCGCATTCGTCAATTTCTGCTTTTAATGGGATGGTAAGTTGGTAACACTTGGAACCAAACACCACACTGATATAATGTCGACCTAAAATACGAAAAACTGATACGTGTCAAACCTGGGTTGTGACTTGTGAGATGCAAGGGATTGAGGGAATATATACCATTCGTCCATAACCGATTAGAGGAAGGAATTGGGGTCGATTTAAATGGTGAGCTTACCAGTTCTCGTAGCGAAATTCAAGGTTTAATTCATAACCTAAGCAATTGCGTGGATTAAAAGGTTTAGTGTCTGACTTGGAATGGCATGTAGGTCTGAGTGAGGGCCCTGTGTTAGAGCAGCCTAGAGGATTTAATCTTAGAGTCTGTTCTGTTCAACTTATTTTGTTTTATCTTATCTTATCTTATAAGATCTTATAAAATCTTATCTGATCTTATTTTATCTTATAAGATAGTTTATTGAGTGTGTCTAATATCTTATCTGATCTGATCTTATCTGATCTTATAAAATCTTATATAAGTTAAAATAAGTTGAACGAAACGGGCCTTACTTACTAAACAAAATCAACCGATCAAATGAAGTATATATTTTCAATCTGCGAGAGATGTCAGTTTAGTAGGGTCGTTTATCTTATCAACCCCAAAAAAATGTCACAACAATGAAGAATTTAGTGGTTTAAAATGATTTGATATTTAAAAATGTAGAACCAATTACATCTTAAACTTTAAACTAAAAGTGTTTTAGAGTGGCAAATAACATTGTTATTATAGCATTTTGCTAATTTTGTGCATCAATTTATCTTTTAGATAAATTAAAAATCATTGATTAAAATAAACTTATATATTTAATCAGATTAAGCGTATCATTATATAAATTGATCTAACATTAACCCTCTTTAGACATCAATATAATTTCAAGTTGGTTTAAGTTGAAGTCTAAATATGTGTAGGTTAGGAAATTAGGTGCAAAGCTATATTTTTATTTGTTTATTTAATATATTTAATATTTCCTCTAGTTTATTAGTTATTCAACTTTGATTTTTACATTTAATTTCCCTAATGTAACAACATTTTATTATTAAAATGTTATTATATTTAAAATGTTATTGGCTTTTTCTGAGTAAATGTTTTCAAAATATCAACTTTCATAATGCCTTTAAATCTATAATTAAAATATATAAAATAATCAAAGTTGTGCATTGGAATACATGAAAATCAAAGCAGAACAACTAGAAAAACGAAGAGACTATTATCTAGATGAACAAAAGTTGCTTTTCGATATGATCAAATCACCTTCTACTAATCCTAAAACACTAAAATTTTACGATTTTTTCACCAAATACCCCTGACAAATAAATTTATTCACCAAATACCCCCACTTTTTTCAAAATTCACCAAATACCCCTGACCTTTAAAAAAATTCACCAGATACCCCTGACATTTTAAAAAATACCCAAAATGCCCTTTTGGCTAACGGACGTTAGTGCTCCGTTAATTAATTAACTAATTAACCTAAAAAACCCTAATTAAACCTAATTAAACCTAATAAACCTAAAACTCTAACTAACCCTAAAACCCTAACTAACCCTAAAACCACCCCCAAGCCCACCACCCTCCCACCCCACCCCCCACAACTCCAACCCCACCGACCCCCATCCCCCTCCCCCGCCGCCCCCCTCCCCCCCCCCCACGCAGCCCCCCACGCAGCCACCCCCCACCCCCCCACCCACGCAGCCCAACCCCCCCCACCCCCGTAGCCGCCCTCCCCCCCCCCCCCATCCCCCCTCGCCCCTCCCCCGTAGCCCCGCAACGCCCCCCTCACTCTCAACCCCACAAAACCAGCCCGGACACCGCCCGAATCCGCAACCCCTCCCTTTCTCGTCACTCACTCATCGTCAATATCCATCTCTCCCCTCTCTCTCTTCGCACAAGCAACCAAGCAACACCACCGACCACTATCGGTTGCACCACCGACCATGAGCTTCTCTTGAAAAATTTCGGGGGTTGCAATTGATTTTTGTGAAAACGGGGGCCAAGACGCACAATTGCAATTAATTTTAGGGGGGTTTGCGGGGGGGGGGGGGGGGGGGAGGGGGAGGCGCTGGCTCGTCGGGGAGGGGGAGGGAGAGAGGGAGCCGAGTGGGGCTGGGATTGTTGGGGCGGTGGTGGGTCTGAGGGGTGGGCCAGGTTGTTGGGGAGGGGGGGGGGGGCTGGTAGGTTAGGGGAGAGAGAGTGGGTTAGGGTTAGTTAGGGTTAATTAGGTTGACTTAGGGCTAATTAGGTTGACTTAGGACTAATTGGGTTGACTTAGGGAAAACTTGTAAATAAACGCTAACGGAAGACTAACGTCCGTCAACAAAAGGGTATCTGGTGAATTTTTTTAAAGGTCAGGGGTATTTGGTGAATTTTGAAAAAAGTGGGGGTATTTGGTGAATAAATTTATTTGTCAGGGGTATTTGGTGAAAAAACTGAAAATTTTATGATAATAATAACCAATCCCTAAAATTGAAGAAATTGATTATGGTAATACTGTGTGATAATTGATACACCTAGGGGATTTTGTCATAGATTAAATCTGATGTACATCTAAGATTAGCCCTTGGTACTCTGTATCACCTATTTCATCTATCAAATTATTGATTCTCCAGCATCTTATCCAAAAGAAGAGACCAGAACACTTGCATTTCCCATTTCTTTTGATTCGATATGCTCTGTCATTTGTTAATATTTATCTACTCTTTTGAAAGAAAAAAAACATCGTTGCTCTTTACCAATGAATGAATAATAGAAGTATTGAATATTAAGATTTTAATTTATATAAATATCTTCTACTCCTATTATACATCGCAATATCGCATTCTAATTTTAATGACTCATCGTAAAAATGTCAGAGCTTTATTGCAAAGTTGTACAGATACTTAAGTTATTATAGACACCATTATGCTAGAAAAACTTTATCCCCTTATCACCTTATGCATGCTAAATGCTAATGGTAGGATATGACACGATACTTGTACTCTCATAGCATATTTTGGCACTGCATGTTTATGTCGGTAGATGGCTAACATCTCAAAACACTTTTGCATTTTGGGACTGGGCATTATTGGAGCATATTGCAAATTTGCAATTGCATACTATTACAATTTACACATAGGCACATAGCCCTTGGTGTGTTATCTAGATGAATAAAAAGTAGGGGATGAATTTCGTGTATAGAGGTAAGATTTACTTATTTGCAAAATTTAAATAACCAAGTAACAAAGAGATGCAAGAGAGACTTTAACGAGAAAAATTTTATAGGCTAATAATAGGAAGTGTAAAATCTCGACCATGCATGTGAATTTTAAAATCAATTTTTTTTTCTTAATAATAGGTTAACACTACTTCGTTTATAAACCTATTATACCCTTGGGGTACACCTTCTCCCCAGACTTCATACTTCCTCGAAAAGCGAACCTTTAATTTATATTCAATCCTCTATTTATGGAGAAACTCGTAACATTTCACAAGACTCTACCGTGTGGTATCTTCACTTTACACGGTAGCATGACATCATATATATATATGCATGAATTGACAATGTTCTTAATATATAAAGATTGTCTTTCAACAATAAAAAAAGAGAGGTGTCTCACCAGTGAGGCATTGGTCACAGAGACGATTTACTTCTAATTATGTTTGAACAAAATAAATTATGCCTTTTGCAACAAGTAGATAACATATTATTTGGTGAGACACCTCACATAGACGACCTTGTACTTCTAATTATATGTTTGAACAAAATAAATTATGCCTTTTGCAGCAAGTAGATATTAACATATTCTTTGACATCGAGGCAAGAAAAGAACAAAAGATCTTTGAAGGTGAATCAAGTTTCTTGCAAAACCATGGAAGTAGTGAGCTTGATACATATGCGGTATGCCAAGATAATTAGATCCTACATATGAGGCAAACGTAGAAAACCAAATCTACATGTCTTCAATCTGATTTAGAACGAATATGATGAAACTACATCAGATACACTTATCAACGATTTTAATATTTAAAACGCCATCTATTTTTGATTCTGAATCTAGATTGGTTGTCCAATAGTCATTTTTATTTAATGTTTTTACTATCCAAGTATCCAACATAAAAAAATTTAGCTAAACCATGCATAATGAATTAATGATATGATCATGGAAAGGAACCCAAATTGTACAAGTAAGTCTTGGGGTGAACGAGCATGACAACGAGACGTCAAAAATACAAAGATGTTTGCAATGAGTATGGAATTTAACAAGTTAGGTGGGAGCCGAGTCGGTAAAACTCGTTACTCATCTTATCATCCTCATTTTTGTTGGCATACGAATATGCCATATATCCTTCATATGGTACGTACATGTAAGTATGTAACAAATAAAACGCACATGCCCTAACTTAGTAACTTGAAAGTTCAAGTCTGCTATTTTTTTTTTTTGTTTTTTTTGTTTTTGTTTTTTTGATAAGGAGAACAAGCTTAGACTAACACCCTAGTCGGGGGGCCAGCCTAAAACATCCTTTCGGATGATAAGGGAGAAATCCATACAATAAGGAGGAAACCAATATAACATGGAAGGATAGTCATGCGCCTTCCTAGCCATGAAATCAGCAGCCTTGTTAGCCTCACGAAAACAGTGACGAAACTCGCACGCCTGAAACCGAAGAGTATCTACACCTGCATCTTTAACAATATTAGAAATTTCCCACGGAATACGCCAAGAATTCTTCATAGAATTGATGACTCCTAGATTATCGCCTTCTACTATGAGATGAGAGATGTTAAGGAAGGAGGCTCCCTTAATGCCTTCACTAAGAGCCCAAGCCTCAGCTTGAATTATAGAAACATGAGAACCCGGGGACTTAGCACCCGGCTAAAAGAACTTCTCCATCACTATTTCTAATCACAAAGCCTAAAGAAGCATTACCATTACTAAATTTAGAACCATCAAAATTTAGTTTGCAAAAATTTGAAGGAGGAAGGGACCAAATGAGATTAGTACCTGCTCGAGCAACTGGGGGAAGATGATTCTTAAGAGAAGAAAAAGAGGCAGACAATAAGTCATCTACCTCACTGTCCACATTGGACCACCGAGTAAAAAAACTTATAATTTGAAAACTAGCTCGACGAGGGGAAATGCCTTCATCATTGAAAATCACTCTATTTCTAAAGAACCCGGATAAACCACCACACAAAGGAAAACTTTTTGATTACTTCGGGAGAGCTCGGAATGGCAAATCTATCCAATGACGAAAAGAAAAATTACTAGAAAAATTAACTTTGTTGAGGGAGTTTTGGCCAATTACCATTGTCATGAAGACAATCAAACACATCCAAAGTGAAGGGACATTCAAAACAAAGGTGAGAAAGAGTTTCAAGAGCATTACTACATAAAGCACATTGCTGAGGGAGAAATACCTTACACTTTTCAAGTCTATCTTTTGTAGGAAGCCCATCATGACAAGCTTTCCATAAAAATTTTTTGATTTTGGGAGGAACATGAAGCTTCCAAAGCCAAGCAAACTCAACCTTTTCAAAATTCGGGTTATGAAGACCCTGAGCCAACATGGACCCAGACTTAACTGAATACTCCCCATCAGCCGTCAAACCCCATACAAGAGAATCAGCCTGAGGGTTAGAAGGAAGAAAGGAAGAATAAATAATTGAAGCTATATGGGGAGGGACAAGAGAAGCAATTTTCTCCCGATCCCAAAGCCCATGATCATCAATCACATCACTCACTTTGAAGTGTTCCGACTCATAATTGGGAATAATAATTTTTCTAAGGGGATATTGGAAGATCCAATTATCATCCCAAAATTTGATCTCCTTCCCGTCCCCTACTTGCCATCTCGACCCCTGCCTAAACAAGGGTCTAAGAGACATGAGTTTTTTTCCCTTTGCCAAGAAGCTACTTGAAGAGACTTTATGAGATAGAATATCTGATTTTTACTATATTTTTTCTTAACTAAATTAACCCATAGATTATCTTTTTGTTTAACAATTTTCCAAAGAAGTTTCATTTGAAGAGCAATATTATTAACATCTGCCTTCCGAATTCCTAAACCCCCGTACGGTTTTGGTAAACAAATTTTATTCCAACCTATCAAATTAGCTGTATTATTGATGTTATCTTTATTCCAAAAGAAATTCCTATAGGTTTTATCTAAACTTGAAAGGATTTGTTTAGGAAGATAAAAACTTTGCATCCGGTAATTAGCTTTAGTAGCCAAATTAGCTTGAATTAAAACCGGTTCTACCGACTTGCGAAAGAGAGTTGGCTTTCCATTTAGGGAGTTGGTTAACAACCATAGAATGGACTTTCTCAAAAGTTTCTTTAGTAACCCTTGAATCTATAATAGGACAACCCAAATATTCCCCTAGATTTGAAGTTTCACTCATGCCTAAAAGCCTAGAAAAATTAGCTTTGGCAAGATTAGAAACATTAGGAGAACATTGGAAAGCAGACTTGTGGAAATTAACTAATTGACCTGACATTAAACAATATTTATCCGAAATTGTCTTAATAGTAGAGCAACTATGATCAGAAGCCTTGGCAAAAATCATTGTATCATCTGCAAAAGTAAGGAACGGGATTCTCACTCCAGATTTACCAATAGAAACTCCAATAGGTTTATCTTTTTGTAAATTTGCAAAGGAAAGCTGTCTAGCAAGCAACTCAGCAAAAAGAATGAAAAGATACGGAGATAGAGGGTCACCTTGGCGAATACCTCTAGAAGGAAAAAATCTTTCCCACACGGGACGCCATTTACTAAGGCCGAGAAAGACGGTGTAGAAATACAGGTATTAATCCACTCAATCCATTGGGAACAAAAACCCAACTTTCTAAGAGAGACTAAAATATAGTCCCATTCTAGCCTATCATATGCTTTTTCCATATCTAACTTAATTGTAATCCAACCTTCTACACCTGATTTCTTACTAAAAGAATGGAAAACCTCATGCGCTATTAAAATATTATCTTGAATAAGGCGCTCAGGAACAAAGGCACCTTGTAGGGGATGAATAATTTTCCCCATTACTAACTTAAGACGATTAGAAATAACTTTCGAAATTATTTTATATATGGTAGAGCATAAAGTGATTGGACGAAAATGATTTGCACTTGAGGGATTATCAATCTTTGGGATTAGAGCCAGAAAGGTGTGGTTAACCTCTTTCAAAAGATTCCCAGAGTGGAAAAAGGCTTTAACCGCTCTAACAACAGAATTACCGACAAGGGTCCAATATTTCTGAAAAAAGAACGGAGGAAAACCATCTGGGCCCGGGGATTTGTCAGGAGCCAGATCAAAAGTAGCATCTTTTATCTCCTCCACTGACACAATATCTGTGAGAAATAAATTGTCTTCAAGGGAAACAATAGGAGAAAGAAGGGAGAAATCCACTTCTTCATCAAAAAAACAAGAAGGATTCAAAACAAAACGATTGTTAAATTCCCTTGTGATTTCAATCGATATACTGGCTGGGGAGGTAATGACTTGATTATTATCTGTAGTAAAATTCTTAATTTGGTTTTTACTCCTTCTAATAGAAGCATGAGTATGATAATATTTAGTATTTGCATCACCAAGGTGGAGATAGTTGGTCTTACTCTTTTGTTTCCAGTACTCACGACTAAAAGATAGAAGTCTTTCACGTTTTTGAAGAAAACGTTCTTGTTGTAGATTCAGAGAAGAGCATAGAGGATTAGATATAAGCTTCTCCTGAATTCTTTCCAATTTGGTATCTACTAAACGAAGTTGCCTAAAAATATTACCAAACTGGGAAAGATTCCATTTCTTAGAGTTTTCTTTAAGAAGTTTGCATTTTTTAACAAGATTGAACATATGTGAACCATTAAAACGAGTACACCACGTCTTTTTAACCAACGTGTCATAATCCTTACGTTGACACCACATTTTCTCAAACCGAAACGGAGGGGCTTTCGAACTCTTAGAAATTGATAAATCTAAAGACACCTGACAGTGATCCGAAGAAGTAAAGGGGTGATGTTTCAGTTTAGCTTGAGTGAATCTAGTAATCCATACAGTGTTAGCCACACCTTTATCAATACGTTCTAATATATTATTCGGGCCGGCTTTTTTCTTTCTCCAAGTGAATCTAGAGCCCATGAAAGGAAGCTCCACACACGAAACTTGGTTGAAAAGATTATTCATGGTATGAGTTCTAGCGAGTTGAAGATTGCACCCCCAACTTATCCTTGTTCACAACTAATTTCATTAAAATCACCAAGTATAAACAAAAGGAGAAGATAGATTATTAACATACATAATCAACTCCTCCCAAAATTCAGCTTTATGTTCATGTCTAGCAGGAGCGTAAATAAAAATCGCAATAAAAGAAAATTGGTCATTGAGAAGAGTAATAGAGCAAGAAATAAAACGAGCAGCTTTATGTAGTACTACTAAATTAAAGGGGCAAGTATTACAATCCTTCCAAAGAAGCCATAAACCACCTGCTAGTCCCAAAGTAGGAACATAATCAACATGTTGAAATCCACACTGGTTTGCTATGATCAGGGAAGGGGGAGATCTAGTTTTCACTTCACATATCATAAATATCTTAATGAAGTTACTTGAGCAAAAATCTCGAATATCAGTCAATGCATTCTTCTTAGAGACCCCTCGAATATTCCAAAAACCAATAATCATAATTACTTAAATAACAACAGACCAACCATTTTTAGCTGGCAGAGAGGCTGAAAATCTCAGAATCTTCTGAAACATAATGCTTTCAAAAATATTGGACCAAATACTAACGTACATCCAGAATACGATCAATTCATGCGCAAAATCATATAGAAAGATAACTCTTATAAGGTGCCACCAACCAAATAAAGTGTTATTGGGGTCAACCTGATTAATAATACAGATATACTTAAAAGGGGTACTCACTTGAAGATGTTGTCACTAGTACAAAATAGTCAATTTGCGTCGGACCTGGGACCACTATTTGCGTCGGACATCGGTCCGACGGCACAGGTCTCGTCGCAAATGACGGAGACATGATCTGCGTCGGATAAGAGTCCGACGCAGTTGAGGAGCTATTTGCGTCGGACAGGGGTCGAGGCGCGACGCACATAACGCCAACCCAGTAAGGCAAGCCTACCATTTGTGTCGCACGTTGGACTAAGTGTGACGCAGATCAAGCATTTTTTATTAAAAAAAAAGGAATTTACGTCGGATTTTAACCCACATCCGACGCAAATGGCAGATTATACATTAAAAAAAAACCAAACCAACCCAGTAACATTAAGCACGAAATAGTTCTGCACATACGAAACTCAATATTTCTGCACATATGCAAATCGCAAATTATTAAAACATGGTTCTTTATTCTCTACAATAGTTACGTAATCGAAAACATGAATGAAAATCTAAAATGATAAACTTAACAAATCGTACAAAATAAAATGGAATTAAACAAACTTAAACAACGAAAATCTACAATACTCTACATCCTAAATCTTGTTAGATCGAAATAGAAAGCTTGCTCTTCCTCCACCAGATCTGCAAATCAATAAAATTCATTTTAAATGAGTTAAAAAACTGAAAAAATACAAGAAATTTCATTTTTTTTGATAGGTTCAAATTTTTTTTTGTTTCAAAAATAAACATAAATATGGCTAAACAAAGAAATTCAGAATAAAATGTGAATTAAAAATACCGAAAATCGTCGGAATTGGTAGATCGTAGTTGCTCGAAAATCGAAAGCTTGCTCTTCCTCCACCGATTCGAAATTCGGAGGAGAGAGAAAATGCCCAGAGAAATACATGAACACCGCGAACGCATGAAGATGCGGAGATCCGCGATGTTGTTCGATTGATTTCTCTTATGCGTATTGTTCAATTGTTGAAATGTTTGGATGAATTTGGTTGAATTTTGTATTTACATGATCACTAAACCATACCACCAGTAGATTCGAAATTCGAGAGGAGAGAAAATGGCCAAAAAAAAAGAGGAAATCGCAGATGAATTTGCTTTGTTT
Source organism: Beta corolliflora (assembly GCA_947648045.1). NCBI lineage: Eukaryota > Viridiplantae > Streptophyta > Magnoliopsida > Caryophyllales > Amaranthaceae > Beta > Beta corolliflora. The sequence continues at coordinate 1,321,871 of CANSZD010001022.1, read as the reverse complement.
TTAATTTGCCGAATTTGTGTTTTTTTGAGGGTTTTGTGGTGTTTTTCGATTCGGGTTTTTGTTAATTTTTGAAGATATTTTGTGGTTATGATGTTTTGAGTGATGAGGGTTTCATTTGATGATGAATTTTTCCTTTGTTTGATTGTTGTTTGAGTGAGTGAGAGACAATGAGGTGGGAGAGCGGCGATTGGAAATGTTCAGGTGGGAATGAAGTTAGGGTTTGGGGAAATGAGGTTTTAAAAAGTCATGGCCATCTGCGTCGCGTGTCATGGCCATCCGACGCACATGATTTAATGGCATCCAAGTCATCAAATGATTTGCGTCGCATCCCCCAATCATGCGACGCAAATTATGGGATCCAGCCATCTGCGTCGCACAATAGCTGTGTTTGACGCAAATCATATTCGTCATCTGCGTCGCGTTCTCAACCCCGTGCGACGCAAATGACCCTAACATCCATCTGCTGTCATTTTGTGCGTTGCATGTTCTTTAATGTGCGACGCAAATAGGCTATTTGCGTCAGTGCTTCTAGCGTGCGACGCACATAGACTGACGCAAATTTGCATTTTTCTACTAGTGTGTCTTAAGAAATTACGACTGAGGAATTTTAGCATCCTTGAACAAACTACAAATTTTATCCGGGAAGCCTTCTTGAGGCGCAATATAGCTACAATATGGCAATAAAAATTGCAGAATGGACTTGAAAGACCTCCAATCCAATAGCTTCTGTAGCCTAGATCAGAGTTTTTGAAAAAGAGCAAAACTATACAATCCAACCAACAAAATCCATTCCAATAACTTCTGAGGTCTAGATTGGATTTCATTGAGATTGGCAGAACATAGATAGCCAACCCAAATACATAGATTAACATCTTTAAAAAACTATAGATGGCACCTAACACAACCATTGCTAGCGAGCAGATTTGAAACCAATTCCAAGAAATGAAATTAGCAAATCGCTTAGATAACCAAGAATATTCAAGTAGGATATCCTTTATAGGGAATCCGATTTTCTTCACATCATCCAATCTTATAAGAATACCACAAAAATTAGTAATTTTCTCAATCAAAGCAATAACTAAAGGCAAGCAACCATATAGATAACAAATTATTAACTCATCAATTTCTATATTGTTATATACTGAAGCTAAGAGTAAGCACAACTTACACATAGCGTTGCAACTCGCATTGAGTATAGGCAAAATAGCAGATAAATAAAAAGCTATGATCTCATCAATTTCTAAATGAACACCAACTGAAGCTGAAGGCGAGAGAAAGAAAAGCTTACTCACACCATGGAAAGTCGCATATAATGCGGAATCTTGATAAAGACGAAGATCGCAGCATCTAAGGCTGGATTTTGCCAATATGAATTCTGCCACCAAAGAGTATTATGAAAAGAGGTGGGAGGTACAAGGGGAAAACACCTCCAGTGCAAACCACCCGCAACCTCCAAAGACTGATGCACTTATATACGGCGCAAAACCACCAAGAAGCGACAATAAATTGATACTGGTCATCGAAGAAACAGAACCACGCGCAGCCAAAGAATGAGCTGCACCACGAAATTGAACAAAGCACCAAATCGAACCTTAATTTATAAAGTATCTGGCCATCCACTATTTGTTTTTTTTTAATATTGTTGCTTTTATTTTTTTACAAAGATTTGCATCTTCCTTTTCTTTTTATTTAAAGATACACTATCACTACTTACTTCCTCTATTTCATTATTATTGTGATATCACTTTTTAGGCTCTTACCACATTTTTAAAAAAAATCATGTGAAAAGTAAAGAGATAGAGATAGATAAAAAGTGGAACCTGTGTAATAAGATAAAGATAAAGTATTACTGTATAAGGAAAACATTGCAGTTTCTTTGAAACTTTCATATAAAGAAATTATTGCAACTAATATAAATAGAGGAATTATATACATAGACGGTTGTTAACGAGGAAAACCACAAGTAAATTGTTAAAACTATATGGGTGCCCACTGCCCAGATGAATAGGTCCCTTACAAGTGCAATTCCAAAAGTACCAAAGGAAAAGACAACTAAATGAAGCAACCCAAAGAGGAGTCGGGCTTGAGGAAGGTAATTGTCTAAGGTTTCATTTGTACGAGTTCTTTTCGGTTGCTAGAATCTTTAAAACATTGATGTGACTTGCAATCACTTAGATAAATCTATCTTCTATGGTCAAGATGATTGCAGTGTTAACGATGTTAACGACGTTGTGACTCAAAGAATTGAGGTTCTGTTTTGTTCAACTTAATTAGACTTATTTTAAAGAAACTAAATTTAGATAAGTTAAGTTCATATAAGTTTTAATAAGTTATAATAATTCAGATAAGTCAAAATAAGTTGAATATAACAAACATTAAAAATTGATAATCAAGTAGCTTCTAAATCATCCAGAAATTCCAATAAAGGCTTGTTTTGGTAGGGATTGAACCGTATAAACAATAATAAGGCCAGCTAAACTCGTCTTTTGATCCACAATAATAAGGTCCACCATTTATGCATTCTGAGTATTTTCTACGTTCAATTTGATATATCAGGTTGGTACTGGCAGATGATATATCAGGTTGGTCTTGGAAGATACACTTACTAGTACTGTCAATTGTCATAGCGACGCAAATAATATGTACTTCAGAAATGAAAGGTCACAAATATTAGATTTTTTTCCTTCAATAATCTTTAAAATGGGTTTTAATTACGAAATGTCTTGAAGTTGAAATTAATTCCATGGTGCAGTCGCGTAGGACGGCACGCGAGAAAATTTATTTTCGACAAAGCAAACCGCTACTCAGAGTAGCGGTTAACTTTAAGTTATTTGGAAAGGGTATACGAGGTAAAACCGCTACTGGGGGTAGCGGTTTACCAGGCAAAACCGCTACTCAGGCAAAACCGCTACTCAAAGTAGCGGTTTATTATGGAATGCGTGCTTTCCCCTTCTTTCTTGCGTATGTTAAGTTCCGTAATAAACCGCTACTCTGAGTAGCGGTTTATATGCATGCCTTATAACTTGTCTTAAGAACATAATATAACCGCTATTTGAAGTAGCGGTCAACTTTACATTATTGGTATTAACCGCTACTTGGAGTAGCGGTTTTGTTAAAAAAACAAAATTCTCGCGTGCCGTCCTACGTGGACGGTACTCAGGGAATTAATTTCAACTTCGGCACATTTCAGGAATTAATACCCATTTTAGCATTATTGAAGGAAAAAATTCACAAATATTAGGTAAATTTCGATCAGAAATCAGACATTTGCTTGTTTGTGAGAACTACGACATCTTTACATATTGCCTACTTGCTTTCACCAAAATCAAAGTCTGTTCAGCAACGAGCTATATTCACAAAAGCTTCCTCTTACTGTTAGGCTAATATCTAACAATAGACAGTGTATATATATCAATATATGTTAACTCAAGAATCATATATCCTGACTGAACCACGGATAGCCTGCCGGCAAACAGGACATTTTGGTGCTAAATCTCGTTCAACTGAAAAAGCGCATCTCTGGCAACACACCATGTGGCCGCACGGTACAAATGCAGATCGTCGTCTCCTCATAAGGCAGATTACACACAACTGCCCATCAGGAATGTCTCCCACTTCTTCATCTTCAATTTCAGACTCAGGATTGCTGCTGCTACTATCAGCATCACCAGCAACTGCAGAATGGTTTTGCTGCTGCGCCCTCCTGTACTCCCGCCATTGCTTCCACTTATTCCAATTCCTGAAAGAAAATAAGAAGCAAATAACTGAAATCAGGTTACTGAAGACAACCAAGAGAAAATATGATTGGAACAGTAAATTTAGAAAACTACAGCAAGGGAAACATAAATTCAATAATTTGGTGGGTATACTTGCTCTATATCATCAAGAGAAAATGCTTTCAATAAAAGCTACTAATACATTACCAAATTTTTACCATAGCTTTGAATCACACTGCATTACTGTAGTTGTAGATGCAATCGAAGGCAGAAATCCAAATAAAGAAAGCTACTATTTAGGTGTAGCCAGGGAACATGATAGGGGAACATAATAGTCATACTACTGATAGAGTAATAGGAGATCAAATAAAGAAAAGTATATAATCCCTTTCACCAACAATAGAGGGAAAAAGGGGAAAAAGGATCCTGATATCCATATTTATGTCATCACAATCTTATAACCTCATTAAGTTAGATTATATCTCACTGTAAAGGAATGTGCAACTGTAGTTTGCAATAATACCTGACAATTGCATATCCAAGTATGCCAATTGATACTGTACCAACAACGATACCACTCCATAGTAAGATCTTTGTCTTGAAAGAGAGTTCAATTACCATCTGATCCTTGGTCAACTCAGACCTACAGAAAAAGTTCAAGATTACCAAGTTTATGCACTGAGAAGAGAAACAAATATAGGATTTAGAAAACTATCTGGCCAGCAAATGAACTGTAATGCAAAACTATTTTTCTTTGTAAGATAGTCTAAAACAATACAAAATTATGACCCAACCCCCCAATTTGATATATTAAGTCCAAGCATATGGATCTTCTTGAGATAAGAACTTTTTATGAGAGAAAGTTGATGGCTTTACAGAAAGTAAGGAAGATCTCTGCATGACTTGATCTCAAAAATCCCATTCTTCGAAAAGCAAGTACCAACTGCCGTAACCTCCTTTCCCAGCGGAAGAATTTTCTCCTCATCGACCACGCCAACCTTCAAGCAAGTTATATTACTCATTTAAAGAGGAAAAGTCTTACTTATATAGAGGCGGAAATATGAAGTAGAAAACTTAAGAAAGGAAAAAAGGAAGAAAATGCATGGTCAAGCAATAGCAAAGTCAGCAGCTCACCGGGTATTCATGTCCAAGAAGTGCCTGAATAAAGGTATAGGGGGAAGCTTGAATAGGTTGCATATGATGGTAGACGGTTGTCAGAGGCAGTGGATGTTTTGAACCATCCAAATCAACCAGAACATAATCAGAATGCGGCTGTTGACGACCATCAACAAGTACAAAAGGAACCTGGAAAAAAGTTGCAGTCATTTTGTTTAGAGTACATGTTCACAATACAGGCAAGCAAATCTTAAACAATATAAGCCACACAACTCTATTCATACATAATCCGGTCGTTCCACAGATATATCATGTCAACAATCAACATTAATCCATTGCCATATATGCCCTGAAAGTCTTGAGATGCCCTGAAGTCATCCTAGAGTCTTACTGATTTTAGTCTTGCCTAGGCCTTACTATTCATTTGCCATCTTCCTCAATATTGTTACCATTTGGTTCTTTAAATTTATTTTCCAAGGATGGTTCTGTTAAAATCCAGAAAAATTCCAATGTAAACCTGGAAGTAATCATATTTACTAATGTAAAACCTGCATTATCGGCAATTGAAGTTAAGAACAGCATAAAGAAAAAACTAGAATGCAAAGTTTCATATTTCGCACAAGCAAACATCAGGATTTTGAAGACTAAATAGAATGTACACTAGTTCAGCTTTGACCTAGAAAGTGAAACCAAAAAACATCACTCTGAAATATGTTTGCCATATTCCTAAAAATGATTACTAAGGAAACCCTTGAATTGGCACTTTCACAAATTCATTCCCTTTATACTGGACTGTTGCCTCTAGTACTTTTGGGTACTCCATGCTATGTAACTAGAGAAACCATCACTATAATGACTTAGTGAGCGAGCTTTTTTTTTTCCTTGACCAGAAGCTAGCATATGAAGTCACCCTGCAGCATCTGTTTAATAATTAATTAATATGAAACCAGCACTGCTCCTTTACTTTCATTAACTTCACTAAATTAAAAAAAAAAAATCTATCCATTTCTAGATGGAGCTTTAGAACAAGACAAACAAATCTATACAAAGGCGTTCCAATCAAAGGAACGGTGCCACATGGCACTCTCCAATGTATGTGCCATGTGGCACTCTTCTCAAACTTCTAATACACATGTTTATGATCTCATTTAAAAATATTAACAATGTGGAACTACTAGGAATGGAACATATGACCTTTGAAATGAAATGTGAGAGTTCAATCACCAATCAGCTACAATATTTAAATGTTTAATGTTTCAAAATAAAACACAATGAAGTCTTATAATTATATGTAACTATAAAGGCATAGACAAACTTTTTGGTCTCTAACACTTTTATTAAGGTAATAACATTCTCTTACCTCAATTCCATTGAAGTTGTTATTTTTATCCCTAATTCGTTGGAAATTCTTTTTAAAAATCTTATCATACCATGACGTCCATTTTTCAATTTCGCACTAGACAGAAAATCACGAAAAGCTAATAAAATCAATTCTAAAACTTGTGAATGATAATATATTTGATAATTGTAACTGACTTGAGGTATTTTGCAAAATGATAACACAAGCTGCTACTACTCATAATCTACTATCAGCAGAAAAAAAAAAGTAGAGCAAAGACTATTAGGGAATCACATGCCATTTCGATGCATGAAAAAAAATACCATTCTAACGGAGGAAGAACCCTGATCTCTCCAGGCTCTCGCAACCACAGCACGTAGATCAGTATACCATCCAAACAATCCTCTCCATTCGTTGTATATACACTGCACAGCATATAACCACGAAAATTAGATAAAATAATAAAAGGCAATAGGTAAACAACTGAATAAACACATATGTTACTGCAAAGAAATCCCAACGCCAAGTTCCCCATTTCTTTTCTATCACAAAACAAGACAAAAACCTAAACAAGTATAAACAAGCATGATTTCAGGATCTAGCTACATGCTACATCATCAAAAGTAGCCCATTGGCAGTATGAAGGCACTACTTGACGATAACTCTGTATAAGCTCACTCATTTTCTTAATGCAGGGACTTAGACATGATGCCCATATTTTATTATCCTTTCACACGAATTAACTCTTCGATAACATAAGAATCAACGATTGTGTTCATTTGATGATTGAAAAATAATCCTCTATGCAAACAAGACGCACCACATTGGGTCCAAAAGTATTCAATTCAACATCCATAGTGAAAAAAGCATATATGGATGTAACAAGTGCGCATCGCATTATCATCACTATGAATCATCAATTTCCAACATTGGCATTTCAGGAACTACGCTAGAAGGGATTTCAAAAAGTTGCTAAAAGTGTCAATTTTTTTCGTCTGCCTCCTTTCTTTTAGTGAACATGCCACATTAGCAAACCAAACTGGGGGAGGAAAACATCGAATCAATCTTCAATCCTTGGGCAACACAGGATCTCACCCCTTGATCCTAACCCTTATTTTTCATAAAAGAGTTTTGCAGAAGCAATTTGGAACTTAATTGCCAACAATTTCCAGGAATCTCCATAAAATGATCATCCAGAAATCAGATACAAATAAGCATTACATATATAAAATAAAGTTACTACACAAACTAGATTAGGTCACTAGATTTGAATATGCTTTTTTACCATCTCTTCATTTAACTGAATCTGCTGAAACCAATGTGAAAATCATTATGGCCGCAACAAGGACAGGTAGTATACATTGTCGTGCACCTCTACTTTCATGAAACAATCTTAAACATCAAGCATTGATACTCGACAATGATAATCCTGAACGCTCTACCAGCAGCAGTCTAAAGTAACGGCACATCCGCCCAAAGCTTCTCAAAACTCAAAGTGCAACATCAACACAAAGCGCACAAGCTCAAAGCTCAAACCTTGACCCTAGTTTATCAACTCTACTTATCATTCTTATAAATCAGAACTTCTATAACATCCTACCAACAAAACAAGATATCCCAAACTCAAAAGAACAACAACAACTGTGCCATCCAAATCTCTTTTACGTCTTCAGATACCACTCATTCTACACACAATACTCTCTCTATTCCTTCTCCGCGATGAATTCAATCTTCAATACACGTCCTTCAACCTAACTTCCTAAGTGCACACATGATACATACTCCCTCCTTTCATACATAAGTCACAACTCACTTTCCTAAGTTCAAACTTCAATCCTTAATCTATACTTAAAAAAATCATATGGTAACACTCAAAATTCAACCTCAAAAAGAAAACATAACAATTAAACACCAAAATAATCACTCTTCCAACAAAATCACACTCATTTTCAGTTTACAAATTCACACAATTTTTCAAGTTCAACTAAAAATAATCACAATTTCTTCAATTCAAATTCAAAATGTTTAAAAATTAAAAATGAAATAATACCTTCTGAGATCGCTGAATAATAACACCACGATCACCAGAATTATGAGAAACAAGAACAGCAGGCCACAAACTCTTCCAACTACCTTTGACAGCAGACTTTGACTCCACTAAACCTTGTACAACAACGACAACCTTCGAAATTCTCTCTCCTCCATCTCCGCCGTCGCTTTCTTCGTTAATTAAGGACCGTAGATCCGACACTTGTACGGAAGGTGCATCTCGGATTTTCCGAAGCGCTGATGACGTGGCGGTGAATTTTGAGAAGCTTCGAAATGCCACGTAGGCTAGGGCTACGCCTAGGAACGCGCCGTCGGCGGCTAAAGCTAACTGCGCCGTTATCGCCGCCGCCGCTTGGTCTCCAGCCGACATTGTTTGGTACGAGAAAGTGAGTTTGGGGGAGGTTACTGTTAGTCGGAGATAAATATGTAACGGTCGGCGGGGTGTTTTGGTGATTTTACTTGGAAAAGCGTGGAGGGAGTCGGTTATTTTGGATAATTATAGGATTATTTGCGTCAAATGACCAAATTATAACATCTAATACTATGTATTTTAGACCAAGTAATTTTTGTTTTTTTTTTAATAAAGAGAGAAACACTATGTCTAATTCCGAAAATAAGATCAGTCTACAATAATTTTACGCATGATGGAAGAAAACAAAACATTAGGAAAGGAGAAACAATAAAGGAGAGAGGTCGCCTCATGACTTCTATAATCATGAAGCAATGGACGATGGAGATCTTTTGCAGACGATTCAGATCCTCCCGAGTATCCATACTTAGCGAGTTAATCTCCCACGGAACTTTCCAACTGTGACGAAGAGAGTTAATCACCACCAAATTGGACCAAGTAATATGGTTTATACCTAGTTTAAGTTCCAAGCCAAAAAGAAATTAAGAAAGATTTTTAAATTGAGCAAAAGTAACTTAAGAACGAGCAAAATTAAATATTGAGATGACCAAAAGTAAATTTGAATTGAGTAGAATTAATTTCCTGATGAACAAAAGTGACGTGGAGCAAATAATTTTGCAATAAGCAATATCACTTTTAAAATGAGCAAATATTGCCTATGGGTGTCTTTATCTATATATACCCTGGTGTACCTTATAATTGCTTTATAAACAAGTTTTGAACTCATGTTTTCTGTTTTTAGTACCACCTTGTAAAATATGGATTTCATGTATGATTGAGTGTATCACTGACTTCAACTATTTGATTAACCATTATACTTCCTCCGTTCTTTTCTATCGTAACACCGATATTTTTACACTATTCATTAATTCACCACCCTTTCACTATCTATTTTGATTTTTATGTAAGGAAAAATATAGTCGTATGTAGGGTTTTGTTAGATTTGTCTCGATATATACTTTGAAAATGTCAAATTTGTATGATTTTTACTAAAAAGTAATTGGAGATATCAATAGTTAAAGTTGTGCATTGACAAATGAGACAATTCAATTGTTGCATAGAAAAAGAACGGAGGAAGTAATAAATAAAAAAGTGTCGTAATAGTGACATAATAATTAGTTAATTGATATTAGTAAATACTTCATCCGTATCAAATTCGAACCACCATCTCCACGCCCGAAATCAAGCCAACCCACGCCTAGAATTCCGGCGGATGTTCGAACTCAACAAGCCGGTTCGGGAGGAGAGACGGGGAGGAAGAGAGAGAAGCGGCGAGAGACAAGAGGAAGAGAGAGAAGCGGCGACGGGGAGAGAGAGAGGGTGGGGGCCTCGGTGGTCGGGGAGGGGCCCGATGGTCGGGTGCGGGGTCCGGTGGCTGGGGCGGGGTCCAATTCAGCCGGGCAAAGGAAGGAAGGAAGAAGAAAGAAGGAAGAGGAAAGGGAGTTACCGGTTTGCCAAGTTACAGGTTCTTAGGACCAAAAAATTGATTTAGTAAGCAAAGGTAGGATTATTCCAGAATAATCCAAAGGTTGGATTATTTTTGGCAGATCGGGCAAAGGTGGGATTATTCCTGTCCAATTTTCCTTTTTCATTAGGGTTTAGAAATTGCGAGAGCAAATTCTTTTATGAAGGGTGATTTATCATTTATGTGCGTTGTGACAATGTTACGCGGTTATGAGGAGCGTCTATAACGGTCATTTTTGTATCTTGAGGAGAACGCAGGACGGTTATTAACTTTTTTTTTTTTTTTGACGAGCGGTTATTAACTTATTATTATCATTATACGCGGTTAGCAATTTTTTTATTATTATTATTAACTAATCTACTTTTAGAGGTGATGACAAGTTAGTTTTAATAATTGAGCTTTGTCTAATTCCTCTACGAACGGACAAATGCTTATCCATATAACTAGTTTTAGACCCAGATTACGCCCAAGGTACTTATATTTTTCATTTATTAATATTTTACTTTAGAATGATTATACTAGATGTCACTTGGTCTAATGGTTAAGTCAAAGCTTGAAGTCATGGGGAACAAATCTTATACAATGCATCTATTAATTTTTTATAGTATGTGGATTATATGAATAAAATATCCTAAGAGAATATGGCTGGAGGAAGGGTATAATCGCCACTTTACAAAATGTTTTACAGGACATAGAATTCACAAAATATAGTCAAAGGAAAGTATGTGTATAGTGAATAAGTCAAACCATGGCAAATATTTTAAAACGAATAAAGTATAATTTAAGATTTCAAATAACATGAATGGGAGTATGGGACAAACAAAATCAGAGAACAATCAATAAAAAAATCAAGTAAGTGAATACCCATTAACTACTCGTATTGTACTTACGCCTTGTACATACACAATTTGTCATAATAGATACTCATACTTCATAATTATTAACCAAGGAATTTAGTTCAAATAATAGGAATTGAACTAGCATTTAGGCCCAGGCGATGCCCCGAGGTTTCTCCGTGCTACAATTTAAGTAGTAGTAAAATAAGTCATCTCATACTCATTTAAAAAAAGCCATCTCATTCATTATATGGATTTTAAAAAGTTTTCCATTCATATATTATCATTAATTTTGATTAAATAAGCAATAATAGTATGGTGGAGTGATGGTTGGATCTCTTTATTTCATACTTGAGGTTGTGGGTTCGAATATTCACGTTAACAATACTTCTTTTTTTACTATATGAGAAAAACGTGGATACAATGTTATTGAATGAGCGATGGTGATATGTGGCACATATACAAATTTAGAGCCTATTATCTCTATTATATAAGGGAAGGGGGAGGAAGATGGTGTCCCCTTTGAAAATACTAAATTACCCTTAATTATCTAATAGAATGAAAAAAATTACAAAAGAAAACAATTTAAGAACCCCTTTCTCATTTCAACTTGCCGTTATAAACAAAGATAAAATGGTATATGCATCAAATATTTCAATCAAAAAAATTAAATGGACACAATATCTTGACCTTTTTTTATAAAAGAAGAAGATGGTATACATGATGTTCACTCGAAAAGTCGAAACACTCACTACATTTGATACTTCTTTAATTCCGTCATACCAACTCATTATCGCTTATTCTTTTTGTTCAATTACTCAAATCCCAAGAGGTACATGATCTCATTTTCCGAGATTGATTGGGTATGGGATATAAGAAATTTAGAGGGGTGAGAAACATATAGGTTCCATATCCAAATTACTACAGTTAAATAACTGTCATTTTCTACAATATCACATCTATTCCATCATTTCGTTCCTAAAATTCCAACCAAACACCCTGACTTTAATCCTAAAATTTTACAACATTGTTTGGGTAGAAGGAATTGGCGAGAAATGGAGGAGGGAATAGCAAGGGGATCAGAGCTAGTTCTCTCATTTGGATAAAAAAAAGGATTTTTTTACTTTAACCACCTTATAAAATAAAGGTTTTCAAAATAACAACCTTATATGTTTATTTTTTTAAATAACCACCTTATATGACTTAAATCATTCTGAATACCTACCAATTGACAAATTCCGTCAAAAAATTTATCCTCATAAAGGGTTTAAGAATGATTCCATCACCTCCACCTTTATTCATTAGGATCGTTTATAAGGTTTTAACCCTTCTTTAAGACCGATTTGTTGGACGAAATCTGTCAATTGGTATGTATTTAAAGAGATTTAGGTTATATAAGGTGGTTATTTTAAAAAAATTGAACTTATAAGGTGGTTATCTTAAAAGTTGGGATTTTAAAAGGTGGTAAAAATCAAAAAATCCTAAAAAATAGTTGGGGGAGGAAGGGGGAGGGAGATGGAGAAGTCCACTCTTTAAGAAACCCCTCCCCTCCAAAATTAGAGAGATTTGGAGGGAATGTGAAGCCCCACCTTTCATATCCCTTGATGAAATTAAATAAGGAAGATATAGCAACATGTGATAGAAGCGGGTGGGTTAAGGGAAACCATGTTGTTGCAGGAGAAGGAGTTGTTGTTTTTTAAGTTGCGGGTTTCAGGAATGAGAATCTAGATGTAGTCGAAGACGAAACAACTAATAGTGATGACGAAGAAAATGATCTGAATAATGGTGGCGAAGCAGTAGTAGTAGCAAGAGTATGTAGTAGATATTATTACTCTGAATAAGGAAGGAGCAGTTGCAAGTTATAAAAAATAAAAGAGCAGTAGAAGAGGATCCGAATATGTCTTAAAAGATAATAACAATAATGAAAATAATTTTTTGTTCAAAGGATGAATACAAGTCGATTCTTAGGTCATGACCCAATAATCTATTATTATATCAATATCAATATCAATATCAATATCAATATATATTAGGAAAACGTGTGGACAAATAATTACAAGCCGCTACGTGTCACTCAATATCAAGTGTGGACATGGCGCCACGTCATCTCTTACATGGTGATTCTCTTGAAAATTATCAAAATCTTTAATTATAAGAGGTCTCGAAGTCCTAACCACTTACTTTTGATGTTAAAATCATACCACCAAGTTACGATCTTTTATTTGTAATAAAAATCTAATGCCAATTATAAAATTCATTTGGTTAATTGAAAATTTTAAACGACATAAATTTAAGTTCACTTTTTTTCACTGTAATTTAGATACACTATCATTGCCCTGAGCTTTGTAATCGTCCAAAATGATAAACAATCCATTAATGAAATTGTTTAAACTAATGAATAGTATTGACAAACGAAATTACTCGGAGTATCGCCTAAGCCTAAAAACTAATTTAAAGCTAAAACATGTTTGTAGGGGTTATACTTGACTTGCACAATCAAATATGTCTATTTTTATTGTATTTTAGTATTATCATATTCATATACTTCCTCCAACTTTTTTTCACTTTATTTATTTATTGGGGTTAAACTTTGATATATACTTCATCCATTGCAAAATACGTGACACATTTTGACTTCTACAATACACACATACTCATTTCAAGGCTTAAACTGAATTCTAAAAACCGGAATTTTTGTTCATTTTATTTTTTTGCTCATTTTAAGAAAATTTTGTTCATTTTACAATTTTTTGTTCATTTTATCTTTTTTTTACTCATTTTATGTTTTTGCTCATTTTAATTTTTTTTTTTGCTAATTTTAAGAAAAGGTACCTTGTCATTTATACCTCAAGTATAAAATATATACCTCAAGTATCCCACCCACGGCCCACCCTCCAAAAAAATAAAATATACCCGGCTAATGACACTTCAAATTAGCAAGTTTATGTAATACTCGTTAACTCATACTCTTCAAATAAAATATATATATTCATACGACATATATGTTTATATATATGTTTATGTTAAAAAATATATGTTTATGTTAAAAAAAAAAAAGACAAAACGGAGCCTAGGGGATATGTTCATACGACATGAGTATCTCTATTTCCTTTAGTAGAAAAAGAGATCTTCTTCCTGTGCTGTTATATTTTAGGTAATTTTATGTTTTCATTACTCTAAACAATTACATCTGACAATGATAGAATAGGATAAACTAAAAACACAAACTAAAGACAAGTTCACTTTTGTTTTTACTAACTTTTAAGTTTTAACAATAGCTGCCTCTATTTTAGTTTTACTATAGACAATTTCACTGGCGGACCCATGTTGGTGCAAGGTCAACTAACACCCCAAAATGAAATAGCCCACTACACACCCATGTTGGTGCATTGAGTTCTATTTATCTAATTTACCAAAAATAAACGATTTGATCAACTCATTGAGTTCCTTTGGCGAGTCAATGTTTACTGCATGCCCAGTTTCCTTAATTATCATTAATCTTGCTTTAGGCCCCAACATCCTGCAGTTTTTATACAGAAGTTTGCAGTTAACCACCATGATAAATTTTTACCTTCATAAAATTTGCTTGAATTACACTACACTAGTATGCACTATGCACTATATGGAGGTTTAGTGAATCACCTTAGTAGTTGATGGCCTATGTCCTCCGGGAAGAAGATATCCTGATCACCCCATACAAGAAGTGTTTTCTTCAAAAATCAACATACACTCAAGTGACTCAACATTACCAACATTAGGACGGGTGACCCGTGTTATACTTGAAAATTTGTATAAACTATGAGTAAGTATAAAATGATGTAAAGATTATTATAGACATAGTAAGTACTATTTTTTTCTACGAAAAGACAAATAATTCAACAATTGATCTAATATTAATAGATGTATCATAGAAAAAGATTGTATGTGATTAATTAGTAATTTCAACTACTTTATGTTATACTTATAAATTTGTATAAACTATGAGTAAGTATAAAATTATGTAAAGATTATATATGTAGTAACACCGAATTTTACATCTATACTATGTTAGTTTTCACAAATATATAGGGAAGCTTGGCATTTGTAAGATGTGCCAAGTGTCGGTTTATGGGTGAATCTACTCGATCGGCCTTAACAAATTGCAATGATTATTTATAAATTTAAAATAATTTAGTTTTATTATTCTAAAAAGTCACAATCCTTATTGTATCTTAAAATAATATGCATCCTACCCAAATCAAATTTTTTCTTTGTTAGTGGATCGAAAAATATTCCATGATGATATTTTTCGTTCCATTAATTTAAGGGATTTTAGAGATATAGTTAATTATATTTTCCAAACTTTTAAATATATTACAACTTGTTCCAAATAGTACAAAAATTATAATTTTTTGAAGTTTATTTAAATACTAGTTTTGAAGCCGTGCGTTGCACGGGTTGTTGTTTATTTTATTTTCTTGTAAATTTTTATTAACATTGTTGATTTTTTGTTGTTGTGAATTGAGATTTTTCAACACCATTGTATTTATATACTTCCTCCATTCTTTTTTCTATTGTAACAATTACCACTTTTGGTAGTTTCAGCTATTGGAACCATTCCACTTTTGGTAAAAAAACGCAACTATAGTTGACAACATCGTCTTTACTTTATGTCAATAAAACCATCATTAATTACTCAAATTGCCTCATAAAGTTGCGTTTACTTTATTAAGGATTTACCTATCTCATACTCTAGTTGACCCATCTATGCTAAACTACCCATTTTCTTTAATTTTCTTAAAAATCATGCCCAAACTCATTGTTGCAGTAGAAAAAGACAGAGAAAGTATTTGTCATTATACTTTAATTTCTAGATTTGCTATTGTGATATATAAATTTTATAATTTTAATGTTCAATTGAATACTGTAGCTAAGTCTATTATTAAATAGTATCCCAATAATTGATATGACTAACAATAGCTAACACAGTTTTAACATGGAAAATACCCGAACGATATTTTAAGAAAGTAGAGGGTAATAATTAAATAAATGTAGGACATAAGGAATAGAGAAAAAATATGAGTGTCAGCCATAACTTCAACTTTTAATATAGCACATAAACACTAATGCATATAGAATAGATGATGGGAAAGCTAGAAGATCATAATGATGGTATCATCAATAAAATAAATTAAATATAAAATTAACCTCTATTAATAATCGAAAATATTATTTAAGAGAAAAAAAATATCTTCATCAATCATGACCATATCGAAACTTATCAAACTTACCCCTCTTTTTATGATTTGCGACCTCAAATAGTCTAGAAACTCGAACCTTGATTTCCCAATTAGTTTTAGTAGAATTAAGTTTATTGAGAAAAGGATAAGATCTGACATATAGATATATGAAAAAGAAAAACATAAATAATTATGTATACAACAAATATTCTAGGAATAAAATAATTAGTCAATTGCATAATATCTCTGCAATGTCGTTGACAAACTTTCATTTGATTCTTCATGTAATGCCATCATGGTATGCTCAAAACTACAGATATGTATTTTTTTTATAGATGATGGGAAACCCAAAAAGAAGATCATAATGATGGTATCATGAATAAAATAAATTAAATATAAAATTAACCTCTATTAATAATCGAAAATATTATTGAAGAGAAAAAAAAATATCTTCATCAATCATGACCATATCGAGACTTATCAAACTTACCCCTTTTTTTATGATCCGCGACCTCAAATAGTCTAGAAACTCGAACCTTGATTTCCCAATTAGTTTTAATAGAATTAAGTTTATTGAGAAAAGAATAAGATATGACATATAGATATATGAAAACTAAAAACATATATAATTATGTATACAACAAATATTCTAGGAATAAAATAAATAGTTAATTGCATAATATCTTTGCAATGTCGTTGACAAACTTTCATTTGATTCTTCATGTAATGCCATCATGGTATGCTCAAAACTACATATATGTATTTTTTATCTTTATATTACTTAATTTTTAAAAGTTTGATTCCCAAGACATTGTCACATATAATACGCTATTTTTATAGTTATTTTTATATGTATTAAACATAAAGAATAAATAATATGTTATTGTTCATCTGAATAAATATTTTTTCATAAGTTTTAAAACTATATTGTATATGGAAACATATTTCGAGCACTCTCCGATGGTAAGAAATTTATAATATTACGAATTATGTAGCAAAAGTTATATTCAATTTACATAGTTGAATAATTTAGGTTGTTTATTTAAAATTAGAGTGTAATATTCACTTATTGAAATCACCTTATATGTATTTATATCTATGTTAAATACTATTTTGAAAAATTAAAAATTAAAAAGAATGACATGTCATGTTTAGGTGGAGCTCTCTATAATATTCTAATGTTGTTTTTTAAAATCATACTCTAATTTTTTCATCATCCAAAACTCTAATATATATGTAACTTTATCGATATAGATTTTAATTTTTGTTGTAACAACAAAGATTCCTTAATAAATTTGGTTGCAATATTAAATTGCTTTGGTTCAGTTGAGTAAGGCTGGTGTTTGGATCCTCTAAAGTTCTAAAAGAACTCTACAATGTAGAGTTTGAGCAATATCAACCAATGAATAAAAAATCAATGGCTCATATATTATCTTTCCAAAACCCCCTCTATTTTTTCTCATCAAAATATACCCCTTATTTCCCCCTTCCACCAATGTATGGTTCATATACAACTCTATACCTTGTAGAATTTGATTAATCTAGAGGATCCGGACTCGTAAGGGTCGGGTTTTGAAAGATTATATATATGTTCAATCCTGTAAATTGGACCTATGATAAAATGCTATAGTCACATATAGTACACTATAGTTATAGCTATTATTATATTTATCTAAAAGAAAGACTAAATAATGCCTTACCATTCATCTAGTTAAATATATTTTCATGAGTTGTAAAACTATATTGTAAATGAATCTTATTTTGAAGCATATTTCAAGCACTCTCAAATGGTAAAAAATTATAATGTTTTGAATTAGGTAGCAAAAGTTATATTCAATTTACATAATACAATAATTTTAGGTTGTTTATTCAAAACGAAACTCTAATTTCTCGTTATGCAAAATTCCTTTTATGTATTTAAATATGTGTAGAACTATATTTTTTTAAATATTTAAAATAAAAATTAATGACATGACAATCCTATGTGACGCTCTCTATTTCATAAGTTATAGAACTATATTGTAAATGGATCTTATTTCGGAGCATATATCGAGCACTATCCAATGGAACAAAAATTATAATATTCCGAATTACGTAGCAAATGTTATATACAATTTACATAATATAATAATTTAGGTTTTTCATTCAAAACCAAACTCTAATTTTAGCTTATCTAGAACTCCTTATGTGTATTTAAATCTATGTAAAACTCTATTTTTTTAAAAGATAAAAATAAAATTTGATGACATAGCAATCCTACGTGGCGCGCTCTATGGCCTCGAAATCTTGAGGAGCTCCCTATGCTCCCGAAAAGTTCATCCTTTATATATATATATATATACTAGTATTAGGACCCGGGCAAATGCCCGGGCTTTTTCGTGAAAAAGAGGTAGAGTTTTTAAATATTATTTATACCCCTATTTTTGGCATTATCTTTGACGTTGGTTTCTAATTTATATGTCATGAAGAAACTCACTATATCATGCAGAAACTACATCATTTACTGAACAATCCACTATATCATTTAGACACTCACTATATCATGCAGAAACTCATTATATAATTCACACATTCACTCTATCATGCAGAACCTACATATTTTTATATGTTAAAGCACATGTCACGATATACTACACAACCTACATCTTCCTGTATGTTAAAACAATAAAAATAAAACCTCCATATGTTCTAGACCAATGAAAAGTTAATGGAGAAAGTTAACCATTCATGTTTGGAGGAGACGAATGATGCAAAGATTTGTTTCTTATCAAAGGAAAAGGAAATATGAGGAGTATATTTATTAGAAACCGTACCTTCGCCATTTTTAATACTCTAACATTAATTCTAATTGAATCGCTAATTTCAATTGCAAGAGGTTACTTTAATACCTTAGTATAGTCAATATTTTCTTTGATACGTTACTTTAATTTAAAATTTTAAATAAAGTATAAATGGATCTTATTTTAAAGTACTTTTTAAACACTTTACAATGGTACAAAAATTTTAATTTTACGAACTATATATTAAAAGTTATAATCAATTTACTATATTTAAGATTTTCATTGTGAAGCCAACTCTATTTATTCTTATCTTAAATTCTATTTGTATTTTAATCAATTTAGAACTCTTAATGAGCGCGACAAATGACGTCCAATGAGGACACCAAATGTCGCGGCCTCGTAAACCGGCTTTTGTACTCGCTTTATATATTAGTCTAACCTTAATTCTAATTGAATAGCTAATTCCAATTGCAAGAGGTTACTTTAATACGTTAGAATAGTCAATATTTTATTTTATACGTTACTTTAATATAAAATTTTAAATATAGTATAAATGGATTTTATTTTAAAGTACTTTTTAAACACTTTCCAATGATACAAAAATTATAATTTTAGGAACTATATATTAAAAGTTATAATCAATTTACTATATTTAAGATTTTCGTTGTGAACCCAACTCTATTTATTCTTATCCTAAACTCTATTTGTATTTTAATCAATTTAGAACTCTATTTATATTTTTAAAAAATGACATGACACTTAATGAAAGCGACAAATGGCGTCCAATGAGGACGCCAAATGTCGCGACCTCGTAGTCCGACCTTTGTACTCGCTTTATATATTAGTCCAACCTTAATTCTAATTGAATCTCTAATTCCAATTGCAGAGGTTACTTTAATACGTTAGTATAGTCAATATTTCCTTTTATATGTTACTTTAATATAAAATTTTAAATATAGTATAAATGGATCTTATTTTAAAGTACATTTTAAACACTTTTCAATGATACAAAAATTATAATTTTACGAACTATATATTAAAAGTTATAATCAATTTACTATGTTTAATATTTTCATTGTGAACCCAACTCTATTTACTCTTATCCTAAACTCTATTTTCATTTTAATCAATTTAGAACTCTATTTATATTTTTAAAAAAATGACATGGCACTTAATGATCGCGACAAATAGCGTCCAATGAGGACGCCAAATGTCGCGACCTCATAAGCTGCCTTTTGTACTATGCTTTATATATTAGTGATATGATATGATATATATAGTGATTGATTGATTTATGATCAGTTGACTTCACATGATTATCTAAATTATTTTATTGTTTTATTGTAAACTGAAATCTTTTTTTATTATAAACTCGTATTTTTATCTTGCCAAAACCTATATATCTTATATTTAAATTCTAACATTATGACATGTTATCCTAGGTGGCCGGCACACCAAATTGTGTCAAATTGAACACCAAATCTCACAATATAAGATCTTATTTTACTGTCCATTTTTTTAAAAAAAAAAAAACACAATGCAAAAGGTTTTCCTAAAATTGAAAGGATCACTTGAGCGATTGAAATATATGTTACTCATACTTAGTCAATGCTTGTAATCATGCTCTCTTGAAAGAAAGAACTGCTCTCTCTCACCTCGTTAGACTACCCTACCATCTGGTCTATCTCCGCTGAGGCGGCCGCACTCCTCCGCCCATGGCCGAGGAGATTGCTGACGTTGTTTCTAAATTACGCATTGATGATGAGGAGAATCTTGTTTTAGATCTGGAAAATATAAACCCTAATAATGAAAACCCTATTTCTCTGTTACTTGTGGGACGACTTCTCACGGAACGCAGTTTCAATGTTGATGCCTTCAAACGAACGATTACCACCGTTTGGGCACCGATTCACGGACTAGTTATTAGGGTGTTGAAGCCGAATCTCTTCGCTTTTCAATTTTTTCATTGGAGAGATATGAAGAAGGTTCTTGATGGTAGACCTTGGTGCTTTGACAACATGTTGATCTTGATCAAGGAAGCCGAAGGAAACGAACAACCTGACCAGGTATCTCTGATTTACTCCCCGTTTTGGATTCGCTTGAAAAATCTGCCTTTCAACATGAGATCTAATGATGTTGTTAAATCCCTAATTGGTAATATGGGTGATATAATAGATATTGAGGAGGATGTATTAGGCTTTGGTCATTATAGACGTGGTAAAGTCATGTTAGATACATCTAAGCCTCTGAGACAATACCGAAAATTACGTGATAAGAACGGAAAAGACTTACAAATTGCTTTCGCCTATGAACGGCATCCTTTCTTTTGTCTGGCTTGTGGAATTATGGGTCCCTATGAGAAATATTGTCAGTTTGTGCATGAGGAAGATAGTTGTGAAAAACTAGGTTGGCACTTGGGGCTTAAAGCCACCCCAAGGAAGGGGAGAACGAAAGAAATAGAGGAGGAAATTAAATTTAAGAACTGCAAGAAAGTGTTGTTTGATGCTGTTGTATTTTCAAATGGTGAGAAAATCAATTCCTGTCAGCTTATTACTTCTACCCCCTGCACTGATCCCGAGAAGGCGTGTGTGGGGAAGCTTCCCAGTAAAGTTATTAATGTTGTTGTTGAAGATCCAATTGTTGAGTCACCATCTGGCACTTTATCCCATGATTGTGCTCCACTTTCCTATGAAGTGGTCCCCCCTCTTGTTGACGCCCAACCTGCCACCAATCAAGAATATGGTCCATTTGTCTTTTCGGCCATAAAGGAGAACAAGGCTTTAAATGAGAATAAAAGGGGCAAGAATGGGGCCTGGAGGAGAATGGCTCGTGGGCCTATGGAGGATAAAGGGGAGATGCAACATATGGATTTAGACAATTCTGGGCTGGTAAATAAAAGAGTTTTTGAAGACAGTGTGGAGTGTGGTGATGGTGATGATCCTATGAAGCGTCAAAAGCTAAGCTCATCTCATGACTTTGTTCCCGAATTTACGGCGGAGGTTGGCACTGACTGGGCGGGCGCGGATGTGTCGTTGTGCACCGCACCCGGCCAAAGATAAAATTTCTCCTACTCTCTTTTACACTAAGGAAGTATACTGGAAGTAGGGGTCGTATCCACAGGGAAACAGGGACGAGTTTAATATTCAGCGTGATTCAAAACCTAGATTAAGCTAAGGGCCGAGAAACCTAATAATAATTACAAAGGGGGGGTTTCAAGTAGATTTACGAACAAACTAAAACTAACTAGCATATAAACAAGATGAGAAATCAATTATGGAAAGATCTTGAATCCGATTAACATTCACTTCAATTCATTATCGATCCTTGAACCTCCACTCTAATTATTTCCATGATTATCTATTGTTGAGAATTAATCTCGCGTTCTCCTTATTCTTAGTTGAATAGCACGATCAGCGTGACTATAAAACCCTAACCAAAGGATAACCTAGTCCGATAGCGTCTAAGTTCAATCCAATAGCAGCAATAAACACAGAGAACCAACAGACCTGCTAACGTCATACAAGCGATAAACATTCAACAGTTGATTCAATTTCCCCAAGAAATAACCGAGACGATCTGCATCTAAACTACTCCCTAGTTTGCTACCAATTGATAAAAGAATAAAACAATCCGATTCTATTCTTAAATCTAGCATTAGATTAATTACACAATCAAACTAGTAACGTTCCTAGCATAATCATGCAAAAATCATATAAAGCAAACATAGAAATTAAACCATAATCAAAGAAACTAAATAGAGAGGAAAGATCTCACAATAATGCTTGAAGCTCCATATTAATCTCGTTCAAGAACGGTTCAAGCTACAATCGGCATAGCATAAGCCAATCCCATAATTGAAATCTACAAAAACTAAACTAGAAAATAAAAACTAAAAAGAGAAGACAACAAGAGAGGAGTGGAGTTTTGGAGACTCCCTCTCCTTGTGGCTGCTGCCCCCTAGGTCCAAAAATCAAGTTTAGTATTTATACTAAAGCTCAAAAATCAGCCGACAATTAGACCGACCTAGGGGGTCGCGAGGTGCGAAGTAGGTCGCACCGTGCGAGTGATCTCTCGCCTCCAACACGAGCCGAAGAACCGGGACCAAGCCAAGAGGTCGCACCGTGCGAGGAATCTCGCGAGGTGCGAGCAAGGCAGTCGCGAGGTGCGACCATGCTCGCGAGGTGCGAGCGCCGGGCGAGCGCCGGGCCGAGCCGGGCGAGCGCCTGGGCTGGCGAGGTGCGAGCACTGGGCGTGCATGCTGCTGGGCGCTGAGCGATGCTTGCTGGGCTGGGCAGCTTGCTTCGCTGGCATGCGATGGGCGAGGCTTGGGCTTGCGATGCTGGGCATGCTTGCGATGTGGTTGCTTGGAGCTTGGTTATGGCGGAGCTTGGTTGGTGAGACGATGTTGTGGAACCATTCATGCTTCCAAAAGCTCCGAACTTACAACTTTAACAATAATTAATATATAAAATTCCGAACTTCCGCTAAGGTCGATTTACATGCAACATTAACAATTACAAATAAATCCCCTAGCAAAGTGTACCTAAAATACCACGAAAACATCGTATAACTTGAGCGTATCACTGACCAACCCCGCCAATCATTATGAATCTCTTATGTTGGAACTGTCAAGGGATGGGCAACCCTTGGTCGGGCTCGACAGCCCCGTAGATGGAGCAATTTTTATGCCCCTGACATTGTGTTTTTGTCGGAAACTATGATAAATAAAAATGAAGTTGAAGCTTTGAAGAGTCGCTTGGGTTTTCGAATGCTTTTGGTGTTGCTAGTCGAGGTAGGGCTGGTGGTCTTTGTGTTTATTGGAAAGAGGAAGTTCTATTTTCTCTTGTTTCTTTTTCACAAAGATCATATTTGTGGAGATATTGATGATAGGGACAAAAAGTGGAGGTT
This sequence comes from Beta corolliflora, assembly GCA_947648045.1. NCBI lineage: Eukaryota > Viridiplantae > Streptophyta > Magnoliopsida > Caryophyllales > Amaranthaceae > Beta > Beta corolliflora. The sequence goes on along the minus strand of CANSZD010001022.1, from coordinate 1,298,034 downwards.
TGTGGGTATTTATGGATGGGCTAAGGAGGAAGAGAAGCATCATACTTGGGCTCTTATGCGGCATTTATGCAAGTGAAACAACGCTCCCTATCATCTTTGGAGGAGATTTTAATGAAATCTTAAGCTATGATGAGAAGGAGGGAGGTGTGGATAGAGTTCGGCGAGAAATGCCTCATTTTCGTGATACTATGGATGACCTTTCACTTCGTGATTTGGGCTATAATGGGGTGTGGTATACTTGGGAGCGTGGAAATTCTCCTTCAACGTGCATTCGTGAAAGACTCGATCGATTTATTAGCTCATCTTCATGGCCGGACCTCTACCCCAATTCTATGGCCGAACATTCCATCCGCTACAAGTCGACCATTCGGCCATCATCCTCAGGCCCAATCATGTATCAAGGCCCACAGGTAAGCAGAGGCGCTTTTATTTTGATACAAGTCGGCCGCTTGAAGACTCGTGTGAAGACGCGGTCCGGCCCGCGAGGCCGGTTTGCTAGGGACATTCCCGGTGGGCCAAATTAACTCTATGGCCCAAGCCCTCAAGAACTCGGAGCAACGAGAAAATTGGGAACATAGGGAAGCAACTCAAAAGTGTTGAAAAGGAACTTGATGAGGCCCAGACAGCAGCCCATCTCCGAAAGTTCTTGTAATGCCCGAATTGAAATTGAGAGGAAGCTTGACGATCTCCACGCCAAGCATGAAGCCCATTGGTACTTACGATCGAGATTTGCTGAAGTCAGAGATGGAGATAAAAACACAAAATATTTCCATCACAAAGCTTCACAAAGGAGGAAGAGAAATTTTGTTAAGGGGTTATTTGACTCTCAAGGAACTTGGTGGGAGGATGTAAATGATATTGAAAAGGTTTCCACTGACTATTTCTCTTCGATTTTTACTTCCACTCATCCATCTGAGGATCATTTTGATGCTGTGCTGCGCTTCATTGATCCAGTTGTCACTGATGATTGTAACCAGAAGCTTCTTCGGCCTGTCACAAAGGATGAGATTTTCGCTGCTCTGCAACAGTTGCATCCCTGCAAAGCTCCTGGACCTGATGGTATGCATGCTATATTCTACCAATGTTTCTGGCATATTATTGGTGATGACATTGCTAATTTCATTAGTAGTATATTACATGGTTATATCTCTCCTGGGTGTGTTAATCATACTAATATAGCATTGATTCCGAAAATTAAAACTCCTACTAAAGCTGCTGATTTTCGCCCTATTGCTCTTTGTAATGTATTATACAAATTGGTGTCAAAAGTTATTGTGATTAGACTGAAGGAATTTCTTCCGAGTCTTGTCACTTGAAATCAGAGTGCTTTTGTCCCTGAGCGTCTGATTACGGATAATGCTCTCATTGCTATGGAGGTGTTTCATTCTATGAAATACAGAAACAGGAGTCGTAGAGGTACTATTGCTATGAAGCTGGATATGAGTAAAGCATATGACAGGGTGGAATGGGGTTTTCTGAGGAAGTTGTTGCTCACCATGGGCTTCGATGGGCGATGAGTGAATCTAATCATGAGTTGTGTCTCATCTGTTTCTTATTCCTTCATTATTAATGGAGGCGTTCGTGGTTTTGTTGTTCCTGCTAGAGGTCTTCGGCAAGGAGACCCTCTTTCTCCTTATCTTTTTATCTTGATTGTTGATGCTTTCTCTAAAATGATTCAGAAGAAAGTTCAGGAGAAACAGATCCATGGTGCTAAGGCAAGCCGCAAAGGGTCCGAGATTTTCCACCTTTTCTTTACGTATGTACAGCTTACTCTTCACTAGAGCTTCTCGACAGAATGCGCTATTATTGTTGATATTCTCAACCATTATGAACTAGCACCCGAGCAGAAAATTAATTATGAGAAGTCGAAGGTTTCTTTCAGTAGAGGAGTCAGCATCACACAAAGAGAAGAATTGAAGAATATCTTATACATGAGGCAGGTTGATCGGCATGAAAAATACCTTGGTATCCCTTCTGTCTCTGGTAGATCAAAGAAAGCTATTTTTGATTCACTGTTAGATAGAATTTGGAAGAAACTCCAAGGTTGGAAGGAAAAACTGTTGTCTAGAGTCGGTAAAGAAGTTCTCACAAATCGTGGATTCGTGCCATCCCTACCTATTTGATGGGTGTCTACAAACTTCCTTCCTCCATTGTTCAAAAAATCCACTCTACTATGGCTCGTTTTTGGTGGGGAACTTCGAATCCCAAGCGGAAAATTCATTGGAAAAACTGGGATTCTATGTGCACTCTAAAGTGTTTGGGAGGCATGGGGTTCAAGGATCTAAAAGTTTTCAATGATGCTCTCTTGGGTCGTCAAGCATGGAGGTTAGTTCGTGAACCTAGCTCTCTTTTTGCTAGAGTAATGAAGGCAAAATACTATTCGAGTTGTGATTTCTTGGATGCCCCTCTTGGGGGTTCAAGTAACTATTCTTGGAATAGTATCTGGAGTTCTAAAGCTCTTCTTAAAGAGGGAGTGGTGTGCAGGGTTGGTAATGGTACCTATATTAATTTATGGGATGATCCATGGGTGGTAGATGAAAGTGGACGCTTCCTTTCAAGTGCGAAAAATGATGATTTCAGTACTGTTAGTGAGTTGATTGATTTTGAGAAGATGGAATGGAAAGTAGAGACCATTGAGGTGTTGTTTAACGATAGAGATGTTCGGTGCATTCTTAGTACTCCCCTTAGTTCCTTTCCTTCGAAGGATGAGTTAACTTGGGCTTTTACTAAGGATGGGCGTTATTCGGTTAAAACGGCTTATATGCTTGGGAAAGGCGGAAATCTCGATAACTTTCACCAAGCTTGGGTTAACATTTGGGGTATGGAAGTTAGTCCTAAATTAAAGTTCGTCACTTCCTATGGCGACTTTGTTCAAATTCTCTCCCGGTTCGTAGCTTGCTCAAGCATCGCCATATGCTTGAAGATGACTCCTGTCCGTGGGGTTGTGGTGATCATGAATCGACTGAACATGCTCTCTTTGAATGCCCTGTTGTGCGTGACCTTTGGACTGATGGCGGCTGCGCTATTTTGTGCCACGATGCCCACACCAAATCGATGTCAGACGTTGTGGTGGGCTGGAGAGACATCGATGAGAAACTGCGAGCCAAGGGTGGCTACCTTGCTTGGATAATTTGGAGTGAACGTAACTCATTGGTTTTTAATAACAAAACCACCCCCCCCACAACATATTGCTGCAGCGTGCCCAGCGTCTAGCTGAAGAATACAGTAAGTATGCCAAGCGGGTTTATAATTCTCATGCTACTCAAAGCACCACTAGTTCGAATACTTGGTTTGCTCCTCCTAGAGGAGTCACTAAGTTGAATGTGGATGCATGTCTTGCTGTGGATGGATGGATTAGTCTGAGTACTGTTGCCCGCAACGCAGATGGAGATATTTTATTTACCGCTACACGCCGAGTCCGTGCTCACTGGACTACTGAAATTGCCGAAGCTAAAGTCAGTAGAGATGGTCACGGAGTTGGGAAAAAATATGGGCTCCATGATGTTATCGTGGAATCCGATTGTCAAGTTGTGATCCACCGCTTCTCAAAGAATGATATCTTTCTTGCTGAACTAGATGTAATCCTTCATAGTATTTTATCTTCTTGTGTGTGGTTTAAGTCTATTACTTGGTCTCATGTCAAGCGTGACGGGAATAGTGTTGTCCACCATCTAGCTAAGATTATTCCTTTTGGAGTGGAACAAATTTGGGAGAACCACTATCCTCATGAAGTGGCTCCTTATGTTTTAATGAACAATTTATCCCTTAATATATGATGATTGCTTTTCCCCTCAAAAAAAAAATGTTACTCATACTCAGGAATTCATATCGGACATTGGGACACAATATTTTATTTGAAGTGCCAATTAATTTTGGTGTATTACTTATTGAAGTGTCAAATATTCGACACACAAGTCCAAACAACATGGGCTCTAATGAAGGCCTTATCATTCCAACTTTTATTCTATTTAGAGTGTTTGAGAACTAATTTACCTGTGACAAAGCAGAAACGTTAGAATCCGCTTCTCCTGATATTAAACATCTGATAAGCTCTTCTTTTTCCTTCCCCGTTTTTATCCCGCATTACCCGAAAGGCTAATAATTGCTACATTATTTGAATGATATCAAATCGTCTGACAGACACCAGCTAATAGATGGCTATAGACATACATATTAGTACAAATTATGTAGAAAATAGAAAAAGAATGATCATGTTATGCATTATCTTCTCTAGCAAAAGAAAAAGTTTCAAGTCTAATAAGATTATTTTTCTTGGATACTGAAGACGAAAAAATCCAAACAAACGAAGAAAAGAGAAATAGAAAAATAAAAACAAATTACGGAGGAACTTGGCGTGGGAAAGCCACACTACTAATATATCCTCATCTAAAATTCTACCAAGAACTAATGGAAATAGTTAAGTGAAGATAAGTCCAAAGTTAACTCCAATGGATAATAAGATTAAATAAGTTCCAATTAGTTCGTATAAAATCTATGAAATTTAGTTAAGAAACACACACCCTAATTAGCAACAACTTACCCTGATAAACTCCCAAAGTAAAAATTCAGGAGCCCAAATTGCAGGATTAGACTTGTATGATGATGATTTTACCAGCAATTTGATTGCATCAGGGTCCTTTGGTATAACCACTTGAACAAGATCCTCTGCTTGCTTCCCCTACCCTACTTAGTTGCTTCAACTTCTGTTCAATGGTAGTTCCTACACCAGTGCTAACTATCACATTCATCTCCACTATGTTAGGGTACATCTCAGCCATGGAATAGCCCACCCACCCTCCATAACTGATCGAGTATACCGTGCATCGATCGACGCCGAATCCCCTCTTCAGCCCTTCCATCACACACTTGGCTTGGTAACGAGGCGTACGGTCCATGCGCTTGGTGTATGATTTACCAAAGAAGAGTAAATCTGGCATGTATATGTTGAATGATTTGGACAATGATCCTATCTGTTCAAGCATAGTTTAAAGAACCAAAGAAATTCAGGAATATGAACATATGAGTACCCTTTTAATTAATTTACAGGCAAATTCTTGTATAAGACACGTTGAATTATACTTTCTTCGTCCGAAAATTAAATAAACACTTCTCTCAAAAAACTCTCACATAAAAGAGAAAAATTGTTTCACTTATTTCGAACGCAGAGAAAGTATGTATTAAGGAAAATCAAGTCTTACATTTTACATTTGTTGGATGAGAAGTGAATTAAGTTGAGCTAACTTTGGTTTAATTAAGAACAATATCCTCTCAAAAAATGGTTCTAACACTTTTAGATCATTAAGTTTTTCCACACAAGGCACATATATGTTTCCGCCTTTTTGGCTGAATATGTGGACTACTTGAAAAAATAAACTAAAAAATACTAAAATCAAGATGAGATTAATTAGCTAGAAATTAGGCAATTAGTTAATATACATGCCTGGAGGAAGAATTGCCAGCAAGCATCGCCACCACAACCATGGATGAGGACTAGGTTCGGACGATCATGGCGCCTATGATTGGAGATCCAAAAATGCATGGTGGTTTGATCATCCAAGTCAATGGTGCATGGCAAGAGACCAAAACAATAATAGTAGTACGAGGAGAGTAAAAATTGAGCTATGGGAACAAATATAGGTGTATGCTTTAACTTTGGTACGTTAGTGATAATCTTACTGATTATCATGAGTAATTTAAAGAAGTATTGATGAAGGAACTTTACATTAAGCATTGTTAACTCTTCAGTCTCTTCTTGAGTAAATCTTGTTATGTTTTATAGGAATTATATAAGGACTAACCTTGATGCGAAAGCGGGAACTAGATAAGTATCAATGGCTACTATAATTGGGTGTATTTCCTTTGCATTCGAAATACTTGACGGCTTTTTACCGAATGTGAGAGAATTTTTCTAATGTGTATATTGAACAAAGCTCAATTGTTCAACTTATAATCACTCTTACAAGTTACAACATCTTCATATTTGTATACTTAACGAAGAGATTAATGTGAAGATATATAATATATCAGCCCTTTCAAGTACGAAACCATTACAAATTTCAATCTGTTTGATGTGTAAGTTGTAGTTTAATTGCGGAAAATGGTTTTAGTAATTGTTTGATGAAGGGATCACATAATATACGTGGAATCGTTGTGGATAGTTGTAACTTCTTTGGCGAGGTTTATACGTAATTATTTTTTATGAAAATGAAGTGTGTCCTTTGTGTAAAGAAGCATCTTTCTTGGTGAAAACAAACATGACGGTTGTATTGTATAGTTTATTTGCTTTAACGTCCAAAAAGCGATAACTTTTATGTGACAAATTAAAGTACATGACATTAGAGTAATAGAGTTTCATGTATAGTTTATTATTGATTCTTTGTAAATGAAGAGAATCATGCAAATACTAGATAGGATTAGCTTAACAGTTAAGTGAGACACTGGGGCTGTGGCCTGTGGGGGCAAAGATCTAAGGATATACACTTATATATAGTCCATGTGTCCTGTTTCCAATTTGATTTTTGTGATATTTAATTAATTACTTTGGCCATATTCTTTTTTTTTAAATCAATTGTTATGATGTATATATTATAGGATTTGTATATGTATATATTCAAAATATCAATTGTTACAACTTTTGGTAATAGAACTTTAAAAATGTTAATAGTCAAAGTTGCAAACTGAAACATAAAAGTATATACGGTGTTCCTCAATGTATGGTAACCGTCACATAACACCCCGATCATGTAATAAGTTGTATTCATAGTTAGTATACTCCTTTCTCCCCTTGGAAACTTAAAAATGACTACATATCTAGATATTTGAGACATCGTATTGTGAGGACATTCTATAACTTCATTTACACTCTCTTATTATACATGTAGATATCTAACATTGAAATGTCTCTAAAAACTTAAAACATTGGGTAAAGAATCGGAGTACAAAGGCTTTACAAATTCTCAATCCGGCGCTTTCAAGACAAATGATTTAGAAAGGTCCCGAAGAGTATCAATTTTTCAGGCTAGGGGCTTTATTTATTCTACGATATTGTTTTACAAAACTATTTTGGCATGGACAATGCCTTGTATGATCATCTGCAATATGATACATTGGAAATTTAATGCTAAAATATTTAGAATTACTTGTTGGCCGGTATTAATGATCTTATGTTTGTTGTGTGAGAAGGGGAGCCCACATTGTTTGTAAGGGGGGTTTAGAAGTATATTGTTTTGATAAGTTAGCATTAATAGTTTTTCGCTAAAGTGATTTAATCTTTAGTTTGCAAGTAAGTGTTGTGTTCAAATCTTCATGTGAACTTCTTTCATGTATGTCAGTGATTTGGCGTACATGATAACATGTCTTGGCCACACATTTCAGATTTTTTTATATAGTATGATAGACATAATGAAAGATGCTCGGAGGCTTTAGAGATAAACAATAATTCCTTTCTTTATCCAATCAGGATTGATTATTCAATCTATGGCTTCTTTCTTATTCCTTTTTTCATATTAATTATCATTTACATCTCGTTTGGTAGACAGTAACAAATGATGATTAACTTGGTAATAGCAATTAATTTATAAGTAATTTTATGAAGAAAGTCACATGTTAATGTTCATGATAATACTGGCACGTTTCTAAATTCTTTTTTTTCTTCATAAGTTTCATTGAATGGTAATGAAGTTCCATAACAATGGACATTGACGTGGAACTATACTTTAATTTACAACCGAAGTATTTGGTGGACTATTACTTCTAAATGTTATACCTTGTTTTTTTCCCGTGCTTTACATGCTTGAAACTTCAACTTCGACATTTCTACATTTAATTTTGTTAGCATGGTTCATAATTCGATATCTTTTTCTCCTCGCATTTCATTAGTTCACTTTATTTTTGTTTGATGGCTCATAGTTTAGCCTATTTTTATCAATCTTATAACACTCTCATTTCCGTTATAACTTATCACCATTTGGTCGAGTGAGACCGTCTGATCCAAGAATCTTCATCATCGACCTACTGTATATAGTAGTTAATAGCTTAGCAAGGGAGTTTACGTGTGAAAGCAAGAAAATAAGATACATATAGAAAGGAGTAAAGAGAGAATATACCTTACCTCCAAAAACTTCTTTAGCTAATTCAAATCCTTCCTTCCCCCATTCCAATGTCAATCAATTTGTTCGTTACCTTTCCCTCCCTTTTTAAACTTTTTGGACGGCTACTTTCTATCTTTTGCCACCCAATAACCCATACTTTACAGCAAAATTCCTTCGTCTACATACCCCATTCATCCCCTATATAACCCTCCTTACCACATTCTTAACCTTCTTCCCTCCTACACTTATTTCATCATCCCTCACATAGTGATCTTTTACATAAAAGATCCATCAAAAAATGGATACTTCCTACGCTTATTCGAGCCATTACTCGTCCCAAAGACCGGTAGCCATGGCGCTAGCATTGGTTTCGGCTGTGATACTATCCCCATTATACGTGACTCGGAACAATGACACGCGATATGACATAAGATGGAACTCTGGCTTTGTTCTGCCTATGGTATTAGCCGGCCTCATAATTGCAATTAAAACTACCTCGTCACCTACGTTTTCGTCGATGACACGAGAACGAAGCTGGATCTTGTCATCTGATCCCTCGTCAGTGTTTAGAATTGGTGGTTCGTCTTGGGGACTTGCTGGTGTTTTGATCATGTTAATGCTTGTGCTTTCATGGCAAGACTCTGTTCAACATTTTCTTTGGAAATGAAAAAGAGGAAACACTGCTTTGCCCGTTTAGTTAGTTGCCTGCTAGGCTGCTATCCTTGTGTTTTCTGCTTTGGATCAATAAATAAGTGTATTTTAGTGACTTCATAATGTAAAACTTAATCTATGAAAGTTTTGTGATATATACAGTTTTTGCAAAATTTTGAAGATTTAATCATACTCTTAAATCTTTCTTCTCATTATTGGCTCCATTACACATCTTTGGCCATCTATAAAAAATATAAAGAGTTGATACTTTGAATGTATAAGAGATAAGTTTAACAAAATTCAGTGAGAATTTATGGTCAAAGTTTACAAAGTTTGACTTGAAAAAAATCGACGCGAAGTCTATTAACAATAATTTCGAATTTCTTTTAATGGTTACACAACTTATTTGTGGTCCAACTAAAATTCGATCACATATTCTTCCTATTATATATTTGGAAAATATTATTATGTCGATCTTGTCAAATTTGTAGTTTGATATGAAGTATATTTCAATGTATCTAACTTTATAATTGACCCGCTACTTAGTTAAAACTATAAAAGGTTAAAGATATACAATAATAACCATAAAGCGATATTATAAGAGCTAGGCATGGTAGTTAACTAGTTATTAAAATTGTACTAACAACACATTTTATTAGCGAAAATGGTGGTAGTAAGTTTTTAGTTTTTCAAGAAGCATTCCATTGTGAGGAGAGAGGTAAGAACTCGAATAAGCATCACTCCGAATTCCGCAGATTACCTGCGGGGTTTGAATCCTCATCCTAACAAATAACAATATGTTGGGGTATTCACTTGTGGTGGCAATGGGCCTTTAGGCCTGTTGTCTTCTAAGCTGTTTAGCTTTGTACACAACCTCTGAACGGGTGTTCCCTGCATGCTAAAAGAAAGTGAGCATTCCATTGTCCACAGTAGTTTAGTCCCTTCTCTTGAATTTCGTTCATAAATTTCAATCATCGTCTGTTACCAAGAACAAGACGAGTTTGGGCATAAATTATCACTGTCACGAGTCTTAAAAGTAGTGGAAAGCCATTGAGAGTAACAAGAACCCCACCGGACAAGGATGGAAATCGAGAGCAAGTGATAGAAAGAGAAACGGAGTTGTTAATAGACTTTGAGGTACAAACAAGTCTTTGAAACCATTTTAGGGCTTAAGAATACACAATTGAGAATTTCCCAAAAAGCATAAAATACAAAAATATATTGCGTCTGTGGGAATAATTTACTTTTCATTACTGCCATTAATCAGAATCAGTTAGCCACAATCTTATATTCCCACATACAAGAACCATAATTGTTTCTTTTTACCTGTACAAATGATCTATTTACAACAACGGATTTTTGTTATTCAACTGTAATCCTATTACTAAAGTTACATCTGCATCCTTCTGTCAACTTCTCCAGCCAACTGTACTAGAACTTGCGGTGGCAGGGGAAGATGTTGATGCTGAGAGACCCCGATTATACATGCGTTGGATCTCTTCTCTGTATTCAACCAGCGACTTGTTAGGTATGGCAGGGAGTAAGCTCAATGACATCTCCCATCTTCAGCTTGCAAGTTGGGTCAGTCACCGGATGCTGGTTCAGACGAGGCCTCAACTCTTGCTTCATCGGGAAACCGTAAGATGTCGAACGAGGGCTACCATGGCCCGTCAATTCTAACAGATCCATCATGGTAGAGTTCTTGGGGAACTCCTGAACAGACATCTGCAATGAAACATCACGATAAACTCAGTAATTGCACAAGTACCTCCAAACTAACTTAAATTTTGTTCATATAAAAAAAAAAAAAAAAAAGGCGATATTCACTCCACCTAAATTCTATACAACTGAAATTATTTTACTACTTAAGAAATTGATTTTTATCGATCATAACTGATTTTTTCTGATTCTCTAATGTTTTTCTTGTGATTTTTTCTGATAGAAACTCATTTTAATAAATATTACTTTTTGTAATAGAAGTGTTGCAATAACGAAACAGTTACACTTACTATCACTCCTATACAGCTATACAAAATCAAACACAACATATCAGTAGCAACTCTCACAGAACTGATATCTCAACCCTGCACTCAACCGACTTAAATGCAATAAATCTAAAACACATCACAGATTCAACGTGCAAAAGAAACTAGACAGAAATCCAAGCATAACATTAAACCAATGAAATATTCAGTTTAATTTTCAGGGTACCCACCCAACTCATTATTCAGGTTCACACTCAACTGGGACTCAAGTATCCCAAAAGAACCGGAAAGAAATTAAAACAAATGGTAACACATGATGAGGAGATTTCCATGCCATGTATTAGCCGGTATGATGGGAGGGAGGATGCAGAACTAAGAGATAAGCAGAGCTCAATATCAGATTTAGTCCCCTTCCCAATCCACGCTAGTACCCCTATAGTGTTATAAATTCCTCCAAATGGCCAAACCACATAATGAACTGACTAATTTAAACCGCTAATTACCTTAATCTATCAAATCAAACCCGGACATGTGAAACATATGCAGACTAGCAGTGGGAAAAGACGGGAAGACTAACCTTGTCATTCTCCATCAAGATAACAAATACAGGTCCATCTTGATCAGATAGAGTATTGTAGGAATAAGGGCATCCTTCAGAATGAGTCGGAAATTTACACGGTGGCTTGAGAGAATCAGTATAGCCGATAGATGACCAACCCTTGTTCATTGTCTCACACTGCCAATTGACCACCCATCTAGCCCACTCCACCATTTGAAGCACAAAAGATGAGTGTTGAGAATCACCTTCCTTATATCTCCAGTGCGCAGCAAAACCATACTCTGCTTGAAGATGCATTTCCTTGGTCCGAATTTGAACTTCAAGTGGAACCGTTCCTTCCCCAACCACAACAGTATGAAGGGATTTGTATCTGCAAATAACAAAGAAAGCCATCAAATAAAGAATCTGCAGGAAATTTTCAGCCTCCCAACGCATAACAGAGAACATACCCGTTGCATTTTGGACAATGGATATAGTCCTTGAATTTTCCAGGAACTTCAGACCATAACTGATGAACAACTTTAAGTGCTCTAAAACAGTCCTCCTCATTCTCAACTATCAGACGCAGACCATGAATATCATGAACTTGGTCCATTGTCAGCTTCTTCCTGCAAATCATTGAATAGTCAGCCAAACTATGGAAAAAGAAGGAACACATGTCCACTAATACGATTTGTAAAGTCATGCACAGAACAAAATCCACCAAACAAGACGAAAGATCATAGATACTGAACATACTTTGACATTTTGCGATGGATGCTATATAAGCTTTTGTGACGACCAGACAAATCATGATAAGATATATCTTCATCCTTGAGGGCCTCTTCGAGTTTCTCGATTGCTGATTCGATCATTGCTTGATCAAATGACTTCATACGCTTGGAAGACATATCATCATGTTGATGGGGGTATAGATGCTTGAAACACAAGTCCTCCAGCTGCTCTTTCCAAGTAGAGATACCAAGTCTGTTAGCCAGTGGTGCAAATATCTCCAATGTTTCCTTTGCAAATCTCTGCTGCTTATGAGAGGGCAATGCGTCAAGTGTCATCATATTGTGCAATCTATCTGCCAACTTTATTAAGACTGCCCTAGCATCAGCCATAGCAAGGAACATTGTATGCAGTCGATCTGCTTCAACGGTTTTATTTGCTGTATTATTTTCACGTGCAAGCTTGCTCAAATGGCTTAATTTTGACACCTGAATCAATGGCATCAAGCGTTAATAAGACATCAATAGAACTGATTGCAGTAAATCCCTCATTATTCAAATACATACCAGCAGTTTCAAGGTATCAAGATTCGATTAATTATGAATTCATGCTAAAAACAAATAAAAGATCTCTATGCCTCTTTAGCCCCATTTTTCAATAATGAGTTCAAGAGTGCTTGAAATACGTCAAAGAATTCATAATAAGATGACAAATGGTCAAGTACGCTATTGGAAACACTATAATAAAAATTAATACAAAGATTAGATATGATTGTCAATAGCAAAGCATTAAGATCAACCGTCTTAAGCCTCATCTTTCGGTTCAAGCAAATGATCTATTCATAAATTCGTCATATCAAAGCATAAAGATTAACCGTCTTAAGCCTCATCTTTCCAAGCAAATGATCTATTCATACATGAGAGCAAAACAGAAGTATGTAGTTACAGGCAAACACAATTATCACAACTTACGAAATATTGGATGAAGGAAATACAGATAACTGAATAAGCATATTACAAACAGAAACAGAAGTATTTCAGAGCAAAACAGAAATATTAGAAGTACGAAGTTCAAACGAGAAATTCACAAGTAAACAGAACAAATCACAGTTTTGTAAAAATGGACAAAAGACGTCAAAATAAGCAATTTACAAACAGAAACACCACAGCTAAATATGGCAGACTTAGATCTCTTACCCCATTAACCAAATCAGCCACCCCAGATCCAAAGTTGCTTAAGATATAGTCATACGTAACAAAAGAATCATCAATAGTGTCATGCAATAAACCAGCAGCAACCACAGTCGCATTTGCTCCAATGGTAGCCAAAAGCACTGCGGTTTCCACGCAGTGCTGCAAGTATGGATGCCCACTTGCTCTCACCTACACAAACAAAAGCCATACACAAACTTAACCAAATATGATCAACAATACTATTGAATTTAATACGATAAAACAGCTCAAAATCAAACATCATATGATTCATTATTATATAGTTACACTATGGTAGCATCCCAAAACTTATGAATCAAAACTACAGTAAACAGATTTTTATTACCTCCCAGACTTCAACCTCTACAGAATTTCTACAATTTCATCAATCAAAAGAAATCCTACTATATCTGAAACTAAAGCATTCAATTCTTTTCAAAATATAAACATTACTGCAGCTTTACAAAGATTTGAACTTTTCAACAATCTCTAATATAACTAACTTCTTCCATAATTATAACATTTGAATTTAAACCAGAGCAAATACATAAAACTTACAAAAAGGATTACAATAATTAAAAAAAGTTACCTGCCCTCTGTGAGCCTTTTCAGCCTCATAAAACGCCTTGATCACAAAATCCTCGTAGAAGATCGTGTGCCTAATTTGAGCACTTGCCAACAATTCCTCAACACCATTACCAAACACATAATGATCCTCCATATTAAACGTGAGCTCCTCCACATCACGATCCAAACACGACCCTAACGAATTCCTCACAAAACCATTCAACAGTCCATTCGTCGTATTATTCATCCGAAACGAACCAGAACCCGAAAACGATCCCGAAACAACGCCATTACAGCTATTCGAAACCGAAACAGGACCTTGAAGCACCGAAACAGGGCTCTGAAGCTCGCGTTTCAACGAAGAGCTCAACGACGAGCAATTCGAATACCGCAATGAGCTGCTCAAATTACTGTATTGATGATGATGATGATAATGATGATCTTCTATCCCTACCTTCTGAAATTCCTCGTTTACCGAGCACGAAGAGTGTTTCAAAAGACACGATAAACCTCCGATTATCGGCCGTTGAGAGGTTGATGATGATGATTGTGAGCTCGTTGAAGGAGATCTACCATTGAGATCAAAGTCGTAGGAAGATGAGTGAGAATTGATTGAACATGGATGTGGTGTAGAGCACACGCTACTCGGTGGACTCGCATACAGCGCAATTGTCGAAACCGCCATTGATGAAGATCGAAGAACTCAAATCAACTTGAGATTTGAGGTGAAATTTGAAGATTCTTCGATCTTTTTCGGCGAATTTAAGAACAAAAGAATAGTAAAGGTATATATATACAATGAAAAGATTCGAATTAGGCAGATCTGTGAAAATTATACAACTACTTTTCTGAATGTAGAGTAAAAACAAAAACGAGGAAGAAGAAGGAAGAATCAACAAAAAGTCAAATTAATACTACGATTTTTATATTTACAGTTTTTTGAATCGAAAATTCAGTGTAGATCTAAAAAATTTAGCGGTGAATTGAAATTATAGCCTAAATTTGAGAGGAAAACGATGTAAAATTGGGGAAAAATCGACGGCAAACCCTAAACCTAGATTTCCGAGAGAGATGAAATGTTGAGAGAGGAGAGAGAGTATGTTTGTGGAGAAGAAGATTTGCTTAAATTGAGGAATGAGGATGCTTCTTTTTATTTTTATATATTTTATTTTGTTTGATATTTTTTTGTTTTTATTAAAGCAATTATGGTTCTGCGAAATTCAGATACCTTGCTTGCTTTCATCTTCATCTTCTAAATTTCTCTCCTCTTTATTTTGCTTAGTGAAATGACTAAAAAGCCCCTCGAAAATACCGTAATTCATGGAGTTCATGGAGTATATGAATATAAATATTACTGTAGGTGGCTAGGTATAATAGATTAGTGCTTAATTAGGCAAATTATTGACTAGGTGATGGTTCTACTATTTTTGTGAAATTTTTTAATCATTTTTCTATGGGAATGGATAAGTTGCTCAAATTAATGATGGAGGTTGTGGATAAATTGTGCCGAGTGGCATTATTTTAATTGAAAATCGCAAGAACAATTCATTTGGTTATTCCTCATTTCACTTTTTTTTTTTTTTTTTTTGGAGAAAAAAAAC
This sequence comes from Beta corolliflora, assembly GCA_947648045.1. NCBI lineage: Eukaryota > Viridiplantae > Streptophyta > Magnoliopsida > Caryophyllales > Amaranthaceae > Beta > Beta corolliflora. Next base: position 1,282,659 of record CANSZD010001022.1, on the reverse strand, counting down.
CTTAGATTATCCTCCTTAATCCCGGAATGGCAACCTAAAAACATTCTCATGAGAAGGAAAAATCAATACATAAGGAGGAGACCAAAATAACACATCCGAAAAGAGATGACCTTGTGTCTACGAAATCCCTGCTTTCGGCCTCCCCTTAGAAGAATGCTGAAAAGACACTCGATCAAACTGCTCCAAAAGAGAACCTGCATCCACAATAATATTAGCAATAGACCACGGGATATTAGAATTAGACTTCATGGAGTTAATAACCGTGAGATTGTCTCCTTCAATGACAATTTTCTTAATATGGAGCGAAATAAATCCTTTAACGCCTTCAAAGAACCCCATAGCTTCCGCCATAAGAATTGAAGGATAATCTCCTAATGCTTTGGCACTAGCCAACAAAACTTCGCCAAGGGAATTCCTAAGCACAAAACCATAAGAAGCTTGACCATTATCTAGTTTAGAACCATCAAAATTTAGTTTGATAACATCCTCAGCGGGAGGAGCCCAAATAAGGTTCTTACCAGCGCGAGGAGGCAACTTTAGAGGTCTTATTAGGAGAAAAGCTTGTGGAAGGAATATCCATATTAGAGCAACTAGCTTTATCCCATTTATTAACAAAAGAATTAATAATAAAACTAGCTCGAGAGAAAGTAACACTCTCATTATTAAAAATAAGCTTATTTCGAAATACCAAACATGCCACCAAACAATAAAGAGCCGAGTAAGATGAGACATAGACAAGCAAACTATGGCAAGCTTCTAAAGCCGAACGGAAGGAAGTTAAATCTAACGACGAAAACCACGCAGGAGGAATAGGCCACTGGTAGTTATCCGCCAGATGCACATAAATGTCTAATGTAAAAGGACACTCAAAACATAAATGACAAGTTGTCTCAGTTGGATTATTACAAAAACAACAATTTTGAGGAACAAAAATATGACTTTTTTCCAAGCGACTAGTAGAGGCAAGACCATCATTACATGCTTTCCAAAGAAAATTTTTTATTTTGGAAGGAGCACAAATACCCCAAATCCAATTGTACTCCACCTTAAGATCATTATAACCATTAAGATTTTGGATTAAAGACGCCCCTGATTTTACTGAATAATGGCCATCCGGAGTTAGACCCCACACCAATTTGTCTTCTTGACTAGAAGAAGGAATAAAAACGGAAGCAATTACCTTAACCATACTAGGAGGAACTAATGTAAGAAGTTTGGGGCAATCCCAGACACCCGAATCCAAAATACAATCTGCAACTTTAAGGTTTTTAGTGTTGCAAGTAGGCTGAAACTTAGAAAGCAGAGGGAACTGAAAAATCCAATTATCAGACCAGAATGAAATATTCTTTCCGTTCCCCAACAACCATCTAATACCTTGTTTAAAATATATGTCTATGACGCAGAAGATTTTTCCATTGCCAAGATGTAGTAGAAGAAATTTTACACGAAAATATACTATTATCCTTCATATACTTTTTTTGAACTAGATTAACCCAAAGATTATCCTTATTCGAGATTATCTTCCATAAAAGTTTCATTTGGAGGGCCACATTCGAAACTTCAGCCTTTCTAAAGCCTACTCCCCCAAAAGCTTTCGGATGGCAAACCCTATTCCACCCTATAAGATTAGCAGCTTTCGAGGAAGGATCTTTATTCCAAAAGAAATTTCTATAAGTAGCATCCAATTTACATAACACTTCCTTAGGAAGAGTAAAACTTTGCATTTGGAAGCTCGCTTTAGAAGCTAAATTAGATTGAATAAGAACTGCTCTACCACTTGCGATAGAGAATTAGCTTTCCATTTAGGAAGTTGTTGAACTGTTTTTGAAACAACTCCGGCAAAGGTCTCATTAGTGACCCTAGAGGTAATAATGGGACACCCCAAATAATCACCTAAATCGAAGTTTCCCGCATTCCAAGAATAGCAAAGAAAGTTAACTTTATCAAGATCCACAACATTCGGGAACATTGAAAGGCGACTTATGATAATTAACAAGTTGCCCCTGACATCGAGCAATATTTATCTAAAATTTGTTTAATCTTCATACACACTAAGATCGGGAGCCTTAGCAAAAATCATAGTATCATCCGCAAAAGTAAGGAAGGGGATTCTAACTCTCGATCTTCCAATTGGAACCCCTATAAGCTTCCCAGGACCATTACTAGCTTCGAGAAAATTCTCTAGCTAGTAGCTCAAAGACATAGTATAAAAAGATACGGGGAAAGAGGATCCCCTTGTCGAATCCCCCTAGAGGGAAAAAAATCTTTCTCCTGGAATGCCATTAACTAGAACTGAGAAAGAAGTGGTAGAAATACAACTACGAATCCAACCAATCCAAGTTAGGTTAAAACCCAACTTATCTAAAGTGTACGTATAGATATAATTCCATTCCAATCATTCATATGCCTTTTCCATATCTAATTTGATTGCAACCCAACCTTCCTTTCCTCGTTTTTTTCTTAAAAGAATGAAAAATCTCATGAGCAATGAGAATATTATCTTGAATCAATCTTTCAGGGACAAAGGCACCTTGCGGGGATGAATTATTTTACCCATTGTGATTTTTAGTCTGTTTGTGATAATCTTAGAAATAACTTTGTATATAGTAGAGCACAAACTTATAGGACGGAAGTGATTAGCATTAGATGGGTTTTCAATTTTAGGAATTAAGGCAAGAAAGGTATGATTTATTTCCTTAAGCATATGACCGTAATGAAAGAAAGCTTGCACAAAGACGACAAACCGAATTTCCCACCAACGTCCAATATTTCCGAAAGAAAAAGGGGGAAATCCATCCGGCCCTGGAGATTTATCAGAGCAAGCCCAAAAATCGCTTCCATAATTTCTTCGTGTAAGATAGACGAAGTTAGAAATTGATTATCATCCTCTCGAAACTACAGGAGAAAGAAGTCAAAATCAACATTTTGATCAAAATAACAAGAGGGGTTAGAAGCAAATCTTTGTCGAAAAGCTTTTGTTATTTCCTCGTGCTATTAGCAAAGGTTGAGAAACAACTTGCTCATCTTCCGTGGTAAATTCTTTAATTTGGTTACGATATTTTCTAATCGTAGCATGAGTATGATAATACTTTGAATTAGTATCACCCATCAATAGATAATTAGTTTTGCTTTTCCGTTTCCAAAGAGGTAGTATTATAGTCTAGCAATTTAAATCTCTTATTTAAGAAAACTTCCCGTGAACTTGAAGAGTAACATTAGACGGATCAATAATAAGTTGGGCTTGAATTTCTTCAAGTCTAATATCAACTTGGCGAAGTTGTCTAAATATATTTATACCAAATTGGGATTTATTCCATTCCTTAGAATTAGCTTTTAACAGTTTACATTTTTTTGTGAGATTATACATATGAGAGCCATGGAATTTGCTACACCAAGTTCGTTTAACAAGTGTATCATAGTCTTTCCTAGAACACCACATTTTTTCGAATCTAAAGGGAGGGGCCTTAGAACAATTCATTGAAAGATAATCCAAAGTAACTTGACAATGGTCCGAAGAAGTAAAAATATGATGCTTAAGAAAGGCTTGGGGGAAATAATCCCAACCAAGAGATGCTTGCTACACCTCTATCCAATCTCTCATGGATATTATTAGGTCCATCTCTTCTTTTTCTCCAAGTAAAAAATTGGACCAACAAAGGAAAGTTCGAGGCAAGCTACACTACTAATAAGAGTTTGCATATAATAAGATCTCGAAGAAGAGAAAGGAGCACCTCCCAATTTGTCCGATGCTTTACTAATCTCATTAAAGTCACCAAGAATAATAAAAGGAGAAGAGAGAGAATTAATATAAGATATCGCTCACTCCAAAAAGAATTTTTGTGTTCCTTTTGAGTCGGGGCATAAACAAAGATTACCACAAACCGAGTACCCGAGTTCAAAAGATTTATAGAACAAGCTAAAAACCGCATAGATTTATGAATAACAACTAGAGAGAAAGGATTTATATTACAATCTTTCCAAAAGAGCCAAATGCCCCCGCATACCCCATAGTAGGAATATAGTCAAAGTGGAGGAAACCAGCGAAGACCGGCAAGAGTAGCTTGGGAAGGGGAGATTTAGATTTTACTTCACATAACATTAATATCTTAATGTTATTATAATTGCAAAAGTCCCTACATTCTTCCATAGCATTTTTTCTAACACCTCCTCTAATATTCCAAAATCCTATTGACATAAATCACCAGAAAATAAAATAAGAAGCATTTGACTAAGACCATACTTTGACAAGTAAAACCCCCTTATAAGGGAAGCACACTTTTCTCCATTCAAATAGCAACATGACCCTATAATAGAGTAGAAAGAGTAATTCGGATTGATGAGAATAACTTTCTAACTAACAGTATTAGAAACCGTAATAGGCCAAACAATGTTACTAATTATTTTGAATAACAAAAACAGAACCCGATTCATTCTTTCACTTGCACAATTGGTTGGAGCCGAAATTGTGAATATCAATACATTTACTAATATCCTGTCAACTTTGGCATACTTGTAGTGAGACCACAAGAAAGAACGAGGAAAAAATTCAACTAGTCTTTGCTTCCACATTAACCAAATGCCAAAGAAAAACCCAAAGAAGAGGCACAAGAAAAAGCTAAACAGACTGAATAGATTGAACATGTTTGCTATAGAAATATTTTGACAACTAGGAATACTAACAGACGTACTCCATGTTCCCTGCAGAATACAAAGTGCTGATATACATTGAAATACTAATCTCCCAAACAATTAAGGCAAAGTAAGAAGCTAAACATTGCCTTAATAATTGATCCTAAGGTGGAAAAATTCCACTTGATCTTTAGAAAAAGCAGGATATTACATATAACAAGCATAATAAAGACAAACAAATGGAATTCAATAAGAAATCGAAACCATTCATTAGGATTTTCTGTAAATAGAACTTGTTGAAGATAGTAGGCCAAGCCTTTTAAAGTATAACGATAAGAATTATACTCTCCATTCCAATAGCTTCTGGGGCCTAGAATGGAGTATAAGAAGAATTTCTTGATTGAAAGACATGATTTTTTCAATAGCATACTATAGATTAGAATAGAAAAAATGAAACTTCTAACTTTTTTGGATACAAGAGATAATACATGTCTCATTCTTTCACTTATATAAGTGATTGGAGCTGAAATAGAATATACCTTTGTAAACATTGAAATTATATCTGTTTTGACATGAGAGATGATTGAAACAACGAAGAGGACATAAAGGCGGAGCTTCTTCCCAGGTGCTAAACACCCGAGGTCTTCAAAAAAGGAAGAACAACTCATAGCTAATACACTCGTAAAATCCTGACCCAAATCGGCATAATTTTTAATTCCATCAGAACCCTAACCAAAATTTCAAGTTTAAACTTGAAATCAAGGAAATAATGCCACCTCACCCAGAATTGAAGATGAATTTGGCAAATCAGACTTTGATGAAGAAGAGACTTGAAGATTCTTGTAAGATATGAGAGAATTTTAATGAAGAACACCTCAATTTGGGGATAAACAATTAATACCCCTTTTCACATCTTTTGCTTAAACAATTGATAACAAGAAAAGTACAACATCTTTTAGAGCAAATATCTCCACTTGCGGAGACAATAGTAAGATGAATAAAGACTAGAGCAGAAGCAAATTGGGTGAAGAACTTTATGAATTGCAGTGAAGAGATATCGGAAAATCCAGGGTTACGTAGTTTTCTAAAAGGAATGTGTTTTTTTTTTCTCTCTTTCTCACTAACTTTCTCTCTCATCTTTTTTTCTTTTTTTTTGCACCCCTCATTTCACCTTATTTCATGAACTTATCACTTGTTCTTATTATTATCATTATATTTAGGGAAAATTTCATAAAACTATCTTTTATAATCAATTTTTTTCAAAAAACCACCTTTTAAAAATTTTCTTTCAGAAAACTACCTTATATAACAAATTTGTTTCAATATACTACCATTTTACCATAATTGGGGTCTAATCAATAATAATTGAGTCACCGTAAATTGCTATTATTTCCTCCCCTATCGTTTCTCTCTCTTTTCTCGCTACTCCATCTTCAAAGAACACCTGCGCGATCATTATTTATTGATTAATATTAAATATAAATGTAACATGGTAGTATATTGAAAGGAATATGCTTTATAAGGTAGTTTTTTGAAAGAAAATTTTTAAAATGTAGTTTTTTGAAAAAAGTTGGTTATAAAAGGTAGTTTTTGAAAATTTTTCCTTATATTTATTAGGTTAGCATTTTAATAAGTTCAGAAGAAAGTGAGCTTGTGATAACATAAAATTTCAAGATGTTCAAGTAAAAAGTTGTGGCAATTATAGTCCCCGGTTGAGTAATTTTGAATAGATTTAGGGTCGAGTAATATTGGATCAAGTCATTTTTTTGTGTATTAAGTTGGAGGTATAAAAACCCTTCATATTCGGATTGGATCTGTTTAACTTGCGTGTTTGGTTGGGTTTCATGGACAATCCTATTGGGTAAGGTATCTAGTCAGGTAGTCGAGCACCCCGAGTAATCTCGAAAATTGGGTTTTAAAAAAAAATCATGTCAATCAGATTGTTATTGAGTCAGGGCAACCTTTTGATAATCAAGTTCAATTTGGTCATGATAGGTGAAGACAGGCCAACCTTCAAATTTTCAGGTTTTCCAAGTTCGAGTGTAGAGTGGCTCTTTATAAAATAGATAAAGTGATTTTATATTGAAAAAATTGATTACAATATTTATTCTTTAATTATATTATTATTAGTAGTAGTATTATGTGATTACTAATACTACTAATCTATTAGAATATTGCTATTACTACAAATTATAATTTCTCATCCTTCTGTGTTTATTTATTTTCTTATAAAAATATGTTTAAACACAAATAAGTGGCAATAGTAATACTAATTCGATTTGGATTAGGTTCGAGTCACAATATTTAAGAGGAGGTTTTTCTTCTTTCAAATTACTTTTGGTTTGAGTTGTTTTAGAATTAAGGTTGATATTACCTCAAATTAATTTCGAGTTGAGTTTGGTTTAATACTCTATTTATTTCAAAATATCATCTTGAGTTTGGATTATCCTTTTCGAATGTACGATTGCATAACAATTTGGATTAATCAATCATGGTTACTTGGTTCGAATCGACTCTGCAAGATGTAAGTGGTTGATCCCATGTCTAATGGAGAAGGCTAAAAACTAAGATAAAGAGTGATGATTGCTCCATCTGTAGCTAAATACCTCACCCACTTTTTTTTGCGCATTTGCCTATGCAGTTTTTGGACTTAAATATATTTTATTGCATACTACTACAAATTATAACAATTGAATACTAATAAAGTATTCTTTGAAACCAATCAAGCAGAACTCCACATGACTATATTTTTTCTGGACATTGCTATACCTACCCACCGGGTAGACAACCCACTACTAATAGAGCATTTAAAAATGAATAATTATGTTGAGTTGGATTCCATTACCACAACCTTCAACAAGTCTTTTTTTTTTTTTTTTTGATTCAAATGAGGCAAAGCCAAACAAAGGAAAAAGAAAGCAGGAAACAAAAAAAAAACTACAGACAACTAGGGAGGTACCATACGTGGAAAAGCCACGCCCTGGGAATCCTCATCTAAAATCATACATAACAAATAAAGGAGGGGGATAGTGTAAAAGGTGGAGGCTGCAACTTTGGGTTACACCATGATTAGCAAGCCAGTCCGCAGTGCGGTTTCCTTCTCGATAGACATGAGTGACATGAATTGACCAGGCAGGGTCGCGAATCGCTTCTTTGCAATGGTTGATCGGATGAGCACATTCCCCACTTGCATTGTCATGGCTTCTAAGTAATTGCACACATGCTAGATTATCAAGTTGGATCATGAGTTTAGTAATCCGGGAGATTCCTTGCCATCTGAAGACCTTTATTGAGCTCTAAAACCTCCGCTTTGAAGGCTGAGCATATACCAAAGTTTGCGGATATAGCTGTGACAAAGGTGCCAATGTGGTCACGTATTATGGCTCCCCCACCTGCTTCCCCAGGCGAGCCTTTAGAAGCTCCATCTGAGTTAAGTGCATACCAACCTTCAGGAGGGGCGTCCCATTTCACATGGATTTCACTCTTCAGCTTTCTTGTATTCATGTCTGCATCTTATAGATTGAGGAGGATTCTTCTTGTCTCGTCAAATCTGATTTGAAGATATGCCCCACTGTCTATAGGAATTTCAGCATTAGTATCAAAGACTCTACAATTTCGCAAACGCCATAACCACCACACCGTGATACCAAAAGTGTAGGCCAAGTTTCAACATTCCCATGGTCCCGAAACACTCGGATTATGAGTAATCCACCGCTTGATATTTCCACTAAAAAAATCTTCAGTATTAGCAGGGCCCCCAAGGGTCTGCCAGACCATTGTTGCAGCTGGGCATTCACGTAAAATGTGGATTGCATTTTCAGTATGGTGTCCACAAATGTAGCATTTAGGATCGTCGCTTAGATTTCGTTTGTATCTATTCAAGTTATCCATGAGTCTCGCATGACAAGCCATCCACAAGAACGCTCTTTGCCTTTGTTGGATTGGCGCCTTCCAGATGAGATCCCAACAGTCTTCATCAATCACTTGTGTTTCATGCTTCATGATGCTTATATTATTGCAGAGTTAATCGAAAATTTACCTTTGGGCGAGCCATACCAGTATTAAATCTCCAATTTCAGGATCTTCTTTTAACTCATGAGATTGGATGATCTTGAGATGCTCTTGGGCCAGATAGGGAGCGAAGATATCCCATTTCCAAACTTAAATTCTCTTCCCACATTTCGTTAACAGTAGCTCCCCGCCAACTCCAAAGGAATGGGTTGAATTGCGACGTTGCTTAGAGGTTGATTCAATGCCCATTTATGATCCCAAAATAACGTTTTCACCCCATTACCTACTGCAATTCGTAAACCTTCCCCTAATACTTTTGCATTTTCTGTGATACCAGACCAAACATTAGACATACCATGTTTGGGAATAAACATGTCAACATCACAACGACCATGGCAATATTTGTGGCGCAAAACACGAGACCATAATGTTTCAGGCTCCGTGAGCATTCTCCAACCTAATTTTGTCAAGAAAGCCGCATCGGCTTGACGAGTTGAACGGATACCAATTCCCCCTTGATCAATCGGTTTCTGTAGAACCTCCCAAGATAAAAGGTGAATGGTGCGCTTGTCTTCACTTCCACCCCAAATGAAGCGCCTCGTTTTTTTATCTAGTTCATCACAAATTGAACGTGGGATCTTAGCTGTAATTGCCTCACTTTTTAATACGAGATCATTAAGATAAACGAGATATGTTAACATACTAATCAGTACTTAATCAATTGCGGTTGAGGAATAAGAAAATTGTGAATAGTCCCTATGTGAAGTTTGTCTGTGAATGTGAATATTATATGTAGTTATGTGATTATTAATACAAATTATGAGTTAAGATAAGTTATTTATGAATTACGTTAAGAACGTTGAGCATCGTTCTGAAATTTTGAGACTTCGAGCTATTATTGATATTGTGTTTGAGATACTATGTAATTATGAGTTAAGGGCTAAATGAGCAATAATATCTTTATTAAGTTGTAAAAAGTATTTTGAGGATTTAGTTTAAGTATAATGAAGGAATAGAGCTTAATTAAAGAAGGTTAAGGACTAAGTAAAACCAGAACATTCTAGAATGCTCCTAAGCTATAAAAAGACGATTTTACCCCTATTAGTAATTCAAAACCTCTAGCTTGCCATTACCCATTGTACATATATAAGTATCCAAGGATCCTAACTTACTTCAGTTGATTAATTCCACAAAAATCATCAAAATCACTCATCATTTTCTCTCCTCTTCATTCACGCCATTCCTGCGTGAAGCAAGGCTGCTGCTTTGCAGCTTGTTTCTCTTGGATTCTTGCTCTGAAACTTGCATGCAATTCTTGTCCTAGGATCCCCAAGATGTTCTCCATACTGGGCAAGTATTAGTTTTAAGTTATCACATCAATAGCATCAAAGAAAAGCAAGAAAGATAAGATGTGGCTGAATTGTAGCACTTATGAGGTTTAGTAGATTGTAAACTTAATTACTTTGGGTTCATTGCTGAATTTAAGTTATGAATTTTGTATTTAAGATCTTAGAAGGTTGCTGGAGGAGATTTAAAAGTGATTAGAGGAGATTTAAATCCTAAATACCGAATTAAGGTACACAAGCTCCACCACCTAAACTTTGTTTCTAACTTTGATCATGGAATTTGTTTGTGGAATTTTGAATACTTGGAGTATGTTTGAATGTGTATAAAAATTGATTTGCATGTGTTTTCTTATGGAAGATATTGTGTTAAAAATCTCTTGCATGCCAAGTTCCCTAAGACTCTCGGAATAACCGAGTAAGAAAGTGATTATCCATTCTCTTGAGCTATGCTGCCGTGACTTTCCCTGCCAAATATCTTCCTTTTCCACTCTGTTTTTCGCCTTGGTGTCTCCTGAAAGTGGTAGATCTTGAAAAGTTATTGAATTTAGACCCAATAAATCACTCCATTTGGAGTTGTACATCAAAAGTTATGTTGTCCGGAAGTTGTTGTATGCATAACAAGTTCCCTCAAAAATTTATCAATCCTTGCTATTATCTCGATTGCGTTTTGATTAAAGATCTTGTTGTGGCTAAAATTTCATGACATTTCCTTGGAACATTTATGTCTTGATTATCAAATAAACCTTTGCTTCATTTACCTCATTAAACACGCAATCTCAATTTATGGAGTAAAAGAACACCTACAACTCTATTTTTACCTAGTTGTTTTTCGGGTTAAATAACCATGTTTCTTTGGTTCATTAATTACCTTTAAATATTGAGTACCTACTGAATGTATCCACTTATTTGTTTATCTACCTAAACCTTAGCCAAGCATAAAAGTTTCGATATAAATTCACACCTAAACCCCATATTTTGATATTAACACCGAAACTATGAAATTGATCATTTGAGTACTTGTATGGCGTCGCCTTTTCATATATTAAAGAACCTCTTTGTGAAACCTATTCAGGCTGCCATATCATGTCGACCACCTCATTAACCACTTTGGATAACCATGAAGTCGTTTACGAAACCTTGTTATTAAGCAGTGGAACTTGACATAGCAAGCTTGTTTTACGAAACTTGTTTTGATAAGTTAAAGTTTGTTATGATGGTTGAAATAGTGATTATGGATAAGTATTTAAGTAAGTTATTTGAGTATAGTTAAGTATTTCAGTATAAGTATTTAAGTATAAGTATTTGAGTACAAGTGTTGAGTATAATTATATTTGTATGATGACAAGTTTTGTTTTATAAGGGGAAGTGAACAACATTTGTAGAGCGGGTTTGCTCATCATGTGTTTAGAGCGGGTATTGCTCCGTTATGTTGGGTCATGACCTAAAAGTCTTGCAAGCAGTAAATAAGAAAGGTGGAAAGACGTCCCTCAAAAGTCTGGAGTTGTGGCTTAGCCCTCTCCATTCATGTTCCTTCCCTGGAGTTATGCTATGATTTGTGATAAGTTTAAGATTATTATTTGTGTTATATATGGAGAATGATGTGTGATATCTTGAGATAATTCTTGGAAATTTCTCCAGTATATGCAAAAGTATTTCTATGGAAGTTTACAGGAAAGAACCAACGTATTTCTGAGCAAGTATTAACGTATTTCTGAATAAGAATAAAAGTATCTCGTAAATTATGAGTTTACGCTTTGAGTATAAGAAAAGATTGCGTAATTTCAGCCACCTTATTATTTTGGAATCGGTGGGACTTGTGTACCAGCGTAAGCTGACCTGTTTTGTTCTTTGAACTTGTCCTGGTGGGGGCAAATTCATCTATTTTGCAGGATTATAGAGAATGTTCGGATTAGCTCCTGTGTGCAAATGTGAAGTCGTAATCAATGTGTTTAGTCCACTGCTATGAGATAATATGTTCTATATGATGATTCTTAGGAAGATAAACTTGTATTTCCGAGTTGTAATCTAAGTACTTAAAACATATTGTAATAACTATTTTATTATGACTTATTTTCGTAATATGCTTGGATACTACGGGATTTCCTAACTTTCCCTAGTAGGGAAGGTGCGGAAGTCCGCCCTAACAGTCTTTCTAATTAGTAGCTTAACCTCATAATTAGCAGTATTAGGTCTTAATTAAGCTGCTATTTGGAGTGGGCTGTTACATTAGCAGTCTGCATTGAGTAATTGGCCAAAGTTGAGAGGGTAGACTTAGCTAGAGTAATGCGACCCGCAAGTGAAAGATGGTGGGTAGTCTAGCCGGTGGGTAGACAAAGTTTTTTCTATTTTTTCTTATATACTCCCTAGTCCCTCCATCCCAGAAAGATGTGAACAATTGTTGGCACATGTAGTTAAAGTCATAAGAGTGATAAGTTGTAGTGTGGTTATTAAATGTTAATTTATCAAAAAACATATGTGATAGAAGTTGGTGGAGTATTTTTTATTGAAGAAGAGAGAAGGTTAGATAGTTTTATATTGATAATAAGTTATAGTGTGGGACAAAAGGTTGCAAAAAAAGTAATATAATAATAGTAAGGCCAATGTCAAAAATGAAAGTGTTTAGACTAACTTGGGACAAACTTAAAAGGAAAGTGTTCAAACTATTTTGGAACGGAGGGACCCTGTTCTTTTGGACTTCTTTTCAGTTCAGTTATGTTTCTCACAATTCAGCTCAGACACTCTCTCATGTTCAGCTTTCTTGCAGTTCAGTTCAGTTTATCACAGTTCAGTTTAATTCAGTTTCTCCCGATGCAAAAGAACGGGTTCGGAGTATTGAGAAAGATTTAGAAGATGTTATCTAATTATAAATTGTGTCTAAATTTCAAGTGGGTAAATAAATAAATAAAAAATACAAAAGGGAGGGCATAATTAGTAAATGCCTAAACAGCGAACAGCTTGTGACAACGTAGGACCGCCTGAATTTGGTAATGTGCCGACACCCGAACGGTGGGCTCATAATAGAAGATTCTCCATTTTGCTAGGAAAACAAAGAAGAATCCCTTCCAAGATAAAGTATCCAGTATCCACCCAATATACTACACCTATTCAACTTATGACTGCCTCAGAAAAACGAAGTATTTGAACTTTGATATAAATCAAACAACTTGCTCGTTGGACGGTTAGAGTCGCTACCAGCTAAAATTGTCGCTCACAAAAGCAAACGCCCGAGGCCCTAGCAGGTCATAAGGTAACTTCTCTTTGACGCCTATTTAATCTTGTAATCATTTCTCAAAACCCTATTTAAGAAATTGCTAAAATTGATTACTGTCAGTGTCACCAACTTGTGAATATATATCTTTTATGTAAAGATGTTCTCAAGTCTTAAGTCTTGACAATTAAGCAAAATCTCCTATCAATTTCCCACCTCAATCATTTTAGTTGTTTCATTTTTTAACACTTATTGATGTATAACTAGTATTTGAGCCCAGACATTGCCACGGGTGGTATTTTTTCCCGAATTTGATATGCATTTTTTTCATTCGCATTAAAATATAAAAAAAAAACTCAACATTGAAAAGGTACAAATATAATAAGGTAGACATTTAAAGCATGATTGAAAGTTGATTGAGATGGTAATTGTGCTATGTATAATAGCAAGATATCATGGGTTCAAATCTTATTGCAAGCCATTTATTTTTGTTAGTTGACATGACATATGTACGCATTGGACAATTATAATTGAGTAAGATAGGTGCCACGTGGCGTGTATACACTGTCATACACGTCTTTTAATATATTAGTATAGACTAGTTTTTAGGCCCGAGTTAATATTTTCTTTTAAAATGGTAACATTAAGTATCACTTGGTTTAGTAGTTAAGACTTTAGTATATATGCTTGTAATCAAGTGGTCGAATGTTATACAATGCATTTTAAATTTTTTATTGTACATGGATTACATATAGTTAAACACTAAAAGGGAAGTGTCACGTGGCATCGTTCCTATATTAAACACGCCTTTTAATATATTAGTATAGATTTTGACTATTTATCTTTACTTACCTATTAATAAAAATTATAACAAATTAATATTGTAAAAATATTTAAAGACAAAACTAAGAGCACCTTATATATAATGATATTTAAAAAAAATGGATAGGGGATTAAACATTGGTTTTTTATCATTTTATTTTTTAATGTGAAAATCCATTAATTAATATGAAGTCATACAACATCTACCATAGTAGTTATAAACTAAAAAATAAAGATTAAATTGAAAGAAACTTAATTATAATCTGACAAAACCACAATCTTTGAGCAAAATTAACCCGTTTGAATACCCATTTTTACACCGTTGTCTGATGTAGTCTTCTACGTTGAGGACTAATGATCTGATGTAGTTTTGATGTAGAACTATAGTTAACTCAACCTATTGTACGCGAAGTACTGATTGTTGTTTCAATCCCGCACAAAATCCTATCAACAAATCAACCTTTAATTGGAGTTACGATCCAAACCTCGCTAATACACAAAGAAACCAAACTAATAAACCCACCGTGAAGCAGGTGATTGTAAAACCCGTATAAGGGACTAAAGCATCACACATATTGGACTTACTGAAAACAACGAAATAGCGAAAAAAGCAAGAAAACAAACTAGAAATAAACTGCAAAAAAAGAGAGAAAGAGGGGATTACTATTGACGAAAACATTCATGGCAACCCCTCTAGTGGGTTTTCTCTGAGAAGAGGATAGAAGATAGGATAGAGGTCGACGAAAACAAACTAGATTTCCTCGATTTTAAACATTGCTATTTAATGTCAAAATAAACAAAAAAATACATTAGTTAAATACATTAGTTTCGGTTGATTATTTTCTAACAAAAGTATCTTATAAAGTTCAAATACTTTTATGGTCATTCGGTATCATTGTTAGTTTCCATAATTAATGAATAAATTGATAATTAAACAACCATAAACAAAAAATAGAAAGTTAACGGACTAATATGTTATTTTAATTTAATTGTTCCACTTTATCTAATCTTTTCCTTCTTGTGTTTTTCAATCTATACACTTTTTATTTAAGAACTTTTCTTTTGAATCTACATACAGTTTTAATCATACTAGTTTTGGACATTAACTCCCACACCTTTATGCAATCAAACGCACATATATGTATTATAATTTATGCTTACATTTTCTTCTTTATCATACTTTTTCTCTCCATCACTCTATCCATCTCTCATGCTTTTTACATTTTTATTGATTAGGTTAAAGACAGAGGGTGTAGATTAAAAAGAAACAAATTAAATTTACGTTAGTTTGAAATTTCGGAATTATGGTGTCAATTATTTACAGGCCCGGTCCTGACCTTTTTGGGGCCCTGGGCAAAATAGGAGATTGGGGCCCCTTAAAAAAATGCACCTTGCTGTGATTTTAGACTTTTAGTAACTCTTCAGCAAGTTTTCTCTTTTTCCTTTTTTCACTTCGATAAATGTTTTTTAGGCAACATATTTGCACATAAGAAAATAAATCACACTCAAAGAATTAAATGATAATTTCAGAGAATACACATAAGTAAACTTGCTGTGATAATTTCAGAGAATGATAATTTCAGAGAATGATAATTTGAAAGAATCCGAAAGCTTATAACAAAATTTTAGAGCTCAAATGCGGCACGACCATTAACTTATGCAAATTGCACACAAAACATTCCCATCCACTAGCACAGAGCATTGCCAAAGGAACCTTTTTCTATACAACTTCCATATATAAACTAAGATGAAAAACCAACCAGATGGCAAATGCTATGATAAGAAAAGGAGAACCCTCAATCTTTAAAATAATCACAATAAAGATCTAGGCACGCATTCCAAACATCAAATCCAACAAAAATAAGAAAGAAAACATAAGAAAGAAAAATAAGAAGATGAAGGAAAGACGAAAAATGGAGGAGAAGTAGAGAAATTACCGAGACAAAGATGAAGTCGGATGATCTTTCGAAGATCCTTCATATCCTTAAGGATACGCTTTGACGCCATGAAAGAATCTTCGAAGCTCCGCAAATCCCGAACGGGACTCGACGAATCTTCAATCGACATTCAGCCAAAATTCCCAAAAACAATTCTTAAATTCGAAATTTCTTAATAATTTCAATTGATTGAGAGTAAAATTTATGAGTAATGTATTATACAAATGCAATTTTCCCCTATTTAAATTGTAGAAAAAAATTCCCGTTGCTATAATTAAGAGGAGGTTAACAGCTATATTTTGGGAATTATGGAAATTTTCCATGATTTAATGGTGGTTAGATAAAATTATGGAGATTAAAAGAGGATTAAATTTGGGTCTTGGAAGGAGAGAGAAAATAACTGAAGAGTGAAGAAGATGAAGAAGCGTTATTTGGGTTTGACAATTAACAGTACTTTCTCTCTCTTCCATTGTTCACGCGTCTTTTTTTTTTGGGTTTGACAATTGCCAGCGAAAATTTTTTTGGGTTTCACTTTTTTTTATGACGCGGGCCTTATAGGCGTGGGCGCAGGGCCATCGCTTCTCCAAACAGGCTCGGGCGGCCCGATTATTTAATAAAAGCGATCGTCTCAATTACGACTTTCGCTATTTTTGTAAACCATGACCAATAGTTGGGACTACTAAGCTTAAATCAAAAGTTGAAATTGAAAATAGCAGAACATCCAAAGTTAATATTGCTCCAGTCTATTTTTCCTTAATAAAAACATATTTAGTGTGAATCTTTGACACAGCTCATGATGCTCATCCTTGTTACCTTGTTACTAGGAAGTAGGAAGTGGAATAAGGACACTCCTACCCTGCTCTCTTCTTTCTTCATTACGGCTTCCTACTTTCACCCACCCTCCTAAAATCCAAATCATTCTCTCTCCTCACAACACAAGTCACAACAACTTACAGTGAAGAATTCCTATTTGCTATTCCTATCTCCATTCAACACGTGACTAGCACGTGTCACTTTCAGTCGTTGCTTTCCATGACACGTGTATACCAACTAGACTAGCTATAAGAAACACACGTATGAAACTTGGCCGCCACCCCAAAAAAAAATAAAGGAAATAAAAACCAGCGTGGGGAAATTATCAAATACGGTCACGATCACAGTAGAGGTGTCTTTGAGGCGTGAATCAGATTAATCACCGGTGGAGTTAGTCTTGTGTGGACCTGGTCCACAATAATATTATTGTGGACCAAAACCACTTATTTATCATAAATGGCCTCTCTTTTCCCATATAGTAACTTTTTTAAAATCTTAAGTTATACAATACGAGTTAATATCTATCATAAATGTAGTTTTTTTTTAATATAGTCACTCTTTTCTCGCGTTAGTTTATCATGATGAAATTTTTACTTTGTGACATAGTTACCTTTTTTTTCACAGAGTCAAACTTCACAATCTATATCTACTCATCTTTTATATCTATTTTTTTATATAGTGACCTTCTTTTTTCATAAATCACGTGAATTAGCATTAGGTTCACACTAATTTAGTGTGAACCAAGTCCATATAAGTTTTTTACTCACCGGTGATGAGCCACGTCGGATTAGATATATTTGATCCCGCCTTAAATAGTGGACGACGTCCATCGTGTTGACTCTTGTCAGTATCTGTTGATTGAGAGGGTACATGAATACTGCTCAAATATTTGATGAGTTTACTTTTTTTAGCATTAGAAATGGTAAGAGTCAAATCAGGCAAGTTGTTTAACCTACACTCGAGAAAGTCATTGCACTATTCCACTTTGACTTTTGCATTATTCAAAATCCTAATTCTATTTTTTTTGTTATGTGATGGAGTACATACGCAGTCTAATTTAGTGGTTTAACATACAATGTTACGATAATCATGGATAAATGAGACGAGCAAATTTTTAACATGATTATACACCGATATACATAAGTAATTGGATTATGGGGTGCTTAACTTATTTTAATTAATATGTTTGTTTGCCTTGTTTATCATATTCTTAAATATACGTGTTAAGGAAGTACTATAATTTTGGCATCTTACACAACTTTATTAGTAAATGCTTCATCTGTTTCTCAATCAGTGTATTACTTTTTTTATTTAGATTGGTCACAATAAGTGCAACGAAATTCAAAATGATAAAAAAAAAGTTCAATATTATTACAGATATACCATTAAAAAGCATGAGGAGACCATTATTTGTTTGTTTCACTACTTGAATTACTTTATTTTATTATGATCACAACTTTCGTTCTCTACATTCCTTGGTATTCCCCGCTTTCTCTACGTTCTTTGATATTAATTATTATCCACCTCCTTTAATTTTGAATAATACCATTATGTATATTTATGGTATTGACTCCGGTTCCTAAAGATCCCACCTCTTTCCGTTTAAGTGCGTTTCCAAAAGATCCTCCCTCTTTTACTTTATTCTTTGTTTGGCAAATTTTTTTCCCTTTTTACCCTCTCACGTCCCTATCATAATCATGGCCCACCATTAACTATTAATTCAATTTTACTCCCTTTCTCTCTCCTACTTTACCCCTTTTTATCTGTTTATTTTCCTTAACCTCATTTATCTCTCCTACTTTACCCACCCAAGACCCCACACAAATTGATCCTCCTTGGTATCTGTAGTAACAGTAACAAGGAGGATCTTTCGGAATCGGATGGAATATCAATGGAAAAGACATATTGATACTAATATATCTGATAAATGTCAATAATAACTCATTTATAGTTTGATGATTAACTTTTAAAGTCAACATTAAATAGATTCCAATATAGTAGTCGTACTATACCAACATTTTTTTTTTTTTTGGTAAGAAGAAGTGGCCCGGACCCCGCTCGGGTCTTAATGGGCCAGGCACTTGAGAGTAAGGGGAAAGGATAAGGGGAATCCCTTATCCTCAAAGTCACCCTAATGGGGATTGAGCACCCAACCTTGGAAGGGGCTTCTCGCTACCACTGCATGGCAAAATCTACTTTGGTGTCGTACTATACCAACATGGAGTTAGATTTTTCATCAAGAGTTGCTGGCAGCTTGATTTTTCTCTATACAACACTGTCATTCTATTACATTTCCAACCCAACAGAGAGAAAGAGAGTAGGTGCGAATGTGGGAAGATTTCTTCAATTAGTGATCCAAAAAGAAATCAAATACTGAATAATTTCCCTTTTTCCACAATATCTAGCAGACAATTTTTAATTATTAGTATATGTAATTATTTAATAAATTAAAAATTATATAATGTAGTAGAATACTTGTTAGCTTGGTGAATTTGCGGCCTAATAAACTTTATAAAAGAGACATCAATACCAATTCATTAATTTAATATGGCGATCTCATATGATAAACTCCCTTTGTTTTTTATTAGTTGCTTCACTTTAACTCTTACTAATATCTAATTATGAATTCTTAAGAATTATATAAAAAAGACAATTTAAATATAAATATATATTGAGACAAATCCAATAACATATTACATGATTGATTTTGTTTTATATATATGAAAAGAAATAAAGTAATAGTAGAATTAGAGTATTTGAATAGTGCAAAAGTCAAAGAGGAACAAATAATTAAAAAAAGACAGTGTAATAGTTATCTCTCTCTTTGAAAATCTCAGCTCACCATATGCATTTTACATATACTTTAACGAGGGTCATAAAATACGGAGAAAAAAGTGATTGGATGGATGGATGTGGGACCACGCATGAATTTTGAGAAAGAAGTGGAGAGCAAAATTTTAGCCAAACTAAAATAGAGCAAAGATTTTGGACGAATTAAAGAGGAAAATATAACAAAGATTTTGGGGAAAATGAGTACTGATGAGAAAATACGATAAAAATTTGTAAAGCCTGCCTTACAAAAAAAATCATAACAGATAATAGATAGGTGAGGGGAGGACCAACCCCTGGTTTTCTTTTTGCAAATTGCAGGCGCCATCAGCAAGCAACATCCGAAGTTACTATACGAAAAGACGGCTCACGGATTAGACATACACAACATGGGGCTGCTGCATGGGTTGCTAAATTTCCTGGGATGACTAACCCCACCAGCCATGCTCAGCGTTTCAAAGCATCATCCGCTTTACACACGGAAGCTAGAGCCTGCCTCCTTGCTCTTACTTGGGCGCGATCCACCTCCCTCTCATGCATCATGATTTACACGGATTCAGATGTCCTTGTTCGTCTTATGCAATGACCCACAACTAGGGGTGTTCACCGGTCCAGGACCGGACCGGTGGATCGGAATCTGGAAAAAAATTGGACTGGACCGGACCGGAAAAATTCCGGTCCCGGTCCTGCCTTGGACCTGTTGGACCGGAATCTTTTTTTTTTTAAAAAAAAAATATTTTTTATTTGATTTAAAAATATTTATAAATTAGATATATTAAAATTTTAATAATATAAATAACAATATTTCTAAAGTTTATAAATAGTAGTTTTAAATTTCTAACTTTTTACTACCTTTTTAACTTTTTTAACATATAAACTTTTTTTTTACTAAAAAATCAGAAATTCCGGTCCACCGGCCCGGACCGGAATTTTCCGGGTTTGGACCGGACCGGACCGGAAACCCGGAATCGGGATTTTCTTCGGACCGAGGACCGGACCGGAATCTTGGTCCGGTCCGGTCCGGTCCGTCCCCGGTCCGACCACTGGTCTTTGAAAGACCCTACCCACAACGATGGATATTTCGATCCAACATACACTTACAGACATTCGTTATATATATCGTAGGATTATTCTATTGGTGTCGCATTACAAAGGTTCATAGGAATGACGTTTCTGCTCCTGCTCACGAGTTAGCGGAGCTCTGTCGGATATCTAGTTTCCCTTTTCTTTCTTGTTAGTCTTTCTTTATTTTGTTTTTCTAGCTTGTACGCTTTCTCGTTGTTAAATAAAAATATTAAAAATTATTCATAGTAATAAACAGTCTCTTTGTATATGTCTAACTTACTTTTGATGTATATTTCATAAGCAAAATTATAAGTGATAACCAAACAAATCTTTAGCAATCCATCATACAAATAACAAAAAAGATGATGAAGGTGATTGAAATTATAAAAGCTTAACTAGTTTAGCAATTAGCATAGTGTGGTTGTGCCTTACTTGGTAGAGCCGGAAGGGAAGGTGTTAGGAATATTAGGGTATCATAAAGATTAGAATATATTATGTTATAAATATTTCCAATAAGTATTTGATTAAGATTAGAATAAGATATCTTTTAGAAATAGTTACCTAGTAGGGTTCCTTTGTACTCCTATATATATTGTACTCATAGTTCATTGTTGAACACACATTTATAATATAAACTTTTATTATTTTCTCCCTCCTATAAACTTAACAGAAGGTGCTGGCTATTGCGTGGCGTGGGTAATGGGTTAGTATCGCTTGAAGAAAAGCGTGCAAGCAATGAGCAAACACGTGCAAGTCATAACATGGACAATTAGACATATGCAACAGTAAGAAGTTCGCACACGCCTTTCCAATACCCATTGAAACTAACACACTTTCAAAAGATATCTCATACAATTGTTGTAAATAATTGTAATGCAGGCATGCATCTCATAATACCGAACAAATGGGTAGATATTACTAAATTCGTGAAAAAGTAAAATTATTATTGAAATAATTTGACGGGTTGAAAATAATAAAGCAGTAGTATATACTTCCTCTGTATTTTTTTTTATCTTTCTCAATTTAAATCTTGACACTATTCACAACCAGAGAGAAAACTCTAAATTTTTCTCAATATACGGAAAAATGTAGTCATGTAGGGTCTTATTTGATTTGTCTCAATGAGTACTTTATTAATATTCAATCACTATAATTTTTATTACTTCCTCCGTCCCATAATATAGTGCTTACATTCTATTTTGAGTGTCCCAAAATATTGTGCCTACTTCATTTTTTATTAATTTGTTTGGACTTAATTATCCTCAACTTTTACACAAACTTTCTAAAGTATTCATACCTTTTCTTTCAAAATGTGTGCTTCTATTTATTGTTTTGCACCATTCCAAGGAAAATTGATTTTTTTGAGTTTTTTTTAAGGAAAAAGAAAATAAATAAGTAGTCCCAAGACAAAAGTACTTCATTAAATATATAATTTTTAGAATTCTACTACTCCCTCCATTCTCCTTAATTACTGTGAAAAAAAAGAAGTAAGCACTATATTATGGGACGGAGGGAGTAATACGTAATCAAAGATATTTAAGATCCAATAAGTGCATTATTGACAAACATGCACTATTAAAGTAGAAAAGATAAAAAAAAATACAGAAGGAGTACACTCTACCTTTTCACGCTTGCTAATGTACATGTTTGAACATTAATATCTCTAAATTTGCATTTGTAAAAATTATCAAAAGTTGATATTTCAAAAGTACCACGAATCAAACAAGATATCAGTGACTATATTTTTCCTTACTCATTAATGACAATTCACAAATGATAGTTAAACATAAATTTGTGAATAATGTCAAAACTCAAAGTGTAATCATTAAAAATAAACGGATGGAGTATAAATTCACAATGATTATAAGAGATAATTTATGCGGCCATCGTTAGTTCGTTACCTTAACGTTCTCAACATGCCAAAAGTCGATGATGGTAATTGGTAAACAATAAACTAGGTACCTAACACCCTCAATGCAAAATGCCAAAGCCATTGTCACTTCAATATGATGAGTGTGTATATTTCTCGCTACTCTTTGACAATTTTGCTGTCTCACTAATATTTGTACATTGCTGACTTATATTCACATTTAGTAGAACACTTGTTAGAAGTTGTTATAAAAAGAGTAATCAAGACGATATATATGTAAAATCCAAATGCAAACGTGGAAGAGTTGATGAATCTGTAATGGAAGGCGCTTAGAATGATTTTTGAATATAGACATTTTTCTCTTGCATGTAATACTTATATATCATGTCGAATACATGATGATCCAGGAAGCGGAGCCAAAGCAGGGGGACATGGGGACGAATGTCCCCCACTTTGAAAAAATAATCTTGAGTAATTTGGTAAAGATGATGATTCGTGCTAGTTGCTACTGAAATTGATGAAAGAAGATCGATAAATTGACCTCAAAAACAATCGATTGCAAACAATTTCAGATTTCTTGAACCAAATTTGCCAAGAACAGCCGCAACGAACTCGCGAATTCAGACTGAATATTGAGATAATCGACCACAAATTCAGCAAGAAAAACTTCAAACAAACTTCAGTCAAACTTAGATTGAGTTAAAGAACGAATTCAAGACAAAAATTTCCAGAAATTCAACTGATGAATACAAACTGCAGATTCCCAACTTCAATTTTTCCAGAAAATTCGGATGCCTGGACAACTCTGCATGGAATCTAAAAGAATTAAACGAGAAAACGAGCAAGATTGAGTGAATCTGCTCTCATACCATGAAAGTGATGAAAGAAGGAGATGATTTTCATTTCATGTGGAGAGAGAAAGAGAGCTTTTGCCTTTTAGCTCTGTTACAAAAATGAAGGTATTCTTAGTTCACCAAATTAGAATTAAAGAATTATAACTCCTAGCTCCTGTCCTAACTCCTAACAAGCTTATACATGTAAAAAATCTAAACACCTCAATTTCCTCATTACGCACGTGGCAATTATTGACAATACAATTTGACTAATCTCATAGATAACTTTCTTTAACTGAATTTTTTGTTTTTTTGCAATTTGAAGATGAGCGATATTGATGAATATTGAAGTACATAAGACTAAATTATAAGAGCATTGCATATTGATATCATTAACTTTGAGTAATTTGGTAAACATGATGATTCGTGCAACTAAAACTAGAAATAGTTGTTGTGGTGCCTTTTTTTTTACTTTTATTGATAATTTTTTTGTTATTAGTACAAACTTTTTTATAAGGGAAATAGAATTTAGTGCTGAGGAGGTCATGAGAGTATGACAACTAGTAGACCAATCTTGATCCTCTATTAGTATTTTTTTTCATTTCTCTTTGATGGTAAGACTATAAATATTTTGGAATTTCGGATGTAAAACGTTAAGTATTAAACAATTCGTGTTGTAGTGTTTTTTTTCTAAAATTTTTATCTGAATGCCTGATGTTCGTACTTTGTCCCCCCACTTTGAGAATCCTGGCTCCGCCACTGTGATGATCTATATATCTATCTATATGATTGTATTGTTAATTAGAAGGTACACTATGTTGCTCGTTCTACTTATCGTGTATAAATTATGTTGAAACTATTCATAAATCAAGCTGAAATAGCTGATTAGCTTGACTTATTAAATTCTTCCCTTTCTAACCAAATCTAGTTTTGAAATATTGCTAGATAGCTTTGCCAATTATAACTAACATCCCTGTTTAACTAAATTTAGTATACAATAATGATTGTAATATTCATGATGATTTAGGGGAGAAATCTTGATCTGGTGAACTTTGAAGAACTGATTTCTAAATCTGTGCCTCAACTTTTTCCAACAAACATGCTCCTTGTTCGATGGTGATTTAATAAAAAAAAAAAGGTGAGCCCAAACAGTACCTAATTAACAAGATCTTGTGTACATTTTATTGCGGAGGGCTCCAAATTTTGTGGTCCTTAAATGCAATTCATGGGTATTCACTATTCATACTTGAAAAGGCCCAACTCATGTTAGCTTTTGAGCTGAATTTTAACAACCCATGATATTAGAATTGGGTTGAAGCACCAGTTAGCTTTTTTTCGGCTCTGCTAACATTCATAGCTGGGCCTGGCATTCATATTCTATTTATAAATTCTTATTGAATTTTGTATAAATCATATTTCGATGGAGAAATATTCATGCAAACTTTTTTTTTTGACGGTTAATTGATGCACATGGAGCAACTTAGGAGGGAAAATGTCGTTTCCAACATTGTTCTACATCAAAAGGCCTTAGTCTAGAAAGGTGATATGCGGCAATGTTCCATCCCCGCGTACATGAGATCAAGTAACAAACTTAAAAGATCTACTAAAATAAAAGAATATCCTTAAAGATATCATTCAGGTCATATGAACAGATGGAAAAGCTATGGAGACAATTGACCATGTGAAGTCGTGAAGATAATCAATCTCGAAGATGACATTCCCAAACTCATGTTGCGAGTAATTTTCAAGGCCACTTAAACCGTTTTCCCTTTCGCCGCATCCATAGGCCATCATACTGGACCCTTTGAAAAGCAGCACACACCACAAGACCATATTATGTAGCACTAGCACGCCCAAAACCATCTAGCCTTTTTCGCTAATAGATGCATCAACGTTCAGTTTTACAACCCCACTACCGTGGGCACCAAGCAACGTGGACCTAAGCAACGCTTATGGACACGCACACCATAGATCTTCTAGCTATACCGCCTATCTTGACCAAAGAGCAAGCGCGAAGCACAATCAGCCCATCTAACACCAGCTTCCCTTCAATGACCAACTGGTTGCATTGGTGCCATAAGTACCATGCAATGTATATATCCCACCAATGAGATTATTTTAGCAAACTAATACAACTCAATATCATTGGATCTCCTCCATTCAAGATGTAACGACATATTATGGATACACCTCATCAATATATTGTATTACAATTCAATCTTTAACAATGATAGTAGTAACCAAAAGTCAACTTACAAATATAAGCAAACCTTATATTCTTACTAAATAACACACTTGGCATGTCTATGACTACAATGGAAAACTTGACGATTGATCAAGGTGTTAAAAACCATGAGGTCATATAAAATAGAAATGTTTATGATCTAACCTTTCCGAAATTGTAGGTCAAGGCTCAAAAGTGCACACTTGACATTTCAATCACAACTTAAATTCACTAAAAGCACCATGTATCAAAAACTTATGTATGTTTAATTAATGAGGTCTTACCATGAATTAAAAATTTGAAATTAAACCTAACAAAATACAAAGTTTGTAAATTACACGAGTTACAACTTAATTCAACCGAGAAATCATGAGAGAGATGTACAACTTTCGTGCCATTTTTTTAAGGAAAATGATATATGCAACACTTAAATGAAAATATCAAGCAATAAATAAGTATTATTAGTATATTACATTGATCGATGCGTGATTATGTCATAAATCCCTAAACTAATACTCCCTCCGTTTTTTTTGTTCTTCCTACTTTAACCTTAAATATAAACACCTAATATATTTTAGAAAATATATTTAATATTTATTTGCAATCCTAAGGATACATCAAATCCGCTTTTAATTCCTATATAAACACCCCCTCCCTAAATGTTGCCACCTCATAAGTCATAAAGTCTAGCTGGAGTCAAAGTATTCCCATTGGCTAAGCAAATCAGCAGGGGCCATATAAATTCACAAAATTTTGCACCATAACAAGGACATTTTCGTAAAAATAAACCTCATATATAAACCTCCCCATTCTTTTCCCCTACAAAAAAACCTCCGTCTTCTCCCAACTTTCGTTGATGAAACTCTGAAACTTCACTCACCTAAGAAGACGACTTCTTTCTCCCAAATTTCATCTTTTTTTTTATGCCAAATATACCCTCAGCAAACTACTTTATTTGCTATTAAACCTTTACCCTTTCTTCTTCAATCAAAAAATTCAGCACCAAAAAACCCTAATTTTATTTATTGGAGGTGAGTTTCGCCAGATCCCTTTCTCTTTCTCTCTCCTCCAATTAACTTCTTCAGCATTGCTACAATACTATCAATTTGGAAAATTAATTGTTACTTTATTCCGTAAAAGTTGAATTTGATGATAAAATCTGGAAATTTCAGTATTGAGGGTTTTACGGGAGGGTTTAAGATTGGGTTTTGTGTGTGATTGTGAATTTTTATTAGGGTTTTTATGATGAACTTGTTGATTAATCAAGATATGGATGACCTAGAGAAAGGGATTTTGATTAGTTTTGATGAATCTGGGACTATTGATTCCGTGTTAAAGTCTCAAGCAATTGAGTATTGTCAGCGAATTAAGGAGAACCCAACAATTTGTAGCATATGTATTGAGCGTTTGTTTACTAGTAAATTAGTGCAAGTTCAGTTCTGGTGCTTGCAATCCTTGCATGAGGCGATTCGAGTTCGTTATTCGACCTCGATGAGCCTCGAGGAGAAACAGTTTATTCGAAAATCTGTATTCGCAATGGCGTGTTATGAGGGGGTTGATGATAAGAATGTGGTTGTTAGGGTATTAGATAGTCCTGCTTTTATCAAGAATAAGCTTGCCCAAGTGTTGGTTACTTTGATTTATTTGGAGTATCCATTGGTATGGTCTTCAGTGTTTGTGGATTTCTTGCCGCATTTGAATAAAGGGCCAGTGGTGATTGATATGTTCTGTAGGTTGTTGATTGCTTTGGATGATGAATTGATTAGTTTGGACTATCCCCGCAATGCCGAAGAAGTGGCTGTTGCGGGGCGAATTAAGGATGCTATGAGGCAACAATGTGTGCCTCAGATTGTTAGAGCGTGGTATGACATTGTTACGGTGTATAAGAGTTCGGATGCTGAGCTTTGCGCTAGTGTATTGGATTCAATGAGGAGATGTATCTCGTGGATTGATATAAGTTTGATTGCTAATGATGTGTTTATCCCGTTGTTGTTTGAGTTAATCTTGGTTGAAGGGTTGTCTGAGCAGCTTAGGAGTGCTGCTAGTGGTTGTATTTTGGCTGTGGTGATGAAGCGGATGGATCCACAAGCAAAGCTTTACTTATTAAAGAGTTTGGAGATTAATCGTGTGTTTGGTTTAGTAAGTGAGGAAGCTGATACTGAGTTGGTATCTAGCATAGCCACTTTGCTCTCTGGTTATGCAGCTGAGGTTTTGGAATGTTCAAAAAGATCGACTTCTGAGGAAGGTAAGCGAATATCATCAGAGCTTCTAGAAGAGGTATTGCCATCAGTTTTCTATGTGATGCGAAGTTGTGAGGTGGATGCAACGTTCAGTACTGTGCAGTTCCTTGCTAGTTATGTAGCTACAATGAAGAATCTCTCTCCATTGACTGAAAAGCAGCTGGTTCATGTGAGTCAAATTTTAGAAGTGATTAGGGCACAGATATGCTATGATCCCATTTACCGAGATCACCTTGACGTGCTGGATAAAATTGGAACAGAAGAGGAGGAAAGGATGCTTGAATTTAGAAAGGATTTACTGGTTCTTCTCCGTAGTGTGGGGCGTGTAGCACCTGATGTGACTCATTTATTTATCCGAAATTCACTAGGTAGCGCGGTTGCATCTTCTACTGAGAGAAATGCCGAGGAGGTAGAAGCTGCACTTTCGCTTCTGTATGCACTTGGGGAGTCATTGAGTGATGAGGCAATGAGAACAGGGAGTGGACTCCTAGGAGAGTTAGTGCCCATGCTTTTATCGACAAGGTTCTCATGCCATTCTAATAGGTTGGTTGCCCTTACATATTTGGAGACAATTACGAGGTACATGAAGTATGTTCAGGAGAATACCCAGTGCATACCCATGGCCCTGGCAGCTTTTCTTGATGAAAGAGGTATACACCACCCAAATATCAATGTGAGCAGGAGGGCAAGTTATCTCTTTATGAGGGTTGTGAAATTGCTGAAATCAAAGCTTGTTCCTTATATTGAGACAATTTTACAGGTGACCTTTCCTTTTTGATGAACTGAGCATGTCATGTGGTTGTGACATATTACAATTCCTTTGCTTTTCTAAAATTCTACCTCAATTAACTTACAGAGTTTGCAAGATGTTGTTGCTCGATTTACTAGCATGGATTTTGCTGCTAAAGAGATGATTGGAGCTGAAGATGGAAGTCACATCTTTGAGGTCACTAATTTTAGTTGTGATGTAGATGCAATGCTGAGGGAATAGTTACAGTTATCACGTTTCTTTTTTCTTGATTTTAAAGAATATATTGCTTTCGAAATGTTTTGCAGGCGATTGGCATTCTGATTGGGATGGAAGATGTTCCCCTTGAGAAGCAAACTGATTATCTTTCCTCATTACTCACACCTCTATGTCAGCAGGTTAAGTTTTGTGGTCTTGAATGTTCAATAAATCTTGTTGTCTGTTCATGTACTTTTTTATATATTGATGAAACGCTATTTAATGTATTAGAATTTTGTCTGAAAGATTTACATTGCCTTTTATACAGGTGGAGACATTACTCATGAATGGGAAAATCCAAAATCCAGAAGGTTCGCCAGCCACTATTTTGATTATTCAGCAAATTATTATGGCAATTAACGCACTCAGCAAGGTTCGGCCCCTTCCGTGCAACATGTATATCCTGTAATGCAGATGTGCTTACAGTTTGTAAATCAGTGCCATTGAAATCCTTGATTTAGTCAAATTCACATTTCAAGAGCTTAACCTATGTGTTCTTTGGTAATTTTTGTGGAATAATGCCTGAAAGGTTTAGTAGTCTTTGCATGAATCAAGATTGATTAGTTTTAGTTGTATAATAATCTTGTACATAATGGATACATGAAAACATGTGTATTTTTTTTACAATCTTTTAGCTTGAGTGCTCCATCGTGTCTGGCCTCCCCTTAATCTGACTTTTGAATTTTTTCCATGCAGGGTTTTAGTGAACGTCTTGTAACTGGCAGCCGTCCAGCGATTGGTCTCATGTTTAAGCAGGTTTGGTGTGCTATGCTTTCATTCCTGCTGCTACTTATTTTACATTATCTTATGACTTCAACTGCGCAAACATAAAAACAGTGCCACTCTAGTTTATGCAATTTCGGTCCAGCTCACCGCCTAATTTTGAGCTCAAGATGACACGGATCACCAAGTAGTAGCCTCAAAATAGTCCATTCCCTACCTTGTCATCGAGATACTTGCTACACCCAGAAGATATCAGGCAGATGAAATTGACATTCTAATTTTTTTTTTCAATCTTACTCTAAAACCTTTCATTGAAGTATTTAGTCCATGATGCAGTTGTGTTATTTTGCATGACAATTTTGTATCTGCTCATACCTGCATGATTGGTAATAAAGATTCCTGTGATATTGACAGGCTGTGTCGCCTATCAATAAATATGTCCGCCCCTGCCTCTAGCAATTTTTGTATGTTTTGGCTTTGGTCAATGTCTTAAAATGCTTGGGTTATATTTTTGGTACCAACCTTTTCTGTTATAGGTGGATGCTTTTGTCATTATAATACTTTGCTTTGTGAGTTGGAAGTAGGAACACTTTCCTATATGGGATGTTGAATCAGTTGCAACATACTAGTTGGCCGTTTCTTTTTCTCTCTCCTCATCATATGGAAATTTTCATATCTTTTTCTTTATCATATTAGTCTCCTTAAACCTTGGGCCTCTCCCCATGTCGGCTATTAAAAAAAGAGGAAGTGCTTTCCTCTTGAGTTCTTGCTTTGTCGAGTTAATAATACTTTTGCCTTTTCCTTTTTGATGCAGACATTGGATGTCTTACTCCAAATTCTCATTGTTTTTCCAAAAGTGGAATCCCTGCGCAGCAAGGTATATGCGATATTACTCTGTCAAGGCATTGTTTTATTAATATTTGCTAAATATTACTTTATTATTTATTAGGTCACATCATTTATCCACCGCATGGTTGAAACATTGGGTGTATCTGTATTTCCTTATTTGCCGAAGGCATTGGAGCAGCTGCTTACAGAAATTGAGGTATATATGTTGTTTTGGTGGTTTTATGAGTTGCAATGTTACAGCAGTTTGTTTTGCTTTCTTAAGATGTGCTAAAGTGGTTCTCATTCTTCAACTTCAGAGTCTATGTGGTGATGTTTAATCACTCTAGGAAATTATGTTTGTTTCTGGGTTGAGGATGATCTTGTTTATCGTCTGCTTATGAACTTGCTTCTCTGTTCTCTAGATTCTTACAAATTTTATACTTCTATTCATATGGAGCAGAACATTTGTTGTCTTGTGAGTACGTTGTAAACTTTGAAGTTCTTGAGAGTTGAAGGTTTAAGTAATGCTTTTAGAGAATCCTTTTGTGGTTATTATCTATCTATGAGAGAGAGAGAGAGAGAGGGGGGAGGGGGGGGGTGGGGAGAGTTTTAATTGTTATAGTGTTCCCTTAGTACGCTTAATTTTCAAAATTTCAGTTTCTCATTTTTTTTCTCTGGAATCTGGATAGTAAAGAAACTTACTGCAGTAAATTAAGCTCATAATGAAATATTTGATCCAGGTTTTTTGATGTCCATTACTTAGCTGAAAGAAAATTGTTGTATGCTTAACCAAACTGAAAGCTAAAGCCTTGTTTGGCCAAAATACACAACACTTGTACAATGACAACCAGTCCAAAGAAATTGGTCGTTCAGCAATTCCATAATTTACGTAATGTATTAATTGTTTGTCAGGGTTTTATTCAAGAGTTGGAGATGTCTTTTGTATTGGAGCTTTTGGGTATTCTCCCTGCTTATTAATGTTACCTGAAAAAGGATTGAAAATACATGTTTTTTTTTTCTTGTGTTAGTTCACCCTGTACTGCTGTATGAGTAAAATAGACGAAAAGGCTTAAAGGACCGATAGGTTCCTTGTGTATTTTGATGATATCTGCCTTTGTTTTCATTTTAAAGATTTCTTATTCTAGTTCTAGCATCTTGTGGATAACTTTACTTTGTTTTCTGCGCAGCCAAAGGAGTTGGTTGGAGTTCTTGTATTACTTAATCAACTCATTTGCAAATTCAGCACCTCAGTTTACGACATAGTGGATGAAGTATTTCCTACCATTGCCAGTAGGGTATTTTATGTTATTCCACAAAATGGATTTCCTTGTGGTGGACCAGGGAGCAATGCGGAGGTATGTTCTTTGTGATGGGGTTCTCATTCTTTGATTGCCTTGATGTTTAAAATTTAACTCATAGTCATGGTAAAATTGATTCTTTACTTTGATTCCTGAGGATGGTAAACTGGGTTTGTATACAGAAAATCTTATATTTGGTGCTACAAAGAGCATTTGATGTTGATTGTTAGTTTCTGTTTACAGCCCAATAATTAAGGCTTTGAAGACCTACTAAAATTCTTATAATTTACTTCTTTTTGCTGTAGGAAATTCGTGAATTGCAGGAACTTCAGCGAACATTGTACACATTTCTTAATGTTATAGCCACCCATGATCTGTCTTCAGTGTTCCTATCTTCCAAAAGTAGAAGTTATCTGGATCCAATCATGCAGCTGTTATTGTATTCGTCTTGTAACCATAAAGATATTACTGTGAGAAAGGTGTGCACTTTTCTCCTCTCCAATCTGATTCAACTGTTTTTTTTTTTGTTAACTGAGTCCACCTTACTTGCCGTGTGGTAGCTTATAATATCTAATTTTTGCTTCCGTCTGTTAGGCATGTGTGCAGGTGTTTATCCGACTAATTAAAGACTGGTGCACTAGTCCATATGGAGAAGAGAAGGTTTGTGGTTTTTTAACTTATTTTGTAACATCTTTACCTAGATGCCTGTATATAATGGTTGTTTTACAGGTACCTGGGTTTCAGACGTTTATAATTGAAGCCTTTGCCGCAAATTGCTGCCTGTACAGTGTGTTGGACAAGTCTTTTGAGTTTCGTGATGCAAATTCTGTGAGTTGATATATTATGAATTCTATTTATTACCATTGTTCTGCATAATTCTTTTACCAACTTGCCAATTGCTCTCATTCTGCTTTTGTTTGATTATTAATGAGTTCAATAATATTCGATGCTGAGTGATTCCTAGTTATGTTCTGTTTGTCTTTCATATATATTTTTTTCATCAACTATATTGTTGTTGATGCTAAATTCGATCCGATGTCAAATATAGGCTTGGGATGTCGACGACTAATTTGTGATGAATAGGATAAGTATTATAATTGCAAATAGAAGTGATAATAAGAGAAAGGATAGTAAACTGATAAAGCAAAACAAGAGAAACATTATTTTCTGTATGTTGAAAACCGAGGGAAAGACCACCAGGGAATCTTTGGCCCACCTATTCACTATGATGTCAGCGTCAAAGGCGAGAATCGAGATAATTACTAGTGCAATATTTGTCGTGTGTTTTTAGTGTTGTAAGTATGTAAAATAGGATGTATAACAAGGTGTTGGCAAGAAGGGAGGTGATGTTGGTGGAGATCCCGTCTTTGCCTGCAATAGGGAAAGTAAAGGTGGATGCGAGCTCAATTTTGATACTTTCACTTATCTTATTTTTTGAAATTTTTGTTGTGTAGGAAGGGTCTCACGTGGGGAAGGGTTGATTTTATATAGCTTGTTTTTACTGTATATTTCCTAAAGCTTTTTTTACTTTCTAACTCCATATTCTAGAATGTATGGGGCTTATGTAATACACTATTATAACTAAAAGCAATTATTGTTTAGAAAATTTTAAGTTCGAGACCATAAGTGTTAGATTCCACTTTAGATTAGCTTGCATTAGTTGTATCTATGCTTTGTTCTAGTACTGTACTTCATGTTTTTAGGACCTCTTTGTAGGTTTCCCTTCCATTATGATGTTACTACAGTTTCAGGTTCACTAGGATAAACTGCTATATCACATCT
The DNA here is from genome assembly GCA_947648045.1 of Beta corolliflora. NCBI lineage: Eukaryota > Viridiplantae > Streptophyta > Magnoliopsida > Caryophyllales > Amaranthaceae > Beta > Beta corolliflora. Next base: position 1,249,195 of record CANSZD010001022.1, on the reverse strand, counting down.
ACCCTCTTTGTAGGGTATTGATGAATTGTTTCATACCTTAATTCCTTAGAGGCTCGTATTCTGGTTTTTTTAGTGTTAGTGGCCCTTCTCCTGAAAGTGGAAGAAGTTCAATGAAATTCGCAAATCTATGAAGGAACGCCAAAAGCGTCTGTGTGAGCCTGCCCACTTCCATAAAACAATATCGTAGTTCTTTGATCCATTCATGAATACGCAAGACACAGCTTATACAACTTTGATCTATGAGTGTTGTTATTGCCTACCTTAAACTTGGCATTGGACTTATGCTAGTCCCGCTTTGTCATCTTGGCCTGCTTGGGCATCTGTGTGCACACGAGCCCGGTCAATGCCTGACATGTGCTCTTCTCGCCAAGAGGCAAGAGTGTAGCTTTCTTTGAGTAGATCCTTGCTTTTGCTTGCTAAGCGCACACAAGCCTGTTTCCATACTAGGCTTGCTTCCTTGCAGGCGAAAGGCAAGAGTGTGCCACATCTTTGGGCATCGAAACTCCCGTATTGTGGTAGTAAGGATGATTTTTTTCTAGATAATATGTTTATATGTATGAAAATTTGTTAGGTACCACCTTTTATATGTCAGTCTATGTGAGAAACCACCTTATGAAAAAAAAACTTGGCACAAAACCACATTTTATGAATTATTCTTTGCTGAGATGGAACTTGTCAGATTTCGGCCATTGACTTCCATTTTCATGTGTTGACTCGCACGCACACTTCATCTGACCCACTCAACCCCCAATTTCTTTCCTTCACCCCCACATTTTTCAAGAGGAAGAGGTTGAGAGATGCGAAGGAGAGGAGAGAGAATGATAATGGGGGGAACTCGTCTGTTTTTTTTTCCATATAGTTCCAATGTGTGCTATTTCTATGTGGAGGTCATCCCCCTGATGTTTACTACACTCACTGAATATGGTAGGCTTTCCCTTTGACTTCTTCAAGTCACGTGAGAAATTAACCGTGCTGAAGTAGTAAATGCAGCATGTTAGTTTCCACCAAATTTTGTTCTGATTTCGATGATCTGTATTTTTGTATCCTTTGAAACCTTGTGTATATTTTGTAGTCCTTGCATGCTTTTAGGTGTGCATGGTGCGAATTGTATGCGCATGCTTGGGTTTGTGCATACCTTGTTTCTTTTATTTTAGGCTTTAATATTCTGATATTTCATCTGTGCTGCTCGAATTTTTCGTGCACTTTTTTTTTTCTCTAGCTCCTATAGTTTTAGATTTGACACTGGTAGGGTTGATCTTCTTGACTGGCCCCAATTTTTTTTTGGAATTATTATTTATACAAGCTAATTTATACCTAGAGAATGTTGTGACATATAGATTGAATGCACTTGTATTATGCAAGAGGTTCAAATCTTAAACCTTGGTTCGTCATATATATTTTGACCAAGATCCGCTACTGGACACTGGTGCTCTGTTGTTTAGAGCATACCTTCAGAGGGCTCTCGTCTGCCAGCTTAAAACTGTGTGCTTAAGTGGGGGTGATTTTAGCCTGTCTTAGGTGGGGATGAGTTTTGGCATATTTTTGGCAATGTCAAACTGGATGTCGTGATCGGGCTGTCTGTTGAGAGAGTTCGGCTTTTTACTGTTTCTTCCAAATCTAGTTTTCTAAATTGGTGATAGAGAGGGTAGGAGGCTAGTTTTTGGTAGTAAATGTATTATCAAGTTGCCTTTGCAGTTAACACCACTCTAATTGACTATACAAATTATGGTCTGAGAAATTTCTTTAGAAGTCCAATGCGTCCAAAAAAGAAAAAAAGTTCTAGATTCTTAGTAGCTGAAGGTAAGTCTGCAGCTTTATACTTGTGGTACTGACTGATTCTGGAGTGTGTATCACTGGGTGAAACTCCAAAGGTTACTTCATTTCATTGTAGGGATTTGGGTGTTATGTAAACGGAATTGCAGCTGAAAGTTGACGTATGGTGCTCTTATCTTAGATGAAAGTTGTTCTTGTCTTCTGCCTGCTAGGTGATCTATTCGTAGAGGTGGACTGGGTTGAACTAATCCAGATATGGCGAAGCCTAACCTGTATTGACAGAATCCTGGCCTTGGCTGGGCCGTGGTGTGATAAATAGACATAGCTTAGAGTTTAGACTGATATTAAGAAACTGATTAAGAAAATAAGATGAACTTTGATTGATAATTTCTGGAAAACAGATAACCCACAAGCTTTTGAGAGGCTTGTTCTCTCCCAAATACTAAACTAAACTCTCAACAATTTTCAGCATAATTTCTCTCTCCCTTATCTCTTGTATTTATAGAATTTCCTTCATCAACTCTCTAACTTATTCCTTAGGCTAAATCTTAAAGACTAGTTATGCACTACCAATAGTACCCCTTTCCCTTAGGCCAGTTCATTCACACGTGGGTGGGTTCAGGCAACTGAGCATGATAGGGACATGTTTCTGGATGGTCATGATATGGTCTGGGCATAAGCTGGACTAAAACTGTGAATCACCCATGTTGAATCCCAGGCCAGGCATAAGTAAGCATTGGTCGGACTGTTTCAGAGAGGCCTGGTCCCTAAACAGTCTGCTGCCTATCTTTATTTCTGGAGATTCCTTTTAGACTCTTAAACCAGTAATGGGGTTGGCACACTTTTAAGCATTGAATCTAGTAAATGTCGAGCATTATAGTCTTTACTCATGAGGTGTGGGAATTACCATCTTATTCTAGGTACACCTAAGGTCTGGGAGTTACCATAATTTTTGGGGGTTATATCATATATGGATATCGAACAAAGAGAGAAGGGAAGGGCCTATTGATTAGCTTATTTACTCTCTCTAACAAAGATGGAAAAAGCTGGACTGTGATGTGAGGACCAATTTCCATGGCGAAGGACCATCTGTCTATAACGTCATGGCTGTGTTGAACAACCCGGTCAAATTTAGAGGAGCATCGTAGGTTCGCTTAGCGAGACATTATTTAGTTCATGCATCTTCCAGTAGTGCATTTTGAGTGTACAGGTCTCTCTCTCCCTCCCCATGAAGGACATATTTGGAGGAAGAAGAGTTTTATTGGAAAGAATTTTGATGTAATTCTCTCCATTCGTTGTTTTCATGTTCATCCATAAATTTGAAAAGATTGCCCTGCTTTGTGAAGTGACCTAAAGACACCAGATAGAATGATCCTTTTGTTTAATAACACTCCTTTCCCTTTCTGTGCCAGCGTGCATTGTTTGGAGAAATAATAACGGCCCAGAAGGTCATGTATGAAAAATTTGGCGAGAACTTCCTTGCCAATTTTGTCTCAAAGGGTCACTGCTCCCAGGATGTGGCTGAGAAATATCGTCAAAAATTACAGGTTTGAAAAAATATATTTTTCTTCTAGTGTGTCCTTTCCAGATATTATGGTTTAATGTACAGTAGGCCTTTAGGCTTCTGAATTTTGAAGATAGTTGAATAGGAAGTTGATCAGTCCCCTATTGTCTTTTCTCACAGGGCAATGACACCAAAGCTCTCAAATCGTTCTACCAGTCCCTCATAGAGAATCTAAGACAGCAGCAGAATGGAAGTCTTGTTTTCAGATAGCATTCTTGAAAATGTGATTTTGATGTTCCACATTTCATATTGTCCACAATTATGTATGGCTCTTCTTTTTTTCGCACAGGTCAGCTAGTTTTCTTGAATTTGATTACGTTTGGTCATTATTGTTTGTGTTTTTTACATTGGCAAATATCCTTTTTGCAGCTCATGTTATTTGATGTTGCAGGTTTTTTTTTCCTTGCTGTAAATAATGTTTTTTTTCACTGAGCAGTGAGGTAAAGAAGCATATATTTTTCTTCCTTGAGCAAATTAGCAACTAAGTACCATAATTCAGAGTTCCTAAGTTAGTTTTTGGTGCTTCCCTTGAACAGGTGTATATTCGGGAAAGCAGTTTTGTGGTTCTGATATGGAAAGATGAATCATCCTTTGTTACTGTAAGCAAAAGTGGCGGTTTTTTGTCTCAAGCCAAATCAACCTATTATTAGTCATCAATCAGTGAGGTAGCAAGTATTTGACTGTTTGACATAGCTGGATATAGTGTCTTTGTAAAAAAAAATATCTTCGATGTTGTTGTGTTATTTGGGAGTTGGAAAAGGGAACCTCTGGTGCTCGAGACTGGAGTGGTTGTTCCTAAAAGCTGGACCATCAATGAGAATTCACCATGCAAAATAGCATTATAGAAGGCATTCTTTTAGTTTGTGGGATATTTTATCCGAAAGTTTTGTTATGTATAGTATACTTGAGTTATTCTAATGGAAATAGCTAAATGGGTAACACTTCAATGAAAAAGAGATAGGATTCGGGGTAGGGGCCCACACCAAGTGGATCTACCAAATTTCCTCTTCTTACATGTTCGTTGGAGAATCGTTTCGTTTAACCTCGCTCTTGTGTCAAAGCATTGTAGACCGCTGGTTTCACTTTCTCATAGATTTGAACCTCTTTGTTCTTTCTAGTCTTCGTCTCAGGAGTTTCTTACTCTCCGAATCAGTCCCCATATCTATAAATGTTCCATTGATGGTCTATCGAGATTGCGCAATACAGCACTTTGAAGTGTTGTGTTTATTAGTAGTTGCCAAGCCAAGTTCACTATTGATTAAATCCTATTATTTCTCCTAGATGAGGCTTCCCATGCAATGATGCGTGCCAATATATTCTTCTTACGACCTTAACATAAAGGTGTCTTTTGGACGATTTTTAATTTTTGTGAAATCATGTAGTTTTGAAATATTGCATTCCATGAGATCTGTAAGTTTTTTGAAGTATATTTTTTGAGCGTTGGTAACCATAGTAACTCTCACCTAGAAATCCTGTCTGGGCCACTCCTCTTATCTGAATACTCTCCTTGGGCTTGGGGGACTCTGTTAATCATGGGCAGTACCTTTTTTGTTCTTGGAGGTGCTTTACCGTAAAGGTTGCTACAATTATCCTGTAATCATTTACTAGTTCGATCATATAATGTATCGACGAAGATATAACTCTTTCAAACCTATGAAAGTTAGATACTTAGATTCTTGTTTCTACCAAAGTGATTATCTAGTATCTACCCCTTTTCAATGAATTATGATATTGAAAGATCTAGGTTTTTGAAGAATGAATGCGGAAGAGTGTTTCTTCCCTTATCAGGCCAATTGTTTGGCTCAGGATTTCTTTTCCAAGTTAGACTGCTGCTTTTTTACTTTGTTTTCTCGTAGGCTCAGGCTAAACGGGTCACATATGGCTACGAGTTCTAGCAAAGAAAGAGACTTGCTCACGAGTTTGAAGCACAAGAGAATAATATATATTGGCCGGTCTTTACCTTTTAAAGATGTGTATCAATTAGTGTAGGACAACAAATATGAAAGCCTATCGAGTAATATGGGAGGAGTTACAAAGGGAGTGGAATAATGTGATTAGTTAAGTTTATACTAATAGATAATTAGAAATATTAATAATCAAAGTTGTGTGTTGATAATTGTAAAAATACTGGCGAAGCTACTGTGGGGGCGGGAGATGTCCCCCTATTTGGTTTTGAAACTAAGTTTGATACATGTATTAGATATTGCAACTTACAAGCATAGACTTATTTGATGGGTGTATATATGGAGATTATTAACTACTAGCCTATTAATATAATAACATTCTGGCTTCATCTCAATGTAAAAGTCAAAGTGTTATACGAGGAAAAAAAATAGATGAAGTTATATTTTGATCATGCACTATTTTTTTATTTTTGAATTTTTTTTACCAAGGAAAGAAAAACTAGGCCAAACTCCCAAGCGTGGAGGCCAACCTAAAATGTCCTTTCGGACCAACAAGGAAAAATCGACATCATTGGGAGGAAAGAAAATAGCAGGAGAGTTGTAATTGTGCCCCTTAGACGCCATAAAATCCGCTGCTTTATTGCCATCTCTACCAATATGACGAAAGCAGATCTCCGAGAAACCCGTCGCCTCCTTATCTACATCAGCAACAATCGAATCAATACACCAAGGCACATTACCAACATTGGAAAGAGCATTAATAACTTGACTATTATCTCCTTCAACAATAATCCTATTCAGATTCAGACTTTTGGCACATCGAACCGCTTCCCTAGCCGCTCAGGCCTCAACCTGGATGATAGACAACTCAGGGCTAAGAGAGTGAGCTCCCGCACACACTGCATTACCCAAGTGATCTCTAATAACAAAACCAAGGGCCGTGCTACGACTAGTCGTGTTATTAATTTCATTAGAGATTGGACTGGTGCTCAGGATATTGAAAGGAAACTTCTTATTCCATCGAATTTGATTATCAAGTCCTTGCCCCTGCGTCCTTCCCCTAAGATCTCTTTCTGCTCTCCTCTTCATTTAGCTTTCTTTATTGCTCTTATTTTTCTTTCTTTCTTTTTTCGTTTCTTTTCTTTTTATTTAAAAGGTAAGTATTGATGCTTGATGGGTTCCAGTAGAGATTCAACGAGGAGAGCCACAAGGCGTAGAAACGTAGAATAGTGTGATGGATTATGGATATCTCATTGCGCGTTGACCTCAGAACAGTACTTCGCCGTAATTAATTGAATTTTGTCTGATGAGATTCATATCACCTCATTTTTCTCTTTTTGCAAGAACGTAATTATCTCTTATGTCATAAAGTGGTGTGGACAAAAACATCACCCTTTCTTTTGACTTGTGTTTCCGCTGCTCCCTTTAATGACTGTTGATTCCATCTCAAAGATTGGACAAATTAGTTTTATCGTATGTATTTATCTTCTAGATATGTCCATGTCCTCGTACTTAGATAAACCTTGATAGTTAACATGACTGAAAATTGGAATATCGTAAGAATATTCTTAATATTTGACTTTTTTTAACTTCCTATTTGATAATACTTTTTTTAAGGCCTTTCACCTTATTAAGTCATTTTTCAAATATTGGATTTTTTTATTTAAGAAAATGGATATTGATGATCCAAATGTTCCCATTTTTGGCCCACATGCATAAATTTTTGCTACTATGAAGAAGAAATCTGTTATCTGTTGGAAGCTTCCTTCCTACAATTATTTCAAGATCAAGTTTGATAAATCTAAGCTCCATTATAAAGAAGCAACTCTGGGCTTTGTTATTAGAAACACTCTCATAGGTTATGCTTGATGGGTGCTAACAGTACGGCCACTCATGTTTTTTTGGATCATGAAAATGTGTCATGAGGTGTGATCTAAAAGAATGTAGCCTTTTACTCATGATTTATATGGGTGATCTAATTTGGATTATGCCATGACAAATTGCATTTTAGATCATTTCATGATCTAAGTCATGGAATGAGTCATAGAGCAAGTGAATGTGTGGCCCATATGCACTAATTATAATTCGAAATTTGTAATTGAAATATCTTATAAACTATAAAGTTTAAAATAAAAAATTACCAAAGGTCATAATTTTTTGAGATCTATAAATAGACATCTATTTTGTTATGCTTTGACACAATTTTAAAAATTATTTATTTTCTTCTTAAATTTTATATACTTGAGTTTTTATTTTGGGATGATGTACTTTTTCATTCTTAGTCATGAGTGGGGTGCATTTGTCAAAATAGGTCATGAGGCATGATCAAATTTTGCAAGATGAGAGAGAAAGTTAATGAGAGAGAGTGATGACATATTTTTTAGATCATGAGTGGTCATGCTCTTGCTCTTAGTGGAAGCTGTTATGTTTTCCAAGTTGAGGTTCCGACTCTTAGGAAAAGGCTGAAAAGGGGCCTTTTATCTACGTATTACAAATATCATCATGGTTTTGTTTGCTAGTTCTATCATCATATTTGCTATTTGATAGAGTATAAAACTAATTTTGGGACTCCAATGCAACCATTAGCTTAAACTTTTGGTTGAGTTGGTCCCCTGACATGGTACCAGAGCCAGTGTGACATGAAGGTCACTGGTTCAAATCTCATCCACCTCTCCTATCTAAGTGGAATATTTAACGCCAAGTTTTAGAGAGGCATGTGCTGCATCCACAATTCAAGCACAAAGGGTTATCCGCGTGTGGAGGCGTGATAGAGTATAAAACTATTCTTAGGGATCCAACCATTAGTTTAAACTGTTGGTTGGGTTCTGACACTATTCACAACATTATTTGCAAGGAAGAGGTATATTTGACTCATAATAACTATGTTTTCTTTCGCCTTTGTCACTGGGAGGTTAATCAATGGGTGAACTTCATAACAAAATTTAAGGCACAAGAACCCTACATCTTGTAATGGTTTAACCCTTGTAGTGATTTCTTTTCGTTGATCATCTGCAAAGATGAGATAGATAGGTTAGTCAATAAACCTAATTTTATTCTCTTGACAAAAAAAAAGCGAGAATATGTATTATCTATGTATCTTTCCTACTTAATTCCTCCTCTTTCTTGGCAATTATATTGGTTTGAGCATTTCCTCGAATAATATATTTTTTTTCATTTTTTCTATGGGAACACGCTTTTCAAAGTTTCTCCACGCGAGAAATGTATATACATGGAAAGTGAGCTAAAACTTGCCCTAGATTATTCAAAGAATAGAAGAAATATTGTGATGGTGTGTCCAAAGTATGTGTTACGCTAGCTAGTAAACGTCCTATCAAAATTGTGACCCTAGCTTTGAAGTGTATGGTCGTCGTGGACTCGTGGTGGGCTAAAATCATTTTGAAGTATTTTCATGTACCAAAATAAGAGTCATCAGTGTTCCGCGAGAAGTCGAGAACCACAACTACCAAATTACTGTATGGCGTATGCTGCCACGACTAATGATGAATTGAGATGTAATGTGAGATTTTCTGCCAAACAATTTCTAGAAATTTTGGGTAACATACTTTCTTTTGCGTTCGTTCAAAGAAATGAGGAATCGAGATGTATATGTTGAGTTCATATTATATTGGTGATGTTAATCAATTTTGTTGGTAACTTGGTAAAGTGTGGGGTGCTACTCATGATATGAGATTTGATCCCAGATATATTATTACCCGTGTGAGTAACTAAAATGTAATTAACTCTCGACATTTGAATGTGATCTTATGATGTGAAGACTACTACGGCGGGAGTAATTTAAGATACTCCATAAAATGTTTTTTTAAAAGTGAAAATATATAACTATTATAATAGTAACGTATATTCCATCCGGTTCTTATTAGTTTACCCATTTTGACTTTTGACACTATTACATGACTTTGATTATCTCTTGTGATTTGAACTTAAGGAAAAATATAATCATGTGAGATATTGTAGATTCGTCTCAATGTGTATTATCCAAATATCAACTTTTTGTAATTTTTGCTAATTGAAAAACAAAAATACAAACCTAAAATAAAACTTACTGCAAAGTGTTAACTCGCACCGAACTCGCGTGAAGTTGTGGAGATTGCCGACTGGTGGGCGGCTATGAGCCTGTGACGGTCGACGGTCGGCAATACGACAACGACAAGGAAGACGACAACGACAGGGCTGGGTGCGTCCATGCGTGGGCCGCTGTGTTTGAGAATTGAGAGAGAGAGAGGATCATGAAGTTTGAGAGGAGAGAGAGGAGCGCTTTTTCCTCTGTTTTTAAAAAAGAACTCATTTTTTTTCAAAATATAGAGGTACAGGCGTACAACTGTACCCCCATGTACCTGCTTCGGTCCACCATTATATATTTATATATAAGACCGACATAACTATTATAAACGTTTATTGTTTCTTATTGAATTTTTTTTCTTCTCTAAATGCTAATAGAGTATAGTAGTAGATTTAAACAGATGCAATGACCCACTTTTTAGATTTGCCTAATGATGAAATAAGACTTATAAGAGGATTTATGTATCCCTTTAGTAGGATGTTGGCATAGGACCCTTACCCCCAGGCCTCCACTCTTCCATTCCACGTTTGCCTTTTCTTTTGACGAGCAGTGGCCAAGGAAAAACCACGAGCATAAGATCATGGACTACTACTAGTCCTACTCATGAGTCATGAGTCTTGTCAACTCCATGTTCTCTCTCATCTAATTTGTGGCTACATCCCTTACTTTCTCTCTCCTTTTTAAGTAATTATCATCTTCTCTTTTTCCTCGTCATGCAAAGTCGACAAACAGATCGATGGTGTTGAGTTCGTGTTGTATCTGAATATAAACCGGTGGAATATGCTCAATCCTAAACCGACCCGTATATTAAACGAGTCAACAACTCTCAAATTTTACTAGACCCATTTATTTAATAAGTCATGTAATATAATAAAATCTAGGTCACCAATGATAGAATTTGAGGGCGCACGACGGAAGTTTTGATGGGTGTACTGGACCTAGGGGTGTAAGTTATTTGGTTAAAAACCGAAAACCAAACCAAACCAAACCGAATTAGTAATTTGGTTTGGTTATTTAAAAAAATCGGTTTGGTTTGGAAAAAAATATTTATTCGGTTTTCGGTTTTGTTTTGAAAAACCGAAAAAAACCAAACCAAACCGAAGTTGAACATACCACATATGGCCGTATGGGCTCAAAACCATTTTCAGCCCATTTTCTAATACTCCAAACCCTATCTCACTCTCTAATGCTCCCAGGCGTCCAAGTCGTTTTCTCTCAAAACAAACCCTAGCTCATTATCTCTGTCTCTCGTTTCTCTCTCTTTCTTCTCATGGCGGTTCACCCTTCTCCCTCTCTAACTCTCTGAATCTCTCGCTAATCGAAGAAGATCTAACAATGGGGGAAAATTAGATCTTGTGTTTTCGTTGTTTTTGATCTATCTTCACAAACGCAAAATGCTCGAAGAATTACAAATAATCCTAGGCAACATATCTTTTTTTTGTTCCTTCTATCTTTGTAATTTGCATTTGCTATTTATTCACCCTTATTTTCTTGGCTTGCAACTAAAAGCTTGCTTCTTAATTTTTTTGGTCATTTTTCAATCAGATATTAACAACAGTGTCGTTTTTTTTCTTCTTTTGTTACCTTTAGAATTATCTTGTTCTAGAAAATTTAGTTCGGTTTATAAGTGCTATTCAAGATTTGGACTTGGTAGTATGTTTAAGAGTTGGAAGAATGAATCTAGTTTTTAAGATTTTCGGTTTTTCGGTTCGGTTTGGTTTTAGTTTTAGAAATTTGGTTTCGTTTGGTTTGGTTTATGATAAAATTTGGTTTGGATTTGGACTTGAAAGTTGAAAACCGAATTTAGTTTGGTCTGGTTTGGTTTCGGCTCAAAACCAAATCGAAAACCGAACTTACACCCCTAACTGGACCCGAAAATACAATTTTACAATTTCATAAATTGCAAAGTATTGATTACATCAAAAAATTATACAACAATATATTTTGGTGGGACGCTTGTTCCACACCTTACAAAAATAACTCTCATATACTTTTTGTGTGTGTGAACTCATGTCTCACATATCTCTCCACTCTTTTATATATGGTGAGCTCATGTTTTACCCTTGGTAGACCACTCTTTTTTTCCACCCTTCTAAATATTTTGTAGGAGCTGAACTCCCACTATTTTGAAGGGTAGAAACAAGAGTTCTACCAAAGAGATAAGTGAGAGATATGTGCTCTTGCAAATATACAGTTGTACAATTCATATTAATGTAATCAATGAAAATACAATTTTGTTATATTACTCAGGTCCATTAAAACTTTTACGTGCGCCCCCAAATTTCTATCAACCAAAACAATAAACTTGGTAACTTCTTTCCTGTAAAAAAACAGTTAACTTTCTTAATCCACTATTTAGCTATGATATCATGTCAAATGAATCAGATACAACAATTTAAGAACAATTTCTTTTATCTTGTAGTGCAAACTCTTAACCATTGCACTAATGATGTGGATAATAGTGTTCAATTAAGCGAGTTATCATGTCGAATACAAGCTTGAAAGTTTAAGCCTAAACAACCCATCTAGTAAATGAACCGTATTGGATCAACCCATATGTTTAAATGGGTTTAGAATCTTAACCTAAACCTACTATTTTATGTTGGTTTCGAATTAAGTTGGCGAAACGTATTACTACTAATACTATTGCTATGTTTTTGTAAAAGGAGCAACTCAACAAAAGGTTAAGTTGATGGTTGGAGTCTGATGGGACGCGGTCGCACGCGCTACCAAAGATAAAAGTATATTTTCCTTCTTTCCAAAACAAGTGAATGTAAGTGGTAAGTAGGGTCGTATCCGCAGAGACTTGGGGACTAACTCGTGCTTATAATAGATCAAATGGGGGTTTTGTAATTAAAGAAATGAATAACTAAGATATAAGTAACTAAAGAACAATAAAGAAGTAAGGTAATCAATAAGAGAAGAATCTTGAGTTCGGTTAATGGCCACTTCGACTCATGCTATTGATCATTGGTTTCTCAAATGTGTAACTTTACTCTTAATTACTCAAAGTTGGAAATCAAATTCCTTTCCCGCAAAAGAACCGTTAAACAATCATAATCAGATGATCATAAAACTTGAACTAAAGATTAACCTAATCTAATCAGAGATTAAATTCAAATCGATAGAACGTCAACGAACTAGGAAACAATGAGCCAATCAACAAATTGCTAGCACAACATATTCAAATTGGAAATTATGATTTCTCTAGTGATTAATCAAGAATAATCAGATTCATTAATCAAACCCTAGGTTGCTACTCATGAAAGAAGAACAGACGATTCAGCATCAATTCTAAATCCTAGCAAAAGATAAATTGTATGTATAAACTAGTAGTACTCCTAGCAATTCATATAATAATCATAGATCAAAATCAAGAAATCACAATGATAATTAAGAAATAGTTAACAAAGAGAACCCTCTCAATAATAGACCGAAGCTTGATTAACCGTTCTCAAGACTAGATTTAGGCTACGATCGACATGGCCTCCATCAAAGAAGTCTTCAAAGTAATGATCTTAAAACCAAAAGGGAAAATAGGGATTAGGGTTCTTCCTCTCTATTCTCTCTAATTAAGTCTAGGATTACATAACACATAACAAAATAATGTTTTTCTAATATTAATAAAACCTACGGAAGACCGAAAATATCCGACGAAACATAACAGGGTCGAAGTGCTACTGCTAAAATCTCACTTCCGCTCGATATGCGCGACCTGGGCACTTCTAGTGCGCGAGTCGGGCATGTGCTGCTGTGCACGATCCTGTAATGCTCGATATGCACGGGTCGTGCGTGTATGGCGCGCGACTCGGGCACTCGCCACTGCTTGGGATTTGGTCTTCAACAAACGCCCGAGGTGGGCTCTTCAACGCCCAGGGTGGGCAATCACTGTTGTAGCAACACTAAAAGGGTGAACTTTGACAACAACCATCAAACTCTAGACTTCAAGGGACTTTGTGAGCTTAATCCACCTGTAAATGATCAAAAGCATATAGAACCACAACATGTCCTTAAATCTTCTCTAATGCATCAAAAGCATCATAACTCCCTCTTCTCCACACTAAGGTTTAGATGAATAAAACTCTCCTTCTTAAGACTTAAACCTTAGTGAAATGGACTTCTCAACGCTCTACAATCGCACATAACTTGGTCATATCAGAACCCTACGAATAGTTTTATACTCTATCACTCCCCCTCTCGCGAGTGCCCATCGGACTTGAAGTGTAGATGCAACACAAGCCTCCCTCATATCTGGTGCAAAATATTCCACTTAGAAAGGAGTGGTGTATGAGATTTGAATCCATGACCTTTATGTCACGTTGACTCTGATACCATGTCAAAGGACCAACTCAACCAAAAATTTAAGTTTATGGTTGGTGTGAGAATGATGACTTGATCTTGAGCATAGGAGTTGAGGTTTGACGGCATTCATCGAGGGAGTTCGTCAGTTGCCGCGGGCCGCGGCAAAAGAGCCGCTAGGCGCGGTAAGATCAGTGGCGTTGAAGATGGGTCACAGCTCAAGCCGCTGGGCGAGACATCATTGCCGCAGGGCGCGACACGTGTAGCTGCCCAGGCATCGCGAGCCGTTGGGCGCGGCGAGTTCAGTACCGCAGCAGCACACGCAGGTGGTCGAGCCGCTGGTCGCGGGGATTGTCGAGACAGCAGCACGCATCAGCTACTCGGGCTCATTAAATGCCCTAAACCTTGTTTCTTTTATTCTCCTTGCTCATGTATTATTAGCCTTTACATATATATTCTATGTGGGTTAATTAGAGTTTATCATCATCATAAACACAAGAGAGAGAAACAATAGAGAAGTTCTAAGAGAAAGAGTTTTGAGAGATTCATTGAAATGGGTATTCAAGTGATTCTCTTGCCTATTGTATTCATGGTTCCGCTTGATTATAGTGAAAGAGTTTATCCCTGCCCTGAGGACGTAGCTATCAAATTGATAGTGAACCTCGTTAATTCTTTCGCGTTCTTTATGCGTTTTTCGCGTTTTATTGTTTGTTTATTCGCTTCCGTTGCAACAAACTTTGTACCAGAGCTTGAGATTAAAATCAGTGTAAGGAATCTGGGAAGATGAATACGATGAACTCGAAGATTGACAAGTTTACGGGGAGAAACAGTTTCGGGCTATGGCAAATAAAGATGCGTGCTTTATTGAAGCAACAAGGCATCTGGAAACCTCTTGTCAAAAAGGATGACAAAAGCAAAGCTGCAGACAGCCCTAGTGAGGCCGAATTGGAGGCGATGGAGGAGAAGGCTCACTCCACGATTTTGCTATGTTTGGCAGACGATGTGATCACGGGAGTTGCAGACGAAATGACTGCTGCTGGTCTGTGGGCGAAGTTGGAGAGTCTCTACATGACAAAGTCACTCACCAACAAGTTGCTGTTGGTACAACGCTCTAAGAGATCATCTAGATAAACGTAATACTATTTTACTTGATCTGCGTAATATAGATGTTAAGATTGAGGATGAAGATGCTGCTTTGATTTTGCTTGTTTCACTTCCAAATACATATAAAATCTTTGTTGAATCATTTGTTGTTGGGAGAGAGACTGTGACCCTAGAAGAAGTGAAGTCAGCACTATTTACTAGGGAGTTGCGCCAGAAGGCGGCAACGACAGAGAGTGGTGGAGATTCGGGGGCTGGGTTAGTGGTAAACTCAGCTAAGGGGATGGGTCCTAAGAAGAAGAAAAATTCTAAGGGTAAAAGGGCCAATCCTAGGAATGTCTGTCACATTTGTAAAGAGCCTGGCCATTGGAAGTATCAATGCCCTAAGAATCCTAAAATTTCCAATGCTAACATTGCTCAACAGTAGGGATGGGCATGGGTCCAGGACCCTACCCGGACCCTACTGGACCCGACCCTAATTTAAGGGTCTGGGTCCAACTTTTTCAGACCCTAAGGGTCCGGGTCCGGATATGGGTCCAAGTAATTTTTTTAAGGTCCGGGTCCGGCTCTTGATATTCTGGACCCGGACCCGCCCCAGACCCTACCCTTAGACCCTAAAAATATTAAATATATAAGTTTTACCTTTTTATTTAAAAAAAAAAACTGATTTCCTACAACACCTAAAGTCCTAAACTAAAACACATCAGTATATCACATTCTTTGAAAACCTATTTCGGTATTACATACCACAGCGCCGACTTGGACCTGGTGGTCTCTTCAAAGTTCACACCATCAGATTCCTCATGTTGATAAGTATTTTAACAAAGGAAGAACAATGAAGCAAAAGAGCATATCTACCTAGCAGCAGGAGTGGTGGGAATTTGGCGTACCTCTTGTTTCTCTCCGGCCTCCACCTTCACGCCTGATGCTGGGTATTAAAAAATTAGGGTTATAAAATTTCTGTCTTTCAATCTTTTATTTCATCTTCGTTTTATCTTTCAATCTTTTTCATTTCATCTTTCTTCATCTTTCTCTGTAATCTTATTTTCATCTTTCTCTTTAATCTTCTTGATATTAAAAAATTGCGAAATTAGGGTTAAATTTTTCAGTTTTGCTAATGTTCGACTGTTGGTGCGAATTTTGGACTGTTGGTGATTGTCGAAAAGTGCGAATTTGATATTGTTGGACTGTTAGAGATTGTTAAAAATTTCGGTTTTGCAAAGTGTGATTTTTTGGACTGTTGATATGTATAATTTCGGTTTTGATATGAATGAGATACAATCTGAATTTATGTGCAATTTTCATTGATATGGACTGTTGGTGATTTTTATTTTATGGTTTTTTTTAGATGATCATTTTTTTATCGTGAAATATAAATAATGCTCAAAATTAGGCAAAAATAAAGAAATAGGCCTGGACCCTGACCCGGACCCTAGACCCTACAGACCCTAAGGGTCTGGGTCCGGGTCCAATTTTTCCAGACCCTTAGGGTCCGGGTCTGCAAAAAAAATTTAGGGTCCGGGTCTAGGGTCCAGATGGACCCGACCCAGACCCGACCCTTGCCCATCCCTACTCAACAGGGTACGAAATATGATTCCGAGGAGGACTTAGCACTAGCTGCTGTTGATGTGTCTAGTCCATCTAACCATTGGGTTCTAGATTCGGGGTGCTCTTACCATATGTGTCCTCATCGTGATTGGTTTACTTCTTATGAGTCTTGTGATGGTGGTAATGTTATTATGGGTAACGATGCTGCTTGTAAGGTTGTAGGGAGAGGTTCCATTAAGATAAGGACCACTGAGGGTGAGGTTCGTACGTTGATGAATGTTAGGCATGTTCCACAGTTAAGGAAAAATTTGATTTCTCTGGGTGTCTTAGATAAAGGAGGGTTTAATTTTTCTAGCTCGGATGGGGAACTATGTGTGTGGAAAGGTTTGAAGTTGGTACTTAAGGGCACCAAAGTGGGTACTTTGTAGGTTGTGCAGGGTACTATTCTGACTGGTTCTGCAAATGTTGCATCTGCGAGTCCTGAGGAGGTGACTAAGTTGTGGCACAGACGACTTGGTCATATGGGTGAGCGTGGGATGCAGATATTATCCAAGATGAATCTTCTTGATGGCCACAAGGTGAAGAACCTTGAGTTTTGTGAACATTGTGTGTTGGGTAAGCAACACAGGGCTAAGTTTAGCAAGGGGCTTCACATAACTAAGCCTACGTTGGATTATATTCACTCAGATTGATGGGGACCTGCTCGGGTAGAAGGTATAGGAGGATTCAGTTTCTTTGTGACTTTTATTGATGATTTCTCCAGGTACTGTTGGCTTTATTGTTTAAAGCACAAAGGAGAGGCCTTTAAGACTTTTGTGCAATGGAAAGTCTTAGTGGAAAATCAGACAGGCAAGAAGATTAAAAGGCTACGTACGGATAATGGTCTTGAATTTGTTAATGATGAATTCAACGAGTTACAGGAAAAAAGGGATTGTGAGACATCACACTGTCAGGAAAACACCACAGCAAAATGGTGTTGCAGAGCGGTTGAATCAAACCTTGCTAGAGAGAGTTCGATACATGCTCTCTAATGCAGGGTTGACTAGAAAGTACTGGAGTGAAGCCGTGAAAACAACATGCTACTTGATAAACCGTGGTCCATATACAGGTATTGACTGCAAGGTACCTTATGAGGTATGGTCTAGGAGAAGTGCTGATTATTCTAGTTTGCGTGTCTTTGGTTGTAATGTTTATTATCATGTTAGTGAAGGTAAACTTGAACCAAGGGCTAAGAAGGGTTGTTTTATGGGATATGGAGATGGTGTTAAGGGTTACCGGATTTGGTCCCCATCAGAAGGGTGTGTCATACTTAGTAGAGATGTTACTTTTAATGAGAATACTATGTTTGTATCTGCTAACAAACCTGTAGGTGATACTGATGATAGCACTACTGAAGGAATTGAGCAAGTAATTGCGGCAATTCCTACTCCTGAGACACAAGTTCGAATTCAGGTGGAGGATGATGTTCCAGTAGATTCTCCTACTGTGGAGACTAGTCAGATAGATGGAGTTGTTACTGATGAAACAACTGAACTTGAGTATGATCATGAGGAAACTGCTGATGAAGGTCAGAAACGACCTAGGAAGAAGACGCAGAGACTGATTGAACAGATAGAAGGCCGGAAAGTTCCTGGCCGAAACTGCTGTGTAGAGGAGATGATTGGTTATGCATTACATGTAGCCGATGATATAGAGTCACCTGAACCAATGTCCTAAAAGAAAGCAGTTTCTAGTAACGAATCATCAAAGTGGTTAGTTGCTATGAGTGAGGAGATGGAGTCTCTTCACAAGAATCAGACATGGGAACTCGTAAAGGTGCCACATGGTCGTAAGGTGGTGTGTTGCAAGTGGGTGTTCAAGAGGAAAGAAGGAATTTCAGAGGGTGACAGTGTCAGATACAAAGCCAGACTAGTTGCTAAAGGGTTCAGTCAACGGGAAGGGGTATACTACAATGAGATTTTCTCACCTGTGGTACGTCATACTTCTATTAGAGTGTTATTAGCAATAGTAACACATTTTGATCTAGAGCTTGAGCAGTTAGATGTGAAAACAATTTTCCTACATGGAGAGTTAGAGGAGGATATTCTGATGAGTCAGCCAGAGGGATTCGTTGTTCCAGGGAAGGAGAACTTTGCTTGCCGACTGAAGAAGTCCTTGTATGGACTTAAGCAGTCACCTAGGCAGTGGTATAAGAGGTTTGACAGCTTCATGGTTGAGCATGGATTTGACAGGAGTCCTTATGATTGTTGTGTTTATCATAGCAAGGCGGAGGACGGTTCTTATATTTATTTATTATTATATGTTGATGACATGCTTATTGCAGCGAAGAAGAAGTCAGACGTATTGAAATTGAAAAAGCTTATGAGTTCTGAGTTTGACATGATAGACTTGGGAGCATCAATGAAGATTCTAGGCATGGAGATTAATAGGGATCGTGCTTGGAAGAAACTTTTCCTATCTCAAAAAAGTTACATCTTGAAGGTACTCGACAGGTTTGGTATGAGTACTGCGAAATCTATTGATACTCCTGCTGCTGCTAATGCTCATCTTTCTGTTGTTCTTTCTCCTCAATCTGATGAGGAGAAGGAGTACATGTCTAAAGTTCCGTATGCTAGTGCTGTTGGTAGTTTGATGTATGCTATGGTATGCACTAGGCCAGATATAGCTCATGCTGTTAGTGTTGTTAGTAGGTTTATGACTCAACCTGGGAAGGAACACTGGCAAGCTGTGAAGCGGATTTTCTGCTATTTGAAGGGAACAGTAGATGTGGGTCTCACATATGGGAATGATGCTGAGTGTTTGGTGACCGGATATTCTGATTCGGATTATGTTGCGGATATAGACACTAGAAGGTCAATGACTGGGTATGTATACACTCTAGGAGGGTCCGTGATTAGTTGGAAGGCTACGTTGCAGTCTTCAGTGACTTTGTCTACTACGGAGGCTGAGTACATGGCTCTAACGGCTGCGGCAAAGGAGGGTATATGGTTACATGGTTTGGTTAGTGACTTAGGTCTACATCATGATCGTGCGACTGTGTATTGTGATAGCTTGAGTGCTATTTGTCTCGCCAAGGATCAGGTGCATCATGATAGAACTAAGCACATTGATGTGCGGTATCATTTTCTAAGGAGTGAGAAGAGGATAGTGGTGAAGAAAGTTGGGACTGCTGATAACCCAGCTGATATGTTCTCCAAGCCAGTTCCGGTTCGCAAGTTCAAACATTGCTTGGACTTGTTGAACGTTGATAGTCACATATAAGGCCTTTGGGGTTTGTTGCCTCAAGGTGGAGGTAATCCCGGCCACGGGATAAAGAGGGCAAAACCCGGCACCGGGTTAAAGGTGTAAGACTTGGGAGGGGTCGATATCTCGTGAATTGTTGAGAGGTATCATGGTTATTCTTTCAAGATGGAGTACTTGTACAAGATGCAAGTCAAGGTGGAGATTTGTGAGAATGATGACTTGATCTTGAGCATAAGAGTTGAGGTTTCACGACATTCATCGAGGGAGTTCGTCAGTTACCGCGGGCTGCGACAAAAGAGCCGCTAGGCGCGGTAAGATCAGTGGCGTTGAAGATGGGTCGCAGCTCAAGCCGCTGGGCGCGGCATCATAGTCGCAGGGCGCGGTACGTGTAGCTGCCAAGGCATAGTGAGCCGCAGGGCGCGGCGAGTTCAGTACCGCAGCAGCACACGCAGGTGGTCGAGCCGCGGGGCGCGGCTATTGTCGAGACAGCAGCACGCATCAGTTACTCGAGCTCATTAAATGCCCTAAACCTTGTTTCTTTTATTCTCCTTGCTCATGTATGATTAGCCTTTACATATATATTCTATGTGTGGGTTAATTAGGGTTTATCATCATCATAAACACAAGAGAGAGAAACAATAGAGATGTTCTAAGAGAGAGAGCTTTGAGAGATTCATTGAAGTGAGTATTCAAGTGATTCTCTTGCCTATTGTATTTGTGGTTCCGCTTGATTATAGTGAAATAGTTTATCCCTGTCCTGAGGACGTAGCTATCAAATTGATAGTGAACCTCGTTAAATCTTTCGTGTTCTTTATTCGTTTTTCGCGTTTTATTGTTTGTTTATTCGCTTCCGTTGCAACAGTTGGTGTCCCATAAATAGTTTTATACTCTATCAGTTTTCACCCTTTGTTTTTTTATTGTCTTCTGCTCACCATGTCTTGTCGAAATTCATGGACCACCATTCACCTCTTACTCTCTTTAGTTTCTGAATTTACTCCCTCTTCCTAGATCTCGAATTATGTTTTGACTTCTTGCAGATATAGATAGTAGATCACAGCTGGTAGGCTACCCATCGTCGCAAAAATTACAACTTATCAGAGGAAGGTAAATCCGACGTCGTTTATTTTTGTTTCTTGTGGTTTTCTTTTGGGGCCTGGGAGTAGGATATTGTTTGTGACCATTTCTTACTTTTCGCACATTACATGTTGTATCCAACAATATGATGACAAATACTACATAAAAAGTTAATTGATCTAACCAAATAATTTATCCGAATGTCTGTCACGAGATCAATTGCTCAAAAAAATGAAAATATAAATCATAATTCTAAGTAACTATGTTTTCGAATAATAGACCCACATTCAGTTGTGGCTTATATATTTTAAATTCATAAGTCTAATTTATCATAATTATAACTCACATTTCAAATTTTTACATATGTATCGAGCTAATGTGGTACTTCTTTAGAATTTTGATGAAGGGAAATATGAGGAAATTAAAAATTATGATGATAAATGGTATCACCAATTATGCTATAACAGTGTAAACATTCCAAAAATTGTCAGGACTTGAGTACTTGAGTAAGAGCTTTATAAACTTGACATTTTGTATTAGTTGCAATATTTGTTATGAAAGTCAAATTATACATATATTACGAGATTATTCATAATATCATACCATCATTTAAATGTGTGACATGTCACATAAAATACGAGGTTGAGGTGGTGGAGTAGTGGCATAACTTTCCACCTCATATCCCTGAGGTCTAGGATTGTGTCGGTTGTACAATTGATTTGACTTAACAATTAATTCTTGAGGTTAGTGCATGAAAATCTAATTTATTGATATCTTAGAACCTGTGGAATTTAGATATTGATTCTTGTTGAGGAAAACTAGTCTTATTGACAAACTGTAGATCTAAATTGACTTGTTACTATTCTTGGTAGGTACGGAATCATAGAAAAAAGGCTTCTTAGTTCTTAGGTAAAATGAATTACTTTTCTGGTGCACAAGTTTCAACATACTATTATTACACATATAGTTGTAATTAGCTTGCAACAAAAAGAAAAAAAAATACAAACGCCATAATTAGTTTGACAAGTTTACCTTCATAATATTGGAGATTAGTGGAAACCTACTTTTAGGCAACGGATGTTAATTAACACCAAATAAAAAAAAAAAAACTTTATCTAACTTTCTATTAAGACATTAAAGAAAAAAGTATTGATTAACCTCAAATTACCAGGAGCGAAATTAACAGTTGACACCTAAAATTAAACAAGAATTATGGGTTTCCTAATGATGGATTATATACTATATTACTATATTTTTGTTTGAGGCGGATGACGTCTGTCCTAACATAAATGCAACAATTTGGCCAGCATACTTGCCAACTTTGACCATTATCATTAATTATTATTAGTATATATTATGAAAAGTTAATATGTTAAAATATATATTGAGATAAATTCAAATAAATTTAATAAAAGTCAAAATAAAAAATGTAAATAGTGTAAAAGTCAAACTATTGCATTTTTCTTGAAACGGAGGAAATATATAACTTTTGGCTCTGTTATTTTTTATGCTTACAATTTAATAAACTTTCAATAAACTCAATTAATTCTAAATGATATAGATACAAAAAATTACTTGAATATTACTCTTTGATCAAAACATTTCTGGCAAGAAAAGTAAAACTGACAAAAGGAAATATATAACTTCGTCATAATCAATATTAATAGTAGAAAATTAGCAATGCAAGTGCAAGAGGAAAAAGATACCTCGTAAGGCCGAAGTCTCAAAATAATTATTAGTTCAATGCACAAAAGTTCGACATTATAGCAAGTTCCTATACCATTATACTGCTTTTTTTTTTATAAGAACCATTATACTAAGTAAAAGTTCATACTATTAAACATATACAAAAATTTAAAATTTTCATAATATTACATGAGATGAACAAATATTAGCTACAAAACAAATGACATAACTTAGTTCTCTTCACCAAGAGGTGTCCTCATTATCTAACAATGAATACTCTAAAAATTGAGTACACTTTTACAACTGAGTACAGTGTAATAACCTCAAATAAATTAGAAAAAATAAAAAGAACTTTTGTACACATGCTATAATTTCAAGCATAATAATTAGAACAAATTAAACCCTCTTATCGAGCTTTATTATACAGAGCAGAATCAGACACCACTGCTCTAGTCCTTAATGACCTTCCTTGATGTCTATTTCTCTCTTTCTCTACATTTTGGTTGAATATCATCTCATTATTTTTTCTCTTTTCACCCTCCTTTTCTTTTAGTACTTCTACTTTTACCACTTCATTCAATTCCTTCTCATTCTTTTCTTCATCTTTAACATCACATAATGGTTTATCCTCCTTACTAATACTTATTGCTTGGTCTTCTTTTGGTACAACATACACAAAAGGTCCCCCAAATGGCATGTCATTGAGGTCTAAAAGGGGTTCCAATACCTTGATCACTGAGCTCATTTTAGGCCTTGTCTTTGGATGCCTGTTTAGGCATTGGTACGCTAACATGGCTGCGATTTTCGACCCTTCGATCGAGTATTGCCCATCTAGTCTTGGATCCATTAGGCCTTCGATTTTTCGAGGATCTTTTAGTAGAGGCCTTCCCCACTCTACTAAACTTTGTTCCTTTTTAGGACGCTTCTTGTCCATGCACCTTCTTCCTGTTAGTAACTCTAATAGGACTACCCCGTAACTATAAACATCGCTCATAGTTGTTAAATGACCTGGTTTAACAATCATTTTATGTGTTAATTTTTTAGTCTAAGATATGAAAAATGCTTAAAGCACAACAAAGTAGCACTAACATCTTAAGCTCCTTTTTAGGGCCCATCTTTTCCACTCATTATAATCAGTTTAGTAAAAGCCAACTTCAATCAGTATAAATTATGATTTTTGGTAAGTTAAATGATCACCTGGTTCATTTTCGAGCAATCAATCCATGATGATTTTTTTAAGCACTACTTAATTAACATTTTACACTTTCCTTTAGGCATCATTATCTTTAGCTTATAAAAAGTTATAGGAAAAGTCGGTTTCAATCAATATTAACAAGAAGTTTTGATAAATTAAATTCAATAAATTTTAAAATCACTTCAAATTCAGCAAAACTTAGTTTTGATTAGTAATATTGTAACACTTGATAATTATTCAGTAATAATCAGAGGAAGAAATCATGACTTTTGAAGTAGAACATAAAAAAAACCTATGAAAGTGGTCTTATATAAAAATGCACAATGTAACACCAAGAGAGGTAAAAAAACATTTTCAAGTATGCTTTAATCAATCACCTGTCATTATGTACTCTGGGGCTGCATAACCTTTAGTGCCCACTACTTTGGTTGAAACATGAGTCTTATCTTCCTCTGGTCCATCTCTAGCAAACCCAAAATCTGAAAGTTTAGCAGTATAATCCTACACAAAAATCCAAAAAAAGGGTGATTTTAATTTTAAGAAACTAGATAAAAACAAAAAAAAACAAAAAAAATGATATTATTATTATTATTAACTTACAGCATCTAAGAGTATGTTAGCAGCCTTAAAATCTCTGAAAATGACTGGTTTGTTTAGTTCATGAAGAAATTCTAAGCCTTTTGCAGCTTGTAATGCAATATTGATTCTTGTCAACCATGGCAAAGGAACAGAACGACCTACATTTCATATTAATAAAGACAATTTAACCGAAAGTATGTAATTAGGTGGGGACAAAAATGGGCATAAAACAATAAAGATAGTACTTTAGAATGTAAGAACAGTATTGATTCTTCAATGAAGAAGAGGATATACTTACTGCTAAAAAGTTGTTTGTCCAAATTACCCCTAGCCATATACTCATACACAAGGAGCCTTTGGTCATTTTCACAAGAATACCCAATTAGTTTCACCAAATTAAGGTGTCTTAATTGCCCAAGATACATCACTTCAGCCTGAAACAACAAGAGAAAACAATAAGTAAAGAGTAAAGACACGTTGATGGTGTAATTTGAACTAGTAACACGTCTATATCTAATTATTTTTCAGCCTACACAAACAAAAAATTAATGATCATGTTGATAGTGTAATTTGAACTAGTAACACGTCTATATTTAATTATTTTTCAGCCTAACACAAACGAACAATTAATGATCATGTTGATAGTGTAATTTGAACTAGTAAAGCGTACAAATTTAACTGCGTGCAGTATAACGTTTCTTGATGAAGTGAAGTTATGTTATACTTCCTCCATTCCATAATAAGTGAAACATAGGGATTGGGCACAAGATTTAATAAACATCACTTTCAAAAAGCCAAAAAGTCATAAAATACCCTTTACATTATCAAAAGGAGGAGAGAGAAAAACAAACCACACAAGCCATGTGATTTGTATTCATCATTTTGTCACTTTTTTTTTTCCATTTAAGGTATGTTTCACTTATTTTGAAACGTTCTAAAATAGTAAGTGTTTCACTTATTATGGAACGGAGGAAGTATGGTTTCTTGGAGATGCTTAAAAAATTCAATGGAGGGGCAAAAGAGTAATTTGAGTAACTTACCAACCACTCTTTATGGCCTTGTGTTCCTTCCAAATCCAATACCTTAACCGCAACAGCTTGAGCCTCTAAACGAGGCCTAAGATCATTATGTATGAAACCTTTATAAACCGCACCAAATCCACCTTCACCAAGGAAGTTACTCAAAGAGAAGTTGTTAGTGATCAATCTAAGCTCATCATGGCTAAAAACATGTAGATTTGATCCCGGAAGCGAGTTCGAAAGCTCGTTGATCGATATTTCGGAGGAGCTAAGGTTGTTACTTATGCCTAAATGAGATACTCTTTGAGGAGAAGGTGATGGAGTTTGTTTAGGATGAACTAGTTCATCATTTTTATCAAGACTATTGCTAAAACAACATATGGCCATTTTGAGTGCCATTTTGTTGTTTTTGCTTTTTTGTATTGCTTTTGTGTTTGGTTTGTTATGTTGATTGAAATCCTTCAATATAAGGGAGGAGCTTGAAGATTAAGCAAGATAGTATGATTGATGTGAATGGAAAGTTTAAGTGGAAATGGGTTTGTGGTTTTGGGTGACTTATCTTTTTTTTTTTGCTATGGCTACTTTAAGAAGGGCGGACCGGCTAATTTGAAAGGGCAAAGTGTCCCCTAGTTTGTTAAAGTTGTGATCCTCATTTTTTAATACGGAATGGTGTGGCTTTTATTTAATTATAGGTTATGAATTCTTCTTTATATAGTAAAGATTTCATAAGGATGTCCATAAGTATTTATTAAGAGTGTAAAAAGAACCTTAGCTTCAAGCTAATTGTTGTATTTCGACACTTTTTATTAGTATAAGTCTTGAACCTTTAACATAATATATGCTTGAGTTCTCGTAGTTAGTGCATCTATGTGTGAAAATTCTGTATTGTACTCTTATCTTTTTCAAAGCCGGATGCTTACTGATTACCATCTATTATAGGTGAGTTTGAATTAGTGGGATCTATTGTCTCTCATTCGATAGATAGTGTTAGTGAGACGCTCTTTGTGTTCTTAAGTCATTCTTTAGGTTCGAAACTGCTTAATTATCTAAAATTTTCTTGCTATTAAGTGGAGAAAAATATCCAATTCTTCCAACTTTATTAAAGAAGTCTAATTAGCTACTTTAGTGATTTTCAAACCTCCAAAATAAAATTAAAACACACCATTAGATATCTTTAATGAAATTTATTAAATAAGAGATTTTATTAGGGCATTAATGGAGACTTTAGAAAAGATGCGAATACAATATAAGGTCATCCATACAATTTAGATACTACCAAGCAAGGCCTTTAAAATCTTCCCAAAAGAAAAAGGGGTTTTCTAGAGTAAGGGGCTATGCCTTCTCTCTAGAAAACCCTAACCCTAGAAAACCCAATTTTTCAACCTTCTTCATGTAGCCGTCACCACCCAGCCTCAACTTCAGCCTGCTCTCTTCTCTTCATTATCAAAGTCGTCGTCTTCTAAGGCCTTCAGCTGACGCGTCTTTCCAGGCGGCGGTGGATGAAGAACCAGAAAGCTTCCTCTAGAAAAATTGAAAGCTTTGCTCTCATTGTGGACCTAGTCTCAGCCGGCGTAAGGTCTTCTCATCGCCGTCTTCTTTTGGCCTTCTCCCGAAGTGTCATCTCCTTTGGTGTTGTGTGGTGGCGCCGAGGAATCGGGTTCTCATCGCCGGTGTTTCGTTCGTGGTGGGTCGGTGTTACGCGTCGGCTGGCATTGCGGCGGCTCCGGCGAATGTTGGGTTTATTTTCTTTTTCCTGTTTTTTATTTAATTTTCTGCTTTTTTTAGTTCCTGTTTTTTTTCTACTTGTTAGATTTGTGGTTGGTCTTAGATTGTTGTGGCCTCAAGTAATTGTTGTTCTCTTGAGAAGATTTGGGAGCTTATTCATTTTCAGTGTTGTTTGTCTTGCTCCCGAGAAGGGTTTCACGAAGTTGTCTTCTGTTGGGCCTGGGGAGATGGTGTGTTGCCGCGGCGGAGCATCTACTCGAGTTTCTTAGTGCTCTATTTTCTTCTATATTTTTTTGTACTTGAAGCTTGTTGTAACCACCCTTATGGGTGCATTAGGGGGTGTCTCTTGTGTAGACACCTCCTAGTTTTCTTCTCTGATAAAAAAAAAATACAATTTAGATACAAACGAAACCTTATACTTCCACCTTTTATTAGTAAATTTGTTTGGAACTAAAGAATCATCTTATGTATCTAAAATATATAGAGATGGGAGAGGAATATTATAAACTTAAAAAGACTTAGAGTGAGCCCCAATAGTCTTCGTTCATGAGCTTTTGGCTGGGCTTGGGCCCACCTTGCCGTTAGTGGGTTTCAAACAATGACACTTTCGGGAATGGGGCACATGTCACACTATGCTGAAACTCTGTAATAAGTTTATTGTTTTATATGATTGCAAAAACAAACAAAAATATGCATTTCTGTTAAGAGTATAACCCACATGCGTTAGCAGAATAGTTAGTCCACATCGAAGAATTGTAGAGAAAGACGTACTAACATATAGATTGGTGGTACTCCACCTATCACCAATTGGTTTTAGGATGGAACACCGCCAACCTTGTATGTGGTCGCTCTCTCCTCCGACGTGGGCTTGTGTACAGGCCCAATGAAGTTTATGATGGTATCAGAGCGGACGATCCTGGCCCATTATGAAATGCAAGATGGGAGGTGTTGAAGATTCGTTTGGAGCAAAGTAAGCCCAGCAGAATTGTAGTGGCCCCAAGAAGGGGCCTAGTTGACCTTGTAAGTCCAGAGAAGGCCCAGTGAGGATGTTGTCACCTATCCAAATTGCAAGATTAAAGGTGGCTCACACGCTGGTGAAATAAGTGTTAAGAGTATAACCCACATGCGAAGTAGGAATAGTTTGTCCCACATTGAACAATTGAGAGAAGATTTACTAACATATAGATGGTGGGACTTCCACCTATCACCAACGGTGGTTTTAGAATGAATACCGCCAACCTTAGATATGGTCGCTTCTCCTCCAATGCGCCAAGACAGTACAGGCAATGAAGTTTATCAATTTCACCCATAATTTGAAAGTTGACAAGCTTGCTCACCTTGAAGTTTCCCTAATATTTGATGTCACAAAACAAAGAGAAAAAGTTCAGATTTTATGGTTCAAAGAGTTGCACTTTTTTCAAACACGCGTTACATAGTTCTCAGCAAGCTAAAGTTGCTACATGCATTTTCCAATCTCCTACTATTGATGTGGAACATTTCAAGTAGATTCGAGTCATAAGATTCGGCATTATAAACTGCGGAGGCGGATTAGTCATGGGAATTTATCGGTTCCAGAAGTAAGATTATGACATAAGCTATAGTTTTGAGGAAAACTCTTGTGATTCATCTATAAGAAAAATTAGAGATAATTCATATTGCACATTCTTATATATGTGGTAAATAGAGTTGTTGGATAATACAGGAAAATTGGCTAGATAATACGCCATCTGTCCCTTAATATATTTCTCAATTCTAATTTGGTCACTATTCATAGGTAAAGAAAATCCTAAAAAAAATGTACAATAATATAAGATAAAAAATAGTTATGTTGGGTCTTGTTTCGTCTCATTGTGTACATTTGAAAAATCAAACTTTTGTAATGTTTACTAATATGTAATTAAAGATATTAACGATTCAAAACGTGCATTGGTAAACGTGAATTGGAGAAATGAGAAATTTATTAAGGGACTGAGAAGTAAGTGTTTTAGATTTTTGCCGTTCTTAGAGATTATTCGAGTTGAACACTTTACTTGGACTTGTGTCTATTTTAAGTATGCTTTTATTGACTTTTTGGATATTCATTTTCATCTAATCGAAAACTAGATTACCCGGACATGGATTTGGTAAAATGAGTTACTTGTTTTTTTTAAATAGTCTGCCTATTATTATTTGGTGATGTTCGACTGTCTAGTTTATATGCTACTACTAATGATAATAGGGATAAACAACAATAATAATAATAATAAGGATTTTTTGTTTCAAACAACCTTTAACTTTCAAGTTTTTTGCGAGAAGCTACCTTATAAAAAATTTGTTGTCTCAAACTATATTACTTTAACCATTTTGTTGTTGACAGCTACCTTATGCCAGTTTCCGGCGTTGACTTTTTTTCCAGTTTTTCTTAATGTCACGTAATATCACTTGACCTCTTTAAACCCTTTTTTCATTTTCCCCACCCTATTTTTCCCATTTTCCTGCACGCTCTCTCTCTCTCATATCTATGTCGACACTTTGTACCACAAATCCACCATTAAATTCATCTTTTAATACTTAAACTAAAATTGAAACAATCACCCTCTCAATCACCTTCTCGGTCTCCTCGAATCTCAAGCAATTTCCACAAGGGTATTTTTGTGTTCTCCCATAATTTTGAACCGAAAAAAAAGACAACACCGAAAACCGACATAAGGTAGTTGTCAACAACAAAATGGTAAAAGTAAGGTAGTTTGGGACAATAAATTTTTTATAAGGTAGTTTCTCGCAAAAACTTGAAAGTTTAAGGTAGTTTGGGACAAAAAATCCTAATTATAATATTCCTAGACTTCCAAATTTAATAAATTCCTGTTTTGAGTAATAACATCACCTTAAAAAGTTAGTCAAACTTATTAGAAAGATGACGATTTTAAAAACTGACAACTAAAAAGTGAAAATTACTTTTTCTGATTTCATGTTTTTTGTTTTAAATTTTCAAAAAAGCTGAAAACTGAAAATAAAAAATAATAATGATCAGGCCTTTATTCCTATATTTTCAACTTCTGGTTTTCATTCCTAAGTCGAAGTAGAAATCTTCACTTGTTAGTTCTTAACATGGCAACCAGAGTTAACAAAACCACAAAAGGCCTTGATAACGTGGCCCCATTAAAGCCAGTTATGCAGCCCGCTGAAGGAAACTATGCGGCCCACTGATAGAACGCATTCCAAAATCAAGTAACACTGTTTAATCAACCCGATCTTACTCGTATACCAGGACCATTCCAAAAACTTATCAGCCCGTCCAAGAGGCAATGAACGAGGCACATGCATGAACCGCTAGAATATATATTATAAATAACGTCGCTATGTTAAAATAAGGGTCATTATGAGTTTCGTGTACAATGATTGGCACGCATGATATTTTGGTCCACCGTAATTTTAGTGTGAGCCAGGTTCACGTAAGACTTTAGCGTGCTAACAAAAAATGTCAATATTACAAGTAATATGCAACTTCTTAAGACAGGAGAAATAAAAAAAGAGAATCCCAATTTGCCAAACATATCCACCAAAGATTATACTTTCACTAAACTCTAGTGGCACTTATTTTTTAACTTCTCAATATCCAAATTTAGTGAATATCCAATGATAGTGACAATTTTTTTAAGGAATTGTGAACCCTACCTTCTCGGCTAATGTTTTGAAGGATTTTTTTTCTATAGATAAGAAGAAATCCTCTAAACTGCTCTCGTACAGGGCCCCTACTGAGAGACCCAAAATAAGTCGGACACCCCCACATTACCCCCTGAATCTCAAGCAATTTGCTTCGGGTAGAAATTAAATCATTGACTTTGTTAGGAGAAATGAGAAATCTTGCTACTTGAGCCAACCCCAATTCCTATGTTCTAAAGGATTTGTCATATACTGTAATACTCATACTCCCTCCTTTCTGCGAAGTTTTACCCACTTTCCGTTTTAGACCGTTCTATAAAGTTATAATCACTTTACTTTATTCCTAAATTGGCAAAAGAATTATTAGTTAATTGGCCTATGGCGCAATTTTGATTGCTATTTATATTTACTTAATGCAACTGCAAGTGGACCCAAAACGTGGATCCAATTTTCTCTCTCCTCATATATTCCTATTTGTTTGATGCAAGTATCCCAAAGTATAATCTTTCTCCTTACCTAAAATAATGTGTCTATAATAACTGAGTATAATTTCAAAAAACAGAGGGAGTATATACTTATAGTTTACTTGCACCAAAAAGAAACATATATTTTACTATTTTCTTAAATTCTAATATACCCCTATTGAAATTATACAAGAACTTAAAAAACTGTCCTACACTGTAAAACCACCTACATATCAATGAGTTAATATTTATTAATAGGGTAAATTGGTGCAAATAATATATATACGTTTGACAGTGCAGACAATGACCTAGTAATAAAGTCACTTGATACAATAGCCTATTTTATTTTAATTATTTCTATAGGTGACATGCGCTTGAACCAAAGTTGTAGATTCCGTTTGAGTATGTAGACGTGTCAATAATCTTTATCTTTTTTATTAGCTTTTTAAAATTATATATCTATTATATAAAGAAAGGGGAAGAAGAAGGTGTCCCCCCCTCTGAAAATATTAAATTATCCTTAATGAACTAATGAAATGAAAAAAATTACAAAAGAAAATAATTTAAGAACTCTTTCTCATTTCAACTTGCCATTTTAAACAAGTTAAAAATGATATATGCATCAAAATTTCAATCAAAACATTAAATGGACAAAATATCTTGACCTTTTTTTTATAAGAGAATATGGTATACATGTGTCTGAAACACTCACTACCTTTGAATTTTGATAGTTTTAATCCAGTCAAACCAACTCATTATGTCCATCCTTTTTGTTCAAAATTCATTCACAAAAAATTAATATTAAAAACCACCCACAACCTTTCTTAGTTTTTTACATTAGCGAAATAATATATCTAAATTCATCTAACGATTAATCTTTCACATTTTAAGTGTAATCATAACTATAGTATGGATGTAGTATATAATAGAATAACAATTTTTAAAATTAATGCACGCATCGCATGCATATAAGGTTAGTACATCTATATTGGTACTCCCCTCCACCTGATACCATAACTCTCCACTCCATCTCAAATAATTTATTTTCTTTCCATTTCAAACTTCCCAGTTGAATAATCCATCTTTTCCAATTGAATAACCCACCTAATATTATCTTACCCCGAAACTTGGTAATTGTACAATTGAAGAAATTATATAACATACTTTAAAAAAAATACACCATAACTAAATAAAAATGAAGACGGGAAGATAAATAAAATAAGATTATTTGCATAATTAAAATTAGATACTTTTAACAAGCTAATAAAATAATAAAAATTAAAGATTATGGACACGTATAAGTAATCTGACAGAATCTATAACCTATGAATAAACACATCTCACCAATGCAGATAATTAAAATAAGATAGGTTATTGTATCAAATGACTTTAGTTTAGGTTATTATCTGTATTAGACCTATTGGCGAGGTTATTTGCAACGCTTTACCCTTATTAATTTTACTATTATTTAACATTTTTTTCCTAAAATTTACTTATTTTTTCATTTTTATTTCTCTCTAAAACGTAAAATTACCACAAAAAAAATTTTAAGTAACATTTTTTTAAATAGTTACCCTTTTTTATTTGTTTATTCACACTCTTCCACTCAAAGTCACTCGAAGTATATATATATATTGAGCTAGATCCAAACACGAGTTCATTTGTGAAAATGGTAGAAGATTTTCATGCAATACGCAAGATTTCACCACTAGGGTCAAGTATGAACAAAAGAAATCAGGCATCAATCACAAATGAGATTTTGTGGTCATAACAAGGTTGCAAACTTTTCTTAAGAAACTTGTTTGAGGTCACACTAGAGCTGATCAAATGAGCCCCAGTCGACTTTTTTTCGGACTTGGGCATAGCTTTTTGGTCCCGTTTCGGTCCCGACCCGACCCGGATTTTTTGGGCTTTGGGACGGGTTTTGGGCAAGCCGAAAATGACTTTTTAGTCTAAATTTCGGCCCGGTCCGATTATGACCCGAAAAGCACGCTATTTTTGGCCCGAAATAGCGAGCCTTGGGCACAAAACTTTGGTCCAAAACTTGATCATGTCTAGGTCACACGTTGTCTCGAAACTATTAGAAAGAGTTGTGAGATTTTTCCTTGCTTTGGGAACTGAAAGTTGGGTTGTCAATAGAAGCATTCACAAATACCCAAAGTTGGCTCCTCACGTCTTGGTGCTTGAGATTTGAGTTCTTTTTTTCTTCTTCTTAGCAGCTCCGATCGATTGACAGACCAAACCCTAAGAAATTTTACATACCTGATAATATCGAAAAATTTCCATCAGAGGTTGCGGTAAAGAACTCAGTCGAGAAAATAATATCCAAAATTTCCATCAGCGGTTGCGATAACGAGCTAGTACTATCATTTATTTAGGTCCGTAGGATCAATGATTTACTGCATTAAGAAGGTTTCTCTGAGCCTTATGATCTGACTAACTGATTGAAGATCAGACATTGGATTCTGCTCAAATAAACTTGATAAACAAAAATTGCGTTGAATATTTGTCATGTCATCCAAGATAAATAAATTATTTTTGTAGGTGACATTGGCTTCACCAAAAGTTGTAGATTGCGCTTGAGTACGTAGATGTGTCAATAATATTTATCTTTTTTATTAGTTTTTTAAGATTGTATCTCTATTATATAAAGAAAGGGGAAGAAGATGGTGTCCCCCCTCTAAAAATACTAAATTATTCTCAATGAACTAATGAAATGAAAAAATTACAAAAGAAACCCTTTCTCATTTCAAGTTGCCATTTTAAACAAGTTAAAAATGGTATATGCATCAAAATTTCAATCAAAAAATTAAATGGACAAAATATCTTGACCTTTTTTATAAGAGAAGATGGTATACATGAGTATGAAACACTCACTACCTTTGAATTTTGATACTTTTTAATTCAGTCAAACCAACTCATTATGTCTATCCTTTTTGTTCAAAATTCATTCACAAAAAATTAATATTAAAAACCACCCACAACCTTTGTTAGTTTTTTACATTAGCGAAATAATATATCTAAATTCATCTAACTATTAATCTTTCACATTTTAAGTGTAACCATAACTATAGTACGGATGGAGTATATAATAGAATAACAATTTTTGAAATTAATGCACACATCGCATGCATATAAGGTTAGTATATCTATATTGGTACTCCCCTCCACCTGATACCATAACTCTTCACTCCATCTCAAATAATTTATTTTCTTTCCATTTCAAACTTCCCAGTTGAATAATCCATCTTTTCCAATTGAATAACAAACCTAATATTATCTTACCTCGAACTTGGTAATTGTACAATTGAAGAAATTATATAACACACTTTTAAAAAATACACCATAACTAAATAAAAATGAAGATGGGAAGATAAATAAAATAAGATTATTTGCATAACTAAAATTAGATACTTTTAACAAGCTAATAAAATAATAAAAATTAAAGATTATAGACACGTATAAGTAATCTGACAGAATCTATAACCTTTGAATAAGCACATCTCACCAATGTAGATAATTAAAATAAGATAGGTTATTGTATCAAGCGACTTTAGTTTAGGTTATTATCTGCATTAGACCTGTTGGCGAGGTTATTTGCAACGCTTTACCTTATTAATTTTACTTTTATTTAACATTTTCTTCCTAAAATTTACTTATTTTTTCCTTGTTATCCTGGTATCAGAGCCAATGGGGTGTAGTTATATTTGTTCCTTATAAAACTTGTTCTTTTGTTATCAGTACTAACCAGTCTAATTTCTGGTTTATGTCCTATTTGTTACTCTGTTCGTTTTAACGTTTGTAGAGGCAGTAAGTCCCGTGTGAGGCAGTCAGATCATAAGGCTATAGTTACCTAAACGGCGGGTAGGTTATAGGGCTTATTTCTGGTTTAAATTCTAGACTAAGTTCTGGTTCTTAATTATGAGTTCTATTTGGAACAGAGGAACTCCATCCTCTTCTCGTGGTAGTAGTAAAGCCAATAATTACGCTGGTTAAAAATGAAACCTTTACTATAGAAAACCTTGAGCAAAGCATTGACAATTGGGAGATACCCAAAGTTAATAAAGATCAGATTTATAAAATGAGTAGATATAATATTTTTAAAACTGATTATGTTATCAAAACCCAAGAACGAGATATCCATTTAACAAAATCTATTGATACTATTAAATTATTTTCAGCAAAAACTTTGCAAAAACATGTCGAAAAAGGTTATCGGTATATTCATATAGGCTTGGTTCAAGTAGGCTTAAAACCTCTTACAAAAGAAGGATTAAATTCTTCTGTCCTTGTTGCCCTTAGAGATGGACGATTTAAAGACTTTAATGATTCCTTACTAGGAACTATAGAGTCAAGCTTATGCATGGGTCCAGTTTCTTTTGATTGTTATCCAAATTTCAGTGTCTCGTTAAGTGATAAAAATATCTTATCCTCCTTACTTTTACAAATTAAAACACATAACTATAAAATGTTTGATGGTTCTATCCCAGTAGCTTTGATCTATAAAGTCCATTACAGAGCCATGATGTCTGCTTTTAATACTAGAAACATACAACATAGTAAGAAAGGAGAAAACCTCCTCCTACAAACCGACCTTTCTAGATCTAACATAAGAATCCCTAGACCAATACAATGGAATGATGTCAGTCTTCCTGAAGATTGGTTCCTTGAGGGAGCTGCTGAACCTGAAGTGCAATCACCAGCTCTTCCAGAACCCAATACCGATCTAGAACGAGTCATACAATACTCTGATGGTAGTGTTAAGCTTAGCTTTAACAGAAGCACTAGCTCTAGGTATTCAGACCATTCCTCTGTTGAAAACCTAGGACGGTCTTCTCATCTTCCTTCTGAAAATAACATGCATTATAAACGACAAATTAGTTGTCCTAGAAACAATTACCCGGAAAGACCAAAGTATTCAACCTCAGATATACCTTCCCCTTCCATTCAAAATGTTGAATATAGAACCCAAGTTCCACACCTGGTTTATGCTGAAAGACAGTCTTCTCCAGACTCACCCTCAGCCTCAGTTATAACTGAAAGTATTACCAATGAGCTTAACGTCCTTGAAAAGGATTTTGAGATCAATAAAGAATTGGTTCACTAAGACTTTTATGCACCACATAACCTCTCGAAGAGAACATGGTTCTTCGAGCACTTTCTTGAAGTACGAAAAAAGATCCAAGAAAGCTATTACAGCTTTGTTGTACAACATAAAACCCATATTCTTTTCTTTGATTGGTTCGAACTCTATATTTCTGACAACAACATTGATTACCCCTTTAAAACCATAGAACCTATCAACACCAATAGAAGGACACCCGTCTGGGAGACTCCAGATGGCACAGTTCAAAATGACCATCCTCCTTTACGTTAAATTTCCTTTACCATAGGCGAGCACAAAGTAGAGGCCTTCCCTCTAAAGAAACCTCAGGAAGAAGCCTCAACAAACCTCAAGAATATTGTCCTGCAAAACAATTTCACTAACATTAGCCTTAACACTCTAGGAAAGCAGCTTTCTAGAATTGAGAAACAAAACCTTAAAGCAGAGACAAACTTAGTCTCCACTCCATTAGAAAAAAGCCTCCGAAATCCAATTTTTAAACCATTTCAGATTTCGCAAAAGGCTCAAAAAGAAGTCACGACTTCAAGGACTGAATTTCTCCAAGCTATTAAAGACCAAATTAGCAGGGTTGAACCTTCTACCTCAAAAATAGTTGAGGAGGAAACAGTCCAAAATAATACTGTCAGTGTCCTAGATTTAGGTGACAATACGGATCCCGATACTACCCCCAAAATACCTGAATTAGCTAAACTTGTTTGGCAAAATACTGATCCTCTTGATATTATTCCAATAAGGTCTAATGAATCCCAAATCGGTAGCCAGCCTAACACAATTGTTCAACCAAAATATAATGCCTCCTCCATCTACGAATGGAATATAGACGGCATGAGTGAACATCAAATCTTAAACCTCCTACAGCAAATGACGATGGCTTCAAATGCTTACAAAATCCAATCCGGTACGTCGATAAAACAATATGTAACTCTTAATTGCGAGCTTCTCTCGCCGCCTAAAAGGGTGGTGGGATTTCTATCTTACCAAAGAACAAGAATCGGATATCTTAAACGCAATCCGACAATCAAGATGGGGTTCCCATTCTCAACCAAATCGGGGAACCAATCCAAGACTCTGTCTCAACCCTAATTTTTACCCTATCACTTCATTTCATTGGAGATTCCTCCCATCTCAGAGACAAAAACGCTGATCTTTTGTCTAATCTAAGATGCAAGAAACTTTGTGATTTCCAGTGGTATAAAAATACCTTCCTAACTAGGGTTATGCTTAGAGAAGATTCTAACCAACCCTTTTGGAAAGAAAAATTCCTAGCAGGTCTTCCAACCATTTTAGGAGAAAAGGTTAGAAACGGAATCCGTGAGGATTTTGGAGAACATATCATCCCTTATGATAGGCTAACCTACGGTGAGTTAGTAAGTCTAACCTCTAAACAAGGCCTTCAAATATGTCAAGACTTAAAGCTTCAAAAACACCTAAAGAGGGAGTTAAAAGAGACTAAAAAGGAATTAGGTTCCTTCTGCCAAAGAATTTGATATCTCTTCCCCTCGCCCAAGCACTTGTAAAGGGGAGCCGTAGTAAAACAACCCATTACCAAAAACCCTTTAAAACTCGCAAGTTCTATAAGAAGTGTGAGAAAGTCTTCCATAAAAAACCCTTTGAGCAACGAAAATGGAAGCCCAATAGGAAACACCAACAAACCGCCATAAAACCCGACCTTAAAAACATAACTTATTTCAAGTGTGGTAAAAAGGGTCATACGGCTAGATTTTGTAGAGTGTCTAATAAAATCCAAAACCTTGACCTAGATGACGAAACTCTAGGGAGAATTTCAGCTCTTTTAATAGAGTCTTCTGATGAGGAAACTGAATCTTATAATTCTGCTGAGAATTATGACCCTCAGAATGATGATATAGATTCCTCATCTTCAGCTAATAATGAGGATTATACCCTAAATGTTCTCACCAAAGAACAAAACCTCATATTAGATGTTATTCAGGACATTAATAATCCTGATCTACAAAAACAATACCTTGAGCGTCTTCGTAAATCCCTTGAAGAAGGTCCTAAGGAAAAGGACCCTAATCCCCCTTCTTCAAGCACTGAACCATACAACCTCACTTCTATTTTAGAAAAGAGAAGTTCTAGAAAGAAGCCAGAAAGAACCATACAGGACCTTTAGGCTGAAGTTAAAACCATTAAAGCCGACATAAAAGACCTTAAAACTAAGCAGCAGCACGACTCTGCCATAATCCAGTTTCTAACCTCTCACATGGTTCCAGATATTCCTAGTGAGAGTGATCCTGACGATATCTCGGATGAAGAACAAAGCCCAAAAGTACCAGATGATTTCCTTTTTGTCTTAAAAGAAATCAGTTATAGAAAGTATTACATAAAGATCACACTTGAGTTCTCTAGTGACTTTAAAATTAATTCTATAGCTTTGTTCGATACCAGAGCAGATTTAAATTGCATTAAATCCAGTCTCGTCCCAAAACACTTTCATCAAAAAACTTCGGAAAAACTTAGCTCTGCTAATAACACCAAAATGCATATAGAGGGAAAAACAGATGCTAACA
This sequence comes from Beta corolliflora, assembly GCA_947648045.1. Taxonomy (NCBI): domain Eukaryota; kingdom Viridiplantae; phylum Streptophyta; class Magnoliopsida; order Caryophyllales; family Amaranthaceae; genus Beta; species Beta corolliflora. The sequence continues at coordinate 1,210,642 of CANSZD010001022.1, read as the reverse complement.
TATTAAATCAAGGCCTCTCACTAAAAAGCCATTTTATCCTTGTTACCAATATACACCATACAATAATCTTGGGAACACTTTTCATAAATTTAATAACCCCTTACAATGTCAGTTATGATGGAATATCCTTCAAGACCAAAAATAAGAAGCTTGATTTCCTTTTCTTAGGAAAACCCAAGACCAGAAATCTCAACATTATAAAGACAAGCTCCATTTATAATAGTGAGATAAACTCTCATATCAATCGAAAATAGAGTGACGTGCATGATCTAAAACAGAAAATCCATTTACAAAAAATTAAGGATCAATTACAAGGTAATGTTCTAAAAACTCAGATAACTGACTTCCAAAGCCACCTCGAAAGTGAAGTTTGCTCTGAGCTCCCAAATGCCTTCTGGAATAGGAAACAACACATGGTCGACTTGCCTTATGAGTCTGATTTTGATGAAAAGAATATCCCTACCAAAGCCCGACCAACTCAAATGAATGCCGACTTAGAACGCCATTGTCGAGAAGTGATTAGATTTCTCGAAAGCAAAGGCTTAATTTCCAAATCCCGTTCCCCTTGGAGCTGTGCGGCGTTTTACGTCAACAAAGCTTCTGAGATTGAACGAGGCACGCCTAGGCTAGTTATAAATTATAAACCTCTTAACGATGCCCTTCGTTGGATCCGTTATCCAATACCCAATAAAAAAGATCTGATGCAAAAATTACACCATGCCTTTATCTTCTCAAAATTCGATATGAAATCCGGATTTTGGCAAATACAGATCAAGCCACAACACCGTTATAAAACCGCTTTTACTGTTCCTTTTGGCCAGTATGAATGGAATGTTATACTTTTCGGTCTTAAAAATACTCCTTCTGAGTATCAAAGGATTATGGATGACATCTTCAACCCCTATTCAGACTTTTGCATTGTTTACATTGATGACGTGCTGGTTTACTCAAGCACGATTAATCATCACTTTAAAAACCTTAAGACTTTTTCCTATCTAATTAAGAAAAATGGTATTGTTATTTCAGCAAAAAAGATTTTATTATTTCAAACTGAGATTAGATTTCTTGGTCAAATTGTGTCTTGTGGAATTATTACCCCTATTGATAGGTCTCTCCAATTCACTAGCAAATTTCCTGATAAAATCTTAGACAAAACTCAACTACAGAGGTTTCTTGGTAGTTTAAACTATGTCTTAGATTTTTATCCAAATCCTTGTAGAATTACGAAACCTCTCCATGATAGACTAAAGAAAAATCCACCGCCTTGGTTTGATCTCCATATCCAGGCTGTTAAAACAATAAAAACTCGAGTCTTAAAAATCCCATGCCTTAGTTTAGCAAACCCTGACCTGCCTAAATTTGTTGAAACTAATGCCAGTGGCAAGGGGTACGGAGGATTTTTAAAACAGGTCGACAATGGTAAAGATTACAATATCAGGTTCACCTCAAAGCACTGGAGTGATACCCAGTTAAAATACTATACTATAAAACAGGAAGTTTTATCAACTGTTCTTTGTATTACCAAATTCCAGTCTGATTTATTAAATGAAAAAATTCATAAAAAGGATGTTCCAAATATTAAACAAAACTTTACTAAGTGGCAGGCATTTTTATCTGCCTTTGATTCTGACATTAAGTTTATACGAGGAGAAAGCAACTCTCTTCCTGATTTCCTAACTTTTGCAGGGACTTTCACAAGAACATCCGAGATGAGAAGCCCAAAGACTTTAAAAATTTGGGAACAACTTTCTAAATACCACCTTAAGAAATTTCCCAAACTAGTACTCCACAATATACCTTCCACCTCAACGATGAGTTCCCAATTCCTATCCTCATCCCATATTCCTTTATCCACTCTCAATATCCGTTCAAAGAAACGCTTACCCTTTCTCAAGAAACTCCTAAAAAACATTGACCGACTTCCTAATGACATACAGCTAATAATCCACAACAAAGCCAAATTAGCAAAATTTAATCAAAATTTCACCGAATTCCTCACAAAACACGCTATCTTCCGCTGCTATCTTTCACGCCATTGGGGTCTATCAGGATTTTTCGATAAAGGATTTTTCCTTTATACCAATGATCTTACAAGGAATAATCCTTACTACCTCACATGGAGATATGGGTTGGTGAGAAAGTTCTATGATGTTCCAAATCCCAAGACTCCTATTTTCCAAGAATTCACAAAATTCCAACAATATATCTTTCTACTACTTACTCCTTCAGATGGTATGAATGGACTTTTGTTGAACTTATTTGTGCCAATATTGAAATGAGTAATGGAAAAATAAAACCAGCCCATTACTTAATCTTCATAAATACCCGAGCTTGTATTCCTCGCCTTATTCCTTCTCAAAAGAACCCCGCCCAAGCCAGAGCTCAAGGGTTTGCCGCCATTTAGAGGTGATCATTTGCGGACTTGGGCGGGTTGCGGGCCGGGCCTAACCAAAAAAAGTTGTCCAACGGGCCTAATATGTCTAGTCCAAGCCCTTTTATGCGGGCTTAATTACTTGTCCATGACCCGCCCTAATAAACGGACGGGCTTGCCCGCGGGCCTAACGGGCCTATTAATACTTTTATTTTTTTCCAAATACTCTAGTTAATTTCCTCTAATATTTATAGATTAAAATATAATCTTGGTTAAAATAGAAAAAAAGTTGATAATCACAACGTAAGATAAAGAGAAAGTTAAAAATATTCGTAACAAAAATGTTAGAGGACGACAAATTATTAAGAAATTAAGTTAGTAAAGGTAAGTATAAAGACAATTATGTGTTACCAAAGCTATATTAGTGCAAATAAACTATATATATACTCCAAAAGATAAATCAACACTAAATTGGTTAGATAAAAAATTATATTTCATAGAAAATAGATATTATGATAAACGGGCCGGGCGGGCTTGTCCGCGGTATATTTGAGGTTGTCCATATCCGCCCATTAATATTAGCGGGCCGGGCTTGGTCCGCTCATTTAGAAATTTTTTTCAAAGTTAGTTGCCCAAGCCCGCAACTTTAGCGGGCCGGGTTGGGCAGGCTTAGCGGGCCGTCCCGTCCGTGAACAGCTCTACCGCCATTTCAAGAAATTTAACACATATTCTCAATAACCATCAAAAACACCATTCATTTCCAATTACCATTATTCATTATGGTAATACAACTGTTGTTTTCCCCCATTCCTTCAACAAATATTTTCTTACAAGAATACAACATTCAGAATCCCCCTCTCAATATTTATTTGATATTTACAAAGGAAAATATTTATCTGATGAAGGCAAGATTCATTTTGCTCATATATCTTCCCATCACGTGTTTGAAAAAGATCCGTATGTCTGTGACGAGGAAGAAGATGTTGGTTTCCAGACTTTAAAAAAAATGATACTTTCACTATCTTCAATCAGCAACAGGTTCTTCAGTCACCACCACAACAACGGGCAAATTTCTGCATCAAAACAACAACAGTCAAAAGTGCAATAGTGTAAAGCAGCAAACTATTGTTCAATAGTATAAAGCTTCAAAAAAGACAAAACTTTGAACAATGTAAAGCAGAAGACAGATTGTTCATCAACAGCTCTTCAACATGACAACATTACTCTTCCCTGCCTATAAATTAAGGCTTCTCCTTCAGTTCAAGGCAAAGCATAATACAGCAACACAAGCTCCTCTAAAAATCTCTCTCTCTCTCTCTCTCTTTCTCTCACAAAAAATTGTAACACTCTTTAAGTATTATGTTTCATACAAGACTCTTTGTAAGTCTTATCTGTAAAACCATGGCCGGTTCAACCGCCTTGCTTTACTTTACTTACATGTTTACATGTTTTAAGTTTTAAGTTTATATTTTAAAATCCCCAGATCCTTGGCGTTATCCTGGTATATATATATATATATATATATATATATATATATATATAAACCCACTAGAGGCTCTTTGGCTGTGAAGTTTCCCTTACCATCCCCCTCCCTCCTAAGGAGTCTGACCGGCAAACCTGACTGGTTATACCTGTGCGAGTATATATATATATATATATATATATATATATATATATATATATTCTCCAGAAGTTTTAGGCTATACTTTTGTATAGATTTGATATTATTTTGTATAGATTATCCTAATCATATTAGGTTTCCTAACACAGTTAGGACTGATTTATTGTAATCCTACATATTTATTAATAGAAAACACTCCAGATTACGGAGTTTGACATACTTCCTCCATTATTTTTTAATTGCAACGTTTAATTTCCCTTATTTGGCAGTTTCATATTAATTGTCAAAATTTTATATTGGGTAACTTCTTCTCTCTATCTGTCTCCTGATATCACAAGGGTACCAACTTGGGGTGAAGCGTGTTTTACTTTAAAGAGAGAGGAAAGCTTTAGTGAGAGAAAGAGGAAGAGTGGTGAAAAGCTTGCTGATGCCCTTAGCAGCATCAGGTAGATCTTATTTATAGACGAACTCTTTAAGGCATCCGTACAAAATTATATAACTATTACATTTACTATTTGCTACAAGTGCTACGGAAAAGTGCTACAAGAAAAGTAATCGTTCACACTATTCACTATTCACATGTTTATTATGCGCTAGCCGCCTGACTTTTGTCTTGTTATTATAACTGTTACAATATCTATCTGTTACATGATAAACATATCCTTATCTATTCTTAGCTTTGTAGACAGATGTTTATTTTATTCTGGTACGCTGTGCTCTATCTCTGTAGTTGATATTGCTGTATTAGATGATTCAGCTCTGTCTTCATAGCTGTCCATATCTTCGATTATTGGTACAGTCATTTGCTTAACTCCACACATTTTACATGAGTGGTTATTATTTTGCTGCATCCAACTGCAATATCTCTTCAAGGTATCTTCAGTTAGAAAATTCCTAGGTAAATATCTTGTAACTGGTTCTTGATCTGGATGGAGCAGGTTCCATACCCATGACTTAATGGTTTCGACCGCATCATGGCCGTATGTTTTGCTTTGAGAGATAATTAATGTGTTTAATTCTCTATGATTTATCCAGACATAAGTCTTGACCATGCTAATCAAGGCTTCATAAATTGCTTTTATCTTGACTGCCCTCTTTTCCCTGAGGAGATCTGGTATCTCATTGCGGTTTAACTCGGTCGTGCCTTAATTTCTTCGGGAAAGATAAAATTTGTCAGATGCCCCATTTTAACAACCCTAATACATTGTTTTATCTCGGAGAAAGTAACTTCGCCTGGGGCAGTATAGCATCTTACAAAAATCATAGGAGATTTTGTAATATGCAAGTAACTTTTAGCTGCTTTATATAAATCAGGAATTGATGATAGCTCTTCTCCATTAATTGTATATACTGAATTAAGAAGGCCATAATCATAAGCTGCTTTGATTAAATTTGCATTGCAACCAGGCAACGCTATTAACTCGTTTACCCTTTTTAAAGGGTTAGTAACATAACCTCCTTCTATCTCTCCTCGGTGGTCTTTTGTGGTTAGTTCTGGGACGGTATTTAGCCTATTGTCAATAAGTAAGAAATAATCTATATATTGGCGAACCAAAGGGGTCATTGTTTGTTTGGTTCCTAGGGTTAGTTTTTCTTTGAAAGAAGTGGTATCTGGTATTAGGCTCGGAAAATTTATTTCATTGATAACTGGAGTAGGGTTATTGGTTTGAGTGGGGTTATAGGTTTGTAAGGACATACTTCGTTTGAAAGGGGAGTTAACTTTTCTTGTAATAATTCGACTTTTATATTTTTGGCTAGTGCCAATATCTGCTTGCTCCATACTAGGATTGCTGGAAGTGGCTTCTCTTTTCATAGAAGCAAGCTCTTCCATTAACCTTTTGAGTTGTATCTTGAGCTCCTGGTTTTCTAGAACCAGTTGTTGAGCTATTTCTTGAGAGATAGTATGCAAAACAATTTTCATTAGTTTTCAATAATTCAATAGAAAATTCATATTGGTTGATATCAGCTATTATTCGATTTATCTCTTTTCTTGTAATGGAATCTTGTAGTTTTTGGGTTAGCCAGCTATTTCAAGGTAGATGTTGCAATAATAATAGAATGGAGGAAGACAATCTTATACATATAATTTACCAACATATTTTTCTTAAAAGTGATCTTATACTGTCAGACAATCTTATACGAGAGCTAATGTTTCAATTGATCCTTCGTTACATAAATTTTTCCTTGTTGATTCTTTAGGATTCTCCCTAGAGAGAATTGTGTCATAACTTTCCTCACATACAAAAAAAAAATCGTGGATAAGAGCTAATGTTTAGATTAAGTGATGGTTAATGATTTAGAGATGATAAGAATAGCACAACGGTTATATAGGTTACTTTTATGCATAGGATTTTATATTGGCTGCGTTGCATACGATATATATTCAACTATATTATATAAAATATCTTCTAATTATGAGAGATGCAATTAGAAACCATGTGTTAACTAATTTCGAATGGAAAAAAAAAAACCTTAAGGGTGTGTTATGATATATATATATATATATATATATATATATATATATATATATATATATATATATATATATATATATATATATTCAACTTAAATAAAATAAGTATAAGGTTTAATAAGGTGTAAATATAAAGTTAAATCGAGCAGAGAAAGGATAAACTTACAGTGGTGTTAGCCACTCTCCGATCCTGAAATCCTGGGATCGAGTCTCACCCCTTGCAAGGAGGGATCTCCAATTTTCCCCCTTCTTTGCAAGGGACTTCATCTTACCTTTAAATATATATATATATATATATAAAGTTAAATCAGGGATGATCAAAATCTAATCAGGTCGAATAAATCCAGTTTAGATAAATTCACACTCTAATCAGAATCTTTGGACTATGTATGACTAAAGGAAGATGAGTTGCAAAACTGAGTTATTAAAAGGAATAATTTCCCTCAGACTCTAAGGATAAGGATGTGATGGTGATGATAGATGTAGATGTGCATAGAAGATCATCTGAAGTCTCAAGGAAGAAGGTATAACATCGTTGTCTTACATTGCAAGGGGAATTTCAACTTTCCGTTATTGCTAGGAAGTTTCTAGGATCAAAAAAATATCTCTCTCATTTCTTTTCTTGTGATGAACTGATGATATATAGCTTTCAATCACGAATATGTTTGGATTATCATAGTACAAATGGACTAATATTATAAATTTTCCTACTAGTTATATTAAAACGCGATTAACCCATGCAAGCTAGCTACTCGTGTAGTTTCTCGAGTACCGATCTTTCTAGTATGTCTGCTTAATTTGTCTCTTTTATGACCATTACGTTTTTTAGTTAATCCTTGTTCGTGGAAAATCCTTAAATGTCTATGGAAAAACTTATGATCGGGCTTTCACTTTCATCTGGGTAGACTTGTGCTATGAGGGAGAAGATTAGTTTTAATTTCACACGCACAATGTCTATGTCTTTTGATTTCTAGGAAAGTTGGAAGTGAAGCATGGTTTACATGTGGCCACCAATGTGAGTCGAAATATTAGGAGTTCAAGTTGTCTCCTGGCCTATATCTGTGAGAATAATAATAGAGAATATAAGGGAAATTTGATGCTCTGGATACCATGTAAGAATAATTAGGATAAAATTGACTTAGTACGTCTTTCTCGAGTATTCTTTCTAGTATGCTTCATTTGTCTATGTCTTTCTTAGAAAGATTGGAAGTGACCATTATTGAACTTAAAATTCTATTATTATGATGTAATGAAGCATATTTTACATGAATTGTTGTTAGAATAGGAAAGACAAAAATTTGCTTCTAAAGGTTTGTAATTTAAAATATTAATAGTTTTAAGGGTGCGTCGTGATCTCCAGCTTAATAAAATAGTTCGAGGTTTAATAAGTTTAGATAAGTTCCAACAATAAGTTTAGATAAGTTCCATTAAGTTTTAGCACTTTATAATATGAACATCAATAAGTTTCAATATATCAGGTAAGTCAAAAGAAGTTTAGTGAAGTGTAGATAAATTCCAATAAGTTTCAATCAGTTCAGATAAATTTATGAAAAATAAAGTGAAACCCACATATGAGTCCCATTTGAACAATGATGAAGGAGCTAGATGACTAACATAGTTTTTTTTTTGGTGAAACAAGGCTGCATAAATAAATTAAGTTTAGCGATGACTAACATAGTTTAGTTGACTACTTTATCTATCACCAATTAGTTGGTTTTAGGATGAAATCTTACTAGACTTTTATGTAGCGATCACACTCTTGTGAGTTGTGACAAGAACTTGTGTTTAGCCAATTAAAATTTATCAATTAGTATTTGTATTTAAACTACCCTTCAAACTGTTATGACAGATGTGAGAAAGAACAAATAATTGAATGCAAATTAAAGAGAAATCACACACAGAATTAACGTGGTTCACCAACGGATTGTTGGCTACATCCACGGGCAGAGAGAGAACTGATTTATTGCTCTTGAGGAAAACAGAAAATACAGATGTTATGAACTAACTCCGTCGAATAAACGAAATTAGGTTAAATAGGCATTTAACTCGGCTAATCTAATTCGGAATCGCCTAACGCGTGTCGCCAAGCCCTGCGCCAGGCGCGAGTCGCGGCGATGGACACGACTCGCGGTCAGCTCTCGACATTTGGGCGCGAGCTGAGACGGATGGCCGCGCGTCGCTGTATTGAAGATAGCCCGATTCTAACCAATTCAAGGCATATTCTCACAAATCTCCACCTTGACTTGAATCCTTTCACAACGAACCAGATAACCAGATAACAGACGCGTTGAACACAATGCCTAGATTCTCCTGCAACCAGATTTGCCCCGAAAGACAACCAGACCAGATTTGTCCCTTAAGGACACCAGATTAGCCCCTAAGGGCCCCAGACTTGCCCCAAAGGGCATTTAACAATCACGAGCATTGAGCAAGTTTAAACAATGTTGAAACTTACTCTGTGGAATCGGATTGGTGAACATATCAGCAGGATTATCAGCTGTACCCACTTTCTTCACCTTAACCCTCTTCTCACTCCTCAAAAAATGATATCTCACATCAATGTGCTTAGTCCTCTCATGATGGACTTGATCCTTGGCTAAGTATATTGCACTCAAACTGTCACAATACACAATGGCCTGATCGTGATGCAAACCAAGATCACTGACTAGTCCCTTTAACCATATTCCCTCTTTAGCAAATGCCAATGCCATGTACTCGCTCGAAGTAGACAAAGTAATTGTAGCCTGCAAAGTTGCCTTCCAACTAACAACAGAGCCACCAAGAGTAAATACATAACCAGTCATAGACCTTCTACTGTCTACATCTCCAGCATAATCAGAATTAGAATAACCAGTAACTAAACACTGAGTATCATTCCCATAAATGAGACCAACATCAGACGTACCTCTAAGGTAATGAAAAATCCTCTTGACTGCCTGTCAATACTCCTTACCATGATCACCCATGAACCTACTAACAACACTGACTGCATGTGCAAGATCCGATCTAGTGCAAACCATAACATACATCAAACTCCCTACATCACTTGCATAAGGAACCCGACTCATGTACTCCTTCTCCTCAGCAGACTTGGGTGCAAAAGCAACAGACAAATGATTATTGGAGGCACTTGGAGTATCTATAGGCTTAGCTGTTGACATGCCAAACCTTGATAAAATCTTCTGAATGTAACCTTTTTGTGACAAGAAAAGTTTCCTCTGATCTCTTTCCCTATAAATCTCCATCTCCAAAATCTTTTTCGCAGCACCCAAATCCTTCATCTCAAACTCAGCACTGAAAAGACCCTTCAACCTCTGAATATCAGACTTGGACTTTGCAGCTATGAGCATATCATCTACATACAGGACCAAATAAATCAATGATCCATCATTCAGCTTGTTGTGGTACACACAACAATCATACAGACTCCTGTTGTAGCCCAACCCAATTATATAGCTATCAAACCTTTTGTACCACTGCCTAGGAGACTGCTTTAGCCCATATAAGGACTTCTTCAGTCTGCAAACATAGTCTTCTTTTTCAGGAACTTGGAACCCATCTGGTTGAGTCATATAAATCTCTTCTTCCAACTCCCCATCACTAGTAGAGAAATGACAATTTGCGTCGGACCTGGGACCTCCATTTGCGTCGGACCTTGGTCCGACGGCACAGGTCTCGTCGCAGATGGAAGACATCCATCTGCGTCGGATAAGACACGACGCAATTAATCAAATATTTGCGTCGGACACAACAAGCATGCGTCGCACATGCCCATCCCCTCCATGCATCCACAATGACCAGCAAAGCCATCTCGGCGTCGCATGCAAGTGCAATATGCGACGCAAATGGTGCTTCATCTCGCGCGCATATGGCACTGCATGCGACGCAGATGAGGCTGCCTGGCTGCTGCGCACACACCCATCTGCGTCGCATGCAGTACCATAGGCGACGCAGATGCTATATTTACGTCGCATATTGCACTGCATGCGACGCAGATGCTATATTTTTTTGTTTTTTTTTCAGCTTTTTTTTGTTTTTGTTTTCAGCAATTTTTTTTTATTTTCAAAACTAAGCAAACATTATATTAATAATAATTATGAGCAGAAAATTCGGCAGAGGCTCCTTTGTAATTTGGACAACCCAAGAAATCGTTGGGAAATTTTTGCATATATATAACCAAAACCTGTTTCAGTACATCTCAATCAAGCAACCAATGTTGCAATCAATCAACCAACAAGGTTCAAGCAACCAATGTTGCAATCAATCAACCAACAAGGTTCAAGTAACAAAATATTATTCTAACCTACAAATACATACACTAACCATCAAACTTAGTCTGCTTCGTTAACGACCCGTACAAAGTATTCCGCAAAAAGTTCTTTGAGGTCGTTGATCTCATATATGGAGTATGGCTCAAGACTTGACGAAAAAGCCTAGAAATATATTAAACTAGTTAATATACTTTAAAATTCTATAAGTATAAATAATGAATTTACAACATACATATACCTCATACAAATTCTCTGCTTTATAGTATAAGCGGATGATTAGAAACATGTATCTCATCACGAAATAGCCGCATTCCACTCCTCCCGATTGTTGAGCACACTACACCAAATTTAAGATATATATTAGAATCGGAAAAAAAATCCTAAATAGAATTATAAAGTATCAAATACAAAACCATAAGAGTTTTACCCGCATATATGTCCAAGACAATTTAGTTCCTTTATTTGATCCTTCAAGCCGCGTGTATTTTGTATATGCACTAAATATAGAGATTTTGTAACAATTAATTATTATAAACATTTATAAATTATTTAAAATATCATAAAATGCATGTAAACTTATTAACATGTATAACAACTATGAACTTACGTATTCAACGGTATCTTGATAGCTAAGGATCTATCTTTCTTCATCGAATCAAATATATATACCGTTCTCTTAGATAGACAAATGACAAGAAGAATCCAATGATCCCTAAGGCATGAAGCAAAATGTGATGTTTTATATATAAAACCACAAGTTCATAAATATAAAACAAAGTAAAGATTAGTTTAACTAACATACTTTTCAAAATACGGACATAGGATGTAACGCATATATTGCTTCGCTTTCATTGAACTTGCCATGTAGTTGATCACGGCATCTAAGTGATTGCGTATCATGGTCGCTGAAATCATACTTGGACACATGAAACCAATATTATTATCTCCATGCTCCTCGATCGCTCCCGCCAAGTACCTAAGATCCAAACACTTATAGTTAGGAGAAACAATAAAAATAAATAGCAATGTTAATTAGTTTAGAGTTTGAGAAATCTCACATCATAAATACTTGCAAAATGGATACATTAATCCATGCTCCCGTGAGAAGTTGAAAAACATCTTGTCGTGAGAGAATGATCATATGATCTCTATCAAAGTTGAAGACGGTACCCTTCTGAACTTGCAATTGAAAAGGCTCATCTGAGGGTTTGTCGCAAAATATTCGGTGCATCTCCTTGATATTATCATCCATATCATCCAGTGTCAAGTCAATAAAAGGATCTACGTGCCTATGAGCAGACTCATCGGTGCAAGGATCACTACCAACTATTTTTTTCTTCTTCTTCTTCTTCATCGCACCTTCTTTAGGTATATGTTCCTAATTCAATTCGACTTCTTTTTAATTCATATTATATATGTAAATAGATTATTTCATATATAAATCAAGATTACTTAGTATACAAAATTAAGATTACTTAGCATATATAAATCAAAATTTCTTAGTATATATATTTACATTTCTTAGTATATAAATCAAAATATTAAACATAAGTTACCTGATTATCTGAGACTAAAAATACCAACTCTTTCGGCCATTCTATGAATGAACCCTTGGCTTATCGTATGGAGTTTCACTGAGTTTACTGAGCTTATCTGAGCTTATCGGCTTGACTGAGTTTCACGATGTATGGAGTAGGTAGTAGTATGAAGATTATAAACAATAGTAGTTGCAATAATATTACATTAGTTACCTATTAATCAGTTTTTTCTTTGACAACGTAAAATCCCTCATTATGGTCTCGGCGAATGTAATTCGGGTCCAGATCTTCCCCTAATGTACTTGGAATGACTACTGACGAAGCAATGACTTCATTGAATTGCTTATCGTATTCCTCTTCATCGTGTACATCATCAATTCCAAGTATTCTCCTTTTTCCTTCAATGACAACAGACCATTTTGAATCGGCAGGGTCAACCATGTAGCATACTTGTTTTGCTTGTGATGCCAATATCAAATAATCTTCATGATGCCCTAACCGGTTGAAATTGACTAATGTAAAAAAGTCATGTTCATCCTTCTTTACACCACGACGAATATCAAACCACTTGCATTGCAAGAGCGGAATCTTGAAGTCAACATAGTCAAGTTCTAATATCTCTTCAATGAACCCGTAGTAAGACTTCATTGTCTCAACAATGGTTCTATCCCTTCTACTTTTATACTCTGATGACAAAGCCCCCAACGTAACACCACTGTTTTGCATTGTAGATTTGTCATCTTACCGTTTAGTGTAAAATGAATAACCATTGATGTCATACCCTTCATAGGAAAGAACTTGCATCTTTGACCCATATGCCAACCATCTCAACGTATCCGATACACCAAAGAACCTTCGCCGGAGTTTCTTTCTTTCTCACTCCCTCATCATCCTGTTTTATCTTGTACCGAGATACTCCACACCTTGGACACTCACCCAAATCCTTGTACTCATTTCGATACAGCACACAATCATTTGGACATGCATGTATCTTCTCATATTCCATACCTAATGGACACAACAATTTCTTTGCCTCATAGGTAGAGTTACGAATTTCATTCCCTTCAGGTAGCAATTCTTGTAAAAAAGTGAACAACTCACTGAGACTTTTATCTGTCCAACTATACTTCGATTTCATATTGAACAATGTGAGGATGCCAGTTAGTTTAGTGAAATTCTTACACCCCGGATACATAGGTTTGTCCGCTGCACTTAGAATACTATTATACATATGCGGACGATCGGTTCCTTCATCCTCCAAATTGTGCAACATCTCATCTACCCTATCATTCTCATCAACTACCCTATCATTCTCATTATCATCCTCTCCTTTTTCAATATCAACCTCAACCTCATCATCAGTGTGATCAACATGCAAATCATCACACAAGCTAGTGGAGCTCATACCCTGATCATAAAACTCTCCATGCCATGTCCACCTAGTATAGTTACTCTTAAACCCACGACGAATCAAATGATCCTTAATTTGATCCACATCACGATACCCCCTAGAGTTATTGCAATCACAACAAGGACACAAGACTAACTTTGACCCATTCTGCGATTGATGTTCTAACGCAACCCTGATAAATTCATCAACCCCTCGTAGAAATGTCGCCGAAATTCGATTACCATACATCCAGGTTCGATCCATATTCATACACTAGAGACACCAAACAAGAACACAATCGATCACATCATTCAAAGTGTCTTATCAAATGCAGTCATGAACATTTGGGTCCTTATCACTCCAACCTAACCCATCCTTGAGTTTCTCATCTCACTAGTGAATGAACATTTAGTTTTCAATTCTAAGAAAAATCCTAGCAAGACTTCCCCTACAGTTCTCCAAGTACACGATGAAGATAGTAGGTAAACTATCAACATATGTACCCAGAGAACGCTTAGGGAAATGAGCTAGATCTTTCTTAGAATCGAAAACCAAACATTCATTCACATCCTAAGTGAGATAAGAAACCCCAAAGACAGATCCCAAACCGGGGACTATTCAAGACTTACTCCTAATGAGTAAGCCTCGAACGGGTATCTAGGCCAATGATACACACATTGCAATTAAACAACAAAAACCAATCCATTCCTTAGATTTCCCTCCCCACCGCATTAAGGTATGTCCATATAAGTTTGGTCATAATTCAACATATGCTTTCCCATTCACATAACCAAACAATTCACATATACTTTCTCAATCACATTATAGGGACAAGTAAAACAAATAAACATAAAGCAAAAGCTATAATATATATACCTCTGCTCTCAAGGAGCAACAAGACAAGCACAACGAGGTGAGCTTGGAGCACCAAACGACAAGTAGAAGATGGAATGTGGCAACTGCATTAGGGCATTAACCAACCCACAAATTAAATAGTGATTAAGTCATAACTCATAAACATCAACTATCTAATATTAAGACATTAACAAATTAGAAATTAAGAAACAACATTAAGATTAAAGTAGAATTATTAAGATCAATGGTAAAAAACAAGAATGACTTGTGAATATAATTATATAGTAGAAAGGAAGTATTTTAGAGCACTACAAACTATATAAATTCATGAGCACTACAAACTATAAACATCCTAAATATAATCTTAAAATCTTAAACTACAAACTACAAATTAAACTACAAACATCCTAAATTCAATATTAAAATTCAATCTTAAACTACAAACTACAATCACTCTACTAATACAATCACAAACTCCTTGATTAAGATCTAGCAAAAATAAGGAAAAAATTCCAAAAAAAAAAGACAGAAATTGGTAAAAAAAAAAAAGACATAAATTGAGACAGAAAATTGAAAAAAATAAAAAAGACTTACATTGCCGGAGACGTGGAGACGGAAAGCAACTCAGGCCCGACAGCGAGCGACGGCGAGCAGTGGGGGAGCGCGGCGGAGCGCGGCGTGACGGGGGAGCGCGGTGCGATGTGCGCGCGGCGACGGGTGAGTGAGAGTGAGTGAGTGAGAGAAAGAGGAGTGCAAGAGAGGAGTGCAAGAGAGAGAGAGTGAGTGAGAGAAAGAGGAGGAGGAGCGCCGGCGAGAGGTGATGCCGGAGCAAGGCGGTGCGACGGGGAGATGTCCTTCAGCGCCGGCGAGTGTTTGTGGGAATTCGCATGAGAGAGAGAGAAGTGTGAGTAGTGTTTGTGAATATTGGCAACTGATGGGTGGGATACGAAAAATAAAACATGAAATAAGAGTCATCTGCGTTCGATGGTCGTATGGTCCGACGCAGATGACTAAATAATAAAATTCTGGGCGGGATACAAGTCATCTGCGTCGGATGGGCCAATGGTCCGACGCAGATGACCAAGTACTCTTAAAAGGCAAAGGGATTTTTGGGCTTAGATATGAACGTCATCTCAAGGCCTGGATGGGCCTATGGTCCGACGCGATGACTAAATAATAAAATATCTGGGCGGGATACAAAACATTCAAGGCTTGGATGGACCTATGGTCCGACGCAGATGACTAAGTACAGGCTGGGACTTTTGGGCTGTATACGAAACGTCATCTCGCGTCGGATGGGCCTATGGTCCGACGCAGATGACTTATTTCAAGGCCACATGAAATCTTAATGCGACGCACACAATGGACGCAAAAATGCACTCGTATAATCCTCTGCTAGGCTATTTCAAGGCTGGATTTTCGTAGGATCCGACGCACATATATCATTTGCGTCAGTTGCTCTTTCGTACGACGCAAATAGTCAGACGCAAATCGTGAATTCTGTAGTAGTGCATGTAGGAAAGTTGTTTTCACATCTAGTTGCTCAAGTTTAAGATCCTGATGTGCAAGTATTGCTAGTAGCACCCTGATGGAAGTGTGTCTGACCACTGGTGATAAAATCTCATTATAATCAACCCCTTCGCTTTGAGTGAACCCTCTTGCAACAACCCGAGCTTTATACTTGACCCCCTCAGAAGGTGAGGTCCCTTCCTTCTTCTTGAAAACCCATTTACAGGTGACAATCTTTCTCTCCTTAGGATGTTTGACTAGCTCCCAAGTCTGATTCTTATCCAGAGACTCCATTTCATCTCCCATTGCAGCGAGCCATTGAGCATACTCACTACCTGAGACAGCTTCTTTGATGAAAATTCTATGCTTAACCCCACTGTGAAGTCCATGGTGGTGTCTGTTTGTAGTGATGTTGATAACCAGGTGGAGCTGTAAGTCACTCACGATGAGAGTGAATCACAGCACCAAGGTGGAGAAGATCAACATGGTGCTACTGAATCTGAATCTTCTAGTCATCAATCAGCCTCATCTGAAGCACATCGAACTAGCATAGCACTTGATAGAGCTAGAAGAGTTGGTGTGGGACCTCCTAGGAGGTCTGGTTTTAAGGATATGGTTGCTTATGCACAGCAGGTTGCTGAATAGGTGGATGGCTCATGAGTATCTACCTCCACCTCTTCAAAGAACTGCAAAGGCATAAGCAACCATATCCTCAAAACCATACCTCCTAGGAGGTCCCACACCAACTCTTCTAGCTTTATCAAGTGCTATGCTAGTTCGATGTGCTTCGATGAGGCCGATTGATGACTAGAAGATTCGATTCGCAGCACCATGTTGATCTTCTCCACCTTGGTGCTGTGATTCACTCTAATCATGAGTGACTTGCAGCTCCACCTGGTTATCAACATCACTACCAACAGACACCACCATGGACTTCACAGTGGGGTTAAGCATAGAATTTTCATCAAATATTACACTTCTACTAAGTATAACTCGACTCTCAGAAGGTGACCAGATTCTATAGCCCTTAACTCCACTCCCAAAACACACAAATACACCCTTCTTAGCTCTAGGTTCTAATTTACCCTCACTTACATGATAATAAACAGTAGAATAAAAAACTCTCAACAAAGAATAATCTGCAGGCTTACCAGACCACACCTCATATGGTGTTTTACAATCAATACCAGTGTGAGGTCCACGGTTGATCAAATAGCAAGTTGTACTTACAGCTTCTGCCCAAAATCTTCTAGCTAACCCAACATTAGAGAGCATGCACCTCGCTCTCTCCAAAAATGTCTGATTCATGCGTTCTGCTACCCCGTTCTGTTGTGGAGTATTCCTGACAGTATGATGGCGAGCAATCCCTTCATTCTTGCAAAACTCATTAAAATCAGACCAACAGAATTCCAGACCATTATCAGTTCGCAGCCTTTTGATCTTCCTTTAAGCTTGATTTTCCACCAAAGCCTTCCACTGCTTGAAATTCATGAAAGCCTCACTTTTATGCTTCATCATAATTACCCAAGTCATCCTTGAATAATCATCGATCATCGACACAAAATACCTATGACCTCCAATAGATTCAACTCGGGAAGGACCCCAACAATCAGAATGGATATAATCAAGTGTGCCTTTTGTTGCATGCACAGCCTTTGGAAACTTGCTGCGATGAAGCTTCCCAAACACACAATGCTCGCATAACTCTAGAGATCCTGCACCTTGTGCCCACATAGAAGATCCCTTTTTGACAGAATTTGCATCCCCTTTTCACCCATATGTCCAAGCTTCATATGCCAGAGCTTGGTCATATCCTCCTTGTGAACCTCAGACGATGCAACAGCAGCGGAACCTGTCACAGTAGAAGCTTGAAGAAAATACAAGGTACCATTTTTAATACCTTTCAGAACCACCTTCGAACCCTTGCAGACACTCATAACTCCACCTTCACCTTGAAAACTGAAACCATTACTGTCAAGAAGACTCAAAGATATCAGATTCTTTGTCATCAGTGGAACATGCCTAACTTCGGTCAAGGTGCAGAATGTACCATCATGAGTCCTCAACCTGATGGAGCCTATTCCAACTACTTTGCAAACAACACTGTTAGCCATAGAAACATGACCCCCATCTACCAGCTCATAAGTCAAAAACCACTCCCTGCATGGACTAATATGATACGATGCCCCAGAGTCAAGAACCCACACATCCCTATAATGTGACTGGTTATTAGCAACTAGGGCCAGATCTTCCTCAGAATTACCATAAGTTTCTGCCAGAGCAGCAGAACCTTCATTCTTTTCCAGCTGCTTCTTTTTCTTAGGACATTCATTTTTCTAATGCTCTTTTTCCTTACAGTTTTTACAGACATCATTAGGTTTAGGACCCTTAGAATTCGAATTTTTATGGTTTTTGATTTTTTTTACCAGATTTTCCTTGTTCCTTACCCCCAGTCACAACTAATCCAGATGTCTGATTTTCTGTACTAGAACCAGATGCCTGATGACGGACTTCTCTAGTATGAAGGGCAGATCTTACTTCTTCTAATGACATACTATCTTTCCCAACAATAAAAGAATCCACAAAATTCTCATACGATAAAGGCAAAGATACTAACATAATTAAAGCAGCATCCTCATCATCTACTTTAACATCAATAATACGAAGATCTAGCAAGATATTATTCAATTTATCTAGATGGTCCCTCAGAGACATACCTTCCTGCATACGCAGGCTGAACAGACGTTGCTTCAAAAGCAACTTGTTTGTTAGAGATTTCGTCATGTATAGACTCTCTAACTTCAACCGCAGACCGGCGGCGGTTTCCTGCTCCGCAACCTCAGTAATTATGTCGTCAGAAAGACACAAAATAATCGTTGAATCTGCCTTCTCCTCCAGAACGGCCATCTCAGCGGTATCTGAATCCGATGACTTCTTTGCCAACGGTGCCCACAACCCCTGTTACTTCAGTAAAGCCCGCATCTTGATTTGCCAGAGACTGAAACTGTTTCTCCCAGTGAATTTATCAATTTTCACATTCATCCTATACATCTTTCTCACCCGGATCGAACACAAAGCTCTTGATACCAATTTGTTATGACAAACGTGAGAAAGAACAAATAATTGAATGCAAATTAAAGAGAAATCACACACAAATTTAACGTGGTTCACCAACGGATTGTTGGCTACGTCCACGGGCAGAGAGAGAACTGATTTATTGCTCTTGAGGAAAACAGAAAATACAGATGTTATGAACTAACTCCGTCGAATAAATGAAATTAGGTTAAACAGGCATTTAACTGGGCTAATCTAATTCGGAATCGCCTAACGCATGTCGCCAAGCCCCGCGCCAGGCGCGAGTCGCGGCGCTGGCTGCAAGTCGCAGCGATGGACGCGACTCGCGGTCAGCTCTCGGCATTTGGGCGCGAGCTGAGACGGATGGCCGCGAGTCGCTGTATTGAAGATAGCCCGATTCTAACCAATTCAAGGCATATTCTCACACAGTGGCGGAGCCAGGATTCTCAAAGCGGGGGGACAAAATCCGAACGTCGGGAAATCGGAAAAAAAATTAGAAAAAAAAACACTACAACACAAATTGTTTAATACTTAACGTTTTACATCCAAAATTCCAAAATGCTAAATGAAGAAGTAATTCAACATCATATACTAATCCTTCTCCTTCCGACTCCTCCTCCTCCTCCTCCTCCTCTTTCTCCTCCTCCTCTAATGGTGCATTACTAGTACTTGAACCACCAACATTCATATCAACATTTTGAGTTTGGGGAGAGCTAAATGAAGGAGATTCATTTTGAGGTGTTTCACTATGAGCGGGTGAAGATGTTTCTTGGGATTTCATTCTTTAAACATGAATTGTCGAAGATCGGGTTGTTTTCCCTTAGCCTTGGACTTGTTTGAATTAGGTGAATGTGAACCACTTGACATTTTCCTAATTAAATTGATAAACATGAATCAATTACTTTATCAAACCAAACTAATCAATTTATTCAATTATAAATCAACTCATATTTACAATTTCTAAATGAGAAATTACAAATTACAAACTACCTAAACCCTAAAACATGAATCAACAAATCAATTCAATAAATCATGGCCAACATTCTAATATCCAACAACAAATCATTTCAACTAATGAACTAATTCAGCTATAATCACAAATTCACAACCAAACATTGATATATAAGTATATATTACCTCAAATCAAAACAATGAAATTAAAATTTGTGGAATTAAAACTTGCGAAATTGAAAAACAACTTACTGGTGAGTGGTGGTGGTGACTGGCCGACTGCCGACCGGGCTTCCGGCGGCTCGTGGAGGCAACTGACTGCCGTGGTTCGTAACTTCGTATTTCGCTCCTCACTTCCTCTGCTGCCTACTGGCTCCTTCGTGGCTGCTTCTTCGTATTTCGTTCCGGCGAGGAAACAAAAAACAAAAAGCTTAATTTCCTCGGCTGATAATTCCGCAACAAGAAAAAAAAAATAAAAAAATTCAAGCTTATTTTCCTCAGCAGATAATTTCGCAACAAAAAAAAAAAAATCAATCTCAAGATATTTGACTTCAAATTCACAAATATACAAATCGAATTAATATCAACTAACAGCGCAAGAACACAATCATTAATTTCAAATTCACAGATTCACAAAACAAATTAGAGTCAACTAACAACGCAAAAAAAAACACAAATAATAAAAAATTGAAAAATCAAATACCTGATCTTTGACTTCAGTGACAGCGCCATGTTCACGCCAATCAAAATCCTCAGGAAGACTATCAGTAGGCAAAACAGGAGCCTTATTAGCATCAGACGGAAGTTTTGAAACTTTCTCTCTCTTCGTTTCTTCTCAAAAGCTTTATGTTTTGTGTGAGTGTGTTTGTTTCTCGCGACCCCTCAGCGCTGCGTTTTTAATTTTTTTTTTTTTTTCGGTGAATTTTTTTTTTAAAAGTGGGGGGACATCTGTCCCCCTGTCCCCCCTTCTGGCTCCGCCACTGTTCTCACACAAACCTCTAATAGAGCCGGAAAAAAAATCTTGTTCTATCATGAATCACCCATGCAAATTGGAATGATTAACCTGTCCAAAGAAAAAGGAGTTATGAGAGTGCTCGATGATACAACTGTTAACGAACCAAGAAAAAGTTTCGTCGAAGGAAACGCTAGGCAAAAATCTCAATTTCTCATGTGCTCGTGTTACTCACTGACACAAGTACTAAGTAGTACTAGTAGTACATTTTAGGTAAAAAGTTGTATCATGATTGCTCTTATTAACAATAGACACCACTCTCTATTCACACTAACAGGGAACCGAAGAGAAGAGGTGCATATAGTAAATGTAGCTGAGCATAATCAGAATATACAGATAATAATCATCATGATGTATCAAGGAAATGTAAAAAATTTAATTTTTCAGTATCTTGCGAACCACTCCCACATAATGTTTTCAAGAAATGCTTTGTTGAATGGAAACTTATTTTAGGCTGACATTTTCAACTAAATTGGCTAGATAGGGAAGCACCAACTAACTATAATATTAAGTGTGTCATAATACCTTTCAAAAAAAAAGTGTGTCATACTATGACATATTGATATAATCTTAGATTTTGTCAAATTCTAAACGAACTTTAATTATTCTAGTTATATATGGGAAGCATAGGAGGTAAAATGGAGGATTTTGGAAGTAGATGAACAAGTAGAATCTATAACAGTATCTAAAACTGTTCGATAAGATTTGAGATTTCGGAGTCTAGATTATAAACTTCGTAATTCAATTCTATTATATCTTCAAACCCTGACTTCATAATTGATACTAGAGCGAATCTAAAAATTTATCCCCTTACGATCTTGTCTTTTTTAGTGGCAAATTATGTGAATTATTCATGCATATTATTTAGATATTATGTTCTTCCAAAATGGAAGATAGATGAAGCTAAAAAAACTATAACATGAACTTCAAAAAGTACATAATACCTTTTATGATTTATTTTTGGGTCTAACATTTGGTCCAGCAATAATTGCATTAGATTTGTTCATACTTTAGTTTCAAAGATATTGTATTCAAGTTGATCAAATATAAACCCCCCCAAAAAACATATTGAAGTCAAGCCACAATAAGATAATAAAGTGTAATTTTGGAGTTCATACATGTGAATGCTTAGGAAAATTTACAGTACATATTATTATAAAAATAAGCCCATGCTCCATGACTACAAGTCTATAAGTACTGTGTAACACCATTCTACATGGAGAAAGGAAATATAGTCTTGGAAAACACAACTTGCTTTATAAAGAAATGATAAATGTGAGTGGTGTGCTTCTTGGAAGCACAATATCAATTTTGTTTCAAAAGAAGAAGTATAATAATTCTATTTTGGAAATTTTTGTATTTGAGAACACAAGACTTGTGACAAACACACTACCAGTCTTCTAAGTCTTGGTCATATGAACATTGAACACCATATCTACGATTTTCTCTTGTAAAACTACATATTATGCGGGGGGTTGGTGGGTGTAGAATTCAGAAAGTTGCAATTTTGTGGATGATTTTTGTTTTCCATTTTCGTGATCTACTTTCTGATTAGAACAATAACACATTATTTCTACTCCGGTTCTACTACGCAATGAGGACGGACCACCTAGTAGATAAGATATATACATGAACATGATACATCCACCTTTTTTTTTTTTACCTATCTTCTCTAGTCTATTTACATTTTTCTTTAAAAGTAAGTCTACACACCTTTTAGGACTTGGTGAATCAACAAAAAGGCTTTTTAAGGTTTTTAGTCTTGGACTTCCTTTATAACTATGATACTATTAACTAAAGTGTTTTAAAAATTTCCAAGATGTCTTTATAAGGTCGTTCTCAAATGCTTTACAAATTTCTAATCTTAGTCAATATGGGATTTTAGCAATCGTTTGATTAATATGGAGATTTCGAACTAGTATGACTGACAAACAAATTATGGTATAATTTATTCCATAATTACGCTTCTATCAAATAAACAAACGGCAAAGTGGGATTACTCGAGTAATGTATATACGTTGTTGTTTGTAAAGTTATTTAAAGGGGTAACTTGCACAATTATTATACGTGTAGGGGGCGATTCACTTTGCTCGTAATATTAACGTATTTGGATGCCGATTAGATAGTTGAGTAGGTAAAGTTTTGGAGTGGATAAGTAAAGATTGAATATCGTCTACATCTTCTTGTGATTCGAAGTAGACCTAAAAAGTCTTAGACAAATTATTTAATAACGAGCTAAAACATCTCAGAAGAAGAAAAAACAAAGATGAATATAATGTATTGTGCTAAAAGTTTGTCTAAGAAATATAATTTAGCTTTGTGCGTGTACGTGTAAGACATTAACACTTTGTTTGGTATTTTTTTTAGTAAAGGAAGGGAAAAGAAAGGAAGAGAGAGGAAAAGAAAGGAAAAGAAGAGAAAAGAAGGTAGTTGTAGTTTCCAATGTTTGGTATAATTGGTGGATTTGAGAGGAATCACATGTTTGGTTGTCATTAGTAAAGGAAAGGAAAGGAAGAAAATAAACAAAACATAGCTAAAAGCTTGTTAACTTTCTTTCCTGTCAAATTCCTCCGATTTTAGGAGGAAAGGAAAGCAAGGATTTAAGAGTATTCTTTTCCTTCCACTTCATCTCCTTTCCAATCAAACCCCACTTATTTTCTTTTACCAAACATGAGAAAGTTTGTTTTTACCTTTCCTTTCCTTTCTTTTCCATCCAAATCCTTCCTACCAAACAAAGCCTAAAATGGAATTTGCGCTTATCTTTTAATTTGTTCTTGTAGCTTTCCTTTCGTGGTGTTATTTTTTTATTTTACCTACTTTGATTTCATTCATTATTTGGAAAAATTTTCTTCAATTTCCCACCTTATTTCATATGTTATTTTTTTTTTTTTTGGTTTTCATTTCATATGTACTATTTCTCAGTCTGCTTTTTTCTTATACAAATCCAACATGCAATACTCTGTCTCCTATCCACCTTGTTTTTGAGACTATTGTAAATGAGTACAACAAAAAAGAACTAAGGTTAATGGAAATTTTTTAAAAAACTACATTTCATAACGAACTTTTAACATAAAACTACCTTTTAAATTACTTTTTCCATAAAACTACCTTTTATAGCAAAATTCTTTCAAAATACTACCACATGGTTTTAGTTAAGTTTGACCAATAAAACGAGGTTTGACCATCACGTACTATTTATGTGAACACATTTCCAAAAGGTTATCTCCCTCCCGAATGACCCGCTACCTTGTTGGAGCATAAATCTCCTCCCTCGCGAATGACTCGTGACCTCGTCATAAGCCAACTACAATCCGTTTGAGTTTGGCAACGTGCTAACGTGAATAGCATGTGATTGTCAAATCTCGTTTTAACTGTCAAGCATAACTAAAACCACTAGATGGTACGGTAGTGTTTTGAAAAAAAATTTACTATAAAAGTTAGTTAATGAAATTTATTTTTTAAAAGGTAGTTTGTTGAAAAAAAAATTGTTATAAAAGATATTTTTTTGAAAATTTTCCTTCATTAATCTTTAATTAGGTACATTATCATCTGGGACATTTTAAAATAGAAATGTTAACTCTAACAGTCTTAACATGACGTAGAGAAGGTACTATCTCGTTTATCTTCTTCCTTGACTCAAAGTAGCCTTCAAAATTATACAGTAGTAATTATGACCATTTAACATTCTCATTCAACTATAGACAGTAAATGGTTGCTAGAATTTGAAAACTCAAACATTAGTAAACAAATTTCTAAAGTAGATCTACTTGTATAATTGAGCCGGAATGAGCAGATTTGATAAGATAAAGAAAAATGAATATTTGAAATGAAGCATTAACTCTTTAATTATTTCTGTTTGATTTTCATTTTTCATGATATAATTTCAACTTTCACACAGGAAAATTAATGATTAGTTTCCGAACAACAAATCTTCTATAAAGATTTTTTAATGAGATTTCTTCACATGAACAACTGACAAAAGACTTTTGCAGCTGTTTAACAATATCTGGTTCGCGCACACGCTTCGTATTTGTTGGACATATTTACATGTATATGCATGCATAGTTGCCTTATACAATAGTTTTTGTCTAATATACAATGTATGAATTCATAGTTTACTAACCTTAATACAGGTTTGGCGACAATTATTGGTTGGTTATCAGTTGGTTAGTTTGTTTGGTAGGAAGTACTATTTATTTTAAACTATAGTGTTACTTGATGACATTATGAAAGTAAGCTTAATTATGACCCCTTGATGTTTAAGGAATATTTTTGTTAGTTACAACTTATAATGCAGGGGCCTGTTTGGGATTACAATACGTTATTTTTTTTTGGGATCTGAAATATAGTAGCAAGATTTAATTTCCAGGATGTGATAAGAAATAATCTAGGAGAGGATAAATAATAATCATCGTGATTTTGGTAAAACTCTGATTTAACTCAATTGTATTAGAGGTTGTTAATTAGAGGAGAAAATAACATAATAAGAGCTACTCCTAGGGGTGTAACTGTGTAAATGAGACGAGACAACTTGCGAGCTACTCGAGAGCCGAGATCGACTCGGTCAAAGCTCGACTCGAACTCGATCTCGAATCGAGATGTTTGTGAGTCGAGTTGAGCAACTCGATACTCGACTCGAAAACTAGTGAGAAGCTTGAATACCCAATTATCAATAGCAAAATACTTAATTCTACATTTTTCTACCTTATTGTTACTTTTAACATGAGACACTTGCAAGCTACTCGAAATCTACTCGGTCAAAGCTCGACTCGGTCAAAGCTCGGTCAAAACTTGACTCGAGTGAGATCGACTCAACTCAAACTCGACTTGAAATGCTAAAGAGTCGAGTCGAGCAAGCTCAAACTCGAACTCGACTCGCATCATTGACACCCCTAGGCCTACTCCTATGTCATATAGGTGGATTCCTTGGTTCGATGTTCACAAGCAGCATGGGACAGAGGAAGGGGATATGTATGATGTAGATCTTGTGAAATTAGATGTTTAGTAAAATTTTTGATTAGTTGTACAATATTGATTGTTACTTGACTTTACGTTGGTTTGTAATTGCCAGTTAGATGTCCTCTTAATGATTGTTAGTGATTTAGACGTAAAATAAAATTAACTATCAAATAGAGGTTGTCTTGTGTTTGAGTGGTACAATAAAAGAAAAAATTCTTACTGGAGGTGTAACTTTGTAGGTGAGAATCAATAGAGAGAAATGTATTTGAGTTTTGTAAAAGAAAGTAACAGAATGAATTAATGTTCTGTTTATTACAGCTCTGGTATTTATAGACCAGTTTGTTGTAACAAACTAACAGAAGAGAAAAGAGCTAAAAACAACTAACAAACTAATAGTGTTTATGCTAGCTTATTACAAACTGATGGATATAAACTCATATCCCCCCTTCAAGCTGGACTTGGGAAGAATGCACAAGACCAAGCTTGGAACATATTTGCTGATGTAGAGGCCCTGATAGAGGCTTTGTCAAGATGTCTGCTAGCTGTAGAGAACTAGGAACATGAGTAGTCTTGATGAAACCAGAAACCACTTGTTCACGAACATAATGGCAATCTCTGTTAAGGTGCTTGGTCCTCTCGTGAAACACAGGATTCTGTGCAATATGTTCAGCACCAGAATTGTCACAAAATAAGTTAATAGGTAAATTAATGTGCTGATACAAATCTTGCAATAAACCTTCAATCCAAACAATTTCAGCACTAGACATACTCCTGTATTCAGCTTCTGCACTAGATTTACTTACTGTTTTTTGTTTCTTGGTCTTCCATAAGACCAAGTGAGACCCCAAGAACATACAGTAAGAACTTAAAGACTTGCAACTGAACACACAAGAACTCCAATCAGCATCAAAGTAGGCTTGCAGTTGTAGATCACTAGTAGCAGAATAGTAAAGGCCAAGATCCAAGGTAGATTTCAAATATTTTACCACATACATAGCAGCTTGTAAATGTGGTTTCCTTGGACAACTAAGAAACTGACTCAGATGTTGTGTGGCATATGACAAGTCAGGCCTAGTTATATTTAGATGTAACAATCTCCCCACAAGCTGCCTATAAACTTCAGGATGTTCAAGAATGTCACCATCATCTACTGATAAACCAAGTCCTTTAGGTAAAGGAGCAGCAACAGGTTTGGCATTTGATAAGTTAAAGTCTTTGATGATATCAGAGATGTATTTTTTCTGATTAAGAAAAGTACCAGATTTATTTCTGTGTATTTCAATACCCTGAAAATATTTCATTTGACCCAAGTCTTTTATGGTATAAGCAGAGTTAAGAGCAGATTTCATTTGATCAATATGAACTTGACAAGTTCCAGTCAAGACCATATCATCTACATATACCAAAATCATAACAAATTCTCCATCTTGATGTCTAGTAAAAAGTGAATTAATAATCTTGGGTAGATTGAATAAAACCATGGCTCAGAAGAAATTTGCATAATTCCTTGTTCCACTGTCTGGAAGCTTGCTTCAGACCATATAAGGATCTCTTTAGTTTGCAAACTTCACCATCTTTAGCCTTTTTGTAACCTAATGGTGGCTTCATAAACACTTCTTCTTCTAGGAACCCATGTAGGAAGGCATTATTTATGTCAAGTTGACATAAAAGCCAACTTTTAGCAGTAGCCAAAGAAATAAGAATTCTGACAGTAGCTATTTTAGCTACAGGGGAGAAAGTATGAGTGTAATCAGTCCCTTCTACTTGTTGATATCCAACAGCCACTAACCTGGTTTTACATCTTTCAACATTCCCATCAGGAAGGTATTTAACCTTGAAAACCCATTTGGAAGATATAGCTTTCTTCCCAGCAGGTAATGTAGTCAAACACCATGTATCATTCTTTTCAAGAGCACTAAGTTCCTTATCCATTGCATCTTGCCACTCAGGAATCACAGAAGCTTGGTTATAGGATAAAGGCTCAGTAATAGGAGGAGAAGATACAGCAGAAAAGGAAAGAGAATTAGAAGAAGTTGGGAGAGTAGGACAAACATAATCAAGTAGTTTAACAGGAGGTTTAACAACTCTGGTTGTCTGTCTAACAGGAAAAATATCATTGACAGAAGTAATGTGAGTAGAAGAATAAACAGATGAAGAAGAATTAAGATTAACAGTAGCATCTGAAGAAACAGGAGCAGGAGAAGGAGAATGAGTAGGAGAATTAGGAACCTCATGACGATTTAAATGAACAGTAGGAGAACTGGTAGAAGAAATAGGAACCTCATGATGATTAGAAACATCATTATCAACATGATTCTCTCCTGTATTAGAAGAAATAGATGGTTGAATAGAAAGATTTTAAGTAGAAGTTTTGGTCAAAGGATGTAAGAAAGAATCAGAAATATCTATGATCAGTGTTAATATGTTCTG
Source organism: Beta corolliflora (assembly GCA_947648045.1). Classification (NCBI taxonomy): domain Eukaryota; kingdom Viridiplantae; phylum Streptophyta; class Magnoliopsida; order Caryophyllales; family Amaranthaceae; genus Beta; species Beta corolliflora. The sequence goes on along the minus strand of CANSZD010001022.1, from coordinate 1,182,187 downwards.
TAACAGCATCAAGAGATGTTTTATGGAAAGGAAAAGATTGTTCCCGAAAAATGATGTCTCTGGAAACAAAGCATTTCCTAGTTTTAAATCAAAAACTTTGTAACCTTTCTGTCCATATGGATATCCAATGAAAGTGCATTTAATGGCTTTAGGACTAAACTTGTCTTTCTTCCTATCTGTGTTGTATGCATATCATAAACACCCAAACACTCTAAGTGAATCATAATCAGGTAAGGTTTTGGTTACAATTTCATAAGGACTTTTCCAATCTAAGATGGGTGTGGGAATTTTATTAATGAGAAATGTGGCTGTAAGAAGACAATCACCCCAAAAATATGAAGGAAGATTGGATTGAAAAAGTAAAGCCCTAGAAATTTCTAACAAATGCTTGTGTTTTCTCTCAACTCTTCCATTTTGTTGAGGAACACCAGCTATACTTCTTTGGTGTAATATGCCTTTGTTACAGAACAAATTAAGACATTGATCTTGAACGATTTTTGTTCCATTATCAGATCAAACATTTTTAACATGCTTTTCATATTGAGTTTCAACTTGAATAAGAAAATTGGCAATGGTCTTATAAACTTGTAATATGTTTTTCAAGAGAAAAGTCCAAGTTGTTCTACTAAAGTCATCAAGAATGGTCAAGATATAAGATGCTCCATGGAGAGTTTTAACTTTATAAGGACCCCAAAGGTCAATGTGTATGAGAGAAAATATTTCAGTGGCTCTAGAATCACTTTTAGGAAAGGGAGTTCTATGATGCATGTTTGGCAAAAACACAACCTTCACAGAAAAAATTATCTATATGTGAACAAAGAGATGGAGCAATATGTTTCATTCTAGATAATGAAGAATGACCAAGTCTAGCATGTAAAAGCTCAAGGGAAAGTTTAGATGTATTTGTAGTTTTGGAAAGATTGGAATAAGCTTTGGAACTCTGAGTAGCAGGACACATAGTAAGGTAATATAAACCACCAATCTTAGTGCCTTGAATTATTTTCTTACCATTTGAAGCAAGAAACACACATTTAGACAAAGAAAATTTCACCTCAATCTTACTGTGAACAACCAATTGTCCAACAGACAGTAAGTTATGCTTAAAAGTAGGAACCAACAACACATTATATAGGGTGATATTTGCACATATAATCACATCACCTATCTCAGTCACATGAGTACATCTACCATCAGGTAATCCCACTTCAATAGCTTTTTCAAGTTTCCTTTTATTAGAAAATAAACTTGCATCGAAGGCCATAAAATCAGTTGCACCTGAATCAACTATCCAAGAATGAATAGAAGTAATACCCGCAAAATGAGCACGAAATGTATATGGTTGACTATTGGAAGATTCTCCAATAGTCTGCGCTTCCCTTGCATAGAATTTAAGAACTCCCGAAAACATGGAGTAAAGCATGCTGGTATCAACATGGTTGGCAGCTATAGATGATCCAATTAAAGGATCAGCTCCCATATATTCCAGAGGAGTATCCTCATAAGAGTTATCAGCAGCCACATGTGCAACTAACTTGCCAGAAGTGTTGTTAGGCACAAACTTCTTATGATACCAGTCAGGAAAACCAATGAGTTTGAAACATTGGTCCTTGGTATGTCCTTTACCCTTGCAATAATCACATCTCAGATTCATCTTTTCAAGTTTCTCCTTCCTCCAATCTCGCTTAACTCCAGAATTCCTTTGCACAGCCAAAGCACTCACTTCATGAGTTGAAAACTGATGTGCAGAAATTTGTTTTTGCATCTCAATTTGTTGAGCAAGAGAAAATGCTCTATTGAGAGAAGGTAAGGGATCCATAGAAAGAATATTGGTGATGACATAATCATCATTAATACCAAGCAAGAATTCTATAAGCTTCTCTTCTGCATGGAAATCCGCAATTTTCTTCAAGAAATTGCACGTACATTTAGACACAATTCCACAACTACAATCAGGAAAGTTTCTGAGATTTTGTAATTCATCCCATAGTCATTTCATCTTGCCAAAATATGCAACAATAGACATATTTTCTTGCTTCACTTTTCCGAGATCTTTCTTCAGCTGATAAATTTGTTGTCCATTGGACTGACCATACCTCTCACAAACTTCATGCCACAATTGAGTAGAACTCTCCACAAAAGTAAAATTCTCACCAATTTCTGGCTCCATTGAATTAACAAGCCAACAAGTAACTAGATAATCACATCTAATCCACCGATTAAACTCCTTATCATTAGAATCAGGTTTTGCAATTGAACCATCTAGAAAACCTATTTTGTTCTTCGCTACTAAAGCTCGCTTAACATTTCTCTTCCAGCTAACAAAATTGGTAGAATTCAGACTAATTGCTACCAATTTATTCATTGTTTGATCATAATTCGAGATATAGAAAGGATCGTTGTAATTGTTACCTACATTGCTGTCGCTAGTAGAAGAATTTGAGTTTTCTCCAGAAACTTCCGCCATTGATGAATCTTCAAGAATTTGAAACAAAATTCCAGAATCTTAAGAAGTTTACGAAGAATTTTACAAAACTAAGAAGAAATTTCAGTGCGAAAAATTCGCTAAGATGTAAGAATTCGAAGATTAAAGAAGATTGAGAATCAATTAACTCAATCAAAATTGATTTGAAGAATCGAAATTCAGGACAGGTTTAACTTACTCTGATACCATGGGAATAATAGAGAGAAATGTATTTGAGTTTTGTAAAAGAAAGTAACAGAATGAATTAATGTTATGTTATTACAGCTCTGGTATTTATAGACCAGTTTGTTGTAACAAACTAACAGAAGAGAAAAGAGCTAAAAACAACTAACAAACTAATAGTGTTTATGCTAGCTTATTACAAACTGAAGGATATAAACTCATAGTAGGCTTATAAAGCGAGTATTATTTATCTTTTCCTTTTCAACGTAAGATAATATTCTTTTGAACAACATAAAGAGACTCAAATGCTATATATATATGTTGATTATAACAAGGCCAAAGGACTAAATTTTTGGTAATTACATTATATAACCAAAATTAGTCACGATGATATAATTTTTTATAAAGCATATTTTGGAAATAATATAATAGCTGTTTAGGATTTTCAGATTTTTCGAGTATACTAGCAGTGGCGGATCCAGAAAGTTCAGCATGTGGGTTCGAACATGAGACGACTAGAATAATTTAGTAAAATTAAAATATATACCTTAGTTTAATTTTTTTAACTATAACCAAAAACACAAGGTGGGAATGCGTTAAGATTTTTTTAGGAAGACGAGAAATTTCATTGAAAACAATCAACATTTCTTTATAATTTTTTTTTAAAAAAATAACTAATTTTAAGTATATGTTGCATATACATTTAAAATGAAAATAAGAAATTAGACAAGGGAAAGAATTATATAAGGAAGCAAACAAGATAAATTAAATGAAAGAAAAGTTGGAAGAAGAAGGGAAGGTATTGCTAATTGCACGTAAAATACAAGAGAATATGGAAAGAAAAGGAAAAAAAAAAGAAACAAAAACTGTTGAGGTTTGGAGTCGAACCAGCGACCAACATATCAGGCACAGGTATTTATAATGTACCGTTGACCGTTGTACACGGACTACCACTCTGCTACAGCAAGCTTCTCAAACACATTGTTGCAAGATATTGTATTCAAGAGTTTTTTTCCTCTAATATTTGACAGTTTTTCCCATATCCACTATGGGTTCAACTGAACCCAGTGAACCCATAGTGGATACGTAATACTAGTAAGATAGTAAAGAGGCAATACGAAACATAACATACACTAATGCATAATGTTAGTTTGGACGGTTGATTTGACACAAATATATAATAGATCATCACATGTTATTTATCACATAATTTCTTTCTAGTAAAGCCACAAAAAAACCTTGATACGTATGCAAAATGCAGTGTACTACGATAATGCATTAATGTGTCATGCATGCCACATATTAAGCATCTAATCTCGCTAATAATCTCAGTGATCAACTGCCTGCTACTTTGTCAAAGTATATTCTTACATACTCTACGAACTGTTTACTACACCTAATAAGTTGCGGATAATTTGTATTATAAATACCTAAACCAATAATTATAAATGGCCTGCACCTTGTTACTTATAAGTTGTCGTCCTCCTTGTTTTTTTGTCTGCAGGAACTTGGGCAATGTAGAACATAGTCTTGGGGAATCAAATACTTGATGTTATATGTGTTGAAATTCCTTTAAATTAATAATTATTTGGAATTGCGTCCTAATTATTTAATCATTATATTATTTAATTTTTTATCTTTACATCATACACTAAATTTAAGAAAAAGTTAAGCTAGGGTTAGATCTTTTGCATGTTAAAGTTTTGGAAATGTATAATTAGAGTAGCTACAGAGAAAGAGTCGTACTTATGAGGCAGGGGTGAAAACTATGACCAAAATAAGGTGAATGGGATAAAGAGAAAAAATATTAAGCAAAATAAAAGTAGATTTTTTTTAAGTGTAATATATATTCATTTAAAAGCAGATTTGAATACATATAGAAAGGTCATTTTTGTATTCCTTTCTAGATCGCAAGAAGATTATAACTATAGAAAAAGTATACTCCTATTTAATATTATTATTATCGTTACTATTTAGATTTGCAAATTTCGAGAAAGTAGAATAAATAAAGTTTTTATTATGTTTGTTTTCTATTCTTTTCTATGTATTAGTTCTTTTTTTCCCCTCTTTTTATGGGTGTGCTTCTGCTAGCCATATGGCCAGGTTCAAAAGGAAAATACAACATAGATAAACTAGGGCAGAAGTCAGAACTAGTAGTGATAACAACGAAACTTTCCAAAATTATTAACAATGAAATGAAATCCCACTAAGATTATACTCTGGAGTAGGTATACCCCCTCTCTCTCTCTCTTGATTTCGTCAAGCAAAAAATTGGGGATACTAATAATTTGGATGTGGAATAGGACAAATTAAATTTCATTTTTTGATTTAGTACTAATTCTTCTTTAGAACTTTGGTTTCACTATAAATTGGGAAGTTATAAAGAAATAGTAGTACTTTATTTGAACAATCAGACGTCAAAACAACGAGTAGAACTTTTCTCTTGTAAGCAGCGTATCTAAATGCCATATGGACATATGGTCGCAAAAGTATGCATCAATTTTTTATAATTAGCAACAATGTTAGACTTTATAGGAAAATTCAATATCTCTGGATAATTAGCCAGGTCTTGGTCAATTATAAAATTTAGCCAATATTGTATGGACCCGTTTTTTTTTTTTTTGACAAGTATGGACCCGTTATTGCTTATTTCAGAAATTTCTCATTAAAATTACTGGTTTTAATTATCCGCGTAGCCTATTTTAAGACAATTCTTGCACAATTTAGTGGCTCAAATAATCCGTGTAAAAATGCAGAATTTTTCTTGTTTGTTGGAGTGTTTCTCTTTTTTTGTTTATGTATAGTTGGACTATTTCTCTAAAAGTTTCTTAAAATAAGAATAAGAAAATTACAAACTAAATTAATAACAGCAAATTGAAAGGGACTTGGTCAGTTGGATTTTACCGAAAAAGGAAACAGTAATTCTACTGTTAGATTGAAGTATGAGAAGACAAAATCGACTTTTAATTGAAATTGAATGCGTGGAGATTTTTATGAGTGACCTATAAGGGTGACTTTTAAGGGCACAAGAGGAAAGTTTTTAATAAAAGAGTGAGTAGGGCAATAAGAATATCTCGTGTAATATTACATTTATTTTTTTCTTTTTAAGGTAAGATGAATATCCCTTGTACAACACTACAAGTGGGGGGATATGGGGATCTCACTTTGTAAGGGGTAATAATCGAACCCTGGTCACAAAGTGAAAGGAGGGCCTCCAACTAATTAGGCCAACTTTAATTCGTAAATGTACATTTAATATGACATAGCCAATTACCTCTTAACAGAGCAAAAAACTTTCATTAATTTTTTAATTAATCTACATTTCTACAAAATTTCCTATTTTTCAAGGGTTGTGTTGAGAAACTGAGAGGGTTGAATGACTGATATATCAAATTTGTATGTGATTGGACGGCAATAAAACCATGCTAAAATATTTTGGTTGACAAGAAAGAAATAAAGAGTTCGGCTATACCACATAGGATTTACAAATTGAAGGTACATTGATATGTTTTATTGCTAATAATAATACTACAAAACTAATGCAACAATTGTACGGTTTGTTATTTTCAATTTATTTTTGCTTATCTAAACCTATTGTCACTGTAACAAACTTATTTGTAAGTGTATCAAACTTGAGTTTTGCTTATATGAACTTATCAAACTGGCCTTGTCAGTTTTTATCCGAACTTATGTTTTCTTATAAGTTATAAGGACTTAAAAAACGTGAAAAAGAATTTATAGGATATAATACTTAAAGAGAGTTAGTTTTGACTACATGGTATAAACCTACCTTTTTCTCACTACAAGTTTAATTTCCTTGCTAATTGCTCATTACTAACACAAATTAGCCAACTTGATGTCCAAGAAATTCAAAGAGGTGGGGAAGGGGAAGAGGGAAAAAGTCAAACCTATAGATGGCAGCAGAAGATAGTTCCTCATTTCACAACTATAGCCTATAAATACTAGTGTTATTAGGTGGATTCTCAACAACCATATTCCATATTCCATAACAACTCTATAAGAAATAAATCAAGCACATAACCCAATTCCACTATCCATATCAAATTTAGCAACAAACCAAAATCATTTCAATTGTTATTCTTTTGAGCATAATTAACACACAAAATGGCATCTAAGAAGATTACATGGGAGACCATTCTACCTAGTTGCTTCAAACCAAAAGTATCAAAACCCAAACCTAAACCCAAACACAGATCCAAAACTGAACCAAAACGAGTAGTACCAGCTAATTCTCCTCAAAGGATATCCATCTCAGACATTAACAACCCGAATTCGGAGATTTCGATCAACGATCTTTCGAGCTCATTAATCGGATCCAACCTTCAAGTATTTTCACTTGATGAACTCAGGATCATCTCTAACAACTTCTCTTATACGGGTAATTTCATTGGCGAAGGTGGATTCGGAGCTGTTTATAAAGGGTTCATTGATGATAAGCTTAGACCCGGGTTAAAAGCTCAAGCTGTGGCTATTAAAGTCTTGGATTTAGAAGGATCACAAGGCCATAATGAGTGGCTGGTAAATAACTAGCATCATCCCAAGAATATCATAATATAATATGTCACATTTGATTTTTGCAAAGTATAATATATGGTTTTGATATTTTCAGGCAGAAGTTATATATCTTGGTCAGTTAAGGCATCCTCATTTGGTGAAGTTGATAGGGTATTGCTGTGAAAATGAACAGAGAGTTCTTGTTTATGAATATATGGCTAGAGGCAACTTAGACAACCAATTATTCAGACGTAAGTAATTAAATTTTTTATGGCTTGTGGATATATAATTACCAAATAGTACTACCATAAAGTTTTGCGTGTTTTTTACGAAGTTTTTGACATGGTTATTGGTATGAATGCAGGGGTCTCTGTTGCCTTACCATGGTTGACAAGAATGAAAATTGCACTCGGAGCTGCCAAAGGCCTCGCATTCCTTCACGAAGCAAATAAGCCTGTGATTTTAAGAGATTTCAAGGCTGCAAATATTCTCTTAGATTCCGTAAGCTCTCATTTTTTACTATGTCCATATTTGATCCTCGACACTTATACTAAGAATTCAATTTATATAGAACATGTCTGACATGAGTTCTAGGGTCCGAGTAACATATGTTCTACTTAATATTTATCACGACTTCACCCAATTCATTTGGTTTATTTTACTTATCAAATATCATAATTTTTGGGTTTCAGAATTTTAAAGCAAAATTATCAGATTTTGGATATGCAAGAGATGGACCAGAAGGAGATAAAAGCCATGTAACGACGGAACACATCCTAGGCACCAAAGGTTATGTAGCTCCCGAATATGTAATGACAGGTAAATAATTTCAATTTCAATTTGAAATAATTAGTTATCTAAATAACATGTTAGTACGTGTTAACGTTGACGATTAATACTACTTGTATATTTTTTGTACTTCCTCTGCAAGAAATGCTTACAAATTCTAAGTTCTACCAACCAAATTTTTTTTTGTCAATATTCTAACAAGTTGGATATTAAACAAATTCTTCCAGGTCATTTAACAACCATGAGTGACGTCTACAGTTTTGGAGTAGTTCTTCTAGAGTTATTGACTGGCAAAAGATGCATGGACAAGACTCGTCCTCGTAGAGAACATTGCTTAGTTGAATGGGCTAGACCATTCCTCAAGGACTCGAGAAAAATTGCTATGATCATGGACCCAAGGCTCGACGGTCAGTACTCGGTTCAAGGGGTGAAGGTCACGACTATGTTAGCCTATCAATGCCTTAGCCATAACCCCAAGTCGCGGCCAACGATGAGTACGGTGGTTAAGACCTTGGAGCCACTCATGGTGATGAATGACATTCCAGGACATTTTGTGTATGTTGTACCAAAAGAAGGAGACAAAAAAGAGAGTGTAAACCAAGTTAAACAAAGGCAGCAAATAGATAATAACAGGGTTAGACACAATGCTTTACATAGGCGGCTGAGTAATGGAATACAAGCCCCTGGTTATGATAGATAAAGAAGGCACGAATTAATGCTTCTTTTTGAATAGGAAAATGTACATATATACAAAGGTTTTTTTTTTCTTTTCTTAAAGTTTTTTGACAACCAGATTAAGGATATACTCTTCTTTAGAATGAAAAGTAATGTAATTAGTGAATATAGTACTCTCAAATTAAAGAACAGATTAAGTTTGTGTGTAGTATTAGTTACTTAAGTCTTAATCAAAGAGCACAGGAGATGATGTATAAATTTGCATTTAAGAATTTCGATGCCTTGTACTTCATATATGTGTGTATGAGTAAGTTTGATAAAAATCTATATTTCAATTCAATTCAAACACAATATAAATTTGGGTTAAATTTATTTTGAATAAATCGGATTGAATTTGGACTTAAAAAAAAAAACAAGTTTTAGATTATTGGATTTAGATTAGGAGTGTCCAAATTAGAAGGCAGTAACATATGCCCCTAAAAAAAAGTAAAATACATGATTATTTTGTTTAGACCTTTTTTAGGCCAATTTTTTTACAGTGTCTTTCTTATGAATGAAGATTCTAGACCAAAGAAGTAATAAGTCCTACTGACTAATTGTATATGTGGATATATAATTAACCCTCTTTCTGAATAATGATAGCATGTTGATGTTGCACAATAAGAATTTTTTTAAGACTAGGTTCTCTTTATCACCTAAAATTTTGTTGATGAGCTTTCCTGAACTCTATTTTATTAAACATAATTGGATATAATAAGTCCTACTTGGACTTTATGTATGATTAGACCTAATCATCTCTTACTGAACCTTATTTTTCTCAAAACTTTGTTGTTTTAAGGGACGAACCCTAATTATGTCGTAATGTATAATAATGTCAAGAATTATTTTAAAAATTTTGGGCTAATAATATTTGGGATTGTAAGTATAACTTTTGTATTCATATAGTTACCCATTATAAGTAAGTTGTGATGATTTTTTTTTTTGAGAGAAAAGCTGTGATGATTGTATTATGGCTAAATATGTTAATTTCACTAATTTGAATTTTCGAATTGGATCCAAATTAGAAAGTACTAAATCAATATGATCAGATTAGGTTTACTGTGCATTCATATTTGATTTGGTCTAAATTTTAAAAAACCGATATTTATGGTATTGGGACCCAATCTACATAAGTACTATTTAACCTATTATCAAAAGGTATAATTCAAAGTGATCTAAAATCTTAAGAGTCCGTTTTTGAAGAGACGGTCTCACGTTAGTGCTAACGTGAGACCAGCTGATGTCATGCTGACATCACGCGCATACATCAAACCAGCACCAGAATTAGTTAAGCGCTTGAACTTATTAGTTATGCTAGCCTTAAATTGCTTCTGGATGAATTAGTTAATTGCTGAAGTATATTAATTAGTTAAGCGGTGAAGTACATTAGTTAAGCGGTGAAGTACATTAGTTAAGTGGTGAAATATATTAGTTAAGCGCTGAAACATATTAGTTATAACATAGAAACCAGATTATAACGCATTTTATTTTTTCAATCACAACAATACCACAAATGTACATGTGCAAAAGGTGGACTAGATTTGCAAAGAGCGAAGTGTGGAAAAGAGAAATCTCTGGAACAGTTATAAACAACGTAAACCCATGGGGATATGAAACCGAAAGAAAGTTCTCCAATCTCATTCTCAAAAGTCAAGATAATGAAGATGCAAGAAAGGTACTGCAAGAAATCTACAAGACTATTGCTGCAAGTATAACCAAAGTCTTAACTACAAAACCAATTATAGAAGAACAATGCTCATCAAGTACAACTATATTGGTTATTTTAGATTCCGAACGTGCAAAAACAAATTAATGAGAAAACGTGTAAGGAAGAAAAGTAATTTTAAGAAGACTAAAAAAACAAATTCCAAGAACCAAAATGAAATTGGTAGAATTACTCCAAATGCTAGGTTGTTTTAAGTTCTTTTTTCAGATTGTCTTTTGTATTTGACATTTTAGATTTATAAAAAAGTAATTTTTTCGTTTATATTGGAAACTAAATAATGCTCAATAGATCTTAACTAATTATAGAACAACACTAACTAATGTACTGGATATGTTAACTAAAAAATAATGTAAGTCTATATATAGATTACCAACTCTAAACTATTGTTCTAAAATACTTAACTAATTCGCCAAAAACATTAACTAATTCGCCAAAAATATTATCGTAAGAACTTGTGAGACACGGTCCGTTTTTGAAAAACATATCTTTTGGATTTGGGCAGGTCTCACATTAAGACTAACGTGAGACTGTCTTTTCCAGTAATTTGTGAAATCTTAAATAATCCAACCCGACGGACTTGTTTAATTAGGAGGCCTTTCATTAATCATCATTATTCGGACCAAGTAAATTACATTATAAAAACACAAATTCTTGGAAAAGACGGTCTCACGTTAGTCTTAACGTGAGACCAACCCAAATCCAAGAGATATATGTTTTTCAAAAATGCATCGCGTCTCACAAATTCTCATGATAATATTTTTGGTGAATTAATTAATATTTTAATATTTTTGGTATATTAGTTAAGTATTTTAGCACAATAATTTAGAGCTGGTAATATATATGTAGACTTACATTATTTTTTAGTTAACATATCCAGTACATTAGTTAGTGTTGTTCAATAATTAGTTAAGATCAATTGAGCATTATTTAGTTTCCAATATAAACGAAGAAATAAGTTTTTAAATAAATCTAGAATGTAAAATACAAAAGACAACTTGAAAAAAGAACTTAAAATAACCTAGCATTTAGAGTAATTGTGCCAATTTCAGTTTGGTTTTTGGAATTTGTTTTTTTAGTCTTCTTAAAATTACTTTTTCTTCCTTACACTTCTTCCCTTTAATTTGTTTTTGCATAATCTGAGTCTAAAATAACCAATGTAGTTGTACTTGATGAGCATTGTTCTTCTATAATTGGTTTTGTAGTTAAGACTTTGGTTATACTTGCAGCGGTAATCTTGTAGAATTCTTGCAGTACCTTTCTTGCATCTTCATTATCTTGACTTTTGAGAATGATATTGTAGAACTTTCTTGCGGTTTCATATCGCCATGGGGTTACGTTGTTTGTAACTACTCCAGAGATTTCTCTATCCATTTCTTTTTTCCACACTTCGCTGTTTGTAAATCTAGTCCGCCTTTTGCACATGTACCTATGTGGTATTGTTGTGATTGAACAAATAAAATGCGTTATAATTTGGTTTTTAAGTATAACTAATATATTTCAGCGCTTAACTAATATACTTTACCGCTTAACTAATATATTTCAACACTTACCTAATTTATCCAGAAACAATTTAAGGCTAGCATAATTAATAGGTCCGAGCGCTTAACTAATTCTGGTGCTGGTTTGATGCACGCGCGTGATGTCAGCATGATATCAACTGGTCTCACTTTTTAACACTAACGTGAGACCGTCTCTTCAAAAACGGACTCTTATAAAAAATGCTTTTTTATTGAAGTTTTTGAGTTTGGGCTGAATTTGAGTGACCAACCAATTGATTTTGATCTTATCATTTTGGAGAAAATAGGAGTATAAACTTTATTGTTGTGCACCAAAGAGAAATATCTTAAAGTAGGTAATAGTACTGGACAGTGGACAAAGACTTTGTATATTACCACTTAATACTTAATAGGGATGTCTGATGGTATGACGTCAACGAGGAAATAGTGCTCCAAATTAATACTTCCTCCTAACATAAGAACATAGAGGTAGCAAATAGTAGATTATTTGGGTCGGATTTTGTTAGGTCAATTCAAATACGAGTTATACTTGAATGATAACCAAAATATTTCGAGTTAAGTATTTATCCGGGTCTAATGTCAATTTACAAACCAAATAATTGTTAACTATTGCATTATTTTCAAAAGGACAAGTGGAAGTAGAATATCAGTGTTGATTTATTTAAATTGAAGCTTAGTGACACTAGAAGGCGCAATGCCTCTTATTATTTATGGACAAATGATAAATATTAGATGTAGCTGAAATTGTAGTAGTAATTTAAGTAATTTTGGTATTAAATTTTTCAAAAAATTATCTTTAACTTAGATTTTACTAAGGAACGAACTTACAATATATTTGAAAGATAATATAATCTCCATTGGACTAATGATAATTAATTGATATTTAAGTTTAGGAACAAAGTCTTGATGCAAGGTTTATTGTAATGATGGTTTAATCTTAAATACCTCTTTTTCTTTACAAATTTCATTGTTACTTTAATTTAGAGGTGATATTGAGTTGAAATGGTTATTTATGCAAGATATACACATGTTTGGCGGTGTTGGAATTATATACAAATCCATTACCATTACAAACAAATTATACGAATTACCAAACAATCTGTTAGTGCTAATGGTGAAATATTTCAAGGCATTGAAGGTTGGATGGTTGTCACAACTTAGTTTTGTAGTATAGGATAAGTGAAGTTGGTGAAATTTAGCTCATTTGGTTGTATATTGACTTTTATAGCTCACTTTATTATTGTAAATTCACTTTTTCTATCCATCAAGATTGTAATATTGATTGAATTATTTTTCTTTTGGTGCTAAGATTGAGTGAATATATAGTATAATAGAATGGCAATTATAGATGATCAGGATTCTTACTAGTGCTAATTAGATGACTTCGATATCTTAGAGGAGTTCTTCCTTTCTCTCAGTCTAAGATAATATAGTAACCGAAAAAATATTATCTTCATTACTAAATAGGTCTTCTTTAGAGCAATGGTCAACCTTCCGAATCTCTAAGTAACAATAGTAAAATTAATTGAAGACTTTTATCAAAGTCATTTGACCTATATTAAAAGACTTATAAATTGACGTGAATGTCAACTAGCTTATATGGTAAAGTATTTTGCGTACTCCAAAATTTGAAATTAAATCCCCGATACAATATTACTTCTTCAACTTTCAATATTCGAAAAACGCAAAACCAAATTGAGACACATCTTTAATTGATTGATCAAGTATGTCATCATCATCAGTCATGCATTACTATTACTTATAGTCAGATTCTTTCTATTAGGTGCACCAATCCACAGAATTTCAGTCATCATCCCAAATCATCACTTTACATGTACTTAAATTTTCTCCAAAATTGATAACTTTAAAAGAGAATAGGTTAGTTAATTAGACAAAATTCAGATGGATATATATTAGCAAACCGGCCACATTCAGAGCTACTAAAATTATTAACGAAGAAGTATATGATTATAAAGCGTAAGGACGGCTACTTGAGCGAAGGAATTGATATACCAACTAACATATCCCTTAATTCTCTGACTTTCTGCCTTCTCATTATATTATAATGTATCAATGTAACATAGATTCAAATATAGGGATGCCTAATTCTTAGACAAACTAAACACTGACATCGTTCTAGAACGTTACCTCATGTTTACCAATCAGGAAGCGTCTCTTATATTATTGTCTGTTGTACTATCTATCATTTTATTGGAGAGACAACTAAGAAACTAATCATGTTGCAATTTATGAACTCAATGGTGTTAGTGTTTATGAGTAGTAGAATTAAAAATTGTTATTTTGGGTGTCAAAGAGTTGTATGAACGGGTAATTATATATAGTAGCTTTAATGGGTGAACTGAAATTAGAGTTTTTGGGCAGATTATTGTCCATGTGAACAATTTCTTCTTTTAGTCAGTTTTGGTATAGGTGGTTTCTTAAGATTTACCTATATTATTGCCACGGTTATTATATTAGCCGAGAATAACTTAGGGTTTTTTGGGATTTAAAGGGTTATAATATATGTATTCAAATATATTATCTCTATGTAGGGAGCTCGGTCAGGAGTTTGAAGAGGTGTGGTACACTTTTATCTCAACTAGTTGTTGGACCGCGCGCAAGGTAGCGAAAATGATTGCAAATGACTAAATATAAGCATTAGCATAATCGAGCTAAGGAAAACAAAAGCATGTGAACTTGGTAGTTTAAAAACATAAGGTAAGTAGCTTGCTTAACATATATGCATATAGCCGTTGTTAGTTCAAGCTATTTTAGGTTAAAAAACACTGCAAGGGCAATAATTAACTTGGTATTTTCTAAAACTCCCTAGGATCATTATTATATCTATTACAAGAACTTAATCATGCCTAGTAGCAAAAGGGATTAGTTCATAAGAGGCAATAATTAACTGTAAGGGGCACACTATTAACAACATGCAAAATATTAAGCAAAAGGATCCCTTGAGTGGGTGATGCGAGAGCTTAGTTGCTAGGGTCGGCAAGACCCCGAGTGGTAAGTACATGAGTAGCCTGACGTGCAACAACCTTAGTGCTAAGTCCAAGGGCAGCCTCATGTGCATCAGTGTGCTAATCTGTAAACTTAGCAACATGCTTGAGTTTGAGATTAGCACTATGATAAATCAGTAGACAACATATGATATTCTATCATGAAAGGAAAACCTTAATTTTCTTAAGGTCAAAGCATATTTAACAAGTATAGCAACTGCACTTTAACAGATGACAACCTTTGAGACAATAAGGAACCCCATACCACAAGTTATGAATCCTATAATTGTATCCTACAAGGGTTTTCTTAATTTGAAATTATGTCTGCATTTTCCTATTACTCAATATTTACTATCAATAGTTACTGACATGCCTCTTTATAGCTCGTAAACTTACTCATAAATTTAGCAAATAGAATTAGAAGTTACTGAAACTAATTAAATATAGCATTCCAGTGTTTTCAAAATTATGCTTCTTTAATTACTCTAAGCACAAATTTAGTTGACATAACATGAAGTATAACCTTCTCACAATTTTTTGCGGGCCGACAGGGTAGGGAGGCATCACTCCGAAGTTTCTTCTATTGGCAAACAAAATATTCATTGTGAATGAGTAAAACCCTAACTAAACCAAGAAAATTATGTATAAAGTTTATCAAAACTAACATGGGTGCATGACCTTTACATACGGTCGGTGCTCAGCGGAGCGGAGTAAGTGTTTCAAGGACAAACCGACAGTCACAAATGATACTTCAATATAGCTAAGTCGATCCTTATTAACATCACACATTAAAACCATTCTAAGAGTCATTACTACAACATTTCCATATATAGGATCTAGGAGCAAGCAATCAAGATCTTCAATCCGAGTCAGGCTCAGAAAACTACTTGTTACCAGTAAGTAACCCCTTAACCGGACTGCCAGGGTGAGGAATAGGAGTACTGCAATATAAGCCGCCACGAATATACGTTTCATCTACAAGACGATATGATTGATTCAATTTATTTCTGAAAAAGGGAAGAGCGGACGTGATTTTGGATAATGGGTGCTGAAGTCAAAGAACATGGGTGTGTTGGTAAAAAGAGCACACATAAAATGTTCATGTATCGGAAGAAAGCAATTATATGCCTAATGATTGTGATGCACATACCGCATCAAGGACCATTAGAAACAAAACATGTGAAAGCTAAGCCAACAGTATAATAAAGCCATTACCATGAATCAGGAGAACCTGATTAGTTTAAGTTGAGAAAGTTTAAATTATTCATGAGAAACCATCTATTGACTAAAAAAACCAAATGAAATTGATCGTTCAGTAGAAGCCATTTTCATCAATAAAAGCACCAACATAAATTCCATTGAATCATCAAATGAGAAGATAAGTTCAAGATAATAGAAAATGTAGTTGTTTAGAAGAAAAAGTGATCTTCTATTTTGCAATTGATCTTCTTTTTGCAATTTAAGATCAGGGAATTTCTTTTGGATACAACATTGCACTCCAGAAAAAGTCAGGTCAATAGTACCTCAAGAGCAGGTCTATTCATTATTAGTATATCGCAAGTATGAAAATTCCACTCTCAAATAGTTTCATACAACACAATTTAATAGAGAAACCAACTGTATTATGCAGGGAAAAACATTAACATCGGTCTTTTCCTAAGGCTTCACCTTGAATTCTGAAGTCTAACCATTTTAAATGCTTACTTGATAAAATCCGATGAAAATGAAAGTGATTACAATAATCTGAGAAACAACTTATAGTGTAATAGGTTCCGCCGCTGCTCACTTTTTCTTCTAAACAGCAACGCTGGTCTTGAATTGCAAAATTATCTTTTTCTTCCAAAAGTTCAATTGTAATTCTTGAACTTTTCTTGAGCAGTGGAAGATAATAGAAAAAACCAATTAACAATTCCAAAAGTTTGACCCTTGATCTCTTGCAAAATATGAAAATAGGGGAAAAGATCAAGGGTCTTATCAACAATTAGCTCTCCCTTTCCTCCTCCATTCTTCTTCCTCCTGTTAAGTAGAGCTTACCAAGGCATAATTATTGATAATACATGTACACACGTAACCCAAGTCTATTGCCAAAAGATCAATGAATAATAGATTAAGAAACCATGAGATAGCTATAAAACCATCGTCACATGATAGAGGCTCAGTCTATGTAGCTTTTGCTAAAAAGCAAGCAATTTCTCAAAGCCATGATAATAATTTGCCATTCCAAAAAGAACATATAATCCTCAATCCATCCTAGAAAATTTACCAAGGCATATTATACTCAATTCTTTGAATACGAAATCAGAAATTACATACACATACAACTCGATAATAAACAACTTCAATGTACCTAGTCCATTAGAGCCAAGCTTTTATCAATAAAACATCGACATTTGCAATTCCATAAAAATGCAAACTATAATGGGTTCACTAAAAGATCGAAATTTCAATAACAAATGAATGAAAAAAAAAACTAACCGGTAATTATAAGTAACCCAAATGAGAGTTGCTTCAATAACAAAACTCGTTTTTCCTTAAACCTCCCAGCTAATACAATCAACATTGTCCCAAGTGTGATACTTGCCCTGCACATTTCCTATAAAATCCAAATTATTACTCAAAAAAAAAAAGATTCACCCAAAAAAAGTAAAAATGAGAAAACCTGAGCGAAAATGAAGGCGAATTATCTAGGTTAGGGAGGAAGATGAAGATGGAGGGTTCAAAACGAAGAGAGACGAGTTTTTCAGACAGTGTACGCTGCATAAACATGAATCAAGACTACAATCAGAACCGAATCAAGATCAAGATCAACTAATTAACACAACAACGTGATCAGAATCACACCAGTTCGTCCTTAATACCTCCTGCTCTCAAATTGTATCAACAAACTTTAATCAGAGGAAAAACTTAATTGAATATCTCATTGCATTTCACATATTTAAATCACAATCCCTAATCAACACAGTTAGGTTAGTACTTTCCAATTGAACCAAAAAAATTCAATCAAATAACAAAACCTAATTTCAATTGAACCAAAAAAATTCAATCAAATAACAAAACCTAATTGTCAAATCACGACATTTTTCATGGCATTTCATATCGATTTCAATTGGCACATGGAAATAAAAAGAAGTAGGAGAAAGAAACCTTGCCAGTGAGTTTTCCTAAGCGCCGGAAAAGCGGAGGATAGAGAAACTTGAAGAAGATAATCGCTCTTCTGGCAGTCGCCGATGAACGGAGAGAATGTTCGAAGTTACTTGATCTTTTTGGTAAGAAACGAAGAGGGTTTAAGGAGGGTTTTGAATGCGGGGGTTTTGGTGGGAGTGAGGAGAGAGAAAGGAAGAGGAGGAAACTGGAAAGAGGAGAGTGAAAATGGAAGAGCGAGATACAGAGAGAAGAGAGATGCAGAGAATAGGAGACAAACAGACACGACTCACCGGGCAGAGTAAGGGCAGGCCAGCAATTCCAAAAAGTTGAAAGGGTAAAGCGGTAAGTCCACTGTTACTAAGCTACAGTAGATCAACTTCTCACTTTTTAATGGGTATGGATGAGTCAAAACCAAGTGGCGGACAAGATGGCGAAGGAGTGTAGGTTTAGTTCTCTAGAAAGCAATGTAAGTAGGATTATCCCTAATCCCCTAGTTATTGTATGAGTGACTTGAACTCGCTGTGTATTGTGGATTATGAAGGTTTAATTTTAATTGAATGATTGCTTTCGTACCAAAAAAAGGGTTCTAATGTCTTGCTTTCGTACCAAAAAAAGGGTTCTAATGTCTTACGTACAAAAGGTTTGTAAAGCTAATTCAAGCCAAGATGTAACTACACATGTGAGAGAGAGAGAGAGAGAGAGAGAGAGAGAGAGAGAGAGAGAGAGAGAGAGAGTGTGTGTGTGTGTGTGTGTTAGTTTTTTCTCCGTGAGAGAGTTATATTTTCTCAATTATTTATCTTCTTAATTGAATTCTCCATAAAAGCTGATAAGGATATTTCATCGCTTGCCAGATAGAGTAGATTATGTTGATCAAACCACGTATATGTATCGTTCATTTTATCTACTTTTATCTTTTCATCTTTATGTTCTACATTTTGCTATAATTAAACATGTTACTCGATCCTGAATTCTATAACAATTACTTACTCACAAAAATGAAATTTCTTCTGGAGAGCTCAATAGATAGCTTGTACATTTGCAACTTTGTAATTTTGATATGTTTTATATTCATTATTAACATCATAAATTGATGGTAGAAACATACAATCCTAATGATCTTTTAGTGGCTAATTATTGTGAAACGGAATCCTAAATAGGTCGCAATTGGATTATAGAAATTTTAATCCTACAAATTAAGTAACTAGTCGTTTCCCTCTCTCTATGTTTTTTTGGTAAGTAAGAGTAATATATAAACCACAAAAACACAATACACCTACAAGGCCGAGTGAACATCACCCACCAACACACATAAGCTGGACATACCCAGCATCAAACATCACAAATTCTCAAACCAACTCCTATCAGCTCTATTAACTTTTGAACTCATAATCTGCACAATTCTATGTTTAACTATGTATTTAACTTCCTTTACACTATGATCTATAGTATTAACTACATTGTCCCAGTATGCACTATTCATGTTCTTCCATATCATATAAACCATAGCAGACATAGTAGCCAGAGCAACATGTCTTTTGAATTTAGTACCTTTGTACCTGCTCCTTAGTCATCTACACATCTGAACAATAGGTCTGCCCAGCCACTCCATCACATCCTTCATACAGCTTTGGCTAAAGAAACCGCCAAAGAATAAATGTGCATTGTTTTCAGGGTGCTGTTGACACAGCAAGCAGCTATCAGAATCACACAAGTGCAACCTCTTTAATCTGGTTCTGGTTTTCAGCCTATCTTGCACAACAAGCCATAAAATGACCGGTGCTTAGGCATATCAGACTGCTCCACACACAAGTGTAGGAACGTAAACTGGTAACAACTAAAACACACTTATCTGACAACCGTGGCGTGAGAAGATCACTGCCCTAAAGTTGAATTTGCCCCGCAACAACACACATACTCACAACAATCAACCTCCAGGGATACACGGAATCTGCGTTTCCGGTGTTGATAGAAAAGCAGATTGAGAACGATCTTGAATATTGCCCAGAATAATAGAGGAGAAAGAAAGAGAAGAGAAGATGTAATTGTGTGTTTCTCTCTTCCAAATGAATACCAAAACACTAGTATTTATAGGGAGAGGAAAACCAAATGAGATTATAACATGGCTGAAATCGTGGGAAAAACGGTCAATAAATGGGGAAGATAATGGCAGCAGATCAGGAGAGAAATTAGGGAAAAACCGTAATATTAAGAGAGAGATTAGGGGAAAAAATGGTAACTTAAGACTGATAAAAACGGTTATTAAATGCTGACAAAAAATGGCCCAAAAAGATAGTTAAGTTAAGTTTATTCCCCAAGGCCCAAGGCCCAAGGCCCTGGCCCGGACCGGGCAGGCGGCGCGTGTGTGGCAACCACACATCACCACAAACCCACTAAAAGCCTCATTGCTACTCAACTCAAAGGGTAGAGGAAGAGTAATGGTTATAAACCTTACTTTTCCCTTCAATTCTTTCAATGTGGGACAAAAGATAAAATAGACTCTTCGTATTCTTTTGAAGCAAACTTTGAGTTTCTACTATAAACTCCTATAAACTCCAACAATCCCCCACATGATTCAAAAGAACAAAATAGAAAGAAACATGGCTGGAACAAGATGATATGGGCAATAGATACTAGGTTTTGAAGTATCAATGTCTTATGGACTTGAATTGTCACTCAGTCCATACAAATATGTCCTACTATCGTAATAGGTAGATTTCTCTTTGAACCTTTCACGAAGTTAGCAAAGCATATTTGCGCACTCAACCTTTTTCAAATCAAGAAACGTTCTCGCAATTGTAATATCGGTGCCCCACAATTAGCTAGCCTGGATTCTCATGAATGCTCTAGAGAGCCTAAGCCTTCTGACTCTCATAGGGGATCGGGCGTAACCCCCACATTCACATAGGTAAGTTCATCAAGTTTGTACTGTCACAAACCACCTTAAGTAAGGCTATGAACTTATTAAGAGCTCTATGCTCAACCTTACACATATAACAGTAGGTTAAAACAAAATACTACATCACTTTTATTAATAGGAATGGTAGTAGTATACAATAACTTGAGTTCTTTTGTGATTTCGTTTGACCCTTTGAACTTAGGAATTCCTAAGAAGGGTATCCATCACAATTCACTCCACAATAGGCTTTAAATCCATTCCTTGTGCTGACTCCAGCACCATTTTTCTACAAAGGCCTTTGGTGAGAGGATCAGCAATATTCCTCTCTGACTTTACATACTCGAGTGATAACACATTACTTTTAATTAAATTTCTAACTACGGCATGCCTTAAGCGAATATGCCTTCTCTTTCCATTATAGGCTTGATTATTCGCTACCCCAATTGCTGCTTGCGAGTCACACTGCAAAGAAACTGATGGAGCTGGCTTCCCCCACAATGGAATATCAGCAAGTAAACTCCTTATCCATTCAGCTTCTTAACCTGCCAATTCTAAAGCAATAAACTCAGATTCCATTGTAGACACTAGTGGAAAAAACATCTTTTGCTACTTATCAAATGCTTGGGTTGACTAATCAACCCGAGCATTTGTGAAGATTTTAGTAAAAAAATTTCACAAAGGCTCGTGTTGTTTAGTCAACCGGAGCATTTGACATCAAATGCTCCGGTTGACTAAACAACACGAGCCTTTGTGAATTTATGCTCCGTTTAATCGACGGAGCATTTGAATCATTGAGCGTTAGCTTTTTTTTCTTTGGTGAAACTGCTCCCCTGCTAATTTAATCAAATATTAATTAATCGACCCTATAGACATATAGTTCGGTTCCTCCCTCTCTTATCAATTTTCGCTCTCTCATTCAAAGTCCTCCATCGTCCCTCCCTCCCAAGTTGTTCGCTTCCTCCCCCACTCCCGCCCGTCCTCCGTCGTCGTCCTTCGCTTCCTCCCCCCACTCGCCCGTCCTCCGTCGTCGTCGCCGTAGTATCTCTCAAGTCGTTCGTCTGTTTGGTTAGGGTTTAGACTTCGCTTCCTCCGCCGGAGTTCGATTGGAACTCGCTTCGCTCAAGTCCCTCTTTATCGCCAGTCTGCCGCAGTTCGAAGTCTGCCGCAGTTCAAGTCTGCCGCAAAGAGGTTTCATTCGCTGAAGTCTGGCCACTCGAATTCGCTAGCGCAAGTCCTGCCGCACTCGAATCATTCTCGTCGCACTCGAATCATTCCCGCCGCATACTCCTTCGGGTTCGAATTTGACGTTTCTTCAATTTCCCTAACTCGCTTCAGTGCTATTTTATCATAATTTCTAGGTTTTCCTTAATTACTCAAAATAATTCACCACAACTCTATTACTCTATCATACAAGAACAATGCTTAATGCCAAAAGAATGACAATCTTGCTCTTTCAAGATTATACGTGGGAGAATAATTTGGGTTAAACTTTATTTTGATATTAATTTGTTTAATGGAGCTGAATATTGGATGGAATTAATAATTTAAGATTTTTTAGAGTAATTTCTTACTTTTTTGGTGGTGTCATGGGTTGTTGAATTAGTAACTTGCCCTAGTTAGGTTTGGAATTGGCGTATGTGTTCGGTTAATTTATAATTCAATTTTGTAATTGTGGAAAATACCCTTAACATTTTTGGTACAATCGTTTAGTTCTCTATATTTCCATTGCGACTTTAAATTCGGCCAACAAAGCACATAGAGAGTTTAGACAAGAGATTAGGCACTTAACTTGATTTTAGAGACTTTAAAATACCCTTAACAATTTTGTAATTGTTGACGATTTTCATTCTAACTTAACTTGATTCTTCTTTTAGTGCACTTTATGAAGATTTACTTGGATGTGATTCTGTTTCAAAAGTTGGGTGGTTATGTCCACAAGAGATTCGTGATGCCAATTGCTTGCACAACCATGCAGAAGCGAATGAGTACATTCAAAGGAGTATTAGGCAATGTGTT
This sequence comes from Beta corolliflora, assembly GCA_947648045.1. Taxonomy (NCBI): domain Eukaryota; kingdom Viridiplantae; phylum Streptophyta; class Magnoliopsida; order Caryophyllales; family Amaranthaceae; genus Beta; species Beta corolliflora. The sequence goes on along the minus strand of CANSZD010001022.1, from coordinate 1,159,221 downwards.
CGATCGGGAGATAAGTATATTATTGCTCCATACATTGAAGAGTATGTTTTAGTACCTACTTGATAATGTCTTTTCATAATACTATTTTGGATAACTACTATAGGTACAAATATTTATATGATTGTTGAACTTAAAATTTTTATTATAGTTCTCATTGGATGCTCTTGGTGATATCTCCTTCAAATCACACAATATACCATTTTGATTCTCTCGCGTCGAGAACCACCCCGAGGCTTACTAATCAAAAGCATATTGAATAGGTATTGTTATATTTTCATTTCCTTTTAGGTCTTCATTAACATGCATGACATTGTCACTATTATAAAATGTTGTGTTGTAGTGTGATGAAGAAATTGCGTGATAATGGTCCAAGAAGAGCCACACTTCCTCTATGGAAATCGGTGAAGGTAATTAAATGATTTCGGTTGTCCTCTATCTTTAAGTTATTAGTTTCCCTGATTTATTGATTAGAATTTTAAGAATTATTTTTTTAATATGTTTTTGAATTTAGTGTGCACAACAACATGACGGGGTTGCTTGCGGCTATTATGTGATGAGGTTTATGTACGATATAATTTCTTCTTGCACGAATTTGATGATCTAGAGAAGGTTCGTAACATTTCATCCCCCTTACAAACTATGACTTGGTTTTCTCCTAATTAGCCCTTTACTTGCACAACATTGACTAGAATGGTCAAATACGACGTATAATCATCCTAGTAATCCTAAAACAATTATTAGATTAGATTGTAAGCTAAAATTACATGCTATGGTATGAAATAGATGAATTGGAACCAAAACGAGCTAAAACGACCTTGAAATGACCTTTACTTGCACAACATTGACTAGAATGGTCAAATACGACGTATAATCATCCTAATAATCCTAAAACAATTATTAGATTAGATTGTAAGCTAAAATTACATGCTATGGTATGAAATAGATGAATTGGAACCAAAACGAGCTAAAACGACCTTGAAATGACCTTTACTTGCACAAAGTTGACGAGAACGATCAACTTTGACTTGTAATCATCCTATTAATACTAAAACAACATATTAGAGTAGATTGTAAGCTAAAATTACATGCTATGGTATGAAATAGATAAATTGGAACCAAAACGAGCTAAAACGACCTTGAAATGACCTTTACTTGCACAAAGTTGATGAGAACGATCAACTTTGACTTGTAATCATCCTAGTAATACTAAAACAATATATTAGAGTAGATTATAATTAAAATTTACATGCTATGTTATGAAATGGATGAATTGGATTCAAAACGGGTTAAAACGATCTTGAAATGACCTAACTTGCTCAAAGTTGACGAGACGATCAACTTTGACTTGTAATCTTACTAGTAATCCTAAAACAACATATTAGAGTACATTATAAGTTAAAATTACATGCTATGGTATATAAATGTATGAATTGGAACCAAAACGGGCTAAAACAACCTTAAAATGACCTTTACTTGCATAAAGTTGACGAGAACGATCAACTTTGACTTGCAAACATTCTAGTAATCCTAAAACAATTATTAGATTAGATTGTAAGCTAAAATTACATGCTATGGTATGAAATAGATGAATTGGAACCAAAACGAGCTAAAACGACCTTGAAATGACCTTTACTTGCACAACATTGACTAGAATGGTCAAATAAGACGTATAATCATCCTAATAATCCTAAAACAATTATTAGATTAGATTGTAAGCTAAAATTACATGCTATGGTATGAAATAGATGAATTGGAACCAAAACGAGCTAAAAACGACCTTGAAATGACCTTTACTTGCACAAAGTTGACTAGAACGATCAACTTTGACTTGTAATCATCCTATTAATACTAAAACAACATATTAGAGTAGATTGTAAGCTAAAATTACATGCTATGGTATGAAATAGATAAATTGGAACCAAAACGAGCTAAAACGACCTTGAAATGACCTTTACTTGCACAAAGTTGATGAGAACGATCAACTTTGACTTGTAATCATCCTAGTAATACTAAAACAATATATTAGAGTAGATTATAATTAAAATTTACATGCTATGTTATGAAATGGATGAATTGGATTCAAAACGGGTTAAAACGATCTTGAAATGACCTAACTTGCTCAAAGTTGACGAGAACGATCAACTTTGACTTGTAATCTTACTAGTAATCCTAAAACAACATATTAGAGTACATTATAAGTTAAAATTACATGCTATGGTATATAAATGTATGAATTGGAACCAAAACGGGCTAAAACAACCTTAAAATGACCTTTACTTGCATAAAGTTGACGAGAACGATCAACTTTGACTTGCAATCATCCTAGTAATCCTAAAACAATTATTAGATTAGATTGTAAGCTAAAATTACATGCTATGGTATGAAATAGATGAATTGGAACCAAAACGAGCTAAAACGACCTTGAAATGACCTTTACTTGCACAACATTGACTAGAATGGTCAAATACGACGTATAATCATCCTAATAATCCTAAAACAATTATTAGATTAGATTGTAAGCTAAAATTACATGCTATGGTATGAAATAGATGAATTGGAACCAAAACGAGCTAAAACGACCTTGAAATGACCTTTACTTGCACAAAGTTGACGAGAACGATCAACTTTGACTTGTAATCATCCTATTAATACTAAAACAACATATTAGAGTAGATTGTAAGCTAAAATTACATGCTATGGTATGAAATAGATGAATTGGAACCAAAACGAGCTAAAACGACCTTGAAATGACCTTTACTTGCACAAAGTTGATGAGAACGATCAACTTTGACTTGTAATCATCCTAGTAATACTAAAACAATATATTAGAGTAGATTATAATTAAAATTTACATGCTATGTTATGAAATGGATGAATTGGATTCAAAACGGGTTAAAACGATCTTGAAATGACCGAACTTGCTCAAAGTTGACGAGAACGATCAACTTTGACTTGTAATCTTACTAGTAATCCTAAAACAACATATTAGAGTACATTATAAGTTAAAATTACATGCTATGGTATATAAATGTATGAATTGGAACCAAAACGGACTAAAATAACCTTAAAATGACCTTTACTTGCATAAAGTTGACGAGAACGATCAACTTTGACTTGCAAACATTCTAGTAATCCTAAAACAACATATTAGAGTAGATTATAAGCTAAAATTACATGATGTGGTATATAAATGGATGAATTGGATCCAAAACGGGCTAAAACAGTATTGAAAGGACCTTTACTTGCACAAAGTTGACTTAAACTTTAAAAATGACTTGTAATCATCCTAATAATCGCAAAACACCATATTAGAGTAGATTATAAGCTAAACATACATGATATGGTATGAAAAGGATATAATAAATGGCAAAACGACTCATAACGGACAAATTATGACATATATATTATTGTCTTTGTTCTTATTAGATTTACAACACACCAAAGGAGGAGTCCTTCACTATTGAGGAAATCAATGAAGTTCGAGACAAGTTTGCTTCCTTTCTTACCGATAGTTGTCTATGAATCTAGGTAGTTATGATGTAAACTCATACTTTGAATCTAGAATCGTATTTGTAATTCAATTCTACATTTATATAATATTATTTTAATTTGAAAGTTAATTAGTTGGATTATTGAATTTTTGTGTGCAATTTGTTGGATATACTTTGGATGATTTTTGTATAGCACGAGGATGGCACGAGCCGGTGAAATGTATTTGTAACGAGCTCCGTAAGTCATATTTGTATCAGCGCTGTTTTGTTTAAAAAAAAAAAAAAAAAAAGCAAAATGCTCCGGTGAAGATTAAAAACCGAAGCACTTAACCTTCAAATGCTCCGGTTATATGCTTAAAAACCGGAGCATTTGATGAATTCTGAGCATAAAAAAGGTCAAATGCTCCGGTTTTTAAAACAACCGGAGCATTTGAGAGCTTAAATGCTTCGGTTGGCACCCGGAGCATTTGGGAATAGCACAAATGCTCGTATGACGTTTGCTACGCGTGAAATACGGAGCATTTGATGGGTTTTCAACCGGAGCAATTGATGTTTTTTCTACTAGATTTGGCAATACATGTTTGCTTTGATGATTTCCATGATATAGCTCCTCCAGCAAGAGTAAAAACATAACCGCTAGTAGATTGAATTTCATCATTATCCGACACTCAATTAGCATCACAAAATCCTTCAAGGACACAAGGTGTCCTTTGATAATGCAGACCCAAATTGATAGTGCCTTTTAGATACTTCAACAATCTAATCAAGGCAACCCAATGCTCCCTATTAGGATTGTGAGTATACCTGCTCAATCTACTAACAGCATAAGCTATATCAGGTCTTAGTATAATTCATCAAGAACATTACACTACCAATTATTTTTGCATATTGTTCTTGTGATATACTATCACCCTTATTCTTTTTCAAATGAATACTAGAATCATATGGGGTTTTCACGAGAATGCAATCAAATTGATCAAACTTCTTTAATATTTTCTCAATATAATGATATTAATTTAAAGATATCCCATATGACGTTATAGTAATCTTTATTCCAAGAATAACATCAGCCTCTCCTAAATCCTTCATCTCAAAACAAGAATTTAGGAAACTCTTAGTTGCATTTACTACGTCTATATTGGTTCCAAAGATTAACATATCATCCACATATAGACATATGAAAACACAACCAAGCTCATCAATTTTGGAATAAACACAAGCATCAGAATCATTTACCAAAAAACCATTTGAAGTAATAGTATGATGAAATTTATCATACCATTGTTTTGGTGTTTGTTTTAAACCATACAAAGATCTAATTAGCTCGCATACCTTGTCCTCTTGACCAGGAACCTCACATCCTTCAGGTTACTTCATATAGATCTCCTCATTTAACTCACCATTCAAAAATGCAGTTTTCACATCCATTTGATGCATAATTAAATCATGAATAGATGCAAGTGCAATTAATGCTCTAATGGTGTCTACCTTGGTCACCGGAGAATAGGTATCAAAGAAGTCTAAACCTTTCTTTTGGTGATGCCCTCCAACTACAAGTCTAGCCTTATACTTGTCTAAGGACCCATCAGGCTTGTATTTCTTTGTAAAGATCCACCTACTACTTAGGGCCTTACAAAGTTACAACCTCTAGGAAGGTCTGATAAAATCCAAGTATTATTACTCATAATAGACTCTATTTCACTGTTAATAGCCTCTAACCAAAAACTTGAGTCTACAGATCTCATGGCCTCAACATAGGTTCTCGGGTTCTCTTCCAATACAAACGCATTGACATCTTGCTCATCTAAACACTCTTTCTCAGCTAGAAAGGTAGTAATAAAATCAGGTCCGAAACTAGACTCAATTCTAGCTCTCTTACTCCTTCTAGGTTCTAAGGTCTCACTAGATGATGCAATGTCATGGTGCAAAGTAGAAGAAGATGCAGCAGGCAAGCATGATTGTACACTAACTTTCATAGGAAAAACATGATCAAAGAATTCAACATCCCTCGACTCTCTAATATGACCAAAACTAGACGCATCCTTAAGAATGAGTCTATATGCAACACTGTTAGAAGCATAACCAATAAAGATACCATCTACATTCTTAGGTTCAATCTTACTCCTTTGAAAGTCAGGAAGTCCTATCTTACCCAAACACCCCCACACTTTGAGGTAACCCAAATTAGGCTTATAGCTTTTCCACAATTCATAGGGAGTATTTTATCTTTTTTTTTATGGGGAACTCGGTTAAGAACATAGCAAGCAGAAAGAATAGCATCACCCCACATGTTAGTAGGCATACCTGAACTAATAAGCATTGCATTCATCATATCCTTAAGAGTTCTATTTTTCCGCTCAGCTATTCCATTATGTTCTCATTAGACTCACAAAATTTCTTAAGGGAAACTCCATCATATTCTCCACCCCTATCTAATCTCACCCTCTTAATCTTAAGGTCCAATTGGTTCTCAACTTCGGCTTTATAGATTAGAAATTTCTCTTCAGCCTCATCCTTAGAACTCAATAAATAAACCTTAGTATAACATGAGAAGTCATCAACAAATGTAATATAATACTTCTTTCCTCCCCTACTCATGGAATTCTTAAAGTCACCTAAGTCACTATGGACTAACTCTAATAAAGTAGAGGAACGGGACACATTTTTGTTGAATACTTTCTTAGGGTGCTTAGCTTCTACACACACTTCACATTTATGAAAAGAAGTATTGCTAAAGTCGGGAATAAGACTAAGATGTTTTAGCCTTTTAATAAATGCAACATTCACATGACATAGTCTAGAATGCCATAAAGAAACAGACTCAGCAATATAAACGGAAGCAGTAGAGTTCTTATTATCAATAACAACATCCAAAACAAAAATTCCATCATTACAAAAGCCTTTACCCACAAAACACCATTTTTGGTTAATACAAGTTCATCAGATTCAAAAGCTAACTTGATCCCAGCTTTGTTTAAAAGAGAACCAGAAATGAGGTTTATGCGGATGTCGGGGACATGCAAAACATTCTGCAAAGCAATGGTTTTCCCGGAAGTTAATTTCAGGAAAACGTTTCCTTTGCCTAAGACACTCACAGTGCTTGAGTTGCCCATGAAGACGCATTCTCCCTCTGAAACTTTGTTGTAGTCCTGGAACATCTCCTTGTTGGCGCAGATGTGGCGGGTTGCACCAGTATCCACTAGGGGTGTGCACCGGTCCAAAACCGGACCGGACCGGTTGGACCGGTGGACCGGAATCCAAAATTTTTTTGGACCGGGACCGGAAAAATTCCGGTCCGGTCCGGTTTTGGACCGGTTGGACCGGAATTTATATTTTTTTATAAAAAAAAACTTTTTCTTAGATTTAAATATATTTATAAATTCAATATATTAAAATATAATAATTCTAAAAGCAATAATCTTAAAGGCAATAAATATGAGGTTTTAACTTTCTAACTTTTTAAGTTTTAAACCTTTTTTTTTAACCTTTAAACTTTTTTTTTTTATAAAAAAAACATGAATTCCGGTCCGCCGGTCCGGACCGGAAAATTACGGGTTTGGACCGGACCGGACCGGAAACCCGGAATCCCAACTTTTCATGGACCGGGGACCGGATCGGAAAATTCCGGTCCGGTCCGGTCCGAATTCCGGTCCCGGTCCAAAAGTGCACACCCCTAGTATCCACGACCCATTCAGAAACATTGCTTACCAAGTTAACCTCGGACACCACAGCAGCAATGATGTCATCTTCAGCAAGGTTGGCTTGAGCTTTGTTGTCTTTTGCTTTGCTTGGAGCTTCCTTTCTTTGACGGCAATCCTTGACAGCATGCCTATACTTACCACAAACGAAGCAACTTCCCTTAAATTGACCTTTTCCCTTGAAGTTGTTATAGTTCTGCCTTGTACTATGAAACTGATTTGGACCCTTACCTTTTGGTCCTTTACCTGCAGCAGCTTTATTTTCCACCAGATTAGCAGAAGAGGAAGAATGATCAACTGAATTACTTTGATTTGGATACGGTTCTGCTCCTCAATCTTAATGTGGGAAACAAATTCCTGAAGGGTAAAGTCTTTCTGTCTATATTTAAAGGAATGAACAAAATTTTCCCAAGAAGGAGGTAATTTTTCAAGTAAACAGTTGGCTTCGAAAAGATCAGGAATGGCCATACCCTCAGCCACAATATCAGCACATAAATGTTCATACTCATGAACTTGATCTAGCACAGGTTTATCATCAGACATAGTAAACTTCAACCAACGACTACATGCATATTTCTTAGTCCCAAAATCATCAGAACCATACTTAGCATTCAAAGCATCCCGAATATCCTTAGCATTTTTCGACTTACTATAAATCATGAAAAGGGCAGAAGTCATATAATACAGTAACAACCCACGACAAGTCTTATTGTCATTCACAAAATCCCTAACATAATTCTCAGGAGCACCAACAGTAGACAAGCAATAATCTACCCCAATTTGACCCAAGAAAATTTCCATTTTATCAGACCACATCTTATAATTTTTCCCATCAAACGGTTCTGACTTAGATATATCAGGGACAAAGGGATTGGTAATAGGGACGCCATTAAGAATACGCACACTATCATCAGGAATTTCACCAGCCATAGTTTCGTAAAACAGATACAAAAATTCAACTTTAGAATGTAGGAATGTAAACTGGTAACAACTAAAACAAACTTATCTGACAACCGTGGCGTGAGAAAATCACTGCCCTAAAGTTGAATTTGCCCCGCAACAACACACAGACTCACAACAATCAACCTCCAGGGATACACGGTTTCTGCGTTTCCGGTGTTGACAGAAAAGCAGATTGAGAACGATCTTGAATATTGCCCAGAATAATAGAGGAGAAAGAAACAAAAGAAAAGATGTAATTGTGTGTTTCTCTCTTCCAAATGAATATTAGAACACTAGTATTTATAAGGAGAGGAAAACCAAACGAGATCAGAACATGGCTGAAATCGTGGGAAAAACGGTCAATAAATGGGGAAGATAATGGCAGCAGATCAGGAGAGAAATTAGGGAAAAACCGTAATATTAAGAGAGAGATTAGGGGAAAAAACGGTAACTTAAGACTGATAAAAACGGTCATTAAATGCTGACAAATAATTGACCCAAAAAGTTAAGTTTCAAGGCCCATGACCCATGGCCCTGGCCCGGACCGGGCGGGCGGCGCGTGCGTGTGGTAACCACACATCACCACAAACCCACTAAAAGCCTCATTGCTACTCAACTCAAAGGGTAGAGGAAGAGTAATGGTTATAAACCTTACTTTTCCCTTATATTCTTTCAATGTGGGACAAAAGATAAAATAGACTCTTCATATTCTTTTGAAGCAAACTTTGAGTTTCTACTATAAACTCCTATAAACTCCAACAACAAGTACTCCATTGCTTATGTGGTGAGCCTTCCAAGTTACTCTGATAGTGCTTTTTTATGCTGAAATTGTTGCTATGTAACCAGGGATCACTCTGCATTTTAGCACTTAAGTCATTTTTAGCTGCACAAATATATTTCCAAGTCCAACTTGCCTGATTAGGAGCTTCGTAGCTGCTCCAATTTGCTTCTTTTATATAAATACAATTGACCCACTTCATCCATAAGTTATCCTTCTTCTGAGCAATGCTCCAAGCCAGCTTATTGATTTTTGTCCCTCTCTCTATGTTGACTTTATTATTCTATTTGTATCAAAATTTATCCTAACTATTTGTCCTAAATGAGTCACTTTTACTTAATTATATAGAAGTAACTCATCTATAGTTAAAAGTTACCCCTATTTAGGGTGGCCGCCTGATTAAGGGAGTGCTCCTAAGTTTGTTCTCCTTATAAAAAAAAAATTACCCCTATTGATTTGGAAAAATACCTATTCTAATTTGAAAGTGACCTATTTTACCTTAAAATAAACTGATATGACAATACATTTATTGTTGTCAATGCACACTTTGCACTTTTGGCATCATTAAAAAGTGCATACTTACACGATTTAAAATAGGATATAGCACAATTGATAATTGATAATTGATAATTGATAATTGATAATTGATAATTGATAATTGATATGATCTCATCATAATTATTCCTTTCATCACTTCGAAAGCTCTATTAAAGTGAAAAAGGCTGCCTTTTTATCTGTTATACGAAAATCTTAGCTTGAGTCGTCGCGTGTTACGACAGAAGAAAGCTATCATCACAATTTACGAAGGCACAAATAGAAAAACGCAAGGAGACACAAAACAAAAATGAAAAATCCTTTAACCCGAACAAAATGAAAAAGTGGAACATACAATTGAAAAATAAATCAGTAATCGTTGTGGGCGAGCTCGTGACGTGTGCATATGTTATAGTCGAGGACTCGAGGTGTCACTTTGTTGGCATTGGTGGGTCTCTGGTTCTCTACTTGGTCAGTGGAACGTAACTGATAGAGTGTAGTAAATTACTGGAGTCTGGACATAACTACATTTACCCACTGGCCACTGGATAGATTACCAGCGGCTAATAGATTATTAAAAAATAATTGTAATGTTTAGTTGGATCCTACTTTACATTAAATTCTATAAGTAGTGAGGTAATCTAACCAATAGATCAACCAAGTTTATTTTATCCTAAATTACTTATACTTTGTTCAATCATCATAATGGCCTGAGGTATAGGCTGGTTACTAAGTTGCTAAGTTGATGTTAAATAATCAACGGCGAAATTTGGTGGTTTTCGAAGTCATTAGATATAAACTACTTGTAGTATGTGTTATAACTTACAACCTTATAATATGATACAGGGGTTGTTTGGCAATCGATTGTTGGCTGTTGGTTGTTGGCTGGTTTAGTTGGTTTGTTTGACTGGCAGGAGCCTGGAAGCATGGTTGTATGTATTGGCATTTTAAGTTGGATGTTTAAGCCAGCTGTTTGCAAAAGTCTTTAGTAAAATTAGTTGTAGCTGTTGGTTGTTTATTAGAGAATTTGTGGGCCAATAAGCCAAAAGACAATCCAAAAAATTGCTCCAAACAACTTTTTCATTTTGCCTTAAAAGTCAGTTTTTCAGCCAACCAAAAAGCTAATAACCAAACACTTTAAATATAACTTTGTTTTGGTACAGAGACGTAAGTTAGGCCTGGCCCTGGGCCAGGGCAGGCGGGGTGCCCGCCCGCCCAGGGCCCCTAAATCAAGTTTCGTTGAAATTATTTATTTTCATTCTAGCATCAGTACGTACAACGATAGTGGTGGAAGTGGTTTGAAGTTTTGTTCCTAGTTTTGTTAATAGGAACGCGAGATTCACGGTTCGAATCCTGGCCATATTTTTTTCTTGCCTTAAATATTATTCTCCTTATTACTTCTCTTTTTTTTTAGATTTCCTTTTTTTTATGGGCTTTTAGATTTCCTTTTTATAATGACTTGGACTTGTTATTATTTATTTTTTACTCATACTTTCTCTTGCCATCTTCTATTGACTACCAAATCCATGAATCCCAATCTTTAACTATCAATTGCCACCTATTAAAAAGTTTTGTACATAATATTTCAATTTTTTTTAGTAAAAGGAGTATGATTTTTATATCTTATAGACCTTCATATTGTAAATAGTGCCTATATTAAAATATAGTGTACACAACCCAAAAACATTAGGAATTTTATGTTATCAATCTAGTGTTTACCAACTTAAATCTATATGATTGCATTATGATATTACATGTACTACTTTATATCATAAAAATAAAAAACAATTAGCCTCTAAAGTAATAATAATGGATATACTTCTATATATTATGCTTCTACCTTAAATTTATGTAAACTATCTTAGCAACATAATATTATATGTGATAAAATTTCTTGCATTGTGAGAGATAAAATAATACTTATACCTTTTTTTTACACTAATGAATAACTAAGATATCAATGGTCAAAGTAGTGTGCTAGAAGATACAAAAGTTAAAGTGTAACAATAAATTTCAGTTTCAATTTTAATTGTTGATTTATGTTTGTAATTATATATGATTTCTAATATTTATTTTAAGGCATCCGATAATAAAGTGTACTAAGGTTTAAATTTAATTTTGTATTTCGAAATTATGATTTTATTCGTCAAGATACTAGTTGATCTAGTTTTTACAGACTAACAGATATTAACCATGTGAGATGAAATTTTTTTGGCTGAAGAAATAACTGATGAAACACGTGAATGAGTCAATATTCAATTATTTGTTATCCTATAAACATTCATATTTTTCTTAAATTTCATCTGTTAGGGGGCCTATTTTGTTTATTTTGCCCTGGGCCCAATAATACTCAGGAACGGCCCTGACGTAAGTCATGTAAAGCATATAGCATATCTCAACGGGCCTAGGTCCAGCAACATATACTATAGACTAGGTTAGTGTACTCTATCACAAAAACTTAAGATCTGTTTGTCATGGATGTTCATTTTCCCCATGTTGCATAAATAGACTTCCAACGAACTTTTACATCTTAAGCCCATTCTCCATGCGACGCGTAACTCTGTGTGTGGATTAATTTTAATTTCGTCATTAGCTTGATAATCCATATGTGCGTTATATTTTAAATAATACGAAAATAGGCCAGTGATCGAGGTTGCCCAAGACAACATAGGAAACGGTACGAGTCATTTACAAGCCCAAAGGCAGTTTCATCTATAAAAAATAGTAACTCTTCAAGCTTATAAGATGGTTATTTTCTTCTCCTCTTATCATATGTGAGACAACATGCATGTGCACTTTAAAAAAGGGCTCAACATGCAAAAATCAAGCTGGTTTGTTTTATTCTTAATACTCGTAACTTACAATAAGGAAATCCAAATTATATTGTTTAATTATAAGAATAACACTAAAAGCTAGGTTTGCCACACAAAAACCAGCTTAAAATATAAGCTTTATATCTTTTAGGTCGTCTAAGCAAAATCATTGTGGTCACATGATATGATACATATGATGAGGAAGTTGTGGCTCAACACAAGCCATAAGAGGATTCTTCTTAGGATTTGAGAGGCCAAAAATCTCTTCCATATCGATATCTTCAACTTTTATATTACCTGGTAATTTCCATGTAAATCCATGAAGAAGATTAGCCAAACTTGACTCAATAACTTTAAGACCAAGACTATATCCAGGACACATCCTTCTCCCTGATCCAAAAGGTAACAACTCGAAATCTTGACCTTTTACGTCTATATTCTTTGCAAGAAACCTCTGTGGCCAAAACTCTTCAGGTTTTTCATACACGTTAAGGTCCCTTTGTATGGTGAAAGTATTCACAAGCACAAGGCTACCTTTAGGAACATCGTAGCCTTCAATTTTGACTTGCTCCCTAGTCATGGGAGGCGCAAACATAGGTGCCACTGGGTGTAACCTCATTGCTTCTTTTGATATTGCACGGATATAGGGCAATTTTTGTATGTCTTTCTCTTGAACCCATCTCTCTTTTCCGATTACACGATCGAGCTCTTCAGTTGCCTTTTTGATGATATCTGGTCTTCTTAGGAGTTAAGCCATCGCGCACTCTACCGTCACTGCTGAAATTTCGGTACCTCCAGCAATTAGATCCTGAAAATTATTTTGTAAAGAAATTAATCAATTTCACTAAGTTAACTTTTCAAATAAAAAAATCTATGTATAAGAAACCACAAACCACATTATTGTAAACTGTATGAGGGTTGTCCAAGTACCATACCGATCCATTGGATTGCCTAAACCAGCATGAATGATCTGCCAAGACATCAGACGTAGATCTAGGAAATGAATCATCATGACAAACAATATTCTAGGACATATCAGTCCTATCCATACTTGTTGCTGGTGCTCTCTACACAGGCCATGTCAATTGGGTCTGGGCCTGATCCATTTACACTATATGTTGACTATGAACCTAGAGATAAGTATTAAATAGGGGATAAGTATTGATTGAGCCAATAGGAGAAGTATCCTATCATTACTAGGACACTCCCCAACACTATAAATATCCCATGATTTGAGTTATTCAAGTACGTTTTTCATCCTAATTACACAGTATTTGAGAGCTACCGGTTTTCCTTTACAGACTTAGGCATCGGAGGAGTGGTCCTTGGATCAACCCCCGAGGTTAGTTCAGTGCAAAACATTAATTTCCTACTATACTCTCATATATCAAATCTGTTAGAAGAAGAACAATTCTTTTTTACTGGACCCACTTAAAATAATTCTTCTTCTTCAATTAATCTATATATTGCTAGAAAAATATAAAATGAGATTGAATGCTTTAATCCGTTATAATGTAGCCGAACAATATCAAGGCTATCTGCCTATCCAAGAAAAATTGTGTACCCTTGTTACGATTAATCTCTATTATATAAGAGATGGGGAGCTATGATGTCCCTCTATTAATTTACTTAAATACTCATTAGTAAATCAACTACTACCAAAAAAAGGAAAAAACCAAAGTCAAACTCAAATATAGCATTATAAAATTAACTTAAATGTTGAAGGCAATCAAGTTATAATTGAGCCACTAAAAAAAAAACATTGACAATCATATTTAGTACATTATGCTGAAAAAAGTAAAAGAGAATATTACATCAATCAAATATCTTATCAATCAATTCATAAATACACAATCAAGTATTATATCAAAACGGAAAATTCAATCAATTAACAAAGTGAAATGATATATTTAGCACAAAAGACTATGTTAATACAACATAAGAAATACTAAACAAATTCACTGATCAATATTATTTTATCGTTCATCAAGTTTAATTTTAAAAATCTAAAATAAAGAATAAGTAAAAAAAGTTAATAAAAGATGGGTTAAGTGATAGAGGTTTAACCTACGAAATTTAGCCAAAAAAAGTAACTCCAAATAGAACAAAATGTAACCTAAAAACGATCGGCAATAAATTTCAAGACACTTTGAAGTACTACTATTTAATACAGTATATAATATACTCAAGGCTATTTTTGTTTAACATTGATTAATGACCAAAATAATAGCCTCGCTTTCAAATGAACATTAACTAGTCACTTCTTCAGTATACTAATATTAAACCAGTAGTTTTTGTCTTACAAGAAAATATTCTTAGTCAGGGGGATAGTAGTAATTTCTTTAAAAGCCTGAAGTTTATGAATATAGTTTCTGCAAAACCAATCCCACAAAAATCTAATGCTTATTCATAACTAACCTGATCCTTAATCCTATTAAAATATTCTCCTACCTTAAGAAAGAAGTAAGATCAAGTAGACTAACCAGTCCAAAAAAAGAGTTAAGTAGAACAAGTTAATTAGCACGCTTTGTACTTCTCTTGGTACAATCTAGTTCTGTAAACTTTCTTATATTGTAAGCCAAATTTGATTTTTTTTTGTGTGGTTAAAGATAAAAGTATATACGAAAATTAACATTTACCAAAGTATATTGATCATATAGTGTTGATGTAAGTTCAAGATTTTTTATACATGAAAGTCGAATATGTTTTTTTTAGTTAAGAGCATCAACTGTATTAAAATAATTGATAAGTTCTTTTCTCTGCCTTCTCTCCTCAAAAGTTCCTTCCTTCGAAACAAACCCTAGGAACTCGCCGGAGTTCCGGTGCCGCGCAAGCCGCCGGCGTGTTCTCCGGCGAGTTCCCCTAGCTTTTTCTTCGTTTTTTGTTCGGGTTTTCTTAGCCTTCTCCCTAATTGGTCTAGTTTTATAGGTGGGTTCCCTGGTTCGGTGTTTGCCGGCTAAAACACCACCTCCCCTGTGCTTGGTCGTCGGTTATCCCTTCCCCCTCCCCAGTTCTTGGTCGAGTCGTCTGTGTCGTCGCATTTCCAGCAGTTTCTTCCCCCTCCCCGGGTGGTGCGTCGGGTTCCACATCCCCTCCCCTGTTTCCATTTTGTTGGGCATCCCCCTCCCCCTCCCCCTGGTGTCGTGGTCTTGGTCTTCCCCTACCCCCTTCCCCCGTGGTTAGTGTCAGTCCTAGGTTTTGGGCTTCCCCTCCCCCTCCCTTGGTTAGTGTTGAATTTTCCATCCTCTCTCACTGGTGGTTATCCGTCTCTCCCCTTCCCCTAGTGTGTTGTTGGAAGTGCGTTAAGTTGTTTAGTTTGTGGGTGTGTTAGTATGGGTGTTTTGTTTGTTAAAATAAGCTGCTTGATACTTTTGTTAATTGCTGGCGGTAGTTTTGGTCTTGATTTTGGATCTGGTTTAAGTGATTGGTTAGGGTTTGCGTGGCAAGAGATTTCATGGATGGAGTTTGTTTTGTCCGATTTTGAAAATCGGACGGTTCTTCGAGATCTAACAATGGTTAGATTTCAATCTCGCTTGGTAATGATTTTATCAATCATTGCCTTGACAAAAAGAAATCTGAAGACGGCTCCCCAATTTGTTAACTGGGTTTATAGCGCGTCAACTCATTTGAGCTTCTCATCATTGGAGAAGCCTGAAATACCCTTCCAAAAGGGTATCGAGTCACAAATGAATGTGACTCTTCCAGGAAATCTGGACGTAGAATCCCATGTGACAGAAGGTCAATGGGATTGGTCCTATAGCGAGTTCCTATTCTCGCGGTTGCTTTGTTGCTCCGTTTGTGAAATCAGCCCTATCCTCCCACTCCATGCGTCAGGGTTTTGGCGCTCGTCATCTACCAGCAGAACAGTTTCTCTACGGTTAACTATCAACTCAGCCCTCCAGATCGAGCAGTTTGATCCTTGTTTAAGTTCTTTATGCTTTAGTAATAGTTACGTAAGAGCGAGTATCGCTCAGTTTAGTTTCTTTATGTTTGTAGGGTTGTATTAGCAATAGGCTGTACTTCCAATTTAATTAATGCACATTTTCCCCGTTGTCAAAAAAAAAAAATTGATATGAGCATATATACCTGGCTGAATGCCTTGACTCCAATTCTCTCAAGCTTGACTTCAAGATTAGGATCATCAGCAAGTTGTAACAATACATCCACCATATCTTTAGGCACCCATTCTTCCTTCTCTTTTTCCTTCCTAGCATTATGTTCATCCAACACATGCTCCATAAACCTATCAAATTTCTTAGCCAAAACCTTCATCCTCTTTACATAACTTTGAACATCAAGGTACTTAAGACAAGGGATCCAATCTTCATGATTAAACACCCCATTTAGTAGAAACAATTCATCAAGCATCTTCTTGAATTCGACCGGCGTAATGATTGGTTTCTCGTCATTACTTTCATCTAAGTACCTCTTCCCAAATACCATCCTACTAATCACATTTAGGCTCAATGTTGAGAGGTGGTCTTTTAACATCATGGGTTCACCATTAGTGTTAAATATGGCTCTTAACACGGAATAAAGCTCTTCAATACGAATGTACTCGAACGATTCGAGCCTCTTGACACTAAAAAGCTCCATCCAACACATTTTTCGCGCTTGACGCCAGTATAGACCATACTGAGACCATGTTATATCAGACTATCAGAGTAGTTATAGGTTGTGTATTTTCCTGCTAAGGTTTTAGGCCTTCCAGCAACGGCTACATCATAAGTTCTTAAGAAAAGTTCTGCCATTTCCACTGATGAGCCCACTAACAGTGGGACAAACCCAAATTTGAGCATCATCAAAGGCCCATATGTTTTAGTGAGTTCATGGATGGAGCGTTGGGGGAGAGACCCAATAAGATTGAAGTTGCCAATGATGGGCCATGGTTTTGGGCCTGGTGGTAGGTTAAGTTTACGACGACTGCGAAGGTGGTTACTTAGGAGTTAGGACTACTAGGGCCATGGCCACTAGCCATGCAGCTGCATAGGCCGCCCAAGTTGGTGCCTCCATTGGTGAATGGTTTGTAGAGATGATGAAAGGAACACAATGTATACGTCGTTTTTATTGTTTGGGCGGGTTTATAGTTAGGAGTGGCTTGGTCTACTACGATAGGGTAAGGGGTACTTATAAAGTTATAATAGATTAGGGAAAAAACAGCAAGAAAAATAATGCATAAAAGATGAGGTTCGTACGTAGATTTCACAATGTCAATTTGGTTTTTGCACTTGACACTGCATTGTAATTGCTAGACAGTTTCGCCAGGAGTATAAATCAGTCTTCGGTCTTTACGTTTTCCACTCATTTAGGTATGGGAATAAATGCTGCATTTATGTGTTTTTGTTAGAATGCTCTTTTTATGTTGACTCTTCTTTATACCCATAGAAAATTATTCAAGTTCTGAAAATGTTGCTGTATTTTTTTTTTGCTATGAATTGTCTTTTTATGTTGAATCTTCTTTATAACCCTGGAAAATTATTCAAGTTCTGAAAAATTTCAGTGTTTAGTAGCTACAAGTATACTATTCTACTTAAATCGAAAATGGTTGACAGTTCTCTAAAATCTTGGTGGGCTGTTTAAAATCTGTGTTGGCTGATTTAATAGGGCCAATCCAAAATGTTTTTGTCCCAGGCCGAAGTATTGCAGATAGTACTATCTGTCTATCTTAGGGTATGAGTTAATTGGCTGGGTTAATAAGCACACTTCGGGGAATAATTATTATGGGGTGCTTAAGTTATATCTCAATAAGGCTTGTAATCGGATTTGATGGGACTTTGTGCTATTGGTTATGCAAGTGATGGGATTCCTCCAATGTGGATTTATTGGGTCCACCAATGCATTTCTACTGTTCAGTTTTCTTTGTTGGTAAATGGCGAGCCTCCCCCCTACCATCAATTTTTTTTTTGCTAATTAAGATAGATCATATATTGAACACACCAAAACAATTACAACCTAAAACAAATCTAGCCTTGAGAGGACAAACCAACTAGGTTGGACCCTCCTCTACAAGACCAGAAAACAAACTAGTTACAAACATGTAGAACTCTTTCTCTCATCCAAACTCTATCTTGTTGTGAGATTTTCTGTGGAAGAATACTATAAACTCTATCAATGATACCTCTCTGGATTCTATTCACAGTAATATCTACAGCCAGAACCCTATTGTTCCAGTATACATCATTTCTTGCCCCTCAAATGTGATACACCATTGAAGCCACAACAGCAGCAATAACTTGTTTCAGAAACTTGCTTCGTCTGCATCTACCAATCCAATTCACCAGATCTTCAATATTGTTCTGTGGGACAGTGATTTTTAGCCAGGCCTTGATTTTCACCAAAATGTCAGTACTGTAACAGCACTGTAACATCAAATGTTCCTGCGTTTCATCCTCCCTTCCACATATGAGGCACTGTGGGCTGTCACTAACACCAATCTTATGTAGGAATGTTGTAGTCTGCATCCTTTTTTTTTTCAGTGCAAGCCATAAGAAGAATATATGCTTGGGAATAGCCAGCCTATTCCAGGCATATTTATCCCAATAGACCCTATCATGCACACCCACCAGTAGTGCATAAATTTTGCTCACATAATAGTTTTGCATTTGAGTTAAATCTATTTCATTCAGAACACTTTTCATCTGCTCTTTCACTTCACAGAGTTTCTTCCAGTACCAACTAAGCTACTCCCCACTGGAGGTTGGTAGTCCCACCAATTACTCTCTTTAACATAAACTTCACTTATCCACTTTATCCAGAGATTGTCTTTTTTAGAAGAAATGGCCCAAATATATCTCTCCATTGCTGCAATATTCCACTGAACCACTTTTCTTATACCCAACCCACCTGCATACTTGGGAATGCATACATTAGGCCAAGCTACAGAGCCAGGCTTGCCACTATAAAATTCACCTGTCCAAAGGAAAGCCCTGCAAATACTTTCAACTTCTTGTAGCACCTTCTTGGGAAGCACAAAAACTTGAGACCAATAGACATGAATGCTGAGGAGAACAAAGTTAATTAACACAAGTCTTCCCTGATAAGCCAAATGTCTACTACTCCACACCCTCACTGATGCGTGTTGTTTCCACAACAAAATTAAATATATAAATCACTCACTAACTCTAACAGATAGATAGGGAAAGTAAGGGTCGAACCCACAAAGATTGCGTTATTAACTTAAACTAATTGTTTACTTATATAAATGACTATTATTATATAATATGGGGGGTTTTCACATATTAAAACTATACTAAAACTATCAAACTAAAATAATCAAAATATAAATTGCAGGAAATAAATTCGGTTTTAATATATAATAAAGAGGCTAATAGGAGACATGTAACTTTCTATAGATATCGGGTATAATCATTGACTTATTCGACTAGCCTAGGATAGATTGGTTAACTATATAACCCATTGAAAGCAAGTAGATTACTAGTTTTATCTTTCTTACTCGTTAAATCCCGTGAAAGCACGAAAATTTAATCTTAATCAAGCTAAATTAATCCAACTATGAAAGCATGTATCAAATTATCAAACTTGACAGCATTAGAAACACCAATCAATTGAACCCAAATTAACCAGTAAGCTGCAACTAATAGAATTCAGTTGTTACACAAGATTCTAGCAATTATAATTAGACCAAAAAGCTGCAACCTAATTAAAGCTACTATCAATCTAACAATAGAAACATGAAATAATTTAGGTGATCAAACTAAATCAATAAACGTGAATCAAAAGCCAGATAATAAATCTTATATAAATACCCAAAAGAAACTAATCGTTTATAACACAAACAAAATCGTAATCTCATAAACCCATATATCAAATAGTCAATTACATGTTCCTATTAGTGTAAAACTACTCTAAATTAGACATGAAAATAAAGAAAATAGATAGAAGAGAGTAGAAAGTAGAGAAAACTCATTAGGGACGAATTTCCGAACTGAAATTTCGTCTTCCTACTTCACTGCTCCTCACGTCTCTTACTTCGCGTCTCCTCTCGCGCCTCTTTTATTGTATGCTGCATCAGACTTGGGTATTTTTGAAACCCAATTTCTCTCTTGCTACTTCATCTTTTTAGCCCACAAGATTTCTTTTGTTTTTATTCTCACCTCCTTGCTTCCATTTGCTGCGTGGGTTTTGGTGACAAATATTAGGCTGGCCCATTCTTTTCAATCTTGTGCATTCACATGAAAGGAAATCCAAATTCCCTTTTTACTTCTTGCTTCATGGTTTGATTTAAATGGGTTTAGCCCATTTAATTGCTAAAGCTAATTTTGATTTATTTGACTCTAAAATTATAATGTACCTGCCAACATTCGATAAATTATTACCAGTATAGAAATATAATATGGGTCAAACTAATAAATAATCATATAAACCTAGCTACTAATAGGAAATAAGTAAGTTATAATATATAATAATTCAAACTTATTATTTAACGGAAATAACCTAAAAGTATAATATTTAACCTATATAACTCAACAGACGACACTAAAAGTATTATATTAGAGGGTAAAAATATGTATAAATAGGCACTTATCAAATTCCCCCACACTTAGCTTTTGGTCGTCCTCGACCAAAATACCACTAAAAGTAAACTAAATGCAACCTACCAACTAAATGCAAGATCTAATTCACCACCTCAAATTTCTTTCTTGAAAATAACTAAATTAGACAAGTATAAGACAAGAAACTAAAACATTTTAATTTAGTCACAAAAACATTGAGAAAACGTTAGTAGGAATGTTGTACTCTTGGCGTTGAAACTGTCATACTATCAAAACTCATAATACTTTATGGATAAATGATTTTCTTTGCTACTCAAAAATAGTAAGCCTGAGTTCACATTTATGAATACATCAGGTTCAATAGATAGACCCTCACAGGTATAAATTTAAACACTCTACTCTCATGTATTTAGGGTTAAATGATATTCACTCAAACATGTAACCAAGTCAACTCTAAATGAAGTATTTTTTCTTTAAACTTGACTATCGTCTCAATTCTCAACTTTAAGAGTGACGAGATGCATAAAGATCAAAAGGGCTTGTAAAGGGTTGTAACGTGGCTAAGGTTAAAGGGTAGGGAAAATATTTAGGAATGTGGAGTTAAAAGAAGCCAAACTAAAGGGAGCAAAAATACATGACTTAAGATGTTTTAGTCACAACAAACTCCATTTATATATTGATCATCATACTCCAACTTTTTTTCTTCTTAACATTATATCATTCACCACTCCTTCATAAATAATAATGCAATTGCAACAATTCCACATATATTCATAGCATTTCTACCAATCTATAATCTTCTCACACTTTTTTTTTTCTGTTTTTCTTCTCAAATAATTTTTTTTTCAATGTCATAACTCCTGTTTTGTTTTTCTTCCCTTTTCATTTCACAATGTCTTTTTTTTCATCATAACAAAAACTTACAATACAAACTCAACTTAATAACTCCCCTTAGCGAGGCTTGGGTAGAATATGTAGGAGGCCGCAGGTTTGTAATGTATGGTTAATAAAGAAATAAGGATTTTAAGGCTGAACAAAGGAAAATATTATATAAAAGAAAAATATATGAGGCTAAAATATATGAAAAGAACGCCTAAATCATTTCTTCATGGGCATCTGTCCCAAAAGTTTCAAAGAATACCAAGTCAAGTTCAAGAGCCATACTTCATTGAGGAACTATCACACAAGAAAGAAAAATAATGAGACTGATGCAAATGTGTCAGTCAAATAGGCTCAAAAGCTCACAATATTTTGGTCTATCTATCTAGCCAACTTATTTAAGAGAAGCAAAATAATTTTTCCAATTATATTATGAATCTATCAAGTTCAACCATTCTTTTCCAATTATATAGACATTACCAAAATCTTTTATTTCGAAAACATATTAGTTTCAAAAACAAGTTTGATTAAAGTTTCTTATCAACTTACTAAAAGTCATTCATCAGGAAATTAAGAGGTGAAATCCTAAATAATACAGACAAATCCTAAAACTAATGCAAACAAAAGCACATTATTTTATTTTGTTTTATTTTGTTTTTATGAATGCACATGAATACTACTATGCAATTGCAAATATATAAATCAAGCTCCGGAAAATTTTCGGCAACACCTCCCTTAAAATATGACAATCCATATTTTTTTATTTCAATCACGCACATGTATTCCAGCAAATATCAATCCAGCACAACTTCATCATTCAGCTCAAAATAACTCCAAAATTCCCCCACACTTAAAATCGACATTGTCCTCAATGTGATATCAAAGCATGATTAAAGATATACTAGTCCTATCACAATAAAAAGCATTAGTAAGTGGAAGAAGACAAAAGACATCCCTGAAGTACGAAATGTAGAGTGTAGATGGGTGTAGAACTCTTTAGAATACAATTCCAGTGGTGTTGATCGTAGCCCCTAAGCATCGTACGTTGGCAGCACTCATTTAGTCATATCCACTCTGTAAAATTTACACAGGAGCATTCTGGTATTAAGTAGCATGTTTAGGAAAAGTGATAAAACATATAATCATTGCTCTATACATCAAAGTCAGTTTAGTAATGTTGATTATGTGATCATAAAAGTCTAAACACTCCCAAAGCAATATCATGTATGTACTTTGAGTGCAGAGAGGTAAATGCAATCATAAATGCGTGGGCAATTAGCTTCAACTCTCTGTGTCTAGTTGCTTCCACTCACTCAAGCTAAACCTCATCCATTTCCAGAAGACTAAAAGAACTCATTATTCTATTACATGAAATCAACTAGAATCATATCTGTATGGGTATAACCCAAGTATGATAGCGGATCCCAGAGATAGGTCCGCGAGCGCCATCACGGACGCGAATACTTTAAACTGTTACCCACAGCTCTAACAAGTCAGTACATCAACATGTCCGACAACGTTGGCGGTCGCCCAACAGGACAAAATAAGGGAATCTTCCCAGTTGTCAGAAGCACCACGACCGTACACGTGTAAAAGGATTACGCACCCTGTCAGGTGAATAGTACTTCTATAAATACCCCACTAGTACTATTCTGCAGGTACATTCTCTCACACCCAGAATTCTTATCTCTCTCTCTACTTTCTCTCTCTAAATCCTATTTGGACACGTGCTGACTTGAGCGTCGGAGGGGGTTTCCTCGCATCCCCCCCGAGGGTAGTTCACGTTTGCTTCTTGTGCAGTTATTCACTAGCGGAGTCCTATCCCAACCTTTGGCGGACTTCTCTCGAGGCCGCCAACCGTTTCAATACCGAAACAACTTGGCGCTAGAAGGAGGGGTTTCCATCTTTGTGAACGCCAACATGGAAAGAGCAAACAATGACGGCCGTGATCCATCTGAGTTAGACATTGGGAACGTCAACGAGCAGCAAACTCCTGGGAACAATGTGTCTCAGGTAAACACTGGAAGCGGATCATTTAACCTGGCTCAACTAAGTCAATTCTCCCCTGAGCAGCTACAAACTGTAGCGTCTTTCATCCAGATGTTACAAGTGGGTACTCAGCCTAACAACACTCCCACTCCTAATGCAAGGGCAGGTCAGCTTCGTAGGCGTATGTCGACCATGAATGGTCGCAACGTCGATGGCACCCCCGTGAGAAGGATGCGGACCTTCAATCAGGAGGGACGCCAATTGGAAAGGCAAATTGAGGACCCAGAATATGAGGAAGTCATCCTAGAAACTGAGGATCTCAACAATTCTGAAGATGAGGATCAAAGTCGTTCTCGCCGAGAACACAGCATCAGTGGCGCAAGCAATTATTCTCGTCGGCGGACACTTATTGATCAAGCCTAAGCTCCTCCTTTCATTCCGAAATCTTGAACCACCCAATGCCGCGAATCAAGATGCCGTCCCGCAAGTATGATGGCACCTCGGACCCGGACGATCATGTGGCCGCTTATGAGGGGCACATGTACTTATACACTCGGGGTGGACGCTATCCCGGTGTAAAGTTTTCCCATCCACTTTGGCCGGGATCGCCCAGACGTGGTTTAAAAGCATCAGGGCCGGTAACGTTTCTAGTTTTTCTCAGCTTTCATCTATGTTCAGCACTCACTTCGTGAGTAATAGGCGCCGCGAGCGCACAACTGGCGAATTGTTATCTATCAAGCAGAGGGAAAATGAGAGCCTGCGAGATTTCGTGGGCCGTTTCAATGCTGAGGCGGTCACCATTCCCCGCCTTCAGCAGGACGTGGCCGTTTTAGCTTTGATGACCGGGCTGAGGGAAGGGTCCGCATTTAGAAGTTATACGGGCCGTAAAACCTTCACATCCCTTGAGCCGAGTCTTGAGGAAGGCAAACGATTTCATCGGGGGAAGAGTTTGATAAGGCATGCGACCAAAGTCGTGAGCCGGAAAAGAAGAAGGATGATAAGCAGAAGAGAGAAAAGGGTCGCGAAAATGATCGCGGTCGGGATGAAAGAAAGCAGGAATCAAATGTGGTCAAGAAGGGAAATGACCGCGAGAAGAATGACCGCGAAAGGTTCGAGTACAAAGATAAATTCGATACATATACGCAACTCACGACCCCCAGGGCTCAGATATATCAGATGAACAAGGACAGTGATAAATGGCAACGTCCTAAGCAAATGTTTCATAAAAACCGTGACAAGAGCAAGTGGTGTGATTTTCACGGTGATCATGGTCACACTACCTAGAATTGCAGGCACTTGAAGGATAACTTGGAGGATCTGATAAGACGGGGTAACTTCACTCAATACAAGGCACAATCAAAGGACGGAGACGTAGTGAAGCCTAATAACCGGAATGTGCAATCGCGGATTGCTGAGATTCATGTTATAAGCGGCGGTCCAATTCATGGCGGCAGCGTCAATGGGGCCAAGGCAAGCCCGAAGGAATTCGAGCACCAGTCAATTTCAATGAAAGCATGCAGATGGAGAATGCCGCCAAGAATGCCCGCCATGTCTTTCACGGTTGAAGATGCAAAGCATGTCGTCTACCCTCATGATGACCCTCTGGTGGTCACGCTGAAAGTATCAAACTGTTTGATCCACAGAATCCTGGTAGACGGAGGAAGTTCCGCAAACATTCTGTACTTCTCAACCTTTGAAAAATTGATGATTGGTCGGGAACATCCGAAGCCCGTACGTTACCCGATAATAGGATTCACGGGGCGCGGTGATTCCAGAGGGCCCGATAACCTTACCGGTCGAGTAGGGGAGGATGAGAACGCCCGGGGATGTGATGGCGGAGTTTTTAGTGGTCGACGTGCTCCGGAGCTTATAACGCAATTATCGGACGCCCTTTCATCCATGACGTCCAAGGAATTGTGTCAACTTATCATTTGACTATGTTGTACGTCTCCAATCTCGGGACGACAAAGAAAGCTTAGAGGAAATCAAGAGATGGCGAAATCATGCTACCTAACAAAGACCAAGCAACCTAAAAGGAGAGTGCCGATAGAAGAATTAAATCCGCCAACTCGGAAACAAAGGCGAGCTCGGAGGGAGGGCTCGACGAATGATGAAGGATCCGAGAAAGGGGGTGAAGAGACGGATGTTTTGATGGAAGAGCCGGAGTCCAGGCCGATGTTACTCCAAGGCCCAAACCGGATGGAGAAACGAAGCGAGAGATGTTTGGCGGATGATCCAACGAAGGACAATGGGGCTTTGGAACAGACATGGACCCAAAGGTCGGGGTCAACTCGGGTGACTCTCCCCTAAGAGAAAACGCGGACGTCTTCGCGTTCTCGTCGGATGAGATGCCCGGAATCGACCCGACCGTGATGGTACATCGTCTAACGTTGACGGCACTGTCCGACCGTCAAGCAAAAGAAGCGAAATTTTTCGACCGAAAAGAACAAGGCCATTAAAGAAGAGGTTGATAAGCTATTGGCGGTGACTTCATTGAGCCATGCGACTACCCGCAGTGGTTGGCCAATGTAGTCATGGTAAAGAAAGCTAGCGGTCAATGGAGGATGTGTGTGGACTTCACAGACCTCGATAGAGCTTGCCCTAAGGATTGCTATCCGCCGCCGAGAATAGACCGGCTAGTAGACTCTACTAGCGATCATGCATTGTTAAGCTTTATGGATGCCTTCTCGGGCTACCACCGAGATCGCCTTGCTCGAGGCCGATAGGAAAAAGCTGCGTTCATCACGGTGCGGAGTATATAATTATAAGGCAATGCCGTTTGGGCTCCGTAATGCGGGGGCAACCTATCAAAAGCTAGTCGACAAAGTGTTCGCGGATCAGAGGGGGAGGAATATCGAAGCATATGTCGACGACTCCATCGTCAAGAGTAAAACTGACCGTGAACATTTGGACGATCTGGAAGAGTCCTTCAGAACAACAGAGAAAGAAGCGACGGGAGAGAGCCCATTCAAGTTAGCCTTCGGCGCGGAGGCGGTGTTGCCAGTAGAGGTGGGGTTACCCTCTTACCGGATCAAGCACCAAGATCTGCAAAGAAATGACCAGGCACTTAGGGAAGACCTAGACTTCTTGCCGGAAACAAGGCTCATGGCAGAACTGAGAGCAGCCGCTTACAAGACAAGATCGTGAAGGCTTACAATAAAAAAGTCATGGAGAGGCCATTAGATGTTGGCGACTGGTCCTTCGCGAACGGCGGCCACCGGCAAGGCGCATATTGAGGAAAGGCGACGCTAACCCGGGAAGGTCCCTACATCATAGCCAAGAAGATTGCTCTCGGTTCCTTCATTTTAAAGAACATGGATGGCAAGGAGCTTAAAAATTGCTGGAATGCTAGCGTCCTAAAGAAATACTATGTTTGAGTTACTAAATGTAATAGGTCGAGAACCACCCCTGATTACTTAAATAATACAAACTTCTGTCAGCAGTTCATCAATTGTCTTATTATTTTCATGTACATTAATCAAAAGCCATATGACAGGCTCAAAGTACGTAAACGGTCATATGACAGACCTAGTACAAATCAAAAGCCATATGACAGGCTCAAAGTACGTAAACGGTCATATGACAGACCTAGTACAAATCAAAAGCCATATGACAGGCTCAAAGTACATAAACGGTCATATGACAGACCTAGTACAAATCAAAAGCCATATGACAGGCTCAAAGTACATAAACGGTCATATGACAGACCTAGTACAAATCAAAAGCCATGACAGGCTCAAAGTACATAAACGGTCATATGACAGACCTAGTACAAATCAAAAGCCATATGACAGGCTCAAAGTGCGTTAACGGTCATATGACAGACCTTGCACAAATTAAGCCATATCAGGCCCAGTGCGTTAACGGTCATATAATCAGACGATAATTTAACAAAAATATTGGCGGACATACAACAATCAGACGATAATGAAAGCGACAGAAACATAAGATATAAAGTACTTTCCCATAAAATAAAAGCTACGGCTTCAGGTCAACTACGGGTAAAACGATGGCGGCCGGATGAAAGGCTTTTAGTTGGAATTGTACTTATAAAATTAAGAAACGTTAGCGTTTACAAATGCCAACATGGGCCGAATAAAGAGTTGAAATATTCAAAAAATACAACTATAAGCTATTAGAAGAACGGGAAAGAGGCGAAAGAAGGCCGCCAAAAGTTTCAAGAGGGAGGGGGTCTCCGATTTCCTTGATCTGGAACATCTCGAGGATCCGCATCAGCAATAGCGTCCTCGTCAGCGAACTTAGGATCCCCCTCAATAGGCGTGAGATGCTGGCCACCGGCATGAGCTTCTTCGATAACGTTCCAGTCAAATCCTGGAACCGATTTGCAAACGCATCTCATGGCGGCAGCCCATCCGCCATCATACCTCTTGTGCAAAGCTGTTGCATATTCATCGGTCCCATTTAACCGAGCAACGACCTTAGCGGCTCCTGCGGCCTCGGCTTCGGCAAGCATCCAAGACAAAGAATATCCTTCTCGGTTTGAGCCGTGTCCGAGCCTTGGTTAACGCCCCGAACGTTAGCCTCGCTCTCCTCTCAGAAGAGATGCTCGCGTTCTTAACGTTACCGGCTCATCTTCTCGGGCCGCCAACTTCTCCTCTGCATCCTTCAAACAGGTCCCGGCAAGTCTCTAACGATCGCTTATGGCTGTCCGCCAACTTCGGTACTCAATGTACTTGCTCTATTAACTCAACAGCAGCATTGTTGGCCTGCAAAGACAAAAAGAGAACGTCAATAAAAAAAAAAACAAAAAAGAAGAAAAATAGAAAAAACAAGCAAATGATAAAACAAGTGCTAAAACGTACCACAAGTTGGTCGTGAGCCAACCTAGCGACGGGGAGTAACCGGAGACCGTCGGCTGTCAAGAGGCAAATGCATACCTTTCGGGATACGGTAGGCTAGAATGCCACCGTTTTAAGGAATATCGGCATACAACGACTCGTCCTCCCCGACGTCCCAATCGGGTTGGTATATTTTACCGGGGACAACGGGCGGCGACCAAAGGATGCCGCCACGGTATCACTCGGCACTTCCTTCTTCTCGATCCACTCATGGTACCGAGAGAAGACGCCTGGGGATAGGTTGGATAAGAAGTCGGGCATTGAGATAAGCTCACGGATCTTCTCACGAATACTGGAGTAAGATCCGGATAGCCAAGTCGCCCCGCTGTGATGACCAGGGCCGGTAGTCGCGACCTAGCCACGATCTTGGCCCTCAGAAGCGTTCACGTCCACATTCTCAACATGGACGACATCCCGAGCAGGGACAGAGGCTGGAGGATCCGCTATAGCTGGCCGCTTATTAGCAGAAGTATTCTCCGCTGTCGGTTCACGTTGTCGTCTCCTTGTCCCGCTTACCCCCTAACAACGTCGTGGAAGTAGAAGACCCGAGTGGGGGCGACAGAGGAAGCCGGGCCGCCGGATGCGACGATAGTAATACCACCACGGCCAGGAGTGCGACCGGTATGAGCGCCGCGAATACGGCGGATGTTCTGGGGACCATGACGGTTTCCCCCTCTACGGCCATTTACAACGCCATGCACGGTCTCAGGACCTTCAGCAGGAGCAGGCTGCATGTTGGTTAACGGCTCGAAGTTCTCGGAGATGCAAAGGGTCTGCAGGTCTAATTGATCAAAGCCTGCGCAAGACAAGGCTAAGTTAAAAAAAAAATAATAAAAATAAAAAAATAAAAAAAACATTCAGACAGACCAGTCCGATAAGCAGTACTTACCATTAGCATGAGTATGACAAAGCAACATGGCGGACAGTTGTTGATTCCCCAGGATATACCTAGAGTGAGGGAGCCAATTTTTGGGTTCCTTGACCTTAACTTCCCTCCCGTCCTCATAGGTAATCATGAAATCTTCAGCGTCAAAGAAGTCATAGGCCCTCTCTCATCATCCGTTAGCGGAGCCAAAGACAAGTGTTCCATGTGCGGACGCGGCTCGGTGAAGTGACGGCGCAATGAGATAGTTCTCGGGCACCTGGAAGCCAAAAGAAGGCATCCCCCCGGCCCTTCAATCCGAGTAGCTTTTGGTTGAACCGTCATCTTCTTATCGGCCGTCATTAGTGACCACCACCCCGCACTCAGGCGGAACCATTTCTTTTCAACCAGTGAAGGTGACGGAATAAATTCAGAGTTTCAGGAAAGTCCAAAAAGCGGATCGTCCAGATATACGCAATCAAGTTTCGGACCGCTAACGGAGTCAGCTGGGCTAAGCAGACGTTGAAAGAGTTTAAGATCCTCACCAAAAAGGAATCCAAAGGAAAACGTAGCCCAAACTCAAAATGGTGAGTATAAACGGTCACATGACCAGGGAGGGGCATTCCGTTACAATGGAACCCTCGAAAGGAATCACCGGCCTATAACTCCGCCGGAACTAAAATAAATGATCGAGTGACTTTAGGGTAACCAAGGTCAAGGGCATCCTTGTCGCCAAGGAGAATCAATTTCAACCGTTAACGGCCCGGCACACTCATCCTCGGGCAACCATAAAGCATCAGTGCCGGGACGTTCAGCGTCCTCTTCAACATCTCTTTCTAGTACGTTAAGATCCACATCAACTCTCCTCTCCGCCGCGCGAGAATTTTCTCCAACCACGCACTCCGACAGAGCGCGCTAGTGCCGAGGTTCGCGGTTGTAGTATGTGTCGCGTCTCGGAGGCGCGAACAATGGGGGTGTCAGGAACAGGCCGACGGTGATAAGTGGACCCTTGATTAGCCATAACAGTTGCAATAGAATCACTGTCGTCACCTAAATCAATGATAGGTGGATTAGCGGCCATAGTGTCGTGCAAACGGTCATAAAAATCAGCCGTTACTCCACCCCTGCGTCGCCCATACTATCCAACCAAGGCGTGCTCTCTTAAAGGGGAAACATCAAGGCCAGGAGCAGCATCGGTTGGCGGACTCCTAAGGGACCGTCTAGCAAGGATTTGGTGTCTAAACTCCCTAAGCGTCCGTCCATCACCGCTCTCCCCGCGACCGAATATCTCCTAGTCAAATTATGCTCCTCGGGAGTGGCGGGGTCGTTAAGGAACTTGGACCTCATTTCTTTTTCTCTCTCGGTCGTTAGGGGAATGTCCGACAATAACCTAGTTCTCCCCACGGGGCTAGAATCAGAAGAAGGCTCATCGTCGGCCAAAGGGGAAGAAGGTTCGCTTTCGGTCATAAGTACATCACTAGGGGTATTCTGACTATCAGACTGGTCCGACATAACGAAAATACAAAAAGAAACTTTAAGCTTGGAGAAGAAATGAAGAAATACCTGGAAGAGTAAAGTCGCCGGAGAAAGAAGCGCAAAGAGCAAAAGGTTGCCGAAAAGAAAAACGAGCGAGGATTCCAAGGAGTGAGTGTAGAAAAGCCCGAGCTTGAACGAAAAGACCACCGGAAAAGTAAAATTATCACCGGCAAAACTCAAACTCAAAATCCCGGAAAAAACCCGAAAAACCTTCACGAAAAAATGGCAAATTTTTAAGCACAAGAGGACCGGAAATCGAAAACTAAAAGATTTGGCAACTTTTCACAGAAATTTGAGCACTGGAAAGGCGGTTTTTAGGCAACTCAAACTTCGGCTATGGAAGTTTTGTCAGAGAAAAAATGGAGAAAGAGAGAGAGTTTTGTGAATGAAGATAAAGAAATCCGAAAAAAGTTAACTGTTCCAATGTAAAGCGTGGATGAACGACTGGGATTAAAAGACCTCTCAACTCCCTCTCCAGATCCCTGCCAAGTGTCGAAGTATGGTAAACCCTAATAAAATAATGGGCGGGATTTTCGAAAAAGTAATCATTAACTTTTCGAAATTTTATCAACTCCCTACGACGACACGTGCCACCCAACGAATGAACTTCCCCAAGAAGTCGAGCACGGCAACAGTAACTAGCATCCGTCGACAACATCACTAGCGGTCAGGACCCCAAATGATGCTGGGGGGGCTAGTTGTATGGGTATAACCCAAGTATGATAGCGGATCCCAGAGATAGGTCCGCGAGCGCCATCACGGACGCGAATACTTTAAACTGTTACCCACAGCTCTAACAAGTCAGTACATCAACATGTCCGACAACGTTGGCGGTCGCCCAACAAGACAAAATAAGGGAATCTTCCCAGTTGTCAGAAGCACCACGACCGTACACGTGTAAAAGGATTACGCACCCTGTCAGGTGAATAGTACTTCTATGAATACCCCACTAGTACTATTCTGCAGGTACATTCTCTCACACCCAGAATTCTTATCTCTCTCTCTCTACTTTCTCTCTACTTTCTCTCTCTAAATCCTATTTGGACACGTGCTGACTTGAGCGTCGGAGGGGGTTTCCTCGCATCCCCCCCGAGGGCAGTTCACGTTTGCTTCTTGTGCAGTTATTCACTAGCGGAGTCCTATCCCAACCTTTGGCGGACTTCTCTCGAGGCCGCCAACCGTTTCAATACCGAAACAATATCTAATCACACAAAAACAAATCAGTAGAGAACTAGAAGGCAGAATAAGATGTAACTGATCTAACTCTTGAGAACTACTAAGAACATGTCAAACAAATATTCTTCATGGTGCAGAAGTGACAAAGTGACAAAAAATAAGCTTGAGCCCTTAACCAATAAGCAAATCCACATTTGTCACTCATATACCATGAGATAAAAAAAAACGCCCCTCCCCCACACTTAAGGATCAAAGTATCCCTAGTGGAAAACTCAATTGTAAGAAAGTGCAAATTGGAGTACATTAATCGGCCTATAATAATAAATTCTTACTAAAAACAAAGAAAGGAAAAGAAAACTAAAATTGAATAGAGAAAAAAAAAATCCGTAAAATTAAAGCCTTGGGTTGCCTCCCAAGTAGCGTTGTTGTTATTGTCGTTAGCTCGACAATTGTACATTGCATGCCGCAATCAAACACCCGCTGCCCCATAAGCAACAGTAGCTAAAGCTATCTCTCGTGCACTCCAAACACAATGTAGTAAAAGCCTTCCTACAAACCAAACTATCATATTAAAGCAAAATTGAACGTGCAAATCGTCTTTAGAACATAAAGACTCTTTCCATTTGGTTTGGTTACAAAAATGCAGCAAGTTTACCAATTCAAACTTAGGCTTATAAGACTCATAATTAGGTGTAAAAGATAAACTTAGTAACTTAGATAATGGCATGGACGGTTCAAGGGCATAAGAAAAGTCTTGTTCAGGATGGTTATCATTGATTGCAACTATAGGAGAAACTGTGGTCTCCTCTTCTATTTCAATTGGTGAAGGCGAGTCATTCTCAAACATTTTGATTAAACCATTAAGCTCAATTTGTGAAGTATCTCCCATAGAATTAATTAGAAAATCAGAATAAGGTTTGGTCTCAATACCTAATAGCCGCTCTAACTCCTCAATTTCCACCAATGCAACCTCATTAAAGTTATATAACTTATGCCCGACATCTTTAATTTCTTTAGATTCTTCATAAGGTTTTGCTATATGTCCATCCAATTTTGTTTCCATATTGTTTTCAAAAGAACAAGGTAAAATCTCATAGTCTTTAGTGTAATAATCCACTAGCCACTGTTCATCATCCTCATCATCGGAATCATCAAACTCATCCCATATTCTCTTATCAGTTTCTTTAGACTCCTCATGGGTAACCTCTAATTTATTATCCACCTCACTTATACACCTAAAGTCCTTATCATTGTTCAAAATTATGGCATTAGTTTCACCTAAGAAGTAAGTTGTAGGTTTCTCTAAGACTTGTCCATCTAATTTATTCTCTATGTTTCTAAGTGTGGCACACAAGCGTTCAATTTGGGTGTCTAGATGGTGGAAATGGTTCTCAGTTTGTTCATGGCTACTAGACCCATGAGATTGAACTTGCCCTATTTGGAGAGCTAATTGCTTTACTAATTTTTCCAAAGACTCATGTTGGGTACCAATACTAGACACTTGGTTACTAATATTAGCAACTACAACTTTAAATTCAGCAATTTGTTCAGTTTGCTCCTTCAGTTGCCTTTGGATCTTCACTTTAGAATCATTTTTCGTCCCATACTGTTCACTGCTAAGGGCCATAGTAGTTATTAACTCTCTAGCTTCACCAGGAGTTTTATTCACTAACGTTCCACCACTAGCGATATCTATTAAACGTTTCTGATCATCTAACAAACCATCATAAAAACATTCAATTAGGAATTGCTCACTCAGTTGATGTTGTGGGCATGAAATGCAAAGTTTATTAAATCTTTTCCAATACTCATGAAAATTCACTAGTAGAGAAATGACAATTTGCGTCGGACCTGGGACCTCCATTTGCGTCGGACCTTGGTCCGACGGCACAGGTCTCGTCGCAGATGGAAGACATCCATCTGCGTCGGATAAGACACGACGCAATTAATCAAATATTTGCGTCGGACACATGAACAAGCATGCGACGCACATGCCCATCCCCGCCATGCATCCACAGCAGCCAGGCAGCCTCATCTGCGTCACATGCAGTGCCATATGCGACGCAGATGAAGCACCATTTGCGTCGCATATGGTACTGCATGCGACGCGAATGAAGCCTGCCCGGGCGGCTGGCTCTTTGCGGCGCACACACCCATCTGCGTCGCATGTAGTACCATATGCGACGCAAATGGTGCTTTTATCTCGCGTCGCATATGGCACTTGCATGCGACGCATGCATGCTATATTTTTTTTTTTTTTTTTTCACTTTTTTTTGTTTTTGTTTTCAGCTATTTTTTTTATTTTCAAAACTAAGCAAACATTATGTTAATAATTATGAGCAGAAAATTTGGCAGAGTCTCCTTTGTAATTTGGACAACCCAAGAAATCGTTGGGAAATTTTTGCATATATATAACCAAAACCTGTTTCAGTACATCTCAATCAAGCAACCAATGTTGCAATCAATCAACCAACAAGGTTCAAGCAACCAATGTTGCAATCAATCAACCAACAAGGTTCAAGTAACAAAATATTATTCTAACCTACAAATACATACACTAACCATCAAACTTAGTCTGCTTCGTTAACGACCCGTACAAAGTATTCCGCACGTTGATCTCATATATGGAGTATGGCTCAAGACTTGACGAAAAAGCCTAGAAATATATTAAACTAGTTAGTATACTTTAAAATTCTATAAGTATAAATAATGAATTTACAACATACATATACCTCATACAAATTCTCTGCTTCATAGTATAAGCGGATGATTAGAAACATGTATCTCATCACGAAATAGCCGCATTCCACTCCTCCCGATTGTTGAGCACACTACACCAAATTTAAGATATATATTAGAATCGGAAAAAAAATCCTAAATAGAATTATAAAGTATCAAATACAAAATCATAAGAGTTTTACCCGCATATATGTCCAAGACAATTTAGTTCCTTTATTTGATCCTTCAAGCCGCGTGTATTTTGTATATGCACTAAATATAGAGATTTTGTAACAATTAATTACTATAAACATTTATAAATTATTTAAAATATCATAAAATGCATGTAAACTTATTAACATGTATAACAACTATGAACTTACGTATTCAACGGTATCTTGATAGCTAAGGATCTATCTTTCTTCATCGAAAACCAAACATTCATTCACATCCTAAGTGAGATAAGAAACCCAAAGACAGTCCCAAACCGGGGACTATTCAAGACTTACTCCTAATGAGTAAGCCTCGAACGGGTATCTAGGCCAATTATGCACACATTGCAATTAAACAGCAAAAACCAATCCATTCCTTAGATTTCCCTCCCCACCGCATTAAGGTATGTCCATATAAGTTTGGTCATAATTCAACATATGCTTTCCCAATCACATAACCAAACAATTCACATATACTTTCTCAATCACATAATTCAACATTATAGGGACAAATAAAACAAATAAACATAAAGCAAAAGCTATAATATATATACCTCTGCTCTCAAGGAGCAGTGAAGACAAGCACAACGAGGTGAGCTTGGAGCACCAGCCGACAAGTAGAAGATGGAATGTGGCAACTGCATTAGGGCATTAACCAACCCACAAATTAAATAGTGATTAAGTCATAACTCATAAACATCAACTATCTAATATTAAGACATTAACAAATTAGAAATTAAGAAACAACATTAAGATTAAAGTAGAATTATTAAGATCAATGGTAAAAAACAAGAATGACTTGTGAATATAATTATATAGTAGAAAGGAAGTATTTTAGAGCACTACAAACTATATAAATTCATGAGCACTACAAACTATAAACATCCTAAATATAATCTTAAAATCTTAAACTACAAATTAAACTACAAACATCCTAAATTCAATATTAAAATTCAATTTTAAACTACAAACTACAATCACTCTACTAATACAATCACAAACTCCTTGATTAAGATCTAGCAAAAATAAGGAAAAAATTCCAAAAAAAAAAGACAGAAATTGGTAAAAAAAAAAAAGACATAAATTGAGACAGAAAATTGAAAAAAATAAAAAAAAAAGACTTACATTGCCGGAGAAGGGGAGACGGAAAGCAACTCAGGCGCGACAGCGAGCGACGGCGAGCAGCGGGGGAGCGCGGCGGAGCGCGGTGCGACGGGAGCGCGGCGACGGGTGAGTGAGAGTGAGTGAGTGAGTGAGAGAGGAGTGCAAGAGAGAGAGAGAGAGTGAGTGAGAGAAAGAGGAGGAGGAGCGCCGGCGAGAGGTCTTGCCGGAGCGGCGCCAAGGCGGACGGGGAGATGTCCTTCAACGGTAAACAAGATACGTTTGTGGGAATTCGCATGAGAGAGAGAGAAGTGCGAGTAGTGTTTGTGAATATTGGCAACTGATGGGCGGGATACGAAAAATAAAACATGAAATAAGAGTCATCTGCGTCGGATGGGCCTATGGTCCGACGCAGATGACAAATTAATAAAATGCTGGGCGGGATACAAGTCATCTGCGTCGGATGGGCCAATGGTCCGACGCAGATGACTAAGTACTTAAAAGGGGATTTTGGGCTGTATACGAAACGTCATCTGCGTCGGATGGGCCTATGGTCCGACGCAGATGACTAAATAATAAAATACTGGGCGGGATACAAAACATCTGCGTCGGATGGGCTTATGGTCCGACGCAGATGACTAAGTACAGGCTGGGAACTTTTGGGCTGTATACCAAACGTCATCTGCGTCGGATGGGCCTATGGTCCGACGCAGATGACTTATTTGCGTCACATGAAATCTTAATGCGACGCACACAGTGACGCAAAACTGGCTTGTATAATCCTGTCTAGGCTATTTGCGTCGGATTTTCTGTAGGATCCGACGCACATATATCATTTGCGTCAGTTGCTCTTTCGTGCGACGCAAATAATCAGACGCAAATCGTGAATTCTGTAGTAGTGATTGTTCATCTTTATCTTGCTCAATACTACATATTTGTTTCCTTATTAATCTAGTTATGTTAGGAGGTTGGTATTTTTCAAGAAAAGCTCTCCGAAGGCCATCCCAAGAAGTAATAGATCCAACGGGAAGATAAAGTAACCAATCTCTAGCTAAATCATGTAAAGTAAAAAGGAAAACACGAAGTTTAATACCATCATCATCTTTACCATTTAACGATAAAGTAGAGCAAACAAGAGAAAATTCTTGTAAATGTCTATGAGCATCTTCCTTATCATGACCATAAAATTTAGGGAGAATTTCGATAAAACCTGGATCAAGTTTGAATGGTTTCTCTAAGGCGGGAAAAATAACACTCGTGGGTGTCTCATATGCATTGAACATATGTTCTTTCAAACTCTTTTCACCTTATCCTGCCATTTCACTAGCTAATAGTCATACAGAAAATATAAATGTAAATATTAGATCAAGTAACAAGAACCTAGAATCAAACAAATAACTAGACAAATGATAGGCGTGTCGCGCACCTAACAAAAATAAATAACCTAACTAATCCTCCTAACTATGTAGTAGGGTAAGTCAGGGTCGATCCCACAGAGAGAAAGTTGCTATATGATTCGTTCTTAAACAATGGTAAGACTAAAGGAGATTGATATCAATGATGGTGGAATAAACTATAGTAATCAATATCAAAATAAAAGACTCTAGAGTTAAGTATCCCCACTAGCATGAATTAATACAATAATACTTCCTACCCCAAATTAATTGATTAAATGATCACAAGGAAAAGTACACCCTATAAAATACCATAAACCTCTCCCGAGTATCTATGGCTTCCCTAATATGCACTCAAGCCTACTCCCGTGGAATCATGCAAATTAAAGACATTAAACGCGACACTCTAACTTCCTAACAATCCATTCTACCTACTCCCGTGGAGAACTTCATGTCCTTAATTGAAATATTCAAATCCGTCAAAACCCAACTCCCGTTGTGATCAAGACAATGGAATCATAACAATACTAGTTATCTCTAATCTAGTATTGGAATATGCACAATCAATTAAGCAAGAAAAATTAAGCAATTAATTTGGGAATTTAAAGGTATAATCATGAATTAATTCACACTAGGGTTCAACTTAACCATAGATTATAAAACTATGAAAGCATAATTGAAAAAAATAAATATATAGAAGAATAATAAAACATTATAATAGATAACAAGGAGAAGAGAAGAAGAAAAGAGATACTTGAATTAATGGAAGAAAGGCGGAGTCTTGAAGAACTATGAAGATTTACAAGTTTCTCTCTCTAACTTCTCTCTCTAAAAACCCTAGGTATAAACTAATAATGATGATATAATATCTGAAAATAAGGTTTAAAGTCCTATTTATAAGCTAAGATTAATATAAACCGACATAGGTTTGGTCACACGGAAGATACGACATTACAGCAGGTTGCACGGGCAAGCAACGTCTTGCACGGGCGTGCAGGGTCGTGCACGGTCGAGCGAAATCTCGCTCGGTCGTGCGAGCAAGGCAGAACCATTCGTGGCTTTTGATAGCAGGTTGCACGGTCGAGCATAAATCCGCACGGGCATGCGGGCGAGGCAGTGGCTTTAGCTCAACTTTGAACAGCTATAACTTTTGATCCAGAGCTTTGTTTTGCACATGTAATATATCGTTGGAAAGCTCTTGAAGTCTAGATTCCAACCCAGTTAGAATTATCTCATTATCATTCTTGTATCAAAAGTTATGAGTAAAATGGTTCAGAGGTGTCATATTTCGCACAAGTACACAAAGTCGTGTGTATCTTCTTCACTTCCAATCTGTTTTGGGTACATGATATATCGTTTTGAAGGTCATCCAAGTGCCTTAATCATCATATCCTCAAATAGGAGTCCAAAGTACCTGAGATTACATCAAAAGACCAAACAACCCGTGAAAGAATCATAGCTTATAAAAAGGGACCTAAATATGCATAAATGCAATGTAAATGCTCTAATGCTACATGAAAATGCACCCTAATATGCAACAAAATGATGTTAGAATATGCACTCATCAACAAATAATAATACTTAAACAATAGTCTAAAATAATAAATTATACAGTCCCCGGCAACGGCGCCAAAATTTGATGCGTGTCGTTTCCGCAACAAAATTAAATTTATAAATCACTCACTAACTCTAACAGAGTGATAGGGAAAGTTAGGGTCGAACCCACAGAGACTGCGTTATTATCTTAAACTAATTGTTTACTTATATAAATGACTATTATTATATAATATAGGGGGTTTTCACATATCAAAACTATACTAAAACTATTAAACTAAAATAATGAAAATATAAATTGCAGGAAATAAATTCTGTTTTAATATATAATAATGAGGCTAATAGGATACATGTAACTTTCTATGGATATCGGGTATAATCATTGACTCATTCGACTAGCCTAGGATAGATTGGTTAACTATATAACCCATTGAAAGCAAGTAGATTACTAGTTTTATCTTTCTTACTCGTTAAATCCCGTGAAAGCACGAAAATTTAATCCTAATCAAGCTAAATTAATCTAACCATGAAAGCATGTATCAAATTATCAAACTTGACAGCATTAGAAACACCAATCAATTGAACCCAAATTAACCAGTAAGCTGCAACTAATAGAATTCAGTTGTTACACAAGATTCTTGCAATTATAATTAGACCAGAAAGCTGCAACCTAATTAAAGCTACTATCAATCTAACAATAGAAACATGAAATAATTTAGGTGATCAAACTAAATCAATAAACATGAATCAAAAGCCAGATAATAAATCTTATATAAATACCCAAAAGAAACTAATCGTTTATAACACAAACAAAATCGTAATCTCATAAACCCATATATCAAATAGTCAATTACATGTTCCTATTAGTGTAAAACTACTCTAAATTAGACATGAAAATAAAGAAAATAGATAGAAGAGAGTAGAAAGTAGAGAAAACTCATTAGGGACGAATTTCCGAACTGAAATTTCGTCTTCCTACTTCACTGCTCCTCACGTCTCTTACTTCGCGTCTCCTCTCGCCTCTTACTTCGCGTCTCCTCTCGCGCCTCTTTTATTGTATGCTGCATCAGACTTGGGTATTTTTGAAACCCAATTTCTCTCTTGCTGCTTCATCTTTTTAGCCCACAAGATTTCTTATTTTTTTTATTCTCACCTCCTTGCTTCCATTTGCTGCGTGGGTTTTGGTGACAAATATTAGGCTGGCCCATTCTTTTCAATCTTGTGCATTCACATGAAAGAAAATCTACTTCTTGCTTCATGGTTTGATTTAAATGGGTTTAGCCCATTTAATTGCTAAAGCTAATTTTGATTTCTTTGACTCTAAAATTATAATGTACCTGCCAACATTCGATAAATTATTACTAGTATAGAAATATAATATGGGTCACACTAATAAATAATCATATAAACCTAGCTACTAATAGGAAATAAGTAAGTTATAATATATAATAATTCAAACTTTTTATTTAACCGAAATAACCTAAAAGTATAATATTTAACCCATATAACTCAACAGACGACACTAAAAGTATTATATTAGAGGGTAAAAATATGTATAAATAGGCACTTATCACTCACCCTTGCTGTCATTTTTTCTACTAGGTTCATACACTCCTTCACATCAATTATTTTATGACTAATAGGCACACCAAGGTATTTAAATGGAAGTTTTCCCATCTTAAAACCTGTAACATTCAAGAGTATTTTATTTTCTTCTCTGCTCATGCCAGCAGTATACATTTCAGTTTTGTTCACATTCACTTCAAGACCTGAAGCTTCAGAAAAGTGTTGTAAACCTTGAAGCATAGTATAGACTGACATAAACTCCCCTCTACTACATAAAATGACATCATCAGCGAAGCATAAATGGTGAAGTTTAACCCCATAACATCTAGGATGATATTTAAACTGAGTCTTTTCTCCCACCACTCTAAGAGTCCTTGTAAGGTACTCCATACAAATAACAAACAATAGGGGAGAAATTGGATCCCCTTGTCTAAGCCCCTTCTTTCCCTCAAATATACCACAGCACTGCCCATTAATCAGCAGGGTAAATCTAGGGGATTTAACACATTCCAAGATCC
Source organism: Beta corolliflora (assembly GCA_947648045.1). NCBI lineage: Eukaryota > Viridiplantae > Streptophyta > Magnoliopsida > Caryophyllales > Amaranthaceae > Beta > Beta corolliflora. Next base: position 1,118,088 of record CANSZD010001022.1, on the reverse strand, counting down.
AGTCAATGAAACTTCTAGGAAAATTCAGCCCAACTAAGATATCTTCTAGAAACAACCAATCTATAGAATCATAAGCTTTTCTCATGTCCATCTTAATTATACACCCTGGACTCGCATTCATTTTTCCATAATTCCTCACCATATCTTAACAGATCATGATGTTGTGCCCTATAAACCTCCCTTGAATGAAGGCCCCTTGATTTTCAGCAATAATCAAAGGCAATATATTTTTCAATCTAGCACACATAACTTTTGTAATACATTTATACACCACATTGCAACACTAGTAGAATAATTGCTTATTGTGGCGGTCATTAAGTGGCCTATTGCTGCGGTTTTGGCCGCGCAGCAATTAAGGGCGCAACAATAGGTAAATACTTATTGCTGCGGTTTTTAACCGCGGCATTATACTAACCTATTGATGTGGTTCCTACCCAAAACCGCAACAATATGCTTCATTTTTTTTATTAAAAAAAATACCTATTGCTACGGTTTTGGGTAGGAACCGCAGCAACAGGTGGGTGAGATTTTTTTTTTGCTAGCTAGAATGGAAAATGACTGAAAAATACAAATAAAACTAGGGGAATCTCATCAACAACAGACATGGGAAGCAAAAAATAAACCTTCTTACAAAAAAATATATATAAACGATCGAAAATAAAATTCTCATTAATGTAAATCACGCCAATTACAAAAAAAAATAACAATGAAAATATGCAAAAATAAAAACCAGTAAATACAAAAAAAAAACCACAAATCAAAATAAGAAAGAGAATCGAAATAAAATCTACTCGCTATCACGAAATAAGTCGAAAAAAAAAGCAGTATATCTACCAAATTATAAAGTAGATCTACTCGCTCTCACGAAAAAAATCAGAAAAAAAATCTCGGACCTGTAGACTACTCGCCGTATTTTGACGAACCACCGCTGTCACCACCGTCAACATCGACCGCCAAAGCTTAATGATGAAAATAATACCTTCGAAAGCGTTCTTTTACACCGGAAACTTTGTCTCATTCGTCGCCAACTAACTCTCGTTGATTAATGGTGGACACTTTGTCTCTTCCGTCGCCATTATCTCGAAGAAGAGCAAAGTTCTTCGTCTGGCGAACGGCCAGGAAGAAAGTCCGACGAAGGAGAAGAACGACGAGGAGGAAGCTCGAGGAGGAGAGATAGGCGAGAATCGGTCGACGAGATGGAGGGAGTTAGAAAGTAGCTCTAGGCGAGGACGATTTGCGAAGTGTGAGAGTGAGGAGAGATAGAGGAGGAAAGAGATCTAGAGAGGGAGAGGAGAGATAGAGGAGGAAGGAGATACTGTGAGAGTGAGGAGAGATTGGACGATCTGTGAAGTGTGTAATATGATGAATAGTGAGGGAAACGACGCCCAAGCCTTAACTGCTAAAAGAAAAAAAACCCTAATGACCCTATGGCTGAGGTTTCTTCTAGAAACCGCAGCAATAGATTAAAATATTATTAAAAAAATAATATTTTAATCTATTGCTGCGGTTATAGGTGGGAACCGCAGCAATAGATCTGGTCAAACTAGTCAACAAATTTTGAAAAATTTCTCGTTGACACATATTGCTGCGGTTTCCAGCCACAACCGCAACAATATGTTTAATTTCGATTTTTCCTTTTTTCGTGGTTTATTGCTGCGTACGGGTAAAACCACAGCAATAAGCAAAAATTCTACTAGTGCAACAAGCAATGGGCATAAACTCAGACACACTTTTAGGGCATTTAACTTTGGGTATTAAAGTTAAAATAGTAGTATTAAGTTCTTTAGGAAGCTTACCAGAAGTGAAAAAATCTTTCACTGCAGCAATAATGTCCTGCCCAACAATACTCCAGGCATCTTTGAAGAAAAAAGTGTCATAGCCATCAGGCCAGGGGATTTATCCCCTGGAATAGAAAATAAGGCCAATTTGATTTCATCATCACTAATTGGCCTGATGAAGTCCACCTGCTAAGTATTGGTAAGAACAAGATCATTAGCCAAGATTTCAGTACAAACAACACCTCTATTCCCTACCATCATTTTCTCTAGCTAATGGGTTTCGTCAAGGGGACACTTTATCCCTATTCCTGTTTATTATGTGCATGGAAGTTTTGGCATGTAGGTTAAAACAAGCTCAGGATGCAAGGGATCTAAGAGGGATTAGGGTTAGTCGTCAGTCCCCAAAATTAACTCATTCGTTTTCTGCTGACAATACACTGTTGTTTTTCCAAGCATCTCCAGATTCATGCCGCACTTTGCGAGGTATTATTGATGAATTTTGCACTTTGTCGGGGGAAATGGTAAGTTTTGAAAAGTCATATGTGAGGTTCAGTCGAAATACTCCTTCAACTTTCATCTGTTTTATGTGCAAACCATTAGGGGTTCCTAGTAAAGACAAGGTAAATGTATACTTGGGTTGCCCAATGGAAGTGGATGGCAGACATATGATGGTGTTCCAAGATTGGATTGACAAACTAAGTAGACGTATTAATTCTTGGCAATTCTCATGAGTTTCTCAGGCTAGACGTCTTATTATCCTGGTAGCAATGCTTTAACATGTTATATAGTTGTTTATCTGTTACCTCATAAGTTATTGAAAAGAATCTCCTCAATGTTTCTTCGGTTTTGGTGGCAAGATTGTAGGGAAACTACTCCCATATATTGGCGAAATAAGGAGTTGTTGGTTAAGCACAAGTATGAAGGGGGTGTGGGTTAAAGGGACATTCACAAAGTCAACATTGCATCTATTTACAAGCAGACCTGACACATTCATTTTCAACCCCAAAACCTACTATCTCGTCTTATACATCTCTATTATATGCTGCAGGGAAGAATGGTGTCCTCCTGTAATTTTACTTAATCGCCCTCCACAACATAAATATTACATTCTAAAAACTTAACATTTAAACCCTTCTACATTGCAAAAACTTGCCAGTTTCAATAAAATTCATTTGGCCTTAATTAGCAGCACATTCAATGCAAATTGCACAACTATCTTTGACCAAAATAATAAAATAAAAAACTTATCATAACAAAATAGGATACTGAAACAAAAAATACACATAAATAATATTGAATTGAACAATACAAAATCAAAGGCGCTTCTTTTTAAAAAGAAAATATCAATTTCAAACACAAACTCAAAAACACATCAGAGTTCCCGAATTGCTTGCAACATCTCAACACTCTCAAATTCTTAATACTACACTTTGAATCAAGGTACGTACTTTGTTTACTTATCTTCTTGCTCAATAGCACATGCTTCTCACTCTATATTTACAAGAAAAAGAATGAGTTAGATGAGAAAATAATGATCGTCATAAATGTTACGACTATGAATAGCACTTAGAAATGTTAAGTGAAAGCCATGAATAAAACTTTTATTTGATAGCCATGAAAAAAACTTCCCAATTGTGCAATAAAATATACTGATCGAAATGCAAACAACCGATAGAGGTCGGTAATCCAAATAATACATTTTTTTTAGTTGTAAAATTAAATTTTAAAATTGTACAAACTACAGTCAGAGTAAATTATGAAAATAAGAGAGAGAAAGTGATGTTATGTGAGTGAAAATGAGGATTTTAGGACTAGGTGAGAGGTACAGGTATGAATAAGTTTAGGATGGTTGATTAAGATTTTTATGTAAAATATAAATTGGTTTATAAGAGGTATACCGTATACGTAGGGTGATGGGTAGAACATGTAACATATAAATTGGTTTATAAGAAGTATTTTAATCTTTCTTACTCACGAAATAGAGGAGAACTTAGATACGAACCTTCGTTTTTGGTTTGTTTTACTACTGATTTATAGTTATGCCTAAAATATCGTCGCACGCATAGCGTGCATAGAAAAGCTAGTGCTAGATATGGAGAGTCTCCAATTACGCTTGCCAATCAGGCCAGCAGCTTTAGATCTCGCTCGTGGAGTATGCGAAGTATAACCAAAGCTGCTGTTCGTATGAGTGGCGGCATTGCACTCCTGATCGGAGTAGGTACTTGACCAAGGCTAGATGGCCAAAACTAGTAACAGCCTCTATCTGTCACTATTAACTTCTCGTATAGATTTGCCTTTTTGCTATATTAATTCTTTTGATCGAAACAAATGGATTTGATACAACATCTACTTGTTAGAAATTCTATTAATACGACAATCAAAGATAAATTAGAAACTAGATTATGGCGCGATTAAATAGTTGTTATTAAGAGTATAGCCTGTAAATGTTTAGAGAGTTGAATAAATATATTTCACAAGTATGATGGCTATTTAAAGCCTTTACAAAGATATAGTTACAGCTTTAGAGATAAAGTTTACAACAATATCCTAGATATAGGCTAACAATATTAGCAAAAGATAAAAGATGTGAGTTATTACAAAAAGATATTAACAGAATAAATGTAACTAATTATCATAAACTATGGAAATGGATCTTTATCCTTATCATAGCCCACATGTTAGTTAGGAATAGTTTGTCCCACATTGAAGAATTAGAGAGAGAATGACTAACATATAGATTGGTGGGTTACTCCACCTATCACCAATTGGTTTTAGGATGGAACTCTGTCAACCTTGTATGTGATCACTCTCTCCTCCGATGTGGGCTTGTGCAGAGGCCCAATGAAGTTTATCATGGTATCAGAGCCGACGATCCTGGCCCATTATGAAATGCAAGATGGAAAGTGTTGAAGATCTTACTTTGGAGCAAAGTTTATCATGTGTCGTCGTTGTGCACCGCACCCGGCCAAAGATAAAATTTCTCCTACTCTCTTTTACACTAAGGTAGTATAATGGAAGTAGGGGTCGTATCCACAGAGAAACAGAGACGAGTTTAATATTCAGCGTGATTCAAAACCTAGATTAAGCTAAGGGCCGAGAAACCTAATAATAATTACAAAGGGGGGTTTCAAGTAGATTATACGAACAAACTAAGACTAACTAGCATATAAACAAAATGAGAAATCAATATGGAAAGATCTTGAATCCGATTAACATACACTTCAATTCATTATCGATCCTTGAACCTCCACTCTAATTATTTCTATAATTATCTATTGTTGAGAATTAATCTCGCGTTCTCCTTATTCTTAGTTGAATAGCACGATCAGCGTGACTATAAAACCCTAACCAAAGGATAACCTAGTCCGATAGCGTCTAAGTTCAATCCAATAGCAGCAATAAACACAGAGAACCAACAGACCTGCTAACGTCATACAAGCAATAAACATTCAACAGTTAATTCAATTTCCCCAAGAAATAACCAAGACGATCAGCATCCAAGCTACTTCCTAGTTTGCTACCAATTGATAAAAGAATAAAACAATCCGATTCTATTCTTAAATCTAGCATTAGATTAATTACACAATCAAACTAGTAACATTCCTAGCATAATCATGCAAAAATCATAGAAAGCAAGCATAGAAATTAAACCATAATCAAAGAAACTAAATAGAGAGGAAAGATCTCACAATAATGCTTGAAGCTCCATATTAATCTCGTTCAAGAACGGTTCAAGCTACAATTGGCATAGCATAAGCCAATCCCATAATTGAAATCTACAAAAACGAAACTAGAAAATAAAAACTAAAAGAGAAGACAACAAGAGAGGAGTGGAGTTTTGGAGACTCCCTCTCCTTGTGGCTGCTGCCCCCCCAGGTCCAAAATCAAGTTTAGTATTTATACTAAAGCTCAAAAATCAGCCGACAATTAGACCGACCTAGGGGTCGCGAGGTGCGAGTCTGGTCGCACCGTGCGAAGAGTGTTCTGCCTACCGCAGAATTGGCTGGGCAAAGCAGGTCGCACCGTGCGAAGCAGGTCGCGAGGTGCGAGCAAGCAGGTCGCGAGGTGCGAGCTGCCCGCTGGGTCAGAGCTGGGCGAGCATGCTGGGCGCGCGCAAGGCTTGCGGTGTGCGAGCGCTGGGCGTGCATGCTGGATGGGCGAGGCTTGGGCTTGCGGTGCTCACGAGAGCTTGGCTTGGCGAGCTTGTGGTGATGCTTAGGCTTGCGGTGATGCTTGGGCTTTGCTCGGCTCAAATGCACTTCACCTTGGAAGCTCGGAATACATGACGTTACACAAATTATCTCGCAAAACTCCGAACTTCCGCTAAGAGTTAAATAAAACACGAATGTTAACATTTACAATCAAACCCTTAGCAAAGTGCACCCAAAGTTACGTAAATACTATGTGCAACTTGAGCGTATCAAATACCCCCACACTTGAACTTTACTCGACCTCGAGTAAACTCAAAATGAGGATCTCCAAATAAATCATCACCCAAGTTATCAACACCAACCTACACTCCCCATCAACTACATCATCATCATCACATCTTAACAACATCCGCTCAAAACCTAAACGTAAGGGCTAATGACTCCCCCACACTTAGATTCAAGCTCACCTGAAATATATAAAGATGTAACAACAACAATAACCAGCAAACGACAACCAAAATGTGAGCTCAAATCCTGAAGGATCTCAAAGGAGTTGAACCCACTCCAACGCCACAATCAAAATGACAACTCGCCTAAAACCTCAAAAGATAAACTAAAACTACTACTACAACAACTAATTTAAAATAGCAAGCCATGGAATGAAGACAAAAAGGGATAAATTCCATGCTTACTCCCAAAAACAAACAATCAACCAAAAGAATGTGAAAGCCAAAATAAATCTTCACAAAATCAAGGATGAAATAACCAACCCAACCCGAAAACGCTTTCCACCTTATGACACCATCTCCGGCAAATGAGTTTTCAAAGTACAAAATTCTCTCTTAATCTCTCATTTTGCCTAGGAGCCCTTTCTGGTTTTCATCCTAGCTTCACACATTTCTTTTTGGTTGCATCTCACCATCTTACCCGCTCAATATAAGCCACTTTTTTGCATAGGTTGCCCTTTCGGGTTTTCAACCTATCCGGGCCCCCAATTTTGCCCGAGTCGCCCACCCTTGTGGGTTTTCAACTCAGCGGGTTTCATTTCATCACTTTTTTTTTTTTATTCTTTTTCATTTTTTTTTCATTTTCATTTTTTTTTTCAAATTGAAAGTAATATATACAACATAGATATACAACATAGATACATGAGAATGAGAATACCCTCCCCCCTACTTAAACTACACATTGTCCTCAATGTGTCGACAATTAAAAGAAAAAGTAAATTGAAAAAGGGGAGAAATTTGAAAATCGGGTAAATCGAAGTTCGAATGCTCAAAACTCATGAAAAGCAATCCGTCAAACTCAAACTTCTTAACAACACCAACTCAAATCTCATAACTCAACTCACAACCCTCTCCCTCGAATCACTCAAACAAATGACAAGTTCAAAAGTTTAAATTCTTGAAATTTGCACCTAACTTAAGAGATCGAAAAGATACATTAACAATCTCAATCCTCTAGTGTTACCAACTCCTAGCTATTGAAGTCCTCCCAACGGGTTTTCTTTTGTGGATTTTGGTTACAAGCGAATTAAGATTGGTTGTGGATCTTTTTAGTGGGTGGGCGGTGGGTGAAAGAAAATTTGTTGTGGTGGTGGAAATTTGATGAAAAATAAAGGAAAAGAAAGAAAATAAAGGGGTCTCGGGTTGCCTCCCGAGAAGCGCTATTGTTTAAAGTCGTGAGCCCGACTTAGTACCTTAAGCTTAATCATTGGGTTGTGCTCCATGTGTGACAATGGTAGTTCCATGTCAATCTCCACTTCAAGTACCTGCAAAATTGATTGAGAAGGACTCTTGCAATGCATCGTTAATACCTAGCTTACTACAACATGGTTGAGCATATAACATCAGATTATATCCCAAAACCTAGCATTAAGTCAACAACAAACATCAACTAGTAGTACTCCTAGCTAATCCAAGCCATGACCATTAATATGAATGTGTAAAGCTAGACAATAACCAAGATATAGAGTATGAGTCAATCAACCATTCCCATGAGAGTTTAAGCAACAAGTTCCATGCTTCTTGTCCAAAATACAAAAGTGAAATACATATAGCTCAATGGAAGATGAAAACTAGAAACTAAAACAAAAAGGGAATTCTTTATATGAGTGGCTAACCAAAAACAAAGAGCACAAACAATACCATCCAAAAATCACACTAAATACAAACAAGTAACACCGTTTCCCCGGCAACGGCGCCAAAATTTGGGCGGGCGCGGATGTGTCGTCGTTGTGCACCGCACCCGGCCAAAGATAAAATTTCTCCTACTCTCTTTTACACTAATGTAGTATAATGGAAGTAGGGGTCGTATCCACAGGGAAACAGGGACGAGTTTAATATTCAGCGTGATTCAAAACCTAGATTAAGCTAAGGGCCGAGAAACCTAATAATAATTACAAAGGGGGGTTTCAAGTAGATTATACGAACAAACTAAGACTAACTAGCATATAAACAAAATGAGAAATCAATATGGAAAGATCTTAAATCCGATTAACATACACTTCAATTCATTATCGATCCTTGAACCTCCACTCTAATTATTTCTATAATTATCTATTGTTGAGAATTAATCTCGCGTTCTCCTTATTCTTAGTTGAATAGCACGATCAGCGTGACTATAAAACCCTAACCAAAGGATAACCTAGTCCGATAGCGTCTAAGTTCAATCCAATAGCAGCAATAAACACAGAGAACCAACAGACCTGCTAACGTCATACAAGCGATAAACATTCAACAGTTAATTCAATTTCCCCAAGAAATAACCAAGACGATCAGCATCCAAGCTACTTCCTAGTTTGCTACCAATTGATAAAAGAATAAAACAATCCGATTCTATTCTTAAATCTAGCATTAGATTAATTACACAATCAAACAAGTAACATTCCTAGCATAATCATGCAAAAATCATAGAAAGCAAGCATAGAAATTAAACCATAATCAAAGAAACTAAATAGAGAGGAAAGATCTCACAATAATACTTGAAGCTCCATATTAATCTCGTTCAAGAACGGTTCAAGCTACAATTGGCATAGCATAAGCCAATCCCATAATTGAAATCTACAAAAACTAAACTAGAAAATAAAAACTAAAAGAGAAGCCAACAAGAGAGGAGTGGAGTTTTGGAGACTCCCTCTCCTTGTGGCTGCTGCCCCCCCCAGGTCCAAAATCAAGTTTAGTATTTATACTAAAGCTCAAAAATCAGCCGACAATTAGACCGACCTAGGGGTCGCGAGGTGCGAGTCTGGTCGCACCGTGCGAAGAGTGTTCTGCCTACCGCAGAATTGGCTGGGCAAAGCAGGTCGCACCGTGCGAAGCAGGTCGCGAGGTGCGAGCAAGCAGGTCGCGAGGTGCGAACTATCTCGCGAGGTGCGAGCTGCGCGCTGGGCCAGAGCTGGGCGAGCATGCTGGGCGCGCGCAAGGCTTGCGGTGTGCGAGCGCTGGGCGTGCATGCTGGATGGGCGAGGCTTGGGCTTGCGGTGCTCACGAGAGCTTGGCTTGGCGAGCTTGTGGTGATGCTTAGGCTTGCGGTGATGCTTGGGCTTTGCTCGGCTCAAATGCACTTCACCTTGGAAGCTCGGAATACATGACGTTAACACAAATTATCTCGCAAAACTCCGAACTTCCGCTAAGAGTTAAATAAAACACGAATGTTAACATTTACAATCAAACCCTTAGCAAAGTGCACCCAAAGTTACGTAAATACTACGTGCAACTTGAGCGTATCAGTTACTCCATCTATCACCAATTGGTTTTAGGATGGAAATCTGCCAACGAAGTTTATCAGTTGTCTTTACGATAAATTAGCCCCTACTGTATTGCTGTTAGGGGTAACAATGCTAATTTACCCTCATAATTCACTATTTAACGAGTGATTGAACAACAAGTATTAACCATTCTCAACGAACATTATTTTCAAAAGTTAATTAAATAAAAGAGGGGAGGAAGAAAACATAATGAGAATCATGATTTATAATTTCTTATCTATTTGGCAGTCTATTAACTTTTTAAATAAGGTGTCATTTGACTGATCATAGAAAATAGAATTTCATAGGAAGACGTTTTTCCCATATATAAGCATTTCCTATGAAGTAGCAAATGTTGTTTGGTTGAACATGGGAAGTTAATTCCCATTGGAAATTCTACTTACCTAGGGGACCTAGATAAACAACTTCCTCCATTTTGTAGAAAGTGTGACTTTCCATGTTTTTGTCAACCAAATAATACCACTATCTTCCACTTCGTAGAAAATTATACTTTTCGTGATTTTTTATGTCAACCGACCAATTCTTAAGTGTCATTATCTTAAACTAATGAATTAGAAAAATTTAAATAGTCAACTGCTAAGTTGATGAGAAATTTAAATACTATTAATAGTATTATTCATCCAGTCTACGAAAATACGAAATAAAACAACGAAGTCCAATATAAGTCCCAATCTCCCCTAGAAAAAAATGGCCTAATCCACCTTTCCTTATTACATACATGAAGAAAGATCTCATACACTTCTTCCAGTTTTTTAGATGCACTAGTTGCTTTTTCAAGTTCCCCAACACAATTCTTTAACCATTAATATCCCCAATCGTGTATAATAAAAAAAATTAAAAATTAATGTATTGAATCCTCGAATTGAAACAAATCTGTTAAGATCACACATGATGATATTTCTTTTCCAAGTTGAGCTTGCACTTTGAGGAGCTTCATTGCCCCCACCAATCTTGATAATTGAGATATGCAAGTATTGAATAACTCCATTTTACCCAAAGATTGTCCTGTTTTGTTGCCATTACACATGATTTCCAATAGCTGCTTTATACCATATGATTATATGAAGATCTCTTTAATGGCTAAGCCACCGTTTTTTTTGGATGGCACACCTGCTTCCACTTTACAATGACCAGGTTTTTAGTTGTATTGTGACCCATACCACAAGTATGATCTGTAAATAGAGTTTATGTTCCTCAAATGGAATGAGGTAGGCTAAAAATTTATGCTCATTATACATGAAGGGTCAACAGGACGAAATTAACAAGCTGAAGTCAATCTGCAAAGGAAAGGTTTCTTGACTCCCAAACTCTAATTTTACTAACCATTTTTTCAACAAAGTTGGTCACGATCTGCAACTTTGATACCTCTGGCATTGATAGGTACTCCAGCATATCAGAAAGGTAAATATCCAATTTGTAATCCTGCCATCAAAGCTAATTGTGATCCCTTTATACAGGACTGAGCAATATGCTATTGGTGATTTGGTGCAATAATTTTTTTAATTGTTACTAATACTAATGGATAATGTATTAAAACAAACGTTTTAAATATCACTTTTGTGAGAAACAACATTTTATAATTTTCTGGCAATATATGACTATAATTTTTTTTTTTTTTGCGAGATACAACCATACACTATTTTCAAACATTGATCCACTGATTTCCGGCGTTGATGCACCAATTTCGGGATTTTTATGTACCATTTTTTCTATCGATGCTGCATGTGCGTTGAGTTTTTTCTTTTCCACCATTCCCCTTCCATTTTCTCCTCAAAACATTGTGAAAATCTAACGCACTTGTAGAACACATATGGAAGTGGGTCAACAACCGGATATAGAGTAAGGTTATTTCTCGCAAAAAAAAAATCTAAAGTACTAAGTTGCCAGAAAAATTATAAAATATTATTTCTTGCAAAAAATGATTTATAAAAAGGATGTTCTGACAAATTTTTCCTAAAAATTAACGATTAAACAAGTGTCTTGAAATTTTATGACAAAATAGGTATTGCTTTTTCCCAATGCCGAAATGCTTTATTATAATAAGGAAAATTTGTGAGAAACAATCTTTTAAAATATTTTTGGCATTATAACAATCTTAACTGATTTTTTTTTTTTTGCGAGATCAGCCCACATGGCTTTTCTCCTGCATTGATTTTCGTTTCCAGGTGTTGATCAAGGAATTTTCTATGTGCAATCCTCACACTTAAAGGTATTCAATGCCTTGACCAACGCTTGTGATCGAAAATTAACGTCGGAAAACAATCTTGACGTCTGATCTTGCAAAACAAATTTTGGTTAAGGTTTTAAAATGCGAAAAAAAATTAAAAGATTGTTTATCGCAAAAAAGTGTTTATAAAAGGTTGTTTCTCGCAAAATTTCCTTATAATACTTGTACTTATATACATATATATATATGTGAAAGGTATCCAACAATGCAAAAGATCGTGATCAAACTTCACATGAAAATTCTATAATGGCCATAAATAAATATGACCATGAAAATCTAGTAGTCCAGACTCATTGCAGGTCTTAAAATGTGGGCCTAAAATCATTATAAACTAGATTTCCATAGTCATCTATAATGCAAAAAAACTTGAATAGACCGAGTTCACAATAACTTATTGTGCACCGAAAACCATATGATATTATATAGTTAGTTTTCAATTGATATTGTATGATATAATCAAATTTTATATAGTCAGTTTTTGTATGATATAGTCAATTATCTAATAGAGTCAGTTTTCGTATGATATAGTCGATTTTTTCTAATATAGTTAGTTTTTATGGGCATGATAAAGTCAGTTTGGATGCACACTAAATTATTGTAAACTCGGTCCACCTATAACATTTTGTTTATAATGACCGTTATAAAGATGTCCCACAAATAAAGATGTTCCACTTCCTCATACAGGCAACAATAATCAAATTCCAGGGCCGACGTAGAGCCACCACAATTAATCACTTTATCACAACATGAAAAACATGATCATGTGAGTTATATATTTCAAATAAATGTCAATACATATTTTGAATATACCAACTTATCACAATTTTGCTAAAACCCTGAACTTTGTTTTCTATCATTTATGTCTAACACCCCACCCTCCTACTCAAATATATGGGTCTTTATTAAGCTCGGCTTGTGGGTACATAGGCAACGAGAAAGTATTCTCCCATACCCGGGATTGGGCGGTAGTTGCCCCTACCAGGGTAAAAAAGTAATTTCGCGAATTAAAGCAAGGGCATGAGCGTAATTTCAAAGGGAGCTGGTTAATCTCTATGTCTTACAACTGAATTAAACTTGGGAAGAATACAGAACCACATCGTCGCCTCTTCCTCCACCTCTTTCTCCCCCTTCACCTCCGCCACCATCACAACAACCACTTCGTCTCTCTTCTACTTTCTCTCTCCTCAAATTTACCACCTCAACTTCCGCCGTTTTCCGAAGATGTTGATCTTTAGTTATCGTCGCTTCTTCTTCTTCGTCTTCCTCTTCGGTCGATGATTTCGATTCCACTGATAATTCTCTATCTAAGGTTATCTTTAATTTCAATTTTGTTTTAATTATACCTTTTTTTTTCTTGTTTGTTTTTTTTGGCTGTGTTTGTAATGTTTTGTGAAGGTTTTGACCTTATTACTTGCTGAATTGGTGTTCGCTGAAACTTTGAGTATTTTAATTTAGTTTGAGATCGGTAATTGTGTATGTGAATTGTGAGATTGAGGTTTTTCGTAGTGATTTTTTGAAGTAATCTGACTTTGGATTTTATTGCGAACTTTCATTAGTCTGGAATTTTTTGGTTCGTTTAGGTTTAAATTTGAGTAGAATAGAGAATATAGTGGTATGTAATATACAGGAGTAAACGTTGTGAAGTACATAGAAATGATATGGATTAATCCAGCTATTTTTAATATTATTAACTTTTAGTGCTCTTGAAGTAGTAAGTATTGTAAATATGTGGATGAATTTGATTAGCAAAGTGGCCAGTATGAGAATTTTGGTGTCAACTGGTATATTCTGGGGGTAAATTGTTGAAGAGAGAGGAGATATGTTTGATTGGCGAAATCTGGTATTTGATGTTTATGGAATGGAATGCTTCGGTCTTGGGGCTAATAATAAGGAAAATAAGTTGAGATTAAGGGAGATTAGTTGAATTCACGACTTAAATAAGTTTCGACGAGGATTTGAAATTGATTTGAAGGAAGCAAACCAAGCATGATGAACCTTAAAATTTAATAGTGATCAGTTTGTGTTTGTGTTACGGATTTAACCTTGATGGTTTAGGTTTTCTGAGCTTAAAATTTGGTAGAGTTTACAAGTTATTATCACATTTCAATTTATATCAGTTTAGTGTTAGAATATGGTTCTTATTTTCTATTTTATTTTTAATTGAGGTTCCTACATTTGCTTGATTGTTGATGAAAATGTGTATTCGGCTTTTTTTTAGCTTGATGAACCTTTTGGAGCTAATAAGAGGGGTTGCCAAAATATGTGATTGTCTACACTTTATAGTTCATCTATGTTTAATGCCTTCTTTTGTTTATTTTTTTTCTTGTGAATCAAGATATGTCTTAACAGTGATCAGTTTGTGTTTGTGTTACGGATTTGCTTATTCTTCTCCTCCCCTCCCTTCGGTGTTTATTATGGTGATGAATGAAAGTGTGGCGGCGTAAATGAAACTTTTGGGGTTTTTTTTTTTTGTGTATTTTGGGTTATCTCATGTACCAGCGTTTAGGTGAATGCATGAATGCTCTTCTAGTGTAACCACCAATTATCTTTAGTCGATTTGTATATAATGCCTTGTTATTCATCTATCTATTCTTGTGAATATCATATTAAACAATGTGGCCTACATTTGATGTGCGGTTTTCTAAGAATGTTTTTTGATAGCTGTTTTTTATTTTTGGAGTTTAATTTTAACATGTTATAAGAGATAAAGGATTTGTCTTGTTCTTGGGTTATGTTATACTTGCACTTTCATAAGTATCTGATGATTGATGGTGATGTTAAGATTATAAATTAATAATGAACTGTCCAAGCTCATATATGAAAATGTACGGTCTGTTGTGTGTTAAAGATATATCAGTTGCAACTAGTTATTTTGTTACAACTGTAAGTTTGTAGGACATTCTTGAGCAATAATATGATTCAGTTTTTTTTTGTTGATTCAAATTATCACTATTCTTTGATTTTCAAAGAAGAGAAGCCACTAGGGTCCATTTGAATTTTGTGCCAAGTGGCCCTTGCACCTTTCATTTTTGTTTATCATAGAACTGCTAAACTCCCTCCCTGAGAAGAGTTTCTTTTCTCATTATGATGATGCAGGTTGTTGAAAATGACAGGTTAAGGAACGGGAACAGGGAAGCATTAACATCACTTAGGAAGATGGCTCGTACAACAAAAAGTAGTATTCCTTCTCCATTTGAGTCTATCATGAAAGAAATTGGAGGGCGTAGTTCTAAACCATTGGTTCAAGAAATTTGTCCAACCTGTGGAAATCATGATGCCACTGAGAATATGTAGATGATGTTCCTTGGAACTGATGTTTTTGCTCAGGTCCCCTTTCATGCAGCTCATACTATATTAGAGGAAGGTGCGTTGTTGTGTTTCTCGTCTTGTGGCATTGTTAGGCTCCATTTGGTTATGTTATATGGAAAATAATTTATATGAAAAAACATCTTCCAAGGGATGACACAATAATGGTTTAGTTTTTGTTTGTTTGGTTTGTTGCATGAAAAGTTGGAGAGAACTATAAGAATTGGAAATGAAAGGGGGAAGATTGATGGGAGGAACGAAAGAGGAAAGTGAAGAAATGAAAAATGTGATGTTCCTTAACAAACCAAACAAAAGAATATAAGGTCGGTGTTCCTAGAAAATGTTTTCCGCCTTATGACACTCCTTTAGACTACTTGTTTCTTTTTATTATTTTTTTCAAGAGACCACGATTTTCACTTAATTTGATTAGAATACCTTGTTATATAAAAATGCTATTTTAAGTTTCAATACTTTAAATTGAAATATCTTTTTGATGTTGTTGCAGATCAAGAACGACTGGACTCAGACTTGAAGGAGCTGCAGAATGTTGTGAAAGAGAAAACTCTGATAATCTCGGAAAAGGGTGCTCTTGCTGACAAGATTAGCCCGGGGATCTTGAGGTCTTTAGTAACATTAACGGACAAAAAGTGATTCGTGTCTGCTTAAATTAACTATGTTCGACTCTGTACTCTGTATAATCTAATTTTGTACATCTTTAGGCTATGTTTAGTTCACCACCTTTATTCTTTTTTACCTAATGTAGTCTAAACTTCTTTTTAGTGTGTTATTATATGGACTTATTTTACTGATCCAATTGGACTCCTTTTTTCCTAATCTATTTATTCTTAACTTTTTCTTTTTCTAATTTGATTTGATTTGAATTTTTTGTTCCATCTGATTTCTTCTCAAGGAATTGTTTTTGTATAATCTGATCTAAGTTAAACTTATTACTTTATCTGATCTAAATATTCATGGATATTGGGATTCATCTCAATATATATAATTTTCAGATAATTAAGGATATTAATAGTCAAAGTAGTACGTTAAGAGAGCATAAATTTAAATTGTTGCAAATTGTAATAAACAAAACAAATAAGTATTAATGTATATTAACAAATAATAATAATTGCATCCATAATAGTGCAATATTTTTAAGGAGTTGAAGGAAAAGGATTACGTAACATTCATTTCTTATTTGTTACATTCATATCAGTAACCCTTATTATCATATCAGATTATATGAAATTTATATCAATGAGTTTAATATGAATAATAATCAATTAGTAGCTAATAAGTACTCCCTCGGTGTTTTTTTTATCCTTCTCACTTGGAATCTTGACACTATTCATACTTAGAGAGAATCTTCTCAATTATTTTCAATTTATAAGAAAAAGTATAGTCATGTGGAGTCACGCACAGGAAAATGAGAAGGTTAAATAAAATAGAGGGAGTAACAACTAGTGGCTAATAAGTGTTTCACTTAATTGCTAAGTTAGCTAATAAGTAACAACTTAGGTATATCAACTCATATTAAACTCATATGAAAATAAGAATTAACAATTAGTAGCTAGTTAGTTAAAATTAGTAGCTAACAAGTAACAATTAGTTGCTAATAAGAAGTGTTTCACGTAGTTGCGAAGGTAGCTAATAAGTTTCAACTCATATTCAACTCATATGAAGCTCATATATGAAAGTATTTAAGAGTGTGTAATGTAAGCAACTATTATGTTATTATTAATAACCCTTCAAGTGGATTCATATCAGAGAGGGGTTAAATTATGTCCATGATTGAGTAAATAATATCATAACATAACTCAATCATATCATTTAAAAAACTATTTTTTCCAATGATAAGTCGTGAAAGGAGTAATATGATTATTCAAGTCATAAGCCGTGAAAGGACTAATATGGTTATCACATAACTACAATTAAATGACTAAATGAAAAATTATCCCATTACTCCAATTGTTATAAAAATACCTAAGTCTAAGAATTATTAGTACATTACTTTATTCCAATAATAAGCCGTGAAATGAGTAACATGATTATTCAAGTATTAATAAGCCGTCCAAGGACTAATATGTTATTACTTAAGTCAATTGATTATTACATCACTGTATTCACTTTATTCCAATTATAAGCCGTGAAAGGAATAAGGAGTTGGTATGCTAAGCCGTGAAAGACATGACTATGGCATAGTCTGAAGGTTGGGATTGGGTCTGAAAGACAAACACGCCCGTAGTGGGCACCCCTGCCCACTAACAACTTTATATTAATAGAATATTGTGGAAAGCATTAAAATAATATTAATCCAAAAAGTTAACCCATGTTTGTGTATTTGAAACTCATGTTTATGTATTTGAAACTCATGTTATTGTTAAATCAACCCCTATTTGTGTGTTTGAAACCCATATTATTGTTAGATCAACCAAACATGTGATCTCTGTCATAAAGCAAAAAGTTGCATTGATTTGCGTGTCCCATTCAGTTTTTTTCCCCAAAAAGTACAATTAGTTATTGATAAGAACCCCTGTTTATGTTTTTGAAACCCTTGTTATTGTCAAATCAACCCATATTTTTGTTAAATCAACCCCTGTTTGTGTATATGCGAAATAACACAATTACCCCCGTTAGCGGGCAAATGTACCCCACTAACTATTAGCGTTTTATCACTCCTTAGTATTATTTTCTTTTTTATAATTGTATCCTGTGTTCAACCAATCATATCATAGCAAGTGTAAATCATATCATATGGAGTATAAATCATATGCAAACGTCTTCTAATCATATCATGAATGAAACTATAAATTATTTTGCACACAACACTTGAATTTGTGGCGAGAGTTGATATTCACCATTTCAATTCTATAGTTTATAATTTAAAAGATAATTTAAATAACATAAGTATTAGTACAGAAGTTGATATGATTACTACACACTTTGATATGATTACTACAGAAGTTGATATGAGTACTATAGAAGATAATATGACTACTTTACACTTTGATATGAGTACTATACGGTTTGATATGGGTACTAGAAGGTTTGATATGTTCATTATACAACATAAGTCGAACGTCGAAAGTTTTGTAAACCGTACCCAAAATTAGGGGGCCCAGAGAAACATTGTGGCGAGAGTTGATATTCACCATTTCAATTCTTTTATTTTCCAATTCAAATAGCATTTCCCGGATTTATTTTGGTTTCATATTCTTATTTATTTATAATGTAAGTGACATTATAATTTATGTTATTATATAGTAGTTTTATGTATATATACTCCCTCCGTTTCATTTTAATTGTTACACTTTGACATTTTACACTATTCACAAGTTGCACTTTGACCCTCATTTGTGATTTATACATGAATAAAAACATAGTCATGTGGGATCTTGTTAGATTCGTCTTAGTATGTATTTTATTAATATGTACTTTTTATAATTTTTACAAATACAAAACTAGAGATATATATCCTCAAAGTTTTACATTGGCATGCGTGAAAAGTGTAAGTGTAACCATTAAAAAGAAACGGAGGGAGTATATGTCAATCCCAAAAATAAGTCTAAATTGTCCTTCGCATTTACTAGATCAAAATTATATTTTATTACTATTATGTGATAACCAATATATTTAAGAGTGTGTAATAAATTTTATTACTATTATATTATTACTAGTAACCCTTTAAGTAAATTCATATCATAGAGGGGTTAATTTATGTCCAAGATTGAGTAAATCATATCAAAAAATAACTCAATCATATTATTTAACTCAATCAGGACTAATATGATTATTACATAACTATAATTAAATGACTAAATGAAACATTATCCGATTAGTACATTACTCCAATTAAATGACTAAGTCGAAGAAATAACATTACTTTATTACAATAATAAGCCGTGAAAGGAGTAATATGATTATTCAACTATAAGTCGTCAAAGGACTAATATGATTATTCAAGTAATAAGCCATTCAATGAAATAAGGATTCATTTTACTCAGCTAAGCCGTGAAAAGGCAATTTAATAGTAATCTAATTAATATGTAATAAACAACACATGTAATAGTTTGTTATAACCATTGTTATTAAAGTCCCTATCCGAATTTTACGACCTATCATTTTACGACCGTTTGATTTTAAATGGTCCGATTCTATGTTCCGGAAGGATTTTTTTTATCCCGATCATATAAGAGTATATGTTCACTTTTAAATCATTTAACAAGCATACAATTCATATCATAATTCATATCAGATTGGGGTGAAATTATGTCCATCATTGATTGAATCATATCAAAACATCAGTCAGTCATATTATGTTCTTACTTATTTTGAAACATTATATACCTACTATAATATAATCTTATGAATTCATATAGTACTATATTATACATTCGAAGAGGATAATACATGTCAATCATATTATGTTGAAAATAAGTTATTATGAGTTACCTTTTATGCATTTTTCGTCAAACAAACTATTTATTGTATATGTATACTTTGTAGTTTATTGCGTTGTGCAGGTGTGCCCGAACACAACACATGGGCTCAAAATTACACTATAAAATTTCAATAGAACTTATTTTCTTATATCAATATATTTCCTTATTAGATTAGTTCACATCCTTATAAGTTGACATTAACAATTACATTTAACATATATATATTAGATAAGTTGACATTAGATTAGTTCACATCCTCCGTTTCCCAACATCCTTTTCAGACAAAACCAGACGCTATTGTCCTTCCTTAGAGACCAACACGAGGCGCCTACAAATCTCATTTTCCTGCCCATCAAATGTATCCAAAAACCTCCTAGAAAGCATCAAAACAACATGCCAAAGCAAAGGATCATAATTCTAAAGCAATCCAAAGAACTGAACCCAACAAAACAAAGAGCCCTCAAGCTCCAACCCAACCGCCAACAGCATCATCATAGACATGAACTCCACCATCCCACATGAAGTCAAAACCTGTGGCCACTCCAACAAAAACTCCGTCACCCGCTTCAACTCCTCCGAAACTAAACCCGACAACTCAACTCGATAATGCAGACCCTCCTCCTCCCCATTATCCTCCCCATCATCATGCGCCATCGCCATCTATATTGGAACATTAAAAGGCACTAAAGGAACAACAATACTAAAAACAAAAGCAACATTCAATTTACAAACAACAATGTGATGAATAAATCCACACCAATCGCCTACAACCATAATTCAAAGCACACCTTCAATAATACTGTACACCTTCAATATCAATTCACATTCACAAGAAAATATGTATTCAAAGTAAAGTGTATTTACAAGTTTATCAATGGAATCCCCGTGGTCAGGTGTCTTCGAGTTTCCGTCAATTACCCAAACCTCCTCTGTGTTTAAACAAAACGCAGCACACCACCAACTACTCCCCTCAAATACGGGTACAAACACCTAAGAATGAAACACAACACCCAGTAATTCACACACCGAAGAATTTATCAAAATAAATAACAATAATGCACTTACCACAAAAAGTCTTCGTGATTTAATGCCCTTTAAGGTTTCAGCATATCTCCTTGCAGCACACTTTGTTGCTGACCAACTCGTTGGTTCCCCAACCTCTTTAAGAACAACAGACTAACAATATAACAACAAATTCAGTCCGTAAATGTAATAAGAAATACAATAATAAGACCAATATAAACAAAGGGGTGCGTACCGCATATGTAGGACTTTTCTAGGACTTTAACCATAGGAATCCCAGCCCTCATTCCGTATTTAAGCCTAATCACTTCCGCTGCCCTCCTACACTCACCATTACGTGCCTCCTTCGGCACCCGCTTTGGGCCATAAGGGGTACCTAAAACCCAATGAACCTGGTTCCTATCCAAAGGGTACTCCACACCACCGGGCAACTGTATCACCTTCCTCTCAATATCCAATAATGTCATCAACCAATAACACAATGACCGGGGTAATCTTCTCCTCTTCAACTCCAACAGCCCACCAAAACCCATTTGCTTAACCCAGTGGACTTTCATTAGGGTAAATCCACCTACTACTCTACCAAAATTCTCCACCCTACAGTTTACATTAGGGTGGGAACCATTACACATCTTGAGCTGCGTTTTACATACTTCTCCCCTTGCTTTCACTGCACCACCCTCACTCAAATAATTTCTCTGTAACAATTACACAAATACAAAGACAACTAATTACAAACAACACACATAAAGTTTCTCTATTTAACACATTTCTCTTTCAAACAACTATAAACCACTCACCCTATACATATCTCCAGTTAAGACAAATCTAGGTTTCTTACTTTTCTTCACACCCTTCACAAATGAACACACATTATCACGTAATAACATACAATTACAACTACTTGTTGCTCAACAGATACAAATAAGTTTTTTTACCTTATCACCCACTGTTTTAGGGTTCTTTCTTCTCCTTTTATTTTTTACACACCCATTATTCACATCATCCTGTCCAAGTTCATCAACAATCTCAATAACCATTGACACAAATATACATATTCATAATCTTATTGCATTTCAATGCATTTATTACCTCTAAACATTCAGCTTCTTCCTCGTATTCACCGCTTATTACGTCATCACTATTATCACTAAACTCAACCATCTTTGTGCCAACTGCATCAATTTCAGTCATATTAACTTCTAAGTGCTTCATATCATTTAGTGTCTTACCAGAGGAACATTCTTTTTTTTTTTTTCTTCTTTCCATTATTTATTCTATCGCACAATGTATATTAGTATTATTATCTTTCTTCTCCTTTGTACATAAACAAATTGAGCTGTACTCTTTACACATGGAAATTAAATTGATACTTCCATAATTCACCACCACAACAAACTACCAAATTCAAGGCAAAAATAAGATTTTTTAACCTAACTAACGCTTACATCAATTCCTAATGCCCAATTTCATTTTTTCTACACATATGAAAACCTAACTTTCTAAATTAATTGAAACCAAAGACAATGCAAATTTTAACAGATCTTACCTTCAAAAATCCTTGATTTCTTCAATTAACTCGTACGCAAACCGCAAAATCCTAGAAAGCCTTGTTCCGTTTGGTTAAATGTATGGGCTAAACTGGCTCTGTTGTCTGGCAGAAATAGCGAACATGGACGTAAACCAAAGATAGCTGAAGGTGCTTAAAGCTACTTTACCCTTCACAAAAGAGCTCAGATCACTGGCCCAAATGAGATCCAAAAGATTTCTATTATATAAGCCAAGGGGGAGCTATGGTGTCCCCGTATGAAAAGACTTTTTAACCCTTAATTCCACAATATTATTACCTATTAAGATTTTCCTTAATCATAGCCTTCCTAATTTAAAATAGGCAAAATTGGCCTCAACACCCTGAACTATGGCGCAGGTGCACCAAACACCCAAAACTAAGGCTTATAGCCAAAACACCCCAAAGTATGGACTGGGGTGCATTGCGTACCATAAATGAGATTTCTCACCGGAAAGTTGGCCGGCTCCGGGAGAATCTTAGTTTTTTAATATTTTTTTGCTTTTTTCTCCCTTTTTCCTATTTTCTTCTTTTTTCTCTCTAATTTTTGTTATTACACCCAAAGAAGGCACGTGCCTTCATTTCTTGCTTATAGTGGTAATGAAGATTTCTTGCTTATTCCTTAATCATAGCCCATTTTTTAGATTACATTAATGTGGAGGACTGGTTGGGTCATGTTGATGAGGATGGTATTTGTGCAGATGATGATGATTATAGTGGTAATGAAGCTGAACCTCAGGATTTTAGCCTTGATGGAGTAGATTGGATTGTCAGTGAAGGTGAGTTAGAAGAGTCTGATGGTGGTGTGGTTGGGCACACTCATGAGGTTGCGGGTGAGCATGAGCATGAGAGTGATAGTTCAGGGTTCTCTGATGATGATTCTGAGGATTTAAGTTATGAACTGGATGTAACTGGGGTGAGTTCTAGTGATGATGAGTTTGTGCAGGCAACAAAGAAAAGGAGGGAGAGTAAGAGTAAAGGTAAGAGGGTTAATGATGGTGTTGGTAGTTCAAGAGTGAGAGAGGACCTGTCTTTCCCTTTGTCAGGTGAGTGGGAAAGTGAGTATGAGGGTGAGAGTGAGGGTGATGAAGATAAAGTGCCTGACTCAGATGTGGAGACAGATGTTGATGAGGATGGGAGGAGGAAGAAATCAGTTGTGAAGGTTGTGGATATGAACACTGATTTCAATAAACTTGTGTGGCAAGTGGGTTTGAAATTCCCTTCCCCTGAAGTGTTTAAGGATATGGTGAAATGATATGCTTTGTGATTGCGCTCTGATGATTAGATGGTGGAAAAGTGAAGCAAGGAAACTTGAGGCTAAGTGTAAGGCTGGTTGTGAGTGGAAGTTGTATGGCGCTTGGGATGGTCCTAAGAAATCATGGATTGTGAAGTCTTGTAATCCTAATCATACTTGTGATAGGGAAGATTATGAGAACATCCAGGCTAAGGCAAGTTGGTTTGCAAGAGAGTACTTACAGAGATACAAGGACAACCCTAATTGGCCAAGGAAGGATTTGGAGAAGGATGTGATGCAAACACTACAAGAAAACGCTAAAACAACGACTGCATACCAGCGACGGTTTAAAAAACGGTCGGTAATTGTAAAATAGCTACGGCTCCAAGCCGTCGGTGAATACCGACTGCTTTTTAAGAAATTAACGACGGTTTAGCAGTCGTTGATATACTACGACGGTTTAAAGCCGTCGTTGATTTCTTTAAAAGCAGACTATTATTTTTTTAAGTTTAGCGACGGTCTTTAGCGGTCGGTTATTTTTTTAAGTAAACCCCCTTTCACTCCTCTTTTTCCAATTTCCCGTCGCTCCTCTTCCACTTTCTCTCTCCTCACTCCCACCAAAACCCCGCCTTAATTTCTCTCTCCTCCGTGTTGCAGTCGTGTTTCACCCCAATCTCCGTTCATCGGCGACTTTCTCTCTCCTCCGTGTGTCAATCCTGTTTCATCGGCGCAGTAGAGTCTTTGCCGCCGGTTATTCGCCGACCTCCAACCAACGAACGGCGATACCCTCATTTTCTCTCCACCTGCCGGACCGTGTCTTTGCCGCCGGTTAGCACTGCGTCATTTTTTTTTTTTTGTTAATGAAACCAAACCCTTAACGTCATTCGGCTTTGTCAATGTAGGTGGCCAAACCCTAAACACCCGACTGTCGTCCTCCTGTGCCGAGCCCTGCCGACGGTACATTCCTTACTTTTCTCTCTCTTCATATATGTTTTTGGATCTGCCTTTTATTCATTTCTTGATTTGAGTTTCATTTCTCCAACTAATTTTGTGCTAAATGGGTAATTACTTGTTATTCTATTGTGTTAATTTTCTGATGATTGATGATTTCTAAGATGATGGTGAATTTAATGGTTTTTGATTGCGAGTGATGCTTACTTGTTGCTATATCTAGCTAATGATGTGCTTAGCTTTGCTTTCGAAAGTCACCGCTTTCGGTCTTTTCACTTGCTACATTTCGTTTACGCACAAAATTTTAGTAGATTCATGTGAGGGGTGTTTGGGTGAGTATTTAGTGAAGGTGTTCTTCTTGTTGGTGCTATTTGTTTTGTACCGTCTATGAGTGAGAAGGCGAATACGGTTTGTTTGAATGTTGTTTGTAGAATGTTAGAGGAACAATATAAGTTGATTGGTTCCGTTGGTGAATTCGTTCCTGATGTACTTGCAGGAATTGGGTATGCTTTATGTTCTTAAGGAGAGTTTCATTTTTGTTAGGTTGTTAGAGTTTTTGCTAGGAAATTGGGTTAATATAGAGGTTGGTTATGATGTTTCTCATGGACTGATGATTCCGCATCTGGTAGAATGGGTATTTTATATGGTTAATTGCTTAATTTTAGTATAAATTTTGCTAAATGCTTAAAGGTGCCGTTTAATAATTGATTTTCTACATGATGTAGGATTACGTAGCACTTTGGTGTTTCTCTTTGGCTTAATTGTAAGGTTAGTAGCAATTGTTTACCATATTTTGTCTTCAATTTATATTGTTTTTGTTCATGTAAATTCTATATTTTAATTTTTGTGTAAGTTTTTCATCATGAAATATAATGTATTAAAAAACTTTTGTTTAGAGAATGTTAAAAACTATATAATTTTTTAGTTTATATTACTTTGAAGATTAAGTTACTTAAATTGTATAAGTTTAAGTTACTATATAATTATCACAATAGTTTTTATAGTGGTTCGTTTATTAAAGGTTATAAAAGTTATAAACTATATAATTATCACAATAATTTATTTATTGCACATTCCTTTATTTAGTTTACACTATTTAAATTGTTTATATTGTTTTTGACATATTTGTTTTCGTGAAAATAGTTTGGATGATGTTATAAATTTAATTTAAGTGTTTAAATAAATATGTTTGCATCGTCATGTGCCTAGATACCCGTTCAAGGTATACTCATTAGGAGTATATCTTGAATAGTCCCCTTGGGGGATTGTTCTTCGACGTTTGACCCCACTTAGGTGGTGAATCTATGCCTTTTGTTCTATTCTATGTAATTTCCGGTCATGTTGTTTCTCTATCTTTGTTCTCGGGTACATATGTAAGCTTTTACGAAGCTCACATTGTGTACTTGGAGAACTCATGGGAAATGCTGCCGGAATTTACGTAGAAGCGAATAGTTGGCATACATTCACTAGTGGGGTTAGACGTCGAAGAATGGGTTAGGTTGGAGTGATAAGGACATTTGGACATCATTTTAGGCCCTATATGTATTTCACACAAATGTTTTAATTGTACGTATGATGGTTGTTAATGAGTAGTGTGGTTGAAATGCTTTAGAATTGTAGAATTGGTCGCCATGAAACGAAAGGAGCGTTGGTGGATGTATGATAGATATGACAATGTGCGTAACTTGAGGCCCGAGTTCTTGAGGGGGGTTGATGAATTCATTGACTTTTGCAAAGTAAATCCCGAAAGCCCAGGTAAGGTTGAAGTTAGATGTCCGTGTCCGAAATGCAAGAACAGACTTATGCATGCCGCAGACACGGTTAAAGTGCATTTGTATAGCAAGGGCTTTATACCTGATTACTACGGTTGGTATTCTCATGGTGAAGAGTTACCTCAACCCGCAGAAGAGCTATCTAATCCATACCGTGAAATGGTTTTCGATGCTCTTGGGAATAATCCGGAACCGTCCACTGTTGAAGAGCCTAGTGGAATGGAGGAGGAGCCTAATCCTCAAGCAAAGGTGTTTCTTGACCTATTAAAGGCTTCTGAGGAACCGTTGTACGACGGGGAGCTCCATGTCCGTGTTGGAAATGGCATCTAGAATAGTATCTTTGAAGTGTGAGTACAATTTGCCACATAGGTGTGTTGATGCTTTTGCTTCATTAATGAAAGAAGCAATACCTAACAACAACAACATGAGTGACACATTTTACGATACGAAGAAGATCTTGGAGGGATTAGAGCTTCCCCACGAAAAGATTCATGCTTGCCCGAAAGGTTGTATGTTATTTTGGAGAACCGATGCACACTTGGACGGATGTAGAGTGTGCGATTGCGACGTATACAAGAGGACTTCTAAGGGGTCTTTAGTTCCAATGAAAGTTCTGATTTATTTCCCAATCACACCGAGATTGCAGAGGTTGTATGCAACAAAGAACGTTACTGAAGAAATGACATGACATGGCATGCCAAAAATCCAAGAGCCGAAGACAAAATGGCTCACCCTAGCGACAAGTGAAGCTTGGAAGCATTTGGATAGATCCTTTGGCGAATTTGCATCCGAGCCTAGGAATGTTCGGCTCGGTTTGTGTACGAGATGGGTTTGGTCCACATGGAAAGTTTGGGGGTCAATATTCATGTTGGCCTGGTCATCTTAACCCCGTACAACTTGCCGCCATAGATGTGCATGAAAAAACCCTTCATGTTCCTTTCGTTGCTCGTTCCTGGTCCTAAAAATCCGAAGGGAAACTTGGATGTGTACATGCAACCCTTAATCGAGGAATTAAAGCAATTATGGGATGTTGGAGCAACTACTTATGACATTTCTAGGAAACAAAATTTCAATATGCGTGCCGCCATTCTTTGGACAATAAATGATTTTCCTGCTACGGTATGCTATCCGGGCGGTCCACCGCTGGGAAAAAGGCTTGTCCTTATTGTATGGATAAATCCAAAGCTTTTTGGCTCGAGCATGGGGGTAAAGTTTCTTGGTTTGATTGTCACCGTCAATTCCTTCCTCAAGATCATCCTTTTCGTAAAAACAAAGTAGCTTTTTGCAGAAATAAGGTTGAAAAAGGGTCTCCACCACACATCATGTCTGGGGAGGAGTTGTGGTCATGTGTTAAAAACTTGCCAAAGGCTACAGATGGACCAGATGCACTTAACGCTTTGAAGAAGTTGAAAAATGGGTGGTTCAAACAAAGCTGTCTTTGGGAGCTCCCATACTGGAAAGATCTGCATCTTCGTCACAACCTTGACGTCATGCACATTGAGAAAAACTTCTTCGACCAACTCATTCACACAGTTATGGATGTGAAAAAACAGACAGCAGACACCGTTGCATCTAGAAAAGACATTGCTAAATTGTGCAAAAGGCCTCAACTTCATGTCACCAAGGATGCAAACGGAAAAGAAACTCCACCAAAAGCACCTTTCGCACTGGACAAGTCCCAAAGGAAAGTATTATGCAACTGGTCAGAGATTTGAAATTTCCCGATGGCTATGCTTCCGACTTAACAAGATGTGTGGACATGCAGTCCGGTAAGCTGCACAGTATGAAAAGCCATGACTGCATGTCTTCATGGAAAGATTATTGCCGATTGCATTAAAGGAGTTGCTTCCGGTTCATGTGTGGAAAGTTGTCACTGAGATTAGCCTTTTTTTCCGTGATTTGTGTTGCTCCACCATCACAGTATGTGACATGGAAAGATTGGAAAAGGACATAGCCGAGATCCTTTGTAAACTCGAAAAGATTTTCCCACCATCATTCTTCAATTCCATGGAACACTTACCAGTTCACCTTCCACGCGAAGCTAGGCTATGTGGTCCCGTGCAATACCGTTGGATGTGTCGGGGAGGGGGGAGGGCCGCTGCGGGGGTCGGGGGTGGGCTAGTGATTAGTGGCATTTTTCGTCTTGATTTTTGTTTCAAGTGAATATGCATATTCTAGTTTTCAAACAGAATGCGCACTTCTTCTGATCTTCTTGATCAACTTCTCAAATAATCTTCTATAACACCCACATTTACCAACTTGATTTTTGTCTTCCATAAAGAAATTGGACATATAAAATTGATCCTAACTCTACCTTCATTAGCTTATGAATTTAAGCTTACATATTTGGGAAGAGCTTGTTGATAACCACTTAAGATCCAACGTTCTAATTTCTTTGACATAATGTTATTGGATTATTCATACTTTAATGTAATTTGTTTAATCTTGCGCAGTTTAATTTCTTTCATTTTAGGTAATCATGTCTAATCCTAAGGGCCGCGGAGGTCGAGGTGGCTTAGGTGGAAGCCAAGGTCGTGGGACTTTGATTCCGATGCAGCTTTTTCACCACCGAAGTTGAAGGAAGCGTAACCCCGTAGTAGAGACACGGGGAGATGATTCACGAGGCACGTGACATTGGTAGCCACGTCGGAGACTCCGAACATTCATACGGAGGAAGGTGAAGGTTCGAACCGTGCACCAAGAAAGGTTTTAAGCCCTACTGGATTATGGTAAGTTCGTAAGCTACTATATGCTTCATGATACACAAATATGCAATGGTATTCACAATTCACGTGTTTGTTTGGTTTTCAATTCAGGTTCGATGATAACAAGGTTAGTGGGTCCATCACCGACATTTTCCGGGGCCATTTTCGACAACCTTGGTTCAATTACGATGAGGTCGACAATGCAACAAAGACGCATTGGTGGAACATTTTCACAGTATGTATGAATCGAATTATGAAAAATTTCATTGATTATATTACTTTATTAATATCTTTGTTTAATGTTTGACTAAAGGGTATTTACGAATGGGCTCTCGAGTTAGAAGGCCTAGTGAAGAAGGATTACAAGAAAAAGCTTCATCTCGTCCGAGAGACTTGCGACACTTGGGTGGTTAAGAAAGCCAAAGAAAGGCCGAAATGGTTGGGGGAGACGATCTACGAAGACATGAAGAAGAGAAGTGAAGATCCAACATTTCGTGAAAAATCCGAACAGTGAAGAAGAACCGAAGAGGTGGCTCCTGTCCTAATCCAATCGAGCCGTCACACTTTCGGGGTTCTATTTCGGCGGACAAAGATGCTAGGAAGATGGTAAATATGTTTCATATCTACTACTTAGTGTAATTTACATTTCATTTTCGGTATGAGTAAAAAAATTAAGCCTTTGTTCAACAATGTCTACAGGCAAAGAGTAGAGGAGGAGTACTCCCTCTTGCTCCCGAGTTGTTCTTGAAGACTCATTTCAAGACTGTTCTGAAAAGGAGAAATCCCAGCAAACAAGAAAGAAAAGCAAATCTCGGTACATACTTCTAAACATATATTTATAGGCAAATATGATTGAAAAGTTTGGTGCAAGTTTAGTTAGAGCCAAATACACAAAATGGGAAAGATAGAACCAAATATAGGCCATTTTGGCCATTTTAGGCCATTTCACTTGAAATTGAATGAATACGAGTAGTTTGATGCTAGTTTAAGTTATAAACACCTCAAACATCATATATATAGTTAGTTTAATGTGATTCTAAGTTGTTTTGATTGAAAATACACAAAATGGGAACGATAGAACCAAATATAGGCCATTTTGGCCATTTTAGGCCATTTCACTTGAAATTGAATGAATACGAGTAGTTTGATGCTAGTTTAAGTTATAAACACCTCAAACATCATATATATAGTTAGTTTAATGTGATTCTAAGTTGTTTTGATTGAAAATACACAAAATGGGAAAGATAGAACCAAATATAGGCCATTTTGGCCATTTTAGGCCATTTCACTTGAAATTGAATGAATACGAGTTGTTTGATGCTAGTTTAAGTTATAAACACCTCAAACATCATATATATAGTTAGTTTAATGTGATTCTAAGTTGTTTTGATTGAAAATACACAAAATGGGAAAGATAGAACCAAATATAGGCCATTTTGGCCATTTTAGGCCATTTCACTTGAAATTGAATGAATACGAGTAGTTTGATGCTAGTTTAAGTTATAAACACCTCAAACATCATATATATAGTTAGTTTAATGTGATTCTAAGTTGTTTTGATTGAAAATACACAAAATGGGAAAGATAATACCAAATATAGGCCATTTTGGCCATTTTAGGCCATTTCACTTGAAATTGAATGAATACGAGTAGTTTGATGCTAGTTTAAGTTATAAACACCTCAAACATCATATATATATAGTTAGTTTAATGTGATTCTAAGTTGTTTTTATTGAAAATACACAAAATGGGAAAGATAGAACCAAATATAGACCATTTTGGCCATTTTAGGCCATTTCACTTGAAATTGAATGAATACGAGTTGTTTGATGCTAGTTTAAGTTATAAACACCTCAAACATCATATATATAGTTAGTTTAATGTGATTCTAAGTTGTTTTGATTGAAAATACACAAAATAGGAAAGATAGAACCAAATATACGCCATTTTGGCACTTTATATTATTTGAATATGAGTATATTTAACCAAATGCAGGAGACATACAATAAGAAGCTGGATCATTGTACCACTCAGGGTCACAAATCGAACCCCGATCCGTTGTATTGGGAGACAGTTGGGGGGAAGAACAGAGGAAAAGTTCAGGGGTTGGGTCAGGGAGATCATTTGTACTACAACTCTGCGTCAGGGCGAGGAGATGGCGGCTCTTCACAACCATATGAGCCGTCCATTTTTTCTCAGATTGAGGCGCAAGTGGAGGCAAAGGTCGCTGCACGGATGGGAGAGGTGGAGGCAATGGTCGCAAGCACGGGTGGAAGAGTCACGTCGGGCCCTCATAGAGGAAATGATGAGGAACATGTCTAGTTTCGGCCACATGTTCTCGGGTTGCAACCCGGGCCCCACTCCACAACGCAGACCTAAGATGACCCAGGGTTTGGTGGTGGCGGTAGTGCTACAGAGCCACCCTTGACAGTGTAGTTTTTTTGGTTTTGGCAACTAGGTAAGTAACTTATAGTTGGATATAGTTAGTCTAACTATTTTCTTGTAGTGTAAATACTTATCGGCATCTCTCTTCGTTTCTTGATGTGTCGGGTTATTTTATTTTCAACCCGACTTCTACTTTATTTCCCGACACCGGGATCTATTTTGCGTACATATATTTAATCTAGGTAGTTTGTCTAACTATAGACATTTAGTGTCTATATTTATCGGCATCTAGCTTATTAGTTTCTAGCTTTGTCGATATATATTTTTTGTAAACACCGACATCTACTTTATTTCCCGACATCGGGATCTATTTTGTGTACATAAATGTAATCTATTTCATGTAATTATACAAGTATCTATGTAAATTTTAATATATATCAAAATTGCATATTTTTGTAATTGAAAAAATTGAATGCGATGGAGAAACAGCTTTAGCGAGGTATATTTAGGTGCAGCTGTGCAGGCACAGGTTTAATTATTATTAAGAACAATAGAATTTTAAATAATATTATTTTTTAAGAACAGCGACGGTTAAACAATAAATCAACGACGGCTATAACGGTCGAAAGGTTCTCATGCACCCATTGAAACGAAATCAACGACTGCTTTAACATCTTAGCGACTGTTTAAAGCAGACGTTGATTAATCGAAATCAACGACGGTTTATAACTGTCGTTGTATCACCGACCGTTTTAAACGGTCGGTGATCCAGTGACGGTTTATAACCGTCGCCGACCTACCGCTCGCTTTAAACGTTGTTGACCGGGTATCAACGTCGGCTTTTATAAACCGTCAGCTGATTGTCCTAAAACCGTCGTTGAATATATCACTGAACGGCTTGACGGCCGTTGATTTTTGTATCACCGACCATCTTTTTACCGACGGCCATTTAACGACGGTTAGCCGTCGTTGATTATTCAGCGACGGCTTTTTAGGCTACCAACGACGGCTAAAAGCCGTCGTTAATTGGCACTTTTCTTGTAGTGAAAGATTTGGAGTAAAACTGTCTAAGTGGAACTGTTATAGGGTCAAGTCTATTGCTCACAGATTACTTCATGGTAATCTGTTTGACCATTATTCATTGCTTGCATCATACATTGGGGAGCTCAAACACAGTGATGATGCAGTCACATATGAGTTGACAACTGTGTCTAAGAATGATAATGAAGATGAGCTGGTGTTCCAAAGGTTATACATAAATTTTCCTGCCCTAAGAGATGGTTATATAAGGGGATGTAGGAAGGTAATATGCCTAGATGGGTGTTTCCTTAAAACATTCCTAGGGGGACAGTTGTTAGCAGCAATTGGGAGAGATGGGAACAACCAAATGTTCCCCATCTCATGGGCTGTTGTGGAAGCAGAAAACAATGAATCTTGGAATTGGTTCTTGGAGTGCTTGAAGGAAGATTTGCCTGATTTTGGAGGAGAAGACTGCACAATTATTTCAGACCAACACAAGGTAAATAAACTGACTTATTTTCTGCATTTGTTTCATAGCATAAAAAAAGATTAACTCACTTGTTTCTTCTTATTGCAGTCCATTATTGGTGCAGTGAAGACCTTTCCACTTGTTGAGCACAGACACTGTGCTCGACATATCTATCCTCCATGGCATAAGAAACATGGAGGTGATGAATTGAAGTCCCTATTTTGGAGAGCACACTACAAGAAAACGCTAAAACAACGACTGCATACCAGCGACGATTTAAAAAACGGTCGGTAATTGTAAAATAGCTACGGCTCCAAGCCGTCGGTGAATACCGACTGCTTTTTAAGAAATTAACGACGGTTTAGCAGTCGTTGATATACTACGACGGTTTAAAGCCGTCGTTGATTTCTTTAAAAGCGACTATTATTTTTTTTAAGTTTAGCGACCGGTCTTTAGCGGTCGGTTATTTTTTAAGTAAACCCCCTTTCACTCCTCTTTTTCCAATTTCCCGTCGCTCCTCTTCCACTTTCTCTCTCCTCACTCCCACCAAAACCCCGCCTTAATTTCTCTCTCCTCCGTGTTGCGGTCGTGTTTCACCCCAATCTCCGTTCATCGGCGACTTTCTCTCCTCCGTGTGTCAATCTCGTTTCATCGGCGCAAGTAGAGTCTTTGCCGCCGGTTATTCGCCGACCTCCAACCAACGAACGGCGATACCCTCATTTTCTCTCCACTGCGCGGACCGTGTCTTTGCCGCCGGTTAGCACTGCGTCATTTTTTTTTTTTTTTGTTAATGAAACCAAACCCTTAACGTCATTCGGCTTTGTCAATGTAGGTGGCCAAACCCTAAACACCCGACTGCGTCGTCCTCCCGTGCCGGAGCCCCGCCGACGGTACATTCCTTACTTTTCTCTCTCTTCATATATGTTTTTGGATCTCGCCTTTTATTCATTTCTTGATTTGAGTTTCATTTCTCCAACTAATTTTGTGCTAAATGGGTATTTACTTGTTATTCTATTGTGTTAATTTTCTGATGATTGATGATTTCTAAGATGATGGTGAATTTAATGGTTTTTGATTGCGAGTGATGCTTACTTGTTGCTATATCTAGCTAATGATGTGCTTAGCTTTGCTTTCGAAAGTCACCGCTTTCGGTCTTTTCACTTGCTACATTTCGTTTACGCACAAAATTTTAGTAGATTCATGTGAGGGGTGTTTGGGTGAGTATTTAGTGAAGGTGTTCTTCTTGTTGGTGCTATTTGTTTTGTACCGTCTATGAGTGAGAAGGCGAATACGGTTTGTTTGAATGTTGTTTGTAGAATGTTAGAGGAACAATATAAGTTGATTGGTTCCGTTGGTGAATTCGTTCTCGATGTACTTGCGGGGAATTGGGTATGCTTTATGTTCTTAAGGAGAGTTTCATTTTGTTAGGTTGTTAGAGTTTTTGCTAGGAAATTGGGTTAATATAGAGGTTGGTTATGATGTTTCTCATGGATCGATGCTTCCGCATCCGGTAGAATGGGTATTTTATATGGTTAATTGCTTAATTTTAGTATAAATTTTGCTAAATGCTTAAAGGTGCCGTTTAATAATTGATTTTCTACATGATGTAGGATTACGTAGCACTTTGGTGTTTCTCTTTGGCTTAATTGTAAGGTTAGTAGCAATTGTTTACCATATTTTGTCTTCAATTTATATTGTTTTTGTTCATGTAAATTCTATATTTTAATTTTTGTGTAAGTTTTTCATCATGAAATATAATGTATTAAAAAAACTTTTGTTTAGAGAATGTTAAAAACTATATAATTTTTTAGTTTATATTACTTTGAAGATTAAGTTACTTTAATTGTATAAGTTTAAGTTACTATATAATTATCACAATAGTTTTTATAGTGGTTCGTTTATTAAAGGTTATAAAAGTTATAAACTATATAATTATCACAATAATTTATTTATTGCACATTCCTTTATTTAGTTTACACTATTTAAATTGTTTATATTGTTTTTGACATATTTGTTTTCGTGGAAATAGTTTGGATGATGTTATAAATTTAATTTAAGTGTTTAAATAAATATGTTTGCATCGTCTTGTGCCTAGATACCCGTTCAAGGTATACTCATTAGGAGTATATCTTGAATAGTCCCCGGTTGGGACTGTTCTTCGACGTTTGACCCCACTTAGGTGGTGAATGTATGCCTTTTGTTCTATTCTATGTAATTTCCGGTCATGTTGTTTCTCTATGCTGTTCTCTGGGTACATATGTAAGCTTTTACGAAGCTCACATTGTGTACTTGGAGAACTCATGGGAAATGCTTGCCGGAATTTACGTAGAAGCGAATAGTTGGCATACATTCACTAGTGGGGTTAGACGTCGAAGAATGGGTTAGGTTGGAGTGATAAGGACCTTTGGACATCATTTTAGGTCCTATATGTATTTCACACAAATGTTTTAATTGTACGTATGATGGTTGTTAATGAGTAGTGTGGTTGAAATGCTTTAGAATTGTAGAATTGGTCACCATGAAACGGAAGGAGCGTTGGTGGATGTATGATAGATATGACAATGTGCGTAACTTGAGGTCCGAGTTCTTGAGGGGGGTTGATGAATTCTTTGACATAATGTTATTGGATTATTCATACTTTAATGTAATTTGTTTAATCTTGCGCAGTTTTAATTTCTTTCATTTTAGGTAATCATGTCTAATCCTAAGGGCCGCGGAGGTCGAGGTGGCTTAGGTGGAAGCCAAGGTCGTGGGACTTTGATTCCGATGCAGCTTTTCGATCACCGTAAGTTGAAGGAAGCCGGAACCCCGTAGTAGAGACACAGGAGATGATTCACGAGCACGTGACATTGGTAGCCACGTGCACTGAGACTCCGAACATTCATACGGAGGAAGGTGAAGGTTCGAACCGTGCACCAAGAAAGGTTTTAAGCCCCTCTGGGATTATGGTAAGTTCGTAAGCTACTATATGCTTCATGATACACAAATATGCAATGGTATTCACAATTCACGTGTTTGTTTGGTTTTCAATTCAGGTTCGATGATAACAAGGTTAGTGGGTCCATCACTGACATTTTCCAGGGCCATTTTCGACAACCTTGGTTCAATTACAGTGAGGTCGACAATGCAACAAAGACGCATTGGTGGAACATTTTCACTTTATAATTATGAAAAATTTCATTGATTATATTACTTTATTAATATCTTTGTTTAATGTTTGACTAAAGGGTATTTACGAATGGGCTCCTGAGTTAGAAGGCCTAGTGAAGAAGGATTACAAGAAAAAAGCTTCATCTCGTCTGAGAGACTTGCGATACTGGGTGGTTAAGAAAGCCAAAGAAAGGCCGAAATGGTTGGGGGAGACGATCTACGAAGACATGAAGAAGATAAGTGAAGACCCAACATTTCGGGAAAAATCTGAACAGGCGAAGAAGAACCGAAGAGGTGGCTCCCTGTCTAATCCAATTGAGCCGTCACACTTTCAGGGTTCTATTTCGGCGGCACAACATGCTAGGAAGATGGTAAATATGTTTCATATCTACTACTTAGTGTAATTTACATTTCATTTTCGGTATGAGTAAAAAATTAAGCCTTTGTTCAACAATGTCTACAGGCAAAGAGTAGAGGAGGCGTACTCCCTACTGCTCCCGAGTTGTTCTTGAAGACTCATTTCAAGACTGTTCCTGGAAAAGGAGAAATCCCAGCAAACAAGAAAGCAAAGCAAATCTCGGTACATACTTCTAAACATATATTTATAGGCAAATATGATTGAAAAGTTTGGTGCAAGTTTAGTTAGAACCAAATATAGGCCATTTTAATGTGATTCTAAGTTGTTTTGATTGAAAATACACAAAATGGGAAAGATAGAACCAAATATAGGCCATTTTGGCCATTTTAGGCCATTTCACTTGAAATTGAATGAATACGAGTAGTTTGATGCTAGTTTAAGTTATAAACACCTCAAACATCATATATATAGTTAGTTTAATGTGATTCTAAGTTGTTTTGATTGAAAATACACAAAATGGGAAAGATAGAACCAAATATAGGCCATTTTGGCCATTTTAGGCCATTGCACTTGAAATTGAATGAATACGAGTAGTTTGATGCTAGTTTAAGTTATAAACACCTCAAACATCATATATATAATTAGTTTAATGTGATTCTAAGTTGTTTTGATTGAAAATACACAAAATGGGAAAGATAGAACCAAATATAGGCCATTTTGGCCATTTTAGGCCATTTCACTTGAAATTGAATGAATACGAGTAGTTTGATGCTAGTTTAAGTTATAAACACCTCAAACATCATATATATAGTTAGTTTAATGTGATTCTAAGTTGTTTTGATTGAAAATACACAAAATGGGAAAGATAGAACCAAATATAGGCCATTTTGGCCATTTTAGGCCATTTCACTTGAAATTGAATGAATACGAGTAGTTTGATGCTAGTTTAAGTTATAAACACCTCAAACATCATATATATAGTTAGTTTAATGTGATTCTAAGTTGTTTTGATTGAAAATACACAAAATGGGAAAGATAGAACCAAATATAGGTCATTTTGGCCATTTTAGGCCATTTCACTTGAAATTGAATGAATACGAGTTGTTTGATGCTAGTTTAAGTTATAAATACCTCAAACATCATATATATAGTTAGTTTAATGTGATTCTAAGTTGTTTTGATTGAAAATACACAAAATGGGAAAGATAGAACCAAATATAGGCCATTTTGGCCAGTTTAGGCCATTTCACTTGAAATTGAATGAATACGAGTAGTTTGATGCTAGTTTAAGTTATAAAAACCTCAAACATCATATATATAGTTAGTTTAATGTGATTCTAAGTTGTTTTGATTGAAAATACACAAAATGGGAAAGATAGAACCAAATATAGGCCATTTTAGGTCATTTCACTTGAAATTGAATGAATACGAGTAGTTTGATGCTAGTTTAAGTTATAAACACCTCAAACATCATATATATAGTTAGTTTAATGTGATTCTAAGTTGTTTTGATTGAAAATACACACAATGGGAAAGATAGAACCAAATATAGGCCATTTTGGCCATTTTTGGCCATTTCACTTGAAATTGAATGAATACGAGTAGTTTGATGCTAGTTTAAGTTATAAACACCTCAAACATCATATATATAGTTAGTTTAATGTGATTCTAAGTTGTTTTGATTGAAAATACACAAAATGGGAAAGATAGAACCAAATATAGGCCATTTTTGCCATTTTAGGCCATTTCACTTGAAATTGAATGAATACGAGTAGTTTGATGCTAGTTTAAGTTATAAACACCTCAAACATCATATATATAGTTAGTTTAATGTGATTCTAAGTTGTTTTGATTGAAAATACACAAAATGGGAAAGATAGAACCAAATATAGGCCATTTTGGCCATTTTAGGCCATTTCACTTGAAATTGAATGAATACGAGTTGTTTGATGCTAGTTTAAGTTATAAACACCTCAAACATCATATATATAGTTAGTTTAATGTGATTCTAAGTTGTTTTGATTGAAAATACACAAAATAGGAAAGATAGAACCAAATATACGCCATTTTGGCACTTTATATTATTTGAATATGAGTATATTTAACCAAATGCAGGAGACATACAATAAGAAGCTGGATCATTGTACCACTCAGGGGTCACAGCCGAACCCTGATCTGTTGTATTGGGAGACAGTTGGGGGGAGGAACAGAGGAAAAGTTCAGGGGTTGGGTCAGGGAGATCATTTGTACTACAACTCTGCATCAGGGCGAGGAGATGGCGGCTCTTCACAACCATATGAGCCGTCCATTTTTTCTCAGATTGAGGCGCAAGTGGAGGCAAAGGTCGCTGCACGGATGGGAGAGGTGGAGGCAATGGTCGCAGCACGGGTGGAAGAGTCACGTCGGGCCCTCATAGAGGAAATGATGAGGAACATGTCTAGTTTCGGCCACATGTTCTCAGGTTGCAACCCAGGCCCCACTCCACAACGCAGACCAGAAGATGACCCAGGGTTTGGTGGTGGCGGTAGTGCTACAGAGCCACCCTTGACAGTGTAGTTTTTTTGGTTTTGGCAACTAGGTAAGTAACTTATAGTTGGATATAGTTAGTCTAACTATTTTCTTGTAGTGTAAATACTTATCGGCATCTCTCTTCGTTTCTTGATGTGTCAGGTTATTTTATTTTCAACCCGACTTCTACTTTATTTCCCGACACCGGGATCTATTTTGCGTACATATATTTAATCTAGGTAGTTTGTCTAACTATAGACATTTAGTGTCTATATTTATCGGCATCTAGCTTATTAGTTTCTAGCTTTGTCGATATATATTTTTTGTAAACACCGACATCTACTTTATTTCCCGACATCGGGATCTATTTTGTGTACATAAATGTAATCTATTTCATGTAATTATACAAGTATCTATGTAAATTTTAATATATATCAAAATTGCATATTTTTGTAATTGAAAAAATTGAATGCGATGGAGAAACAGCTTTAGCGAGGTATATTTAGGTGCAGATGGTGCGGTGTACGGGTTTAATTATTATTAAGAACAATAGAATTTTAAATAATATTATTTTTTAAGAACAGCGACGGTTAAACAATAAATCAACGACGGCTATAACAGTCGCTGAAAGGTTCTGTATGCACCCATTGAAACGAAATCAACGACTGCTTTAACACCTTAGCGACTGTTTAAAGCAGACCTTGATTAATCGAAATCAACGACGGTTTATAACTGTCGCTGTATCACCGACCGTTTTAAACGGTCGGTGATCCAGCGACGGTTCATAACCGTCGCTGACCTACCGTCTGCTTTAAACAGTCGTTGACTGGGTATCAACGTCGGCTTTTATAAACCGTCGCTGATTGTCCTAAAACCGTCGTTGAATATATCACCGACGGCTGACGGGCCGTTGATTTTTGTATCACCGACCATCTTTTTACCGACGGCCATTTAACGACGGTTAGCCGTCGTTGATTATTCAGCGACGGCTTTTTAGGCTACCAACGACGGCTAAAAGCCGTCGTTAATTGGCACTTTTCTTGTAGTGGCAGTGTATGCTTACACAAGGGCAGACTACAACAAAGCTATCCAAGAGATGGGTGCACTATCTATCCCTGCTGTGGAGGACTTTGAGAAGCAAAATCCTAAATCGTTTTGTAGATTTGGATTTAGGACAGCTTCTAGGTGTAACTTGGTAGTAAATAACCTTGCTGAGACCTTCAACGGGTGGATTTTAGAGGCAAGGTCCAAGCCCATAATACACATGTTGGAGGATATAAGGAGGGCAGTCATGGAGAGGTTGTTTCAGAAAAAAACAATTATGGAGAGGTCTAAGGACAACATATGTCCAAGAATTAGGAAGAGGTTAGAAAAAAACAAAGAATATGCAAAAGAGTGTCATGTTCTAGCTTCAAGACCCCATGATTTTGAAGTTTTACATGGAATGGAGGTCTTAGTTGTCAGTTTAGAAGAAAGAACATGTACTTGTAGGAGATGGGACCTACATGGGATCCCTTGCTGTCATGCCATTGCTGCTTGTAATTGGCTTAGAGTGCCCTGTGAGGCATATGTTGATGAAAGGCTGACAAAACCAAAGTATATGGAGACATACAGTGGTTCTGTCAAGCCCATTAGAGGGGAAAGACATTGGGAGCATGTGGACTTTCCTCTGCATCCTCCTGAAATTAAGGTTGGTGCTGGGAGACCAAGAAAGGCAAGGAGGAAGGCACCACATGAGAGGCAAGACAAGCAAGGAAAATTAAGTAGGCATGGACTGGTTATGACTTGCAGATTATGTAAATCCAAGCAACACAATAAAAGGAAGTGTCCTATGAAATCTTAGGACAACCCAAGTACATCTGGTGTAAGTTGGATCTGGAATTTTGATTGGACTCTAAGTTTTTTTTTTCTGTATAGATCTGACTATGTGCTTTTGATGGTAGGCTAATAAAAGGAGGAGGAGTGAGAGTGCTGCAACCAGAAGGCCACAAGGCTCAACAAGACCTCAAGGCTCAGAAAGAACTCAAGAGCCCAGACATGAGAGCTCTGCCTCAGCAAGAACCAGACCTGATAGGTCTGCCTCAGCAAGAAGCAGATCTCAGATGTCTGCCCCAGCAACATCCAGATCTGAGAGGGCTGCTTCAAGAACCAGGACTGAGAGGGCTGCTTCTTCAGCTCCAAATACAAAAGACCCTAAAAGGGGGAGGGGCAGACCAAGGAAAGGCACAAATACCATTTTAACTGGTTCACAAGATGCACTTGGCACACAAGCATCAGCAGCAAATTAAGCCCTAGATTGTACGATTTTTTGGTTGTTAGATTTGAGCCACTTTTTGTATATTTACATTGGGGGTGTTGAAAACAAATCATGTGAATGTGTTTGGTTTTGGTGAACATGGATTAGCATCTTTTTGTAATGGAAACATGGGGTTCGTTTTTTAAAGTAGTCAAAGGCATCTTTTGAACAACTTTTGTGTATTTACCTTTTCTTATATATGGTGGAAATCAATTTGGTTGTTGAAACCATTTTTGTTTGTTTATGATGCTATAAGACATATATGGTACACAGACATAATTGCCACTCAACCAACACCATTTCATTCCATAACTTTGACATTTTACAAATGCAAACCAAGTACATAAAGAGCATCTAGGTTGGATTCTCTTCCACTAAAATCTGACCTAAAACTTGCCCAAATACAAAACAAAAAAAATCCAAGAAACTAAAATTGCAACAACATAAGTAGTCTCTCTGCCATTCATAAGCTTCACTTGCTGCTTCATAGCCCTATTTTCAACTTCCAGTGCATTCATTGCAATTTCAAGCTCCATGTTTCCCCTACAAACATCACTACCATCTTCAATTTCAATATCATTCAACCTCTTCTTCTTCATATCCTTCAATTCAGCTTCCAAGCGATTATTATCAGCTGTCAAACCATTAATTACTTCAATTGCACGTGGCCCATAATCCTCTTTGTCAATCCATTCAAAGAATTTACAATCATCAACCTGTTTTTACATATTGTTTCCAATCAAATTAAAATTACAACAACAAAAAAAAAGAAAACATATTCATCAAACATAAATTGGCTTGCGCTTACATTCCACTTTGGGCAGCCATAGAAGCGTTTTCCTTGGTTGTGGTTGAACTTCCATGTAGTTTTAACTACCGCAGGCAATCGATGTCGACATAAAACCCTTGCATTACCTAAATTGGTAATTGAGTTCTTCTTGAAGCTTGAAGATGATGATGAACTCATTCTTGTTATGCGAATTCTGGCTTTGAATCTCAATTTCGGTAATTTTCAGATTTTAGGGTTCATTTGGGGAAGAAACCCAAAGAATCTGGGGAAAAAATACTGAATTTGGGGATTTAATGAGAAGCACGTGCTTCTTTGGGTGTAATAACAAAAATTAGAGAGAAAAAAGAAGAAAATAGGAAAAAGGGAGAAAAAAGCAAAAAAATATTTAAAAACTAAGATTCTCCCGGAGCCGGCCAACTTTCCGGTGAGAAATCTCATTTATGGTACGCAATGCACCCCAGTCCATACTTTGGGGTGTTTTGGCTATAAGCCTTAGTTTGGGGTGTTTGGTGCACCTGCGCTATAATTCAGGGTGTTGAGGCCAATTTTGCCTTTAAAATATGCATATCAAAGGAAGTTCAAAGTTGCTAAAATAAACTGTCATAAAAATATGTGTAGTGAAAGGAAAAGTTTATGATTGAAGAATAAATTAGCATAACTAAAGCAACTATAAAATCAATTACAAAACCAAAGACATAAATTTTAATTCTACCTATACTTTTAAATGCAAGAACAATGCCAACATCCATTAAAAAGCCATAAAAATACCGAGAAAACAGAGAGGATAATCTTATCCTTTTAATTTCCAGGGGTCAATAATTTTCATGTGTGCCAGTTAGTATAATTTGTCCTTTTATTTTTTTGGGAATCATAGTTCTCATTTGTGTTAGTTAAGATAATTTTATCATTTTACTTTTTAGGAGAAATATGTAATGATTATTTAAAAAAAAAGTTCATCTCTATTATATAAGCCAAAAATAGGTGTATGTGGTGTTTACTTAAAATTACAGTAATATAACCTCCCTACATATATTCATTAATAATAAATGACAAGGTCAATTATGTCAATTCAATGCCATT
Source organism: Beta corolliflora (assembly GCA_947648045.1). NCBI lineage: Eukaryota > Viridiplantae > Streptophyta > Magnoliopsida > Caryophyllales > Amaranthaceae > Beta > Beta corolliflora. Next base: position 1,075,110 of record CANSZD010001022.1, on the reverse strand, counting down.
GCATCCTATCATGTGTAATTTTTTTAATCCATCACATAGTAATATGCAATCAAAACAAAAGTTACGGAAAGTTTCTCACAAATTAAGCAATGATAAAAACAACTTGACATAAAAAGCCTTTAAAGAAATTTTTACATAAAGAGCAAAATAATAGATCAAACAAAAGAAAAATATTTCACAAATTTAACTTGACAATAGAACTTTACATCTAAATGCGCATCACAATTTCTAAAAACTAAATACATCCTTCTTTTTTTGCTTTCCTATTGAAACAATTTCTTCATCAAGTAATTTTTATATTTTGTATTTATACATCATAATAATTTATTAATTAGTACTAATAATGATTATAAATTACATCCTTCAAAATTACATTTATATGAAATTTAAGAATAATCGCCAAAATAATCCACGCACGCATCGCGTGCATAGAAGACTAGTATACACATATTGGAGGAGGATGTGGAGAGAGAATGGAGGAGGATGGATATAGGAATTAAACCCGAAGGAAAAAGTGAAATGGATTCAAAAAAGGCTTGAAAAAGGGGTCAGTTTTATTTATTAGCCGAAATTACCATTTTGCCCCTGGTAGGGGCAACTACTTGCCATCCCGGGTATGCGACTATCACGGCTCCATAGGCAACCCAATTTAGGGGACACCCCCCATCAACCAAAAATAAATAGAATAACAACATTAAAGGCAAGGTTTTCTCTTAAATCTTCTTCTACTTCCTCCGTAACAAAATAGAGGTTACACTTTGACTTACACGCTTGTCGATGCAGTACTTTGACCATTAATAACTTTAATTGTGTATTAGTGAAAATTATAAGAAGTTAATGTTATGAAAGTATACATTGAGACGAATCCAACAACATATCATATAATAACGGTTGATTTTATCTAAAACTAAAAAATGCATGGTCAAATGTAGTAGGTGAATAGTGCAATTTTCAAAATGTAACATCTATTTTGTTATGGAGGAAGTATATAATATTGTCCCACAATCCCATGTATGGTGTTAATCTCTTATAAGCTATAGCCCATTTGATAACCGTTAATAAATTATGCTAATGATAATGAATTTATTCTATTGTAATTTTGTGTAGAAAGTTTCATGTTAATGCCTATAGTGGTAGTATTAAGTAGTAATGAAAATTTGTAAAGAAAAATATATTGTTTGATGATAGACAAGCACTTTTATAATGTCAGGGACATTATGATGAGACTTCTATTAGAAACTAGTTGTTGCAACACGCACCGATGTGCGCGGCACCTCAAAATGGCGTATTTGCGATAGTCGAATTATGCTAGATAAAATTAGCATGTAGAATATGAAACTACTGCTCTAAGATGTTTGATGCTTGCACTGCAATTTTCGTTTTATGTGACAAAGCAATCGATTAAGGTGTATAGATACGTTTCTTAATTTGCCTAAAGTTGTTAGTTAACTTAAGAGTATAAATTACCACCCAAAAAAAACTGCATTTCAAGACGGATTTCAAACAAGTCATGTTTTATTCATGGAAAAACATATTAAAAGCCATACAAAGAAAAGAGGGATGTAGTAGAAGACGTGTGAGCTACAATATATTTTAATGGTAAAGTTGAATAATATTTGTATATTTAGTTTAGAGCAAATCCTTAATTGATAGACTAATATAATAAAAGTTGAGGTGTAGGTAACGAAATCATACAACTTACATATGATCGGTGAATAATTTTTAGGTAGTGATCATGCAAGTCATTTCAACATAAATTGATATATTAATCAGTGAATCTTCATTTCTTATAAGATTACATGTCTCTCAAGAAACACATATATATACAATTTCAATAATAAGAAAAAAGAACCTACACTATTAATACCTTCAAAATGACTAAACGAAGGACCAATAATGTGTGGGTGATATGTGCAGTTCCCCAAGTTAATAAAGCTAGTATAGTGCTAGTACAAACTATCCAAAATTACAGGGAGAGATTGTATTTACATGTTTTGATGGATTTAAATATTTAATATCTTGCATTTTTGCGCTTACCTAATAAATCAGCGGGTCTCGATAATTGCCCAGCTCCTTTCTCTCTATCTAAAAAGCTTCCCAAAACTCCCACACCCTAGAAAACCTAAGCGCCCCCGCCTCGCAGGCTCGCTGGTGGCCGCAGGTCGCCGGCGAGCCTGCATCAGTCTTCTTCTTCGTCGTTTTAGTGTAGGGAAGTCTATCCCCTTCCCCGTTCTCCTGAGTCGAGTCCACCCCCTCGCCTGCGTCGTCGCTCCCATGTTCCTCCCCACCCCGTCTCCCCTCCCCCCTCTCCCCGGTTGTCGTTGGTGGCCGCGATCTCGGCGCCGAAGGTTTCCCCAGGCCCTGGTCATTGGCTCCCCCTCCCTTCCCCCTGGTTCGTCGGTCTCTCTTTCACCTCTCCCTCCCCTGTTTTTTTGTAGCAGTACCCCTCCCCTGTTTTTTCGTCGCAAAGCCCCCTCCCCATTTCCGTAGTTGTGTCGCCACCACTAGGTACCGTCGTGAGGTTTCGTCTAGTAGTGTTGTCCATCACGTTCCCGTCCCTTCCTCTCCCCGGTCATTTAGTTTGTCAATAGGGCTAATTCCCCTTTCCGATCCCTGGTTTTTTGTGCTTCAAGTTTTAGGTTTTAGGCTTTCCTTCCCCGATTCCCCGTTTGAAATCAATGTCGGGCTCCCCTGTAATAGCCCAAATGTTAAGTTGGTTTAATTAAAACGTAATTATACTTTAATAGCTTAATTGAGTTATTAACATTACCTAGAGAATATGATTTTAGATGTCAAAAGTAAAATTACAATTTTACGCATGAGTTGTTTTTTATAGAAAAGAAAAAAAAAACTTTTTAGAATTCTCTAGATTATTCAAGAATTCCATTTTGGTTTTATATATCAAGAAGTTCCTTGATTCATCTCTTCTAATCTCATCATCTAATTTGTTATTAGGAAACCCCCAACACCCCTATCTTCTCCCTCAAAACGTGTCTCCTCTTGCTCAGTCATTTTGACCCAATTCCTCACCACCTCTTCGACCGGTGTTGCCATCTCCCCGGCGTTGCGCGCTCCGCCGCCGTTGCTCATCTTTGTTCTTCTCTCTCTCCTCTGTGTTGTTGAGGGCTTGCTGCCACCTCGTGTCATGTATTGGTGGTTCTTCCGCCACTGCCACGCCATGGCGTGACTGCTGTGCGCATTGTCCTGTTCTGCTGCTGTTGTTGCTGGTTGTTGTTAACGGCGCTTCATCGCCGGAAAACGTGGCCGCATATGCTCCTTCTTCTCACTCGTGTTTGTGCTTCGTTGCTGCTGAACTTCTTCATTCCGCTCTTTTATGCGTTCTTGAAGGTATAAGTTTTATCCTTCCCTTTTATTGGTAACAATAATTCAAATTCACATGGATTTTATTCCATGATTTTACTGATAAATTCAGTTCTACATCTTATTGTTGATTTGCAAAATCAATTGAGATAAGAGTTTGATAATCTTAAAGATTGAATCTTTTATTTTTATTTCATGGATTTAAGCTTATAATATGAATTGGTCCTTGTTAAGTAAGTTCACAAAATCTGATTTTTATGAATTATGTTGTTTGATCATATTCTCTACAAATTAGACTTGAGGTTAATTAGAGCTATCATGTAAGATTTATTTTGTGAGTTGGATTAGTGGAATGAATTGGATATAAGGATTTGTAGTGGTTCATGGAAGAGTTTAGGAAATATGAGCAAGTCAATTTGTTTATCTAACCCTTATAAAGGGTATTTAATAGTTGTTATTGTTGATGAGGTGAATCATTGTGGAGTTCAAGATCATTTGGGCCAAAATAATGGATTATCGGAATAAAAGTCGAGGCTTCGACAATATTTGAAGGTTAAGTAAAGGTACACATTGTCCTTCCACCTTATAACTCAACCGTGTTTGCACAATTGCAAGTTGTATGGAATTCATGATTTTCCTAAAAAGAAATTACTTGAAATTGTTATGGTTTTATGATCATAAAGTTCAACTTGTTGAGGGTGTGATTCTTAAGTACGAATTAAGTTCGTCTGATTTCTGGAATGTTTGATTTTACCCCAAGTGATTGATTATATTAAGTCTAGTATTGATTTCCTAATTATGATTTGAGTTATATTCATAAGATTTGACTAGGAAAGATAGTTTTGTTCGAATATTTTGAAGTAAATAAAAGTCATCCAACAATATCAACTTATGGTACACTAAGCCAACCTTGTTTCGTATCCAAGTATATTTTGTTTTCTGAATCCTAAAGAGTATAAGTTAGCCAATGGTCCACATCTTAAGATAATATGTGAAAGTCATGGATGTGTAATTATAAAAATCATAAGTAAGAGTTGTCGATATAGTCTCAATGCAATCATAAGTAAGATATTATCAACAATTCCGTATGATTTTGCAATAAGTGGTCGACTTTAATCCAATGGGATTGATAAGCTTATGAAGTTCAATTCTGTGTTCACTAATATTCGTATATATATAGTTGCAAAAATATGAAGTTTACAGAGAGTTTGATTTCTACAAAGTTACTAGGATTTCAAGTATATTGTGATACAAGTGTTTTGTGATTCAAGTATCTTATATATATCCCGAGATATAATTACGGCACAAGTTTTTGAATATATTTGTTGATCAATCTTGAGAAAAATATATCTTACTTTTTGAAGATAGAGGTTGAAAGTTCTGATTATAATATAAGATTCTGGATATATCCTATTATGAATTTTGTATATTTGAGACTATCTGGGTTATGAAGAGGTTGAGGTTAGAGATTTTCAAGTTAATTATTGTCAAAGATGTAAAGTATTGTGCAAATTATGATTTGAGGAACTTAGGTTATGCGTAGGAAATTTTATAATAACTATTGGAGCTAGCAATAAATCTTTTGAAAAATTAGGTTGAGTGTGAATCGTAAAGTTATAAGGTAAGGATTATGGTTCTATTTTTGGGAGGAAGGAGAAGCTCAAACTCACTAGTAGAATAAATGCTTATTGCTGCGGTCATTAAGTGGCCTATTGCGGCGGTTTTGACCGCGCAGCAATTAAGGGCGCAGCAATAGGTAATTAAACTATTGCTGCGGTTTTAAACCGCAGCAATATTAAAACATATTGCTTGCGGTTTCTAGGCAAACCGCAAAGAATATGTACATTTTTTATTATTTAAATAAACCATATTGCTGCGGTTTCGTGACAAACCGCAAAGAATATATATATTTTTATTATAAAAATGCGAGTATATTGCTTTGCGGTTTCGAGACAAACCGCAGAATATATCGTTTTTTTTATATAAAAAATACATATTGCTTTGCGGTTTGTCTCGAAACCGCAGAATATGTATTTTTTATTATAAAAAAAAGCGATATATTGCTTGCGGTTTGTCTCGAAACCGCAGCAATATACTGCATTTTTTTTAAAAAAAAAAAAATTATTTTATATTAACGTATGTTCCACCAACCTCATGCAAGAAGTAGAATGCAAAGAAGCGGGATGCAGCAGCGAATATTTTCTCGCATAAATTTCGACGAGCTCCGTTTGTAAATTGGATAAACCCATAATTGGGAATTAACCTCGTACAATATTATATTAGACAACCATCCATCCATCATCCAAAATTTATCCAACATCCATCCATCATCCAAAATTTATCCAACATCCATAATTCATCCAACAAACAACATCTAATCCAAAATTCATCCAACATCCATCCAACTTCCACGCACAATCCAAATTCCAAGTTTAACAAGAAATAAATACGATTCAATCCAACATAGATATCATGAAATCCAACACATATATATATATATATATATATATATATATATATATATATATATATATATATATATATATATATCATGAAATCCAAGTCAATACGATAATGTTGGTTGGTACAAGTTGCACTAAATTATAATCGTTAAAGCAAAGAAAATTAACATTAACTAACCTATGCAATGCAATTATCAATAAAGTATCTTGCCCACTTATTTTTCACCTCATTGATTTGATCTTCAGTATAAGGATCGCGGGTAAAGGTACTAGCAACCTGAAAATAATTCACCAAAGTTAGCTTTCAATAGTTAAATATGTAAAATATGAAATGAATAATAAGTGAACAAAAAACTTACTTCATCGAAATCCTCCGAACCAGAATATAAAGTGAGTACGTCAAAAATGTTGCGCATGATAAAATAACCGCACTCCGTGCCTCCTTGTTGTTGTGGGCACTTTAACGAAAGTTTTAAGAAAATGAGGAAATTTATCGTATAATGAGAATGACATAACATATGCTTTTAATTGAATAAAATAAGTCTATTATACCTTAACACATCTCCAAATAAGCTTGTTGTGACGAACTTCGTTGCCGCTCATCCGAAACCTCCTAAAAGCACTACATAAAACAAAATCAAATGAGTTACACTTTACTTGCTTTATATTATAATTTAAATTCATTTAAAATATATCAAAACGATCAACTTACGCTATCATAGGCGGTCTAATCTTTAACTTCCGCTCCTTGTGATAGCTAGCGGAATCGAAGACATAAATTATCCCGAGGTTGGGACGTATGACAAGGAGCATCCAATGACGGCTATTGCAAGATTGAATAATAATAATTACTTAAAAAATTCATTGGTCAAACAACAATCAATAGTTGTAAAACTATTAAGATAGAATATTACTCTTGAAAGATTGGCGCGAAGATGATACTAGCACCAAGAACGACGGATCCAAGACAAAGCACACCGAATGTAAGTCGTTATATTCTCCAATGCATGCACATCCGCGGTACTCTCCGGGCACATCCAACAAACTCGAACAACAGCCCCAAATCCATCCAAGTCAGACTGCGTTGCCATAAAAAAAATAGACAACTGTAAATTTTATGTGGAAAATACAACTACCATACAATCAAATGTAAAAAAAATCATAACTTTGATTATTGTTACCTCATGTACACTTGGATAATAGAAATATTAAGCATCTCCCTTTCGGAACCGAGCAATATCCTCCTTGGTCGATAAGCGGTGGCATCTTCCGAATAATGGAACAATGAGCTCAGAAGGTTACGCAACGTATCATCGTCTGCGACGGCAAGGGCAAGCGTATCTCGCTAACTCCTTACGGCTTCGGTGAGGGATTCCAAGAACGATACATCATCGACAACTGGACTATAACGAGTAGCCGAACCGGCTGAAAGCTGCTGGCTAGAACATCTAACTGCCTCCCCCGAAATCCTAACATCTCACCTAATCGATCATCACCAAACTCTTCATCCTCAGTGTAACTATTATCTCCGTGGTCATTTTCATTACCTACAACATCATCACCTTCAATCCTAACATGATCTTCAATCACAACTTCATTCTCAGCCCCAACATTTGACATATCAATCTCTAATGAGTTACTAGTGCCATCATCAACAATAACCCTATTCTGAGTATATTTTCCCTTCTCACCATGCCATAACCAAATATAATACTCGGCTCTAAATCCTCGACGAATAATATGATCTCTTATTAACCTAATATCGAAATCGTATTCACATTGTAGCAATCAACACATGGACAATATATCTCATCCTCGCAAGTAAGCTGTTGATGCTCTACAACACGTTTACAAAACTCATTCACACCTTGTACGAACTCCAACGTATTCCGCTTTCCATACATCCAACTTCGATCCATTTCTAAAAACCCCACACATATATACATACATAAAAAAGTATTATCAATTAAAAAATTCACATAAATATAACACAACAAACTAATATTCAATGCATGCTTCCATTGGGTCCTTATCACTCCAACCTAACCCATCCTTAAACGTCCCATCCCACTAGTGAATGCATGTATCATCTTTGATTCTAAGTAAAATTCGGTAGCATTTCCCTTCGTTCTCCAAGTACACGATGAAGATAATTGCTTATCTTATATGCACCCTGAGAACAAATTAGGGAAATGATTAACCGTATTTCACTTAGAATCAAAGAATCAACACACATTCACTACCTAAGTGAGATGTGACGTTTAAGAACAAAGTCCCAAAACGGGGACTATTCAAGACTTACTCCTAATGAGTAAGTCTTGAACGGGTATCTAGGCATTATGATGTACATAAAAACAATCGCATTCAACCGATTCCAAGTCATCACCAAACAACAAATACCAAACCATTCCTTAGATTTCCCTTCCCCTCCCATTGGTGAGTCTATCAATATGAAGGCATTGCAAAAACAATCGCATTATACATACAAACAATCGCATTTAAGCGATTTCAAGTCATCACCAAACAACAAATACCAAACCATGCCTTAGATTTCCCTTCCCCTTTCCATTGGTGAGTCTATTAATATGAAGGCATTGCAAAAATAATCCCATTATACATATAACTTCAAATAATTCACCAAACTTATGCAAAAACAATCCTGTATAACATTCTAGGGCATACAAAAACTTAAGCAAAATCATCACAAAATTAGTTTTTAATCCTTAAATCTTATAACTAATCATATATATATATTATATTGAGCATTTTTAACTACTATTTAAGCCAAATTTTTTATTAAAGCACTATTAAAAAATAAAATTGAAAATTAATAAGAAATAATGAAAAACTAACCTTTTATGACAAGGGGAAGGTGGCGCTGGCGGCTGTGAACGGAGTAGAGGAGTGGGGCGAAGACCCGTCGGTGGAAAAGAAGGCCGAAAACCCGTCGGTGGTGGTGAAAACCGCACCAAAGAGGGACGAAAACCGCACCAAAGAGGGCCGAAAACCGCTGGAAAACGGGTAATGTGACCCTTGTCGCCGGAAATCGAAACCTTGTCGCCGGAAAATGAAACCTTTTCGCCGGAAATTGTAAGAGAGTGAGAGAGTGTGAGAGTAGAGAGAGAGAGTGAGAGTAGAGAGAGAGAGAGTCGAGAGAAACAATGAAGCAAAAAAAAAAAACACGTGTGTTTTTCTTCAGATTCGGGCACGAGATATTGCTGCGGTTTCAGTCGAAACCGCAGCAATATATTAAAAATAATATATTTTTAATATTATTTTAATATATTGCTGCGGTTTCCGATTAAACCGCAAAGAATATCTCTCGCCCCGTGAAATCTAGAATTAAATATTCCAGTTTTTTGAAAACAGTTTTTTGAAAAATATTGCTGCGGTTTCTGACAGAAACCGCAACAATATCTATCTGGAAAAAAATATTCCACTTTTTAAAAAAAAATACGTTGAAACTATATTGCTACTGTTTTCTCTAGAAAACGCAGCAATATGGTTGGTCAAATGGTCAACTTTTTGGAAAAATATGCCGTTGGAACCATATTGCTGCGGTTTTTAATAAAAACCGCAGCAATATGGTTATTTTATATTTTACCTTTTCTTTTGTCGTGATATATTGCTGCGTATGGGTAAAACCGCAGCAATAAGCATTTATTCTACTAGTGACTAAAAGTTATATTTGGATACATATATGTCGAAATGGTTGCAGGATAAATTAGTTGTTGAGGAATTCTATTTAGGAATGTAAGTTGTTACGTGAGAAAGTTAAGTTGGGCAGTTATGATTATGATTTAGGAGTAGATTAATGGAATATGTTACGAGAATTTCACATGTCCTCAAAGCAAGCTAGGTAAAGTAGTGCTAAATTGTGGATGAAATAAATCAAGTACGAAGAAGTAAATCAGATATGTGAGGTTTATAATAATTATATAAGAGCTCAAGAAATGAGTGATGCATTAAAGGAGTAGCAAAACAATATTATGAATTTGTAATAATTAAATTGTGAGGGACTATAAAACATTAGTAGTAAATCTTCTACTATGAGTATTAAATTAGAATAAATCGAAGAGTTTGGAGATATCATCTTATAACTTTTGTGAAATGTTTAAGAATGGAAGATCGGAGAAATATAGATCTTGCATAATGAAGCATTAGAATTGGAGTCGTTGTTTGATATTAAGGCAACATAGATTTAAGGCTAAGATGGACGAAAGTTTAAAGATATAGATGGATTGAAAAGATAAAGCGAATAATTGAGTAGTTATATATTAGTTCTTAACATGGAATACAAGTAATAAATTCTGGATTCATGATAATTGGAGATAGTTATCTTTGTTGTGATATTAAGTTTGAAGTTATGAGGTTTGATGCTAATAATACTTTGACATATATATGATGAGGATTTGAAACCAGTTGGGTTAATAAAAGATTGGAATTTCACTTATTAAGGATCCAAATCATGAAGAGGTAGAGTTAACCACCAAATCTTGAATAGAGAAAGTGTTAGCTACAAATATGGAATATAATGGCGAATTCTATAAGTTACAAGTCTTACCTAGGAGTATGTTTTATAGTATGAGATTTAAGTATAGTGATATAAACATTGAGATCTATGGTTATGAGTGATGTACAATTTATCTGTATTATAACATTATGACCAATGTTATCAGGATCGGGATCTTACTTTGGATCGTAGGGGTTGGTAGGATCGAATCGGTGAAATCGGATCGTAGGATCGTAAGATCCTACAATTCGGTAAAATAGAGATAGTTATGTTAGAATATGGTGAGAACCTCAGCTTAAAAATTTATACATATTAATAATGACTTATTTCATTAGCAAATGTGATAATTTTTTAATACTATAAGATTGAAATAACATGTAATTAACCAAAATCTAATAGGAGAAATATAATATGCGAAATTACTTTATGATTTTTTTACGATAGGATCGGATCGTGGAGTCGTGGGATCCTAGAATCGTATTAAGATCCTACCATTTGATTTTTTGTGGTTGGGTAGGATCGAAAGATCCTACAAAGTTAAGATCCTACGTAGGATCGGGATCGGTGAGGTCCTTCCGGATCGTAGAATCGTAGGATCGTAAGATGTGGATCGGAATTTTAACAACAATGATTATGACTATAGGACGAGGCATTCAAAAGAATAATAGAAGTTCTATTTGGGATATAAGAAGAATAATATATTTAGTGTGATTTAACAAAAGTATAAATATCAAGGTATACTAAGTTATGTGTTGTATGGGTTGTTGAATAAGATTAAATGGAAATATATTTCTGAGTAAAGAACTTTTGCAACTAAGAGCATGGCCACTCATGCCCCAAAAAAACATGTCATCCCGACCTCTCTCTCATCAACTTTCTCTCTCATGTTACAAAAGTTGATCATGCCTTATGACCCATTTTGACAAATGCACCCACTCATGACCCAACAAAAAAAGAACATCATCCTTATCTCTCCTACTTTTTACTATACCCCATCCCATTTTCTCTCTCCTACATCAATACATTATTTATACCTTTTGATATTTATAATATCATACAAGATTATAAATAAATTATTTTGCGTATTTACTATCCTAAATAAATTCATTTAGTAGTAATTAATTTTGATTAAAAAAATTCTTCAAGAATAAAAGCTTCCAAAAATAATTATTCATGTGTATAATGTAGAGAGAAAATAATTAATTTCAGAAGTGTGTCAAAATATAGCAAAATGGATGTCTATTATAGATCTCAAAAAGATAGAACCATTGGTGAATTTTTTTTTTTTTAATTTGTATTTTTAAAGTTATTCAGATTACAAAATTTGAATAACAAAAAACAACATTTTTGACGCACTGCCACATGTCCACAAACGCTTGGCTTAGGTCATAGGATGACCAACCATGGTTTGAGTCATAAGATGAACAACCATGGATTGAGTCATAGCGTGACCCAAATACAAACATAAAAAAACCATGGATGCAACCCCATGTTTTTTTAGCAAGGTTCATGACTCAATTTTATGCCCAAAAAACCATGAGTGGGCATGCTCTAAGATGTAAAGTTTGTATCAAACTTACATTCTATTTTGGAATTCTGATTGATAAACTATGTTTTAGGCTTTAATTATAATAAACTCATAGAATTAGACTGTATTTCTGCCAAAGTCTGTATTTAAGTAATTTTCGCCAAATAAATTTTATAAAAGGTTGATTTATGTTATAAATAGAGTTTGTGTATGAAATACTCTTATGCGATTGTGTTACGAGATTTTGATATGTCTGACTCGAGAATTATAATTTAGTTTCAGAAAATATTGAATTGTAAGTTATGTATTTTGATTCCATTTTTGTAAGGGGAAGAAGCTGTCATAGCAGTGATGAACAACCTTCTGTATTCTGTATTCTGAATTCTGGGGACATGTCCTGATAAGTCTTGCAAGCAGTATATAACGGAAGAGGGAGACATCCCTTGTAAAAGTTTAGAGAATTCGCCTGGAAGGCAACTCTATTCGTGTTCTCTTTCCCAGTATAATATGATTTCTAAAGGAAAATAGAATATGCATTTGAATATGCAAGTGGTTTCGTGGAAAATTAAACTGTATTTCCGAAGTAATGATTTACTCACCAAATTTTATGGAATTCATGTGCGATATATAGGAATGATTTACTAAGAATCTCGTTAGGAATTTATAAAAGTAATTAGTTATGTTGCACATATTTGGATTAGAGGCTATTCTTTTTGAAACACAGAAGTGGAAAATATTATTATGTCATAGAGTATGTCAGATTGAATGGATTTTCGAATATCGTATTAGATCCTATGGAATCCTTATAAGGTCTTTCTAATTGAAAGTGTGTATTATTCATTTCGTGAGATACTCTTATTTAAACGAGTAACATTGAAAATTATCTACTTCCTTCGTTCTGTTTTAAATGAAACGTTTGTTACATAACCCAACACGCTTCTTTAATCATTAATATCTTTAGTTGTGCACACGTAAAAAATATAAAAAAAGTTATAATTTAATAGTATGCATCGAGATATATCTAACAAGATCTCACTTGACTATGTTTTTCTTTATATAATGGCGATAAATTGGAGTCAAAATTGATCAATGAATAGTGTCATTTCACCCAATGTTTTATTTAAAACAAAACGGAGGAAGTATAAGTATTTGTTATATTATTCTTTCATTATGATTTCTCTATATCTTGATTTCTAATATTTCGTAAGATAAACTTAAATCTGTAATTATGTTTTACGCCACCAAAAATATTTTCTGGTTGGACAGTGTGTACTCAGTTTCGCTGATTTTGTTGTTGGAACCTGTCCTGGTGGGGGTAGCGTTCAATGTTAGTGATTTTTGCAGAAAATGTTGAAGCTTGATCCGGTGTGGTCAAAGGATCATGAGTATAAGAGATGATTTTCGAATGAGCTATGGTGGAGATTATATAGTTTAATTGAAAATAAATCTTATGGTGTATTATTGTATTATCGGAGATTTGATTTGATCAATTCATGTAAACATATTTATATTTTGGGTTGTTGTCGTGAGGTCATAATCCCATGGTGCAGGACGTATGATAAGGTTATGTTTCCGCTACAAGATAATGTAATTTGAGGTTTATTATGTGTTAATCGAGATTTGTGAATGTTAAGTGCGTTATCAAGCAGCTCGGAAGCGCGGGCTGTTACATTCCCCTTCCCTCCCCATCCCCTGTTTTTGTATCGGGCTCCCCTTTCCCCTCCCCCCTTTGTTAGTGTCGGGCTCCCCTTTCCCCTCCCCCCTGTTAGTGTCGGGCTTCTTCCCCCTCCCACGTGGTTGTTGGGCTCTCCAACTAGTTATGTTTGCTATCAGTATGTTTGGTTATTTCTTAAAATGCGTATTAAATCTCCGAATAATAGGAGTGCGTTGTTTTTTTCGAATTGCTAAAAATGTTGTATGTGGTTGATTGTGGCCATCGACAAGTGTTTGTCAGTTTGGTCCGGATTAGTGGTTCGAGGTTGTAACAGTTGAATATGTAGTTTTTTGGGAATATGTGCTGAGGGACAAGGTAACTCAAGAAGTTTGTGAGCATGAACGAGGCGATGAAAGTTTTTCATGGTTGGGACGTATGTTTTCCGGTTTTGCAAACCGGAGGTGTGTTCGAGAGTTCAACTTGTTTGGCTCTCTTTCTAGCTTGGCATTGATCTTAATGGTCCTTGCCTTGACAACTTCAAATCTGAAGGTGGCACCCCAGTTGTATCTGGGGTTTTCAGCACGCCCATTCATCTGCGTTTCTCCTACCTCATGGAGAAACCTGAAATACTCTCGAGCGAGAGTAATTGTAACACCCCCAAAATCCATACACGTCTAAACTACGTTGAATCGACTTTGGGAGTACTGTTACCGCCGCGGTGAAACGCAAGGCTTATTGAAATTAAAACGTTAACAACTCCTTATTAAGAAAAACTACATTGCAGCGGAAATAAAATGTTTACTTTAAACTACAACTCGGGAATCATCATTGACCCCTTTTATTCAAACCATTAACTACGAATATTAATAATTCTATAAGTTCAACAAAAACACTTGAGAGTTTATAAACCAGAAAATATTCCCCGTATGCCCAAACTCATATAGCATCACCAGCATACCTAATCTGCTCCCCATTGAAATATCAATGGTTCATCACAGGTCAACAAACATCACAAATAACAAACAATCAGCTATGCTGAGTACGTACATAATCAGTTAAATAATACATTAAACATAAATAGAATAATAATAAACATTCCTAGACATGATACTACAAGAATATTACATTTCATTTTTATAGTTTAATTGGCATCGAACGGGCACCGTCATCTTTCTAGAATCATACGGGCTACTTAATCCTTAATGGACAACTTGGTCTATTAGATGGAATGTAAATACGGTTTCGCTCCGTTCCACATCCATCACCTGAGTATGCATACCCCCAAGATCGTACGGAAACTTCCGCCTACTTGAGTTATCAAAATTTATAAGGACACTACTATCGTCACAGTAGGCATGCGTAGGAGTGTAGAACAAGTCCCACACTCCCCCCATTGTTCATACTTGTAGGGATTCCAACTACAAGTTTATCGCCAAAGATCCCTCTTAGTGATATTCATTCATACAACTTTATGCATATAATCATTTAATTTTCCTTCTTAGGTACATTGCTCAATTCTTTAGTTTAAGCAACTTCTCGTAACATCCTTGCTAGAACAATAAATCATAGGATTTCAATCCAACTCTCATTTCATGCTTGTGATACGATAGAATTACGCATAGTAACAATAATGCATTCCAATTCACAAGTCATACAACAAGGAAATACATACAGATTTCCAATTGATTTCATGTTACCAAACAATCTCATCAATCATAATCAACAACAGTTCCCTGTCATGATTCTAGGTTCCAATATAACAATCATAACCTAAACATGATACTAATATATCGAGCTGAACTAGTACACGTACGTACCTTGTAACGGAGAATCTTCGCTGACTACTTAAAACGTTCCGCTTATGAAATTGTGACCTAATCGAATAATAGAAATATTTCAGTGCTAAGTCCTTGATATTATTAAAATAAAAATCAGCTTATCTACTATGTAGAACATGGTGTTTTGAATAATAAAAATAATGTTCTAGTTGTTTAACTTTCTTTTCATAAATTTTATTGAAACTTACATATTTAGGACTTAGTAATAGGATGTAAATCTGATTTTTGTTCACTTACATTATACTTGTTCATAATAACGAAAACCTAACTGGTATATGTAAGTATTATAAAATCAGTTAAGAATAAACCATCCTAAGAACTAGTATTAATAATCAAGAATCTGATTGCTTTTAACTTATAACATGCTTTGTTTACAACAACATAACTTAAACATTTATATAAGTATTATAATAACATCAGAATTGTGAAATCAAATCTTCATAAGAACTAATAAAACCATTGTAAATCTGATTTCTTTTAATTTATACTATACTCTATTTATAATACCAAAACTTAATCAAGTATGCATAAGAATTATGAAATCAGAATTTATAATAAAATAGGAAAGAAATAATCTATATTTTATATATATATATAGAGGTTACCGGAACCACTCGCCGACGATAACCACCGGCGACGACGCACGACCTCCGGCGACTGCTGCCTCGACTTGCGCGACCACGCCTCGCACCACTCCGGCAGCGCTGCACCACGACCTAACACTTACCACACTGCCTCGCGCGAGCACGCGACCCAGCACACCACGCAAGCTTCACGCGTGACCCGCAACTCAGCAGCACCGCTCAGACCTCGCGCGACACGAACCCACAACCACTCGACCTCCGGCAGACAATTCCGGCCGACGTAGAGGAGAGCAGAGTAGCGCAGGAGAAAGAAGAAGAGAAAAGAAGGAGGAAAAGAAAAGAAACGTTGGGGAAGAAAAAGAGAGGAGAGAGAAAATCCTCTTGGGGTAAAAAAACGGCTGATGAAAGTAAAGTTAGGGTTTTAATTCCTTTTTTTTTCTCTTATTTATAGCATGGTAAACCTAGGTTTAATAGGATTTGTTTCCAACTCAAAATCCGATTTCTTATTTTATTTGGAATATAAAACGAAACCAAGCTATAATATAATTAGGTAAAATAGGTTGTGTAGGTAAATTATAATTGTAGGCTTATTCAAACTATATATATATATATATATATATATATATATATATATATATATATATATATATATATATATATATATATATATATATTATTTTTTATTTTTTTTCTTTTTCTGTAAACAATATTAAAAAAACTTTATTATTTATATTTTCTTATTTATAAAAGAATAACTCTTAAAAATACGGAGTATTACAGTAATGAGTCACAACGGAAAGTGACTCTTCAAAAGATCATGAGCCCAGAATCTCAAGCGATAGCAGATTGTTGGGATTGGCGTAGGGGTATTAGCACGCGTCTGTTGAGGGAAGGGGAATGGGGCCTGAGCCTAGTTTGGTGTTGCTGCCTGGGAAGTCCAATAGGTAGGTAGCAGGGATTGGGCCTGGGCCCAATACATAGGAGGCTAGTCAAGCCATGTTGGAGCCTGAGGAGTTTGCTACAGGGATCCACGGTTGGTATTGTTGCGACCCCGACCATGACTTCCTGATCGGCCACCGTCGCCGCTGTAACACCCCAGGGGCCTACTACTTGGTTATGCCACATTGGAAGTTTAGGAGAATGAAGCCTTCATTATATAGGGGTGGGAAACTCAACCTAATAAAGGCCTTTTAGGTAGGACTATGGTCCTGCACCAAAGCAAAACTTTGCGAGTTAGGTCCCAAAGAGGAAAATATCTACTAGTGGGGCCCTGGGGTGTTACAGCAGCCGCCGCGGTTGGGCTGGTGGGTCTGATGTTGGGCCGGCAGATGGGCTTGGTTTGTTGTTGAGGAGTCATTTTGAACCACAAAACTTTGGGTTGTGTTTGGGGATTCTTGCGCACGTCGAGCCTCTTCAAGAAGGAGGCGTGATCTGCCTGTTTCAAAAGTTGGTAATGGGTCAGTTTGTTGAATCAGGTTCGCAACTGTGTCAAAATTGATATGCACTAGTCCAGAAATCATGCGCAAGACTAGTTTTTGTTCCGAAATATTTTGATCAACATTTGCCAATTGATCTCGAAGGTGCTTGAGTTGTTGACAATAGGCAGAGATGTTAGGGAAATTTGACAAGTGCAAAGCATTAGATTAGTTTTCCAAGTACACAAACGTGTGTGTTTATTATCTTGAAAAATCGCTAGAAGACGATTCCATGTTTCTTGAGCAATGGCTCCTCTATAGAACACGGTCTGAAGGAGATCAGAGGAGATGGTACCGTAAATCCACTTTTTCACAATCAAATCTAAAACGATTCCATAATTCAGCAAGGATATCAAGGGGGGTTGTTGGATCAATGTGGTCCAATACATTGCATGCATGTCAGTGGATTTCAAACAATTCAACCTAATTGGAATATTGTGACTTTTCACGATCAAGGATGATAAGAATCTCATTCTTGATATTGCTAACGGCCTGAGAAAGGTGAAAAGCGGCAGGAGGAGGGGTAGGCGGTGGTGGTGTATTGGAAGGTTGGGTGTCCTCGGCGCTAGTCATGGTGGCGTTGGTAGGGTTGAAAAATTAAATAGGTGTGGCGGAAGGTGCGGAGCCAAGAAGTAAGTTCCACGGTGCAACACTAGGCAAACGAAAAAAAAGTCGAGGGAGATTGAGAGTTGGACGTGAGGTCCGAGTAAAAGAAGAAAATTTGTTGTGCTAAAGGTTGGATATTTAATCGATGCTCTTGATACTATGTTAGATTATGCTAAACTCCTTAATATTGGAGTGTTCCATTGATCAATATTTATAGTGATTACAACAGTCGAATCCTAACTATGTTAGGAGTCCAAACACTATAAAGATTGATCTATACAAAGTATATATATCCTAATTAGATGAGAAAATATTATCCTAAATATTATCTCTATAAGTCCCTCTTTGTGTGTAGTAAAAATGAGTCTTTGAATTTCATGGTGGGGGCATCTAATTGGTTTCGCCGCCATTCATGTTTGTTGGAGGATCGAGGATAGGATGAAGTCTACCTACAACGACATTTACAGTGTTAGAATAAGATTTTGAGGTGTTTTCATATTCTTTATCCTGTTTTAATGAGGCACGGGTGTAATGGTCATGGTTCTTGATATTTCAGGTTATTACTAGCATTTTTTTATGGTTGATTTCCTTGTTCGGTAATATTATCTTAACACTACAATGTTTGGGTTTCCCCACCCATTTTAGCTTATCTCAGCTACTAGTTATTTTAGATTGTTTTAACATTATTTCCAACAAATTTTATCAAGTTCTTCCCTAAGATGTATTACCTATTTTAGTTACAATGAAATCTATATATAATAATATATTAAAAGGTGTTCTTACCCAAGAAACAACGCCACGTGGCTTTCTCCCTTAGAGTGTTTTACTACACATAATCCATATACAAAAAAAAAATAGTAAATGCATTGTATATGATTTGATCCAGTGACTTCAAATTTATATACTAAAGTCTTAACCACTAAACTAAATTATATTTGGTGATATCATTTTAAAGTAAAATATTAATAATGAAAACTATATGTACCCGGGGCATAACCCGGACCTACAAACTAGTTAGAAGTTTACATTGAGTATGATTCACACTTAGATATAAATGATACTCTTTTGTGACTTGGGGAATGTTTTCACCTCTTTGGACAATCCATATCATTGTCTGAAGAATTGAAATTATGCAATCTAGATTGTCCGATCATAAACCATATGAGTGATTGCAAGTATGTTCTTTCTATCTTTTTGGTGTATTATATTTGAATTTGTGTTGCATGGTACTTTTTATGTCCTTGATCATTAGGCTATTTCAGTGCTTATTTTCGATTATCTAATTTCATATAGTCATATCTCGTTTTGCATTGCATTGCTCGCTTTTTATTATTTTTATTCAAGGTAAATAAATAGGAAAAATCATGAGAGGCAAGGAGCTTCTTTCAACAACCTTACATGATTCATGATATCAACCGTAAGTGTAATGATTTGGCTTAACATAGTTACTTATACCATTCATTTCATTTATGAGATTTTACAACCTTGGCCAATAACTAGTAAAAAAAAATAGTAGTTGATGACTTGATGTGGACGAGCTGGTGACATGTGCATGTGTTATAGTCGAGGGGTTACTTTGTTGGCATAGGTGGGTCTCTGGCTCTCTGTTTGGTCAGTAGAATCTAACTGATAGCGGAGTATTTGATCAATTATCATAATGGCCTTACTGGCCTGAGGTATAGGCTGTTACTAAGTTGCTGTTTATTCCCCTCAAAAAAAAAAGTTGCTGTTTATTAATCAAGGGCGAAATTTGGTGGTTTTCGAAGTCATTAGATATAAATTACTAGTAGTATGTGTTATAACTTACAACCTTATAGTCTTATATAGTCTTAGTCACCCTTGCTCTCCTGGTGTTGGTTTTTTTGTTAACTTACTACATTAAATTAAATAAACTTTAGAAAATTGGATGAGAAATTATAATAAAAGTCTAATAAAAAATATAATTTAGAAAATAGATAAAAAAAACTCTGTCATTTTTTGCTTGTAAGTAATAAGCTCCGTTCACTTTAGCTTAAGAAAATAACTTTATGAAATTTCAGGTAAAATATATGTACCTAAAAATTGAATCTTTACCGTCCATATTAATAGTATTATGCTTTGATTTTTTTAGGAAATATTATTCTTAGATTAATAAAACAAGTTAAATATCACTTTGTTTTGGTACAGAAAAGAGTAAGAGACGAAAGTCATATATAATTGAGGTTGAGGTGGTGGAGTAGTGGCATCGCTTCCCACCTCATATCCCTGAGGTCTAGGGATCAAATCTCATGGGACTCATTTGAAGATTTCCCCTTATTCCCCCTCAAGTGAGTCCCCTTCATCTTACCTTAAAAAAAAAGAGTTGAATACAAATAGCATATCTTAATAGGCCTAGGTCTAGGATAAAACAGACAATTCATATAGGGCCATGAGTCAAGGGGGAGGGGCTTTCTAGAGAGAGAGGCTCTGCCTTCTCTCTAGAAAACCCTAACCTTAGAAATTTACTCAATTCAATTTTTCAAGTCTTTTCGCTTTTCAGATTTTATCTTCAGTCCTATTATTTATTCAAGTCTTTTCGCTTCATCAATGGCCTGTTATTGGTCTTAGTGGTGAGTTGCGAACTCCAAATCTCCAGTTTTTCATCAAATTCGAACAATTTTCTCCCCGAAATTGTATTCGAAATCCCGTAAATTCAGTCCTCAAATCAGTCCCCAACTTCAGCTTGCTCTCTTCTCTTCATCAAAGTCGTCGTCTTCTAACGCCTTCAGTTTCATTCTCGCAATGGTTTGTTAGTTGCGATGTTTCGTTTCTCGTCGCCGGTGGTTTTGTTCGCGGTGGGTCAGTGCTTCCCATCTAGTCTCTGTGTAGATCGCGCCTCAGCCGGCTATCGATCAACATTTTCGTTATTCATCACCGGTTGCTTCCCCTGGCTTTTCCGGTGAGGGGGGATGCTGAAATTTCCTTGGTAGCCTCTCATTTCAAAAGATTGGTTTGGTTTATTGTATTTGTTTTTTGATTTTCATTATTTTTGTTTGTTGTTTCTAGTCGTAGACGTTTAGTTTTCTTTTTGTTTTGTTTAGATTAGTTTGATTAGGTTTGTTTCTTAGTTTTGCTTTTTGTATTTTTTTTCTTAGCTTGGGTTGGTGATTCTATTGTGTTGGCTCGAGTTCTCGGTTAGGTGGGATTAGGGGGTTTTGATCTTTTACGGCTTTCGGTTAGTCGTTCTCCTTAAAAGTCTATTCACCAAGTGTTCTTGGATCCGGGACCGGGAGTTTTGAGGCCAGAGCATGCGTTTCTTTGTACTTTGTAATCCTTCAGTAATTGTTTTAGAGTCCGTATTAGAGTCATGTAGCCATCTCTTTAGAGGTGCCTCAAAGTTGTCCACCCGGTTTCCTTTTCTTATAAAAAAAAAAAAGGCATAGGTCTAGCAACCTAAAATATAGACTGGATTAGTGTATCCTATGGATGTCATTTTCCCCATATTGCATAAATGGATTTCCAACGAACTTTTACATCTTGAGCCCATTCTCCATGCGATGCGTAACTCCGTGAATGGACTAATT
This sequence comes from Beta corolliflora, assembly GCA_947648045.1. NCBI lineage: Eukaryota > Viridiplantae > Streptophyta > Magnoliopsida > Caryophyllales > Amaranthaceae > Beta > Beta corolliflora. The sequence continues at coordinate 1,053,587 of CANSZD010001022.1, read as the reverse complement.
GTAATTTCGTTTTTAGCTTTATAATTCATATGTGCGTTAAATTTTAAATAATAAGAAAATGGGCCAGCGACTGAGGTTGTCCAAGACAACGTAGGACGGTGCGAGCCATTTACAAGCACAAAGGCAATTTCATGTAAAAAATATTGGTAATTTTAAAAGTAATGATTCAAGCTTATAAGATGGTTATTTTCTTCTCCTCTTATCGAATGTAAGACTAGGGGTTTGCATTAATATTCGGTCGATTCAATCCGATAAATCGAATATCTAATCCGATTTTTTAGTTTTCGGATATATTGGATCGGATATTCAAAAAATTTCGGAACAAATCGGTAATTTTCAATTTCGGGTATCCTAAAAGATTTGAAACATGGGGATTTTTTCGAATACCCGAAAATACCCGTTTTCAAGATTGAATATCCAAAAATAAATATTCGATTCCATGACCAATATCTAAAAATATCCGATGCTCCGATCCGAAACTTACTTTATGAACTTTTCCTTTGAAAAAATCAATTTTTTATCCGATTTGATCCGATCCGCAATTTCGGACATCCGATTTTTTCAAATCGGATTCGGATTGCATTTTCCCCGTTCTGAAATTTCAGATCCGATCTGATTATCCGAAATGAACACTCCTATTTGAGACTACATGCGTGTGCACTTTAAAAAAAGGATTCAACAAAAATCAAGCTGGTTTATTTTATTCTTGATACTCGTAACTTACAATAAGGAAATCCGAATTATATTGTTTAATTATAACAAGAACACCAAATCTAGGTTTACCACACTAAAACCAGCTTAATATATTAGCTTTAGATCTTTTAGGTTTAAGGAAAATCATTATGGTCACATGATATGATACATATGGTGAGGAAGTCGTGGCTCAACACAAGCCATAAGGGGAATCTTCTTAGGATTTGAGAGGCCAAAAATCTCTTCCATATCTATGTCTTCAGCCTTCATATTACTTGGTAATTTCCATGTAAATCCATGAAGAAGATTAGCCAAACTTGACTCAATAACTTTGAGACCAAGACTATATCCAGGACACATCCTTCTCCCTGATCCGAAAGGTAACAACTCGAAATCTTGACCTTTTACGTCTATATTCTTTGCAAGAAACCTCTCTGGCCAAAACTCTTCAGGTTTTTCATACACTTTAAGGTCCCTTTGTATGGTGAAAGTATTCACAAGCACAAGGCTACCTTTAGGAACATCGTAGCCTTCAATTTTGACTTGCTCCATAGACATGCGAGGCACAAGCATAGGTGCCACTGGGTGTAACCTCATTGCTTCTTTTGATATTGCACGAATATAGGGTAAGTTTTGTATGTCTTTCTCTAGAACCCATCTCTCTTTTCCGATTACACGGTCGAGCTCTTCAGTTGCCTTTCTTATGATATCTGGTCTTCTTAGGAGTTCAGCCATCGCCCACTCTACTGTCACTGCTGAACTTTCTGTACCTCCAGCAATTAAATCCTGAAATGTATTTTGTAAGAAAAAGTAATCAATTTGACTAAGTTAAAATTTCAAATAAAATTATCTACGTATAGAACATAAACCACATTATTGTAAACGATATTCTATCCGAAGTTTTTGGTGCAGCCTTCACAAAAATTTACCAAAGTTAAATATTTAATGTAGTTCCTCCGCTCTCATTTAATCGCAACACTCCTTGTATGTACAGTTTTTTAGGAAAGCATTTTTGGTGGGCCATGAGACAACTTTGCTCATGTGATTATGTGAATTGGAACAGCGAGGGTAGGAAAAGTAGGGCATAAAAGTCATTTTAAACAAAAATATTACCAAAAATATAAAGTGTTGCAACTATTTATAAACATCCTAAAAAGCAAAAGTGTTTGCAATTATATAGGAGTGGAGGAAGTATATAAGCATCCATTGATGTCAAAAAATTATCACGGAGAATTTTCCAAGTGTCATTTTGATTTTTCTTTAATTTATCTAAATATTGCTAGAAAAATTATAAAATGAGAGTCAATTCTTTAATCCGCTATAATGTAGCGCACAATATTATGGCTATCTAGGAAACATTTTGTACCCTTGTTACGATTAATAGGATATATAAAAAAGATTAGGTAGATGTTGTAGCAAAAAATTAATCGTGGTGGAAATAAAACTCTATCGCAGCACTTATTTTCGCTCAGAGAGGAGTATTAAATACTAATGGACATACACTAAATTACCACCACTGCCCTCATCATTTTTGGCTCCACTTCTAATAGATCATTACCCAGTCAAGGCTATTTTTATTTAACTTTGATCAACGAGCAAAATAATAGCCTAGCTTTCGAATGAGCATTAACTTTCTTCAGTATACTAATATTAAACTAGTAGTTTTTGTCTTACACGAAAATATTCTTAATCAGGGAGATATCAACTAATATTATTAATTTCTGTAAAAGTTTATAAATATAATTTCTGTACGGCCAGAAGTATTCAATCCCACAAAAATCAAATTTTTATTCATAACTAATCTGATCCCTAATCCTATTAAAGTATTCTCCTATCTTAAGAAAGAAGTAAGATTAAGTAGACTAACCAATCCAAAAAAAGTTAAGTAGACTAAGTTAATTAGCACGTTTTGTACTTCTCTTGATATAATCTAGTTCTGAAAACTTTCTTATTACATTGTAAGCCAAAATTGTTTTTGTTTGTGGCTAAAGATAAGAGTATATACGAAAATAACATTTACCAAAGTATATTGATCATAAAGTATTGATGTAAGTTTTAGATATTTTATAGGATTTTTTGACTTTAACCACCTTATAAAATCACGTTTTTCAAAATAACCACCTTATATGTTCATTTCTTTAAATAATCACCTTATATGACCTAAATTCTTTTAAATACCTACCAATTGACATATTCAGTCAAGGAAGTCATCCTCAAAAAGGGTTTAAGAACGATTCCACAACCTTTACCTTTATTCACTATAATGTATATAAGGTTTAAACCCTTCTTTAAGACCAATTTCTTAGACGAAATCTGTCAATTGGTATGTATTTAAAGAGATTTAGGTCATATAAAGTGCTTATTTAAAAAAATGAATTAACTTATAAGGTAGTTATCTTGAAAATCGTGATTTTAAAAGGTGGTAAAAATCAAAAAAATTCTTTTTTATACACGAAAGTCAAATATGGTTTTTCCATTAAGAGCATCGAGCATACATACCTGGCTGAATGCCTTGACTCCAATTCTCTCGAGCTTGACTTCAAGATTAGGATCATCAGCAAGTTGTAACAATACATCCACCATATCTTTAGGCACCCAATCTTCCTTCTCTTTTTCCTTCCTAGCATTATGTTCATCCAACACATGCTCCATAAACCTATCAAATTTCTTAGCCAAAACCTTCATCCTCTTTACATAACCTTGAACATCAAGGTACTTAAGACAAGGGATCCAATCTCCAAGATTAAACACCCCATTTAGTAGAAACAATTCATCAAGCATCTTCTTGAATTCGTCCGGCGTAATGATTGGTTTCTCGTCATTACTTTCATCTAAGTACCTCTTCCCAAATACCATCCTACTAATCACATTTAGGCTCAATGTTGAGAGGTGGTCTTTTAACATCATGGGTTCACCATTAGTGTTAAATATGGCTCTTAACACGGAATTAAGCTCTTCTATACGAATATACTCGAACGATTCGAGCCTCTTGACACTAAAAAGCTCCATCAAGCACATTTTTCGCGCTTGGCGCCAGTATGGACCGTACTGAGACCATGTTATATCAGAGTAATTATAGGTTGTGTATTTCCCTGCTGAGGTTTTAGGCCTTCCAGCAAAGGCTACATCATAAGTTCTTAAGAAAAGTTTTGCCATTTCCACTGATGAGCCCACTAACACTGGGACAGACCCAAATTTGAGCATCATCAAAGGCCCATAAGTTTTAGTGAGCTCATGAAGGGAGCGGTGGGGGGAGAGACCCAATAAGATTGAAGTTGCCAATGATGGGCCATGGTTTTGGGCCTGGTGGTAGGTTGAGTTTACGACGACGGCGAAGGTGGTTAGTTAGGATTACTAGGACCATGGACACTAGCCATGCAGCCGCATAGGCCGCCCAAGTTGATGCCTCCATTGGTGAACGGTTTGTAGAGGTGATGAAAGGAACAAAATGTTATATGTCGTTTTTATTTTGTTGGAGGGGATTATAGTTAGAAGTGGCTTGGTCTACTACGATAGAGTAAGGGGTACTTATAATAGATTAGGCGAAAACAAGCAAGAAAAATAATGCATAAGAGATGAAGTTGGTAGATTTTCACGCAGTTTGTTTTTTGCACCTGACATTTCATTGTAATTGCTAGACAATTTCGTTAGGTGTATAAATCAGTCTTCAGTCTTCACGTTTTCCACTCCTTTAGGTATGGGAATAAATGCTGTATTTATGTTTTTTTGTTTGGTGTGAATGCTCTTTTTATGTTGACTCTTCTTTATAACCATGGAAAATTATTCAAGTTTTGAAAAATTTCGGTGTTTAGTAGCTACAAGTATGAGTACTAGTCTACTAGCTAGAACATGCTTTTAGAAGACTGAAGATTCCAAATATATAATCTAATTGTACATACCCTCTTAAGTGGCTAGTAAACGATATATGTGTTTGCCTTTTTTTTTTTTTTTTTTACAACGAGAAATCGTACATTAATTCAAAGGGAAAGTACAGCCTAAAGCTAATACAACCCAAACTAAAATAAATACATAAATCTAAAGGAGCTTTAAGAGCTCGTACATTCCACCTAATACAGAAATAAATAAAAACGAAACAAAGTCGCATGGAAAGGGGCGTCGCTGGTCAGTGCTGATGATGGTGAATGCAATCCTCGGATGGCTGATGGAATTGATTGAAAAAGAAGCGATTGACGATCACGATTTGGACAACGAACAACCAACGGCGAGCGTCGCGTCTCGCCGTATGAGCAATCCCAACGATCTATCATCACTTGGGATTCGGAGCTCATGACCATGTGATCAGGAGTCACGTTCCATTGTGACTCAATACTCTCGAGCGAGAGTATGTCTGGTTTCTCCATTATGAAGGAGAAACGCCGATGAGTCGGGCGTGTTGTAAACCCCCAGATGCAACCGGGTGCCGCCCGCGCAGATTTGAAGGTTTCAAGGCAAAGACCATGAAGATCAATGCCAAGCTAAAAGGAGAGCCAAACAAGTTGAGCCCTCGAACACACCTCCGGTTTTCAAAACCGGTAAATACACGTCCCAACCATGAAAGCCTATCATCACCTCGTCCTTGCTCACGAACATCGTGAGTCACCTTGTCCCTCAGCACATAATCCAAAAAACCGACATACTCAACTGTTACAACTTTGAACCACCAAGCTTGACCCAACTGACTAATACGTTTCGATGGCCACAACCTACCACCGATAACAACTCTAGAAACCCGAAAACAACGCACTCCTTTTATTCGGAGATTTAACACGCTTTTTACGAAAAAATCAAACTTAACTATTTGGAAACGCCAACAATCGGGGGAAGGGAAGGGGAAGCCCGACACTAACAAAGGGGGAATGGGAAAGGGGAGCCCGACTCTAACTCGGGGGAGGGTAGGGGAGCCCGACACTAACCGGGGGGAGGGGGAGGGGGAGGGGAAGCCCAAAACAGCGACAAGCCTAACTACAGGACTGTGCTTACACGACATGAGGACGGGGATCGGGGACGGAAACCTTCAACGCAAGCAAACGACACGGTAGAGAAAACTGACCAACACAATACCCTAGGAACATGAACAAGCACCACACAAACCTAACAAACCTACCGCACGAACCAAATAGACCCAAACAGGGGAAATAAGGAAAACTAAACTACAAAGCTAACGAAACCGAGGCAGGGAAGGAAACACCAACGCGTGGGGAGGGGGGAGACTCGACCGCGAAACGAGGGACGCTACAACTAACACGACAACCTAACTTAAAGACGCGAACAAGGAGACCTTGCCGGCGGTGGCGCTCGCGTGCGGCGACAAAGCTTCCTCAGGAGACACGACCCAAGAAGCACAAGACAAACGAAGGGAAGCGAACAGGGAAACCACGAGAGCGCTTCCTCAGGAGACACGAACCAAACAACACAAAAACTAACCAACAAGCAGAAAAAAAGGAAAAAAAGGGGGGGGAAGGGGCTCGACGGCCACCGTGCCAAGACGGCGCTGGTGATCGTCGAACCCCTTGGGGTTGAGGAGTTCGCCTAGGGTTTCGCTGGAGACAAGTGTGTTTGAGAGAAAAGCGGCAAGGTTAGATGCAAGTGGTCCAAGTGCTTTTGCATGTGTTTGCCTGTGGTACAAATTAATCAGAAGATTTAAAAGATTATATTAAAGGAAAAGAATATTAGGATTTATTATATATTATTGTATATATTATTGTGGTACAAATTAATCAGAAGATTTAAAAGATTATATTAAAGCAGCGAGGCGAGGGCGGTCACTTTGGATAGCAAAGTGGTTCAAGGATCGAACGTCTTCCGTTACCTAGGATCCATTCTCCAAAAGGATGGAGAACTGGATGGAGACGTGGCTCATAGAATTAACGCGGGTTGGTTAAAGTGGAAAAGCGCCACTGGATTCCTTTGTGATTCCGGTATTCCCCAAAGCTTGAAGGGAAAGTTCTACCGTACGGCAATTAGGCCTGCTTTGTTATATGGCACCGAATGTTGGGCGGTGAAACAATGCCACGTCCATAAGATGAACGTGGCGGAGATGCGTATGTTGCGGTGGATGTGTGGCCACACAAGGAAAGACCGATTAAGAAATGAAGTGATCCGGGAAAAAGTTGGAGTTGCATCCATTGAAGAAAAGATGAGGGAGAATCGGTTAAGATGGTTTGGTCATGTGAAAAGGAGATCAGGTGATGCACCGGTGAGAAGAATTGAAGAGTGGAGGAGTAACCAAGTTGTAAGGGGTAGGGGAAGACCTAAGATGACTTGGATGAAGGTAATTGAAAGTGATATGAGGTTACTTGGGATTGAGGAGAGCATGACGTTGGATAGAAGTGAGTGGAGGGGCAGTATCCATGTGGAGGAAGGGGTGTGATTTCTGCATTTATTTGTTTTTCTCAATTGTGTTGGTATTAAAACCTTTTGTTGAAAACCTCTTTTAAAACTTGTTGGTGTAAACCTTGCTTTAAAAAAAAAAAAAAAAAAAAAAAACTTTTTATCACTCTTGGCGATGCCATCTCCTTTGGTGACGGTTTCAGTTGACGATTCATGTTAGCCGACCCCAAATCACTTTGGGAATAAGGCTTAGTTGTTGTTGTTGTATTGTAGTATATTTTGTTTTAAAGAATTTGTTGTGCTTCCAATGCTACTTTAATTTTATAATAGGTAACGTCTAAAAAGAACCCTAGCTAACGTGTGAGAACCCCAAGATGTTTGCGTTTGTTTTGGACTCTTATAGTTAAGTTGTTGTGTATATACATTCCAAAATCATGTATACGAGATACCTAAGCCAAAATAAGGCAGATTAGCACACCAAAACAGACACAAACACCTTGGCCGTTTTAATGAATTTCTTTGGTTGATATAAAAACTCAAGTCGTCTTCTAATTATATAGTACTCCCTCTGTTTTTTTTTCTTTCTCACTTGGGATCTTTACACAGTTCATACTTAGAGAGAATCTTCTCAATTTATAAGAAAAAATATAATCGTATGGGGTATTGTTTAATTCGACTAAATTAGTACTTTATTAATATTCAACCATTATAAGTTTTACTAATATATAATGAAAGACATTTAAGTTTAAAGATGTGCATGGAGAAACGCGCACAGAAAAGTGAGAATGATATAAAAAAACAAAGGGAGTACTGGCTTACAAGTACATTTTATATTCCCTCATTATACATTTTTTTATTTGCTTTTAACACAATATTCAGAAAGGAATATGAGGTGGTTCAAAAGATATCGTATTTAACAAAAAGGAAAAGTAGATTTGTTTTGAAGTATTTATTATAAACTTATAAATTGATAACATATATGTTTAAAATGATAACATATATGCATAAACTATATATGACATATTAATACACATATCAATACATACTTTAGAGCTCATCAATTTACACGTGTTTATTACCAGCTTATACATATTTATTATCAGATGATACATATTTGTTATCGAATTATACGTATTTATATTAGTTTGTAAGTTGATGTGAAATATTCATTAACTAATAACAAATGCGTATAAACTAATATGACATACTTCGGATGTATTTTTTTAGTTTGCTCACTTGGAATCTTGATACCTTTTACAGTTGGAGAGGATCTTCTTAATTCTTCTCAATATATAAGATAAAATATAGTCATGTGGGGGTTTTATTTGATTCATCTTAATGAGTACTTTTTTTAATATTCAATCGTCGTAATGAAAGATATGTAAGGTCAAAATAATGTACTAGTAAACGCGCATAGTCAAAATAGGCAAACGAAACAAATACAAAAGGAGTATGTATAGTATGATATGTAATATGCATAAACTGATTACAAATACATGTAAACTATACTGAGTAGAACTCAGACGATCCTAGCCAAATTTTTTCTGCAAAACAATTTATTCCATGTCCTATCAAAATAAAGACGGAAATTTGAACTTTAACAATAAACTTCCATTAAGCATACGTCGAGTATATTTATCGTACAACCGAGTGTACTATGTAGACTATTTTTTTGTCCATTTACTCATTTGAAACTCTCCATTATGAGTATATTTTGCTTCATTTAGAGGATTTCAAATGAGTGTTGAGTAAAAAATAATCTTAAGTGTACCACGTTCGCGGTATTATCTGATGTATGATAAAAGTTGTAGCATACGTCCCTATTGTTATTATACGCGACTATAGAAGTCAAGTAAACGAGAAAAGGAAAAAGAAAGAGAGAGAAGTTAGGTTGAGGAAAATCAATGTATATGCTCCTAGTGAAGAAAGGTAATAGAAATTTTGTTGTCATTTTCTTAAAGAAAAGAATAGTGTTCATCTAGCTAAATGAAAAAACAATGGTTTTTGTGTGTAAGCTTCCGTGAATTGTCTGTCTTGTTAGTTGACGCAACTTTTGTTTTTGACGATTAAACTAAGAACATTCAACTTTTTGCAAATTCGGGAAAATTTCCTCGAATTTCAAGTGTAGAAATGGGTTGATTTTAAGTTATACTACTTGACCAAGACTGGATGACTTCCTTCCACAAATTGTTAGAATTCTCTCACGTATTTTGATGGCCAAAACTAGTAACAGCCTCTATCCGTCACTATTTATTACTTCTCGTATAGATTTGCCTTTTTGCTATATTAGTTATTTTGATTGAAACAAATGGATATGATACAACAACTACTTGTTATAAATTCTACTAATATGACAATTAAAGATAAATCAGCAACTATATTATAGCGCGATTAAACAACTGTCTTTAGGATAAATAGCCCTTACTATATTGCTGTTAGGGGTCACAAGCTATTTACCCTCATAATTTACTATTTAACGAGTGATTGAACAACAAGTATTAACCATTCTCAACGAACATTTTTAAAAAATAATAAATAAAAGAGGGGAAGAAATAATAATAATAATAATCATGCTTTATAACTTCTTACCTATATGGCTGTTTAGTAACTTATTAAATAAGGTGTCATTTGATTGATCATAGAAAATAGAATTTCCTAGGAAAACGCGTTTTCCCATATATAAGCATTTCCTAATAAGAAGTAGCAAAATGTTGTTTGGTTGAGCAATGGAAAGTTATTAATTCCCATTAGAAGTTCTACTTACCTAGGAGGACCTGGGTAAACAACTTCCTTTATTTTGTGGGAAGCGTGACTTCCCATATTTTGTCAACCAAATAATACCACTATCTTCCACTTCCTAGCAAATTATACTTCCTATGATATTTTATGTCAACGGTCAACCAAACAATACATGAATGTCATTATCTTAAACATAATTTACTAATGAATCAGAAAAAATTATATAGTTAACTGCTAAGTTGATTAGAAATTTATAAACTATTAATATCAATCATCCAGTGTATGATATAACATGACAAAGTCCAATATAAGGCCCAAACTCCCCTAGAAAGAAAAGGCCTAATCCACCTTTCCTTATTTCATACATGCTCTCATACACTTCTTCTGGTCTTTTAGATGCACTAGGATATTTTTCAAGTTCTCCAAGACATCTCTTTAATCATTAATATCCCTAATCGTGTATAAATAAAAAAATAAAAAAAGTTGATATATTGAATCCTCGAATTGAAACAAATCCTAATAAAGATCACATGACTATATTTTTTTTCCCAAGTTTAGCTTGCAGTTTGAGGAGTTTCTTACCCCACCAATCTTGGTAATTGAGGTATAATACAAGTATTGAATAAATCCATCGTACCCGAAGCTTAAAGCTACCATTTCTTTTGGATGGCACACCTGCTTCCAACTTACATAACCAGGTTTTTAGTTAAATTGTGACCCATACCACAACAACTGAGTATGATCTGTAAATAGAGTTTATATTCCTCAAAACGGCTTGAGGTAGGCAAAAATTTGTGCAACAGGACGAAATTAACAAGCTGAAGTCAACCTGCAAAGAAAAGGTTCTAGACCTGCAAACTCTAATTTTACTAACCATTTTTCCAACAAAGTTTGTCACAATCTGCAACCTTGATACCTCTGGCATTGACAGGTACTCCAACATATCAGAAAGGTAAATCTCCAATCTGTAATCCTGCCATCAAAGCTAGTTGAGTTGCTCTCAACTTCTGATAAATCAGCTTTGTGATCCCTTATACAGGACTGAGCAACATGCTATTGGTGATTTGGTGCAATATTATTTTAAATTGTTGCTAATACAAATGGATAATTTGTAAAGACATACCTTTTATATACCACTTTTTTGTAAGAAACAATCTTTTACAATTTTTCCGACAATATAAGACCTTAAAATTTTATATATTTGCAAGATACAACCTTACTCCTATTTTCATACGTTGACCCACCGATTTCCGGTGTTGATGCACCAATTTCGAGATTTTTATGTACCATTTTTTTTACCGATGTCGTATGTGTGTCGGGTTTTTCCTTTTCCCACCCTTTTCTACTCAAAACAGTGTCAAACCTGATGCACGGATAGAGGCTAGAGCACATGGGAACTTAAGTAGGTCAACACCTAAAACTGGTGGGTCAACATCGGAAAATAGAGTAATTGAGTAAGGATATTTATTGTAAAAATAAATGGAATTTTAAGGTGATAAGTTGCCAAAAAAATTTATAAAAGTTGGATCTTTGCAAAAAGTAGTATATAAAGGGTTGTTTCGACAAATTTTCCTAAAAATTAATAATCAAACAAGTGTCTTAAAAATTGTGACAAAATAAATATTGCTTATTCCAAATACCAAAATGTGTGTGTAAGCTATCCAACAATGCAAAGGATTGTGATCAAACTTGTTATATGAAATTCTATAATGGTCATATATATATATATATATGACTATGAAAATTTAGTAGTCCATACTGATTTTAAGTCTTAACTAAAATCTTAAAATCATTATAAACTAATGGAATTACTGATTGTACACAACAATATGTACACCCCGCCGTAGACTAAGATTTCCCCATATAACGCATTAGCTTAGTTTGTTATAACAAAGACGTGGGTCTTAATATTTTGTAGCCGAACTATAAATAGCTCTCTCTCTCCCGTAATAGAACTATTCGTAAATAATACCAAAACACTATTCTTTCTCTCTTTATTTTCTCTCTCTTCTCTTCATATCCAAGATCATGGATTCAAACCTTACTTGATAACATGGTATCGTAGCTTGGATTCAAGCTTAATTCCGCGCATTTTTTTTTCTCTCAAATCCGAAATTCGGGTGTTTTCGTCTCAATTTTTCTTCTCTTGTTGCTCGAGAATGCGAATTGATTGTGTTCTCGTTGTGATTTCTCTTGTAATTGAATGAGTATTCTTGCGATTTTTCCGTTGATTGAGAATTGTGTGTTGAATTTCTAAAAATTGAAAGAAATTCGTTGTTGATAATTCTAGAAGATTCTGGAATTGCGTTTTTTTTATTGTTTTTGATTGATGAAACCTGGATTGTTGTTGATATTCTGGAAATTTTGAGGATTCTGGAATTACGTTTTGTTTTGATTGATGAAATCTGGAGATTAGATCATTATTTCATCTGTGTTTTTGAGAATTTGTTCAAGAATTGTTGATATTCTCAAAGAATCTGGTGTTGAAATTGTTGAAAATGGCTAGTTCTACGCTTACATCTGAGCCTACTACTATTCTTGGAAGTGTGTATTACATACATCCTTCAGACTCTTCTAATATGAAATTAGTCAATGATTTGTTTACTGGAAGTAACTATGGAGACTTGAAAAGATCTATGATGCTAGTTCTGTCATCTAGGAACAAATTATGCTTTGTAGATGGTACTTTGGATGAACCTGCTGCAACAGATAATAACTACAAAGCATGGCATAGGTGTAATGATTTGGTTGTTGGTTGGCTGTTGTTTTCATTGGAAAAACAAGTTGCTAAAAGTGTATGGTACTACAAGACAGCTAAAGATCTATGGAAGGATCTTGAGGACAGGTTTTCACTGTGAGCTTTACATCTGATTCATGTGTTCTCTAGGGACCTTCCTTGACCCATCCTCTGGTTCTTGGTAATTTGAAGCATGGCTTGTATTGCACCAATCTGCCTCAGCAATCCAAGTCTCCTTTAGCTGCTTCAAACATCGCACATGTTGCTTCTGCTTCTATTTCTCTGTCAGCTAATAATTGTACTGACTTAGCTAAATTGTGGCATTTGAGACTAGGTCACTTTCCTTTTCATTCTCTGAAATATGTCCATCCTAATATTGATCTAGGAAACATTTCATCTTGTATATGTCAAGTTTGTCCTGCTGCAAAACAAACTAAACTACCCTTTCCCAAAAGTTCAATAAAAACTACTAAGTCTTTTCAATTGATACATGTGGATTTGTGGGGCCCATATAACACTTCTACACACAATGGCTGCAAGATTTTTGTCACTATAGTTGATGATTACAGTAGACATACATGGATTTACATGCTTAAACATAAATCTGATGTAGTTCACATTGTACAAGACTTCTTTGCTTATGCTCACACACAGTTTCATTCTTCTGTTGAATGTGTGAGGACTGACAATGCTAAGGAGTTATGTGAAGGCAAGATGCTGCAATTCTTTCTTGCAAATGGGGTTATTCATCAAAGGAGCTGCACTGAAACTCCACAACAAAATGGTGTTGTGGAGAGAAAGCACATACACCTTTTGGAAGTTGCCAGAGCATTATTCTTCCAATCCCATGTTCCTCCTGCATATTGGGGTGAGTGTGTCCTGTGTGCTGCTCACCTTATCAACAGAACCCCTTTGAAGGTACTTGGTTTTGTCTCTCCCTATGAAAAACTTTATCATAAGACTCCTTCCTTAGATCACTTGAAGGTCTTTGGATGCCTTTGCTTTGCCTCCACTACCAAACAAGGACGAACAAAATTTGACACCAGATCTGATCCTTGCTTATTTTTAGGATATCCTCCACAACAAAAAGCCTACAAACTGTTACATCTTCACACAAGAAAAATCATTGTTTCCAGGGATGTTGTGTTTCATGATGAGAAACACTTTCCATTCCATTATTCATCTTCTCATGTTCCCTTTACACCTTTCTTTATTCCTGCAGATACACCTCATTCCCCCTTTTCTTATGATGACATCCCTGATATTTTTTCTGTTACTATGCTCACTGATTCTCCATCTTCCACATCATCTGAAATTTCTTTGTCTTCTCCATCTACTGCCACTGATCCTTCTATATCTCCTTCATTTTCTGCTCATGACAATATTCCACCAGATTCCCATTTTAATGATGTCTCACATTCTCCTTCCATTCCGAACACCACATTACAATCCCCTTCACTTTCATCTTCTCTTCCTTTACATTCTCCTCCTAGAAGATCTACCAGGTCCACTAAAATTCCTGGTCATCTTCATGATTATACATTCTCTCTTCCTAATACTTCTTCAGCTAACTTATCTGCTCATTGGTGCAATTTAGTCCAGTTTTCTTCTCTTCCCAACTCTCATCATGCTTTAGTTTCTCACATTTCTAATATAGTTGAACCAACATCCTATGCTGAAGCTGCTCATGACTCTAATTGGGTTCTTGCTACGGACAAAGAACTTTCAACTTTAGCTTCTAATAAAACATGGGAAGTTGTTCCTCTCCCTCGTGACAAGAAACCCATTGGTTGCAAATGGGTGTACAAAGTAAAACTCAAAGATGATGGAACACTTGAAAGATATAAAGCTAGGTTAGTTGCCAAGGGTTACACACAACAATATGGTGTAGACTTCCAGGAAACCTTTTCCCCAGTTATAAAAATGGCAACTGTCCGAGCTTTGATAGCCTTAGCAGCATCTAAAACATGGGATTTATGGCAATTGGATGTCAACAACGCGTTCCTACATGGAAATCTTCATGAAGTGGTGTACATGAAGATGCCTCGAAGGTCTCCCTAATCCTTGTAATCATGTTTGCCTCTTAAAGAAATCATTATATGGCCTTAAACAGGGCCAACGAGACGATGGTTTGCCAAGTTAGTAGGTGAACTACAAACTTCAAGGATTTATACGGTCAAAAAATGACTACTCTCTCTTCCTCAAGAAACAAGATTCCTATATTACTATAGTTCTTTGTTTATGTAGATGATGTAATTTTGACTTGGAAATGATCCCTGTTTGCATTACTACTCTTAAGCAACATCTTGATAAAGTGTTTAGTAGGATTTAGGCAAGCTTAGCTATTTCCTTGGCATAGAAATTGGCTATTCATCCGAGGGAGTCATTCGACACGTAAGAAGTTTACTAAAGAGTTACTTCTTCGCTGCTAATATTTCATCTCCTAAACAAGTGGCTACCCCATTACCTTTGCACCTTAAGTTGTCTTCATCTGAGGGTGAGTTGTTTGCTGATGCTCCTCTGTATCGATGTTTGGTAGGAAAATTAAATTTCCTTACAAACACCAGACCAGATCTTAGCTACACTGTGCAAACATTAAGTCAGTACATGCATGCTCCCACTGTTCCTCACTATCAAGCCCTCCTACATGCTCTGAATTATGTAGGCTGCACATCTGGCCAGGGAATTTTGCTAAAGGCTTGAAATCTCTTTGCTTACATGCTTTTTCCGATAGTGATTGGGGAGCTTGTTCAGACTCCAGGAGATCTGTTTCTGGCTACCTCCTTCTCCTTGGTCAGTCTCCTATCAGCTGGAAAAGCAAGAAACAAGGCACTGTTTCCAAATCTTCCTCTGAAGCTGAGTATCGGGCTTTAGCATCTGCAGCGTCTGAAGTTACTTGGATGGTTAGGTTGCTAGAAGAGCTTGGTATTGCCAACTTGCAACTCGTCACATTACATTGTGACAATAAAAGTGCACTCCACGTTGCTAGAAATCCGGTTTTTCACGAGAGAACCAAACATATTGACATCGACTCGTCATTTTACTGAGATAAGGTCCTAGAAGGCCTCATTCAACTAGCTTATGTTCCTACTTGGAGAGCAAGCTGGCAGATGTTTTCACAAAGATTATTCCTTCTGCTCAATTTCAGTCTTTATTGTCCAAGCTTGGCATGCTTCCCCTGCCTAGCTTGAGGGGGGTAATGGAATTACTCGATTGTACACAACAATATGTACACCCTGCTGTAGACTAAGATTTCCCCATATAACAGATTAGCTTAGTTTGTTATAACAAGACGTGGGTCTTAATATTTTGTAGTTGAACTATAAATAGCTCTCTCTCTCCTCTAATAGAACTATTCGGAAATAATACCAAAACACTATTCTTTCTCTCTTTATTTTCTCTCTCTTCTCTTCATATCCAAAGTATCATGGATTCAAACCTTACTTGATAACATAAACCATTTAATTTATTTCCATATTCATACTTACTATGACCATCATAAAATGTCCCACGAATCTTGTCTGCCCCGAGACTCGAGAGCTAGTTTGATCCTTGGTTCTGTCACATTTTTTCACGTTTAAACTATTTCTATGATGCTTGCATGATTTGACCTTGGAAAAGTTTCCACTCAGACAGGCAAGTAGGCAACAATAATCAAATTTCAGGGCCGACGTAGAGGCACCACAAGTCCACAGTCAATAACCTCTCCTGTATCCACATCCTCTAAATCAAAGCAATGAAAAAATAGATCCATATCTAAGTTTCAGAATGGGGTTAGAGGTGTACACTACACTGTACAGTGATAATGAATAAAATACGGTAGCAGACTAAATAATAACATTAAACTCTTGTGGGCCCCTTTTAGTATTAACTAGGAGTCTGGAGGAAGATATAATTGGAGTGGCTTTACCACATTTTGTTACCGTAGCTTTGGTTTTCTTCTCTTTCTTGTTAATGAATCTGTCCTTCCTTTGCACCAAAAAAACTAATAACTAATAATTAAAAATGTTAGAGGTTATACCTGTATAGTCCTCCACTCCTTTGTTATAATGATATTCTAATTATTTGTTGTTCAAATGGTGAAATTGAGAAATTGTTCACCATTTGTATGTCAATTATTAGAAGGGAACAATCTCTCGTTGATTATAATAGCTTTATCTCAATTATACATATATATATATATATATATATATATATATATATATATATATATATATATATATATATATATATATATATATATATATATATATATATATTTATTTATTTCTAAATTATCAACTTTTCAAAGTTTTACTAATTCGCAACGATAGATGTTAATGAATGAAATGTTACAACTATTGCACAAGGAGAACAGAGCACAAAAAAAATTAGAACAATCTTACTTATAGGGAGAGAATAGGAGTTGAGTAGATGGTTGTGACGTAGAGAGATCCACTGTCCTTAAAGGTGATTTCGCTGCACCATGAACGCAAACTTCCTCCCGGCAACCACCATTCAGGATTAGCACAACGCCGCCCAATTGTGTGCACTCACAAACAGAAGGATGGAGTGACTTAATTCAACCCGAATTTAGAGAGAATATTATTCTGGTGAGAAGAGATTGAAGAATAATTGTGTGTATTTCTCTAACCAGAGAAGAGGAATTTAATAGGCTAGAGAACCAAAAAAGAAATGGCAAGGAAAGGTACTGGGAGAGAAATAAGCATAACAGCTGTGATAATATCGGCAAGAACTGATTTGTTGTTACAAATTGATTTCGAGAATCCCGCAATTTTCCGCAAATTAAAATTTCGGAAAAAAGTTTACTAAATGAACCGAGTCATAAAACGAGCCACAGGCCCGCGCCACGTGCGCCAAAAGCCTAAGCTTGACCCAACGGGTGGGCACATGCGTGTGTAGTTTGCCAATCCTTCTAGCACATTATCAAACAAGATTTAGGAGTATGGTGATAAATAAACAAGGCAATGAGTTTGTATTCTCTCAAGTTTGACTTAAGCATTTCATGTACAAAGGCAAACAAATATTCTTTAAAAGTACCTAACTTTGAGACTTTATTTCCAACATGAAAATATCTACATGAGAGTGTTAAGGTTTGTCAAGCAATGAGCTTTTAATTCTCACTTTATCACAGCATGAAAAACATTATCATGTGAGTTAGTTATTTCAAATTTATTCCAATATATTTTGGAAATACCAACTTATCACAATATTGCTAAAACCCTAAACTTTGTTTGTTTTCTATCATTCATGCCTAAGACCCCCGGTCCCCCACCCTCCTGCAGCTCAAACATATGGGTCTTTATTTAGCTCGGCTTTGTGGGTTTGACATAGGCAACCCAATTTAGGGGCCACCCCATCAACCAAAAATAAATAAGAGTAACAACATTAAAGGCAAGGTTTTCTCTTAAATTTTATTCTACATAATATTGTCCCGTGTATCATTAATCTCTTATAGCCCATTTGATAACTATTAATAAATTATGCTAATGATGATGAATATATACTATTGTAATTATGAGTGTAAAGTTTCACGTTAATGCCTACGGGGTGGTATTAAGTAGTAATGAAAATTTATGAAGAAAAATATATTATTTGAAGATAGAAAAGGATTTTTATAATGTCGTGGACATTATGATGAGACTTTTATTAGAAATTCAGTTCACCAATTAATTCATTAACATTTCACTAAAAAAATCAGGGAATTTCTCACTGGTACCCTTAAAATATTGGATTTTGCCATTGGTACACAAAATAAAATTGACTTCTCAATAGTACCCTTAAACTATTGGATTTTGCCATTAGTACACAAAATAAAATTGACTTCTCAATAGCACCCTTAAACTATTGGATTTTCTATTGGTACACAAAATAAAATTGATTTCTCAATAGTACCATTATACTATTGTCTTCCTTATAGATGTGAACTTAATATTAATGAAACTTAGTAAACATATTATTGACTTTCTAATGTCGTCATTTATTTGTTAAAAGAAAAGGAAACAAATCCCTAATTAAACCCCCCAGCCAACTCAATTGCCTAAAATAAAAAATTCAATTATATATCTTCTCTCAAAATCATATCTGTCAAACGCTTTCATATCTCTGCCTCTGTTCTTCGCCTTTGAACCTGATAAAAAAATTGTGCCACTTGACATTCTCTTCTTGGAGCTTCTACATCGGCTCTTGGTTGCTCAAAATTCTGGAGACCTCAATGCAAATCAGGGGATATTCAAGATTGTATCAGGTATGTTTGCTTAAATTTTCTTAATGTTTAATCATGACAAGATTGTATTAGTTTGCTTAATATATATAATGTTCAATGGTTTTTTTGGTTGATTCGTAGATGGTGATAAAGTTTCTAGGAAAGACATATTCTTTAGAACACTATATAACTATATTAGTGTGACTTGTCGTGGCTTATATAGTACTTTGTATTGAACTCACACTTGAAGATGCAACAATTTCTCTTTCTAATTAATCTACGAAAATCTAATATACCCACAACGAAATTCAGCTTTTATTTTGGGTAAATCATTCTTTTGAGAAATTAAACACCCAAATTGTAAGAATTGCAGTGCTTTTTTGGGTGGAATTTTGGTGCGAAAAATGTTGAAGAAGTGACTTTGCTAGAAGAAAATATGGGTGTGGTTATGAAAGATGGGAAGCACCAGCAAATTTTTTTTTTTACTTCAACTCGGTGGGTGTGAGATTTACACCCTGGGTAAAATAATGTAGAAACATTAATGGTTGGCATAGAACAATTACAATTTTGTTTCCTTTTATATTAACAAATAACTAATTGCATTGGAGGTGAATAACTTAATAACGTTTTACTAAGTTTCATTAATGTTAAGTTCACATCGGTAAGGAAGACAATAGTATAATGATACTATTGAGAAATTAAATTTATTTTGTGTACCAATGGCAAACTCCAATAGTGTAATGGTACTATTGAGAAGTCAATTTTATCTTGTGTACCAATGGCAAAATCCAATAATTTAAAGATGCAGGTGAGAATTCCTAAAAAATTATTACATTATCATGATTTACTACCATTTATTAAATGGACCACTCATGAGGGTGTGCAAAGTGCCCCACGGTACAAGGCTCCAAAATTATAAGGATCTTAAAATATATCATTTTTGAAAAAAAAAAATTAAGTACTCTATATTTGAGAAAATTAAGATCAGGGTCGGACTTTTGATTTTGGTCCAACAGGTTTAAAATCGAATCGGACAGGAAAAACTCTGTTCCGGCCCCAGTCCAAAAAAATCTCAGATTCCGATCCGCCGGTCCAGCCGGTTCGGTTCCGGTCTGGTCCTGAACCGGTGCACAACTGCACACCCTAGTGCCTCATCTACCCCTGACGGAGAGCATTAAAATTACTTGAAAGTTGACACCAGTACACCACACCTTCAAAGCAAGTTTGTGCAATATGGGCCACACTGCCACGACAGCGACGAACCGACGACACTTGCCATCAGATGTGGGTCGGATATGTGTACTCCTATCCATGATTTAAAAAAAAAAAACTAAAAATCAATAGCAATGCACAAAGTAGTACTTGTTGGGCCGACAACAAATTCGAAGAGTGGCTATTGCTAACAACGTAAGCTGCTCACCATTCCCTGATTTCCCTATTTTTCTTTTTAATTATTTGATCTTTACACTAAATATTTGGATTAAAATACTTTGTTCTTGATTCGACTATCAAGATTTGGTACTTTCAAAATTTCAATAGATTTGTCAAATTATGTCCATTAAAGTTAATTTGCATCAATAGAAACTAATATAACCAAAACGAAAGATAAAACCAACAAAGAGAACTTGGATTGATTAAACTTTCTTTCCGTTTTCTTATCCATAGACAATTTGCCTTTTGTTTTTCCATCAACCAATTAGCAATGGTGCTGATAACGTGTTATGAAAATAGAGAACGAAGGGAACAAGGGAAGAGAAACTATAGAGAATAATATGTTAATTATCTTGTTGAAGAGGCAAAGGAATATATATATATTATATATATATATATATATATATGTGAGTTCATATGAGAATGCATACTTACATGAGAAATGAGAATGAATTTTACGCACTATAACTCTAAATGAGCAAATGATGTAACTCTAATGAAAAAGTGATGTAACTCCAAAAAAAAAGAATATTAGAAAAAAAAATCAAAAAAAAAGAATATTATATAAGGGAAGGGGGAAGGAAGATGGTGTCTGTTATGGGCATATTTGGCATTCCATGTGAGAAGACGTCGTATGAGAATCCTATTATCACACAACCAACAAGAGAGTATCATGGAAATTAGTTCCTACAATCAAGGAGGTGGTTACTATCTTCAAGGAATAGCCAAAACAACATCTGGGATGTATCTACAACTATACGGAGACCACGTTCATTCATATGGCAAAGTCAAAAGAATTTTCTTACTTCATGGGAGTATCCCACGTAAAACTCCACTAACTCCTCTACTATCATACTACTATATAATAACATATGACCACCCTTGAAAAACCATGAAACATATCCTGCGAAACAAAAACTACCAACCTATAACTTTCTTCCTTCTTTTTCATACATTGAATGTCATATTCCACTAAGAGCCTAACCCCAAAGCTACTATATTTTATCTCTAGCATCTACAAATACACCATTGACTTCCTCCTGTGTGCTCTAAATTCATACATATCTATATTTACAAAGCAAGGAACATCACGTCGAAGGAGCAGTTCCATAGCAACTCTACCATCGATACAAGTGTCCAAGTGATATGATTGTCTCTCCATATATTATCATTTGTACTCCATTATGTCAATTTGTTAACATTTGTAGTAGCCGTATATTCACGGATAAACAATGTATTTGTATTTACAATGGCTTTAACGCCTGAACCATAGTGGATTGGTGGTCTTCCGTCCACCCGCGGTTTTTACCCACCTTCATTGGGGTTTTCCGTGTCACCATTTCTTGTCTTCTCTTTCTTTATTTTCACCACTTAAATTCCGTTCTTTATTTTTCTTGTTCTAATCTAGTTATCAACGTCCCAACCAATGATCGTCCCTTGTGCGATTTTTGGCATAAACAATTTGGCGTCCACCGTTGGGCCGATGGCTAGATTTTTTCCTCTAAACACATATCCACAAAAATCACTTCAAAACACAAAATTCAATTCCTATCTTTTTGATATCATCTAAACCCATTTCGAAATATTGATCATATCCGTACATTTTGAAGTATCATTTCGGAGTATTCATATCAGTTGCAACCAAAGTGTGTCATGATGTCACGCTGTAGAATGCGCCAAGAATGTTGAGAAATGCTAGATGAACCTGGCAAGAGTGGTTAAAGTCGTGAAATGAAGTAGAGGACGCCACACCATTCGCCACCAAATCATGAGTGTTTGACACCTAAAAAAATCGTGGTAAAACATCATGACTTTTTCCATTATTTAACAATGTTTTTGCGTTTTTTTTAGTAAAAACGAAATCAAGACTGGTGACACTAGCCGTCTAGCCGGTCAATATTCGTCGCCAAAGGGAAGGACTATGTTGAAATCCATACACTGCACTTGATGCCAAATTCATGTTATTGCAACATAAAATCCAAAATCTTCTTAATTGAAGGTTAGTATTACTTATTTTATTTCTTTGCCAACGTGGATGCAATCTGCCACAATCACTGAGTTAGACTATGACAAATGAAGGATAGCAAACTTATACTTTAATTTGTTAAGCTCTGACATATTGGTTACTACTAAGTATTCTTATACTTTAGTTATACTATTCATTCCTTTCTAGGAGTAGAGTAAGTAAAAAATAATAAGCTGATTTTTACATGTATTATCTTATGTGTGTGAAGTATAGATAACTAAGTATTTCATATACAAAGTACATGAACGCTTCTATGCGTTAAGTTTACAATATAGAGTTTACGACGTTAATTCAATATTATAATGAAGCTTATAAACCACCCAATTATGGTGATGACTAACCTCTATTCCGAATGATTTTTCAAGATAAGCTAAGATTACAGATGGAGATCATAATGATAGATGGCTGCGATCTACTAAAGAACGAAAAAGAATTTGCACTTGTCCTAAATTCGCCACTTGGGGGACAAGTGAAAGTGGTCGTCATAAGCAATTTGACACCGACTCAAGCAACAATGTCACCCTCCCGCCGGTCATCATTCCATGGCGTCATCTTAGTGCCGAGTCTTTACCGAAGACGTATCCTCTGTGACGAACCGTCACTCGTGCGACACATTAGTAAGTTCTTTTTACTTGGTGTGACAATAAGGTAATTCTCTTTAAGGTTACTTACATTTGCTTTGGTAAACTACAATTTAACATCATGGTATCAATTTAATATGTTCTGGATTCGGACATGACTAACTACATCAATCCGTTTGTTTTGAGAAAACACAAGTTTGTCAGGTTGAATGGAGAATAGATTATAGCATCAAGGTTCTACGCTGTCAGTTACTGCCCAAGGACAATCCTAAAGTCACAAGCGTCATCTAGTTTTGTGGCTAATTTAGTCCAAAACTAAGTTCGATATGTGAAGACCTTTGTTTTGTCCTAAAGTCGCCA
This sequence comes from Beta corolliflora, assembly GCA_947648045.1. Taxonomy (NCBI): domain Eukaryota; kingdom Viridiplantae; phylum Streptophyta; class Magnoliopsida; order Caryophyllales; family Amaranthaceae; genus Beta; species Beta corolliflora. The sequence continues at coordinate 1,030,485 of CANSZD010001022.1, read as the reverse complement.
CAGGGGGACATGATAGTATGATTTAATTGTTGTGACTTTTATATTGTAACTTATGATATTTTTTATCATGACTTTGAATGCGATTGACAGTTATGCTTATAGAATTTGAGCACAGGTACAACGTTAGTCAAAGACTTAAGCGTCATGGCGGCTCGGCATCAACAATTATTACGCACTATCACTCAAAGAAGTCTAATGTCTCAAGCAGATAAAGACGCTAGAAACTTTCGGTGTCATCGTGACATGAAAGACATATAAAAAGAATCAGACGAAGACCACATTGGGGGCGACAACAAAGATAACGAAGTTTGGACAACGAAATTTTTTTGGCCATTAACGCCGCTGCCAAATAAGTTGCAAATTGTGATCATTGTCAATGCCACATAGGTACGCCATAAAAACTCTTCCAAAACCTCTCCGTGCTATAGTCCATATAAATGGGAAGAACACTTAGTATGTAAATTGCACTTGACTTTAACGTGTTTACACTAGCATTTACTCTTGTTTTGTTTATTAGCTCATTGACAACTCTTCTGTGTCGGAAAGTAACAAAGAGGTTACTACTTTTGCTTGAACTAACGTCAATTGCAGGATTCAATCCTTTCACCAAATCGCTAAAAATGTTTATAATTTTATCAACGATAAGACATCCAAGCTAACGTCAAAATGCAGATTGAAAACAGTTTGACACACTGATGGCGACACTTACGATCGTCGTCACAACAATGATGACAAATTCAATGACAGCGACGCTATGGTCACGACAATGATGACAAGAATCAATTGACGAATGGACCTGACACCCACACTTTGCAATGTGACGATCCATACGGGTATCAAAACATCATCAATGAGTACTCGATCCTAAAGTCACTCAATCTTCAAGTCACTTCGTTCCTTCTTCGTTGTTGATTTCATTTGTTTCACTTTATTCTTTGCAATTGTTCATCTCTGTTTTTTACACCCTAATGATTCTCTTCATCCATTACATGTGTGTCGATGGTCTTGACTATCTTTTGTTTGAAATACATAAATTTCTATCATACTTCTGAAAATACTTTTTACTTACGCTTGCAAAGAGCCATTGCGTTTACAACTAGTTTTGCAGATCAATCATGTAGCAATGACATTGACAAAATTTTGCAAATGGCTCCTCTATAGAACACGGTCTGAAGGAGATCAGAGGAGATGGTACCGTAAATCCACTTTTTCACAATCAAATCTAAAACGATTCCATAATTCAGCAAGGATATCAAGGGGGGGGGTTGTTGGATCAATGTGGTCCAATACATTGCATGCATGTCAGTGGATTTCAAACAATTCAACCTAATTGGAATATTGTGACTTTTCACGATCAAGGATGATAAGAATCTCATTCTTGATATTGCTAACGGCCTGAGAAAGGTGAAAAGCAGCAGGAGGAGGGGTAGGCGGTGGTGGTGTATTGGAAGGTTGGGTGTCCTCGGCGCTAGTCATGGTGGCGTTGGTAGGGTTGAAAAATTAAATAGGTGTGGCGGAAGGTGCAGGCCAAGAAGTAAGTTCCACGGTGCAACACTAGGCAAACGAAAAAAAAGTCGAGGGAGATTGAGAGTTGGACGTGAGGTCCGAGTAAAAGAAGAAAATTTGTTGTGCTAAAGGTTGGATATTTAATCGATGCTCTTGATACTATGTTAGATTATGCTAAACTCCTTAATATTGGAGTGTTCCATTGATCAATATTTATAGTGATTACAACAGTCGAATCCTAACTATGTTAGGAGTCCAAACACTATAAAGATTGATCTATACAAAGTATATATATCCTAATTAGATGAGAAAATATTATCCTAAATATTATCTCTATAAGTCCCTCTTTGTGTGTAGTAAAAATGAGTCTTTGAATTTCATGGTGGGGGCATCTAATTGGTTTCGCCGCCATTCATGTTTGTTGGAGGATCGAGGATAGGATGAAGTCTACCTACAACGACATTTACAGTGTTAGAATAAGATTTTGAGGTGTTTTCATATTCTTTATCCTGTTTTAATGAGGCACGGGTGTAATGGTCATGGTTCTTGATATTTCAGGTTATTACTAGCATTTTTTTATGGTTGATTTCCTTGTTCGGTAATATTATCTTAACACTACAATGTTTGGGTTTCCCCACCCATTTTAGCTTATCTCAGCTACTAGTTATTTTAGATTGTTTTAACATTATTTCCAACAAATTTTATCAAGTTCTTCCCTAAGATGTATTACCTATTTTAGTTACAATGAAATCCATATATAATAATATATTAAAAGGTGTTACCTAAAGAAACAACGCCACGTGGCTTTCTCCTTAGAGTGTTTTTTACTACACATAATCCATATACAAAAAAAAAATAGTAAATGCATTGTATATGATTTGATCCAGTGACTTCAAATTTATATACTAAAGTCTTAACCACTAAACTAAATTATATTTGGTGATATCATTTTAAAGTAAAATATTAATAATGAAAACTATATGTATAGGGCATAACCCTGACCTACAAACTAGTTAGAAGTTTACATTGAGTATGATTCACACTTAGATATAAATGATACTCTTTTGTGACTTGGGGAATGTTTTCACCTCTTTGGACAATCCATATCATTGTCTGAAGAATTGAAATTATGCAATCTAGATTGTCCGATCATAAACCATATGAGTGATTGCAAGTATGTTCTTTCTATCTTTTTGGTGTATTATATTTGAATTTGTGTTGCATGGTACTTTTTATGTCCTTGATCATTAGGCTATTTCAGTGCTTATTTTCGATTATCTAATTTCATATAGTCATATCTCGTTTTGCATTGCATTGCTCGCTTTTTATTATTTTTATTCAAGGTAAATAAATAGGAAAAATCATGAGAGGCAAGGAGCTTCTTTCAACAACCTTACATGATTCATGATATCAACCGTAAGTGTAATGATTTGGCTTAACATAGTTACTTATACCATTCATTTCATTTATGAGATTTTACAACCTTGGCCAATAACTAGTAAAAAAAAATAGTAGTTGATGACTTGATGTGGACGAGCTGGTGACATGTGCATGTGTTATAGTCGAGGGGTTACTTTGTTGGCATAGGTGGGTCTCTGGCTCTCTGTTTGGTCAGTAGAATCTAACTGATAGCGGAGTATTTGATCAATTATCATAATGGCCTTACTGGCCTGAGGTATAGGCTGTTACTAAGTTGCTGTTTATTCCCCTCAAAAAAAAAAGTTGCTGTTTATTAATCAAGGGCGAAATTTGGTGGTTTTCGAAGTCATTAGATATAAATTACTAGTAGTATGTGTTATAACTTACAACCTTATAGTCTTATATAGTCTTAGTCACCCTTGCTCTCCTGGTGTTGGTTTTTTTGTTAACTTACTACATTAAATTAAATAAACTTTAGAAAATTGGATGAGAAATTATAATAAAAGTCTAATAAAAAATATAATTTAGAAAATAGATAAAAAAAACTCTGTCATTTTTTGCTTGTAAGTAATAAGCTCCGTTCACTTTAGCTTAAGAAAATAACTTTATGAAATTTCAGGTAAAATATATGTACCTAAAAATTGAATCTTTACCGTCCATATTAATAGTATTATGCTTTGATTTTTTTAGGAAATATTATTCTTAGATTAAAAAAACAAGTTAAATATCACTTTGTTTTGGTACAGAAAAGAGTAAGAGACGAAAGTCATATATAATTGAGGTTGAGGTGGTGGAGTAGTGGCATCGCTTCCCACCTCATATCCCCCGGCGCCTGCAGGGATCAAATCTCATGGGACTCATTTGAAGATTTCCCTTATTCCCCTCAAGTGAGTCCCCTTCATCTTACCTTAAAAAAAAAGAGTTGAATACAAATAGCATATCTTAATAGGCCTAGGTTTAGGATAAAACAGACAATTCATATAGGGCCATGAGTCAAGGGGGAGGGGCTTTCTAGAGAGAGAGGCTCTGCCTTCTCTCTAGAAAACCCTAACCTTAGAAATTTACTCAATTCAATTTTTCAAGTCTTTTCGCTTTTCAGATTTTATCTTCAGTCCTATTATTTATTCAAGTCTTTTCGCTTCATCAATGGCCTGTTATTGGTCTTAGTGGTGAGTTGCGAACTCCAAATCTCCAGTTTTTCATCAAATTCGAACAATTTTCTCCCCGAAATTTTATTCGAAATCCCGTAAATTCAGTCCTCAAATCAGTCCCCAACTTCAGCTTGCTCTCTTCTCTTCATCAAAGTCGTCGTCTTCTAACGCCTTCAGTTTCATTCTCGCAATGGTTTGTTAGTTGCGATGTTTCGTTTCTCGTCGCCGGTGGTTTTGTTCGCGGTGGGTCAGTGCTTCCCATCTAGTCTCTGTGTAGATCGCGCCTCAGCCGGCTATCGATCAACATTTTCGTTATTCATCACCGGTTGCTTCCCTGGCTTTTCCGGTGAGGGGGATGCTGAAATTTCCTTGGTAGCCTCTCATTTCAAAAGATTGGTTTGGTTTATTGTATTTGTTTTTTGATTTTCATTATTTTTGTTTGTTGTTTCTAGTCGTAGACGTTTAGTTTTCTTTTTGTTTTGTTTAGATTAGTTTGATTAGGTTTGTTTCTTAGTTTTGCTTTTTGTATTTTTTTTCTTAGCTTGGGTTGGTGATTCTATTGTGTTGGCTCTGAGTTCTCAGTTTAGGTGGGATTAGGGGGTTTTGATCTTTTACAGCTTTCGGTTAGTCGTTCTCCTTAAAAGTCTATTCACCAAGTGTTCTTGGATCTGGGACTGGGGAGTTTTGAGGCCAGAGCATGCGTTTCTTTGTACTTTGTAATCCTTCTGTAATTGTTTTAGAGTCTGTATTAGAGTCATGTAGCCATCTCTTTAGAGGTGCCTCAGGTTGTCCACCTGGTTTCCTTTTCTTATAAAAAAAAAATAGGCATAGGTCTAGCAACCTAAAATATAGACTGGATTAGTGTATCCTATGGATGTCATTTTCCCCATATTGCATAAATGGATTTCCAACGAACTTTTACATCTTGAGCCCATTCTCCATGCGATGCGTAACTCCGTGAATGGACTAATTGTAATTTCGTTTTTAGCTTTATAATTCATATGTGCGTTAAATTTTAAATAATAAGAAAATGGGCCAGCGACTGAGGTTGTCCAAGACAACGTAGGACGGTGCGAGCCATTTACAAGCACAAAGGCAATTTCATGTAAAAAATATTGGTAATTTTAAAAGTAATGATTCAAGCTTATAAGATGGTTATTTTCTTCTCCTCTTATCGAATGTAAGACTAGGGGTTTGCATTAATATTCGGTCGATTCAATCCGATAAATCGAATATCTAATCCGATTTTTTAGTTTTCGGATATATTGGATCGGATATTCAAAAAATTTCGGAACAAATCGGTAATTTTCAATTTCGGGTATCCTAAAAGATTTGAAACATGGGGATTTTTTCGAATACCCGAAAATACCCGTTTTCAAGATTGAATATCCAAAAATAAATATTCGATTCCATGACCAGATATCTAAAAATATCCGATGCTCCGATCCGAAACTTACTTTATGAACTTTTCCTTTGAAAAAATCAATTTTTTATCCGATTTGATCCGATCCGCAATTTCGGACATCCGATTTTTTCAAATCGGATTCGGATTGCATTTTCCCCGTTCAAATTTCGGATCCGATCTGATTATCCGAAATGAACACTCCTATTTGAGACTACATGCGTGTGCACTTTAAAAAAAGGATTCAACAAAAATCAAGCTGGTTTATTTTATTCTTGATACTCGTAACTTACAATAAGGAAATCCGAATTATATTGTTTAATTATAACAAGAACACCAAATCTAGGTTTACCACACTAAAACCAGCTTAATATATTAGCTTTAGATCTTTTAGGTTTAAGGAAAATCATTATGGTCACATGATATGATACATATGGTGAGGAAGTCGTGGCTCAACACAAGCCATAAGGGGAATCTTCTTAGGATTTGAGAGGCCAAAAATCTCTTCCATATCTATGTCTTCAGCCTTCATATTACTTGGTAATTTCCATGTAAATCCATGAAGAAGATTAGCCAAACTTGACTCAATAACTTTGAGACCAAGACTATATCCAGGACACATCCTTCTCCCTGATCCGAAAGGTAACAACTCGAAATCTTGACCTTTTACGTCTATATTCTTTGCAAGAAACCTCTCTGGCCAAAACTCTTCAGGTTTTTCATACACTTTAAGGTCCCTTTGTATGGTGAAAGTATTCACAAGCACAAGGCTACCTTTAGGAACATCGTAGCCTTCAATTTTGACTTGCTCCATAGACATGCGAGGCACAAGCATAGGTGCCACTGGGTGTAACCTCATTGCTTCTTTTGATATTGCACGAATATAGGGTAAGTTTTGTATGTCTTTCTCTAGAACCCATCTCTCTTTTCCGATTACACGGTCGAGCTCTTCAGTTGCCTTTCTTATGATATCTGGTCTTCTTAGGAGTTCAGCCATCGCCCACTCTACTGTCACTGCTGAACTTTCTGTACCTCCAGCAATTAAATCCTGAAATGTATTTTGTAAGAAAAAGTAATCAATTTGACTAAGTTAAAATTTCAAATAAAATTATCTACGTATAGAACATAAACCACATTATTGTAAACGATATTCTATCCGAAGTTTTTGGTGCAGCCTTCACAAAAATTTACCAAAGTTAAATATTTAATGTAGTTCCTCCGCTCTCATTTAATCGCAACACTCCTTGTATGTACAGTTTTTTAGGAAAGCATTTTTGGTGGGCCATGAGACAACTTTGCTCATGTGATTATGTGAATTGGAACAGCGAGGGTAGGAAAAGTAGGGCATAAAAGTCATTTTAAACAAAAATATTACCAAAAATATAAAGTGTTGCAACTATTTATAAACATCCTAAAAAGCAAAAGTGTTTGCAATTATATAGGAGTGGAGGAAGTATATAAGCATCCATTGATGTCAAAAAATTATCACGGAGAATTTTCCAAGTGTCATTTTGATTTTTCTTTAATTTATCTAAATATTGCTAGAAAAATTATAAAATGAGAGTCAATTCTTTAATCCGCTATAATGTAGCGCACAATATTATGGCTATCTAGGAAACATTTTGTACCCTTGTTACGATTAATAGGATATATAAAAAAGATTAGGTAGATGTTGTAGCAAAAAATTAATCGTGGTGGAAATAAAACTCTATCGCAGCACTTATTTTCGCTCAGAGAGGAGTATTAAATACTAATGGACATACACTAAATTACCACCACTGCCCTCATCATTTTTGGCTCCACTTCTAATAGATCATTACCCAGTCAAGGCTATTTTTATTTAACTTTGATCAACGAGCAAAATAATAGCCTAGCTTTCGAATGAGCATTAACTTTCTTCAGTATACTAATATTAAACTAGTAGTTTTTGTCTTACACGAAAATATTCTTAATCAGGGAGATATCAACTAATATTATTAATTTCTGTAAAAGTTTATAAATATAATTTCTGTACGGCCAGAAGTATTCAATCCCACAAAAATCAAATTTTTATTCATAACTAATCTGATCCCTAATCCTATTAAAGTATTCTCCTATCTTAAGAAAGAAGTAAGATTAAGTAGACTAACCAATCCAAAAAAAGTTAAGTAGACTAAGTTAATTAGCACGTTTTGTACTTCTCTTGATATAATCTAGTTCTGAAAACTTTCTTATTACATTGTAAGCCAAAATTGTTTTTGTTTGTGGCTAAAGATAAGAGTATATACGAAAATAACATTTACCAAAGTATATTGATCATAAAGTATTGATGTAAGTTTTAGATATTTTATAGGATTTTTTGACTTTAACCACCTTATAAAATCACGTTTTTCAAAATAACCACCTTATATGTTCATTTCTTTAAATAATCACCTTATATGACCTAAATTCTTTTAAATACCTACCAATTGACATATTCAGTCAAGGAAGTCATCCTCAAAAAGGGTTTAAGAACGATTCCACAACCTTTACCTTTATTCACTATAATGTATATAAGGTTTAAACCCTTCTTTAAGACCAATTTCTTAGACGAAATCTGTCAATTGGTATGTATTTAAAGAGATTTAGGTCATATAAGGTGGTTATTTAAAAAAATGAATTAACTTATAAGGTAGTTATCTTGAAAATCGTGATTTTAAAAGGTGGTAAAAATCAAAAAATTCTTTTTTATACACGAAAGTCAAATATGGTTTTTCCATTAAGAGCATCGAGCATACATACCTGGCTGAATGCCTTGACTCCAATTCTCTCGAGCTTGACTTCAAGATTAGGATCATCAGCAAGTTGTAACAATACATCCACCATATCTTTAGGCACCCAATCTTCCTTCTCTTTTTCCTTCCTAGCATTATGTTCATCCAACACATGCTCCATAAACCTATCAAATTTCTTAGCCAAAACCTTCATCCTCTTTACATAACCTTGAACATCAAGGTACTTAAGACAAGGGATCCAATCTCCAAGATTAAACACCCCATTTAGTAGAAACAATTCATCAAGCATCTTCTTGAATTCGTCCGGCGTAATGATTGGTTTCTCGTCATTACTTTCATCTAAGTACCTCTTCCCAAATACCATCCTACTAATCACATTTAGGCTCAATGTTGAGAGGTGGTCTTTTAACATCATGGGTTCACCATTAGTGTTAAATATGGCTCTTAACACGGAATTAAGCTCTTCTATACGAATATACTCGAACGATTCGAGCCTCTTGACACTAAAAAGCTCCATCAAGCACATTTTTCGCGCTTGGCGCCAGTATGGACCGTACTGAGACCATGTTATATCAGAGTAATTATAGGTTGTGTATTTCCCTGCTGAGGTTTTAGGCCTTCCAGCAAAGGCTACATCATAAGTTCTTAAGAAAAGTTTTGCCATTTCCACTGATGAGCCCACTAACACTGGGACAGACCCAAATTTGAGCATCATCAAAGGCCCATAAGTTTTAGTGAGCTCATGAAGGGAGCGGTGGGGGAGAGACCCAATAAGATTGAAGTTGCCAATGATGGGCCATGGTTTTGGGCCTGGTGGTAGGTTGAGTTTACGACGACGGCGAAGGTGGTTAGTTAGGATTACTAGGACCATGGACACTAGCCATGCAGCCGCATAGGCCGCCCAAGTTGATGCCTCCATTGGTGAACGGTTTGTAGAGGTGATGAAAGGAACAAAATGTTATATGTCGTTTTTATTTTGTTGGAGGGGATTATAGTTAGAAGTGGCTTGGTCTACTACGATAGAGTAAGGGGTACTTATAATAGATTAGGCGAAAACAAGCAAGAAAAATAATGCATAAGAGATGAAGTTGGTAGATTTTCACGCAGTTTGTTTTTTGCACCTGACATTTCATTGTAATTGCTAGACAATTTCGTTAGGTGTATAAATCAGTCTTCAGTCTTCACGTTTTCCACTCCTTTAGGTATGGGAATAAATGCTGTATTTATGTTTTTTTGTTTGGTGTGAATGCTCTTTTTATGTTGACTCTTCTTTATAACCATGGAAAATTATTCAAGTTTTGAAAAATTTCGGTGTTTAGTAGCTACAAGTATGAGTACTAGTCTACTAGCTAGAACATGCTTTTAGAAGACTGAAGATTCCAAATATATAATCTAATTGTACATACCCTCTTAAGTGGCTAGTAAACGATATATGTGTTTGCCTTTTTTTTTTTTTTTACAACGAGAAATCGTACATTAATTCAAAGGGAAAGTACAGCCTAAAGCTAATACAACCCAAACTAAAATAAATACATAAATCTAAAGGAGCTTTAAGAGCTCGTACATTCCACCTAATACAGAAATAAATAAAAACGAAACAAAGTCGCATGGAAAGGGGCGTCGCTGGTCAGTGCTGATGATGGTGAATGCAATCCTCGGATGGCTGATGGAATTGATTGAAAAAGAAGCGATTGACGATCACGATTTGGACAACGAACAACCAACGGCGAGCGTCGCGTCTCGCCGTATGAGCAATCCCAACGATCTATCATCACTTGGGATTCGGAGCTCATGACCATGTGATCAGGAGTCACGTTCCATTGTGACTCAATACTCTCGAGCGAGAGTATGTCTGGTTTCTCCATTATGAAGGAGAAACGCTGATGAGTGGGCGTGTTGTAAACCCCCAGATGCAACTGGGGTGCCGCCTGCAGATTTGAAGGTTTCAAGGCAAAGACCATGAAGATCAATTCCAAGCTAAAAGGAGAGCCAAACAAGTTGAGCCCTCGAACACACCTCCGGTTTTCAAAACCGGCAAATACACGTCCCAACCATGAAAGCCTATCATCACCTCGTCCTTGCTCACGAACATCGTGAGTCACCTTGTCCCTCAGCACATAATCCAAAAAACCGACATACTCAACTGTTACAACTTTGAACCACCAAGCTTGACCCAACTGACTAATACGTTTCGATGGCCACAACCAACCACCGATAACAACTCTAGAAACCCGAAAACAACGCACTCCTTTTATTCGGAGATTTAACACGCTTTTTACGAAAAAATCAAACTTAACTATTTGGAAACGCCAACAATCGGGGGGGAAGGGAAGGGGAAGCCCGACACTAACAGTGGGGAATGGGAAAGGGGAGCCCGACTCTAACCGGGGGGAGGGGGTAGGGGAGCCCGACACTAACCGGGGGGAGGGGGGGGGGAAGGGGAAGCCCAAAACGGCGACAAGCCTAACTACGGGATCGTGCTTACACGACATGAGGACGGGGATCGGGGACGGAAACCTTCAACGCAAGCAAACGACACGGTAGAGAAAACTGACCAACACAATACCCTAGGAACATGAACAAGCACCACACAAACCTAACAAACCTACTGCACGAACCAAATAGACCCAAACAGGGGAAATAAGGAAAACTAAACTACAAAGCTACTGAAACCAGACCGGGGAAGGAAACACCAACGCGTGGGGGAGGGGGAGACTCGACCGCGAAACAGGGGACGCTACAACTAACACGACAACCTAACTTAAAGACGCGAACAGGGAGACCTTGCCGGCGGTGGCGCTCGCGTGCAGGCGGCGACAAAGCTTCCTCAGGAGACACGACCCAAGAAGCACAAGACAAACGAAGGGAAGCGAACAGGGAAACCACGAGAGCGCTTCCTCAGGAGACACGAACCAAACAACACAAAAACTAACCAACAAGCAGAAAAAAAGGAAAAAAAGGGGGGGGAAGGGGCTCGACGGCCACCGTGCCAAGACGGCGCTGGTGATCGTCGAACCCCTTGGGGTTGAGGAGTTCGCCTAGGGTTTCGCTGGAGACAAGTGTGTTTGAGAGAAAAGCGGCAAGGTTAGATGCAAGTGGTCCAAGTGCTTTTGCATGTGTTTGCCTGTGGTACAAATTAATCAGAAGATTTAAAAGATTATATTAAAGGAAAAGAATATTAGGATTTATTATATATTATTGTAGTATATTTTGTTTTGAAGAATTTGTTGTGCTTCCAATGCTACTTTAATTTTATAATAGGTAACGTCTAAAAAGAACCCTAGCTAACGTGTGAGAACCCCAAGATGTTTGCGTTTGTTTTGGACTCTTATAGTTAAGTTGTTGTGTATATACATTCCAAAATCATGTATACGAGATACCTAAGCCAAAATAAGGCAGATTAGCACACCAAAACAGACACAAACACCTTGGCCGTTTTAATGAATTTCTTTGGTTGATATAAAAACTCAAGTCGTCTTCTAATTATATAAGACTCTCCTTTTTTTTTTCTTTCTCACTTGGGATCTTTCTGCACAGTTAAATACTTAGAGAGAATCTTCCAATTTATAAGAAAAATATAATCGTATGGGGTATTGTTTAATTCGACTAAATTAGTACTTTATTAATATTCAACCATTATAAGTTTTACTAATATATAATGAAAGACATTTAAGTTTAAAGATGTGCATGGAGAAACGCGCACGAAAAGTGAGAATGATATAAAAAAAAAAGGAGATCTTGGCTTACAAGTACATTTTATATTCCCTCATTATACATTTTTTTATTTGCTTTTAACACAATATTCAGAAAGGAATATGAGGTGGTTCAAAAGATATCGTATTTAACAAAAAGGAAAAGTAGATTTGTTTTGAAGTATTTATTATAAACTTATAAATTGATAACATATATGTTTAAAATGATAACATATATGCATAAACTATATATGACATATTAATACACATATCAATACATACTTTAGAGCTCATCAATTTACACGTGTTTATTACCAGCTTATACATATTTATTATCAGATGATACATATTTGTTATCGAATTATACGTATTTATATTAGTTTGTAAGTTGATGTGAAATATTCATTAACTAATAACAAATGCGTATAAACTAATATGACATACTTCGGATGTATTTTTTTAGTTTGCTCACTTGGAATCTTGATACCTTTTACAGTTGGAGAGGATCTTCTTAATTCTTCTCAATATATAAGATAAAATATAGTCATGTGGGGGTTTTATTTGATTCATCTTAATGAGTACTTTTTTTAATATTCAATCGTCGTAATGAAAGATATGTAAGGTCAAAATAATGTACTAGTAAACGCGCATAGTCAAAATAGGCAAACGAAACAAATACAAAAGGAGTATGTATAGTATGATATGTAATATGCATAAACTGATTACAAATACATGTAAACTATACTTGAGTAGAACTCAGACGATCCTAGCCAAATTTTTTCTGCAAAACAATTTATTCCATGTCCTATCAAAATAAAGACGGAAATTTGAACTTTAACAATAAACTTCCATTAAGCATACGTCGAGTATATTTATCGTACAACCGAGTGTACTATGTAGACTATTTTTTTGTCCATTTACTCATTTGAAACTCTCCATTATGAGTATATTTTGCTCATTTAGAGGATTTCAAATGAGTGTTGAGTAAAAAATAATCTTAAGTGTACCACGTTCGCGGTATTATCTGATGTATGATAAAAGTTGTAGCATACGTCCCTATTGTTATTATACGCGACTATAGAAGTCAAGTAAACGAGAAAAGGAAAAAGAAAGAGAGAGAAGTTAGGTTGAGGAAAATCAATGTATATGCTCCTAGTGAAGAAAGGTAATAGAAATTTTGTTGTCATTTTCTTAAAGAAAAGAATAGTGTTCATCTAGCTAAATGAAAAAACAATGGTTTTTGTGTGTAAGCTTCCGTGAATTGTCTGTCTTGTTAGTTGACGCAACTTTTGTTTTTGACGATTAAACTAAGAACATTCAACTTTTTGCAAATTCGGGAAAATTTCCTCGAATTTCAAGTGTAGAAATGGGTTGATTTTAAGTTATACTACTTGACCAAGACTGGATGACTTCCTTCCACAAATTGTTAGAATTCTCTCACGTATTTTGATGGCCAAAACTAGTAACAGCCTCTATCCGTCACTATTTATTACTTCTCGTATAGATTTGCCTTTTTGCTATATTAGTTATTTTGATTGAAACAAATGGATATGATACAACAACTACTTGTTATAAATTCTACTAATATGACAATTAAAGATAAATCAGCAACTATATTATAGCGCGATTAAACAACTGTCTTTAGGATAAATAGCCCTTACTATATTGCTGTTAGGGGTCACAAGCTATTTACCCTCATAATTTACTATTTAACGAGTGATTGAACAACAAGTATTAACCATTCTCAACGAACATTTTTAAAAAATAATAAATAAAAGAGGGGAAGAAATAATAATAATAATAATCATGCTTTATAACTTCTTACCTATATGGCTGTTTAGTAACTTATTAAATAAGGTGTCATTTGATTGATCATAGAAAATAGAATTTCCTAGGAAAACGTTTTTCCCATATATAAGCATTTCCTAATAAGAAGTAGCAAATGTTGTTTGGTTGAACATGGAAAGTTATTAATTCCCATTAGAAGTTCTACTTACCTAGGAGGACCTAGGTAAACAACTTCCTTTATTTTGTGGGAAGCGTGACTTCCCATATTTTGTCAACCAAATAATACCACTATCTTCCACTTCCTAGCAAATTATACTTCCTATGATATTTTATGTCAACGGTCAACCAAACAATACATGAATGTCATTATCTTAAACATAATTTACTAATGAATCAGAAAAAATTATATAGTTAACTGCTAAGTTGATTAGAAATTTATAAACTATTAATATCAATCATCCAGTGTATGATATAACATGACAAAGTCCAATATAAGGCCCAAACTCCCCTAGAAAGAAAAGGCCTAATCCACCTTTCCTTATTTCATACATGATCTCATACACTTCTTCTGGTCTTTTAGATGCACTAGGATATTTTTCAAGTTCTCCAAGACATCTCTTTAATCATTAATATCCCTAATCGTGTATAAATAAAAAAATAAAAAAGTTGATATATTGAATCCTCGAATTGAAACAAATCCTAATAAGATCACATGACTATATTTTTTTTCCCAAGTTTAGCTTGCAGTTTGAGGAGTTTCTTACCCCACCAATCTTGGTAATTGAGGTATAATACAAGTATTGAATAAATCCATCGTACCCAAAGTTAAAGCTACCATTTCTTTTGGATGGCACACCTGCTTCCAACTTACATAACCAGGTTTTTAGTTAAATTGTGACCCATACCACAACAACTGAGTATGATCTGTAAATAGAGTTTATATTCCTCAAAACGGCTTGAGGTAGGCAAAAATTTGTGCAACAGGACGAAATTAACAAGCTGAAGTCAACCTGCAAAGAAAAGGTTCTAGACCTGCAAACTCTAATTTTACTAACCATTTTTCCAACAAAGTTTGTCACAATCTGCAACCTTGATACCTCTGGCATTGACAGGTACTCCAACATATCAGAAAGGTAAATCTCCAATCTGTAATCCTGCCATCAAAGCTAGTTGAGTTGCTCTCAACTTCTGATAAATCAGCTTTGTGATCCCTTATACAGGACTGAGCAACATGCTATTGGTGATTTGGTGCAATATTATTTTAAATTGTTGCTAATACAAATGGATAATTTGTAAAGACATACCTTTTATATACCACTTTTTGTAAGAAACAATCTTTTACAATTTTTCTGACAATATAAGACCTTAAAATTTTATATATTTGCAAGATACAACCTTACCCTATTTTCATACGTTGACCCACTGATTTCCGGTGTTGATGCACCAATTTCGAGATTTTTATGTACCATTTTTTTTACCGATGTCGTATGTGTGTCGGGTTTTTCCTTTTCCCACCCTTTTCTACTCAAAACAGTGTCAAACCTGATGCACGGATAGAGGCTAGAGCACATGGGAACTTAAGTAGGTCAACACCTAAAACTGGTGGGTCAACATCGGAAAATAGAGTAATTGAGTAAGGATATTTATTGTAAAAATAAATGGAATTTTAAGGTGATAAGTTGCCAAAAAAATTTATAAAAGTTGGATCTTTGCAAAAAGTAGTATATAAAGGGTTGTTTCGACAAATTTTCCTAAAAATTAATAATCAAACAAGTGTCTTAAAAATTGTGACAAAATAAATATTGCTTATTCCAAATACCAAAATGTGTGTGTAAGCTATCCAACAATGCAAAGGATTGTGATCAAACTTGTTATATGAAATTCTATAATGGTCATATATATATATATATATGACTATGAAAATTTAGTAGTCCATACTGATTTTAAGTCTTAACTAAAATCTTAAAATCATTATAAACTAATGGAATTACTGATTGTACACAACAATATGTACACCCTGCTGTAGCCTAAGATTTCCCCATATAACAGATTAGCTTAGTTTGTTATAACAGCACGTGGGTCTTAATATTTTGTAGCTGAACTATAAATAGCTCTCTCTCTCCTGTAATAGAACTATTCAGAAATAATACCAAAACACTATTCTTTCTCTCTTTATTTTCTCTCTCTTCTCTTCATATCCAGTATCATGGATTCAAACCTTACTTGATAACATGGTATCAGAGCTTGGATTCAAGCTTAATTCCGCGCATTTTTTTTTCTCTCAAATCTGAAATTCAGGTGTTTTCTGTCTCAATTTTTCTTCTCTTGTTGCTCGAGAATGCGAATTGATTGTGTTCTGTTGTGATTTCTCTTGTAATTGAATGAGTATTGCTGCGATTTTTCTGTTGATTGAGAATTGTGTGTTGAATTTCTAAAAATTGAAAGAAATTCGTTGTTGATAATTCTAGAAGATTCTGGAATTGCGTTTTTTTTATTGTTTTTGATTGATGAAACCTGGATTGTTGTTGATATTCTGGAAATTTTGAGGATTCTGGAATTACGTTTTGTTTTGATTGATGAAATCTGGAGATTAGATCATTATTTCATCTGTGTTTTTGAGAATTTGTTCAAGAATTGTTGATATTCTCAAAGAATCTGGTGTTGAAATTGTTGAAAATGGCTAGTTCTACGCTTACATCTGAGCCTACTACTATTCTTGGAAGTGTGTATTACATACATCCTTCAGACTCTTCTAATATGAAATTAGTCAATGATTTGTTTACTGGAAGTAACTATGGAGACTTGAAAAGATCTATGATGCTAGTTCTCATCATCTAGGAACAAATTATGCTTTGTAGATGGTACTTTGGATGAACCCCGCTTGCATGATAATAACTACAAAGCATGGCATAGGTGTAATGATTTGGTTGTTGGTTGGTTGTTGTTTTCATTGGAAAAACAAGTTGCTAAAAGTGTATGGTACTACAAGACAGACTAAAGATCTATGGAAGGATCTTGAGGACGAGGTTTTTCACCTGTGAGCTTTACATCCGATTCATGTGTTCTCTAGGGACCTTCCTTGACCCATCCTCTCGGTTCTTGGTAATTTGAAGCATGGCTTGTATTGCACCAATCTGCCTCAGCAATCCAAGTCTCCTTTAGCTGCTTCAAACATCGCACATGTTGCTTCTGCTTCTATTTCTCTGTCAGCTAATAATTGTACTGACTTAGCTAAATTGTGGCATTTGAGACTAGGTCACTTTCCTTTTCATTCTCTGAAATATGTCCATCCTAATATTGATCTAGGAAACATTTCATCTTGTATATGTCAAGTTTGTCCCGTCGCAAAACAAACTAAACTACCCTTTTCCCAAAAGTTCAATAAAAACTACTAAGTCTTTTCAATTGATACATGTGGATTTGTGGGGCCCATATAACACTTCTACACACAATGGCTGCAAGATTTTTGTCACTATAGTTGATGATTACAGTAGACATACATGGATTTACATGCTTAAACATAAATCGATGTAGTTCACATTGTACAAGACTTCTTTGCTTATGCTCACACACGTTTCATTCTTACGTTGAATGTGTGAGGACCGACAATGCTAAGGAGTTATGTGAAGGCAAGATGCTTGCAATTCTTTCTTGCAAATGGGGTTATTCATCAAAGGAGCTGCACTGAAACTCCACAACAAAATGGTGTTGTGGAGAGAAAGCACATACACCTTTTGGAAGTTGCCGAGCATTATTCTTCCAATCCCATGTTCCTCCCTGCATATTGGGGTGAGTGTGTCTGTGTCTTTGCTCACCTTATCAAGAGAACCCCTTTGAAGGTACTTGGTTTTGTCTCTCCCTATGAAAAACTTTATCATAAGACTCCTTCCTTAGATCACTTGAAGGTCTTTGGATGCCTTTGCTTTGCCTCCACTACCAAACAAGGACGAACAAAATTTGACACCGGATCGATCCTTGCTTATTTTTAGGATATCCTCCACAACAAAAAAGCCTACAAACGGTTACATCTTCACACAAGAAAAATCATTGTTTCCGAGGATGTTGTGTTTCATGATGAGAAACACTTTCCATTCCATTATTCATCTTCTCATGTTCCCTTTACACCTTTCTTTATTCCTGCGAGATACACCTCATTCCCCCTTTTCTTATGATGACATCCCCGATATTTTTTCTCGTTACTATGCTCACCGATTCTCCATCTTCCACATCATCTCGAAATTTCTTTGTCTTCTCCATCTACCGCCACCGATCCTTCTATATCTCCTTCATTTTCTCGCTTCATGACAATATTCCACCGATTCCCATTTTAATGATGTCTCACATTCTCCTTCCATTACGAACACCACATTACAATCCCCTTCACTTTCATCTTCTCTTCCTTTACATTCTCCTCCTAGAAGATCTACCGAGTCCACTAAAATTCCCGGTCATCTTCATGATTATACATTCTCTCTTCCTAATACTTCTTGACTAACTTATCTCGCTCATTGGTGCAATTTAGTCCAGAGTTTTCTTCTCTTCCCAACTCTCATCATGCTTTAGTTTCTCACATTTCTAATATAGTTGAACCAACATCCTATGCTGAAGCTGCTCATGACTCTAATTGGGTTCTTGCTACGGACAAAGAACTTTCAACTTTAGCTTCTAATAAAACATGGGAAGTTGTTCCTCTCCCTCGTGACAAGAAACCCATTGGTTGCAAATGGGTGTACAAAGTAAAACTCAAAGCTGATGGAACACTTGAAAGATATAAAGCTAGGTTAGTTGCCAAGGGTTACACACAACAATATGGTGTAGACTTCCAGGAAACCTTTTCCCCAGTTATAAAAATGGCAACTGTCCGAGCTTTGATAGCCTTAGCAGCATCTAAAACATGGGATTTATGGCAATTGGATGTCAACAACGCGTTCCTACATGGAAATCTTCATGAAGTGGTGTACATGAAGATGCCTGAAGGTCTCCCTAATCCTTGTAATCATGTTTGCCTCTTAAAGAAATCATTATATGGCCTTAAACAGGCCAACAGACAGTGGTTTGCCAAGTTAGTAGGTGAACTACAGCTTCAAGGATTTATACAGTCAAAAAATGACTACTCTCTCTTCCTCAAGAAACAAGATTCCTATATTACTATAGTTGCTGTTTATGTAGATGATGTAATTTTGACTGGAAATGATCCTGTTTGCATTACTACTCTTAAGCAACATCTTGATAAAGTGTTTAGTAGGATTTAGGCAAGCTTAGCTATTTCCTTGGCATAGAAATTGGCTATTCATCTGAGGGAGTCATTCTGACACAGAAGAAGTTTACTAAAGAGTTACTTGCTGCTGCTAATATTTCATCTCCTAAACAAGTGGCTACCCCATTACCTTTGCACCTTAAGTTGTCTTCATCTGAGGGTGAGTTGTTTGCTGATGCTCCTCTGTATCGATGTTTGGTAGGAAAATTAAATTTCCTTACAAACACCAGACCAGATCTTAGCTACACTGTGCAAACATTAAGTCAGTACATGCATGCTCCCACTGTTCCTCACTATCAAGCCCTCCTACATGCTCTGAATTATGTAGGCTGCACATCTGGCCAGGGAATTTTGCTAAAGGCTTCAGCATCTCTTTGCTTACATGCTTTTTCTGATAGTGATTGGGGAGCTTGTTCAGACTCCAGGAGATCTGTTTCTGGCTACCTCCTTCTCCTTGGTCAGTCTCCTATCAGCTGGAAAAGCAAGAAACAAGGCACTGTTTCCAAATCTTCCTCTGAAGCTGAGTATCGGGCTTTAGCATCTGCAGCGTCTGAAGTTACTTGGATGGTTAGGTTGCTAGAAGAGCTTGGTATTGCCAACTTGCAACCTGTCACATTACATTGTGACAATAAAAGTGCACTCCACGTTGCTAGAAATCCGGTTTTTCACGAGAGAACCAAACATATTGACATCGACTGTCATTTTACCAGAGATAAGGTCCTAGAAGGCCTCATTCAACTAGCTTATGTTCCTACTGGAGAGCAACTGGCAGATGTTTTCACAAAGATTATTCCTTCTGCTCAATTTCAGTCTTTATTGTCCAAGCTTGGCATGCTTCCCCTGCCTAGCTTGAGGGGGGTAATGGAATTACTGATTGTACACAACAATATGTACACCCTGCTGTAGACTAAGATTTCCCCATATAACAGATTAGCTTAGTTTGTTATAACAGCACGTGGGTCTTAATATTTTGTAGCTGAACTATAAATAGCTCTCTCTCTCTCCTCTAATAGAACTATTCAGAAATAATACCAAAACACTATTCTTTCTCTCTTTATTTTCTCTCTCTTCTCTTCATATCCAGTATCATGGATTCAAACCTTACTTGATAACATAAACCATTTAATTTATTTCCATATTCATACTTACTATGACCATCATAAAATGTCCCACGAATCTTGTCTGCCCCGAGACTCGAGAGCTAGTTTGATCCTTGGTTCTGTCACATTTTTCACGTTTAAACTATTTCTATGATGCTTGCATGATTTGACCTTGGAAAAGTTTCCACTCAGACAGGCAAGTAGGCAACAATAATCAAATTTCAGGGCCGACGTAGAGGCACCACAAGTCCACAGTCAATAACCTCTCCTGTATCCACATCCTCTAAATCAAAGCAATGAAAAAATAGATCCATATCTAAGTTTCAGAATGGGGTTAGAGGTGTACACTACACTGTACAGTGATAATGAATAAAATACGGTAGCAGACTAAATAATAACATTAAACTCTTGTGGGCCCCTTTAGTATTAACTAGGAGTCTGGAGGAAGATATAATTGGAGTGGCTTTACCACATTTTGTTACCGTAGCTTTGGTTTTCTTCTCTTTCTTGTTAATGAATCTGTCCTTCCTTTGCACCAAAAAAACTAATAACTAATAATTAAAAATGTTAGAGGTTATACCTGTATAGTCCTCCACTCCTTTGTTATAATGATATTCTAATTATTTGTTGTTCAAATGGTGAAATTGAGAAATTGTTCACCATTTGTATGTCAATTATTAGAAGGGAACAATCTCTCGTTGATTATAATAGCTTTATCTCAATTATACATATATATATATATATATATATATATATATATATATATATATATATATATATATATATATATATATATATATATATTTCTAAATTATCAACTTTTCAAAGTTTTACTAATTCGCAACGATAGATGTTAATGAATGAAATGTTACAACTATTGCACAAGGAGAACAGAGCACAAAAAAAATTAGAACAATCTTACTTATAGGGAGAGAATAGGAGTTGAGTAGATGGTTGTGACGTAGAGAGATCCACTGTCCTTAAAGGTGATTTCATTGCACCATGAACGCAAACTTCCTCCCGGCAACCACCATTCGGGGATTAGCACAACGCCGCCCAATTGTGTGCACTCACAAACGAAGGATGGAGTGACTTAATTCAACCCGAATTTAGAGAGAATATTATTCTGGTGAGAAGAGATTGAAGAATAATTGTGTGTATTTCTCTAACTGAGAGAAGAGGAATTTAATAGGCTAGAGAACCAAAAAAGAAATGGCAAGGAAAGGTCTTGGGAGAGAAATAAGCATAACAAATTGTGATAATATCGGCAAGAACCGATTTGTTGTTACAAATTGATTTCGAGAATCCATAATTTTCCGCAAATTAAAATTTCGGAAAAAAGTTTACTAAATGAACCGAGTCATAAAACGAGCCACGGGCCGCGCCACGTGCGCCAAAAAGCCTAAGCTTGACCCAACGGGTGGGCACATGCGTGTGTAGTTTGCCAATCCTTCTAGCACATTATCAAACAAGATTTATGAGTATGGTGATAAATAAACAAGGCAATGAGTTTGTATTCTCTCAAGTTTGACTTAAGCATTTCATGTACAAAGGCAAACAAATATTCTTTAAAAGTACCTAACTTTGAGACTTTATTTCCAACATGAAAATATCTACATGAGAGTGTTAAGGTTTGTCAAGCAATGAGCTTTTAATTCTCACTTTATCACAGCATGAAAAACATTATCATGTGAGTTAGTTATTTCAAATTTATTCCAATATATTTTGGAAATACCAACTTATCACAATATTGCTAAAACCCTAAACTTTGTTTGTTTTCTATCATTCATGCCTAAGACCCCCGGTCCCCCACCCTCCTGCAGCTCAAACATATGGGTCTTTATTTAGCTCGGCTTTGTGGGTTTGACATAGGCAACCCAATTTAGGGGCCACCCCATCAACCAAAAATAAATAAGAGTAACAACATTAAAGGCAAGGTTTTCTCTTAAATTTTATTCTACATAATATTGTCCCGTGTATCATTAATCTCTTATAGCCCATTTGATAACTATTAATAAATTATGCTAATGATGATGAATATATACTATTGTAATTATGAGTGTAAAGTTTCACGTTAATGCCTACGGGGTGGTATTAAGTAGTAATGAAAATTTATGAAGAAAAATATATTATTTGAAGATAGAAAAGGATTTTTATAATGTCGTGGACATTATGATGAGACTTTTATTAGAAATTCAGTTCACCAATTAATTCATTAACATTTCACTAAAAAAATCAGGGAATTTCTCATCTTGCTTTAAAATATTGGATTTTGCCATTGGTACACAAAATAAAATTGACTTCTCAATAGTACCCTTAAACTATTGGATTTTGCCATTAGTACACAAAATAAAATTGACTTCTCAATAGCACCCTTAAACTATTGGATTTTCTATTGGTACACAAAATAAAATTGATTTCTCAATAGTACCATTATACTATTGTCTTCCTTATAGATGTGAACTTAATATTAATGAAACTTAGTAAACATATTATTGACTTTCTAATGTCGTCATTTATTTGTTAAAAGAAAAGGAAACAAATCCCTAATTAAACCCCCCAGCCAACTCAATTGCCTAAAATAAAAAATTCAATTATATATCTTCTCTCAAAATCATATCTGTCAAACGCTTTCATATCTCTGCCTCTGTTCTTCGCCTTTGAACCTGATAAAAAAATTGTGCCACTTGACATTCTCTTCTTGGAGCTTCTACATCGGCTCTTGGTTGCTCAAAATTCTGGAGACCTCAATGCAAATCAGGGGATATTCAAGATTGTATCAGGTATGTTTGCTTAAATTTTCTTAATGTTTAATCATGACAAGATTGTATTAGTTTGCTTAATATATATAATGTTCAATGGTTTTTTTGGTTGATTCGTAGATGGTGATAAAGTTTCTAGGAAAGACATATTCTTTAGAACACTATATAACTATATTAGTGTGACTGTCGTGGCTTATATAGTACTTTGTATTGAACTCACACTTGAAGATGCAACAATTTCTCTTTCTAATTAATCTACAGAAATCTAATATACCCACAACGAAATTCAGCTTTTATTTTGGGTAAATCATTCTTTTTGAGAAATTAAACACCCAAATTGTAAGAATTGCAGTGCTTTTTTGGGTGGAATTTTGGTGCGAAAAATGTTGAAGAAGTGACTTTGCTAGAAGAAAATATGGGTGTGGTTATGAAAGATGGGAAGCACCAGCAAATTTTTTTTTTTACTTCAACTCAGTGGCTGTGAGATTTACACCCTGGGTAAAATAATGTAGAAACATTAATGGTTGGCATAGAACAATTACAATTTTGTTTCCTTTTATATTAACAAATAACTAATTGCATTGGAGGTGAATAACTTAATAACGTTTTACTAAGTTTCATTAATGTTAAGTTCACATCGGTAAGGAAGACAATAGTATAATGATACTATTGAGAAATTAAATTTATTTTGTGTACCAATGGCAAACTCCAATAGTGTAATGGTACTATTGAGAAGTCAATTTTATCTTGTGTACCAATGGCAAAATCCAATAATTTAAGGGTACCAGTGAGAAATTCCTAAAAAATTATTACATTATCATGATTTACTACCATTTATTAAATGGACCACTCATGAGGGTGTGCAAAGTGCCCACGGTACAAGGCTCCAAAATTATAAGGATCTTAAAATATATCATTTTTGAAAAAAAAAAATTAAGTACTCTATATTTGAGAAAATTAAGATCAGGGTCGGACTTTTGATTTCGGTCCAACAGGTTTAAAATCGAATCGGACAGGAAAAACTCTGTTCCGGCCCCAGTCCAAAAAAATCTCAGATTCCGATCCGCCGGTCCAGCCGGTTCGGTTCCGGTCTGGTCCTGAACCGGTGCACAACTGCACACCCTAGTGCCTCATCTACCCCTGACGGAGAGCATTAAAATTACTTGAAAGTTGACACCAGTACACCACACCTTCAAAGCAAGTTTGTGCAATATGGGCCACACTGCCACGACAGCGACGAACCGACGACACTTGCCATCAGATGTGGGCCGGATATGTGTACTCCTATCCATGATTTAAAAAAAAAAAACTAAAAATCAATAGCAATGCACTTGTTGGGCCGACAACAAATTCGAAGAGTGGCTATTGCTAACAACGTAAGCTGCTCACCATTCCCTGATTTCCCTATTTTTCTTTTTAATTATTTGATCTTTACACTAAATATTTGGATTAAAATACTTTGTTCTTGATTCGACTATCAAGATTTGGTACTTTCAAAATTTCAATAGATTTGTCAAATTATGTCCATTAAAGTTAATTTGCATCAATAGAAACTAATATAACCAAAACGAAAGATAAAACCAACAAAGAGAACTTGGATTGATTAAACTTTCTTTCCGTTTTCTTATCCATAGACAATTTGCCTTTTGTTTTTCCATCAACCAATTAGCAATGGTGCTGATAACGTGTTATGAAAATAGAGAAAGAAGGGAACAAGGGAAGAGAAACTATAGAGAATAATATGTTAATTATCTTGTTGAAGAGGCAAAGGAATATATATATATTATATATATATATATATATATATGTGAGTTCATATGAGAATGCATACTTACATGAGAAATGAGAATGAATTTTACGCACTATAACTCTAATGAACAAATGATGTAACTCTAATGAAAAAGTGATGTAACTCCAAAAAAAAAGAATATTAGAAAAAAAAATCAAAAAAAAAGAATATTATATAAGGGAAGGGGGAAGGAAGATGGTGTACAGTATGGGCATATTTGGCATTCCATGTGAGAAGACGTCGTATGAGAATCCTATTATCACACAACCAACAAGAGAGTATCATGGAAATTAGTTCCTACAATCAAGGAGGTGGTTACTATCTTCAAGGAATAGCCAAAACAACATCTGGGATGTATCTACAACTATACGGAGACCACGTTCATTCATATGGCAAAGTCAAAAGAATTTTCTTACTTCATGGGAGTATCCCACGTAAAACTCCACTAACTCCTCTACTATCATACTACTATATAATAACATATGACCACCCTTGAAAAACCATGAAACACATCCTGCGAAACAAAAACTACCAACCTATAACTTTCTTCCTTCTTTTTCATACATTGAATGTCATATTCCACTAAGAGCCTAACCCCAAAGCTACTATATTTTATCTCTAGCATCTACAAATACACCATTGACTTCCTCCTGTGTGCTCTAAATTCATACATATCTATATTTACAAAGCAAGGAACATCACGTCGAAGGAGCAGTTCCATAGCAACTCTACCATCGATACAAGTGTCCAAGTGATATGATTGTCTCTCCATATATTATCATTTGTACTCCATTATGTCAATTTGTTAACATTTGTAGTAGCCGTATATTCACGGATAAACAATGTATTTGTATTTACAATGGCTTTAACGCCTGAACCATAGTGGATTGGTGGTCTTCCGTCCACCCGCGGTTTTTACCCACCTTCATTGGGGTTTTCCGTGTCACCATTTCTTGTCTTCTCTTTCTTTATTTTCACCACTTAAATTCCGTTCTTTATTTTTCTTGTTCTAATCTAGTTATCAACGTCCCAACCAATGATCGTCCCTTGTGCGATTTTTGGCATAAACAATTTGGCGTCCACCGTTGGGCCGATGGCTAGATTTTTTCCTCTAAACACATATCCACAAAAATCACTTCAAAACACAAAATTCAATTCCTATCTTTTTGATATCATCTAAACCCATTTCGAAATATTGATCATATCCGTACATTTTGAAGTATCATTTCGGAGTATTCATATCAGTTGCAACCAAAGTGTGTCATGATGTCACGCTGTAGAATGCGCCAAGAATGTTGAGAAATGCTAGATGAACCTGGCAAGAGTGGTTAAAGTCGTGAAATGAAGTAGAGGACGCCACACCATTCGCCACCAAATCATGAGTGTTTGACACCTAAAAAATCTGTGGTAAAACATCATGACTTTTTCCATTATTTAACAATGTTTTTGCGTTTTTTTTTAGTAAAACAGAAATCAAGACGGTGACACTAGCCGTCTAGCCGTCAATATTCGTCGCCAAAGGGAAGGACTATGTTGAAATCCATACACTGCACTTGATGCCAAATTCATGTTATTGCAACATAAAATCCAAAATCTTCTTAATTGAAGGTTAGTATTACTTATTTTATTTCTTTGCCAACGTGGATGCAATCTGCCACAATCACTGAGTTAGACTATGACAAATGAAGGATAGCAAACTTATACTTTAATTTGTTAAGCTCTGACATATTGGTTACTACTAAGTATTCTTATACTTTAGTTATACTATTCATTCCTTTCTAGGAGTAGAGTAAGTAAAAAATAATAAGCTGATTTTTACATGTATTATCTTATGTGTGTGAAGTATAGATAACTAAGTATTTCATATACAAAGTACATGAACGCTTCTATGCGTTAAGTTTACAATATAGAGTTTACGACGTTAATTCAATATTATAATGAAGCTTATAAACCACCCAATTATGGTGATGACTAACCTCTATTCCGAATGATTTTTCAAGATAAGCTAAGATTACAGATGGAGATCATAATGATAGATGGCTGCGATCTACTAAAGAACGAAAAAAGAATTTGCACTTGTCCTAAATTCGCCACTGGGGGACAAGTGAAAGTGGTCGTCATAAGCAATTTGACACCGACTCAGCAACAATGTCACCCTCCTGCCGGTCATCATTCCATGGCGTCATCTTAGTGCCAGTCTTTAACCGAAGACGTATCCTCTGTGACGAACCGTCACTCGTGCGACACATTAGTAAGTTCTTTTTACTTGGTGTGACAATAAGGTAATTCTCTTTAAGGTTACTTACATTTGCTTTGGTAAACTACAATTTAACATCATGGTATCAATTTAATATGTTCTGGATTCGGACATGACTAACTACATCAATCCGTTTGTTTTGAGAAAACACAAGTTTGTCAGGTTGAATGGAGAATAGATTATAGCATCAAGGTTCTACGCTGTCAGTTACTGCCCAAGGACAATCCTAAAGTCACAAGCGTCATCTAGTTTTGTGGCTAATTTAGTCCAAAACTAAGTTCGATATGTGAAGACCTTTGTTTTGTCCTAAAGTCGCCACAGGGGGACATGATAGTATGATTTAATTGTTGTGACTTTTATATTGTAACTTATGATATTTTTTATCATGACTTTGAATGCGATTGACAGTTATGCTTATAGAATTTGAGCACAGGTACAACGTTAGTCAAAGACTTAAGCGTCATGGCGGCTCGGCATCAACAATTATTACGCACTATCACTCAAAGAAGTCTAATGTCTCAAGCAGATAAAGACGCTAGAAACTTTCGGTGTCATCGTGACATGAAAGACATATAAAAAGAATCAGACGAAGACCACATTGGGGGCTGACAACAGCATAACGAAGTTTGGACAACGAAATTTTTTTGGCCATTAACGCCGCTGCCAAATAAGTTGCAAATTGTGATCATTGTCAATGCCACATAGGTACGCCATAAAAACTCTTCCAAAACCTCTCCGTGCTATAGTCCATATAAATGGGAAGAACACTTAGTATGTAAATTGCACTTGACTTTAACGTGTTTACACTAGCATTTACTCTTGTTTTGTTTATTAGCTCATTGACAACTCTTCTGTGTCGGAAAGTAACAAAGAGGTTACTACTTTTGCTTGAACTAACGTCAATTGCAGGATTCAATCCTTTCACCAAATCGCTAAAAATGTTTATAATTTTATCAACGATAAGACATCCAAGCTAACGTCAAAATGCAGATTGAAAACAGTTTGACACACTGATGGCGACACTTACGATCGTCGTCACAACAATGATGACAAATTCAATGACAGCGACGCTATGGTCACGACAATGATGACAAGAATCAATTGACGAATGGACCTGACACCCACACTTTGCAATGTGACGATCCATACGGGTATCAAAACATCATCAATGAGTACTCGATCCTAAAGTCACTCAATCTTCAAGTCACTTCGTTCCTTCTTCGTTGTTGATTTCATTTGTTTCACTTTATTCTTTGCAATTGTTCATCTCTGTTTTTTACACCCTAATGATTCTCTTCATCCATTACATGTGTGTCGATGGTCTTGACTATCTTTTGTTTGAAATACATAAATTTCTATCATACTTCTGAAAATACTTTTTACTTACGCTTGCAAAGAGCCATTGCGTTTACAACTAGTTTTGCAGATCAATCATGTAGCAATGACATTGACAAAATTCTGATTCTTGAGAAGTACCCTTGTCCATTGACTCCAAACGTCAAACATCAATTGTTCGACATATTTGGCACATTCATCACCAAAACCAGCGTTCGTTGTCAACGTCAAGAGCAGTAGACAACGAGTATGTTAAAGGCAAGCGAGACCATATATTAGATGATGGTAAATGACATAGAATCTCAAATATTACAAGTCTTAGGGGACGCATCATAGAGTCAAGAATTGAGGAGCTACAACGAGAACAAATCATCGGTATTCCATGACCAGTCACCGATGCTACTAAAACTCATCATCACGACACTTAAACAATTTCTAATTATACAATTATTTCTCGTATTATTGATCCCTTATGAATTATTTGTTGCTAATGTTTGAACGATTCGTTGTGCTTCTAATCTATTTTACATGTTTATATTGGTCCTCACAAGCACTACTAACTTGGTTATCACAAGAACATTCGTTGTTGTACCCTTTCTTTCGCAGAGCTAATGACCGACGACACGATGACGACGTGACGCTTGTCTCCAAACGACGTAACGCTTATCTCCAAACGACGTGACACTTGTCTCCAAACGATGTGACGTCTGTCACCAGATCGACGACACGACGCCCGTCAAAAGAGGACGCGACGTTTGTCTCGAAACGACGCGACGCCTGCCTCCAGACGACGAGACGCTAGTCAGACGACGACGCGACGCGTATCTATACACGATATAATGCTTGTCACCAGAGGACACGATGATAGTCGCTTGAACAATGGGAAAACTAGGTCGTTACTAACTCCCCTAATGTCAAATAAAAAACCTAACTATCCACCTAAACTAGTCAAGTGGTAAGTAAGGGTCGAACCACAAGGATCGGGTGTCTCACTAAGATAGAATCACTAAGAGTAAGCTAAATCGAAGAAATGGTCAAGTTTTGGTTGAATTAAATGATTAAAACTATTGGAATCAAATTAGGAAAAGCACTAGGAATGGGAAATCACCACAATCATAATTCACATCCAACAACCAAGTAGAGAAAAAGGGGGTTGACAAGCATTGGGGATATGCAAAGGGAATAAACAAACCTAAACACCTCTAAAATCGTTGTTAGGGAGTTTAGAGTCCTAATTATGGCAACAAAACCTATATTTCGAGGCGTTATCACCTAACTAGGCCAAGTTAAGAATTGAAATCAAACCCAAGTTAATACCAACCAACAAGTGATGTGTAACAACTAATCAATCAATCATGAAGGTCAACCACATAAAAGTAAACCATTAAATGGGCAACAAAGGATCAAAAGATGATGGAGCTCACATCAACTAAGTCACCAATCGACATCAAAGATTGAAATTGCACAAATCCCAAACATAACCAACCCAATAAACTCTACTCATGAAAATAGGATGCAAACAATGATTGGGCTACTCCCAATCCTAGTTAATGAACTACTCACTACCCATTATACTACCAAACATCCTAAACATGGAAATCTAGCTATTAAATCACCGATCAAAAAATAGCAAAAACCAAAAATCAAGACTTTAGAGCAAAAACAAAACCAAATCTAGTGAGCAAACAAGAAGAATCTAAGTAAAGATGAAAACTTTAATCTAGATTAACTACTAAGCATGAAGATTAAACAATGAAAACATGAAACTAACAAAGTAGGATGCATAAAAAAAAACAATGAGAAAGAAAGAAAGGATTGAGAGGATTACTAAGAAAACAAGAAACTTCAAAGAAATTGTCACTTTTTCATTGATTTTAATCTCCAAATTACACATCTTGAGCCAAGTTTTCTCTCTTCTACACTAGTAAGCAAGATTAGGGTTCTAAAAATATGGGATCCTTTCCAAAATAGGGTAGAGGAGTATTTATACCCCCTCTAATTACACAAGTCGTAAAAGAAAAGAAATCCGGAAAAAGGCCCAGCGAACAGAGGCCCGGGCGGGCTAAAACGGGCCCGGGTGGGCTGATAAGAGGAGCCCGGGCGGGCTCCCTGAGTGGCCCAGGCGGTGCAGGGTAGATGGGCCCGGTCTGGTATCCCGGGCGTGCATTAAATTTCCAGGCAGGAGGTAGAAAGTTTGGCCGCTGATGGGCCCGGGCGGGCGACTTGGCCCGGGCGAGCGGTCACATAGCCCGGGCGGGCGACTTTGCTCGGATGGGCTTCTTTGCTCGGGTGGTCCTTGAGCTTCCCGGGCAAGCTTCTTCCTCCTTGCTTCCCCTTTTTGCTCCCCTCTAAGCTTGTAGAAACTTGAGTTCCTACACATCAAATATCAAATAGAAGAGTAGGGGAGGGGGATGCAAATACATGTACACACGTGCTAAGAGAGAGTTAGATAGAAAAAGAGGCGAAATTAAGAGAAAAAGAAACTAAAATAGGAAATAAGTCAAGTAAAATAGCCTTAATACTACCCTAGGAGTGAGATAAATCTCACTCATCATCGCTAAGCACCAGAATGACATAGGGACCAACAATGATCTCACAAACGTGGATTACACGAGTTCCCAAAGCATGGAACATGCATCGAGTCAATAGCGTCACATGGCACCAGTTCACATGATCTACTAGCTATGACGACATAACAACATTCCTAAGGTACTCATTTTTTATTTCTCACATGCATCTACTAAGCACATACAGTTTAACGCCAGATATCGGCAGACACGCTAACGTTCGCTTCATTTATTATGTTTGAACATTACATCATGAGGTAAAAATATACATATGTTCACAACACACATAGACATGCATAGACGCATTTAGACACACATTATATATTTCGATGGTGAAATAATTTATATGTCATGACATCTGTGTTTCAATGTAAATGAAGTTTCGTAACAATGGATAATGCATTGGCTAAGTGACATTAGATGACATAAGTTTGCTATGATGACATACCGACATGCAAAGGTATTTACACCTAAATTCACTAAAGCACCTAGTAAGACCTTTGAGTTTAACATTGTATATCAACAGATGCACCTATGATTATTTCATTTGTTAACTTAAGTTATTGAATTGTATCCTGAGCTAATGCATGCATATGTTCAAACACACAAAGCATCCACACCTACGAAGACATGCATACATGTTTCTTTTATGATGTGTAACCTATGACATAGCATCTGCATCATGATAAAACAAGACGACATCAATTATAAGGCAGCTTGAAAAGAACCTTAATGATTACAACAGAATGACTAACGTTATACTAAGACATTCTGAAGGCTTTGACGTCAGAATCTCATGTTTTGACATCTTGAGTGGCTTCATTTCGCCAGATCTCCCTCGATGATGCTTCAAATGGCCATGTCGCCAGAATTTTTCCTACGACATTGTCTTAAGTGGCCATGTCGCCAGAATTTTTTCTACGACATCGTCTTAAGTGGCCATGTCGCCAGAATTCTTTCTACGACATCTTAAGTGGCCATGTCGCCAGAATTCTTTCCACGACATCTTAAGTGGCCATGTCGCCAGATATCTCCTACTATGTGTTAAATGACATACGATTTGACTTCGTTCTATGTATTCATTATGAGATTCTCTATTGGTTATAGCGCCAGCAAACATACGATGACAATAGAACCAAGGCACCTTGAACGACTCTGACACCAGTGTACGACGCCTATGAAGTAATCCCTTACTAATGTCAGCGTTAGTTGTGACACTAGATCATCTTCAACAACAAACATCACTCATTTACGATACAACAAAGTTTCAAAGTCGCGTTCATATAGTTTCTCTTGCAAGCCAATGACTATGAGATGACGATCAAACAAGATCAAAGACGTCAGCAGGCAGGCCAACGAACAGAAGTCATCAACCGATAGTCACAAGTCGGTAGCAAAGGACGCGAGAAGAATGTTAGACATGGAGCGACACACAAAGACTATTTTCCTAACCTCCGCCGCGCTTCAATTAGGAAAATGGGGGCTATTGTTATGGGCATATTTGGCACGACCCGTTGCGGCGTTCCATGTGAGAAGACTGACGCGCTCGTTGTAAACACGTCAAAAATACCTAAACTACCCAATATAGGGCAAGTAAAGGGTCGAATCCACAAGGACTAAGGAAAGCACCAATAAGTATCGATTTATGATAAGCTAAGCAAACTCTATGTTTTTGAAGATTTATAGATGAAAGGACAATAAGAAAAATGACTTTGGGAAGGGGTATCCACCAATCAACTCATTCACAAACCAAGCAATCACAATGGGAATCAACAATGGGGATCAATTGAGGGGAATTGTTCATCCATTGGTACTCTAACCACTCTCTCGAGCTAGCTAGATTGGCCTAGTCTCTTACCGAAGACCTATTCTCATGGCTAAGGCATTCAACCAAGCATATCCATAAACATGATGAACTTAACAAGCAAACTAAATCCCCTAGGCTAGGTAGTCCCTATTCTCATGGTCCTTCAAGCCTAATAATCGATTTGAGGTAACCCCTTAACTTCATCTCTCGATCCTTCACTAAGGGTACCTAAATAATGCTCCTATGATGGCCAATTATCACACAAACATTCATGAAAATGCCAAATCAATTAACCCAAATTATCCCAAGTCAAAACCAATGTTGGATTTAGAGGTTCATGAACTCATTAATGGCTTCAAACCCTTCCCAAAGAAATAGCTACTCACAAATCATGAAAAATTATAAACTAAAAGACATTAACAACTATTAACATGAACTAAAACAATAATCTAGGATGAACAAGTAAATAGAGTGAGAATGACATGGAAATAAGAAAATAAAGCAATAAAATATGAGAGAGAGTAAGAAATTCTCATTAAAGTTGCAAGGAGTCTTCAAATCTTCAAGTTTCCTTCTTAGATTCTTCAAATTCCAAGCTTTCAACAAGTTGCTCTCACTTCTCTCTCTAGAAGATGAGATTTTCTCTCTCCTAGGGTTCTAAGAATTTCAAATCTCACTTTATTAAAATATATTGTAAATTAGCTTAAGTTAAAATAAGAGGAGTCCCTCTTAAATAGTCATGAGAAATAAAACAGAAAATTACAAAACAACCCCCGCATTAAAGCAAACAAAGTCGCAAAAAAGGTTTCCGGAAAAATGATCCGACCCGGGCGGGTAAGATGACCCGAGCCCTCGGGTGGCCTGACCCGAGTCCTCGGGTCACCTGACCCGGGCGGGTCAGACCAACAGGAGCGAAAATGAGTTTATCGCAGATTGACCCGGGCGGGTCAGTTGACCCGAGCGCTCGGGTCAGTTTTCAGTTTCGTCAGTTTATTTTCAAACGGCCATATCTCACTTGTTTTGCATCGGAATTGAGCTTGTGACCACTTGTTAGAAAGCTATTGAGCCAAACTTTCATCTCCAACTTGAATCGCTCAAAAATGTTTTGTGTGCTGAAAGTTATAGCCATTTGAAGTTGACCCTTGTGCGCAAATCCTTCCAAAACTTCTTATATTTGTCCCCATGAACTCGGTTATGCTTCCTTGAAGCTTCCTTGACCTTCGTCTTCGATCATAATATCCGGGGTTGTGCAAGTATCCTCCAAGCATGCTCCTAAGTCCTGAAATGAAACAAAGCGCCCAAAGAAAGTGCATACGAGGAGGAAAATTTCACAAATTAAGGAGATAGCTAACAAACTAGCCTAAACTAACTCAAAAACAACTATAATACCAACTAAAAGAGATCAAAAAGTAAAGAAATAAACAAGGCATCACGATTGCATTTAGCACATGCAACAAGCTCTTTAAACCCCTAGATCGCTCTAGAGGGCGAGTGGGATCTCGCAAGGGTTTCAAAGAGTTTTCAAACCCACAACTCTAGTTTTTCATCAACCATTTATTCAATCAAATTCAAAATTAATGCCCAAGTCAACTATTAATAAAATGGTTCACAAGCAAAGATAGAGAGCAACTTTCAAAACAACTAATTTCCAAGTGTACTCATAGGTTATGGTAGAGGAAGAAACTAATCAAGATTGCAATAGGACACCTAATTAGACTTTTTACTCGCTCATTAGAGAACACCTAGCTATCCAAAAGACTTAGGGCCCTTCAAGTGTTATAAAAAGCTCAAACCACTAGTCCACCATCCCTAGACACACAAATAGGCCTTAGACTCCACTCTACTCGAAACTTTAGAAAAATAGTACTAAGTGTGGGAGGCATCCACAAATTGACCTCTTTTATTGGAATTCTTCTACTCTTTTTGCTTTTCGTTTTTCTTCACTTTTTTTCATTTTTCACGCCTTTTTTGACTGTTTTTGGCTTTTTATTTTTCCCTTATTATGGGAATTTTTGCTATACAAATGTGAAGTTACTCACTAAAGAGAGACATAAGAACTTGTGGCTTTTTGTGTCACTTATTGGATACAAAGAGAAATAAAAACTAAGTTTCTTATAGAGCTTTTGTTTCGGGACATGATGAGTACATCTAGGGACACAAGGGACCGCAAATTTGAAGCTAAAATTATCCAAGCATGAGCAACTTAGTCAAGATTCAAGACTAGGCATCCAATTGATCATTCATTAGTTTCATTTTGGTAGATTCTAATGCAATCAAGATTAATCAACTCCTAAAACACCTTAACCCATGCTCACACTCTTCCAAAAGAAGCCTCTAAACATATACTCAAAGTCAAAGCAAGGAATCCACATCATATCATTACTAAGCATCTTCCTTGGGCAAGCAAACCAAATTTTTATTTATATCTAATGCTTCTTTTGTTTCTTTTTTTCTTGTTTTTTCAATTCATTCATTTTTTTTTTCATTTTTTTGACTTTGTTTGAACTAGAGGGAAGGAAATCAAAACTCGAAAGAGAAATAAATGAAATGGAAAGAAAGAAGATAATTAATTTTTTTTTTGAAAATGGGAAAAATAAAGAAATAAACTATACACACCTCCCTCAAGCTAGCAAATAGCTACTCCCCCAAGCTAGAATAAAGCATTGTCCTCAATGCTTGAACAAGACGATCAAAGGGAAGGAGGGAGGGAAGAAACATTCAACCAACAAGCATATGTTCCACAAATCATAGAGCATTGAAGAAAGAGCAAAAGGAAGGAAACTACCGGATAGTAGGTGGGTGCAAATACCCGCAAATGACCCAATATCTCCTTTTGTAATCAACTTTCTTCAAAACCATTATCTGCTTTCCATGTACCATTGAGAACGAGTGTTATTCTAATTATGTACCTAAATCAAAAGTAAAGATAAAAAAAAATGAGTAAAATTAAAATAAAAAAATGAAAGCAATAAATCACGGGTTACTTCCCGAGAAAGGCTTATTTAAGGTCTTAAGCTTGACCTTTCTAGTAAATAGCAATTCAAAGATCGCAAGAGTTTGTCAAATGCACTAGCGCACATTTCCATTATTATAGCATATGCAATACTTAAATATAAAGCATGCACAAAATAGAGTGTAATTCTATGCAAAAATTGAGGAGGGGGATGCCTAAAAGAAGTGGAATCAAAAGAAAAATCAAGAAAATAGGAAGAAGAAGACTCAAAATAATAAGAAAATGAACAAAAAGTCGGCAAATTCTCCTCGACAAACTCTTTTTGCTTGGCAATCTCACTCTTTTCCTCAAAAACAACCAAATTGGGTACTTGAATGTCAAAAGAGGCAAGAAACTCATCAAGAGGTGGAGTTTTGAGAGATGAAAATGGATATGAAATGGGAGTAGTGGGAATAATGTCAATCCTTCTTGTAAATGGAATATGAGGGGAAGAGATAGAAACAAAGCTTTCACTAACCACTTCACTCACATCGCAAGACTTAAGAAGGGAGACTTCTTCCACCAATGAGTTATTATCAACAACATTTTTATTATCCATCAAAACTTCAAAATCATCACCAATCACCAAATGAGGTATCTCACCCTCAACTTGACCAAGATTTTCACTCAAGTAAGAAGGGGTAGGAGAGGATGGATTCTCTAAAGCACAAGGAGGGAAGGTAAGGTCCAATCCACTAGATGTAGATACATGAGACTCAAAAAGGGTATGTAGAGACTCATAAACATCCTCACTTTCAACAATATCTTCAATAATGGGCCTTTTCTCCTCAAAAACATGCCCCTCATCGTCACTACTCCAAAAACCATCATCAAGATCATGGGGTTTTTCCAATTGATTTTCATTTTCAATATACCTCGAATCAACATAATCAAACTTGAGAATATCATTTTTGCAACCCCGATTTTTCCCAAGCGAATTCAAACCACTTTTCAATTGTAAAAAGAGATCATCAATGGGTTTGGAGTCAACTTTAGGGAGAGGTTCATAATTGGCACTAGAATTTGCCCCAATAAGATATCGCTCAAGAGTCAGCTCCAATTCGGATTTCGATGATTCAGAATGCAAGGAACCTTGAAAATCAATTTTGGGGGAGGGATTACAATCAAGCATATGAGAATCAATATTGGGGACATGTGACACATCATTGAAATTCATGCACATATTCGAGGAATCATGACAATTTGCATAAAAGTCGGAATCATAAGTGTCCTTAGCTAACCAAAAAAAAAAAATTCCAAGCTTCATCCGAAGATGTCGCTCGAAAATCACCGTTAAACATATTTTCAACAACTCCTCTAGTATGCTCATTTAGTCCCCAATAAGTAATCTTACAAGATTCCTCAATATCATAGCCATGAAACTTTATAAATTCCCCAAGTCTCTCAAAGTAAACCCAAAAAGACTCATTTTCGTATTGAGGAAAAGAAGTATTTGCCATTTTTTTTTTCTAAACAAAAAGAAAGAAAAAAAAACGAAAAAAATATATTCACAAATAGCCTAGACTTATCTAATCAACACGAATCAATGCAAGCCGAAGTCCCCGGCAACGGCGCCAAAATTTGACGCGCTCGTTGTAAACACGTCAAAAATACCTAAACTACCCAATATAGGGCAAGTAAAGGGTCGAATCCACAAGGACTAAGGAAAGCACCAATAAGTATCGATTTATGATAAGCTAAGTAAACTCTATGTTTTTGAAGATTTATAGATGAAAGGACAATAAGAAAAATGGCTTTGGGAAGGGGTATCCACCAATCAACTCATTCACAAACCAAGCAATCACAATGGGAATCAACAATGGGGATCAATTGAGGGGAATTGTTCATCCATTGGTACTCTAACCACTCTCTCGAGCTAGCTAGATTGGCCTAGTCTCTTACCGAAGACCTATTCTCATGGCTAAGGCATTCAACCAAGCATATCCATAAACATGATGAACTTAAACAAGCAAACTAAATCCCCTAGGCTAGGTAGTCCCTATTCTCATGGTCCTTCAAGCCTAATAATCGATTTGAGGCAACCCCTTAACTTCATCTCTCGATCCTTCACTAAGGGTACCTAAATAATGCTCCTATGATGGCCAATTATCACACAAACATTCATGAAAATGCCAAATCAATTAACCCAAATTATCCCAAGTCAAAACCAATGTTGGATTTAGAGGTTCATGAACTCATTAATGGCTTCAAACCCTTCCCAAAGAAATCGCTACTCACAAATCATGAAAAATTATAAACTAAAGGACACTAACAACTATTAACATGAACTAAAACAATAATCTAGGATGAACAAGTAAATAGAGTGAGAATGACATGGAAATAAGAAAATAAAGCAATAAAATATGAGAGAGAGTAAGAAATTCTCATTAAAGTTGCAAGGAGTCTTCAAATCTTCAAGTTTCCTTCTTAGATTCTTCAAATTCCAAGCTTTCAACAAGTTTCTCTCACTTCTCTCTCTAGAAGATGAGATTTTCTCTCTCCTAGGGTTCTAAGAATTTCAAATCTCACTTTATTAAAATATATTGTAAATTAGCTTAAGTTAAAATAAGAGTCCCTCTTAAATAGTCATAAGAAATAAAATAGAAAATTACAAAACAACCCCCGCATTAAAGCAAACAAAGTCGCAAAAAAGGTTTCCGGAAAAATGACCCGACCCGGGCGGGTAAGATGACCCGAGCCCTCGGGTGGCCTGACCCGAGTCCTCGGGTCACCTGACCCGGGCGGGTCAGACCAATAGGAGCGAAAATGAGTTTATCGCAGATTGACCCGGGCGGGTCAGTTGACCCGAGCGCTCGGGTCAGTTTTCAGTTTCGTCAGTTTATTTTCAAACGGCCATATCTCACTCGTTTTGCATCGGAATTGAGCTTGTGACCACTTGTTAGAAAGATATTGAGCCAAACTTTCATCTCCAACTTGAATCATTCAAAAATGTTTTGTGTGCTGAAAGTTATAGCCATTTGAAGTTGACCCTTATGCGCAAATCCTTCCAAAACTTCTTATATTTGTCCCCATGAACTCGGTTATGCTTCCTTGAAGCTTCCTTGACCTTCGTCTTCGATCTTAATATCCGGGGTTGTGCAAGTATCCTCCAAGCATGCTCCTAAGTCCTGAAATGAAACAAAGCGCCCAAAGAAAGTGCATACGAGGAGGAAAATTGCACAAATTAAGGAGATAGCTAACAAACTAGCCTAAACTAACTCAAAAACAACTATAATACCAACTAAAAGAGATCAAAAAGTAAAGCAATAAACAAGGCATGAAAGACGTCGTATGAGAATCCTATTATCACACAACCAACAAGAGAGTATCATGGAAATTAGTTCCTAGAATCAAGGAGGTGGTTACTATCTTCAAGGAATAGCCAAAACAACATTTGGGATGTATCTACAACTATAAGGAGACCACGTTCATTCATATGGCAAAGTCAAAAGAATTTTCTTACTTCATGGGAGTATCCCACGTAAAACTCCACTAACTCCTCTACTATCATACTACTATATAATAACATATGACCACCCTTGAAAAACCATGAAACACATCATGCGAAACAAAAACTACCAACCTATAACTTTCTTCCTTCTTTTTCATACATTGAATGTCATATTCCACTAAGAGCCTAACGCCAAAGCTACTATATTTTATCTCTAGCAACTACAAATACACCATTGACTTCCTCCTGTGTGCTCTAAATTCATACATATCTATATTTACAAAGCAAGGAACATCACGTCGAAGGAGCAGTTCCATAGCAACTCTACCATCGATACAAGTGTCCAAGTGATATGATTGTCTCTCCATATATTATCATTTGTACTCCATTATGTCAATTTGTTAACATTTGTAGTAGCCGTATATTCAGGATAAACAATGTATTTGTATTTACAATGGCTTTAACGCCCGAACCATAGTGGAGTGGTGGTCTCCCGTCCACCCGCGGTTTTTACCCACCTTCATTGGGGTTTTCCGTGTCACCATTTCTTGTCTTCTCTTTCTTTATTTTCACCACTTAAATTCCGTTCTTTATTTTTCTTATCCTAATCTAGTTATCAACGTCCCAACCAATGATCGTCCCTTGTGCGATTTTTGGTATAAACAGTGTCCCCTTCTGAAAATACTAAATTACCCTTAATGATCTAATGGAATAAAAAAATTACAAAAGAAACCAATTTAAGAACCATTTCTCATTTCAACTTGCCATTCTAAATAAGTAAAAATGGTATATGCATCAAATATTTCAATCAAAAATTCAAATGGACAAAATATCTTGACCTTTTTTTTATAAGAGATGATGGTATACACTCACTACCTTTGGTACTCTGTAATTCAGTCAAACCAACTCATTATGTCTATTCTTTTTGTTCAAAATTCATTCACAAAAAATTAATATTAAAATTCACTCACATCCTTTATTAGTTTTTTACATTAGCGAATTAATATATCTAAATTCGTCTAACTATTAATCTTTCACATTTTAGTGTAATCATAATTATAGTACGAATGAAGTATATAATAGAATAACAAGTTTTGAAATTAACGCACACATTGCGTGCATATAATTCTAGTATATATATAAGTCAAGGGTGTAATGGACATTCACAATAGATTTATCTCTATTATACAAGGGAAGGGGGAAGGAAGATGGTGTCCCCTTCTGAAAATACTAAATTACCCTTAATGATCTAATGGAATAAAAAAAATTACAAAAGAAACCAATTTTAGAACCATTTCTCATTTCAACTTGCCATTCTAAATAAGTAAAAATGGTATATGCATCAAATATTTCAATCAAAAAATCAAATGGACAAAATATCTTGACCTTTTTTTTATAAGAGAAGATGGTATACACTCACTACCTTTGGTACTCTTTAATTTAGTCAAACCAACTCATTATGTCTATTCTTTTTGTTCAAAATTCATTCACAAAAAATTAATATTAAAATTCACTCACAACCTTTATTAGTTTTTTACATTAGCGAATTAATATATCTAAATTCGTCTAACTATTAATCTTTCACATTTTAGTGTAATCATAATTATAGTACGAATGAAGTATATAATAGAATAACAAGTTTTGAAATTAACGCACGCATTGCGTGCATATAATTCTAGTATATATATAAGTCAAGGGTGTAATGGACATTCACAATAGATTTATTTATAACATATTTGAGGATAGACAAGCATTTTTATAATGTCGTGGACATTATGATGAGACTTTTATTAGAAATTCAATTCACCTATTAATTCATTACCATTTCACTAGAAAGAATTATTACCATTATCGCCATTTACTATCATTTTTTTTAGGATTTTTTAACTAGAATAATACAAACTTTTGCTTGTTCTCTCGCAATAATACAAACTTTTGATTATTTTTGAATAATACAAACTTTACATCAAAATTCCTTCAGTAGAGTATGACCGGTTCTTAACTTGTTGTAGGAGGTCACTAGCTGACGTGGCACTGATCAGGCCACGTGTTGTTATTTCATTGGTTGTTTTTAAAAAAAAAATTAAAAAACAAAAAAAGACTTTTTCCTCCCTCCCCTCCACTGATCTCTTTCCCCCTTCCCCACCATGGCTGCCCAGTGACGCCGGTGCTCACCGTGCGGCGCATCACCGGACTCGAGGCCCGGTGTCGCCGGAAATTCCATCATCTCTTCAAATTCATGTCTTCCCCTTTCTTCCTCAATGATCAAATTCAAGCTCCCATCTTTCTGTTTAATTTGACATTTCAATGGCAACCCTCCTCATTTCTCCACCTTCCCCAACATGGGTCTCAAAAAAAATTCAAAATTCATCTCAAATGCTTTCATCTTTCCCCATTTTCTCTCTCCTCCTTCAAACCCTTTAAATCCAGTAATAATCGCTTCTCTTTGCAAGATGACAAAGATTATTAAGGTACTATACTCCACATTTCTCTTCTTTCTCTCTCTTGTTTTTATGGGGTTTTTGTTTATGTGTCACAAGATTTAGGTTTTTGCTGCTTGATACGCCCAAGTTATACGTAGTATTTACGTTATTTTGGGTGCACTTTGCTAAGGGTTTGATT
Source organism: Beta corolliflora (assembly GCA_947648045.1). Classification (NCBI taxonomy): domain Eukaryota; kingdom Viridiplantae; phylum Streptophyta; class Magnoliopsida; order Caryophyllales; family Amaranthaceae; genus Beta; species Beta corolliflora. The sequence continues at coordinate 988,835 of CANSZD010001022.1, read as the reverse complement.
GTAATTGTTAACATTCGTGTTTTATTTAACCCTTAGCGGAAGTTCGGAGTTTTGTGAGATAATTTGTGTTAATGTCATGTATTCCGAGCTTTCAAGGTGAAATACATTTGAGCCAAGCAAAGTACCAAGCAGCATCGCAAGCACAGCAGCAAGCCCAAGCCAAGCATGACACAACCAAGCTCCACCAGCCGCATCGCAAGCATGCCCAGCATCGCAAGCCCAAGCACCGCATGCCCAGCAAGCTCGGCAGCATCGCCCAACAGCAGCCATCGCACAGCAATGAGCCTGCCCAGCAGCTCGCGGCTCGCGAAGGAGGTCGCGACTCGCGACCCCCTATGCCCAGCCATTTTGTGCGGCAAGACAGCGTACTCTTCGCGACTCGCGATCAGTATCGCGACTCGCGATCAGTATCACGACTCGCGATGCTTAAGTCGGCTTGGGGCCACGTTTTGTGCGGGGTTTAAAAGCTTCCTAAAACCTAATATTTTGGAGAGGAGACCTAAGGGGGCAGCAGCCTCAAGGAGAGGGAGTCTCCAAAACTCCACTCTTCTCTTATTATCTTCTCTTTTTAGTTTTCATTTTCTAGTTTAGTTTTTAGAGATTTCAATTATGGAATTGGCTTATGCTATGCCGATTGTAGCTTGAACTGTTCTTGAACGAGATTAACATGAAGCTTCAAGCATTATTGTGAGATCTTTCCTCTCTATTTAGTTTCTTTGATTATGGTTTAATTTCTATGATTGTTTTCTATGGTTTTTGCATAATTATGCTAGGAACGTTACTAGTTTGATTGTGTAATTAATCTAATGCTAGATTTAAGAATAGAATCGGATTGTTTTATTCTTTTATCAATTTGTAGCAAACTAGGGAGTAACTTAGATGCAGATCGTCTTGGTTATTTCTTAGGGAAATTGAATCAACTGTTGAATGTTTATCGCGTGTATGACATTAGCAGGTCTATTGGTTCTCCGTGTTTATTGCTGCTATTGGATTGAACTTAGACGCTGATCGGACTAGGTTATCCTTTAGTTAGGGTTTTATGGTCACGCTGATCGTGCTATTCAACTAAGAATAAGGAGAATGCGAGATTAATTCTCGACAATAGATAATCATGGAAATAATTAGAGTTGAGGTTCAATGATCGATAATGAATTGAAGTGGATGTTAATCGGATTCAAGATCTTTCCATAATTGATTTCTCATCTTATTTATTTGCTAGTTAGTTTTAGTTTGTTTATAAATCTATTTGAAACCCCCCTTGTTATTAGGTTTCTCGGCCCTTAGCTTAATCTAGGTATTGGATCCCGCTAAATATAAAACTCGTCCCTGTTTCCCTGTGGATACGACCCCTACTTCCATTATACTTACTTAGTGTGCATGAGAGTAGGAGAAATTTATCTTTGGTTAGGCGTACACGGCAAACGCCTACTACCACTGCTCTTGAACTAACATTGAAATTTGTTTTGCCTTTTTGACTTCTATGCTGTTAAGATTGAAGTCTGTTGAAACTCAACACATTAGTTGCTTTATTTTGGTAACAAATTACTCGATCAAATAATTCCTCCTTCTCAAATAATCTTCACACTTCTTTTTTTCTCAGAATAATTTCTGGGTTTTTAATTTTGGAAGGTTTAAACATGGCTACGAAAGCACCACCTATGACAGGTTTTCGGTTGGCCGCATCGGCGTCAACTACGCAAATCGGCCGCTTCTCAAACACTTTCTCGTTGTTGAGCTAACATTGAAAGATCGGATTGATGCGACGATTCCGCTCGCTTCGTATTCGGGTGATAAGAGGTATTGGCGGTGATAATGGGGTGGCTGGGATTGGTGTATTTCGGGGTGGGGTGGTCGGGCTTGGTGTATTTCGGGGTGAGGGAGTGGAGGGGATGGTTTTCGAGGTGGGGTGGCAGTGGGGTGGAGGAGATGCCGGGGCCGGGGGGTAGTTAAGGTGGGTGGTGGGTAGGACGTGGGAAGGTGGCCATGTCCGGTGGGTCTCTCGGGGGTGGTTTCGGTGGTGGTCATGGGGGTGGGGGAGGGCCGAGGTGGTTCAAGTGGGTGGGGTGGGGGGGGTTAGGGAGAGGAGGGAGAAAGAAGAAAGATCATTTTGTAATTTCTTTTACCTGTTTTACAGGTTACAAGTCAACTTGACCTACTGGAGGAATTTTGATGTAAAGTTTGTATTATTAAAAAATAATCAAAAGTTTGTATTATTGCGAGAGAACGGGCAAAAGTTTGTATTATTGTAGTTAAAAAATCCTTTTTTTTATTGGGAAAATATTAACAATATGTTGTTAACCATTTACTACCATTTATTAAATAGGCCATGAATTAATCCTCGTTGCTGATGGAAAATCCTCTGCCCCCTCCTTATGAAAAAACTCATTCAATTGAAGAAAGTGATCAACTGAATCGTTCAAAAAAGAAACCAAAACGTAAGATCACTCATTTGATCTTTGGGAACTCCACTGAAGCTGGGAATTCCAGTACCGCCAAAGAGGGAGATGCTATCTCTAAGATGGATTTTGAAGCAACTAGGGTTCCCCAAACTCTCAATCATCCAATTCAGTCTAATCCTCCCTCTTTTAGGGACAAAATTCGGGGGAATAACAACAAGAAATCCATCCTTCCAAGAGTTCATCTCAGTGGCTGACGATGATAATGTGTCGGATGATGACACACTCCCTGATGAATTCGTCGAAGATGAACGTTGCCCTGCTATTTTACTTTCCAAAGAAGAGAAGAAACAAATGAGGAGGCCCTGGAGAAACGCTTTGATAATAAAAATGTTCGATGGTAAATTAGGCTATATGGGTCTAATGCGCAGGTTAAAGAAGAAATGGGCTATCAAAGGTGAATTAGCTTTAACCGACATTGGGTGCCATTACTTCATAGCTCGCTTCACAAATGAAGATGATTATCACTATGTGCTCACACAAGGCCCCTGGCTCATTGATGATAATTATCTGACAATAAGAAAGTGGATACCAAATTTCATCCCTGATGAAAACCCTATCAAAGTGATAACTGCTTGGGTGCGAATCCCAAATCTAGCAGTAGAGTATTTTGATACTCATTTCCTCAGTAAGATTGGAATTAAAATCGGCAAAGTTCTTCGTGTTGATAAAACTACAGCACAAGCCGAAAGAGGTCAGTTCACCCGTCTGAGTGTGGAAATTGATCTTAACAAACCATAGCTTTCAAAATTTTGGCTTAAAGGCAAGGTTTGGAAAATTCAATATGAAGGGATAAAAATTGATTTGCTTCAAGTGTGGACGAATGTGGCATAATGAATTGGATTGTAAAGAGGGAGATGTCATGGTGGAGGACCAAGTTGATGTTGGTGAAATTTCTAGGTTTAATCCTGATCATGCCAACCCACGCCATCAAAAACCCGAGGAACAAGAAGATTTTGGGTCATGGATGTATGTGAAAAAACCCACACACAAACGTAATCCCCGACCTGAGCAACCGTTTCAAGGGAATGGGCCACCATCTCAAGGTGGTGCGCGGAATATCCACAAAGTCAATGGTTTTGAATCAGCGAGATTCAAGGGGGGTGATAGCGAGTTGTTAGGGAGAGGATCAAAATTCTCTATCCTAGAAGAAACTCAAGATAAGCAAATTGAGAATATTCAGGAAGATTTATCCAATAACGTGGTTGAAGATATTACTTACCCCACCATAGATTTAAATGAATCCTCTCAAAAAAGATTAGAGAAAGAAGATATTCTTCCAACCTTTAATTTAGGAAGCAAATCTCCTAATTTCCAAAAGTCCAAATCTTCAAAGAATTCTACCAAAACCTACCAAGAAAAAAAGAAGGCTACCACGGCTAGTAATCCTACTGCTCTCAAAGAACTAAATTCAATTTCTATCCCTAAACCTAATGCAACACACACTTTAAGCCAGTTCCAAGGAAAAGAAAACGTTAAAAATTTCAATCAATCTATTCCTCCACAAACTGAGCCAAACACCAATTTTCTTGAGAAGCCACTAGAGGCAACTCTAAGCCACCACAATGATGTCTCCATGGTCCCCTCGTATTTCCAATGTGATCCAACTATCAATTCCCCCGGAGAAGACACTGTTTCTCAATCATGTGATGGAGAAACCTTACCTTTACATAACAGACCCCCTGACTCATGTATTGGAAGTGAGAATTGACTCGTGGTTGGAGCCGATATCGAATCCGAGAGAGTTAGTGATTACTCTACTCATACCCAATGAGGTTCAACGTTTGATGCGTCTCATTAGTCAAGCCTATATGACTACACTATCTCATATACCTGTTTCCATGACTATTCAAACTCCAAATTTTGTGTCGGATTCCCTTGCGATCTCTTGCATGGTCTGGAATGTCCAGGGTGCAGGAAGTAGAAGTTTTTTATCGGTCCTCAAAGAAATAGTTCGTATGCATAAACCGAATGTAATTGCTTTGGTGGAAACTCACATGGGGGGTAATCAAGCGCTGTCTATCTCCTCTATGTTGGGCTATGCAGGGCATACTCGAGTGGATGCAGTTGGCTTCTCTGGTGGCATCTGGATTTTTTGGAAGCCTGATTTAGTGATGGTTGAACCCATAATTAAACAGGAACAACATATCACTATGGACATAAAGAGGGTAGGGGCAACACCGTGGTATTTCACGGCTGTATATGCTAGCCCAAACCCGACCAAACGTCGTGAGTTATGGCAGGAGTTACGTGAGTTTGCGTGCTCTCACAACAAACCTTGGTTAATTGCCGACGACTTCAATGACACTCGTTACACATCTGAAAGAAGTAGCGCTTGTGAAGAGACGACCAGACGAGCAGCCAAGTTTAATGAGTGGATTCATGACATGGAACTAATTGAAGTGGAATTTTCTGGAGCCAGCCACACCTGGTCTCGTGGTTTAAGTCCGGAAACGCGCAAAAGTGCACGCCTGGATCGAGCATTATGCAATGGTGAGTGGGGTTTTCGTTTTAATAATGCAAAAGTTAAACATCTCCCTGCCCTACTCTCGGATCATTGTCCCATATTTATTTCCCCTAATGGTTTTTTGCCCTTGCACAATATTAATAAACCATTTAAATTTCAAGCTGCTTGGCTAAAACATGAAGAATTTAAGGACTTTGTGGGATCTAAGTGGGACAGTGATAGTCCGTTAGTCCCTGCACTTTCTAAACTGGCTAATGACCTTCAACAGTGGAACCGTGTAGTTTTTGGCAACATCTTCCATCAAAAACGTTCCCTTATGGCTAGAATTACAGGTATTCAAAAAATTCTTGTGAACCGAGTTGATCGAGGTCTAATGAAATTAGAAAAGAAGTTACGGCGTGAACTGGATGACATCCTTGATCGTGAAGAAACTTTGTGGTATCAAAAATCTAGGATTGAATGGATAAAAAATGGGGACAGGAACACAACTTTTTTTCATCTTAGTACCATTATTCGCAGGTGGCGTAACAAAGTGGGTGCTATAAAAAACAATGAAGGTGAATGGCTGCATAATACTGAGAGTATCAAGAACCATGTAGTCTCGTATTTCTCGAATTTGTTTATGGCTGATGAGGAACCTGATTGTTTCGAAGTACCTCAGGACGTTTTTCCCGAGTTATCTAACCAAGACTGGGCTGCTCTTTGTAAACCTTTCAATAAGGTTGACATAGACGAGGTACTAAAGGGTATGGGTTCTTTAAAGGCGCCTGGGCCTGACGGGTTTCAAGCCATTTTCTATCAAAAAAATTGGGAGACAGTTGCGAATAGCGTGTATAGTATGGTCATTCCAGTACTTGAGGGCAAAGGTCTTCCAGAGCACATCAATGAGACTAATATTGTTCTTCTCCCCAAAATTGATAACCCGGAGCTAGCTTCGCAGTTTCGTCCCATAGGACTCTGCAATGTTGCTTACAAGATTATTTCGAAGGTGTTAGTGAATCGGATTAAACCTTTCCTTCCTACACTAATATCTAATACTCAAGCAAGCTTTGTTCCTGGTCGACAAATAACGGACAATATTGTTATTGTTCAGGAAGTTCTTCATACGATGCAGAGAAAACAAGGTTTAAAAGGGTACATGGCACTGAAAATAGATTTTGAAAAAGCGTATGACCGATTGAGATGGTCCTTTATTATGGATACTCTCCTGCAAATGAACCTCCCTCTTCTTCTGGTGAATGTCATAATGGAATGCGTTACTTCAGCTTCTCTCCAAGTGCTTTGGAATGGCGAACCTTCACAGAATTTTAAGCCCAGCAGGGGTATCCACCAAGGTGATCCTTTATCACCTTATTTATTCGTAATGTGTATGAAGAGACATTTTCAAACCATTGAAGAGTCAATTGTGGCTAAAAAATGGAAACCTATACGAGCTAGCAGGGATGGGCCCCTTCTGTCCAACCTTTTTTTCGCTGACGACATAATCTTGTTTGCGGAAGCCAGCATCGAACAGGCCCATAGTATCCATGATTGTTTAAATAGGTTCTGCAAAACCTCGGGGCAGCGAGTTAGTCTCGCTAAGTCTCGAGTTTTTTATTCCAAGAATGTGCCTGCTCATATGCAGGTTGAGATTTCAGATGCTCTTGAGATGGCGCCAACTTCGGATTTGGGTATGTATCTTGGCATGCCTACTCTCACAAGCCGTGTCACCAAGGATACTTTCAGTCATCTTTACGAGAAAATTGACAGAAGATTAGCAGGGTGGAAGACCAAATACTTGTCTCTTGCAGGAAGAATTACTCTTGCTAAATCTACTATCAATACCATTGCAAACTATTCGATGCAAACTGCGAAAATTCCCAGGAGCATTTGTGATAAAATTGATAAAAAAAACAAGAAACTTTGTTTGGGGAGGAACGGAGGATAAGAGTGGCACACATCTCTTAGCGTGGGAAATTTTACAAAAACCTGTTCAACATGGAGGGCTGGGCCTTAGATCTGCACGCCAACTTAATGGAGCTTTTTTGACGAAACTTGGGTGGCGTTTACTAGCTGAACCAAATGCTCTATGGGCGAGAGTATTACGAGCTAAATATTGTAAAGGTAGGTGTGACATCGATATGTTCGTGCCCAAACCCAGTGCATCTAATGTTTGGCAAGGAATCACCGAAAATTCAAAGACTCTTTGTGAAGGTACTAGGATGGCAGTTGGTAATGGGCATAAGACACTATTTTGGGATCATAAGTGGGCTACGTCCAAGCCACTTAGTGATCTTGCGCTGCAACCTATACCTGAAGATTTAGAAGGGGCAACGATAGCAGAGTTATGGGACCCCAATGATGGTTGGAATTGGGATACTATATCCCCGTTTTTGCACCAAGACACTCTCAAACTGATTCAAGCGTATGAGCTTAAGAACGATCCAGAGGTAGCTGACTTGGTTTACTGGCAGAATGCAAAAAAAGGAAAATTTACCATTCGTTCAGCCCTGAGCATCATGAGACACGAAAGTGATGTGCTTGATGAAAGGTGTTGGGAGGCAATCTGGAATGCCCCAGTGCAACAACGAATCAGGGCCTTTTTATGGCTCGCCTGCCATGACAGGATTCTTGGAAACCTGAATCGAGTTCGGCGTAGAATGATTGATGATCCTAAGTGTTATATTTGTGGGCACGTAGAAGAGTCGACTCTCCACATCCTTAGAGATTGTCCTGCAGCTCGGGTTGTGTGGCGTAAAGTTGATGGTCCTGCCAGGTATGTTAATTTCTACCACACCAATCTTAAGGATTGGATTGAGGAAAATGTGAGCAAAATCTCTGATATCATTGATGAGAATTGGCACACAACTTTTGGAGTAACTCTTTGGTGGATATGGAAATGGCGCAATGCCTTTGTCTTTGAAAGAAGTAACGAGATCCCTGTAGATATTGGTGGTTTCCTTCAAATACGCTTTAATGAAGCTAGGAAAGACTGGGAAGAAGCTGGATTAGATCATGCTCGCAAAGTTTTGAAGGTGGAAGAATTCATTAGATGGCAGCACCCCCCCTCTGAGTGGTATGTGTTAAATTGTGATGGGGCTGCCAAAGGGGCCCCAGGTCCAGCAGGCGGTGGTATAATTATACGAGATTGTGCGGGGGCTTTCATCTCAGGTGCGTCCCTTAACTTCGGAGCTTGTGTGGCTCTAAAGGCAGAGGTCATGGCTTTAATGAAGGGATTGGAGTTGGCTCGTCAGCTTCAAATTCGTAAGCTGGAAGTACAACTGGACAGTGTGACTTGCATTCAATTCTTGAACAATAACGCAAGGGTGCCTGGGGAGTATATTCATGATGTTGTGCATTGTCGCAAGATGTTAATGGAAGAAGATTGGGAGGTTAAAGTTGTTCATGTATCGGGAGGGAAACCGTGCGGCGAATTGGCTTGCCAATAAGGGAGTCGCTCAACTTTCTAGAATCTTTTTCATTGATAGTGTTCCAATAGATCTTAGTAGGATTATGGAGGAAGATGTTAGAGGCGTGGCTTGGCCACGCCAAGTTCTTCCTGCTTAGCTTTTCGTTTTTGTTTTGTAGTTCCTTGTTTTAGTTTCTTTGTATTTTATTATGTCTTGGCTGGAGCCTCTTTTGAATCAAAAAAAAAAAAAAAATAGGCCATGAAATATCATTGTTTTTTTTTTTTGAAAAAGAAACGGGGAAACCTTAAATTTTTAAAAAAATAAGTATGTTCACCTAGAGCATTACAGTGGCTATTGCTAGCAAAGTAAGTTGCTCGCCAATGTCCAATCCCTGATTTATCTTTATTTTGGAAAATTTGTCGGAAACAACCTTTTATAATTAGCTTTTTGTGTGAAACAACCTTATAATATTTTTAAAGAGAAACCTTAAACATATAAAACTTTGTCAGAAGAAACTTGATGACGTCTTTCCGGCGTTGACCAATATTTTCCGGCATTGACTTAATTAAAAATTTGATAGCAACAACCTTTTATAATAGCTTTTTTGTCAGAAACATCCTTTTATAATTTTTTTTTTCAAGTTATAACCTTATACTAACTTTTTTAGCGACATGAAACCTCACCTAATTTTTCAGTGTTGACTGAGCCATTTTCGACGTGGACCGCGCTTGTATTGATGGGCAATACTTGAATTTGGTTGACTTGAGATACGTAATACTTGAATTGCAAAACCAAGAAATTTTTGGATGATTTGGATAAGAGAAGCTAAAAAAAAGGGATTTCACAAATAGCAAAGAGAGAACGAAGCAGGTTAGTTTGTATGGTGACTGGAAAAAGGGGTGAAAATTAAAAAAAAAGCGGTTAAGTGCCACTCTCATTGGTCAATATTGGAAATAGTTTGGTCAACGTCTGGAAACTAGGTAAGGTTGATCTCACAGAAAAAATTTAGTTTAAGGTTTTAATTTGCAAACAAATTTATAAAAGGTTGCATCTGACAAATAAGGAATTATAAAAGGTTGCTTCTCGCAAATTTTCTGAATCATTAACCGAGTCAATGCCGGAAAATATAGGTGAACGCCGGAATGGCGTCATTAGGTTTCTTCTGACAAAGTTTTTACATTCAAGGTTTCTCTTAACAAAAAAAATTTAAAAGATTGTTTCTGACCTAAAGTTGCTTATATAAGATTGTTTCTGATAAATTTTCCTTTCCTTTTTGATGATTTGATCTATACACTAAATATTTGGACACTCATTTTACTCTGACTCTCTAAGCATCGTTCGTGATTTACATATAAGAAAAAACATAATATTTAGTGGATATTACTTAACTTTAGTTGGTAACTTTTATGAAGGTAATACTCAAGACTTTAATTTAGATCGAATCAACTCTACATTAATGCCCTTAGTCATTCTTTAACTCCAAAAAAGATATACTTAAGCATGTGGGATCTTATTGCAGTTGTCTAAACATATATATCAACTTTTTGGAATTTTTCACTTATATTTAAAAAAAATATGGTAATAATTTTGCATTGTCCAACCTAATAACCGATCGGTGTAGAATATTAACAAAGGGATGTGTATGGGAATAATAATGACGCCAAATATAGCGTTCTATATTCCCCATTACTTTAATAATAATATACCGGCCCAATACGAGTATGATCATTCCTCTATTAGGATTAACTCGTTATATGGCCCATAGGCCCTAAGCGGCTCATTTACTCCGTTTAACCTAACAAGTCACTATTATAAATACCCAACTAAAGGTCAAGGTAAAGGGATCTCTCTCCACTCTCTACAAATTACCCTACTTTCTCTATGATATTTATCCATCTTTGGGTACTGACTTGAGCGTCGGAGGCTCCGCCATGGGGACCCCACCCCATGTTTGGAGTTCATCTTGCAGGCACATCTTACAGGCGAGGTTCAAGGACTATTATACATGGCTGCCCTGCAATATCCGGTACCCTCTTGTTCAATATCGAAACAATTGGCGCTAGAAGGAGGGGCAATAATTAACTATTGCTCCGGAACCTCAGGGAGAAATAACAGGGGAGATTAGTGGACGATGATACGTTGAATACATGCTCATCTATGTGAAATTCTCACGCTAGTAATTAATTACATTTTTAACTAATCAGAATCAACAATTCTAAAGAATTAGAAAATCGGGAAACTCGATAATCATCACCATAACCGGTAAAATCTACGCTCTTCCTAAGAAAGAAGCGAAGTATTGGTTAATTATTTAATCAAAATACCCGATCACCAATTGAAATGGGATAGAAATCCATGGGATAATGCGCTTAAAGTGGAGCTCTTCACCTACTTCACAATTCACAAACAAATGAGTATCTCTACATCTGCTTGGTTTCGCTACCTCATCAAGATTTCAAGATGATTTATTGCTTCAAGTTTTATAGCAACAACACACTTCATGTCAGCAGTAGTGGCTCCGGTATTTTCTGCACTTTTTCATCGAGTCACTAATGCCAGATTTTCAATGGCTTCTATCGAGAGCAAGAATCACAACCTTCACAAACAGAGGGCAAGAATCCAATGGAAAGATAAGTTCTCTATTTGTGCCATTATTTTTAGATATACATCTTATAACTTGAATTTGTGTGCAATGACTTGAGTATTGGTCTGCATTGGTTGAGTTTGTTGTAACTTTACATCAAACGAATATACCTTATCAATTTGGGTAAAATTTATCATTCTATCTCATATAGGAAAGCACACCTGAATAATGCACACAAAGTGTTCGACGATATGCGTCAATGAAATCAGACTGTTCCTCAATTGGACTCCAACGGTGAGGCATCCAAATAATTATTACCTGGCAGGGAAATTCTTCAACTCATGAAACAAATGCAAGTCTGCATATTTTGTGGAGATCGAGCAGACCTGATTTCTTCCCTCCATCAGACGAAAATAAGCTAAGTCTTTTATCTCTATCATTGTTGAGATTTAGCTAATTAACACTCAAATGTCAAAAAATTAGTTGAATTTGGTGAAAGTTCTCATGCGCTTAACACAAACTGTGAACACTAAGCAGACATGACTGAGCCTCTCTTATGGCATATTGGTATTTAGCATAATGCATGCCAAGTGTTTGACAAAATGTTTCAGTAAACTCAAAGCTTTTAATAGTATTTTTCTCTTTTGTGAACCAACGCAATGCACTTTAAGTGCTTGATAAAACGCCTCTTGAGTAATGAAACTATTAAATTTATTGACATTAGTGGAAATTGACATCATATGATTTTTAAGCTTCTACTTGTATACAAGTAGATATCATACCATAGTCCATACTATGAAGTGCTCTGGCTAAGACAGGAGATGAATTTGCTTGGGCACCTCATTGGATTCTTTCTACTAAAGATCGAGCACTCGACAAGAATTAAAGACCTTGCTGCGCACCATGCCTCGCAGACCCATGCTTTGGACTATGGCTCAAGAACCTCATGTACGTACAATGGTGGGCGTACTCCACTTCTTTTAATAAAAAGAATAAGGAGCAAAAAAGTAAGGGTGAGGTTGCAATCACAAGATGAAACCAACTCAATATCACCAAACATGTCTTCATCTTCAAAGACTAAGCTAAGTATTTTTATCCTTACAAGTCAACGGATCATCACATTCTATCTATATGCCCGAGATTGTTGGATGTTGCCATGAATTGATAAATATTGTGTGTTACATGCTTTGATTGTGATCATTATCTGAATTTGAGCTTAATTTAATTACCAATGCGATGTACACAAGCACATATCGCAATGCATTCAAATATTTGACAAAATGCCTCATTGAAGTCGAAATGTTAGATGCTCCGGGGTTTCCCATTCTTGAGCTAATGTTGTGCACTCGCGGTGCTTGATAGAATGTATTGAGTTTTACAGCTATACAATGCTATCATTCTGTGATCATGATTGTTGTACTATTACAAGCAAATACCAGATTCAGCCAGAAACTCCAACTAATTGGGTCATGTGCCCAACTTCTCTCTAAGCGAGACCTTATTTGTGGACAAGAATCAAGTGGAAGAAAATATTTTCGTAACATGGCTTGCGTACCTTATTGCGGACCTTATTTGGAGTTATAATGCCAATGTGCAGGCACCTCCCACATATCTGTATCTTCCTTTTGAGTTCAAGACTCACATACTATAATGCTTATTATTTGGGCAAATCATGCTGAACTGAGTATGATGGGGACATCTATCAACAGAGTCGAAGTTGCGAGACCAAGTTCCTTGACGGTCAATGACCTACGTGGATCTGCCATCAAGAGAAACTTAAGCGAAGCAAAACAAAGTTCATTGACCGTCAATGACCTACGTGGATCTGCCGTCAAGAGAAACTTAAGTGAAGCAAAACAAAGTTCCTTGACGGTTAATGACCTACGTGGATCAGCCGTCAAGAGAAACTTAAGCGAAGCAAAACAGAGTTCCTTGACGGTCAATGACCTACGTGGATCTGCCGTCAAGAGAAACTAAAGCGAAGCAAGACAAAGTTCTTTATTTGGTCCAAATGCAAAGCAAGAGATATTATCAAGCTCATGATTTCTTGAAGCTATGCTCTTTATTTAAGATGAAGTATGGTCCACGTATTTCGGTAAGGGGGAGATCACGACTCAACTTCTCCCGTTAGAGGAGCGAGCTAAGTCCTTCTTCCTATAACATCTATATGAACACAAATTATGTCTCATTGTAAAATTACCTGCATTTCTCAATCTTTGTCTTATAAATTATTATTCTATGCATTAAAGTAGCCGAATTTAAATTGGGTATAAATAGAGGTCTAAATTGACACAAACTACTCAATAAACATGCTATGCTCACTTGCAAGAACATACCACAAGAGCGTGACTAAGTCCATCTCACAACAAGTGTTTATCAGTTTTGCTTCAATTATGCTTATGTAAAGAGTAATGACTACACCATAGCTGATCCTTATGGCACAAGTAAGGTACCATACATGCTCATATTCATAGCATACTTTGTAAATGTTAGACTATACTACTCTTAAGCTGACACAACTCAAGAGTGGGGGCTAGCGAGTATAAATAATCAGAAAAACGTTAATGATCATAGAAATGTAAAGTTAACAAAGTGACCCAGTTATTAATTGTTTAACTACATTCTTTTCTTTCAAACTAAAAGGAATTTGTCAACTTCCGACAAGGATCCATGTATTGTCAGTTGACCGATTAGCCACTTGTGATTTGAAAAGTAGCAAGTGCAACGGTGCAAGCTCGACACCATGTATTGTCAGCTGACCGATTAGCAACTTGTGACTCAAAAAGAAACCAAGTGCAACGGTACAAACTCGACATTATCTTTGTAACACTAATTGCCGAGATTGTAATATATTATAAAGTCTCAAGGCACATTCTATAACTAAATTATAAAGCATCCAGCTCAAGTTCAATCTCTAATTGAACTTAGACCTGTGGGGCTAGTTGTATGGGAATAATAATGACGCCAAATATAGCGTTCTATATTCCCCATTACTTTAATAATAATATACCGGCCCAATACGAGTATGATCATTCCTCTATTAGGATTAACTCGTTATATGGCCCATAGGCCCTAAGCGGCTCATTTACTCCGTTTAACCTAACAAGTCACTATTATAAATACCCAACTAAAGGTCAAGGTAAAGGGATCTCTCTCCACTCTCTACAAATTACCCTACTTTGTCTATGATATTTATCCATCTTTGGGTACTGACTTGAGCGTCGGAGGCTCCGCCATGGGGACCCCACCCCATGTTTGGAGTTCATCTTGCAGGCACATCTTACAGGCGAGGTTCAAGGACTATTATACATGGCTGCCTTGCAATATCCGGTACCCTCTTGTTCAATATCGAAACAGGATGTAGTACTTTGTAACTCCATTTTCCATGGCAAAAATATTTTTATGCACTTGACTATCAAATTTTAGTTGTTAAATAGAACTAGCTTCGTTTTTTTAGATTTTTTTTTTGATAATTCGAGTCTCTATTTTATTTTGGCACTAAGGCCCAATGATCAAAGGATCCAAATTTAATACAGAATCAATAGCCACATTTCTCATGCTAGTCCAGTTGAGACATACAAAAATTGAAACAACTGAGACTCATACGGGCAATCTGACCATCACTGCATGTAGATCCTTAGAAGCATCAGCATACCCAAGGCCCTAGAGCCACGCCAAGAACTCAGCATCCCTAGTCCGTCCTCGTTTTTTTAGATGTAACTAGTATTTTGACCCGGGCGATGCCTCGAGTCAGTTACAATAAACAAATATGTTTAAATTTCATAATTTATTTTGCCACTTTTTGTATTTTTTGTCCATTAATAAATTGAGAAATTTACGTTATGACTCATGACGTGATAAGTAAAAAGATTTGAAAGATTTAAGTTTGAAAATAATAGCTTAAAAGGAATTGTGGTAAGAGAATATGACATCAATAGTCTCTCGTTAGTTACGTAATAAGAGTGTTAGAGATGTATATACTTGTTTAAGTCTTTTTAGTCAAGAATATTTATTATAGGCTTTATCATATTTTATTTCAAACATTAGACACTAAAGTCATAGTGTATTGATGGTTAAACTCTTACTTTTCATTTCAAAGGTCACGTGTTCGAGACCTTGCAATTACGCAATTTTTTATTATTGAGGAGTATACATGGACTTAAGGCATTTGCATCAGAAGTTTGAGGAGAGTGCCACGTGGCACATAGACTTCTTCAGGCACGGCTTTTAATATATTTGTATAGATATTTGATTTTGTTATTAATTCGCTCACCAAAAAGGTAAATTTTTTTCTTCTATAACATAACAGAGGAAGTATATAGATATAACTTTTAAAACTGCCAAGCTAAAAGTCTGTTATAGTTAGAGCACCAACAATGGAGAGGATTTCATCTCCTTTTAGCTCTCTCTCTCCTCAAAAAGGAGCTCCTCTCCATTGTACACCAAAGCAAGAGGATCCTCTTAGCAAGAGGATGGAAGGAAACCCTCTTTCTGTAGAGGAAATGGTGCCTCGTCCCGCGTACCGAAGAGGATGATGAACGAGATGCAAAACGAAGCTCCTTCCCCATTGTTTTGCTGTGTTTTGATGGAAATTGTTCAATTCTATTTTTTTTTTCTGCAATGGGCCCACTTGATAGTTGTTTAATGTTTTGGTTGGATATTGTGTTTTTCAAACGGTCACTAATTTTAACGACTATAAAAATAATTTAGGTTCAAAATTTTATATAATAAAATATACAATTGGACATGCTTTATTTTTATCTATAAATAGAGTCCAAATTTGCCATAGTTTGACACACTTATTTTTTACCACATTTTTCTCTTTCTTTACTTACTCTATAATAATCAATTCATTCCCTCTTTAAAAGTTCGATAATTATGGATGACAATACCAAATTACAGAAATAATCCAAACGCCCAAAATGATCCAAACTTCCACCACCATCCAAATAATATTCAGTTTGATCCAAGTATTTTTAACAATCCTCAACTCCAGATGGTGTTGCAATTTTTTAGTAGTCAATCAAGGCAAAATGATGTTCAAATAACACCACAAAATCCTCATTATTCTTCTTCAAACCAAAATGAACTTGATACTTCCCAAAATTTTCCAATGTTTCCCATGTCTCAACATTTTGGTGGTGAACCAATTGAGCATTCTCCAGGAGGGGATGGTAGTAGTAGTAGGACCCCAAATGAAGAAATAAGTTGAGCGCAACATCTAGAAGACATTGATGAAGTTGTTGTTCAATTATTTCCCAAAGGAAGTACCAAAAAGAGGTCTCCGAAGGTGACTTTTAGTATAAAAGAAGATGAAGCTCTTGTCTCTGCTTACATCAACGCAGGTGGAGACGTGGGGAAAGGGACTAATCAATCAATGAAAGTTTTATGGAAAACTATTTTGAAACTTTATGAGGTTGCACGCCATACTAATCCAACCGAGTTGAATGAAAGAACTATAAAATCATTGCAAAATCGTTGGGATCACATTAATCGCACTGTTTCAAGATGGGTCGATGTGTATGGCAATTGTCTAAGAGATAAAAAAAGTGGACAAACAGATGATCAAGATGTGGAGGACATCACTCATGAGAGTTATTCGAAATTGTATCATGGTAATAGATTTAATTTAATGCATGCATGGAAAATCATGAAGACCAGAACAATATGGCAACCCGGTGGTGGTATTCAATGCTCGTCAGAGAGTGGGGGAAGCTCTAAGAGGTCGGAACCATATACACAGACTGAAGAAGTTGGAAATGGTAGACCGGATGGCCAGAAAAAAGCAAAGAGGAAAGCAAAAGAAGCTGCTACTGCTAGTACCATAAACCTTGACTCTTTTCAAGCATCTCTAGAAGACATTAATGATAGAAGGAACAATATAGGAGAACATATGCTAGAACTAATGAAGGAACGAAGGGAAGAGAAGAAAAGGCAAAAACATCAAGAGGCAAAGTTGCGTATGTTAAGTATGTTGATGGCAAAACCCGTTCTCGACGAAGATGACAAGGAATTGTACTTGAAACTTAAGGAGGAGTTTAAGAATATGTATTATTAGTGTTAAGGTGTCTAGATGTGTTGTAATATGTTAAGTATCTTAATGTTTGTTGTTGTTGTCAACCTTTTAAATTAGTGTAAGTGTGTTAAGTATATTTCCTATTTTAGTATGTTAAGTATCTTATTGTTTGTGGGTTATTGTCAGCTTTTCAAGTTATTGGAAGTGTGTTGTTGCATTAATTATTTTGGTTTATATTTACATTTCAAATTCTATTTTTCGTTGTTAAGCTAAATCATATAATTTACTATTGGAGTACTTTACAATTTTTTCATTTAAATTTGTCAAATCATGTCCTATAGCTAAATGATGGTGTTCGTCCCCTACAACTTTTTGCATTGTTTAGTCATATCAAATAATTTACTGATAGTGTAATATTAACTTTTACTTTCCAGCCAATTATCTAAAAAGTGTTCCTGAATCATTTCAAGAGTTGTCCAATATTAACTTTTACTTTCCAGCCAATTATCTGAAAAGTATTCCTGAATCATTTCAAGAGTTGTCCAATATTAACTTTTACATTCCAGCCAATTATCTGAAAAGTGTTCCTGAATCATTTCAGGAGAGGTCATTTCAGGAGTTGTCCAAAATCTTAACTTCTGGAGCATTCAAGATTTTTTTAAAAATTGTGGTTAGAAAAAAAAGGCATGTAAATCATTAACATTCAAATTGTCTATATATTTTGAGATTTACTCAGCACTATCCACACAACAATCTACTAAAAAGCTATTATCCTTTACTTACAAATTCACCTTCAAATATATCTAAATTGAAAATGGATTTTGACAATAATTCTTCTAGTTCAAGTGATGAAATATATGATAACATGATGTTGGATTGGGTTGAAGAGAGTAAGAGTTTGCGACTTACAGAGCAAGCAATAACTTATGCTGTTGCCTCAACCATTCAACAAAACGTCCCAAATAGGTCAAGTAAGAAGAAACGAAGGAAAGTTGTTCCTAGAGATCGTGAGGGGGCTAACGAGAGATTAATTAGGAACTACTTCTGTAACCAGCCGTTGTATGATGAAGGCCAGTTTCGGCGAAGGTTTCGCATGCGAAAGGAGGTTTTCCTTCGCATTGCTAATGCTTTGGCTGCAAGTGACTCCTTCTTCAAATAGAGGCAAGATTCTACTGGGCGATTAGGTGCATCAACTCTACAAAAATGCACTGCGGCAATACGACAATTAGCATATGGTACTTCAGCTGACCAAGTTGACGAATATCTGAAGTTGGGTGCAAGTACGACAAGAGAATGTCTTACCCACTTTGTTAACGGGGTGACTGTTCAATTCTCGAGCGATTACCTAAGAAGGCCCACTGATGAAGATCTTCACCGTCTTTTAAGTGAAGGAGAACGTCGGGGATTTCCCGGGATGATAGGAAGCATTGATTGCATGCATTGGCAGTGGAAAAATTGTCCAGTTGGATGGAAAGGAATGTACCAAGATAGATCTCGAACAACTACTATAATTTTAGAAGCTGTTGCTTCTAGAGATCTTTGGATTTGGCATGCATTTTTTGGGATACCTGGGTCGTGCAACGATATCAACGTACTACAAAGTTCTCCTGTGTTTGATGATATTCTTAATGTTCGAGCACCAAACGTCGCTTATACTGTTAATGGAAACACCTATCATATGGCATATTATCTCACAGACGGGATATATCCAAAGTGGGAAGCATTTGTTGATGCCATAACCGCTCCTCAAACTCCTAAACAAACGATGTTCACCCAGCGACAAGAGAGTGCTAGAATAGATGTGGAGCGTGCCTTTGGGGTGTTACAAGCTCGATTTGCAATAATACGTCAACCAGCACTAGCATGGAGTATCGACCTACTATGGAAAATTACTATGACATGTATTATCATGCATAATATGATAGTGGAAGATGAACGAGATACCTATGCAAATTATCAAGACCCGAGTGAATTTGCCCAAGAACAACCTTCAAATCAAGGTGAATCATCCAGCACCGTTGTTGAGCCATTTACCATCACGAGAGGACGGTATGAGGAAAAAAACCTTCATAACTTTTTCACTGGTAGGGAACATCTTCATGATAGGAATATCCATATGTCTTTAAAGAACGATTTGGTCGATCACATATGGAACATGTACCGTACATCGGCTTTGTGTATTTATAATATTTAAATAGTAATGTATCGTACATCGTGTGTTATTTTATTGTTCGTCAAATGCAATTTATATTTTTTCATTAATTGTGTTAATTTATTTTACGGATTACAAACTTATATAAGCGTTAGTAGTTAAAGATGGCATTAATTAATTTTAATTATACACAGATTAATAATATGAAACATACAATTAAAACTATAATTATCAAAATAAGCTAGAGAATATATTGTGGGGTATGTGTAAAGTAAGAAAGAGGATGTGGAAGATGATCCTCTTTGTTGTAGAAAAACATGTGGAGATGTTAAAAGGAAGAGGATGAGTTAGTGGGAAATGAGGTGGAGGAAAGAGAAAATGAGGTGTCAAAAGGAGAAAAGGAGAGAGAAAATATAAGAGGAAGAGGACATCCTCTCCATTGTTCATGCTCATGTTCTAACTTGGCAGCTTAATAATTATTAGGTTTTTTTTGTCCCAAACTACCTTTAACTTTCATTTTTTTGCGAGAAACTACCTTATAAAAAATTGTTGTCCAAATCTACCTTACTTTTACCATTTTGTTGTTGACAGCTACCTTATACCGGTTTTCGGCGTTGACTTTTTTTAAAGTTCAAAATTGTAGGAGAAAAAAACAATTACCTATGAGGAAATTGCTTGAGATTCGAGGAGACTGAGAGCGTGATTGTTTCAATTTTAGTTTAAGTAGAAGAGGAATTTAATGGTGGATTGGTGGTACAAAGTGTCGACATAGATATGAGAGAGAGAGAGCGCACAGGGAAATGGGGAAAATAGGGCGGGGAAATGAAAAAAGGGTTTGAAGAGGTCAAGTGATATAATGTGACAATAAAAAAAGGGAAAAAACGATCAACCCCCGAAATCGGCATAAGGTTCTTTGTCAACAACAAAATGGTAAAAGTAAGGTAGTTTGGGACAACATATTTTTAATAAGGTAGTTTCTCGCAAAAAACATGAAAGTTAAAGGTAGTTTGGGATAAAAAAATCCTAACTATTAAGTCTAATTCAAGAGGCTTTTGTTCCCGAACGTACACATTTTATCATACACTCGGATGTATAACCGTGAAGAGATTGCACACCCAAGCGCTATCTTTTCTATCATTCTTCATTTGTAATCATCCAAACGAAGAAAATTTAGTATTGACGTGCATATACGCATATGATACACCCCGTGTATGATGAATAGACTCTCCCCAACGAATTTTGATTCACAAACGATTTTTTCATTCTAGAAGGACACTTTTGCCATAATCCACTCCCCAATAAATATTCATATACAATAATTAGTCATTAAATTTTAGTTATTTGAGTTTATACAAAACATAAGCTTTCTCTAGTCCAATACATATTAGTTATTACAAATAGTTGACTCTCTAGATACACTTAAAACTATATCACGAGATCCCAACCACTAATTTGGGATCAAATTCAAATAGTTAAATTCCCAAGTTTAGCAATTATATAGTAATACTATTGGGTACTCCTCTACAAGTAACTCCAGGCTCAGAGCTAGGAGCCATAAGCTCATAAGGGATTACACCAGCGCCACACCTATTTCTAAGGCTAGTATCAGAGTTCCTCCGATCAATCTCTTTCTCTACCCTTCTTATCTCCGACGAGAACTCGAAGAACTTCTCGACAATCTCTGGGTCTCCAGTCCATGTCGAGGGCTGGGCTCGCTCCCCAAGGTACTCCTCATCAGGAGAGTGTGTTGAGAGGGTGTCAATCACCGCGATAAACTTGCTTGACTGTAAGACACTAGGGAGTGCAGAGAGGTAAAACTTTTGCGGATCAGACAAGAAGCTTGCATACTCGGGATCATTCTCATCGGGGATCAAACGACGCATCAAAACAGGGCGGTTTGGGACGTACCCTCCATAAGGGTACTGCCCGAAATTAAGAGCAGCATGCTGGGCCGAGGCTAACCAAACCAAAATAGTGATGATTTTTACAAGGTCATCTGTAGTGTTTAGTTCTGGCCACCAGCTTGCATCACGCACATCAGCATGACCTACATGGACTGCCTCGTAGTACCAAGCCTGAATCTCCCTATCATCGGACACTAGGTTCTTGTCCTTGTAGTAATGGCTCACATAATCTCGAACCCAGTTTTCGATGGCCTCCCAAATTAGTAACCCATCAGCGGCATATGGATAATCCTTAAGCAAAAGCCTCAGTCCATGTGGTTGTGTGCTGTCTGGTACTGCCATTCCTCTGAATAAAGAAAAAAAATCTTAGGCACTGATGTTTAAGATAGGTTAAACCCAGTTCCGACAAGATGGGCTGACCACAATTCACAACTAAAATAAGTTCAAACAAGGGACAATGATTCTGTTATGGGCTAATAAGCTCAAATAAGTTTTGAGAAAAGTTTCAGGTCAATAGAACGAAGAATTAGTAATGCATATACTCTTCCTACCTTCGGATAAGATCAGAAGGGAGGCCTTCCAAGTCAAAACGCCAATCCTTATAGGCAGCCGCACTAATCTCCATGCTATAGCGGCCAGGGGTGAAACAAGCCTCAATAACACCATCCCCATTGATCAAGCTTTGGCGAGCTAGAGCATTGATATGCAATGTGTATCTCATATGCGGCTCCAAGAGCTTGTAAATAGGATGCATATAACTCAACTGCCTGTGAGCTGCTAGGATAAATGGCTCTAATGCTGCATGAGTCCGCAACCTAAGCATTCATTAGATTCGAGTCAGATTTTATAAGTACACGAACTTATAATGAAGTATTTGATTTGTGATTTAAGAGAATAGTAGAGCTTCCAAGATTTGCTTACCAGTGATGAACAAGTTGGTGAACACTAGCATCATTGGCACAGACATGAGCCTTAGCTAGCTGCCAAATCCAGTTACTGGTGGCATCAAGCGCAGGACTCACCACCCTTTTCGAGTTTGGATTGGGTCCAGATGGTGGTAAACTCAGCTCAATGGCGATTGGCTTAAGGGTGCCAAGTGAGGTTAAGAAGAACACAGTTCTAGTTGCATAAGATTTTCGGCCATCTAGAGCATTCAATCGCTCCAAGAATGGAAGAAATGTGTCGTGATAGTCCACGATGAATAGCTTGTTTGCATCCAGAGCCTAAAAAATAAAACAAGTTCCATACCACACCATAAGCCACTGAAACAGAATATATATAAGCTAGACATAATGAAAGTTTATAATATGTTTCTACCTCTTGCACCGACATCCCATCTAGGTAACCGATAATGTGCTCTTCTTTGAGGGCAGATTCTACAGGACCATAAGTAATTGGATCAAGCTTGCTCACTGGTGGAAAAGACTGCATCCTCTCCATGCTAGCAGGGTTAACACCGGCTAAAAATTGTCTTGCAAATTCATCATCTCGCATCCAAGCCAATTTATCCTCTGGATATCAACCAAGCATTAGTTAGCAAAGAGATACTCGCTATAATTAAGGTTCTGTTTGGTTGGACAGAGAACATTATCAATGTAAAATTGTCCATTACAAACATCTTTTACAGAAAAATATAATTGTAGATGTATTGATGAACAGAATCGTTTGGTAAGACTTACTGGCAATTATGACAGGGGTATCAAACTTAAGCAAGCCTTGACTTGTGGTCTGGATTTTGCTGACAACCTGAGGCAGTTTCTTAAGAAGTTCATCATGTAAACCAAGGTTAAGAAGTAACCCTTCACTGAAGAGGCTGTCAAGGTGCTTAAACCCGGTGAAATCGTGCTTAGAGGAAATGTTGGTTGTTAACGATGGTAGCAAATTGTGAAGAACTGCTTTCAGCCTACAGAAAGAGAATGTTCCTGCCTTTGACTCCTCGAATTGTTCGTCTCTAGGAACATATATTGGTAATGGCTTCTCCACACGGCTCTCGATCATGATATCTAAGTTGCATTAGAGAAATCACATTTAGTTGTCCATCCATCACATATAACTTTAAGTTTCATTTAGAGGGTCATATTCTTTATGTTTCAAGTCTTACTAATTGTACCTAGGTATATGCAGTAGAGAACTGATACATCCATCTTTAAGATAGATATTTAGATAGACAAATTGTTCATTCATGCTTTCAGAAGCTATCATGAATTACTAGGACACTATTATACTTCTGTTCTCTTAATTGTTCTAATTTGACTTTTTACATATCCTTAAATATAGAATATTTCCGAGATATGAGCAAGGTGTAACAATAAACAGGATTTCAGAGTTACAAGTGAGCGACCGTCAGTTTATCTTAGAGATTAAAAAAAAAATACGAAGTATATAGGTCGTTTTATTTACAAAACTTGTTCATCTCGGAGATAAACCGGCGATTTCTCACTCATAAGTCAACTATAAGTAATGCATGCTTAATGCTAGAAATTAGAAATTAGACTAACCAGTTTCCATAGGAGGTCTGCCAGTACGACACCGTCTAGGGTATGGAATCTTTTTACCTCCAAGAATTGGACGTGAATATTCTGCTCCTTTATCTGAATTGCCCAAGTCATTATAGACATCATAGTCATAAATCCTGTCCGACATTTTTCTCTCTCCTTTGCTATTACCCCTTATTTCTTTCAACTCCTTCTCTCTCAACGCTCTCAGTCCTGCAGGTGTCTCATGTGGTAGATATGGCTGCACCCACCAACTTAGTAAATTAGATTTTTTTTAAAAAACAAACTTTTTTTTATACATTTTTTTTTTGGTGCAAACTTTTTTACACTTATAATATAAGATAGAGCAGTGGTATTGGGATTTACATGTCCATATAAATAAGATAGAGCAGTGAGTAGTAACACACTACAAATTCCAATGAACAAACGCAATCATAGGCCAAAAATAATTATAAAGTAAAATAAGGGATTTTTTTTTGGGGTTAAGGGTTTATTTAGATACTAGTTTTAAGGGTTTCTTAGATAGTACTCCCTCCGTCCCATAATATAGTGCTTACATTTCATTTTGGGTGTCTCAAAATATTGTGCCTATTTTATTTTATTTTTTATTAATTTTTTATTAGTATAATCTCTTGCATCTTTATAATGCACTTATCTATTCTTCAAAAAGAAAAAAAAATGCATTAATCTATTTTTTTTTATTCGGTAATTAACATAATCAAATATTTACCCAAACTCCCTAAATTGGGAGGTGGGAGCTCCAACCATTGGGCTCCCACATGATTCTCAAAAAAAAAAAAAAAAAAAAAAAAAAAAAAAGTATTAATCTATGATAAAATAAAGAGCTCTGTGTTTTTTGAAAAGAATATCTCTAGTTAATTTAAGTCATAAAAGTATAAGACAATTATGCATACCATTTCCAGACCCTGATAATGGTCGCTATCGAAAGATGTTAGAGCTCATCTTCTGTGAAACGGTCTAACCAAATATTTTTAAATCAAACAAATTATTTTGACTTACTTTTTTTTCCTTAACTTTTGTACTTATGTAACTATTATACTTTGATAGATTATTCTATAGCAATCTAAACATATCAGTTTCTACCTTTTTCTTGTAACTTCTACGAGTGACCATTTACCTAACTGCTAGCCAATTAGCCATCTTCTCTAAGTACTATTTATCAAGATCTCAATAGTAAATTAAATCTCATCCCTAATTTGCAAATTTGTTACTGAAATGATTATAAAGTTAAAAAAAACCACCCCTTTTTCTACTTAATGTGTACAAAAATATTAAAAGTAGCAATAAAAAAAATGTATAACTCATTGTTGTGATTTGTGACGCTTGACATTGGAGGGGAACACTTAGAAAACATGGCAATAAAGTGGGTCTTATGAGTTATGATGAGTCAAAAATCAACATAATATCATGTGGTTAGGAGATTTTTATTAAAGGTGGTCGCAAATTATTACTCATGAAAAGATGAACTTAGTGGTAAAATTATATAATGGTGCCCACAAACCCCAGAAGTATGAAGGATGCTTAATTCTCAAAAAGAAATAAAACGTGACAAAATTGATGCTCTATAGTCTATATCATTATTACCAGTTACCACCAAGGCACCAAAAGCACCACAAAGAGGAATCGGCTAAGCATGTCACATAAAGTAAAAGATTTAAATTATTGCAATCTTTTGATGCCTTTGTTGAATATAGTGACACTAGTCTAAGTACGGTCCTTTTGATTATTTTTTTTGGTGTGAAGAACTCAACTTTGTACAAAATTCCAACTTATACTTCCTAAGTAATTGTACAGAATAACAAATAAAATAGTATTTCTGTCAGAGATTTATACTATTAACTAGTTATTAGGCCCGGGCAATGCCCCGAGCTATTAATATTTTCATGTTAAAAGAGTAACATCTAATGTTGCATAGTTCATTGGTTAGAACTTTATTGTATTAACTTGAGTTCACGTGGTCGAATCTTATACGAAGCATGTTTCTAAATTTTTTAATGTATGTTGATGACATGAAATGAAGCAACTAAAGGGATAGTGCCACGTGGCGTGTAAACTTACTTAAGAACGCTTTTTAATATATTTGTATAGATTTTTGTTTTTCCTATGGTGGAAGATTATTATAATTTATTTTACTCTGGGTATTTTTTTATGGCCTACTTTGAGTTTTAATTTATTTACATTAATGACGATTTATGAGCCCTATTCATTTCAACTTATGAAATATTATTTAATTATATTCCATTATAATCAGTTAAGAAATTATTTTGCATTAATGAAAACAATTTCAGTATAAATAAAAAAATCAGGTGAAATAACACATACATAGTATAGTAATTTAACAAGTTCATGACTAAAAGTACGTTTATAATAGTATTATTGATCAATAATCTGATCAAAATTTAACTTACTTGTTCATATAAAGTCAGCTATGACTAATAATTTTGGACAGAAAGAGTGTTCCCCTACCTAACTCTAATACGCCAACCATTAAGCCATTCAAATGTACTCTGAAGTTGCACCACTCAAAATTCCAAATCTTGGAATTTGGAAATCATAAATCATCTTCCACTCAGAAGACAATTTTGTAAAGTTGTTTTGACATCAAAGTATGAGTATTGTGCATTCTAAGATTGACATAATCAAGAAGAAACCACGTTTATAATTAAAAAAGAATGGAACAATAATCAAAGGATTGAAGAATAATCAAGGGATGATTAATTATTAATGCCACCACTCAACCGTTTTGCAACTTTTGTTGGTTGTATTTGTAAGAGGCTATACAGTAATATAATACCATGACATGGATATATATATTAATGTGTATAGCTGTTACACATGAAAGAAAGAAAGAGACGTGATTCTATGTGCATGTGCAAATGAACATCTTGTCTATTTAATTATATAAGTCTCTCCCATGTATTTAAAGATTAGGTCATGTTCTCTCCAACTGATTTAATCTACCTTAGAGTGATTATTACTGTCGGTCTGTCGCCTAAAATTAATTTTTACTTATTAGTGATTTTTGAGAGGGTAAATGATATCCTAATTAGAAGTATTAATTACCTTATTATGAAAAAATATCCTCTTGGCTTGAATATCTTTGTAAGATTGAACCCAAGAATTGCAAGGGAAGTGAATAGGGCCACATGCAAAACCTTCAATAGTAATACTCTCTAAGAAGAACTCTTGTTGGTGGTTGTTGGTGATTAAGATAGCTCCTGGCACACCAAAATTGGAGTCCACCACAAATTCAGCCAAATAATTCACCCTTTCAGCTTTCAATTTTGATTTTTTTGACCAATCCTTCAATACTGCTTCGCTGCTTTTCTTTGGTCCTCTTGCTCCTAATACGCCAAAAACCATATCATATAATTAATCATATTATATATTTTGAGTTTATGATTTAGGATCCTCTAATACACGCAAGAATAATATATTTGCATGCTTATCCCTTATAAAATAAATTATTTGCATGATCTACCTAAAACATTAATTTAATCTGCTACTTTTTCAGGATACAAAAAGTGAAAATGGATCCGAATATCTGTCACTAATGGCACCTAATGAATTGTGTATGTACTTTTTTTTTTGACAGAGTATGTACGTTCAAATCGTTCAATTATGTCATGCCATAAAATTATAATTTTTGTTGGACCCAAAGAAGAAAGTGTAAGTTCTTTTTACCTTCATCACATACGTAAAGGGAAAAGCTAAGGTTTAATGTAATAGCTCAAATAATACTATTTGAGAATAACAACATCATTTCATTAAATTAAATTTCACCAAATATACGTAAAATTCTACCACAATTTTTGCTATTTTGCTTAACTTTAGTTGTTTGTGTGTAATTGATAGTGGTCTAATCAGATACTTATGTTAGACAGTAGCACAAGAGTACAAGTTATAATTTAATAATGGTCTAGCCAAATACTTATGATAACACTTGCATCCAAGACTATATGCTTCTAAACAATGTATTAGCATGTGTTTAAGAACCAAAAAATAAAAACAATGTACTTCATCCGTTTTGAAATAAATGAAATGCTTTTCTTTTAGTTTTATGTGAGCTTTTTTATATAAGTTTATCTATATATTTCAGAACGGATGAAGTATTACTTCTAAATAATGCTTCATGTATGATCCATTGGAATCGAGAAACTTTTTTATTTGTTTACGGGATTTTATAATACATAGAAGCATAATATATGTGAAAGTTGAAATAACCAAGCCAAAACTAAAATTATATTGATCAAAATAATAAAAATATTTAAAATTCTAGAGTTCAAGAATAAATTAAATAAAAGTAGTAAGAAGTAAAAAGGAGAGAGAAAGGAGCATACTTGGATCAATTTCAGAGCTAACAAGCTGAAGAACAACATTTCTGCCAATCTTATCAGATAAATTATCAATATGTTTAACAAGTGCTTCTTTTAAATCTTCCTTAATCTTGTTCCTCACAGTAACCACAGCTCTAACCTTAAATTTAGCATCACCAGAATCATCATGATTATGACCCAGTA
The DNA here is from genome assembly GCA_947648045.1 of Beta corolliflora. Taxonomy (NCBI): domain Eukaryota; kingdom Viridiplantae; phylum Streptophyta; class Magnoliopsida; order Caryophyllales; family Amaranthaceae; genus Beta; species Beta corolliflora. The sequence goes on along the minus strand of CANSZD010001022.1, from coordinate 960,831 downwards.
AATCAGACGGCTGAGATGTTTTGATCAAGTAATAATCCTCACTAACAGCAGCTACAGGTTTCACAGACAATCTTTTCCCTCTTAAATAATTAGGTTTGACTGAAACAGGGCATTTTTTAGTATTAGGGAATGTTTGGATGAACTTAGTGGAAGAAATAAAAGAAGATCTTTCCATAATTGATGTGCCAAAGATTTCCTTAGCTCCTGCCATTTTTAGAAGGTTGAGATTTGTAGGTGAGATGAAGAAGAGTATGTATGTGTGTATGTGAAAAGAGGATCTAAGCAAAGAATGAAGTGGTGGGAGTGTATATATATTGAAGAGAGAGAATGGTCAATGAGGAGAATGGTCGCGTCAACACGTTTGATTTTTCCGAGTGAAAGAGTATGAAAAATTGAAATTTGATTATTGAAACCAAATATGGTAGAATTATTTGATGAAAAAAAGCTGCTCCTTTTTTGAACTTTTGTTGGTGAAAAAAAAGTTTGTGAAAGAGTGATATAAGATTTATATAATTTATTTGATTGTCCTAGTCAGCATATTCTGTTACAGATTAGTTACAAGTTGTTACAAACTGTTGTATATATAGTTTTCTTCCTTCTCTTGTAAACATTGATTCATTTCATTACAATAAGGATATTTTCTTTCTTTTTCTCTCTACATCTTTTCTCTCTAATGTCTTGCTTAGCCGATATAATTTCAGCCTTCTTCATGGTATCGAGCTTAATCTCATTCATGAGATTGAGGTTTAACCGATTTCGCATTTCGTTCTTAGAATTTCGCATTAGCTTGCAATTCCGAATTGAGGTTTGTTTTCTGCGATTATTTTCACGATTTGTTTTTCCGATTGATTTGTGAATTCAATTTTCTTGCAAATCATTCAAAATTTGAAGAATCAATGGCACAAGATTCTGAGGTTCTATTGAAAACTGGAAGGAATGAAAATGGAGGAACTGAAAATGGAGGTAATGTTGATCCTCTATTCATTTCAACATCTGATAATCCTAATTCTTCTCTTGTTACTGTTGTATTTTCTGGCAACAACTTCATGAGATGGAGTAGAAATGTCAGACGAGCTTTAATTGCTAAAAATAAAGAAGGATTCATCAATGGAGTCTTGAAAATGCCAACTGAAACTGATAAAAGTTTCCAGAAATGGAAACGCGCTGATTACATGGTTATGAGCTGGATCTTGAATTCTATGAGTCCTGAATTAGCTGATGAATTTGGATTTATGGAGAATTCGGCAGATTTATGGAGTGAATTACAAGAACGATTTGGTCAATCTAATGGACCACTTGTATATCAATTGAAGAGAGAAATTAATGCTTTAAGGCAAGATAATCATCAATTGTTGCTTACTATGGCAAGGTCAAGAAACTTTGGGATGAATTACAAAGTTTGAAGATGTTTCCAATCTGTTCTTGTGGTGCTTTGAACACGTGTTCTTGCAATTTTCTGAAGAAATTACAAGATTTGGAGGCTGAAGATCGACTTATGCAATTTTTACTTGGATTAAATAGTGGATTTAATTCTACTATATCCAACATATTGTCTATGGATCCCATGCCTACTATCAATCGTGCTTTTTCAATAGTTCAACAAATTGAAAAACAAGAAGAAGTTAGTACCGGCAATGTTGAAATAAATGCGAAAAGTAGTGCTATGGCGGCGCAAAGACAGATGCACAAGCCAAGCAACTACACATACACGTAAGACTTTCTTTAATCCCGGAAAGAAAGACTGGAAGAAAGATAAGATGGATAAGTTTTGTGATCACTGCAAAGGCAAGGGACACACAATTGATCAGTGTTTTAAACTGATTGGTTATCCAGAATGGTATAACACAATCAAAGCTGGTAAGAAGGGAGTTCAGAATTCTCACAAAATAGTGGCAAATGTGCACACTACATATGAAGATACTCCACTGGATACAAATGAACCTCAACAATCAAATGCTGGCATTGATTCTGATATGTTGGCAGTGATATGTCAACAAGTTATGAAGAGCATGAAGGGCAAACGAGTTGTATCGGATGAAGGAGCATCTAGTTTTGCCGCTTTTGCGGGTAATGAATCTATTACTTGTTCTGTTTTTAGATCAACTGAGAAGGTCAATTGGATAATTGACTCAGGTGCTTGTGATCATATGGTTTTTGATCCTAATATGCTAGTTAATAAAGTGATGTTAAAAACACCAATTAAGGTAGGAATGCCTGATGGAGGTTATAGATTAGTGAAGATGACTGGCACAGTTTATTTGAGTGATGATTTGGTGTTACAGGATGTGCTGTTAGTTGAGGATTTTAAACATAATCTGATGTCTATAGGACAGCTTATTGATAAATCTGGTATTACAGTGGTATTTACCAAGGATGGATGTTGCTTTCAGGACCTTACTAATAAACATATCATTGCTGTGGGAAAGAAGCACAATGGTTTATACTACTTCAATTCTTCTTATTTGCTGAAATCAAGAAGAAATTATGAGGTATTTGCTGCTGAGAATTCATGTAATGTGGCTGTTACTGAATTTCCTGTACATACTAGTGTTTTACCTAATAAGACTAGTACTAGTATAAAGAATAAAGGGAGTTGTGAGCAGAATTTGGATGTCATTCATGCACGTTTGGGACATGTTTCTTTGTCTAAAATGCAACATATTGACATTTGTAATTGCAAGGGGTTGAAGGAATATAATTGCAATGTTTGCTTACATTCAAAACATCATAAGTTGCCATTTTCTATTAGTCAAAGCAGGGCTGCTGAATGCTTTGATTTAATACACTTAGACCTTTGGGGTCCCTATAAGGTAGTGGCTTTGAATGGGGCTTCATATTTCCTCACTATCTTGGATGATCATAGCAGGGTTGTTTGGACTTTTTTGTTGCACAATAAACTACAAGTTGCTAAGATTATTGCGGATTTCTTAGCTATGATTGCAACACGGTTCAATAAGCGGGTGAAAAACATTAGATCGGATAATGGTACCGAGGTGATTAAGGAACAATGTTTGAGTCTATTTGCCGAAAAAGGTATCATTCATCGGAAAAGTGTTCCATATGTACCTCAAGAAAATGGAAGGGTAGAGAGAAAGCATAAGCATTTATTAGAAATGTCTAGAGCTTTCGATTTCATGCTAATCTTCCTAAAAAGTTTTGGGGAGATTGTTTACTTACCGCTACCCATGTGATAAACAAACTTCCTACTAAGGTGTTAGGTTGGAAGACACCTTATGAAATTCTCTTTTCATAAATTGCCATCTTATGATAATTTGAGAGTTCTTGGTTGTTTATGTTATGCTTATAACATGAATGTGCATAAGGATAAATTTGATTCTCGAGCTAGAAAATGTATATTTTTGGGATATCCCTATGGTCAAAAAGCTTACAAACTTTATGATCTCAATACTCATACATGTTTTGTTTCAAGGGATGTGATATTTTTGAAACTGTGTTTCCTTATCCTACTCTTGTCCAACACAATCAATCCTTGAAAATACCTCTTGTTACTTTTGGAGATGATTCTGTTTTTACTTCTTCTTTCTTTCATCATTTTAATTCGAGAGAATACCGATTTTCATACACATCATGGTTCTCACTGAGTTATCTTCTCCTATTTCTCTTCGACCTACTCTTCAAACACAAACCTCCTCGGCCTATTTTTCAAACACATTCTTCTCACAGTCATTCTGCTATTTCTACTCCTACACATACTTCTTCACATATTTCTTCTCCTCCACATAATTCTCATCTTATATCTTCCTCTTCTATTCCTTTTGTACCTAGACATTCATCTAGAAATATTCAACCTTCTACAAAATTAACGGATTTTGTTAATACCTATATTCCTCATAAAACAAAATTACCTTCCTCCTCTCCAGTTTCTAGTACTTACGCATCTTTTCTTTGTTGACTCACAAGCATAGTGCGAGAACCTAAACATTACAACCGGCAAAGCATAATCCAAACCGGTTACGGTATGCATAAAGAGCTAGAAGCTCTTGAAGCTAACAAAACATGGGAGCTAACTTCTCTTCCCGTAAACAAGAGAGCTATTGGCTCAAAATGGGTGTATAAGACAAAACTGAATCCAGATGGCAGCATTGAGAGATATAAGGCTCGTTTAGTGGCAATTGGGTATCAACAAGTGGAAGGTCAAGATTTCACACAAACCTTTGCACCAGTTGCCAAGCTTGCTACTGTAAGGGTTTTAATTGCTGTTGCTGTTGCTAATAATTGGCCTATGTGTCAATTAGATGTAAACAATGCGTTTCTACATGGATACTTGGATGAGGAAGTTTACATGTTACCTCCGCCTTGGGTATGATAAAGGCGGCCCCGGACAAGTATGCAAGCTACGAAATCTATATATGGTCTTAAACAGGCTTCTCGACAATGGAACAAGGAATTGTCAAAGTTTCTTAGGAGTTTGGGTTTTGTTCAGTCTAAACAAGACTATTCTTTATTCACAAGAAGCTTAGAAGGTGAATTTTTAGTCATTCTGGTATATGTGGATGATATGGTGGTCACAGGTACACATATGCCACAGATTGAGGTTGTTAAACAAGCTCTTGATAAAGAATTCACTATAAAGGATTTAGGTGATCTCAATTATTTTTTGGGCATCCAGATATCTAGAAATTCTACTGGTGTTTTCTTGTCACAAAAGAAATACATTAAAGATATTATTTCTGATTGTGGCATGGACACAAGTGATGCTTCTCCCGCACCTCTTCCTTATGGTTTAAAACTCTCAACGAGAGATTGGTGATGTTCTTGATGAACCGAGAGATTTACCGAAGATTAATTGGAAGATTACTATATTTAGGGCTTACTAGACCTCGATCCGTCTTACTCTATTCAACATCTCAGTCAGTTTTTACATCAGCCTAGAGTACCTCATCTCAGGGCAGCACTTCATGTTGTGAGATATTTGCAAGGTACTATGGATTTTGGTTTGTTTTATCCAGCTAGCAACACATTTAAAGTCACAGCTTACAGTGATTCAGATTGGAGTGCCTGTCAGTTTTCTAGCAGATCTTTAAGTGCATATGCAGTTTTTCTTGGAGATAGTTTGGTTTCTTGGAAAACAAAGAAGCAATCCACTGTTAGTAAATCTTCGGCGAGGCCGAGTACAGAAGCATGTCAGCCACTGCTAGTGAATTAGTCTGGATCCATGGGCTATTGGAAGATCTTCATGTTTCTATTCCTCTTCCTATCAACATGTATTGTGACAATACTTCGGTGAGCATCTTGCACATAATCCCAAATTTCATGAGAAGACTAAACATCTCAAAAGAGATATGCATTATGTCGTAGAGCAAGTTGAAGTCGGTTTTTTAACAACTTCTCATATTCGTAGTTCAACTCAACTAGCGAGATTTGCTCACCAAGGCTTTAGCTTCTCAACAAAGATCATGTTCTTTGCTCCAAGCTTGGTCTTGTTTCCCAAGTCCAGCTTGAAGGGGGGGATATAAGATTTATATAATTTATTTGATTGTCCTAGTCGGCATATTACGTTGCAGATTAGTTACAAGTTGTTACAAACTTTGTATATATAGTTTTCTTCCTTCTCTTGTAAACATTGATTCATTTCATTACAATAAGGATATTTTCTTTCTTTTTCTCTCTACATCTTTTCTCTCTAATCTCTTGCTTAGCTGATATAATTTCAGCTTCTTCAAGTGAAAATGATCCCGGAGTCTCTACATTCTTGTTAATTGTCTTGTTAAGTTTGGGCATGAATAATAATAATCGATAGTAGGTGAGTGTCAGCTTCTTGGATGGATAGTAAGACCTTATTCTTTTCATCTGAATTTTGCTTAATTGATATCATTGTTTTTGTTGATTGAAATTGACCTATACTTATGAAAAGTAATTATTATTGATTAGAATGGATTTTATAATATTCATGATTTGTTATATAAATTAATTAATTTCTACTTATTTTTGTTTTTTATTTGGTAAGGATAATTCCCTTACAAGAAGCGGGAGAAATTGAGGACCTTTCTTATAAGGGTTGAGAATCGAACCCCTATTACAGGGGCGGAAGGAAAGCCTCACAACTACTAGGCCAACCTTAATCCTCAATTGATTTCTACTTATTAAAATTGGTTTTACTTGTTGGAGTTGATTTTGTACTTAATATAATGTTTGTTTAGTTGAAGCAACAGGGGCTAAAAGTAATAATTAACACTTGATGGAGTAAAAGCAAATATTAGTGGAGGTTTCATATCACGTGAATATGAAAAGTGAAAGTTTGAGACTTATACTTAACTGAAGGCCCCGCATCGCTTGAATTGTCAGAGTAACTATTTTATTAAAGTAATAAGATAATTATTTATGGACTGATTAGATAACGTACTATAGTTATTTAAAGACGGAGGGAATATGTAACAATTTTTTATCAAAATTAAGTTATTCTTGGGGGATGTAGCTCTCTAAATTAGAGTTGGAAACCGATGATTGGACTAGTAGTTGCTTAATGTGTGATAGGACGAAACTTAAAATTGAATATTGAACTTGTCATAGATTTATAGGCAGTCAGAGCAATATAATGCTCGAAGAACATGGAAAATCCACGTACCACAGTCCACAGTCAGCCATCATTTCGGCTGCGAAGAGGATAATTTCAGCTCCTCTTTAATTTCTTGCTTCAACATCTACGAAGCCACTGATAACAAACTATATATTGTTACGCAACAAACTTTGAATCGCCTTTAATTTATTTATTTAGTGGAATGGTCAAATTGTAATCGTTGTTTCTAAAACCATGAACACTTAACGTATCCTATGATATCGAGTACTACTAGTATTACTAATAACATGTAATTTTATTGAATTATCAAACAAGGGGAATCCAACCACATATCTACATCGCATATAATCTAATACATTACATAATCTTACTGAAACATTACAAGTTTCACTCTTTTCTATGGAGGATATTACATAATCTTTTCTGAAACATTACAAGTTTCACTCTTTTTTATGGAGGATTTGTTCTCTTCAACTTATCTTTGCTAAACTACATCTATTGTTGCTGTATTGAATATTTTTCTGTTTAACTAAACTTTTTTTTACTCTTCTTTAACTTATTTTTGCTAAAATTATTCTTACTGAACTTATTTTTGCTAAACCTAACTTACTTTTGGTTGAATGTAAATTATTATATAAAACTGAACTCGTTTGTGGTTTAACTTAATTTTGCTTTGCTAGACTTAATTAATTTTTGTTGAAATTAGATATATTTTGCTGAACTTAACTTAGTTTTGCTGAAAATTATTTCAATAAATTGAGGAGGACATATCCGAAACTAGCTCCTTGCTTAGAGCTTGTACTTAGAAAGAATTGCAATATATAATATGCTCTTTCCTTGCATAACTTATTTAAATGTTCTTAAGCTTTCCATTATGATGTAAGTTGGATGATACAATTGGATTTTCCCTAGATGCTTTGATTTTTGAGTTGAAGTCCACTTTGGATTTTCATGAATTCCATTTTTATAATTTAATGTAAGCTCCAATAGAATTCAATAGGTTCTAAAATTTGAATCCACTTATATGTTGATGTTTTGTGTATGCTCCAATCAAAACCTACTTTATTACAACAATAAAAAAAATATTTAGACTAATAAACTAATATTGAAAGTCAAAGAGCCTTGACTTTAATTTGATGGCATTTGCTCTCATCTTTTAAGGTGAATTTGCTGTCGAACTTAATTAGGAGCAAATAATGGGGGGTTTACTAAAACGGGCTTAAGTTTTAATAGGTGGCTTGATCCGGACCCACATGTACCAATCTACAAAAAATAATGAAAATTTCATAGAATAATCAATTAATCACTAATTACAAAAATCCAACTAGAAAGTTTCTAAAAATCCCAATTCAATAGATCACCAAGAATCTCATCTAATAAGAGTTAGAGGTCTTGATTATTATAACATAAAAATTCCAAACTTACATAATTGCAAGACATAAAAACATGTTCCATACTCTATATAATGTCTTATACTCATTGTTCCTAACAAATTTGACTTCAATAAACAATTTGAATTCCAAAATTTATACAGCAAAAATTGCTTATTGTGTGATCATGATTATAATTAAATTCTTACTGTTGAATTGGCGAAAATATTAGTGGTGGAAATTGTTGGAAACAAGGAAGCAAGTAGAAGAAGAGAATAGAGAGAGGGGTCCTCAATTGTGTGATCTATTGAATGGAACGTAAAGATTTGTTGGGTAGAAAAGTCAATGCATAAATCATAATAACGGTACCGAGACATTATTATTTGAGAATTTGCTACACCGGCCACAGAAACAAGACAAAGCCTCCACAAAACCATGTAAAAACGGTAGAGTTCGTGCCGGTGTCGCACATGTGTATAGCATGTATATATCGTCGTTGTCAACCAACCAACCAACCAACTGCTCTCTCTCTAATTTTCTCTGATTTCTTTTGGTTTTTGCTTTCCAGACTCCGGTATATAAAGAAGCGCGATAATGGCTTATAGTTTCACATACTATTTCTGTATGAGCTATCAACTAAGCTAGTTGCTATTGTATTTGTATTTTTTTTTATAAAGTACAAGGAGGAAATTAGGAAATCCTTCTCTCAAGCTATTTTCCTAATTTATCAAAATATAAAAGATGGGAAAGACTCTTGTCAGTAGTCGAGTTGATAACCGTTGCTGAATTAGGCAGAGGCCAGAGTGTTCCCTAATTTTGATAAATGATCAGCAACTTGATTTGCTTCTCGGAATATGTGTGCGAACTTGATCGTCTAAAATCCTTCACCGATTTGGAGAATATCCTTTATGAGATAGTCAAGCTTCCAGGGGAAGTTGAACTTCCCTTGAAGGATGCTGATAAGGACTTGGTTATCGCCTTCAACCAAAAGGTGAGGAATATTGAAACTTTTGGCAATGAGAAGACCTTCTCGGAGAGCAAGAGCTTCAACCACTAGAGGAGTGGTAGTTTCAAATTTAAATGCACTTGTATTTAGGACATCTGCAGTCGGGGTACGTAGCACAATGCTCTGCAGCTGAGGATTTTTGGTTAGCTGACCCATCAAAGTTGAGTTTGATAGTATTGGGCGGTGGTCGGTTCCATCGAACACGAATTTTTTTGGGGTACCTGAAACTTGAAATGGGTTGTTAGTAATTAAATCTTCTTTAATTCTGGCTTGCCATTCAGAGAAGTGATATTTTGCTCTATATAGAATTCTATTAATTGACAATTGGTCATTATTAAAAATGAGAAGATTTTGCTCTTTCCATATACTCCATAGAATAGATATAACTTTTGGAATGGAAGGGCCTTTCTTTGAATGAAGGAGAAGCAAACATTGGTCAATGGGCTGGTTTGGAAATTTGCCTTGAATGAAGCTTTGAACATCTGAGGAGTTCCATAATCTCTTAATAGTAGAGCATTGGCCAAAGATATAATTTGTTGATTCTGGTTGGCTGTTGCAGAAAGGACAATCTGAAGAATCAGTGATATTTCGTTTTACCAAGTTGTCACGAGTAGGCAGACCGTTTTGGAGCATTTGCCAGATGAAAACTTTTAACTTTGGGGAGATGTCTAGATTCCAAATCCAATTGAAGGGCCATTTTGATTTTAGGAAACTATTAGGGTCATGTGCAAGCCAAGTGGCTGACTTGATTGAGAAATTTCCGTTATTTGTAGGTCCCCATACTGGGATGTCTAACTGCTCCTGTTTTGAGATAGGTATACCTAGTACTATTTGCACCAAATGTTCAGGAATAAGGAGTCGTAAGTAATCTATATTCCATTCTTTAGAGGGGGTGATACATTCGTCTACTGTTAAGTGGAGGTTCTTAATAGAGTTGGGATCTAATTTTAAGTATTCAATTATATTAGTTGGGAGGCACCAATTATCAAGCCAAAATAATATATGGTTTCCCTTTCCCAATTTCCATTGCATACCTCGTTTAATGAGATTGCGGGTAAAGAGGATTGCTTTCCAAATGACAGAGTCAGATGGTTTGGTTCTATATTCAAAGAATGAGGTTGTATGCAAATATTTTCTCTTTATTATTGAAGTCCATAGATTGGAGTGGTTTGAGAGTATTTTCCATCCTAATTTGGCTAAAAAATCTTGGTTAACTGGCTTTGTTTTTCGGAGACCTAGTTCCTCCTAGGGATTTGGGTTGATAGATTTTATCCCAAGAAATGAGTGGGATACCTTGTGACTTGGAGGAGTTTTTCTAGAAAAAATTCCGATTAAGGGTATCTAGAGATTTAGCAGTTTTATTTAGGACTTTTGATGAGGCCATGACAAAGGAAGGGGTTGCTTCAAGGGAGATTTGGATTAATACCATTCGTCCAGCCTTGGATAGGAACATGTTAGACCATGAGTTGAGCTTTTTGTCAGTTTTCTCCAATAGGTGATGAAAGTCTTGTGTGAGGCATTTATAAGAGGAAAAGTGGATACCGAGATAGCGTCCGAGAGACATTTTTGGTTGCATATGAAGGTTGCTCGCAATTTGCTGCTTTCGTATTGGAGGTGTGTGTTTGGAGAAAATGATCGAAGACTTATGGTAATTTATAAGCTGGCCTGAAGTAGTACAAAAATTATCTAGAACTTGTTTAAGGTTGGTCATGGATGATAGAGTTGCTTTGCCAAAAAGTAGGCAGTCGTCGGCAAAGAATAGGCCAGGAATTTTTTGAGTTTGTGGTGCAACTTTGAAGCCAATGCCAGATTTAGGATTTTGGGCAGCTATCAAAAGTTATCGTGCAAGAACCTCCATGCATATAATAAATAGGTAAGGGGATAAGGGATCTCCTTGCCTAATCCCCCGCGTGGGTGTGAAGCTTACTGAATTTATGCCATTAATGGATAAAGAATAGGTGAATGATAATATGCAAAACTTGATCCAGTTTATCCATGTGGGATGAAAACCTAGTAATTCTAATGATTTTAAAATAATATCCCATTCTAGTATGTCATACGCTTTTTCCATATCGAGTTTCAATGCAAACCATCCTATGTGGTTTTTTGATTTGTGGAAAGAGTTCAGAATTTCCTGTACTATTAAAATATTATCACGGATTTCTTTGCTCCTCGTGAACACACTTTGCAAAGGACTAATAATAGATTGGAGAACTGGTCGTAGTCTATTAACTGTGATTTTTGAAATGATCTTATATAGTGTAGTGCAAAGACTTATAGGCCGAAAGTGAGTGGATCTTTCAGGGCTTAAATTCTTCGGGATAAGTGTAATAAGAGTATGATTTAGGCTTCTTAAGAAATGACCATGTCTAAAAAAAAAATTTTAATTGCTTCACAAAGATCTTGACCTATAATGGGCCAAAAAGTTTGAAAGAATGAGGCTCCAAAACCATCCGACCCAGGCGATTTGTGGGGGTCTATATCAAACAACGCTTCTTTAATCTCGTCATCTTGGATAGGTTTGATGAGTTTCTGATTATCGGTTTCAGACACACTTTTTGCTACACCAGGTATATATAATGGTCGATTCGGTAGTACATTTGATTGGAATCGTTGTTTAAAGTCTTCAAGCATTATGCGCTGGATATCATCTTGGTCTGTTTCCCATTGATCCAGATCATTTTTAATACGGTAGATAATTTGTTTTTGTTTTTGTGACTTACATTTTTCATGGGAAAATCTGGAGTTACGGTCTCCTTGTGTTAACCACTTTTTTCGGGCATATATACTTTCCCCAATATTGTCTGGAGAATGCTAAGAGTCGTTCTCGCTGTTTTGTTAGACGGTGCATGTGTTGTTCTATATGTTTATTATGCGGAAATTGTAGTATATGAGATTCTAGGTTTTTCAATTTGTCTCCATTTTCAGTCAATTTCTTTTGAGTATTGCCATAAGTTCGTGAATGCCATGTTTTGAGGTCAGATTTGATTCTCCTCAGCTTGTGACAAATGGTATAAAATTTTGATCCTCTAATAAAGGAACGCCAATGTTTATGAACAATTTTTTTAACCTCTGAGTCATGAGTCCATGCATTATGAAATCAAAAACGACAGGGTACAGGGGGTTGGAAGCTTCGTGATTGGTAAATAATGGGCAGAACAAGAAAAAACCTCATTTAAGATATAGTAGTTGCCATTGTATATATATAATTATATTATAGATGACTTTAGCATCGGATGTTTGATACAATTTCGTTTCTTACATATAATCAGTTGTACGCAATTTTTTTTTAACTAGTTGTACGCAATTTTTTTTTTAACTAGTTGTATGCAATTTTAGGTACATGTAAAATAAGAAGTAACATGTTTTAGAAAGTTAGTGACTATATATTGTGGAATTTATATGAGACATCTAAAAGTTTAGTAATAATTTACCCTTGATGTAACAAATTTATGTATACTCAAGTGTATAAGCAACATATTCTCTCTTTGTGTCTTTTAATCCATACATGCAGGATTTGCAAGGTTCATCGCCACCAAATTCACAAAGCGCATGAGTTGGCTAATTTTCATAGATGTAATCCTTAAGTTATGTTTATTTAGTTTTAGATGTAACTTTTGTAAAAAAAAAGTTTAGTAAGCAACATGTTGAATGTTCGTGCAAATCATATACTTCTATACACTAAAAAAAGACAAAGAAAGAACGGAATAGCTTGATAGCTGTACAAAAGAAAAGGTAAAAGCTACGCCAAAGATATTCTAGTGAGCTAGGGAACCATGTACACAACTAAACATATTTTAACCCCCCCCAACCCTCTTCAAACTGGATAAGGCAGCAATCCAAGCTTAGAAGTCAAGAAACGATGTTGTTTAGATGGCAATTCAATGCCTGGTGAGAATGTCAGCAAGCTGCAACTGGTTAGGAACATGAGCAGTATCAATCAATCCATTTTGAATGTGCTCTCTCATATAATGACAATCCCTTAACAAGTGTTTTGTCCTTTCGTGGAACATGGGGTTGTGAGCAATGTGCTCATCAGCCTTGTTGTCACAATCTAGGGGCATAGGTAAGGAAGTATTTACATGTAAATCATAGAGGAGTTCATTAAGCCACACCAGCTCACTGGTGGTGCTTGATAGACTTCTATATTTTGCCTCAGCATAAGACTTGCTCATCATTGTTCTCTACTTTTTTGTTTTCCAGGACATAAAAGATCCTTCGAAAAACACACAATAGGAGCTCAAAGATTTGCAACTATAAACGCAGGACCTAAAATCTGCATCACTGTAGGCTGATAAATCAGCACTAGATGCAGTAGGGTAGTAGAGTTAGTTTCAGGTTTGTAGTGTGACAAAAGAAAACTAGGTCGTTACTTATCTCCTAAAGTCAAACTACATAACTAAACCACTAAAGTAAGTAATGAAGTGGTAAGCAAGGGTCATTCTTCCACAAGGATTAAAAAATACCAAAATGTGTTAATTAGACAATTAGCTAGAAATAAGCAAATAAAATATGAGATGAGATGAGAGAGAAAGAAAGAGACAAGAGAGGAAACCCCACAAAAAAACCCTCCCCCCCCCCACCGCCCTCAGGGCACCAGAGGTCCTTAGCCGCCAGCGCTTCACCTGCATCTCAGAGGATGTTGAGGAAACAGGGAGTCTGGATGCTCCGAACCCTCCCCCTTCCCCTAGCTTTAGGCCCCCGGATCCCCCTTTCATTCATTACCTATACCCTCTCCTCTTCCCAAAGTCATAAATACCCCTTCCTCATTTATGAAGGCCCTGGCTGAAGGAATGTCTAGTCAACCTAGTAATTTATTGCCGCATTCGATTCCCCTGCAACTACCTGACCCCCCTTTTGCCACGGAATTGCCTTGTCCTCTAAATGATGATGAGATTTTAATCCCTATTTCAAAGGAGGAATACGCAGATTTTTCCAAGCCGTGGGAAACGACCATTATTTGTAAAATTTTGGGAAAATCCTTCTTGCATGAGTTTTTGAAGAAAGAGCTCTATAAGATATGGAAATACACCTCCTTTATTGTTCCCGTTGTTGGTGTTTGTGTTTCTCTCTCTACTTACTATGTTGCTGCTAGGGGTGTAAATGATGCGAGTCGAGTTCGAGTTTGAGCTAGCACGACTCGACTCGTTAGCATTTCGAGTCGAGTTCGAGTTGAGTTGAGCTCACTCGAGTCGAGTTTGACCGAGTTTTGACCGATTCGAGCTTTGACCGAGTCGAGCTTTGACCGAGTCGAGTTTTGACCGAATAGATTTCGAGTAGCTTGCAAGTGTCTCATGTTAAAAGCAACCCTAAGGTAGAAAAATGTTGAATTTAGGTATTTTACTATTGATAATTGGGTTATCAAGCTTCTCACGAGTTTTCGAGTCGAGTATCGAGTTGCTCAACTTGACTCGCCAACATCTCGAGCCGAGTTCGAGCTCGAGTCGAGCTCACTCGTGCCGAGTTTTGAACGAGTTTTGACCGAGTCGATCTCGAGTAGCTCGCGAGTTGTCTCGTCTCATTTACACCCCTAGTTGCTGCATGCTGCTGGTGTTATGGGGGTAGCCTAAATCCATTTTGTTGTACGTGATCCACTTTTTTTGTCATTTTACATAATTTTCAGTAATTTTTTTTTTTGCTAAGTACGAAATTATATTCAACCAAAAAACATTTACAACCAATACATACATTCCCTTAGATGTGCAAACCAACTAGGTTGAACTCCCTAGAGCTAAGGGAACATAAAACAACCAAACCACAAACAATACAGTAGTATTACTTAACTCTTCTATCCAACTACTATCTCTAACAGTAATCTTCTTTGGGATCACTAACTGAATTCTTATCACAACCATCTTTTGTAATTTATGAAAGATCGTAACAAAGAGCCAAACTATTTGATTCCAGACTGCTTCATTTCTTGCCCACCAAATGAAATAAACAAGATCATTCAGTATTGCACGTATGGCCCTCTTTCTAACATATGATCTTCTATTGTTTCCAAGAAACCACATCATTTTCTGAAATAAAACTTCAGAATTTTGAAGCTTCAACCATTGCTTAACTTTACTGAGCACTCTCCCAACATAATTGCTTCTGAAAAATAAATGGTCATAGTGATTCTATCCAGTTTCACATAGCTGACACTAAGCTGTATTTGTAACACCAATTTGCATCACTTTATCAGTGGTTCTCAGATTCTTATGCATCACCAACCAACTTATAACTCTATATTTAGGAATAGACAACCTATTTCATATAAATTTATCCCACTACACTTTTTCAGGATCACCTAACATCTTTTCATACATTTTCTGAAGGAAAAATTGTCAATAATAAGCCAACCTTTGGCTTATCTGCTCAAAATAAGTCAGATTTTGGATTAATTTAGAATAATCAAAGTTTTTGAGGATATTCACTTTCAATAGGCTCAACAGGTTAATAACCTATTACTTTCAGTTGTTCATCCACGTGTCCTTTTTATTATTGGTCTAAATTTTCCATTTAAATTTTATTTTAATTGTAATTGTTAATTAAATTGAAAAAAAAAACTAAAATATTCCCACCCAAAACCCTCCCCCACTCCCTGTGACACCTAGCCTCACAGCTTGCAACCACTCCTCCCCTACCCTCACCACCTGCGACCACCCCCCACCCTTGCGGCCACTTCCTCTCTCACCCGCGAAACCTCCTCTTCCACCCCTATAACCGCCTCACCCACTCCCATTTCCGGCCCCTTTCAACCATACCCCACCCTCGAAAATTCTCTCTCCTCCATTCTCGTCGCACGTAGTGCAGAAATATGTCGTGTTGGCTGCATATATCTTGGCATCACGCGAGATACAAAGGGAATGCCTTATCAGCGTGGAGACGATCTGGTGGTTGCAGACTTGTAGGAGTCGCATAACTTTGCTGCCATAAGACAGCCTCCCATTATAGTGGTTTTCAAGCATTTTCTCCTGTTTTTTTTTTCAATTTCTCTGTAAAATGTATTTTCGTTTCGATCGTTCTTTTTTGGTAGAAAAGTTAGGTGGTATAGTGGTGGAAAATGGATGAGGGTGTGAAGACGAGTAGAGTAAATCAGTAATCTCATCAGGAGAGAGAGAGAAAGAGGAGATCTAGACAGGACAAATCACAAATGAGAACTAGGGTGGCTCACAAAGGAGGAAGAAAGAGGTGGTGACCGGTGGGGTTTCAGGTGGGTTTTAGTGGGTGGTGGTGGTGGAAATAGGGTGGGGTTGGGTGTTTGTTTGTGGTGGGGAGGACTGGAGGAGAGAGAAAGAGTAGGTGGAGAAGGTGTGGCCTAGTAGTGGTGGAGTGAGAGTGGAGTGAAAAAGGGAGAAAATGGGTTTGGAGGAGAGAGAGGGAAAAAAAATAAAAAATCACCTATTGTTCAGGTAATTGGTCACCTGAACCTATTGAAAATGATTATTCTTACAAGGTTTGATTATTGTGAGGAAATATTTTCCCTTGAATTAGTATTGCTTTGTAATAGCTATATATACAGCCTAAGTAATACAACAATGGGCTTTAGGGGGCGTTTGGTTGAGGGGTGTGAAGAAAGGGAAAGGGTTTCCAAACTTATGTTTCCCTTACTTGATGTTTGGTTGATGATTTTTTCCTTTCCCTTTACCCATTTTTCGGTTTAGAATTACCCCCTTACCCTTAGATCCATTACCCAACCCTCCCCCCCCCAAGGTTTTGGATACCCCCAAATCCCTCTACACCATAAAACAACCGACCACCCCACCACCACCACCACGACCACCGGACGACCCTACCGACCCGAGACCACGACCATCCGAGCGCGCCGCCACCACCCTCCACCCGAGTCGCCAACCCCCCAGACCCGCCAAAACACCACCCCACCCGCCGAAATCCTCCCCACCGCCGAAACCCCACCCCAGTCCTTGGAAACACCACTCCAACCGCCGAAAACCCCACCTCACCCCTCGAAAACACCACCCCAACGCCGAAAACCCTACCCCACCCTCGAAAACACTACCCCACCCGCCGAAAATCCCACCCCACCCTCGAAAACATCAACCACCCACCGAAAACCCTAGCCCACCCTCGAAAACACCCCCACCCGCCGAAAAACCTAGCCCAGCCCTCGAAAACACCCCCCACTCGCCGAAAACCCTAGCCCGGCCGCAAAACACCCCCTCACCACCGAAACACTATCCCATATGCCGCCGGTCACGCGGCGACGCCGGTGCCGACGTAAGTGAGAGAAAGAGATGGGGGGAGGGAGGGGGAGAGAGGTAAAGGGTCAACTTTTGTTACCCTTTCTCTTGTCTAACCAAACACATGGGTAAATTGGGGGGTTTGGGGTTCCTTTCCTTTCCTAACCCTTACTTGATTCCTTTCCCTTTCCCCACTTTCAACCAAACGCCCCCTTAATGTTTACATCAACCACACATAATAAATGAAGCCCAATACTAATTACAACACAATAATTATTAATCCCAATACCCCCCTTAAGTTGGAGCATGTAAGTCACAAATGCCCAACTTGCGAAGAAGGAATTCAAATTGTTGTCTACCCAATGCCTTAGTGAAGATATCTGCTAATTGACTTTTGGTAGGAACGTAAGAAGGACTAATTGTACAATCCTTAATAGCATCCCGTAGGAAATGACAATCAACTTCGATATGCTTCGTTCGTTCATGAAACACAGGGTTTTGAGCAAGATACAATGTCGATTGACTGTCACAATATAAGCACATAACTTTAGGATGACTTACTCCAAGACTATCCAAAAGACCCTTCAACCACTTCAACTCATAAGTCAATGCCGCCATAGAGCGATATTCAGCCTCTGCTGAAGAGCGCGAAACCGTTACTTGTTTTTTCGTTTTCCAAGAAATGGGAGAACACCCAAGGAAGACCAACCAACCGGAAACAGAACGGCGAGTAAGCGGGCAACTAGCCCAATCTGAATCACACCAACCTAAAATATGTAAATCACAATCCTCACGCCATAAAATGCCCTGCCATGGGCTATTTTTCAAGTATCGAACCACACGTAAAGCTGCATCCCAATGATCCTGACGGGGTTCGTGCAAAAATTGAGATAGAATATGAACAGCATACGCCAAATCAGGGGGAGTGAAAGCAAGATAGATAAGACGGCCAACTAACCGACGATATTGCTCCACATTAGTAAAAAGAGGACTCATCGAACTACCCAATCTGTGATTTTGCTCCATAGGAAAGCTGGCCGGTTTTGCACCAAGTAACCCTGTATCTGAAATAATATCAAAAGTGTATTTCTGTTGACAAAGGAAAATACCCTCCTGGTTACGGGCAACCTCAATTCCCAAAAAATACTTCAAAACACCAAGATCTTTCATGTGAAAACAGGAACTCAAATAGCTCTTAAAAGTAGTAAGGGTAGCGGTATCATTCCCAGAAATAATCAAGTCATCGTAAATGAGCACATTGAGTTGAATCTTACCCGAACAAAGAGTAAACAGGGAATAGTCAGAATAAGACTGTGTAAATCCGTACTTGCGCATGGAGGATGCAAGTTTCGCAAACCAACAACAAGGAGCCTGGTTCAGACCATATAGAGAGTTCCGCAAGCGACATACTTGATTAGAAGTGGTACTCTGAAAACCAGGAGGAAGTTTCATATAAACTTCTTCTGATAAATCTCCATGGAAAAAGGCATAATGTACGTCCATCTGATGCAATTCCCAATTATTTGCTGCGGCCACGGCAAGAAAAGCACGAACCGTAGTCATCTTAGCTACCGGTGCAAAAGTGTCAGCATAATCAATCCCAGCAACGTGATGATTGCCAAATACCACCAAGCGAGCCTTAAGGCGCTCAACACTCCCATCTGAATTGTACTTGATCTTGTAGATCCACCTACTACCAAGAGCACGTTTCCCGGGAGGGAGTGTCTCCATACTCCAAGTTCCATTCTCTTCAAGAGCCGCAATTTCTTTCTGCATCGCCTCTCTCCAACCTGGATCCTGCATAGCTTGCTTGAAGGATCGAGGTTCCGTACCGGTTGCCACAGCTGCAAGAAATTTTCTGTGTCCCATAGAAAATCGGTCACAATTCACAAAATGTGCGATAGGATAAAACATACCTAAGGAGTGATGTGGAGCAGATGAATGCGAAGATGGGGATGCACTTATCTTTCGAACAGTGTTAGTAACATAATCTTTCAAATTCACTGAAGGAACTTTAGAGCGCTTTCCACGATCCAAGTCAGTATAGATAGCTGGCTCCTCCGTTACCCCCACAACACCACTACCATCCACTACTGCACCACTACCGACCCCTCCTATTGGTGCGTTGGTGGCACAATTAACACCATCACCTCCCCTTATATCACCAATAGCATCAGTAACAGGCTCAAGAGGAACATTAGCATCCAATACATGATCACCAGTAAGAGACCCGAATTCCTCATACACAAAGTCATCACTATCACTGACAAAAGGCATGGAAACAGAAGTGGAAGGGGAGGTTTCTCGTAAGGAAACAGAGTAAGGAAATTCTTTTTCATAGAATTTGACATCTCGTGAGACAAAAAATTCCCTAGTTGCAATATTAAACAGTTTCCACCCCTTTTTGCCATGAGGATAGCCCACAAAAACACACTTACGACTCCGACTTGTAAATTTATTACCTTTTGTCTTTTAGTTATGAGCATAGCAATGACAACCGAAAACACGCAAATCAGCATAGGAAGAGGATACACCATACAATAATTCATACGGAGTTTTATAATGAAGGACACGAGAAGGAGTACGATTAATCAAGTATCCGGCACCCAAAGCACATTCTCCCCAAAACTCAATAGGAAAATTACCCTGAAATCTCAGAGCACGAGAGCCACATTCAAAATATGGCGATGTTTAAGCTCTACCCTGCCATTCTGCTCAGGTGTGCCAACACAGGAGGTCTGAAAAATAATGCCATGTTCCACAAAATAATCATTCATCAATTAAATTCAGTACCATTATCACTTCTAACAATCTGTACTTTGGCATTAAATTGTCTATCAATTATAGCAAAAAAAGAGTGAAACGTTTTATTAACCTATGTTTTATCAATCAGCAAAATCACTCAAACAGCTCTTGAAAAAACATCAACAAGAGTAAAAAAATATTGAGCACCACATGAGGAAGGCGTGTGATATGGCCCCGAAAGATCACAGTGTATCATCTCAAAACACTTAGTAGCTCTAATATCACTAGCATTAAATTTATCTCTAGTCTGTTTGGCGTAATGACATACATCACAAGCCTTATTCAAAACAGTGCTAGAATTACTAACAAAAGGAAGAGACTGAACTACTTTATCCGAAGGATGTCCCATTCGTTGGTGCCACAATGCCGGAGAATCTGCTCCATATCAACACTCAAAGCTTGGATATTCGGAACATCACGAAAGTAATACAATCCATCCCGGCATTCACCTACTCCAATCAGGGTCCTCAAAGTTTGGTCCTGTATCACGCACAAATTATTAGTGAATTGCACAACACAATTTAAATCACCCGTAAGATGTGAGACATAAATAATATTGCAATTCAATGTCGGCATGTATAAAACGTTTTTCATCACCAAGCCACGAGCTAAATAAACGCTTCCACAATTTGTAGCAAATGTTTTACTACCATCAGGAAGGCCCACTGGACATTCCGGGACATCAATCAAATGACTCAATAATTTAATATTGCCAGTGACATGCATAGAAGCTCCCGTATCGATAATCCAAGGACAAGAAAAATACTCACCAATTAACCTATCATCAGTAGGTTTAGGAGTTGAATTACCAAGCAAAGTGAGAAGGCGTTGCCACTGTTCAGATGTTAAACCTGGAATTCCTTCACGAGAGGCGTGTGAAGACGAGGCCCCACTGGTGCCCACATCAGCTACAGTGTGCCTCACCTCTACGGTACCCCCTTTCCCCCTGCTTGAACCTGCCGCAGGTGGCTGCCCCCTGCTGGAGCTGTTGCCACTTGATGTTTCAGCGTCAAACCCGCCAGACCCTGCTGTCCCACGACCCCGACTAGCACCACGACGATTCCGGGTCTCCCACCAATCCGGATAAACGTCAGATTTAGTGAAGCAATGATCAACATCATGGCCTGTGCGGTGACAAAAAGAACAAAAAGGGGATGATTTATCCCGAGAGTCGGGGCGTGAGTTACCTCGAAGTTGCGACTTTACTGCAAGTGTCATTACATCATCACGAGCAGCAGGAGGTCGAGAAGACAAGCGCAAACGTTCCTCCTGGATCATGGTCTGATAAGCGCGGTCAAGAGACGGATCACGGTCTTGGGCCAAAAGAGAGGAACGAGCATTGCCATAAATCTCACCATTAATACCATAAAGGAAGTCATGAAATATGTCCTCATCCACCATTTTTTGAAACTGCTTGCCAGGATCACAGGTACATAACCCGCACTTACATCGCGAAGGGGGGGTTATACATAGCCAAAGTAACCCACAAGAGTTGTAGCAACCCGAAATAATCAGAGACGGTCATCGTTTGGGTCTGCCTACATTCGGCGAGGGCAGCTTTGATCTGCTGCTTTCGGGGACCGGTACCAATATCGAATCGGCGCTTCAATACGTCCCATAGAGGACGCGCTTCTTCGAAAAAGGGGATGATCTTCTTGATAGAGTGGTCAATTGTCATCAAAATCCATTGGACAAGCATGGATTGAACACACTTCCAATCTTCTAACTTATCCTTGTCCGTGGGTTTAGTGATCGATCCGTCAATAAACCCAAATTTCCGTTTACCTTGCAAGGAAAGCTGCATCGAGCGCGACAATTCCTCATAGTTATCTCCGCGAAAAACAACAGTGGTGATAGAGTTGTTGGGGTTGTCATTCGAACCCAGAAAATAGGGAGAAGAAGGATCGAGTTTCGACCCGTTACTGTAACCTTCACCAGTCATGGTGATGAGTGAAAGAAAAAAAATAAAACCCTAGCCGTGAGTTTTAGCCTGATACCATGTCAGGAAATATTTTCCCTTGAGTTAGTATTGCTTTGTAATAGTTATATATACAGCTTAAGTAATACAACATTGGGCTTTAATGTTTACATCAACCACACATAATAAATGAAGCCCAATACTAATTACAGCACAATAAATATTAATCCCAATAATTATTCTAAGTTAATCCAAACTTTGACTTATTTTGAGCAGAGAGGCCAAATGTTGGCTTATTCTTGACAATTTTTCCTTTTCTTAATGTTGTATTTTGTTAGAGTAGTTAACTCCTGTTGTGTGATGTAAGCTTTTAGTTCCTCATTCACCTTGCAGATTTACGTCCAATACCAACAACTATATAAAGGTGGAACATAGTCCCACCAGTTCTATCCCTTTACATATACTTCATTAATAACCCACTTTATCCATAGGTTATCTTGCTTTGCAATGATAGTCCAAACATACATAGCTACAACAACTCTATTCCAAACCTTTATCTCCCTAATTTCAAGCCCTACCTTCTGCTTAGGAATACAAATTCTATGCCAAGCAATATTATATGGTTTACTGCTAAACCAGTTCCCATACTTCCCACTCCATAGGAAAGCTCTACAAACCTGCTCTCTCTCCTTCAACAAAGCCTTAGGGAGAATAAAAACTTGGGACCAATAAACATGAATACTTATCAACACAGAGTTAGTTGATAAGTTATTGAACCTCTGTTTTGATTTTTTTTCTAGAAGCAGGAGATATTCTTCTTCTTTAATCATATAGATTTGCTTGGTTTCGGGGTTTTAACCATGTTTTTATTAGTGCATACAATTTTCTGTAATGTAATGTTTATGATGAAGTAATTTTCATTTTGTGTTAGCAAGGATGATAATTATATTAGCTTAACTTTTACTTAAATATGGTGCATCAGTGCTTCTTGTTGTATTATAAGCTAATCAAATTAACTTGTTGTTTTGTTCCTTAGCCATGTAAATATTTTATTATACCAGCTTTGGGACACATTAATAGGCTTGTTCTGCTATTCGAATTGGTGTCAATTCATATTCTTGTCTAGATTTAGTTTGCAACTAATGTACAAAGATGCCTTGTCCAGTTCTCTAAGGTGTCCGACTCAACACATTAGGTCTCTGGCAAGTTTCTTTGAATCATGAGAAAATTATTTGTAACTATATTAATGTGTTCCTTTTTCGCATTTCATTGGACTGGCCCTATGCTTTGTCCAGCATCATACGATGCAAGTCCACACACATTGTGTACTCGAAACTGTTAGATTAATGTAAACTCCTCAATCTTGGAGTATTCCCATTGATCAATATATATAGTGTTTACAAAATAATAATCCTAACCATGTTAGGAATCCAAACTATATAGAGATTATACAAATATATCCTAAACTAATGAGAAAATATTATCCTAAATACATTCTCTATCACACCCCCGCAGTCGGAGCGGGAGAAAGTCGGACGCTCAGACTGGATCTGAATCATGCATCGGACGATGGAGGATAATATGATAACCCAAGATCAAATGGAGAAGCAACAGTAATCTAATAATGACGAGGGAAGCAACAACCACAATCCACGCAAAGGAGAGGAGAGCGCTGCTGGCCAAAGGAGAAGGGCGCGTGCGAGTTGTGGATTTGGGATAAGTTGCGGTGCCGAAGATGAGGTTATCGTTGAGCAGATATTGCTGTTGTACCACTAAATATATTCCTAATAAGAAACAACTAAAACACTTTGAAAGTAATATAGAAAAAATAATAAAATATATAAGACTTATGGTAAGTATAAACTACCATATGTACTTTCCTAATACGAGCAGAAAGAGAGAAAAAAACATAAGATCTGAATTTTGAGAAAACAAATCAAACCAAACACAACCAGGATGAGCTGCCTTGCACAAACTTCAATTGACAAGCCTTGAGCTGACAGAGCTGCAAATGGAGTAGAAGATGGCATAAAGGGTGCTGGAAATAAAACTTGTGTTACGACGGAGGAACAACACGTTCAGAGGACTCCGAATAGTAGAACACATAATAAAATCTCGTTGTTGCACCCATGGGAAACACCTTGCGTTGGCTTCAACTACTATAATGGGTTGAATGACTATCCAACAGTGAAGGTGAGTGGGGCTTTTCTAGGCAACGTTGGTATAAAACAATGGTGTGTTGGTGGAAAAAAATAATATGTTTAAAATTTTCTTTTGGAAAAAAAAGAAAATTTAAGATTTGCGGAAGCCGAAAAAAATTGTGTTTTTATGATCGTTTGTGAATCCCGCCGGTGGGTTTGATCTATAAACCCACCGGCAGGAGAAAAATTTCTCTAGACTATCCCAAAATCTAACCCGCTCTAGATATATTGAGGATAATATATGCTTAATTAGAACATGGATGAATACACATATTTGGAAGTGTTTTCCCATCTAGTGGACGAAAGTTATTGGTAAGATTTATGGCTTGATTCAATCCATCATGTGACCGTTTGCTGCTCTCAATTGCCCATGGGCCATTGCCAAGTTTGAGCTTATTCATTTTCTATAAAGATAAATATACAACGCATTAGGCGAATTGAGCTCTTAAAAAAGAAAATAATCCTGAGATTTTATTTGTTCTTGTAATAATGTTATCAAAAATCAATAAAGAACGACCACAAAATACTTTTGTGATTTATTCATTTCGTAATTATTATTGACCCCAAAGGTCATAATGGGGGGATTTGGATTGTTTGGAATCATGAGCGGATTTACTATGGATTGACTGGGTTCAAGCCGTTCAACTGAACCCAGTGAATTTGGGAATAAATTAAACAAAGTCAGAGAACTAACATACAAATAGCATGTAAAAGAAATTCTATGGTGAATGGATTTAGCTCATCGGTCTTTTTGCACCTCGAAGAACGAAGAAGTGTAATGCTAGTCGGAAGGTCGACATCTGCTTCAGACAAGCTCCCTCCTCTACTTTTAGTCTCGCTTTGTTTCTTGTTTTTTATTTATATGTTTTCCCTTCATTTTGTTTGCTTTGTTTTTCCTTCATCTGATTATCTACTGTTATTTATTTTTTAGCTAGTGCATCAATTGGGATCAAAGCTAGTTATTTAATACTGTAATTTTGATTGTAAACTCTAATTAGCCCATTAGTACCTTTAACAAATTTAAAGAAGCCATTGCAAAACAACTTCAATAATATCTTCTTCAAAAGCTTTCCAAAATCTTGCATTTTCTCGATAATTAATCTACATGGATATGACCTTCTGATCTAAGAAGTGATAATAAATTCCCTACTTCTCGGCACCTCAAAGTAATATGTCAAAGAAAAAATGATTTGCAATATGTAATTTAGACAAAGATATTTGGATTTTATTATATGTGTAACCAAATTCATTGATCTTATCAGTCTATGTTTACATTCAAACCCACTACCTAATATTTCTGGATCCGCCACTATTTGGAATACATCTCTTAGTGAGATTGACAACATTTTCTCTCAGCGGCTAGCTCATTTTCTAAATTACGACAAGATGACTCCATTGATTTATACGACTTATTTATAGGTGACTTTAGTGAGCTTCTATTCATACAAGACAAAAGAGGGGGTTCTTTAGCCACCCTCCACGGTGCTCCAAGCTACGGTCATTTCTTCTTGCCACCAATGCGATAGACGGTAGACCGCCCCCCAGTTTCATGACAGAAGCCAAGCTGGCCTAGATAGGGTAAGCATCTTTCCTAATAGCTTTGTTACCAATGAATGTTTTACGTGCTCTGGCCACATACTAGTCATTTTTTGCTTAAAATTTTTAGTTATATATGTCGTGGCTCTTTCTAGATTTAATAATCGCCTATATTAAATTATATTTTCAATGTATAGGAGTTAATTATTATTTTATTTAGAGTTTGTTACAAGTTGTTAAGTTTGTTACAACAAGTTAGTTAGATAGTAGTATATAAGCTGTTAGGACAGCTCTCTTTTCTTCTTGTAAGCTCATAAACTGAGAAATGAATATTATTGATTCTTCTCTCTAAATACATTTTCTCTCTACATATTTCTTCTTTCAATCTGATTCTATTTGGTATCAGAGCTTGATTCTCGTTTTTTTTAGATTGAATTTTGCTTTAGTTCGTAAAATTCTTATTGCAGTGTTGAATTTTCTTGCAATTTCTTGCGAAAATTCTTGCGATTGTGAAATTTCTTGTAATTTCTGCGAAATTTCTTGCAATTGTAGCGAAATATCTTGAGATCTTCTAAAATCTTGAAAATGTCTGAAGAATCTGGAATTAATGGAGGTAATTTGAACAAAGATCAACAATCAAATAATGGAGGTACTCTTGATCCTTATTTCATTGCAACATCTGATAGTCCTACTTCTTCTCTAGTTACTGCGGTATTTTTTGGTACAAATTTTGTTAGATGGAGTAGGAATGTTAGACGTGGATTAATTGCTAAGAATAAAGAAGGTTTTATCAATGGTGAGATTATAAAACATGATGTTATGAACAAAGATTATCAGAAGTGGAAACGTGCAGATTTTATGGTTGTGAGCAGGATTTTTAGTTCTATGAGCTCAGATTTAGCAGATGATTTTGGATACATTGATTCAGCTGTAGATTTATAGCGTGAATTGAATGAAAGATTTGGACAAACTAATGGACCATTAGTTTATCAACTGAAAAACGAAATTGACAGTTTAAGGCAAGAAAACATGACTATAGTGTCATATTATGGTAAATTGAAGAAACTTTGGGATAAAATGCAGTGTTTGAGAGTTTTTCCATCTTGTACTTGTGGTGCTTTGAAGAGTTGTAGCTGTGCTTTTCTTAAGAAGGTAGCTGAATTTGAAGATGAGGATAAAATGATGAAATTTTTGCTTGGATTAAACAGTGGATTTGATAATACAGTAACAAATGTGTTGTCTATGGATCCACTGCCTAGCATAAATAGAGTGTTTTCAATTGCTCAGTAAATTGAAAAACAAAAGGAAGTAAGTGGTGTTGTAATTGAAAGTAGTGCACTGGCAGCACAAGTTTACAGGAATGGTTAGAGGTCTAATGTGTATACACAAGGCAAGAGAGATTGGAAGGATGAGAAAAAGGAAAAGATGAATAAACAATGCACTCATTGTAAAGGTAAAGGACATACCATTGATCAATGTTTCAAGATCATTGGTTATCCTGAATGGTATAATGCCATAAAGGCTGCAAAAGAAGGTATTAATGCTGCTGGTGGAGGTAAATTGGTGGCTAATGTGCACACTGAAGAGCAGTATGCAGATAATCCACTTGATGATTCAACTGGAGATATAACTGGTGATCTTAATTCTGAGATGCTCAATGCAATTTGTCAAGAGGTTATGCGAGCAATGAAGGGCGAACAACCACAATCTGGTGGAGATGTTGGAGCTAGCTGCTCTTTTGCCAACTTTGCAGGTATTGTGTCTCATTCTCTTAATTGTCATGTGAACAAATACAATGAAGAATGTTTATGGATAGTAGATTCTGGTGCATGTGACCATATGACATATGATGAGAAATTATTGACAAATAAAAGAATGTTGAATGAACTTATCAAAGTAGGCTTGCCTGATGGGAGTTATAAGATTGTGGAGAAAATTGGAGATGTCATTTTGAATGATAAATTGGTGTTGAAAGATGTTATGTTAGTAAAGGATTTTAAATATCACTTGATGTCTATTGGTAGGCTGATTGAACAGAACAATATTACAGTGAATTTTACTGTAACTGGATGTTATTTCCAGGACCATACTAGGTATGTTCTTCTTGGTGCTGGTAAAAGAAAACATGGATTGTATTATTTTGCTAGACACAAAGAATTGAAGAATTCTCAAGGAAAGGTTGCAGGTATTGATGTTACTGGTTGTAATACAGTAGTGAATGATGTACATAAGGATGAAGTTGTTGAGCTTATGTCTTCTGTGTTGCCTAATAAAACTGCTACTAGTGTAGCTCATAATAAGATTGAAGGTAGAAATAAATTGGATTTGATGCATGCTAGACTTGGACATGCTTCATTATCCAAGATGAAGTATATTTCTGGTTGTGAATGTAATAATGGTCTCAATGAATACAATTGTGAGATTTGTTTCAATTCCAAACAACACAAACTTCCTTTACCTATTAGTACTAGTAGGGCTGCTAGTTGTTTTGATTTGATTCACATAGATTTGTGGGGTCCTTGCAGAGTGAAGGCATTAGATGGAGCTTCTTATTTCTTAACTTTACTTGATGATCATAGTAGAGTTACATGGACCTTTCTATTACATAACAAAATGCAAGTTGAGAAGACAGTGACTCATTTTTTAGCTATGGTGAATACTCAATTCAACAAGAAAGTGAAATGTATAAGATCTGATAATGGGACAGAATTGGTAAAAGCATCTTGTACAGATTTGTTTGCTGGGAAGGGTATATTGCAACAGAAAAGTGTTCCATATGTTCCACAGCAGAATGGGAGGGTAGAAAGAAGACATAGATGTTTGCTTGAAATAGCTCGAGCTTTGAGATTTCAAGCTTCACTGCCAAAGAAGTTTTGAGGTGATTGCATTTTGACAGCAACTTATCTGGTGAATAAACTTCCTTCTAAAGTCTTGAATTGGAAATCACCATATGAGGTATTTTTTTAGAAAACTCCCTCCTATTCTGAACTAAGAGTATTTGGTTCTCTTTTTTTTGCATATAATATGCAAATAAAGAGAGAGAAATTTAACTCTAGAGCCAGAAGATGTTTATTTCTTGGCTACCCTTTTGGACAAAAAGCTTTTAAACTATATGATCTAGATACACATACAACATTTGTATCTAGAGATGTTTTCTTTGAATCAATTTTTCCATATAAAATTGCTAAATCTATTGATCATGTTACTTCTGTTCACTCTCAACCCCTGGTCAATTTTGGTTCTGAATCTGAATCATGTGATAATCTAGTCATTCTTGACACTAATCCCATGAATTATGTTTCTTATAATCTTCATTTTTCCATTTCTCCTAATTCTAATTCAACTTCTATTTCTACCACTCATATGCCAAACACTCCTAATTCTTTCAATTCTAATCATTCGGTATCTTATCACATACCTTCTATTGAACCTAATGTTCCTGATTAACCTGATACTAGATTACCTACACCTAATCTTCATTCTTCTCCTGTTCCCTGTATCAGGAGATCTTCTAGAACTATCAAACCATCAACTGCTCTTCATGATTTGTTGGTGGTTACATACCTCATAAAAATCAATCATCTTCTTCAGAAACAAATTCTCTTTCTTTTATTGTCAACTCTTCTCAAATTGTTGAACCTAAGAATTACAATCAGGCTAAACTTGATCCTAATTGGATTAGTGCAATGGATGAAGACATACATGCTCTTGTGAGCAATGACACTTGGAAACTGACAACTTTACCTCAAGGGAAAAAGGCTATAGGTTCTAAGTGTGTTTTCAAAACTAAACTGAATCCAGATGGAACTATTGAAAGACATAAGGCTAGATTAGTTGCTATTGGCTATCAACAAGTGGAAGGGCAAGATTTTAATAAAACTTTTTCTCCTGTTGCCAAATTAGCAACTGTCAGAACAGTCATTTCCCTTGTTGTTGTTAGGAAATGGCCCTTATGCCAACTAGATGTGAACAATGCTTTTCTACATGGCTTCTTGGATGAAGAAGTTTATATGTTTCCTCCTGCTAGGTATAAGAAGGCTCAATCAGGTGAAGTATGTAAGCTGAAAAGATCCATTTATGGTCTGAAGCAAGCTTCAAGACAATGGAATAAAGAGCTCAGTATGTTTCTGAAAAGTTTGAATTTTGTTCAATCAAAACAAGATTACTCTCTTTATACTAGAAATAAAGATGGAGAATTTTTAGTCATACTTGTGTATGTTGATGACATAATGGTGACTGGTACTTCACATTCTCAAATAGAAGTGGTGAAACAAGCTTTAGATAAAGCTTTCACTATCAAAGATATTGGTCAACTGACCTATTTCCTTGGGATTGAAGTTCATAGAACTGACAGAGGAATATTTCTTTCTAGATGCTGAAATGCAAGATTGTGTTCCTGCCCCTGCTCCTTTGTCTTGTGGATTGAAGTTATCTACTGAGGTTGGTGAATTATTAACTGAACCAGATGTCTATAGGAGATTAGTAGGAAGATTACTTTACTTGGGCATTACTAGACCAGATCTGTCTTATTCTGTGCAGCATCTGAGTCAGTTTATGCATTCACCAAGAGTTCCACACTTAAGGACTGCTTTGCATCTTGTTAAGTACTTAAAAGGTACAATTGATACTGGACTATGGTATAACTCAGACACAGATTTCACAGTCAAGGCTTACAGTGACTCTGACTGGAGCTCTTGTCAGTTTAGCAGCAGATCTCTTAGTTCATATGCTGTATTTCCTGGCACTAATCTTGTTTCATGGAAAACCAAGAAGCAATCTAGTGTTAGTAAATCTTTAGCTGAAGCTGAATACAGAAGCATGTCTGCTACTGCCAGTGAATTGGTATGGATCCAAGGGTTACTAGAAGACTTACAAATTTCTGTTACATTGCCTATTACTCTATACTGTGATAATACTTCAGCTCAACATCTTGCACAAAATCCCATATTTCATGAGAAGACTAAACATCTAAAAAGTGATATGCATTATGTTAGAAAACAAGTGGAGGAAGGCTTCATCAAAACTGCTCATGTTTCTAGTGCTGATCAATTAGCAGATTTGCTGACAAAACCTCTTGCATCTACTCATCATCAGCTGTTATCTGCCAAGCTTGGACTTATCTCTAAGGTCCAGCTTGAAGGGGGAGTATAGGAGTTAATTATTATTTTATTTAGAGTTTGTTACAAGTTGTTAAGTTTGTTACAAGAAGTTAGTTAGATAGTAGTATATAAGATGTTAGGACAGCTCTCTTTTCTTCTTGTAAGCTCATAAACTGAGAAATGAATATTATTGATTCTTCTCTCTAAATACATTTTCTCTCCACATATTTCTTCTTTCAATCTGATTCTATTCGATGCAACTACTTTTTTTTTTAAGGTAAGATGAAGGGACCTCACTTGAGGGGGGGAATAATGGGAAATCCTCAAATGAGTCCCATGAGGTTTGATCCCTATACCTCAGGGATATGAGGTGGGAAGCGATGCCACTACTCCACCACCTCCACCTCAAATAAATTTCAATGCAACTACTTTTTTTTTTTTTACGGATCAATGCAACTACTTAGCATATGGGAATCAATTAACTAAAATATAATCTAAATGCAAACATTTACTTATTATTAATGCTAAGAAGACCTGTTCTTATATATCTGTTATAACCGTCTATGAAATTTTGATGTGTTTCATGTAAACTTTAGGATGGAAGGCTGTTGTTGTATTTTCTACTTTAGTATATTTTGTAGGATTGGATGCTACAACTTTTAAGTACTTCTGCTAGGTATGAGTTAAAGTAGAAATGATATATTTGCCAGAAAATATTTATATTTTTCCACTATATATTCATTATTATATTTGAATATTTATATTTATTATATCTTTTTTTATTTTTTGATAAGAAAGATAAAATTCATTAAATTAAATCCATATGACATCTAGATATTTAATATTCTTCCAAATCAAGAACAAATCTTAAATGCTATTTTAAAACAAAACAAGATAAATGAATATTACAATTTTGACTACAGATCATGGTATATACATAAATATACACATGAAAATATTATGTCATAACATCTTTCAATTGAATGGAGATTATGTATCCGACAATATAGTTGTTTTGTAATCAAAACTTGCTTCATGTTTAAGATTGATGTTGAACGTTGTGCACCAATGATAAGGATTAAACAAATTTAACCATAAGATACATGTAGAAAAATTTCTGCCATAACAGACTAATAGTACTTCCTCCGTTTCGTTTTAAATGCAACAGTTTTTATTTTTGGCAGTTTTAAATTAAATGCAATAATTTCCTTCTTTCTATTTTTGGTATGATTTTTACCCCTGAAATTACCAAAATGTCCTTATTAAAAAACTTAAACCACATATTATACTACCCAAATCAAATTAATTACAAACCTAATCAAAATTAATCTACCTAAACATCAACCCTCTCTCTTCAATACCACCTTCACTCCACCACCGACAACTTCGCTCCTTCGTTTCCAACCCAAAACCACCTTCGCTCCACCACCGTCACCTTCGCTCCAGCCCAAAACCGCCGACACTTTCGCTCTCCTCTACAGCCACCGACAACCACCCTACCACTCCATAAACCACCTCCACCAGATCTCCCGCCTTTCTACTCCACCTTCGATCTCGTTTCTCATCGATCTGCCGTCTTTCTCTCTCCTCCATCTTCCTTCGTTCTCTCTCTTTAATTTCTGTCTTTTCTCGATTTGTTTCTCTCCTGCATCTCTCTCTCTTCGATCTTTTTCTCTCGCCATCAAGTTGTTGTGGAGGTGGAGTGGGTTTTGATGGTGGGTACATTTATCGCTTTTGACGGTGGTTTATGGAGTGGGTTTTGAGCGGTGCTTTTGACGGTGGTTTATGTAGTGGGATTTGAGCGGTGCTTTTGACGGTAGTTTATGACGGTCCTTTTGATGGTGGTGGTGGTAGGATGTGGCATTAGTGGTGGTGGGGGCAGCCAGAAGGTGGTGGTAATGGCAACAGGAGTGGTGGTCGTGGTAGTAGGGTGGTTGTGGTGGTGGTGATGGCAGCAGGTGTTTGGGTTTTATTTTAATACCACAAGTGAACGGTGACGTAGCACATACGGGTCGAACTTAGGGAGGTGTAAAACTAAACACTAGTTGATTTTAGATTATGAAATAGCTACACAATTCGAATATCGAGAAAATCTATGTAACTAATATCTAAACTAATACCAAAATATGACAAACTCGATGAATATAATAATTAAATTACTAAGATTAAGCATCACCACTAATATGAATTGATCAAAATAGAACTCACATCCTAGTTATTCAATTATAGTTTAGGTGAGATTGGCATTCCCTTATGACTCGGTCATTCCTCAATACCTAGAGCTCACTTTCGTGATAGCAAAAGGCCTAACTAACAAGTATGTCTCCTATTTTCATGGCTTACACACATAATTAGAAGCATTAAGAACCAATGTCAAATAATTCCCAATTTTAGTTCTCACCTATTTTCATGGGAAAATTCAAATCAATGACAAGATTATCTAAATCAAGACCCAACTTTCGTTGATGAACTCAATTAATAAAATAACAATTTAACATCAAAGAAATATTCCTAATCTTGACTCCAACTTTCGTTGATAATATAAAACTAGGGCTAAATCAAGATGCAAAATTGACAATAAAAACAATCTCATCAAACCCTAAACATATAACTCAATAACATGGGAATTAGAGAGAAATCATATGATCAATCCATACTAGGGCTCAACTCAATCCTAGATAAAAAGACTACTCACTTAAAACATAATTAAATAAACAAAAGAGAAAGGAAATATTAAAACTTGATACGCAATACTTGAATAGAAGACGAATATGAAATCTTCAATCTTGAATCTCCAAAGTAGCAATAGAAAATAAACTAGGGCAAAGCTAGAGAGGAAAATCTAGAGAGAAGAATAACGTGATACTTGAAACGTGAATAATAGATAATAGCTCTGAGATATTCTAACCTAATTAGACATCCTCTAATATAAAATTATATCTCCTAATACTAGTAGGAAACCAAGTTACAAGATAAGAAAAGCCAAATAAATCATTAAAGGGCCGGAATTAAGTAATTCGCGCGTGTGTAGGAAGCCTCCGAAAAACAGGGCCAAATTACGGAGCCCATATATCCTAGAATATGACTCTCCTTGGGCCTTGCAACCTATCGTTGGAAAGCTCTTCAAGCCTACTTTCCAATGCCGGTGGAATTATCCAATTATCAGCATCGAGTCAAAAGTTATGAATAAAATAGTGATCATGACTCAATTTTCACAAATCTTTCATCGAATTCCAACTCCAATTTAGCTCCAAATTGCACTCAAATATGTTCATAACGATCCTTATCAACGTAGCTTGCTTCCAATTGCTCCTAAGTACTCGAGCTTGTCCAATAATACTCCAATTATGTTCTCAATACCTGAAATTCATCAAAGAATACCAAAACACACAAAAGGAGAAATATTTCGCAAATTAAGTAATAGTATGCAATTATGAATTACAATTCACCTAAATATTACTAAAATGCAACCTAAATGCACCTAAAACCTATATAAAAATACGATACATCAGCAGGAGTGGTGGTCGTGGTAGTAGGGTGGTTTGGTGCTGGTTATGGCAGCAGGAGTGGTGGTGTTAGGTAATAATAGTGGTGGTGATGGCTAGCTTTATCTCTGCACTTAAACATAATCATATGCCTTCACTTTTTCTTAATGTCATCTTAAGAAATTTTACCTAGGAGAATATACAATCTTAATTATTGCATGTAATTCGGAACGGAGAAAGTAACATATAATAACTCATTGTTCATGAACATTTTTATTGTGCCATACCCTGAGTTATGACTTATATGCCGTTAAGACATTACAATAGTAAGTTCTCACCAAATGAATAAAAAAAAATAGTAGTAAAGGACATGAAAGTAAGTTCTAATCAAAAGAAACAAAAAAGAAATAAAAAATTATAGTAGTAAGTAGTAACTACTAAGATTTTATATATTTTTTCTAAAAAGAAAAACCACTAAGATTTAGACGTAGGGCCAACACACACAAAGATGCCCCATCCTAACAATCACCCATGGGCCATAATCCATCTTAACTTTTTGCGCTTATATAACCCCCCAACACCCCCCTAAAATGTATTGTATTGCTCTTCTTATAAAAGTCTCACTCAATATATACATGGCTTCATTTTACTCCGATGCCTTACTCCACAAAAAGCCTCTTGCCACTCACTCTACCACCATCACTTGGCCAAAACGCCCCAAGATCCGTCTACGGAGACGTAGCCGGAGGCTCCTCTCGGTCCAACTCGGCGGTAAGAAATCCCGGAAAGGTTTTCTCCTAGCAAGAATTTTCCGGCGAATACGTGTAAGATGGCTAAAATTGAATTATTCTTGTTTGTTGAGAAAGCTTAAGCGATATTACAAGTCATTAATCAAGGATTTAATTGAAGCCAACGCATCAGTTAAGGCTTATCCACAAAGACTTTTTATAGACACCTCCTTTGCCGTTCCTGTTGTTGGTCTTTCTCAATCTAGGTACCATGCAGGTGGTGTTATGGGAAATCCTAGATCCATCTTGTTGTGATCAACATTAAAAGTTTTTTTTTTCATTTTACATAATCTGATGTAATTATTGAACCTGTGTTGTGTCTTTTTCTTTTTGTTTCTTTTTGGTGCAATAATCATCGAACTTGTAAAATCAATTTCTTTTACTCTATTGCCAAATTAGTTGTCAAATTGCCATATGATTATGAGTGACAATAATCATATTTTTTTTGGACGGAAGAGAGATTTCTTCTTTAATCATAGACAGTTGCTTGGTTTTCGGGGTTTTAAACATATCTGCATATGCATACAATTATGGGCTGCGTAACGTTTGTAATAAAGTATTATTATTTTATGTTAGCTGGTGTGTCTGTATCATCTCCTTGACGATGACGATAATTATTTCATGGCTGACTTTGACTAGCAATTCATAGAATTTTATTAGGTACTTAGCTAGTTTTTTTTTTTTTTTTTTTTTTTTGAGAGAAGGTACTTAGCTAGTTTTTAAAATCGCCGGGTTAATATTGACGGTGGTAATATCTAAAAGTATATTTAAACCATTTATCATCAGATTATATTTACAGAGATAATCTCATATGACTACATACTACTCCCTCCGGTTCCTAAAGATCTTCCCTCTTTCCGTTTTAGTGCGTTTTCAAAAGATCTTCCCTCTTTTACTTTATTCCTTATTTGGCAATTTTTTTTCCCTTTTTACCCTCTCATGTCCCTATCATATGGTCCACCATTACACTATTAATTCAATTTTACTCCCTTTCTCTCTCCTACTTTACCCCTTTTTATTTGTTTATTTTCCTTAACCCCCTTTCTCTCTCCTACTTTACCCATCCAAGACCCACACAATTGATCCTCCCTTGATATCTGCGTAATGCAATGAGGAAGATCTTTCGGAACCGGAGGGAGTATAATGTATAGTTAGAATTTTTCTGATTTACATCTCCATAGAATATGGATATATATTTTCTGATTTCTTTTAGTTGCAACATTTGATTATTTTGATACACTTACCAAAAAGTCATTTGTTGCAACTAAAAAAACAGAGGAAGTATTTGTTAATTTGTTCTGATGTTTTCAAGGAGATAATGAGATGAATGTATTAGCTGAGTTTATTTCTAAATTTATAATTATGTTATAAGTTTATAACACATGCATGGATCATGTTTAAAGCTAAGTTTTTTTCAAGTTATTCCTAGTTAATAATACAAAAACTAGTATTTGGGCCCAGGTGTTGCTCCAGGGGGTACTGTATTCTAAACTTGATATGTATTTTTTTTCATTCACATTAAAAT
This sequence comes from Beta corolliflora, assembly GCA_947648045.1. NCBI lineage: Eukaryota > Viridiplantae > Streptophyta > Magnoliopsida > Caryophyllales > Amaranthaceae > Beta > Beta corolliflora. The sequence goes on along the minus strand of CANSZD010001022.1, from coordinate 924,374 downwards.
ATAATAAAGAAAACTCAACATTTAAAAGGTAAAGATATAATAATATGGATATTTAAAGCATGATTAAAAGTTGGCTGAGATGGTAATTGTGCTAGCTATAATAGCAAGATGTCACGGGTTCAAATCTTGTTGCAAGTCAATCTACTTTTGTTAGTTGACATGACATATGTACACATTGGACAATTCTAGTGGAGTGAGAAAGGTGCCACATGGCGTGTATACATTGTCAAACACGCTTTTTAATATATTAGTATAGACTAGTTTTGAAGCCCGTGCGTTGCACGAGTTATTGTTTATTTTATTTTTTTGTAAATTTTTTGTTAACATTGTTGATTTTTTGTTGCTGTAAAATGAGATTTTTCAACACCATTGTATTTATATAATTTCTTCATTCTTTTTCAATTGCAACAATTACCACTTTGGGTAGTTTCATCTATTGGAACCATTCCACTTTTGGTAAAAAAACAACTATATTTGACAACACCGCCTTTACTTTATGTTAATAAAACCATCATTAATTACTCAAATTGCCTCATAAAGTTGCGTTTATATTAAGGATTTACTTATCCCCTACTCTAGTTAACCCCTCTATGCTAAACTACCCATTTTTTTATTTTTCTTAAAAACCATGCCCAAACCCATTGTTGCAGTAGAAAAAGACAGAGAAAGTAACTGTCATTATACTTTAATTTCTAGATTTGTTATTATGATATATAAATTTTATATTTTTAATGTTCAATTGAATATTGTAGCTAAGTCTATAATTAAATAGTAACTCAATAATTGGTTTGACTAACAATAGCTAACACAGTTTTAACATGGAAAATACCCGAATGATACTTTAAGAAAGTAGAGGGAAATAATTTAATAGATGCAGGACAGAAAGAATAGAGAAAAAATATGAGTGTCAGCCACAACTTCAACTTTTAATATAGCACATAAACATTAACGTGTATAGAATAGAAGATGGGAAAGCCAAAAAGAATATCATAATGATGGTATCATGAATAAAATAAATTAAATATAAAATTAACCTCTATTAATAATCGAAAATATTATTTAAGAGAAAACATCTCTTCATCAATCATGACCATATCAAGACTTATCAAACTTCCCCCTTTTTTATGATCTGCGACCTCAAACAGTCTAGAAACTCGAACCTTGATTTCTCAATTAGTTTTAGTAGAATTAAGTTCATTGAGAAAAGAATAAGATCTGACATATAGATATATGAAAAAGAAAAGCATAAATAATTATTTATACAACAAATATTCTAGGAATAAAATAATTAGTCAATTGCATAATACCTCTGCAATGTCGTTGACAAACTTTCATTTGATTCTTCATGTAATGTCATCATGGAATGCTATAGGTTCAAAACTATATGTATGTATTTTTTATCTTTATATAACTCAATTTTTAAAAGTATGATTTTGAAAGACATAATTGCTATTGTTACATAAAATACGCTATTTTTATAGTTAATTTTATATGTATTTAAAATAAATAATAAATAATACATTATTGTTCATCTAAATAAATATATTTTCATAAGTTGTAAAACTATATTGAATATGGAACTTATTTCAAAATATATTTTGAGCAATCTCGGATGGTAAAAAAATATAATATTGCGAATTATGAGGCAAAAGTTATATTCAATTTACATAGTTGAATAATTTAGGTTGTTTATTTAAAATCAGAGTGTAATCTTCACTTATTAAAAACACGCCTTATATGTATTTATATCTATGTTAAACACTATTTTTTTTAAATTAAAATTAAAATGAATGACATGTCATGCTTAGGTGGAACTCTCTATAATATTCTAAGGTTGTTTTTTAAAATTATACTCTAATTTTTTCATCATCCAAAACTCTAATATGTATATATATATATATGTAGCTTTATCGCTATAGATCTTAATTTTTGTTGTAACAACAAAATTTCCATGGTAAATTTTGTTAGAATACTAAATTGTTTTGGTTCAGTTGAGTAAGGCTGGTGTTTGGATCATCTAGAGTTCTAAAAGAACTCTACAATGTAGAGTTTGAGCAATATCAATTATTGAATAAAAAATCAATAGCTCATATATTATCTTTCCAAAACCCCCTGTATCTTTTCTCATCAAAATCTACCCCTTTATTTCCCCCTTTTCACCAATACACGTATACAACTCTACCTTGTAGAATTTTATTAAAACTCTAGAGGATCTGGACTCGTAAGACTGAGGTTTTGAAAGATAATATGTTTAATCCTGTAAATTGGACCTATGATAAAATGCTATAGTCAAATATAGTACACTATAGTTATAACAATTATTATATTTATCTAAAAGAATGACTAAACAATGCCTTACATTCATCTAGTTAAATATATTTTCATGAGTTGTAAAATTATATTGTAAATGGATCTTATTTTGAAGTATATTTCAAGCACTCTCAAATGGTATAAAATTATAATATTTTGAATTAGGTAGCAAAAGTTATATTTAATTTACATAATATAATAATTTAGGTTAGTTTATTCAAAACGAAACTCTAATTCTCGTTATCCAAAACTCCTTTTATGTATTTAAATATATGTAGAACTCTATTTTTTAAAATATTTAAAATAAAAATTAATGACATGACAATCCTACGTGGCGCTCTCTATTTCATAAGTTGTAGAACTATATTGTAAATGGATCTTATTTCGGAGCATATTTCGAGCACTATCCAATGGAACAAAAATTAAAATATTCCGAATTACGTAGCTAAAGTTATACACAATTTACATAATATAATAATTTAGGTTGTTCATGCAAAACCAAACTCTAATTTTAGCTTATCTAGAATTCCTTATACGTATTTAAATCTATGTAGAACTCTTTTTTTGTAAAAAAATAAAAATAAAATATGATGACGTGGCAATCCTACATGGCGCGCTCCATGGCCTCGAAATCTTGAGGAGCTCCCTATGCTCCCGAAAAGATCCTCCTTTATTTATATATATTGATTGATTGATTATATAATTTGGAATGTTTATTATTAGAGAAATTTATATTATCAACTTAGGCTCTGTTCTTTTGGACTGAATAAGTCTGAACTGAACTGAACTGAAATGAATAAGTCTGAACTGAACTGAACTGAAATGAATAAGGGTCCGTTCTGTTCAACTTATTTTAACTTATATAAGATTTTATAAGATAAGATAAGATCAGATAAGATAAGATAAGATAAGATAATATAAGATAAGATAAGATAAGATAAGATCAGATAAGATAAATAAGATGTTAGACACACACAATAAACTATCTTATAAGATAAGATAAGATAAGATAAGATCAGATAAGATAAGATAAGATAAGATCAGATAAGATTTTATAAGATCTTATAAGATAAGATAAGATAAGATAATATAAGATAAGACAAAATAAGTTGAACAGAACAGACCCTTGAACTGAACTGAACTGAACTGATCTGATCTGATCTGAATTGAGTATTATTAATAATTACAAGTAGAGTAATATTTTAATCATCATTGATAATGATAATAATTAATAATATTAATGATAATGATAATACTAATAATATTAATACTAATACTAATAATATGCATAATAATAATATTCTTATGAATTGAATAATATTAATAATAACAAGTAGAATAATAATGATATGAAGTATATTTTACTACTCCTATATTTACAAAACTATATTTTACATATATTTAAAAAAATACAAAACTATATTTGACAATAATAATAATAATGATAATAAAAATAAGAAGAATATAATAAAAATAATAATAGTAATAATAATAATAGTAATAATAATAATAATAACAATAATAATAATAACAATAACAATAAGAATAATAATAAGAATATAATAATAATAATAATAATAATAATAATAATAATAATAATAATAATAATAGTAATAATAATAATAGTAATAATAATAATATTAATAATAATAATAATAATGATGATGATAATAATAATAATAATATTAATAATAATAAAATAAATAAGTTGTAGTCGAACCGATCCGATTCGAACCGACTGAATAAGCAATCGAACCGAACCGATCCGATCGATTCGATTCGAATCAACCGATCCGATCGATCGAATCAGACCGATCTCGATTCGACGATCTGAACCGAACCAATTTCCATTTATTCACCCAAAAGAATGTGCCTTATTATTCTGTTTATAGTATCTCATGTAAGTCTATTGTAGTTCAAACTTCATTTTCTCTAGTCTCGAAATCTATATAGCTAGCTAGTACGCAATGGCAATTCTCCGAAGTAGGGCAACGACGGATTCTCGAAGAAAACAGGACCTCATAGTTGTAGGCCATGCATGAGCTCGTGTGGTATTCTACTATTGTCTAAGCACAAGTTTTACTCCCAATTATAGGACACACGGTCGTGTATCCTATTATGTGATACAACACACGGTTGTGCGGTCTTCTCCTCAATCTTCATTATCTTACACAAACTTTTAACTCTTTTATACTACCTTTATTTCTTTTATACAACATTTAAATAATTATTTTAATCCACCCATCAAAAAGGTAAATGTTGCATCTAAAAAAACTGAAGAAAATTGATTGTGCAAACGAACCGCACAATCATGCACATTTTCCAAATGTTCTTTTAAGCCCAGCCATTTCCCTAATCCAACATGATATATAATAATACAGTGGTCTATTAAATCAAGTATTTAAAAATATAGTGGTTATTAGGATAGAGGGTAAATCCCACAAGGTAAATAGAATATGGACAGATCAGAGTCTGAGTCAAATGACCATAAAACGCAATAGGATGCCGGGGGTCTTTTGGCATAGAGATTTACAATTTTATACTCTAAGCATCCAAAGATTAGTTAAAAAGACAAAATTATGATTACATGTGGTGACTACTAATTAGTATTTAGTAAGGTATAGACAATGATAGCTCCTACATAAAATTGTATTGGCTCCCAAAATTGCAAGGGGTCAAAACTCAAAATACACTGCCCTGGCCCATTTACACGAAACCTGTGATGGTATAAATATACTACGGATGGACGCATAAGCATAACCATCTAGGTAGCTTTGAAAGCAATGATGATCACATATTCATACTTCTATATGCTAGGAATGCATGTTAGCTTCTTTTATAATAACATCATGTACTTCCGTTTCTTAATACATGTAATATTAGCAAATAACACATAAATTAAGGAGGAGTAGAGAGAGTGAAATATGACCCATATATTTAGATAATAAATAAAGCTTTCTTTCTAAAAGAGTTTGCCAATAAGAGAAATGTTACAAGTATTATAAAACATCCCAAAAAGAAATATGTTGTACTCCCTATGATTTTTATTAGTTTACCCACTTTTCTTTGTGGGTTGTCCCTTATTAGTTTACCCACTTCTTCTTTTTACTATTATTGACATGATCCCACCAATTGTTTATTATTATCATTAGCTTCTCACCCTACTTTTCTTGGCCCACAATATTAACTTCACTATATGCCAATAAATTAATATTGTTTTTTTCCTTCTATGACCTATATACCTATTTCTCCTAAAACTCTGTGCTCAAAAAAGTGGATAAACTAATAAAAGTCGGATGGAGTATGTATTAAGAAACAAAGATAGTATTGTTTTTCTTATTCTTTTAATTTAAAAAAAAATTGAATGAAGGGAATAATAATGGTGGAATTATGGCATCTCAAATTCCAAAAATGAACTAATAACGTTACAAAAAAAAACACTTGTAAGCTAGCTCCCTCCAAAAAAAGTTCTAAATAAATAATAATCTAGAAGTATACTGTAAAGAAGTCAATAAATTATGTTTTTCCTCCCAAAACTTCCTTCTATATGAGTTGGTTTTTCCTCCTAAACGTACCGGACTTTGATAAATGACTCGGTTGGTAATTTAAGTAGGGTTCTTTTTACTTATTAGCCATTATCAAATAAATGTTTGCAATTAAAAAGTTTGATTTTGTTTAATCAATGACCATTATAAGTTATATTATTTTTATCAATAAATTTGAAAACCGAGGATTGCTCAGGTATCATATAATATTAATAATAATAGAAGAAGACGTTAGTAGAAAAAGTAAGGACAAAAAATGAAATTTTAGTCAAGGTAAGTCAAGGCGATTAATGAACCAAAGAAGGGGTTCTTGCACGAAGTTTCCTTTAAAAAATTGAGGTCAATGAATGGAAACAGTGATCCTTACTTGGGGAAGACATTTACAATAATGGTAGTGTGAGAAAGTGCTAAAACTTTTCGTATGCGCTTACGTAAGCAATGGTTGAGTATATTCCCCTACAAAAAAGGTTGTAAGTAATAATTAGTATTGCTCTACTCTAATCTTGTTTTACTTTACCCTACAAAAATGGTTGTATGTATTAGTATTACTCTACTCTAATCTTGTTTTATTTTATGTTATTAATTAGTATTGCAATTTGATAGAGTATAAAACTATTCCTGGGACTCCAATCATCAGCTTAACCTTTTGATTGAGTTGGTCCTTTGACATGGTATCAGAGCCAGCGTGACATAAAGGTCACGGGTTCAAATCTCATCCACCCCTCCTTTCTAAGTGTAATATATAGTGTCAGGTATCAGGGAAGCATGTGCTGCATCCACACTTCAAGCCCAATGGGCTCTCGCGTGAGAGAGAGTGATAGAGTATAAACCGAATTCCAAGTGAGGTGAGAAGAGGCGCCGGTGTCCATATACCATGCATCATCCGGTGGTTGCAAGTTCATGGTGTTGTAGGCCTGTTTTAACTCCGTAGGTGTCATAAGTGGTCCATAAGAGGGCTGTTGGGCACTGAAATATGCTTGTTGGGCCTGAGTATGAGGTCGGCGAGAGCCAGGAGGGGGGCCAGAAGACTAGGAGACACATGAGAGGGAGTAGGAGCCATAGTAGGATAGGGATAAGGGGGAGAGGCCCAGTTAGGAACCTGCTGCCATGTAGGGGCGCCTGACCCATATGGGCCATAATATATTGTTTGGGACTAACCAGAATTTTGAGAGGAGTTATGAGAGTTGTTGTTGCTGGATGGATTTCCCCTCCCACGTCCTTTGCCTTTCCCCCCACGCCAGTTGTTGTGTCGCCCACGGCCACGACCACCAACACCGTGACCACCTCCGCCACCACGGTGAGACTGATCGGATGACAGCGGCGTGCTGGCAGTAGGTGGAACAGCAGCATTATTATTTGTGACCAAGACAACCTGAGAGTGTTCTTCTTGTTTCGAACGGCGAGTTTCTTGCAAAAGTAATTGAGATCGGGCTTTGTGGAAACTATGAAGAGGATCAACTTGCTGTATCATGGTGGCAATGGTGTCATACTCACCTTTGGGTAATCCAGTCACAAGTTGTAGGACCATTTTCTTGTCAGAGACGGGGTTGCCGACATTAGATAGTTGATCTGCCAAGAGTTTTAATTGCTTGCAATATTCAGCCATGTTTAAAAAAATTTCCAGACGAGTTGTATTGAATTGTTCCTCCAAATATACAGCCCTAGTATGCTTATTGTCTTGAAATATATCCTCCAAACTAGTCTATAACTCCATTGCGGTGGCACCGGGCTTCATGATGGTATGAAGAAGGTCCTTGGATATTGTACCATATATCCATTGTTTGACAGATGCATCCAACCGCTTCCATGTGAGAGAGTCAAATGTCAGTTGGACGAGGAACGGTGGAATCAATATGATCCAATTTTATAGGCACGTGTATGAATTTGGAAAAGTTCTACTCAAGAAACATATTGAGCCTCTTCTTGATCAAGAGTTATGGGGATAAATTTATTTAATGTTGTTGACAGTGAAGGCTGGGTGAAAAGGAGAGGAAGCAGATGTAGAAGAAGAAGAAGGAAGAGGAGGAGGTGGTTGTGGGGTGGAGTCAACCATGGTTGCTGTGGCAGTAGGAGATGTTGGTGAGGATAGTAAAAACCCTAGGCACGGATCAGAGAGAAATCTGATACCATATAGAATGATATAATTCTCCTTAAGGAGTGTATTCTCATTAATTGACAATATATAGGTGTTGACTTACAAACCTAGAACTATGACAATATACACTTGCCATAAATACACAGAAGAGTATAATAAAATATTTGATAGAATATTTACATATTCTCTAACACAATTGTTGCTTCACAAGGAAAAAATATTGCAATTGTCATTTTGATGACTTTCACTTTCTGTAAGTCCCGTATTCTCTAAGAATTGGGGTGGGCTCAACTCTCAAGTGGTGAGTTTTCCCATCTTTCCTGGCAAAGTCTAGAGTTCAATTCCTAATCTAAGCATTTGCTTGATAATTAAAGGGGGGAGGGGGTTGGGGGTGTATGGCTTGTAATGGGCCTCTGGGTGGGGGCCCTGTACGAGGGCAGCCCAAAGGAAATCTTCTTACCCATTTTTTAAAAAAGTCTCGTATTCTCTATCTATATTACTACTTCCGTTTTATAGTTATATTTTTCTTTCTAGACCGTTTCTATTTAATTGTTACACTTTCAGTTTATTTATACTTCCTTTATTTTTTCTAGATGACCTATTTTAACTTTTGACAATATTCACATATGTAACTTTGACTATATATCTTTTGTGACACTTGTACTTAAAAAAAATATAGTCATGTGCTATCTTGTTAGATTCGTCTCAATATATATTTTCCAAATATCAACTTTTTGTAAGTTTTTATTATTGATAATTAAAGATATAAAGGTTCATAATAGCGCATTGGCAAGTGTGCGCAGAGGAAACGGGTCAACTAAAAAAACAGAGGAAGTATATGATAACATGTCACATCGCATTTACTCACTTTTTTACATCGCTTTTCATTCTTACTTGTATGCAGTACGAACAGCCATTTCGTGAGGAGAGAGAAAATCAGAGAGAACAAACCAGTGAGGAAGAAGGAGAGAGAAAGAGGTCGCTTCCATGATGAGCTTGAACCTCTTATTGTCCTTTCGACGGTGGCTACGTCGGCGGCGGCGGCGATGCAAGCGCTTGTGCGAAGGGAGGGGGGGAGAGATGGTGGAAGGATGAAGCTAATTCCTCAATTTTCTCTCTCCTCTTCATGTTTTATGCTGATTTATGTAAAATATTATTAGGGTTAATTTGTGATGATCTTCTCATTGATGTGAAAAACAATATATATAATACAAGAGGCCTATGTAGTGAAGGAAAGGAAATCCTAACCCACATAGGAACAATATCAAGACTCCTAATATAAGGAAAGTACGAGGTGGGTCAGCGCGAGCCACAAAACCGAGAGCATCACTCGGTTGGGTGATGTCAGACTTTGCGAGACGAACTCGTTCGTCTTGGGAAACGAGTTGATAGGCTCGATCCAATGAGGGAAGAGGTTCAGTAGATAGAATTTGCGTGCGAAGACGCGAATAATATTAGAATTTAAGCACAGGAGAAAATCATGGAGTTATTCAATTTCACGTTTTGTTTCATGAACAGATCCAGCAGTACATTTAGAACAACAAGTGCAGGAAATTAGAGGAACATAATGAAATAATTCCTCCCACAAAGCATCAAGTTTGCCATAATAAACCGAAACAGGCATAGATTTAGTTTGTTCACAACGAGCAATTGAAGAACGAAGTTGTTGAATACGAGGTCATTAAATTAATGGTAGCAAACCGATTGAGTTTTAAGATGGTCCCAAAGACGCTTAACCTCGCGATATTTAGTTAACATACCTTTGACCTCGGGATCAATGGTATTCATAATCCAAGATACAAGCATGGCGTTGACTGTAGTCCAGTCAGAAGAGGTGAATGGAGGTTCGGCGGCCATGATCGTGCCATCCAAAAATCTGAACTTTCGGCGGGCTTCAAGGGCGAGTTGGATGTCGGCAGACCACTCGTCATAGTTGTCAGTTTTTAGGCGTGTGGGGGTGATGAAATCACCCAAACTGTCACCCGTGCCAAGGTAGAACGGATGTATAGGTGTGGCTGCTGTGCCGGAGGAGGGCGTGGTGGTGGCGGTGGGTTTGCTTCACCGTCGCCGGCCATTGTTTAAAGATTGGGGAGAAAAAAAATTAATCTTGCTCCAATACCACGTAAAATATTATTAGGGTTAATTTGTGATGATCTTCTCATTGATGTGAAAAACAATATGAGTATATAATACAAGAGGCCTATTTATTTTTATTTTTTTGATCAGGAAAGAAAGCTAGGAGATGTCTACACAAGAGACACCCCCTAAAACATCCCGAAGGATGGTTACAGGATACAACAAACAATCATCAAGATAAAAGAGAAGAAGAAAATGGAGTACAAAGGAACACTTGTGGAAGCTCCGCAGCGGCTAACACCGTCACTCCAGGCCCAATCGAATGAAACCCGTCACGGGGGGCAAGACAAATACCACAAAAAATGAAAAAGCTCCAAATCCTTCACAACGGGACCATCGAACCTTGAAACTACACGAACAACAACCTTCAATTGAGGAAGAGGAGCATCCCTCGACCCGAACCGAGCCGAAATGGGCGAAAAAGGAAACAACCCCACAACCCCAAAAGAAAGCAAGCCTCGACTTGGATCCCCAGCAAGAGCAATCGAACCACCACCCAAGCTGCAAAACCAGAAGCTGAATCCATCTCGAATCAAACACCGGCGACGAGAACACTCACGAACCACCGCGAACGAACTGAAATCGCACCGCAAGCAACCATTCCCAAATTGACTAATTTTTGAAATGGCGAAATTTAATCAAGAGGACAAGAGAAATTAGACTAGAAGACAAGCTAAGCCATAACAATGGCTAGAACTAGGAGGAAGAGAAGAGGGAGGAGGCTAGGGATTCAATTTCTTAAGAAATTGATTTGGGGGTTAGGGTTTGCTTATTAGGGAAGCTAAGGGGTTTTCTAGAGAGAAGGCAGAGCCTCTCTTTCTTAATACAAAAGGCCTATGTAGTGAAGGAAAGGAAATCCTAACCCACATAGGAACAATATCAAGACTCCTAATATAAGGAAAGTCCTTATCATACAATATTTCCTAACAATTTATTTGTATTTGGTTTTTATGCAATTGATCCATAAAGTTTGGGAAGAGTTGAGCAATCAGATTGAAAAGCTTTGTTGGAAATGTGAGAGAAGAAACGATTGATGTTGATTGCGTCAAAGAGCAACAATGGAGTTTGTTCGAATTTTAGACTAAAAGTGTAGTCATAAACCATAATATCTTTTATTTAGTTGTGGTAAATACAACGAATTTGAGATAAATTCAGTTGAAGTTTGTTAATATTATGTTTTTGAGTTCTTGATTTGGTTTATTTGATATAGTTTTGAGGATTTAATGCATTGAAACTTTGATTTTCTAGATAAATAATACAAGTTTGTTTAAATGATACAAAATTTGTTGAATAATGACATAAAAGTGAATTATAATAATCTCAATATAAAAGATATGAAATACGTCAATAATGACATGAAATATTTTTATAATGACATGATACAAGTTTACTGGAAATTTGTTGGAAAATGACATAAAAGTGAATTATAATAATATCAATATAAATGATATGAAATACGTCAATAATGACATGAAATAATACTTTTATAATGACATGATATAAGTTTAATGAAAAATGATATAAAAGTTATGTTTAAATGATACAACTTTGCTCAATAATGACACAAAACTGAATAATAAGAATATGGTACATAAGAAGTTAACATATAATATTAAGATAAGTTTAAATGATACAAGTTTGCTCTATAATGACATAAACATTAGTAATAATGATACAAAAATGAGATATAATGACACAGAAAAAAAGGAGTTGACAAATAATATTAAAATAAGTTTAAATGATACAAGTTTGCTCTATAATGACATAAAAATGAGTAATAATGACACAGAAATGAGTTATAATGACACATAAATAAGGAGTTGACAAATAATATTAAAATAAGTTTAAATGATACCCCCTCCGGTTCCTAAAGATCTTCCCTCTTTTACTTTTCACGCATGCCAATGCAAAACTTTAGACACTAATATCTTTAATTGTGTATTTGAAAAAATTATAAAAAGTAGATATTAATAAAATACATATTGAGATGAATCTAACAAGATCCCACATGACTATATTTTTTCTTACGTATAAGTCATAAACAACAGTCAAAGTGAAACTTGTGAATAGTGAAAAATGTCAAATAGGGAAGATCTTTCGGAACCGGATGTAGTACAAGTTTGCTCTATAATAACATAAAAGTGAGTAATAATGACACATAAATGAGTTATAATGAAACAGAATTAAGAAGTTGACAAATAATATTATTAAAATAAGTTTACATGATACAAGTTTGCTCTATAATGACATATAAATGAGTAATAATGACATATAAATGAGTTATAATAACACAGAAATAAGGAGTTGATAAATAATATTAAAATAAGTTTAAATGATACAATTTTGCTCTACAATTATATAAAAATGAGTAAAATAATGACACAAAAATGAGTTATAAAATGACACAGAAATAAGGAGTTGATAAATAATATTTAAATAAGTTTAAATGATACAAGTTTGATCTTGACATAAAAATGAGTAATAATGACATAAAAATGAGTTATAATGACACAAAAATAAGGAGTTGATAAATAATATTAAAATAAGCTTAAATGATACAAGTTTGCTCTATAATCACAAAGAAATGAGTAACAATGACTCACAAATAAGGAATTGACAAATAATATCAAAAAATGTTTAAATGATACAAGTTTGCTCAATAATGACATATGAATGACTTATAATGACAAAGAAATGACTAATAATGACACACTATAAGGAATTGACAAATAATATCAAAATAAGTTTAAATGATGCAATTTTGCTCAATAATGACATAAAAATGAATTATAATGACACAGGAATGAGTAATAATGACACAGAAATAAGAAATTGACAAATAGTATCAAAATAGGTTTAAATGATACAAGTTTGCTCTATAGTGACATAAAAATGAGTAATAATGACACGAAAATGAGTTATAATAACACAGAAATAAGGAGTTGACAAATAATATTAAAATAAGTTTAAATTATACAAGTTTGCTCTATAATACATAAAAGTGAGTAATAATGACACATAAATAAGTTATAATGACATAGAAATAAGGAGTTGACAAATAATATTATTAAAATAAGATTACACGATACAAGTTTGCTCTATAATGACATAAAAATGAGTAATAATGACACATAAATGAGTTATAATGACACATAAATAAGGAGTTGACAAATAAGTTTAAATGATACAATTTGGCTCTACAATGACATAAAAATGAGTAAAATAATTAATGACACAGAAATGAGTTATAATGACATAGAAATAAGCAGTTGACAAATAACATTTAAATAAGTTTAAATGATACAAGTTTGCTCTATAATGACATAAAAATGAGCAACAAGTCAACAATGACACATATTTAAGGAGTTGATAGATAATATTAAAATAGGTTTAAATGATACTCCCTCTGTTTTTTTTTTATCATTCTCACTTTCCTGTGCGCGTCTCCCAATGCACCTCTTTGAATTTAAATATCTTTCATTATATATTAGTAAAAATTATAACGGTTGAATTTTAATAATGTACTGATTGAGACGAATCAAACAAGACTCCACATGACTATATTTTTTCTTATAAATTGAAAAAAATTGAGAATATTCTCTCTAAGTATGAATAGTGCCAAGATTCCAAGTGAGAAAGATAAAAAAAAACCGAGGGAGTACAAGTTTGCTCTATAATAACATAAAATCGAGTAACAATCCTATGTATATAAAGAGTTGATAAACAATGATAAAATTACAACCTAATGTCATTTTCAGTTATTTTTCTTTATCTACTTTATTAAACTAGTTGTTGGACCGTGCGCGGCCCCTAAGGTAGCAATAATAATTCCCGACAACTAAATGTTAAGTATTAGCATAATCCATTTAGGGAAAACAAAGACATTTAAACTTGGTAGTTAAGAACAAAAGCTACGTAGATTGCATTAGCTCTAAAACGCCCTTGGTGTATATATATATATATTACAAGAACTTGACCTAGTAGCAAAAGGCATCGGTCCAGAAGTTGTAACACTTGGGCAAACTATGTCGATTTTACGGACCAGATTTCCACGTGTCTGGGTTGTCAGCCTGTCACAATGATTCGCCCATGTTCTTCGACGTAAATAACCATGCCAAGAACATCTAAATAATCATGAAAGAGGTGAGCGGGTTTGCATCACCAATGCGTAAGTAGCAGCTAGTCCAGCTATAAGGAATAAGTCCCCATATGCTAGCTCTCAAGTCTTATATTATAATGATCACAAGAGACCTTATTGTTAGCATTTTCGCAACTGGTCTTCTCTATTGAATGATTCTCCTTCAATTTCTACCATCTTTTTCTCTTCAGTCATATTCAACTCGATCGCCATAACTACACATTATATCTCAGTTACTCCTATACCTTTTCATACTTCGTGTACAAACTGCTTTTTATGACTGCCACCTATTATATTAATACAAAAATATTTACTGATTACAACAAGTACATTCAGGCTTACAAGTTGTACATAAGAAAATATTAGAACATTAGAATTTTACAATGATTTGCTTTGTATTATGTTCCATGATAATACACCTAAAACGCTATTAGGCTTCATCTCGATATAGTTGTTTCAATGACATTTTTTCCTACAATAAGTAAAGATAGGGTGATGAACCTCTATTTCATTAGGAGAAAAAATCTTCCTCAATTCCCTTACGAGGAAAATAGAAGCCTATATTTCATATAAAAAAAATGATAACATAAAATTGGAGGATATGGAGGCCATGGCCAACTCAACCCTCCTGGATGTTCAACACATGTAGTTCATGATAGATGAAATTCATCGGGCAGATGAAAGAAAGTTCTCGTACCTTTACATATTACAACTTATAACGAATGGGAAAAAAAAAAGAAACTGTTAGTCTTAATAATGGATAGCTGTTAGTTTCGAGATGCATTAGCTTATGTAAATTTCTCATGTTAAATGTTTCTTGTAATTTCTTAATAAAAACTAATGACAATTTTCTTTTTATTAAGGGTAATATATGACTCTATGAGTACCACTTCAACTAGTCTAATATTTATAAATGAACTTCCATTAAGAGATAACCCTTAAAAGTCATTTTATGATTCGAAAACTAACAATTATCCAATATTAGCTAAATGTTAAGAAAAAAAAATTATGCAAATTGTTGTTTATCTCAGCTACCACAAGCAATTACTGAAAACAACTATTAGCTATCAACTAAGTGTCAAATAGAGGCATATTCCAAAAACAAGAAGATAAAAAAGACAAAAGTTGAAATAAATATGAATCCTTGGTATGATTACTCTGTCAATCAATTATTTATTGTAATGGTGCATGAAATAGTGGTCTACCAAAAAAAAGTTAATGAAATAGAAAGATACGTGCTTTATCTTATTTACATAGGAGTTCAGAATATTTCAGTTATTGTAAAAGCTAAGTGCTGCTAAATCTGGTTAGTCTTTCCAAGATATTGCCACTTTAAGACTGAGGTACAACCACTTCTTCACAGCTCCAGTCTCGGCGAAAGTCCATATCAAAAGTAAATCAAAAATAGCCAACACTATGATGTATACTCTTGTACGTGAAAAATGCAAGCATCACATCTTTGATACATAATTTTGACACGCAACATAGAAATTAATACATTCTAAGTCAACAGAGCTTGTACCATATACTGCAGAACTATGTACTCAGTGTCTGGCTCTTTCATTACTCGTGTTAATCCTAAAAGGCACTCTCTATCGGATTGTCTGGTACAGGTACGGTTGGTTAGACCAAGATTGTATGCACCACCAATGGTGAATACATGCTAGGTTGTCGCGTTGTTGCTGCAGAGCCACCAACAATACTAATCTTCTAAAAGGCAACATTTCAGCAATCACAGCACAAAAATGATCATAAAAAGCAGCAATTCCTCGCCAATTCACATAAAGCAACATGGTAGGTGAACGAAGTAATCGTAAGGTGGAGAGCTCATAGACAACATAAAAGAGGAAAGACAATTTGAAGCTTAACCATAATTACACTTGAAAAGTAAGCCTACATTGTGTATTTGCGATCTAATTTCTATTGCTCAGTAACAATACTTTAATTACCATATAACACAAGCAACCACAAAGTAATCCTAAAACCAATTATCCGGATTCGATTACTATCTGACAATAACATTACTTTGGTAGTTTAACTAACAATTGACGACAAAATAATATGATATTGAACAACACAAAAAAAGTAATATCAAAATACTACCTGACCACCAGGTAATAAGAGGACAGCCAGCTTGCTCTCCTAACACCATGGATGGCTTTGGAGCCCATCTTCACCAACTTTATCTTCCCTCGGTAGTCTTACGCTCCGGCCCTCAAATTCCTCGCCCTAATAATCGATAGCCTGCAATTCGAAATCCAACGCAGATGACTCTTAGGGAAAAAAAAAAACACACAAGGCAGGATTCACTGACGGTAATAACAATAAGGCTCAAATTCCTCACATCTTCCTTTTCTGTTCACAACCTGTAGAAATCTGCAAACCTCAAACGTTTTCCCTGTTTTCTGCACTAAACCAGACAAAATGTCAAATAAGCTAGACAATGTTTGACTTGCATCCTGCTGACTAAGGAAACCAGTCTGTTGCAGTGCAAACAGGAGGAAATTCAAGCACTAAAAGGACCAGATTTAAAGACAATTTTCAAGTTTTTGTATTGAGAAAGGAATTTGGCAAGTTGACTATCAGGAGATGACAAAGTCTAAGGCTACTGAACTACAGAAACCATACATGCAGCACAAGAATGATTAGCATTAAGAAAATAAGAATCATAATAATTCAAACATTACTACTTAAGAATACAAACTACCTGTACAAGTTGGATAAAATCCTCAAGGAATAACTCCTGTGCGGCCTTGGATTGATGGGTACAAGCCTAAATTTCTAGCACATGCTCAATTGCCACATCAGACATTCCAAGTAGAGCAAACCACCTAATAATCCAGACAAAATATGAAGATTGCATCAGTTCAGAGTTAGTCAATGATAAGGTCACCAGTTAATATAATTGATTTTACTTACTTGCCAAGTTGGAAATAGATATGATCTCTAATTAGACCCCAAGAAGTCCCCTTGAAAACAGAAAGCGCACTTTTATACGTTCGAATATCATGCTTTATCTGGTGTGCGTGATACAAAAGAAAATCCAGAAAGTGACCATAATAATCAGAAGCCTTAGTAGCCTTGTTGTTTAAGAGATGTACCTGATCACACTTGTTATAAGAATAACCAGAAAGAATGAGGTAAAATCCATACTTCCGTAACATTTGTGGCACTGAAAATAAGTAACAATAAGATGCTTGCTCGAGATTACTGCTGACTGTAATGGTTCCTGAGGAAGTAGATGAAAGTAAGACCTTGAAGACATGTTCACAAAACAAACAGGTTAAAGAAAGGAGCATTACCTCACCAAATGCACGGAAGTAAACACTGGCTGCTTCCTTGTACTGATCCCTTACTTTCACCATTTAAGCCCACCAAAGCCCATAACGAATGTCATTATGCTGGCCTCGTAGCACAAGTTTCTGTAGCATTTTAGCATCTTTGTCATACAAATGAAACCCAACAGTTGGTTACAACACTATCACTATCAGCTACTGACAAAACCACCTTCACAAGCTCAACTAATAGACTTCAAAAAGTAAAAATATTTATTTATTTATTTATTTAGAAGTAACATTCATTTGCCCTATGTAACTATAACAATCTAAGACAGATCCATTCTGAGTAAGTAGCGAAAGAACTTTCCATGCAGTACTCAGCTTCTTTTCTTGCTTGGTCCTGCATAAAGTACGACAATGCGATCATCTCCTTCAATCAACAGAATAAATGTCGAGCAAAAGATGGAAAAAATAGAAACGAAGAGAGAGAAAATTCCAAATGTGCATTAAAAAAACAGAATAAATTTCTCAACTTGCTTCACAAACACTCAAATTCCACGAGATCTGAAGCACAAGAAACGAAGAGAGAGAAATTAAAACCTTCTTGTGCTGATCTTGGTGCATCTTGTTGTAGAAGAAGCCTTAACAATCCACACAACCGAAACGTCCAGCCAAATGTGATACTATGTTTTCCGAAAGGTCCATATGAGAAATAACAATCTAAATCCCACGTCAGGGAGTGTGTAAAATTACACCATAATTAATAGCATATAATCAGTCACACATGTACAATGTGTTGTGTAAGCAATCACCGTATCACATCCCACAGCCCCACACAAACAAAACCAAGTATAGAGAAATTAGTTGAATAGTAAAAATGATGATAGGAGGTTACGTTGTTACCTCGCACTCGTCCATTGCACCTGGAATAAGCATCGTCTGGAAGGACCTTTTGTAAAATGTCTCTAAGAACGGCCTGCATGACAGCATACTAAAAAAGTTAGATCTTCAATTGCAATTAATATTATAGTATCAACTGTGGACGCTACTTGCCAATAGTCTCAAGAACATATCAAAAGATCAATTTATTTCAGATAAAATCAATGTATGGTCTCATCTAGTTTCTTAATTACAAGCCTAATTCTCAAAATGGTTAAGTACATGTGTATCATGTTTCAAAAGAAACATAGAATGGTCATGGAACCAAGTACATAACATGTGACATTCTCAGATTGTACTCATAAGTCATAACACATTAATTTAAAAAGAGCATATACCCCAAGTCGAAAAGCTATTCCCTTTGTCCGGCAATCTTCCGCCAAAATTTTGGTAGCTTGTAGAGCATCCCGTATGCTGCTTACAGAGGCAATCACTGCACAAATTGGTCCTTTCTTTGGCTAGTGCTCTACTAATCCTAAACAATAACATTAATTGAACAATAAAAGCATCATTTCTCAACAATTCGAAAAATATTGCTATAGTTTTCATAAAAAATTGAACAATAAAAGCATCATCAGAATTTGAACTTGATGTTCAAGCTTAAAAAGAAATTGCTAATATGAGAGGGACATATTTGCAGAAATGAGGAGAGGGGAAAGAACGAGAAAGAGACATGAGAGAGAAAAGGAGGAAATCTACAGGGAAAAAGGGGGAAGGGAGGAAAACCAGGAAGAAAGAAAACGTCAGCCATCCACCACCCAGGCACCCACATCCTCACCACCTCACCTCCTCTCACCACCACACATTTCCACTACTCAAAACTTTACCACAAATGGATGTAATCAATTCAACGTAAAAGTATTAGAATCACAAAGATTTGCGAGCTTAAGCAACAATGGCTGCAATTCCTGCAATTCTCTCTCCAGTGCTTCTTCAAATCTTCTAGTTACTTCCTCTGTCGCCGGCGAGACAGATTCAATGGAAAGACCTCGGAATTTCTCTCTCCTACTCTTCAACGGCTGCGTCTCGAGGAACTCAGACCTCCACATCCACCTCTGTTGTTGCTTTCGCCGCTCTTCGAGCTCGGAATTTCTCTCTCCTCCTCTTCAATGGCGGCGTCGACACTAGATGAAATTCGTTCGATTTATTGTGCTGAAATTCATCTCGATTTTTTTTGCTGAAATTCGTTCGAATTTTCGTGTTCATTCTTGATTAATTCGATTTGTGAGAAACTCTCGCAATTGATTAGCAGATGAAGGTGAGGAGAAGGAGGAGAGAGAGAGAGCGTGAGCAGAGATGAAGGTGGAGGATAAGGAGGAAAGAGAGAAAGAGCGTGAAACCAAGATTAGATGAAGGTGACGAGAATGATATTTGGAACTTGGAAGATAGAGGTGGGTGTTATTTCAGACGTGTGAGTCTTTTGTTACACCATAACTTATAGTGTAACATGTTACACACACTTCATACGACAATATATTTTATAACCCTCAAGCCTCAGTACACATGTATATACAAACACTGAGAGTGAAGGTAGTTTAGTGGTTAAAGGATCTCTCCTG
This sequence comes from Beta corolliflora, assembly GCA_947648045.1. Taxonomy (NCBI): domain Eukaryota; kingdom Viridiplantae; phylum Streptophyta; class Magnoliopsida; order Caryophyllales; family Amaranthaceae; genus Beta; species Beta corolliflora. The sequence goes on along the minus strand of CANSZD010001022.1, from coordinate 904,374 downwards.
ATTCCAAGAGGTCTTAGGATCGATTCTCATCCTTGGTTTCTCTTTACCTTAAAAAAAAAATTGTATATACAAATTGTATATTAAAGGATGAATTTTGAGAAAACATTTGAATGACGTAATTAATTATATTTGGTATAACTGAAATATTAATGGAATTTTTTGCTAGATAGAACCTTTTTAATTTATTATTTTAAATTTGTAAAATAGCACCTTATATATATTTTAGTTTTTGCAAAAACACCTTTTTTAAAAAAAAAATTCTTTCTAAAATCGCACCTTTTTGTCGGCTTCTAGCCAAATTGTCGATTTCTAATTTTATCCTTTCACTATTTCCCCTCACTTTTGGAGCGGGAAAGTTGAAACTCACGCCTTTTAAAACGCCCCTCCCCCTTTCTTCCTTTATTCTGACCGTTGGCCCTTCTTCCATCTGTTTGCATAACACCCTGATTTTTCTAGCTATAAATAAATAAGAAGTAGAGGAGAATAATACAACTTTAATTTTAGGGAAGTTACAACCTAAATTGGAGCTATCACCGCCCCACTCGACAATAATGTCAAGTATTAAGCCTTACAAAATTTCCCAGCTGGGACACAAACAAATAATTAAGCTAGAGTATCATTGTAGACACATAATCGTGTCTCCCCATTTAAGGATCCAATGATGAAACATACCGCGGCATTAGTTGGCGCGACTCAACGGAAGAGCAATCTAAAGAACCAATCCAAAATGAGTTTTGAAATGATATTCTAAAGCCCAATTAATTGTTCATGATGATTAATTGTATTTCAAGCCCATAAAATGTTTTAAATCTATTTTAAAAGCCCAATGAAATATTTATTATTTTAATAGATATTTTTCATAAATATTTTATTATCTTTGATAAATAAATCAGATTTTTAATCCATAAAATTCCATCTTCGGAATTTTAGGGATAAAAAAGTAAAAGTATCTTTGAAAGACGCGCAATGGAATATGCTCGAATATTCCAGAATATGCGTCGGACGCGGGGGCTGCGCTCAGTGCGCCACGTGCGTCCAGCACATAGGCCAGAACGCGTCAGGCGAGCCAATGAGCGCTTGACACGTAGATTTTGTGACTCACACAGAGTCCTGCGTCTGACGCAGGTCTTGTGTGAGACGCAACTTTCTTTTCTATATTTTCAAAAACGCGTTTACACGTGCCTAAACCTGATTGGGTTGGCTGCGTCAGGCACACCAATGTGCGCCTGACGCGTGGCACTGCGCCTGGCGCAGGGCTTGCGTGGAGCAAGTTTTGTTTTCCCTATAAATATCCAGAATTTCACGAATTACGGACGTCTTTTCATATTATTATATCACGAATACAAAAACTTACGAATACCTCTACAATACACTTTGAATTCTCAAATACTCAAACACTTAAATACTTTCAATACTTTCAATCAATTCTTAATCACATTGCGTTCTTGGTTCCACGATTGCTCCGCCTAAAGATCGTTATGCTCCTCAATCTAAGCCGCACAGGTATAATCCTGAGGATCCTTGAATAAATTCTATATTTTTATATTGAAGTTACTAACCACTTATTTCATGATGTAGATCTTTAATATAAAATCGATCTACTGTATATTCTAAACTCTTCTCTTTCTTTTTATTTATTTTTCATATATTATTATATGCCTGCTTGATTATTCCGTTCATATTATATGATTGTCCGTGCATTATTGCTTTTATCACCCACATGTTATTTATTGCTAATCAAGACCTAAAGAACTGTTCTAACATTAATCAGATTAATTTGGACAACTTGTTAGGTTCCCTGTAAATTGATTGCATGATAACTTGTCACTAAAAAAATAGTCTTTTTATGTGTTTCCTGAACCAACCTAGACTAATTTTTTTTAGGGTGTTTAAAATATTATATGATTATTCTTTGGCATAAAATCTGTAATGATACGATATTTAGTATAGGCCAACTCTGGCGAATGTGGTTCATTATGACTATATCCGTACCCTCACCCCCGAACTCAATCTTTGGTTCATTTTGACCATCTATGGAGTCAGGACGGGGAAATCTACATTGGATAATTTGTCCCTACGGTTTTCCCATATCCAATTAGGTTTATGATTCTTCCTAAAAAGAATTGTTGGCGACTTCTTTCAAAATAATTTTCAATAAAACCTTTACAGTGGGGTAGTCAAATCTAATACGTGCTCACACCACGTAGGCGAAATAAAAACACGGCTACGATTTGGCGACTCCACTGGGGAGGATTTTAAAAAATTAATTTTTTTAAATGAGTGGGTGAAACTTGAAAAATACGATTCATTCTTAATTTTATGCCTTAGAATAATATACAGTTTTGCATGTGCATGGCTACTGTTCAGCCACCATAAGGACAATCTACCTTGCCTCATTAACACATGTTCTATGTGTGAGGTCACCCCGGGTGGTTTGCGCTTTGTCCTTCTAAAAAGCTTCCCGAGCGATAGTGTTGGATCTTAGTCATAAGCAAACATACCCAACCATGGCATTGTTCTCTTGTTCCTGACTTGAGACTGGAGTGCGTCTTACACGTGGCCACCTTTTTAAGCAGGGGTACGAAGCGTGGGATCAATCTCTTAGTCATGGACCCTTTCAGACTGAACCTAAACCTGACCAATAGTTTCAAACATAGAACTGGACTTTAGGGTGGAACTTTTGCATCCGTGTTTTATGACATTTGCCTGTGATTGCAATTCTTGCCTGTTATTATCCCGTTAATTTGTCATTATTATGCGTCGTTCCTAAAAATCGCGTCTAACAAACTAAGAAAATTCGTCACTCGGCCAATTCGTCGCCTAAATCCCCGAAAAACGTGTCGGGGAGTAGTGCGCCAAGCGCATTAAGCTGCGCCTGGCGCACCACTCCCGCGCCAAACGCACGGCTGTGCGCCGCGCACAGCAATGCTGCGCGGCACTCAGTTTGTGCATCGCACGCTTTTTGTCAATTTAGCCGTCGTAATTGTCGATCCTATGTTCAGTCCTATGTTGTCTGTCTACATTCGCGTAGTGCATGGTCTAATCAAAGGTCTCACCTAATTCAAAAAAAACAGTCTTTTCATGCAAGGTCGAGTCTGTCCTAAAAAAATGCATCTAAAGTGGTCATTGTAGAGTTAGAGTTGTCATGTATGTCTACCTCTTCCCATTTTCTCCCTTCTGTTCAACTAATCTTCCCTATCAATCTTACCTAACCGTATTCATTTAAGTTAAAAAAAAAACTTACACTTTTTTTTCAAAATCAGTCCTACACCCTCTTCTATTCTACCTTTTTAAAAAAAAAAAGCATTTACTAATCATCATCATACACGACATTTGCAAAAATTATTTTCAAAATTAATTCATCATCTTTTCCTAACAAAAGATAAAAACAAGGGGTCCCTTTTCAAAAAACGAATTTCAAAAATTCGAAGCCCAACCTAAACACCTTCAATCCAATCCAACCCAATCAACCAAATCCAATTCACTTGCATTCATTCTAGGCCCATGGACATTAGAGTCCATTGTGCATTCATAGTAGTTCATCTAAATTTGAGTTCATGCATTCATATTAGGCCCGCTAGCATTAGAGTCCATCTTAGGCCCATATAAGTCTAATTCATGTCAAATCTAGGCCCATTTGTATCTTTATGTCAAGTCGAGTCCAAGTCTAATCCCAGTCTATCCCATTCTAAGTCCAATCCTAGTCCAACTCCAATGTCAAGCCCATGTGCATCTCCCAGTCCAAGTCAAACCTATGTGTCAATTCATATCCTAGGTCTAATTTGCATCTCCATGTAAGCCCTAGTCAATCTTCGGACTATAAAAATTCAGTCTTATGACTATAAAAGTTCATCCCTTAAAGTCTAGCCTATAGGTAATTTTTGTGTCTAGCCTGCTTGCTCACCTGTAAGTTCAAGGTCTAGCATTCCTTAGGTCCATAGGCAATCTTTGAGTCTAGCCTGCTTAGTTTAATGCAAGTTTCGAAGTCTAGTTGTCTAGCTTGCTTGCTCACCCGTAAGTTCAAAGTCTAGTTGCCTAGCCTGCTTGCCTTAAGTTAAGAGTTTGGTCTCTGTTATTGTCCAGCCTTCCTTATTGTTGCTCACCCGTAAGTTCAAGGTTTAGCATTCAATATGTCCACATAGGCAATTTTTGAGTATAGCCTGCTTAGTTTAATGTAAGTTTCGAAGTCTAGTTGTCTAGCTTGCTTGCTCACCCGTAAGTTCAAAGTCTAGTTGCATAGCCTGCTTGCCTTAAGTTACGAGTCTAGTCTCCCTTATTGTCCAGTCTTCCTTAAAGTCTAGCCTACTTGCTCACCCGTAAGTTCAAATTCTAGTCTCTCCTATCATCACCAAAACCCAATCCAGTCTGCTTGCATAGTCCAGTCCAGTCCATGTCTGCATTTGCATATAGTTAGGCCCATTGCTCCATCATGGTCAAGCCCATTGCTCCATCATGGTCAAGCCCATAATAAGTCCATAACCATACCCATTCCTAATCATTTCTCATTCCCATTTCCATTTCCATTTCCATTTCAAAATCATTTTCCATTTTCATTTCCCATTTCTATTCCCATTTCTCATCTCCATTTCTCATTTCGAAAACATTATTTCTTGAAATTTACGAGGTCCATTCGATTTCTGTTCAGGACGGATCGTGAGGTTATAACTTGGGAACGTCCGAAAGAGAGGCAACAAGGTCTACCTACTCCCAGACTCGTCAAGCGTATCCTCACTTTTTCAAACGAATCCTCTGACTCTTCTGAAGCATCATCTGCAATGGGGAAACTAATGAACAACTCAGTGCCATTATGGCTCAACTCACACTGATGAACTCTCGTCTTGAGGAACAAGACAAAGAAATTAAGGCACTGAGGGAGAAACTAACTGAAGAAGACGAGCAAGGCGACACTCCACCACCATTCAAAACCAACACAGAACCGAGGTTCGAAAAACTCGAGCAATTGATCCAGTCAATTCCTGTGCTCGAGAGTCAGGCTCATGGCCATGAAATCATTGATCCTGAACTAAGGGAAAAACTCCCTAAAAAGGTAACATTGGGTGACCTCCCAAAATTCAAGGGGGTCGAAGACCCAGATGACCACTTGAGAGCATTTTCCATCTCTATGACTCTCAAGGGCATGAGCAAGGACCTGTTTGCTTATGTCTTTCCTTTAACCTTGGATGCCTATCCATCCAAGTGGTTCAGGTCACTGAATAAGGCCAAGCTGAATGACTGGGACTATATTAGAGAAGAGTTCCACAAACAATACATCTACAATACTCAGCTTCCCATTGACCTTCGTGAGTTGGAGTTAACTAAGCAAAACTCCAACGAAGACTTCGTCACCTTCCTTAACAGATGGAGGGATAAAGTTACACAAATGATTAACTGGCCATCTCAAGAGGATCAGGTCCGACTGGTGATCCGTAACCTGCAGCCGAAGTATGTGGATCATATCAAATTCCAACCTATAGAGTCTTTCACGATATTATGTATCTGGATTGGGCTTAAGTGCTTAACTGAATTTTTTTATAACAAAAAGCCTAGTCCATACCCCAGTAGGCGTAGCACTTCAACCCTTTCCCTAAAACCCTAACAACACTTAATTCCTCATTTCCTAAATCTACTAGGCTGCTGTTGTGCTTAATTTATTTCATCGAAAAACTAAGTTTTAAAAAAATCGGATTTTTGGATCGGATCCAATCTAGAGTATGAAAATTCGGATTGGATTGGATCGGATTCAAACTCTAATTGGTTTGGATTCGGATTGGAAAATTAAAATCCAAATTTTGTTCGGATCGGATTGGATTAGGCCCTAATCCAAATCGTACACCGAACTTTCACCCATACTCATATGTGATCACTCATACTTTAAGCATTATATTGGTTCAGATATCTCTATAATAAACAACTCTCAGGTCAATAATTGAAGTTGTATAAAGATGCATAGAAATAACTATCTCACATACAGAACAAAAACTGATAAAAATAGACAACATATGTCAGATTATGAACATATATATTAAACAACCCAGAAAGAGCAAAACATTGACTTGTATTTGTATATTCTATCAACATACATATGGTAACATCAGGACAAAAACTGGTAAATTTTCTATAAAAACTTAGCAAATTGATGAAAACCCAATCAATTATGAAGTGAGTTAGGCCCAGTTGGAGTAGAATTATGTGTGACAGCATGAAGTGTGTTTACCTCGGTTTCATTTACTTCCTTTGAGCTACCAAACTTTACATAGTTTTGAGTCTCAGACGATTGAAGCAGAAATTTTCTTGCAGATCTTCTTTTGATCTGATAGGAAGCAGAACTACGAATGGTCTGATTCCGCAAGGATACGTAGGAATCCTTATCTCAAGTTCCGACCGCTTCGCTAAAATAAAAATAAATTAGTCAAGGTCTAATGATTTGATTTTCTAGAATTCATGAGCATGTTCTTTCTAGATCCCGACATAGACTCGAGTCTGAACCTAGCCTCGTCAAAGCCTTTTCCCACCTACATTTATTTAAGTCACAAATTTAAACCTTTTATTTTTCAATCCAAGCTCTCCTTGTCCCCGAAGGACTCTCCGACAATTCCATGGTTTCTGGCGATACTTGACTTTGCTTATACCAAAGAAGAATCCCCAATACAATCCCCAGTGAAAACTTTCAATGTTCAAGACATAGCAACTACACTTCAATATCAAATCAACTACATTTCAATCAAGGCTCAAGCCTAATTCAAGGCAAGCTCACCCAAAGTGGGGGCTTCCTACGTGTGGTGGTTCCTCCAATTCAAATCAAACTCCCGAAGAGTTGTAATTCGCGAACCTCGTTTGCGGACCCCAATCATTTACTAAAAATGATTTTCGAAAATCATTCTATGCATTTCTATTCAATCCTGCTCATTCTATCATTCTACACATCTTCTAGCCGTGTAAAATCCTGACCTTGCATTGCAGCCTTGCAAAACCCTGACCTTGCATTGCATTGCATTTCATACATTCTAGTCTTGCATAACCCTGACCTTGCATGACGTGTCATCCCTTAGCTTTGCATAACCTAAATCCTTGCATAGCGTCTCATGCATCCTAAAAGAGTCTAAGTTTGCATTTTGCATCATTATGTGCTTCATCTGAGTTGTTTGCACCTGTCTGCTAACATCTTTTTCTGCAGGTAATCAGATTGCTTGTAGTTATTGTCCTGCATACTAACATTGTTTTGCAGAGACCGGCGGTTATAGATCAGTTCTAAACTGCAGAGCGTTTAGAATTATTTTCTGTCCCGACACCGTGTACTTTGACTATCGGTTTCCTGAACCTCAGTCAAAGTGGGGGCTTCTGTATACACATAATCGTGTCTCCCCATTTAAGGATCCAATGATGAAACATACCGCGGCATTAGTTGGCGCGACTCAACAGAAGAGCAATCTAAAGAACCAATCCAAAATGTGTTTTGAAATGATATTCTAAAGCCCAATTAATTGTTCATGATGATTAATTGTATTTCAAGCCCATAAAATATTTTAAATCTATTTTAAAAGCCCAATCAAATATTTATTATTTTAATAGATATTTTTCATAAATATTTTATTATATTTGATAAATAAATCAAATTTTTATTCCGTAAAATTCCATCTTCGGAATTTTAGGGATAAAAAAGTATCTTTGAAAAGACGCGCAATGGAATATGCTCGAATATTCCAGAATATGCGCCGGATGCGGGGGCTGCGCTCAGCGCGCCACGTGCGTCCAGCACATAGGCCAGAACGTGTCAGGCGAGCCAATGAGCTCCTGACACGTAGATTTTTTGACTCACACAGAGTCCTGCGTCTGACGCAGGTCTTGTGTGAGACACAATTTTCTTTTCTATCTTTTCAAAAATGCGTTTACACGTGCCTAAACCTGATTGGGCTGGCTGCGTCAGGAACACCAATGTGCGCCTGACGCGTGGCACTGCGCCTGCCACGTAAGCCTGCGCCTGGCTCATGGCTTGCGTGGAGCGTAAGTTTTGTGTTCCCTAAAAATATCCGGAATTTCCCGAATTACGGACGACTTTTCATATTATTATTTCACGAATACAAAAACTTACGAATACCTCTACAATATACTTCGAATTCTCAAATACTCAAACACTCAAATACTTTCAATAGTTTCAATCAATTCTTAATCACACTGCGTTCTTAGTTCCACGATTGCTCCGCCTAAATATCGTTGCGCTCCTCAATCTAAGCCGCATAGGTATAATCCTGAGGATCCTTGAATAAATTCTATATTTTTATATTGAAGTTACTAACCACTTATTTCATGATGTAGATCTTTAATATAAAATCGCTCTATTGTATATTCTAAACTCTTCTCTTTCTTTTTATTTATTTTTCATAAATTATTATATGCCTGCTTGATTATTCCGTTCATATTATATGATTGTCCCTGCATTATTGCTTTTATCACCCACATGTTTTTTATTGCTAATCAAGACCTAAAGAACTGTTCTAACATTAATCAGATTAATTTGGACAACTTGATAGGTTCCCTGTAAATTGATTGCATAATAACTTGTCACTAAAAATAGTATTTTTATGTGTTTCCTGAACCAACCTAGACTAATTTTTTTTAGGGTGTTTAAAATATTATATGATTATTCTTTGGCATAAAATCTGTAATGAATCGATATTTAGTAGAGGCCAACTCTGGGCGAATGTGGTTCATTATGACTATATTCGTACCCTCACCCCCGAACTCAATCTTTGGTTCATTTTGACCATCTATGGAGTCAGGACGGGGAAATCTACATTGGATAATTTATCCCTACCGTTTTCCCATATCCAATTAGGTTTATGATTCTTCCTAAAAAGAATTGTTGGCGACTTCTTTCAAAGCAATTTTCAATAAAACCTTTACAGTGGGGTAGTCAAGTCTAATACGCGCTCACATCGTGTAGGCGAAATAAAAACACGCCTACAATTATATTTGTGAAAATTGGTGGTTTGTGTCATTATTACTTATGATCACTACTGCTAATACACTACACTCTCACTCTCATGTTATTTCCTACAGTGATAGTGGAGCCTGTCACTATCCACCTTTAGAGTGATCCTAGAATGATTTGTTTTGTTCTTTTGTATAGCTTAGCAGTAGGATAGTTTGTTGTTTTGTACAACATAGCACTAGGGTAAATGTGAATGCTTTGTATATATAGTAGCAAAGGCATCTTAGTGCCCTTATGAGAGTGTAAAACAAACACACACAAAATTGAAATGAAAATCTTCCTCTGATCAGTTTGACAGAGAGAAAACAATCCTTGATAGCTTGAATTTCTCTTCATGGTATCAGAGCAAGGTGTTTAGAGATTCTTATTCTAAGAATTCAAGTCGTATTCAAGAGTGAATTTTTTAACAAAAAAAGTTTGAATTTTTATCTTGTGTGAAGTTGAGACTGCAGAGAAAGCTACTCACTCAAACAATCCCTATAAGGATCCTCTCTTCATTGCTATCAATGGAAGTGCTGCAACAGCTCTAGGAAGCATCATCTTTGATGGAAAATAACTTCCTTAACTGGAGTAGAAGCATCAAGATTGCTCTTGGAGCAAAGAACAAACTAATCTTTCTGGAAGGCAGTCATGAAAAGCCAAAAAAAGCAGGAGATGAGATGCAAATATGGGTGAGATGTGATTATATGGTGAGATCTTGGTTGTTGTTTACCATGAAACCAAAAATAGCAGGAAGCTTAGTGTCAATGCAATCAACTAAGGAGTTATGGAATGAGATAATTGAGAGATATGGGCAAACAAACGCTCCTCGATTATTTCATCTCAACAAAGAACTTTGGGAGTTTCAGCAAAACAACCTAAGTGTTGGAGAATATTATTGCAAGCTGAAGGAATTATGGGACCAAATAGCTCAAGTGGAAGGTGTGCCAAAGTGCAATTGTGGTGCCATGAGTAGTTGTACATGCAACATGATGTAGAAGGTGCATGAAATACAAGCTACTGATAGAATTCTAAAGTTCATAATGGGGCTAAATGGGGTATATGAGCAGATGAAGAGCAATTTTCTGGGTATGGATCCTCTTTTGCCTGTGAACAAAGCATATAACTTGGTGATACAAGTTGAGAAACAGAAGCAAATCACAGGAGAGGTAAGCCTAGGGAATGAAATGAGTGCTTATCTCAATGTAGGAAGACAAGCACCAAGCCTAGGACCCCTAGTTTAGTTTCAAAAGAAAGATTACAAGAAGAGGATGGAAAAAGAAGCAAAAAGATGTGATCACTGTGGTATCCGTGCACACATAAGGGAAAAGTGTTATAAGATAATTGGATACCCTGACAAGTTCAAGAGTCAGAGATGGAAGAATAACACAAGGCAGGTTGCAAATGCTATGAAGGAGGAGGAAGAACCTGTTGCTCAAACTCGCATGGATTATGAAGGATCTCAAGGGGAAACAAGTGAGAGAAGAAATGACAGCAAGCTCATTTCTAATGTGGTTCAAGAAGTGATGAATTAAGGCTCTTGGAAACAAAGCTGTTGCCTACAACAATTTTGCAGGTAAATCAGCTCTTTCAAATGTTGTGTGTCATAAAAGAATTTTTGATTGCAATACTTGGATTATTGACTCAGGGGCTAGTGATCATACATCTGGAAATAGAAACATGTTCATGAACATGAGGTGTTTGAAAGGAGTGATCAGAGTAGGATTACCTGATGGTACAGCAAAAGAAGTGAAAGAATTTGGAGACATCAGGATATCTGATGATATTACCCTAAAAAATGTGATTTTTGTGAGTGATTTCAAGCATAACCTATTGTCTGTAAGTAAACTGTTGCAGGACAATAGAGTAATGAAGTTTATTTTTGGCAAGGATGGGTGTTATTTACAGGACCGCACCACTTAGAAAATTATAGCTCATGGAAAGAATCAATATGATTTATATAAGCTGATGGTGAAGGGAGAGGAGCTTAAAGCATGAGAGAACAAGAAGGTGTTTGCAGCTCAAGTGAAGGAGAATGATGAAAGAAGTGAATTTGGAAAGAATAATTTAGGATTGATTCATGCTAGACTGGGGCACATTTCCTTGTCTAAGATGAAACATTTAGATTTCTGTGAGTGCAAGGATTTGAAAGAATATTTTTGTGATACTTGTTCTGTAGCTAAACATCACAGACTCCCTTTTATATCAAGCTCTTCTATTGCTGAAAATGTTTTTGATTTAGTTCATATTGATTTATGGGGACCTTACTTATGGTGTAAAAAGCATAACAAGAGCAACATATGTTTTTACTATCCTTGATGATCACACAAGGGTAACTTGGACTAATCTTATGTCCAACAAGGAACAGGTGAAGGAGATATTGGTTGGTTTTCTTGCTCATGTAGAAAACCATTTTGGTTACAAAGTTAAAACCATTAGATCTGAGAATGGAACTGAAATTTTTCAGCAAGAATATGGAAAGATTTTGAAGAAAGAGGGATAATGCACCAGAGAAGTATGCCTGGTAGACCCAGTAGAATGGCAGGGTAGAAAGGAAGCATAGTTTTCTTCTATAATCTGCAAGATCATTGAAGATTCATGCTAATCTTCCTGATAATCTGTGGGGTGAGTGCATTTTAACTGCAACTCATCTCATAAACTTACTACCTAGTGCAGTAATTCAATGGCAAACTCCATATGAAAGATTGGAGGAAAGAAACCCAACTATGATAACTTAAGAGTCATAGGAAGTTTGTGCTATGCAACTAGAACAAGAAAACCATGTGATAAATTCACTTAGAGATGAATAAGATGTGTGATGATAGGATATCCTTATTGTCAAAAAGGATATAAATTATATGATTTAAAAAAAAAAGGAAAATACTTGTAAGCAAGGATATAATTTTTCAAGAAGACATATTTCCTTTTCTTCCAAATAAAGAAAAAGGAACCCTCATCATCCTCATCCTCATCCTCACTATCGGTTGAGTCCCCAGACCATGAGAACTTTTTTAGGTGCTCCGTTTGCTCATCAAGCACTTTGTCAGGTTCACCCAAAGTATTTTGAACATCCTTTAGGGACTCGCCATTACTCGAGACTCCTAACTTCTCTTTGAGTTTTTCTCCACAAACTTCGGGCCCTTCATTTATGAAGCATTCCGACATAGCTGCACCCTTAAACACAGACTCGATACTAGAGGATGCAGTCGCAACCCTACTACCTTTTGCAAAAACATCGGCCCGAAGTTCATCGTCGGAGTCGACGCTTCCAAGGTCTTCAATGTCATCGGGACTCATGTTGCAAAACATTTCCCCTTTGCGGACCAAAGTGCATGATTCGATCTTTACCTTCATGCTTGTTAGTTTCTTTAGAAACTTTGACATTTTGAACTAATATAGGAGAAATTGAAGATGAGTTGTGTATATAGTTTGTGTCTTTTCCTCAAGTTATATAAGAAAGATTGGAGATGAGTTGTGTATATAGCTAGTGTCTTTTGCTCAAGTTATATAAGAAAGATGGAAGGTCAAGCTCGAACTGAAGAGGTCACGTAAAGTCAGTTCACCAAAATATCGTTTTATTTGCATGTTCGAAAATATGAGTTGCATGTTTGAATTGAATTAAAATATGATTTCTATGTTTCAATAGACCGTGTATATAGCTAGCTAGCGTCTTTTCCTCAAGTTAGCTATACAAGAAAGATAGGAGATCAAGCTCGAAGTGGAGAAGTCAGGCAAAGTCAGTTAACCAAAATTATTTCATTGGCATGTTTTAAAATATGAGTTGCATGTTTGAATAGAACCAAAATATGAATGGTATGTTTGAATATACGGTTTATACTTTATTTGTTGTTTTAGAACTTCAAACTGAAATTATAAATCTTTATTTAAATAATTTCTTGTAAGTTTTGATATTTAAAAGGACATTCAAATAATAATAATCAATAAAATTAGAGGGTTGAGATTTAAACAATTATAATGATTAGAACCTTCTAAATTTATATGCGTATCTCTCTTTTTTTGTGTTGGTTAATTATTATAGTTGACACGTAAATGTTCTTTTTTCATTAACACAACTACACAAGCACAAACTTGATAAATGCCTTTATTTAATACTTGAGTGATGCCATGACCCCTACATGTGTGTTGTTTGTAAACCAACATTTTAATGTGGTTCCTTCAAGAATAACCATATTTTTTAAAATGTATTTTTGTAGTTTTATAAGTAAACAATAATATAGGTGTATTACTTTATATACAGAAAGGTGACCGGCATATGTTCTAAAAACAGCACAACAGCAGTGACAAATAATTCTGAATATTCAAAATCAATCCTTTATGGTTTGCTGTATGTCAAATGATGAACTCAAATTTGTAAACATTTTGATTTGAATTCCATCTCATTTGAGTTTCCAATTCCGTGTCAAGCTCTTTAAATAGGTGTTTGACTCATAGTATGAGGACTGAGGAGGAGTTATATGTTAATGTCATTTAATTAATATTTGAACGAAAAGTGAACTTGTTTTTTATATTATCATAAAGCTTATAATTGTTTTCATTTGCAATGAGGATTAGTCCTACTTTTCGAATTAGCAATGTAACACCCCGACCCATACGGAGTCGAGTATATCGTCACCAATGCGCATCCAGGGCCAACAACTGTCCTCAATAACCAACACAAATTCTTCTGGCGTATTTTGTCCTCACTCATGAGCACCCCGAGAAACTTCCCAGGAAGTCACCCATCCCTAGACTACTCCCAGCCAAGCACGCTTAACTGTGGAGTAACTAAGGAAATGAGCTCCCTAAAAGAAAGATGCATCTTGTTGGAATGAGTAGCCTGCTAAATCCCTTTAAAGCAATCATGAGGGATAAGAATTGTGATGGCACTACGTTCGCTTGTTATTACTGTAGAGAGGTGGGGCACAAGGTTTCCCAGTGTCCAAAGAATCCTAATGTCATGACAACCATCTCTAAGGTTGCTAAGCCGTCTGGATCCTCTACTCCTGCAAAGAATCGAATCTACGTGATGACTCGTGCGAGGGCGGATGTGGATTCTGGTACTTTTCTCGTAAATCTCATTTGTTCTTTCTTTCAAAAAAAAAAATTCGGTATTTCAAGTTTCGAGGACGAAACTTTCTTAAGGGGGAGTGATTGTAACACCACGGATTTTTGCTCATAATTTCTTCGACTTATTTTACGCTTCATTATTATTTTCCGTTAAAATTATAATATTTTACTTCTTAAAAATATTATATCTTATATTATTTGTTTTTCAACTTAAAATGTTATATTTATAAAATTTATTTGATTACAAATTATATGTTTTTCTAGTATTTAAATTTCGCGTTTTACTTATGCATTTTGTTTTATCAGCTTTGTAACGTGTTTTGGACCGTTTGAAGCCCGAGCATGGTCCGAAATATTACACTCTAAGCTGCCGAAAACTCTTCAACTTAAAGGGGGATTTTTTTTCTGATTTTTATTGAGCGTTGTAACCACTCTTTTTATGCCCCATTATTGTCATAATTGTAACCCATCAATTTAGCTTGTAACCCCTTTGTTGCACCTTATTTTTAGCCTTCCTTGGAGTGTTTTAAAACTGAAAAAAAACTTAAGCATATCACATTGCTACTGCCGTGAGTTCAAGGTGTAAAGAAGGTGGAAAGTTCATCATCGTCTATCTCACAAAATCTTCCATCTTTGCTCTATTATTCCACACTAAAATACCCATCTTTTCTACTCTATTTTCTTGAGATTTCTAAGCTCTTGTTGGGGTTGCTAGGAGGTGATAACTTGGAAGACGAACCGGCGCACGACGACGGGAACTAGACGACTTTGCTTCACTCCTCCAGTTGGCCAGGTAACTAATGGCGATCTTAGAACGGTTAGAATTCCTATAGGAATTATATATGATAGTATTAATAGTTAAGTTGAGTAAACTATATATGTTAGAATGTAATTTTTTTTTATTTTCATGTTAAACTTGGAACTTACGTGACTTGTAGTGCTTGTAGTGTTGTCCTATCCTGTAGGATTATCATTCACCATGTTTAGGATAAGTTAGATTCACTTATCTTGTTGTATGTGGTATTTTGGCTTCTTATCATTTCTTGACAGTGCTTATGATATTCGTTCTGTTTTTTTTTGTTACCTTATTGTAACTATGAGATTATGTGTTGTTATGATAAGTTTGAGTATTAGATGTATGGAGAGACTTAATTAGGGGTATTGGTTTTGCTAAATTTTTGGGCGTAAATGTAGCAGACCTTACATTGTAGTTACTGGCAAATTTTTGGGCTATTGTTAGTGTTGTTTCACAGCTCGTAATTATGTTATGTATTTTTCTTATAGATGTTGTTGCTTTTCTTCTTCTTTGTCAATGCATGTTAGAGTGGAGGTATGATTTTGGTACCGTAGCTTTTGTAATGTTATCTCCTATTGCTTGTGATGGAGTGATAAAGTTTTCTTACTCTCTTATACAGGTGCTTATGTGACTTTATATCTTGTTTTGTTTGTTTATATATAAGTTTGTATCAATATTTCTCATTAAGTTAAGACTTGGATTTATTTATATGCTTAGTTGATTAATGTAGGTGTTTTTTTTAGCATGTTTGATGATTTTTGTTTGTTATGGATATATCTTTATGAGTTGGTATTTTTTTAGCATGATGAGATTATTGGTTTTGGAGGAAATGTTGTTGTTATTATTATTATTATTATTATTATTATTATTATTATTATTATTATTATTATTATTATTATTATTATTATTATTATTATTATTATTATTATTATTATTATTACTATTATTATTATTTTTGAGAAGAATATTAATTTGAATTGAAATTCCTGGGTTGCGATCCTAGATTTCTGCTGATTTGGTGTAAGGCCTTAAGGGCACCCGTGTAATTTGATGATTGAGTATCATTTTATTATTATTATTGTTTGAGAGCAAGATTATCCGGAGGGACGTAATCCCGAGGTGAAGAACATGCAAACCATATAGGACGTAATCCTAGGTATACCTTGGTTTTGTTGTCGTCCGAGAGGTCGGTGGAGACGTAATCCTACACCGCATCGGGAGTATGGTCATTCTTAGACACAGGCAGTAGGGAACGTAACCCATAGGCTGTCTGGAGGTTGTCTGACATTACCATAGGAAGTGGGTTGTCCACTAGAGTTCAACTCTCTAAATGAAACTAACTATATTATTTTATTATATTAGACATTGATGGTTTATATTATTGATTCTTGATTTTATATGTAAATTTATTTATCCATTGTTTATTATGATATCTTTGCACCATTGGTATTTTGGCTTGCTGTATTGCCATTGTCTAAATGATTTATATTATTATTTGAGTTGTTGTCTTTATGACTTATTTATTAATGCTTGATAGCTCCTATATAGATCCTAATTGGGCTGGGGGAGCTGTTAGTTACTCTCCACTGATTGTGGATATTTGTTGTTATGTTTTGCAGGTATTAATGAAGAGTAGTTCTTTTATATATTGTGGGTTGTGAAGGCAGACTTATTAGGCTTTTAAGACTTTATATATTTTTTTTATTTATGTTTGTTGAATTGGGTTTATGAGGTTGTTTTGCCTCCCTTTGGATATTTTTGGTTTAATTTAATTTGGGATTTAAATTTCAAGTTTGACTAGTTTAATTTGAACCGTAGAGTGACATATCCGTCTTGACGATATTTCCGCTATCGTCTCTCCTTCAATAAGTTGTTCTATTTTCTTTAATTTATTTCTATAATCGGACGGAGTGTTACAAGCAAAGAAAATATTCTTAGCACAATAAAAATAAAAAACATATAAATCTTTCATGCAAACAAAATCAGTGTTCAAGAGAGAGCACTAAGTGTGAGGGCATAAAGAAAACTAACACACATTTCATTGAAACATAAACACGATTAAGAATTCTCACTTGATGCACATGGACAACAAGCATGAATTCATAAACAAACAAAAAAAAACTTCTAGTACATAACAAAATAACATTATACTAAGTGAAACTAAGTGCACAACAAACACAAATTCAACAACAAAATAAAAGCACTCCTAATACATAACGATCATACTACTAATCAACCATAATCAAATCCACTCAATTTTTGGCTTCTTCATCCCCGTCGTCGTCACTTTTATCATCCCCATCACCATCACCATTACCATCATCACTAGGATCACTATCATTATCATCGTCCTTGTTGCTGTGGTCTTGATCACCATCATCCTTGCCGCCGACATCATGATCACCATCATCCATCATCATCCTCATCCTCACTATCGGTTGAGTCCCTAGACCATGAGAACTTTTTTAGGTGCTCCGTTTGCTCGTCAAGCACTTTGTCAGGTTCACCCAAAGTATTTTGAACATCCTTTAAGGACTCGCCAGTACTCGAGACTCCTAACTTCTCCTTGATTTTTTCTCCACAAACTTCGGGCCCTTCATTTATGAAGGATTCCGACATAGCTGCGTCCTTAAACACAACCTCGATACTAGAGGATGCAGTCGCAACCCTACTACCTTTTGCAAAAACATCGGCCCGAAGTTCATCGTCGGAGTCGACGCTTCCAAGGTCTTCAATGTCATCGGGACTCATGTTGCAAAATATTTCCCCTTTGTGGACCGAAGTGCATGATTCGATCTTTACCTTCATGCTTGTTAGTTTCTTTAGAAACTTTGACATTTTGAATTAATATAGGAGAAAATGAAGATGAGTTGTGTATGTAGTTTGTGTCTTTTTCTCAAGTTATATAAGAAAGATTGGAGATGAGTTGTGTATATGGCTTGTGTCTTTTGCTCAAATTATAAGAAAGATGGAAGGTCAAGCTCGAACTAAAGAAGTCACGTAAAGTCTGTTAACCTAAATATCGATTCATTTGCATGTTCGAAAATATGAGTTGCATGTTTGAATAGAATTAAAATATGATTTCTATGTTTCAATAGACCGTGTATATAGCTAGCTAGTGTCTTTTCCACAAGTTAGTTATACAAGAAAGATAGGAGATCAAGCTCGAAGTGGAGAAGTCAGGCAAAGTCAGTTAACCAAAATCATTTCATTAGCATGTTTTAATATATGAGTTGCATGTTTGAATAGAACCAAAATATGATTGGTATGTTTGAATAGACGGTTTATACTTTATTTGTTGTTTTAAAACTTCAAATTGAAATTATAAATCTTTATTAAAATAATTTCTTGTAAGTTTTGATATTTAAAAGGACATTCAAATAATAATAATCAATAAAATTAGAGGGTTGAGATTTAAACAATTATAATGATTAGAACCTTCTAAATTTATATGCGTATATCCCTTTTTGTGTTGTTTAATTATTATATTTGACAAGTAAACGTTCTTTTAGTATTAACACACAACTACACAAGCACAAACTTGATAAATGCCTTTATTTAATACTTGAGTGATGCCATGACCCCTACATGTGTGTTGTTTGTAAACCAACATTTTAATGTGGTTTCTTCAAGAGTAACCATATTTTTTTAAAATGTATTTTTGTAGTTTTTATAAGTAAACAATAATATAGGTGTATTAGCTTATATATAGAAAGGTGACTGACAGATGATCTGAAAACAGCACAACAGCAGTGACAAATAATTGTGAATATTCAAAATGTATCCTTTATGGCTATTGTATGTCAAATGATGAATTCAAATTTGTAAACATTTTGATTTGAATTCCATCTCATTTGAGTTTCCAATTCTGTTTCAAGCTCTTTAAATAGGTGTTTGACTCATAGTATGAGGACTGAGAAGCAGTTATATGTTAATCTCTTTTAATTAATGTTTGAACGAAAAATGAACTCTTTTTTTATAATATCATAAAGCTTATAAGAGTTTTCATTTGCAATGAGGATTAGTACTACTTTTCGAATTAGCGAAGAAAATCTTCTTAGCACAATAAAATAAAAAACTTATTAATCTTTCAAGCAAAAAAAATCTGTGTTCAAGAGAGAGCACTAAGTGTGAGGGCATGCATAAAGAAAACTAACACACATTTCAATGAAACATAAACACGATTAAGAATTCTCACTTGATGCACATGGACAACAAGCATGAATTCATAAACAAACTAAAAAAAACTTCTAGTACATAACAAAATAACATTATATTAAGTGAAACTAAGTGCACAACAAACACAAATTCAACAACAAAATAAAAGCACTCCTAATACATAACGATCATACTACTAATCAACCATAATCAAATCCACTCAATTTTTGGCTTCTTCATCCCCGTCGTCGTCACTTTTATCATCCCCATCACCATCACCATTACCATCATCACTAGGATCACTATCATTATCATCGTCCTTGTTGCTGTGGTCTTGATCACCATCATCCTTGCCGCCGACATCATGATCACCATCATCCATCATCATCATCCTCATCCTCACTATCGGTTGAGTCCCTAGACCATGAGAACTTTTTTAGGTGCTCCGTTTGCTCGTCAAGCACTTTGTCAGGTTCACCCAAAGTATTTTGAACATCCTTTAAGGACTCGCCAGTACTCGAGACTCCTAACTTCTCCTTGATTTTTTCTCCACAAACTTCGGGCCCTTCATTTATGAAGGATTATGACATAGTTGCGCCCTTAAACACAGCCTCGATACTAGAGGATGCAGTCGCAACCCTACTACCTTTTGCAAAAACATCGGCCCAAAGTTCATCGTCGGAGTCGACGCTTCCAAGGTCTTCAATGTCATCGGGACTCATGTTGCAAAACATTTCCCCTTTGTGGACCGAAGTGCCTGATTCGATCTTTACCTTCATGCTTGTTAGTTTCTTTAGAAACTTTGACATTTTGAAATAATATAGGAGAAATTGAAGATGAGTTGTGTAAATAGTTTGTGTCTTTTCCTTAAGTTATATAAGAAAGATTGGAGATGAGTTGTGTATATAGCTAGTGTCTTTTGCTCAAGTTATATAACAAAGATGGAAGGTCAAGCTCGAAGTGAAGAGGTCACGTAAAGTCAGTTTACCAAAATATCGTTTCATTTACATGTTCGAAAATTTGAGTTGCATGTTTGTATAGAATTAAAATATGATTTTTATGTTTGAATAGACCGTGTATATAGCTAGCTAGTGTCTTTTCCTCAAGTTAGTTATACAAGAACTATAGGAGATCAAGCTCGAAGTGGAGAAGTCAGGCAAAGTTAGTTAACCAAAATCATTTCATTGGCATGTTTTAAAATATGAGTTGCATGTTTGAATAATACCAAAATATGATTGGTATGTTTGAATAGACAGTTTATACTTTATTTATTGTTTTAAAACTTCAAATTGAAATTATAAATCTTTATTTAAATAATTTATTGTAAGTTTTGATATTTAAAAGGACATTCAAATAATAATAATCAATAAAATTAGAGGGTTGAGATTTAAACAATTATAATGATTAGAACCTTCTAAATTTATATGCGTATCTCCCTTTTTTGTGTTGTTTAATTATTATATTTGACAAGTAAATGTTCTTTTAGTATTAACATAACTACACAAGCACAAACTTTATAAATGCAATTATTTAATACTTGAGTGATGCCATGACCCCTACATGTGTGTTGTTTGTAAACCAACATTTTAATGTGGTTTCTTCAAGAGTAACCATATTTTTTTAAAATTTATTTTTGTAGTTTTGTAAGTAAACAATAATATAGGTGTATTAGCTTATATATAGAAAGGTGACTGGCAGATGTTCTGAAAACAGCACAACAGCAGTGACAAATAATTGTGAATATTCAAAATGTATCCTTTATGGCTGTTGTATGTCAAATGGTGAACTCAAATTTGTAAACATTTTGATTTGAATTCCATCTCATTTGAGTTTCCAATTCTGTTTCAAGCTCTTTAAATAGGTGTTTGACTCATAGTATGAGGACTGAGGAGCAGTTATATGTTAATCTCTTATAATTAATGTTTGAACGAAAAGTGATCTTTTTTTTATATTATCATAAAGCTTATAATTGTTTTCATTTGCAATGAGGATTAGTACTACTTTTCGAATTAGCGAAGAAAATCTTCTTAGCACAATAAAATAAAAAACTTATAAATCTTTCATGCAAACAAAATCAGTGTTCAAGAGAGAGCACTAAGTGTGAGGGCATAAGAAAAACTAACAAACATTTCAATGAAACATAAACACGATTAAGAATTCTCACTTGATGCACATGGATAACAAGCATGAATTCATAAACAAACTAAAAAAAACTTCTAGTACATAACAACATAACATTATACTAAGTGAAACTAAGTGCACAACAAACACAAATTCAACAACAAAATAAAAGCACTCCTAATACGTAACGATCATACTACTAATCAACCATAATCAAATCCACCTCAATTCTTGGATTCTTCATCCCTGTCGTCGTCACTCTCATCATCCCCATCACCATCACCATTACCATCATCACTAGGATCACTATCATTATCGTCGTCCTTGTCGCTGTGGTCTTGATCACCATCATCCTTGCCGCCGACATCATGATCACCATCATCCATCATCATCATCCTCATCCTCACTATCGGTTGAGTCCCTAGATCATGAGAACTTTTTTAGGTGCTCCGTTTGCTCGTCAAGCACTTTGTCAGGTTCACCCAAAGTATTTTGAACATCCTTTAAGGAGTCGCCAGTACTCGAGACTCCTAACTTCTCCTTGATTTTTTCTCCACAAACTTCGGGCCCTTCATTTATGAAGGATTCCGACATAGCTGCGCCCTTAAACACAGCATCGATACTAGAGGATGAAGTCGCAACCCTACCACCTTTTGCAAAAACATCGGCCCGAAGTTCATCGTCGGAGTCGACGCTTCCAAGGTCTTCAATGTCATCGGGACTCATGTTACAAAACATTTCCCCTTTGCGAACCGAAGTGCATGATTCGATCTTTACCTTCATGCTTGTTAATTTCTTTAGAAACTTTGACATTTTGGAATAATATAGGAGAAATTGATGATGAGTTGTGTATATTGTTTGTGTCTTTTCCTCAAGTTATATAAGAAAGATTGGAGATGAGTTGTGTATACAACTAGTGTCTTTTGCTCAAGTCATATAACAAAGATGGAAGGTCAAGCTCGAAATGAAGAAGTCACGTACAGTCAGTTAACCAAAATATCGTTTCATTTGCATGTTCGAAAATATGAGTTGCATGTTTGAATAGAATTAAAATATGATTTTTATGTTTGAATAGACCGTGTATATAGCTAGCTAGTGTCTTTTCCTCAAGTTAGTTATACAAGAAAGATAGAAGATCAAGCTCGAAGTGGAGAAGTCAGGCAAAGTCAGTTAGCCAAAATCTTTTCATTGGCATGTTTTAAAATATGAGTTGCATGTTTGAATAGAACCAAAATATGATTGTTATGTTTGAATAGACGGTTTATATTTTATTTGTTGTTTTAAAACTTCAAATTGAAATTATAAATCTGTATTTAAATAATTTATTTTAAGTTTTGATATTTAAAAGGACATTCAAATAATAATCAATAAAATTAGAGGGTTGAGATTTAAACAATTATAATGATTGGAACCTTCTAAATTTATATGCGTATCTCCCTTTTTTTGTGTTGTTTAATTATTATATTTGACAAGTAAATGTTCTTTTAGTATTAACACAACTACACAAGCACAAACTTGATAAATGCCTTTATTTAATACTTGAGTGATGCCATGACCCCTACATGTGTGTTATTTTTAAACCAACATTTTAATGTGGTTTCTTCAAGAGTAACCATATTTTTTTTAAATGTATTTTTATAGTTTTATAAGTAAAAAATAATATAGGTGTATTACCTTATATACAGAAAGGTGACCGACAGATGTTCTGAAAACAGCACAACAGCAATGACAAATAATTGTGAATATTCAAAATGTATCCTTTATGGCTGTTGTATGTCAAATGATGAACTCAAATTTGTAAACATCTTGATTTGAATTCCATCTCATTTGAGTTTCCAATTTTGTTTCAAGCTCTTTAAATAGGTGTTTGACTCATAGTATGAGGACTGAGGAGCAGTTATATATATTAATCTCATTTAATTAATGTTTGAACGAAAAGTGAACTTTTTTTTATATTATCATAAAGCTTATAATAGTTTTCATTTGCAATGAGAATTAGTCCTACTTTTCGAATTAGCAAAGAAATTCTTCTTAGCACAATCAAATAAAAAACATATAATCTTTCATGCAAACAAAATTAGTATTCAAGAGAGAGCACTAAGTGTGAGGGCATAAAGAAAACTAACACACATTTCATTGAAACATAAACACGATTAAGAATTCTCACTTGATGCACATGGACAACAAGCATGAATTCATAAACAAACTAATAAAAAACTTCAAGTACATAACAGCATAACATTATACTAAGTGAAACTAAGTGCACAACAAACACAAATTCAACAACAAAATAAAAGCACTCCTAATACATAACGATCATACTACTAATCAACCTTAATTAAATCCACCTCAATTCTTGGCTTCTTCATCCCCGTCGTCGTCACTCTCATCATCCCCATAACCATCACCATCATCACTAGGATCACTATCATTATCATCGTCCTTGTCGTTGTGGTCTTGATCACCATCATCCATGCCGCCGACATCATGATCACCATCATCCTTATCGTCGTCAGTGTCGTCATCGTCCTCATCCTCATCCTCACTATCGGTTGATTCCCCAGACCATGAGAACTTTTTTAGGTGCTCTGTTTGCTCGCCAAGCACTTTGTCAGGTTCACCCAAAGTATTTTGAACATCCTTTAGGGACTCGCCAGTACTCGAGACTCCTAACTTCTCTTTGAGTTTTTCTCCACAAACTTCGGGCCCTTCATTTATGAAGGATTCCGACATAGCTGCGCCCTTAAACACAGCCTCGATACTTGATGATGCGGTCGCAACCCTACTACCTTTTGCAAAAACATCGGCCCGAAGTTCATCGTCCGAGTCGACACGTCCAAGGTCTTCAATGTCATCGGGACTCATGTTGCAAAACATTTCCCCTTTGCGGACCGAAGTGCATGATTCGATCTTTACCTTCATGCTTGTTAGTTTCTTTAGAAACTTTGAGTTTTTGAAATAATATAGGAGAAATTGAAGATGAGTTGTGTATATAGTTTGTGTCTTTTCCTCAAGTTATATAAGAAAGATTGGAGATGAGTTGTGTATATAGCTAGTGTCTTTTGCTCATGTTATATAAGAAAGACGGAAGGTCAAACTCGAATTGAAGAGGTCACGTAAAGTCAGTTAACCAAAATATCATTTCATTTGCATGTTCGAAAATATGAGTTGCATGTTTGAATATAATTAAAATATGATTTTTAAGTTTGAATAGACCGTGTATATAGCTAGCTAATGTCTTTTCCTCAAGTTAGTTATACAAGAAAGATAGGAGATCAAACTCGAAGTGGAGAAGTCAGGCAAAGTCAGTTAACCAAAATCATTTCATAGACATGATTTAAAATATGAGTTGCATGTTTGAATAGAACCAAAATATGATTGGTATGTTTGAATAGACGGTTTATACTTTATTTGTTGTTTAAAGCTTCAAATTAAAATTATAAATCTTTATTTAAATAATTTATTGTAAGTTTTGATATTTAAAAGGACATTCAAATAATAATAATCAATAAAATTAGAGTGTTGAGATTTAAACAATTATAATGATTAGAACCTTCTAAATTTATATGCGTATCTCCCATTTTTTTGTGTTGTTTAATTATTATATTTGATAAAAATGTTCTTTTAGTATTAACACAACTACACAAGCACAAACTTGATAAATGCGTTTATTTAATACTTGAGTGATGCCATGACCCCTACATGTGTGTTGTTTGTAAACCAACATTTTAATGTGGTTTCTTCAAGAGTCACCATATTTTTTTTAAATGTATTTTTGTAGTTTTATAAGTTAACAATAGTATAGGTGTATTACCTTATATACAGAAAGGTGACCGGCAGATGTTCTGAAAACAGCACAACAGCAGTGACAAATAATTCTGAATATTCAAAATGAATCCTTTATGGTTTGTTGTATGTCAAATGATGAACTCAAATTTGTAAACATTTTGATTTGAATTCCATCTCATTTGAGTTTCCAATTCTGTTTCAAGCTCTTTAAATAGGTGTTTGACACATAGTATGAAGACTGAGGTGCAGTTATATGTTGATCTCATTTAATTAATGTTTGAACGAAAAGTGAACTTTTTTTTATATTATCATAAAGCTTATAATAGTTTTCATTTGCAATGAGGATTAGTCCTACTTTTCGAATTAGCAAAGAAAATCTTCTTAGCACAATAAAATCAAAAACTTATAAATATTTCATGCAAACAAAATCAGTGTTCAAGATAGAGCACTAAGTGCGAGGGTATAAAGAAAACTAACACACATTTCATTGAAATATAAACACGATTAAGAATTCTCACTTGATGCACATGGACAACAAGCATGAATTCATAAACAAACTAAAAAAAACTTCTAGTACATAACACCATAACATTATACTAAGTGAAACTAAGTGCACAACAAACACAAATTCAACAACAAAATAAAAGCACTCCTTATACATAACAATTATACTACTAATCAACCATAATCAAATCCACCTCAATTCTTGGATTCTTAATCCCCGTCGTCGTCACTCTCATCATCCCCATCACCATCACCATCATCACTAGGATCACTATCATTATCATCGTCCTTGTCGCTGTGGTCTTGATCACAATCATCCTTGCCGCCGACATCATGATGACTATCATCCTTATCGTCGTCAGTGTCGTCATCGTCCTCATCCTCATCCTCACTATCGGTGAGTCCCTTGACCATGAGAACTTTTTTAGGTGCTCCGCTTGCTCGTCAAGCACTTTGTCAGGTTCACCCAAAGTATTTTGAACATCCTTTAGGGACTCACCAGTACTCGAGACTCCTATCTTCTCTTTGAGTTTTTCTCCACAAACTTCAGGCCCTTCATTTATGAACGATTCCGACATAGCTGCGCCCTTAAACACAGCCTCGATACTAGAGGTTGCAGTCGCAACCCTACTACCTTTTGCAAAAACATCGGCCCGAAGTTCATCGTCCGAGTCGACGCTTCCAAGGTTATCAATGTCATCGGGACTCATGTTGCAAAACATTTCCCCTTTGCGGACCGAAGTGCATGATTCGATCTTTACCTTCATGCTTGTTAGTTTCTTTAGAAACTTTGACATTTTTAAATAATATAGGAGAAATTGAAGATGAGTTGTGTATATAGTTTGTGTCTTTTCCTCAAGTTATATACGAAAGATTGGAGATGAGTTGTGTATATAGCTAGTGTCTTTTGCTCTAGTTATATAAGAAAGTTGGAAGGTCAAGCTCGAAGTGAAGAGGTCACATAAAGTCAGTTAACCAAAATATCGTTTCATTTGCATGTTCGAAAATATGAGTTGCATGTTTGAATAGAATTAAAATATAATTTTATGTTTGAACAGACCGTGTATATAGCTAGATAGTGTCTTTTCCTCAAGTTAGTTATACAAGAAAGATAGGAGATCAAGCTCGAAGTGGAGAAGTCAGGCAAAGTCAGTTAACTAAAATCATTTCATTGGCATGTTTCAAAATATGAGTTGCATGTTTGAATAGAACCAAAATATGATTGGTATGTTTGAATAGACGGTTTATACTTTATTTATTGTTTTAAAACTTCAAATTGAAATTATAAATCTTTATTTAAATAATTTCTTGTAAGTTTTGATATTTAAAAGGACATTCAAATAATAATAATCAAAAAAATTAGAGGGTTGAGATTTAAACAATTATAATGATTAGAACCTTCTAAATTTATATGCGTATCTCCCTTTTTTGTGTTGTTTAATTATTATATTTGACAAGTAAATGTTCTTTTAGTATTAACACAACTACACAAGCACAAACTTGATAAATGCCTTTATTTAATACATGAGTGATGCCATGACCCCTACATGTGTGTTGTTTGTAAACCAACATTTTAATGTGGTTTCTTCAAGAGTAATCAAATTTTTTTAAAATGTATTTTTGTAATTTTATAAGTAAACAATAATATAGGTGTATTACCTTATATATAGAAAGGTGACCGGCAGATGTTCAGAAAACTGCACAACAGCAGTGACAAATAATTCTGAATATTCAAAATGAATCCTTTATGGTTTGCTGTATGTCAAATGATAAACTCAAATTTGTAAACATTTTGATTTGAATTCCATCTCATCTGAGTTTCCAATTCTGTTTCAAGCCCTTTAAATAGGTGCTTGAGTCATAGTATGAGGACTGAGGAGCATTTATATGTTGATCTCATTTAATTAATGTTTGAACGAAAAGTGAACTTTTTTTTATATTATCATATAGCTTATAATAGTTTTCATTTGCAATGAGGATTAGTCCTACTTTTCGAATTAGCAAAGAAAATATACTTAGCACAATAAAATAAAAAACTTATAAATATTTCATGCAAACAAAATCAGTGTTCAAGATAGAGCACTAAGTGTGAGGGCATACAGAAAACTAACACACATTTAATTGAAACATAAATACGATTAAGAATTCTCACTTGATGCACATGGACAACAAGCATGAATTCATAAACAAACTAAAAAAAACTTCTAGTACATAAACACATAACTTTATACTAAGTTAAACTAAGTGCACAACAAACACAAATTCAACAACAAAATAAAAGCACTCCTAATACATAACGATCATACTACTAATCAACCATAATCAAATTCACCTCAATTCTTGGCTTCTTAATCCCCATCGTCGTCACTCTCATCATCCCCATCACCATCACCATCACCATCATCACTATGATCACTATCATTATCATCGTCTTTGTCGCTGTGGTCTTGATCACCATCATCCTTGCCGCCAACATCATGATCACCATCATCCTTATCGTCGTCAGTGTCGTCATCGTCCTCATCCTCATCCTCACTATCGGTTGAGTCCCCAGACCATGAGAACTTTTTTAGGTGCTCCATTTGCTCATCAAGCACTTTGTCAGGTTCACCCAAAGTATTTTGAACATCCATTAGGGACTCGCCAGTACTCGAGTCTCCTAACTTCTCTTTGAGTTTTTCTCCACAAACTTCGGTTCCTTCATTTATGAAGGATTCCGACATAGCTGCGCCCTTAAACACAACCTCGATACTAGAGGATGCAGTCGCAACCCTAATACCTTTTGCAAAAACATCGGCCCGAAGTTCATCGTCCGAGTCGACGTTTCCAAGGTCTTCAATGTCATCGGGACTCATGTTGCAAAACGTTTCCCTTTGCGGACCGAAGTGCATGATTCGATCTTTGCCTTCATGCTTGTTAGTTTCTTTAGAAACTTTGACATTTTGAAATAATATAGGAGAAATTGAAGATGAGTTGTGTATATAGTTTGTGTCTTTTCCTCAAGTTATATAAGAAAGATTGGAGATGAGTTGTGTATATAGCTAGTGTCTTTTGCTCAAGTTATATAAGAAAGATGGAAGGCCAAGCACGAAGTGAAGAGGTCACGTAAAGTCAGTTAACCAAAATATAGTTTCATTTGCATGTTCGAAAATATGAGTTGCAAGTTTGAATAGAATTAAAATATGATTTTTATGTTTGAATAGACCGTGTATATAGCTAGCTAGTGTCTTTTCCTCAAGTTAGTTATACAAGAAAGATAGGTGATCAAGCTCAAAGTGGAGAAGTCAGGCAAAGTCAGTTAAACAAAATCATTTCATTGGCATGTTTTAAAATATGAGTTGCATGTTTGAATAGAACCAAAATATGATTGGTATGTTTGAATAGACGGTTTATACTTTATTTGTTGTTTTAAAAGTACAAATTGAAATTATAAATCTCTATTTAAATAATTTCTTGTAAGTTTTGATATTTAAAAGGACATTGAAATAATAATAATCAATAAAATTATAGGGTTGAGATCTAAACAATTATATTGATTAGAACCTTCTAAATTTATATGCATATCTCCCTTTTTTGTGTTGTTTAATTATTATATTTGACAAGTAAATGTTCTTTTAGTATTAACACAACTACACAAGCACAAACTTGATAAATGCCTTTATTTAATACTTGAGTGATGCCATGACCCCTACATGTGTGTTGTTTGTAAACCAACATTTTAATGTAGTTTCTTCAAGAGTAACCATATTTTTTAAAAATGTGTTTTTGTAGTTTTATAAGTAAACAATAATATAGGTGTATTAGCTTATATACAGAAAGGTGACCGGCAGATGTTCTGAAAACAGCACAACAGCAGTGACAAATAATTGTGAATATTCAAAATGTATCCTTTATAGCTGTTGTATGTCAAATGATGAACTCAAATTTGTAAACATTTTGATTTGAATTCCATCTCATTTGAGTTTCCAATTCTGTTTCAAGCTCTTTAAATAGGTGTTTGACACATAGTATGAGGACTAAGGAGCAGTTATATGTTAATCTCATTTAATTAATGTTTGAACGAGAAGTGAACTTTTTTTTATATTATCATAAAGCTTATAATAGTTTTCATTTGCAATGAGGATTAGTCCTAATTATCGAATTAGCAAAGAAAATATTCTTAGCACAATAAAATAAAAAACTTATAAATCTTTCATGCAAACAAAATCAGTGTTCAAGAGAGAGCACTAAGTGTGAGGGCATAAAGAAAACTAACACACATTTCATTGAAACATAAACACGATTAAGAATTCTCACTTGATGCACATGGACAACAAGCATGAATTCATAAACAAACTAAAAAAAAACTTCTAGTACATAACAACATAACATTATACTAAGTGACACTAAGTGCACAACAAACACAAATTCAACAACAAAATAAAAGCACTCCTAATACATAACGATCATACTACTAATCAACCATAATCAAATCCACCTCAATTCTTGGCTTATTCATCCCCATCGTTATCACTCTCATCATCCCCATCACCATCACCATCACCATCATCACTAGGATAACTATCATTATCATCGTCCTTGTCGTTGTGGTCTTGATCACCATCATCCTTGCCGCCGACATCATGATCACCATCATCCTTATCGTCGTCAGTGTCGTCATCGTCCTCATCCTCATCATCACTATCGATTGAGTCCCCAGACCACGAGAACTATTTTAGGTGCTCCGTGTGCTCGTCAAGCACTTTATCAGGTTCACCCAAAGTATTTTGAACATCCTTTAGGGACTCGCCAGTACTCGAGACTCCTAATTAACTTATCTTTGAGTTTTTCTCAACAAACTTCGGGCCCTTCATTTATGAAGGATTCCGACATAGCTGCGCCCTTAAACACAGCCTCGATACTAGAGGATGCAGTCGCAACCCTACTACCTTTTGCAAAAACATCGGTCCGGAGTTCATCGTCGGAGTCGACGCTTCCAAGGTCTTCAATGTCATCGGGACTCATATTGCAAAACATTTCCCCTTTGCGGACCGAAGTGCATGATTCGATCTTTACCTTCATGCTTGTTAATTTCTTTAGAAACTTTGACATTTTGAAATAATATAAGAGAAATTGAAGATGAGTTGTGTATATAGTTTGTGTCTTTTCCTCAAGTTATATAAGTAAGATTGGAGATGAGTTGTGTATATAGCTAGTGTCTTTTGCTCTAGTTATATAAGAAAGATGGAAGGTCAAGCTCGAAGTAAAGAGGTCACGTAAAGTCAGTTAACCAAAATATCGTTTCATTTGCATGTTCGAAAATATGAGTTGCATGTTTGAATATAATTAAAATATAATTTTTATGTTTGAACAGACCGTGTGTATAGCTAGATAGTGTCTTTTTCTCAAGTTAGTTATATACAAGAAAGATAGGAGATCAAGCTCGAAGTGGAGAAGTCAGGCAAAGTCAGTTAACTAAAATCATTTCATTAGCATGTTTTAAAATATGAGTTGCATGTTTGAATAGAACCAAAATATGATTGGTATGTTTGAATAGACGGTTTATACTTTATTTGTTGTTTTAAAACTTCAAATTGAAATTATAAATCTTTATTTAAATAATTTCTTGTAAGTTTTGATATTTAAAAGGACATTCAAATAATAATAATCAATAAAATTAGAGGGTTGAGATTTAAACAATTATAATGATTAGAACCTTCTAAATTTATATGCGTATCTCCCTCTTTTGTGTTGTTTAATTATTATATTTGACAAGTAAATGTTCTTTTAGTATTAACACAACTACACAAGCACAAACTTGATAAATGTATTTATTTAATACTTGAGTGATGCCATGACCCCTACATGTGTGTTGTTTGTAAACCAACATTTTAATGTGGTTTCTTCAAGAGTAACCATATTTTTTTTAAATGTATTTTTGTAGTTTTATAAGTAAACAATAATATAGGTGTATTACCTTATATATAGAAAGGTGACCGACAGATGTTCTGAAAACAGCACAACAGCAGTGACAAATAATTCTGAATATTCAAAATGAATCCTTTATGGTTTGCAGTATGTCAAATGATGAACTAAAATTTGTAAACATCTTGATTTGATTTCCATCTCATTTGAGTTTCCAATTCTGTTTCAAGCTCTTTAAATAGGTGTTTGACTCATAGTATGAGGACTGAGGAGCATTTATATGTTGATCTCATTTAATTAATGTTTGAACGAAAAGTGAACTTTTTTTATATTATCATAAAGCTTATAATAGTTTTTATTTGCAATGAGGATTAGTCCTACTTTTCGAATTAGCAAAGAAATTCTTCTTAGCACAATAAAATAAAAAACTTATAAATCTTTCATGCAAACAAAATCAGTGTTCAAGAGAGATAGCACTAAGTGTGAGGGCATAAAGAAAACTAACACACATTTCATTGAAACATAAACACGATTAAGAATTCTCACTTGATGCACATGGACAACAAGCATGAATTCATAAACAAACTAAAAAAAAACTTCTAGTACATAACAACATAACATTATACTAAGTGAAACTAAGTGCACAACAAACACAAATTCAACAACAAAATAAAAGCACTCCTAATACATAACGATCATACTACTAATCAGCCATAATTAAATCCACCTCAATTCTTGGCTTCTTCATCCCCGTCATCGTCACTCTCATCATCCCCATCACCATCACCATCACCATCACCATCATCACAAGGATCACTATCATTATCATCGTCCTTGTCGCTGTGGTCTTGATCACCATCATCCTTGCCGCCAACATCATAATCACTATTATCCTTATCGTCGTCAGTGTCGTCATCGTCCTCATCCTCACTATCGGTTGAGTCCCCAGACCATGAGAACTTTTTTAGGTGCTCCGTTTGCTTGTCAAGCACTTTGTCAGGTTCATCCAAAGTATTTTGAACATCCTTTAGGGACTCGCCAGTACTCGAGACTCCTAACTTTTCTTTGAGTTTTTCTCCACAAACTTCGGGCCCTTCATTTATGAAGGATTCTGACATAGCTGCGCCCTTAAACACAGCCTCGATACTAGAGGATGCAGTCGCAACCCTAGTACCTTTTGCAAAAACGTCGTCCCGAAGTTCATCGTCCGAGTCGACGCTTCCAAGGTCTTCAATGACATTGGGACTCATGTTACAAAACATTTCCCCTTTGTGGACCGAAGTGCATGATTCGATCTTTACCTTTATGCTTGTTAGTTTCATTAGAAACTTTGACTTTTTGAAATAATATAGGAGAAATTGAAGATGAGTTGTGTATATAGTTTGTGTCTTTTCCTCAAGTTATATAAGAAAGATTGGAGGTGAGTTGTGTATATAGCTAGTGTCTTTTGCTCAAGTTATATAAGAATGATGGAAGGTCAAGCTCGAAGTGAAGAGGTCACGTAAAGTCAGTTAACCAAAATATCATTTCATTTGCATGTTTGAATAGAATTAAAATATGATTTTATGTTTGAATAGACCGTGTATATAGCTAGCTTGTGTCTTTTCCTCAAGTTAGTTATACAAGAAAGATAGGAGATCAAACTCGAAGTGGAGAAGTCAGGTAAAGTCAGTTAACCAAAATCATTTCATTGGCATGTTTTAAAATATGAGTTGCATGTTTGAATAGAACCAAAATATGATTGGTATGTTTGAATAGACGGTTTATATTTTATTTGTTGTTAAAAACTTCAAATTAAAATTATAAATCTTTATTTAAATAATTTATTGTAAGTTTTGATATTAAAAAGGACATTCAAATAATAATAATCAATAAAATTAGAGGGTTGAGATTTAAACAATTATAATGATTAGAACCTTCTAAATTTATATGCGTATCTCCCATTTTTTGTGTTGTTTAATTATTATATTTGACAAGTAAATGTTCTTTTAGTATTAACACAACTACACAAGCACAAACTTGATAAATGCCTTTATTTAATACTTGAGTGATGCCATGACCCCTACATGTGTGTTGTTTGTAAACCAACATTTTAATGTGGTTTCTTCAAGAGTAACCATATTTTTTTAAAATGTATTTTTGTAGTTTTATAAGTAAACAATAATATAGGTGTATTACCTTATATATAGAAAGGTGACCGACAGATGTTCTGAAAACAGCACAACATCAGTGACAAATAATTCTGAATATTCAAAATGAATCCTTTATGGTTTGTTGTATGTCAAATGATGAACTCAAATTTGTAAACATTTTGATTTGAATTCCATCTCATTTGAGTTTCCAATTTTGTTTCAAGCTCTTTAAATAGGTGTTGGACTCATAGTATGAGGACTAAGGAGCAGTTATATGTTGATCTCATTTAATTAATGTTTGAACGAAAAGTGAACTTTTTTTAATATTATCATAAAGCTTATAATAGTTTTCATTTGCAACGAAGATTTGTCCTACTTTTCAAATTAGCAAAGAAAATCTTCTTAGCACAATAAAATAAAAAACTTATAAATATTTCATGCAAACAAAATCAATGTTCAAGATAGAGCACTAAGTGTGAGGGCATAAAGAAAACTAACACAGATTTCATTGAAACATAAACACGATTAAGAATTCTCACTTGATGCACATGGACAACAAGCATGAATTCATAAACAAACTCAAAAAAACTTCTAGTACATAACAACATAACATTATACTAAGTGAAACTAAGTGCACAACAAACACAAATTCAACAACAAAATAAAAGCACTCCTGATACATAACGATCATACTACTAATCAACCATAATCAAATCCACCTCAATTCTTGGATTCTTAATCCCCGTCGTCGTCACTCTCATCATCCCCATCACCATCACCATCACCATCACCATCACCATCATCACTAGGATCACTATCATTATCATCGTCCTTGTCGCTGTGGTATTGATCACCATCATCCTTGCCGCCGACATCATGATCACCATCATCCTTATCGTCGTCAGTGTCGTCATCATCTTCATCCTCATCCTCACTATCGGTTGAGTCCCTAGACCATGAGAACTTTTTTAGGTGCTCCGTTTGCTCGTCAAGCACTTTGTCAGGTTCACCCAAAGTATTTTGAACATCCTTTAGGGACTCGCCAGTACTCGAGACTCCTAAGTTCTCATTGAGTTTTTCTCCCCAAACTTCAGGCCCTTCATTTATGAAGAATTCCGACATAGCTGCGCCCATAAACACAGCCTCGATACTAGAGGTTGCAGTCGCAACCTACTACCTTTTGCAAAAACATCGGCCCGAAGTTCATCGTCCGAGTCGACGCTTCCAAGGTCTTCAATGTCATCGGGACTCATGTTGCAAAACATTTCCCCTTTGCGGACCGAAGTGCATGATTCGATCTTTACCTTCATGCTTGTTAGTTTCTTTAGAAACTTTGACATTTTGAAATAATATAGGAGAAATTGAAGATGAGTTGTGTATATAATTTGTGTCTTTTCCTCAAGTTATATAAGAAAGATTGGAGATGAGTTGTGTATATAGCTAGTGTCTTTTGCTCTAGTTATATAAGAAAGATGGAAGATCAAGCTCGAAGTGAAGAGGTCACGTAAAGTCAGTTAACCAAAATATCGTTTCATTTGCATGTTCGAAAATATGAGTTGCATGTTTGAATAGAATTAAAATATAATTTTTATGTTTGAACAGACCGTGTATATAGCTAGATAGTGTCTTTTTCTCAAGCTAGTTATACAAAAAAGATAGGAGATCAAGCTCGAAGTGGAGAAGTCAGGCAAAGTCAGTTAACTAAAATCATTTCATTGGCATGTTTTAAAATATGAGTTGCATGTTTAAATAGAACCAAAATATGATTGGTATGTTTGAATAGACGGTTTATACTTTATTTGTTGTTTTAAAACTTCAAATTGAAATTATAAATCTTTATTTAAATAATTTCTTGTAAGTTTTGATATTTAAAAGGACATTTAAATAATAATAATCAATAAAATTAGAGGGTTGAGATTTAAACAATTATAATGATTAGAACCTTCTAAATTTATATGCGTATCTCCCTTTTTTGTGTTGTTTAATTATTATATTTGACAAGTAAATGTTCTTTTAGTATTAACACAACTACACAAGCACAAACTTGATAAATGCCTTTATTTAATACTTGAGTGATGCCATGACCCCTACATGTGTGTTGTTTGTAAACCAACATTTTAATGTGGTTTCTTCAAGAGTAACCATATTTTTTTAAAATGTATTTTTATAGTTTTATAAGTAAACAATAATATAGGTGTATTACCTTATATATAGAAAGGTGACCGGCAGATGTTCTGAAAATAGCACAACAGAAGTGACAAATAATTCTGAATATTCAAAATGAATTCTTTATGGTTTGCTGTATGTCAAATGATGAACTCAAATTTGTAAACATTTTGATTTGAATTCCATCTCATCTGAGTTTCCAATTCTGTTTCAAGCCCTTTAAATAGGTGCTTGAGTCATAGTATGAGGATTGAGGAGCATTTATATGTTGATCTCATTTAATTAATGTTTGAACGAAAAGTGAACTTTTTTTTATATTATCATAAAGCTTATAATAGTTTTCATTTGCAATGAGGATTAGTCCTACTTTTCGAATTATCAAAGAAAATCTTCTTAGCACAATAAAATAAAAAACTTATAAATATTTCATGCAAACAAAATCAGTGTTCAAGATAGAGCACTAAGTGTGAGGGCATAAAGAAAACTAACACACATTTCATTGAAACATAAATACGATTAAGAATTCTCACTTGATGCACATGGACAACAAGCATGATTTCATAAACAAACTAAAAAAAAACTTCCAGTACATAAACACATAACATTATACTAAGTGAAACTAAGTGCACTACAAACACAAATTCAACAACAAAATAAAAGCACTCCTAATAAATAACGATCATACTACTAATCAACCATAATCAAATTCACCTCAATTCTTGGCTTCTTAATCCCCATCACCGTCACTCTCATCATCCCCATCACCATCACCATCACCATCACCATCATCACTATGATCACTATCATTATCATTGTCCTTGTCGTTGTGGTCTTGATCACCATCATCCTTGCCGCCGACATCATGATCACCATCATCCTTATCGTCGTCAGTGTCGTCATCGTCCTCATCCTCACTATCGGTTGAGTCACTAGACCATGAGAACTTTTTTAGGTGCTCCGTTTGCTCGTCAAGCACTTTGTCAGGTTCACCCAAAGTATTTTGAACATCCTTTAGGGACTCGCCAGTACTCGAGACTCCTAATTAACTTCTCTTTGACTTTTTCTCCACAAACTTCGGGCCCTTCATTTATGAAGAATTCCGACATAGCTGCGCCCTTAAACACAGCCTCGATACTAGAGGTTGCAATCGCAACCCTACTACCTTTTGCAAAAACATCGACCCGAAGTTCATCGTCCGAGTCGACACTTCCAAGGTCTTCAATGTCATCGGGACTCATGTTGCAAAACATTTCCTCTTTGCGGACCGAAGTGCATGATTCGATCTTTACCTTTATGCTTGTTAGTTTCTTTAGAAACTTTGACATTTTGAAATAATATAGGAGAAATTGAAGATGATTTGTGTATATAGTTTGTGTCTTTTCCTCAAGTTATATAAGAAAGATTGGAGATGAGTTGTGTATATAGCAAGTGTCTTTTGCTCAAGTTATATAAGAAAGATGGAAGGTCAAGCTCGAAGTGAAGAGGTCACGTAAAGTCAGTTAACCAAAATATCGTTTCATTTGCATGTTCGAAAATATGAGTTGCATGTTTGATTAGAATTAAAATATGATTTTTATGTTTGAACAGACCGTGTATATAGCTAGATAGTGTCTTTTCCTCAAGTTAGTTATACAAGAAAGATAGGAGATCAAGCTCGAAGTGGAGAAGTCAGGCAAAGTTAGTTAACTAAAATCATTTCATTGGCATGTTAATATGAGTTGCATGTTTGAATAGAACCAAAATATGATTGGTATGTTTGAATAGTCGGTTTATACTTTATTTGTTGTTTTAAATTAAACTTCAAATTGAAATTATTAATCTTTATTTAAATAATTTCATGTAAGTTTTGATATTTAAAAAGACATTCAAATAATAATAATCAATAAAATTAGAGGGTTGAGATTTAAACAATTATAATGATTAGAACCTTCTAAATTTATATGCGTATCTCCCCTTTTTTTGTGTTGTTTAATTATTATATTTGACAAGTAAATGTTCTTTTAGTATTAACACAACTACACAACCACAAACTTAATAAATGCCTTCATTTAATACTTGAGTGATGCCATGACCCCTACATGTGTGTTGTTTGTAAACCAATATTTTAATGTGGTTTCTTCAAGAGTA
This sequence comes from Beta corolliflora, assembly GCA_947648045.1. Classification (NCBI taxonomy): domain Eukaryota; kingdom Viridiplantae; phylum Streptophyta; class Magnoliopsida; order Caryophyllales; family Amaranthaceae; genus Beta; species Beta corolliflora. Next base: position 866,642 of record CANSZD010001022.1, on the reverse strand, counting down.
ATTAACCATATTTTTTTAAAATGTATTTTTGTAGTTTTATAAGTAAACAATAATATAGGTGTATTACCTTATATATAGAAAGGTGACCGGCAGATGTTCTGAAAACAGCACAACAGCAGTGACAAATAATTCTGAATATTCAAAATGAATCCTTTATGGTTTGCTGTATGTCAAATGATGAACTCAAATTTGTAAACATTTTGATTTGAATTCTATCTCATTTGAGTTTCCAATTCTGTTTCAAGCTCTTTAAATAGGTGCTTGACTCATAGTATGAGGACTGAGGAGCATTTATCTCTTGATCTCATTTAATTAATGTTTGAACAAAAAGTGAACTTTTTTTTTTATTATCATAAAGCTTATAATAGTTTTCATTTGCAATGAGGATTAGTCCTACTTTTCGAATTAGCAAAGAAAATCTTCTTAGCACAAATAAAAAACTTATAAATATTTCATGCAAAAAATAAAATTAGTGTTCAAGATAGAGCACTAAGTGTGAGGGCATAAAGAAAGCTAACACACATTTCATTGAAACATAAATACGATTAAGAATTCTCACTTGATGCACATGGACAACAAGCATGAATTCATAAACAAACTAAAAAAAACTTCTAGTACATAACAACATAACATTATACTAAGTGAAACTAAGTGCACATCAAACACAAATTCAACAACAAAATAAAAGCACTCCTAATACATAACGATCATACTACTCATCAACCATAATCAAATTCACCTCAATTCTTGGATTCTTAATCCCCGTCGTCGTCACTCTCATCATCCCCATCACCATCACCATCACCATCATCACTATGATCACTATCATTATCAGCGTCCTTGTCGATGTGGTCTTGATCACCATCATCCTTGCCGCCGACATCATGATCACCATCATCCTTATCATCGTCAGTGTCGTCATCGTCCTCAGCCTCATCCTCACTATCGGTTGAGTCTCCAAACCATGAGAACTTTTTTAGGTGCTTCGTTTGCTCGTCAAGCACTTTGTCAAGTTCGCCGAAAGTATTTTGAACATCCTTTAGGGACTCGCCAGTACTCGAGACTCCTAACTTCTCTTTGAGTTTTTCTCCACAAACTTCGGGCCCTTCATTTATGAAGGATTCCGACATAGTTGTGCCCTTAAACACAGCCTCGATACTAGAGGATGCAGTCGCAACCCTATTACCTTTTGCCAAAACATCGGCCAGAAGTTCATCGTCCGAGTCGACGCTTCCAAGGTCCTCAATGTCATCGGGACTCATGTTGCAAAACATTTCCCCTTTGCGGACCGAAGTGCATGATTCGATCTTTAACTTCATGCTTGTTAGTTTCTGTAGAAACTTTGACATTTTGAACTAACATAGGAGAAATTGAAGATGAGTTGTGGATATAGTTTGTGTCTTTTCCTCAAGTTATATAAGAAAGATTGGAGATGAGTTGTGTATATAGCTAGTGTCTTTAGCTCAAGTTATATAAGAAAGATGAAAGGTCAAGCTCGAAGTGAAGAGGTCACGTAAAGTCAGTTAACCAAAATATCGTTTCATTTACATGTTCGAAAATATGAGTTGCATGTTTGAATAGAATTAAAATATGATTTCTATATTTGAATAGACCGTGTATATAGCTAGTGTCTTTTCCTCAAGTTAGTTATACAAGAAAGATAGGAGATCAAGCTCGAAGTCAGGCAAAGTCAGTTAACCAAAATCATTTCATTGGCATGTTCTAAAATATGAGTTGCATGTTTGAATAAAACCAAAATATGATTGGTATGTTTGAATAGACGGTTTATACTTTATTTGTTGTTTTAAAACTTGAAATTGAAATTATAAATCTTTATTTAAATAATTCTTGTAAGTTTTGATATTTAAAAGGACATTCAAATTATAATAATCAAAAAAATTAGAGGGTTGAGATTTAAACAATTATAATGATTAGAACCTTCTAAATTTATATGCGTATCTCCCTTTTTTTGTGTTGTTTAATTATTATATTTGACACGTAAATGTTCTTTTTGCATTAACACAACTACACAAGCACAAACTTGATAAATGCCTTTATTTAATACTTGAGTGATGCCATGACCCATGCATGTGTGTTGTTTGTAAACCAACATTTTAATGTGGTTTTTTCAAGTGTAACCATATTTTTTTTAAATGTATATTTGTAGTTTTATAAGTAAACAATAATATAAAATATATATGCAAAGTAACTTCATTATGATGGCATTAATGTCGGATGCGTTAACATAAAAAACTTATTAGTAGATTATGTTTATTCTTCATCCATCCGTAACTTAGTTGCTAAACATATCCTTTCTAAATGCCTCAATCTAATTGCAACACTAGGTTAACACGAGTATGATAGCACAATTTTAATGAAAAACTATATATTTGTAAAAAAAAAATTACAACAGGTGTACAATATTTTAGTTCCACACATATAGGGGTGCCAATCAGGTCGAGTTAGGTCAGGTTCAGGTCGACTTGATTTCTACTTCGGGTTAATTACCCCTAACCCAAACACGATATGATTTTTGTTTCCAGTCAAAAACCATAATCCGAACCCGACCTGCTAGGTTTTGGGTAGAACCGAGATTTGTATTTTATAATGGCAATAATTATACATTGTAAAATTAAAGAATCGCAAACCCTAACTCCAAATGTCAATTAAATCAAAGAATCAAAGCTATAAATTACCCTCGGCTTCATCCGCTTCAAATTAAGAAATGGTTTTGGCCCAATATAAGTTTATAATTAGAAAATAGGTGTCATAAGTTATAATAATCGGGTTAATCTGAGGTTGACCCAACCCGAACCTAACCCCAAATTCAAAATCATGTTGTTCAAGTTATTTTTGGGTTCAAAAGGTCAACCTAAACCTAATCTGTTGAGGTTCCTGGTCAGGTTGGGTCAACCCATTTTTTATTTCGGGTCGGAAATCTCAACCCAAACCCAAACATCTTAGGTTATTTTCAGGTCAAGTTATCAAGTTGGGTCACCTTTTGCCAACCTTACTCACATATAATGCCAAAAACTAATACTCACGTACGCTTCAAAGTCCACATAGTCAGGTAATAAAAACGCCTCATATAGTTTATGAAGGATGATGGAAAAATAGCTTGTAGCGACATAACCGTTCAACTCCAATATTATTGCAGCATCCCCTTTTCGCAAATTCCTCAAGGCCATGTGAAGAAAAGAGAGATAAATATAGATAAAAAATATTGGATCTCATGTGATAGTTTTGAGTTAGAGAAAAGATATTACCAAATTCCAACACGTTATAAGTTATAACTAATGTAAAAGTTTCAAATAAGAAAAACATTGCAACTAATGTAAAATGTCTGAATAAGGAAAACTTGCAATAATTATAGGATCAAGGAAGTAATTAGTTACTATATACAATGAGAAAAATATACAGAAAATCAAATACCAAAATCCGCACAATAGTTATTAATTTAATCAAAATTAGCTAATGGCGTACTGGTTGAATTTGTTATAGCACCAACCTCCCTCGAACATTATAACCTTAGTATATGGAGAAAACTTACAAAATACTAATAGTAATACATGCATGTGAACACATTTTACATTTATGCTTCAAGAATGAGATCTTGTTCACTATTTGAGGTTGATAATAGTTTGAAATTCTCGTTTAAGTAGAACTTATTTAATCTGCAAAGCAACAACAGGTAACAAAAAAATAGGATTAGAAGATGAAGGAGAAAGATCTAAAATAAGAATGACATACGAGTAATCAGAGAGAAATACAATTGATAAAATTGAGGACTATGAAAAATCCCCACCGCCGACCCTTAAAGTCAAAAAATGAAAAGAAATCACAAAGACACAATTCCACGCTCCCCAAATTATCTATAAAAAGGAAATTTACTAAAGAAGAAGTAATAAAAATCGAGAGAAAACACTAAGTTCAAGCTCCATTTATATTAAACTTCTTGAGTCTGATACTCCTAATGGCATGTCGGTAGCTAGTTCCAAACGTTGTAATTGTAATGAAGTGACTTGTATTTTGTAAATAAAGTCTCATGTGAGTGAATGTCCATGGTAATGAAACATTCTTCTCAAACATGTGCTTTTCTTCATAAATTTTCCTTACTACACAATATCGCCTGTAAAATAGTATGGATGGTAAAGAAAAGGTATGAAGAAGAAGAGTAATTTGAGAACAGACAAGCATTGCCATGGATATATTATAATATTAATATGGGACTATCTTCACAAAATTAACTATAATTTTTTTACTATTACCTCCTTTATTATCTTCTAACAAACGAGTCGTAAAAACCTATGCCCTAATATATACGATACCAAAGTAATCACTAATTAGAGAACATCATATCGGAAAGCATTAACCTTACCGCTAATTAAGCATCTATAGTAACGGCCCATTTGGTTGGTGATTATAAATAGTGGTAATGGTGATGTAAATTAGTGTAAATTTGTATAGAAATTCTTATGTCTAGACCATGGTAATGAAACTCATTACAAAACATGGATTTCCCTTTATATTATTATTCATTATCACCCAATATCACCTTCATAAGTGCTAATGGATAGTTTTGAGATTTTAGTAAGAAAATGAACATCCGGATGAAGTAGCATAGGTAAATGACATGGGGATTTTCATTATGAATCTATATTATAATGCATTACCATTACCACCATTTATGACATCTAACCAAACGGGTTATGAGTGCCATCACATGACTAGCTCCCCTGACCAAGCAAAAGTTCAGTGACAAATGGTTCAATATGACTTTATATGAGGAGATGGGTCTGGAACAGTGGTTCCACTTCCACCCCCGATCTGTCAGCCATTTAACTGGTTAAATTAAACTTCACTTGTGTTAACTTAATGTTCGTGATTTTAGATTCACTCTCTAAAAACAATAAGGTCCTGGAAAAACCGTCTAACACTTACAAAGACAAAAGTCTGAAAATTTATGACTCAAAAACTAATTTTAATCATGAAACAGCGTTTATATAGACATACAAGGGAAACAAACTTAGGAAAACTTTCCTAAAAAACAATAACAAAAAACACATGCCTAATAAATATATAAGATTTTAACGCCTAAAATAAAACAAAAAATAACTTGTATTAACACTAAAAACGTTTCCTAGAAGTGTGAATCTTTATTCTAACAATAAGAAACTTTCCTAATTAACAAAATTCAGAAATTAAGCAAACTTGCCTAAAAGTAGCTTGACCTAACTTGTCGTTCAAGTAAGCTTCTTTTTGCCTTCTTTCCTTGCTTAAGGACCAAGTAAACATGAAAGTGAAAGATTCCATGAAATTTCATACATGTATTCACATCATTCTCCCTTCTTGGAAAAAAGTATGAACACAAATTTTGCCAATTCTGAGGGTCATTTCATAAACAACACTTATGGCATTTTTTTTCCTTTGGGCATACACTTTTTGAAAAGACCAATATTTATGATTACTAATAAACAAAGACCTATATTAATTATATTTCTTGTGCACTAATTCGCCATGAGATATAAGATCTTCATTGTATTCTTCAACTCCAAAAGTGTAAACGATCCAATTCGGTGTGGGATCAAATTAGTATCAGAATCTTTCACTAAATTTTTCTATTTGAGATCTATAACAAAAGAATCACCAAATATATATCTCATCTTTCTCACAATTGAATGAGATAAAAAATTGACAATTCTGTCGAATGAAATTTCAGCTTTTTCTTCATGCTCTTGTTCATCTTTTGTATTCCTCATAGAAAATAATTGTTCAGCAATTTTATGTAGAGAAACAAGTGAATGACATCCGAGAGAAACAAGTTCTTTCTGAGCTTTTTCCATTCTTTCAAAAGCTTCTTGAAAGATAGGTGATCACCCATTATAAATAGGACTCATAATAGAAATATAGTTTACACATACAACAATAATGAGCTACAAAGTTCAAGAAACTACCCAAAGTTACTAATAAAAGTTAAAGATCCAAAACCTAAGAAAAGGACCTCTAAATATTATAAAGCTTTGTGAAATTATAGAATCAAGTGTCTAGAACACTCAACCAAAATTTCATGCAAAAATTCCAAGTCAGTTGTTTGCAGTTTTTATTTTCCAGAAACTAGTCCAGATTAATTCAATTTTTAGACCAATTGACAAAGACGTGCCCAGATTGATAGCAAAAGTTCTCCCAAAATTACGAAATTTTCCAGTCTAAAAGTAGACAAAAAGTAGTACAATTTTAGAGCAAAAAAAACTCGGAAAAGCTCGTCTTATGCTAGGACAACAAATTGCCCAATTTTTCACAAAATTCCCAGGCTGCTGCACTTTCGTTACTTATCCAAATCCGATGAAAAATTATTACAACAGACTAAAGAATGTTAGCTTTCCAACAAACCAAAACTCGGTGAATTCCAATGATGCATGCACCCACACGCACCACTGCAAGTTGTTGGCTCTGACATCAACTGATATGATCCCGAGAGTGGTATCTAGCTTAGTTCCCTCTAACCTTCACTTAGTTAAAGTTCCCTAAGGATTTTAAGTCAGATTATAGGCTTCATTCACCAATAACTCGATTTAGGAGGATAGTTTGATAATAGATTTGATTAGCTTCAATTACTAGATAATCTAAACTCGCTTAAATTAAACTTCAGTCGTTTATCCTAAGGTTCTTGATTTTCAATTTACACTCTAAAAACAATAAAGTATTGGAAAAATCATCCAACACTCTCACAAAGACAAATGTCCAAAAATTTATAACTGAAGAACTAATTTTATTCATGAAACAAGAGGTCTTTATATATGCATTACAAAAGACAGAGACTTAGTAGAACTTTCCTAAAAATAATAGAAAAACACATGCTTAAACATATAAGATTTTGAACGACTAAAATAAAACAAGAAACAACTTGCTTTCACATTAAAACTTTACTAAAAGTGTAAAGCTTTTATTCTAACATAAGAAATTTTCCTAAATAAACAAAAATCAGAAACTAAGCAAACTTACTACCGAGTTCACCCAAAATGCACGCCTTAACGTAGTTTGACCTAACTTGTCATCCAAGTAAGCTTATTTTTGCCTTTGGTCTTGCTTGAGGACTAAGTAAACATGAACGTGAAGGATTTCGTAAATTTTCATATATGCAATCGCATCATATCTCATATCTCAATTTGGGAACTTCAAGCTAAGATAATGCTTTTCCTTTTTCTACAATGCTAAAAGTCAATCTAGTGTTTCAATAGTGATCTGATGTAGATAATCTATAGCTATAGCAATTTGTTAGTAGTATATATTACTCCTAAATCTATCCTAACACAATTTTTTGGATTATGAATGATATTTTACTCCACTAAAGTTGTTCACAAGTAAAAAAAATAATATGAATCTAAATTTGTCTCATTTTCTAATATCCATGTTTTAAATGGTCGCCATTGCTCGCAGCTTGCTGACCGGTTTTTGCATATCCACCGTTCGATGCCTCGTCCATCTTTGTCGGTACTTGTGATTTTTTAGTTGAATTATATTTGTTGGATGTGGATCTTGAATCATTGAGATATTTACTGCCATGGTTCTAGCTTTTAAGTTAGTTGTTTGAATCGTTTGGATCGCTAATCTTTTTTCGTTTGGTCAAGTTGCTAGGAAAGGTATGAGAACTCATAAAAAAAAAAAGGTTTTGCTAAATAACGCCCTATAATTTCCTACTAACACTCTAAATACAGTATTTTTATATTGTATTTGTATACTTCTATTCCTTCTCTTTCTCCCTTTCCCTTCCCTTTTCCCTACCACCACCACCACTGCAGCCGCCAGCACCACCACCACCATCACAACAAGAACCAATGGATCAGTCATCAGTGCATGTGTATATTCTTAGAGCAATATAAAATAAAGAATCAACTAGCTGGCATAATGATAATTTAATGGTAAACTTCAAAAGAATATATTCATAAGGCCACTAAATACCGTTAACGTTGTGAAGATGTATAATTTTGATTCCTATTGATCACATCCTATAAATTGAGAGGGCGGAGGCTGAAACTAATGTACTGCCAAAGCATACACCACAACCCCTCGTTCTACCAAGACCTACGCCGCCGCCGCCACCACCACCGGCGCATGAGATTCACTCTCCTCATTTCACCGTCCTCTCTCTCCTCAAATCCCAAAAAAAAAAAAGAGAGGTGTCTGTCGTGGACGCCCTACCACCGACGTAGGCGTCCATGACAAGCGCTCCACCACAGGAAGAGGCGCCTGCCATGGACGCCTACGCCGGTGGTGGGGCGTCCATCGCAGACGCCTCCCTCTTTCTTTTCTTTTCTTTTTTGAAAAAACACCATATTACAGGTGGAAGGTGGGGGTGGTGTTCAGGCGTGAAGATGGTGATAATGATGGGAAGAAAAAACAAAAAATGTTAATGGTGGTTGCTGCTATTGTTGAAAGAGTTATATGGTGCTGGGTCACTGGTTGTTGCTATTATGAATCAGGCATAACTCCATTAAGGTTTAATTTGTCATGCTCATTTGTTTAATTCTCGGGGGGGGGCAAAGTACTCTTATTATAATTATTATGGAAGGTGGTGATGGTGATGGGGCATGAAGGTGGTGGTGGTGTGGAAGAAGAAGAGGAAGGGTAATTGAGGGAAGGGCAGAAAGTGAGAAAATAAATGAAAAGTATATAAATTACAGTAATTTTATACGTATTTAGGGCGTTACTAGGAAATTATAGGACATTATTTAGCAACCCAGTAAATAAAAATAAATGCAATCTCAACAAAGAATTAGACATTACAAATATAACTTTGTAGTTCCCCTCTCTCTCTTTTCTCTCTCAAACCCTAGCCTCCCCTACCCTTTCTTCATCAGTTAGGGGCAGCCATGGATGATTTCATCCATGGTAAGCCCCTTTTCCCCTTTTATTTTCAGTTTTTAGTTCATTTTCTAGTTTTGTTGAATAAATTAGTCTCTCTTTATGAGATATTTTCAAACCCTGTTATGGGAATTTTAGTCTCTGTTGTGGAGATCTCCATCTCCTTTATGGGAGTTGTGAGTATGATTTTTTTGTCTTTAGGTATGAGAAATTGTTCTCATTGGTTGAAGTTCGAGATTCAACATGAAGATATTGGAATCTCGGATGCGAGGCTCGATCAAGAATGTTCTTCCCAAACTATGTCAGAATGATAGACTTCCTCATCAATAGCTGCTTGATTCAGCAAATACAAGGGGGTTGCGATGTATTGCTCGATGTGGTTCATTATAGTTTATTCGAAGACGAATTTGATGTAACATTGTTTGATTATATCTTGTTTTTCTTTAATACCTATTGTAGATGTCGTTTGGCCTTCAATTAATGAAATTTCTCTTTAAAAAAAAAGACATTACAAATATCATAAACATTCTCGATAGTCTACATTTTTTTTCGAGGGGATAGTCTAAGCTTCCACAAAAGAAAAAAAAAACAATAGTCAGCTTTTTCTTGCTTTTCCATCTTGCTAATCATGTGCGGACCATAGATTATTTGACGAGTAACTCGACTTAGGGCATGTTTGGCCAAACTAGCGGTTTTACTAGCTGTTAGCTGTTGCAGTAGCGGTAGCTGTTGGGGGTAGCTGCTAGCGGTTTACTAGAAGCTGTTAGCGATTAGCGATTAAAGTAATTATTTAATTAGAAGTGTTTGGCAAAAGTCGCTGTTGAAATTGAAAAAGGCAATATAACTGAGATTTATTCTAATATAAAATGAACTACAACAATTTCATATGCTCATTCAATAGTTAAATTTAATATTTATTTTTTCAAAGAACTTACACAAAAAAGAGTATACGACTTTTTAGTTGCTCAAAGAAATGTATAAGTTTAAGACAATATTCAACCCTCAAAAAATTTATATTACCTATTTTAGTTAAAATGCTTGTGGAATGAGGAGTATAAAATAATGTGAAATATTAGTTATATCTTATCTTTAAAATAAATATGTAAATCATATCCCTGCTATTGTTAAGAAAAAGCAATGAATTGCCATAAAATAAAGCAATTAATAAACAGAAAAATGAAAAAGAAATTAAAAATATTGGTTAACATTTCTACCTTATGTTATTATATAGTGTTTATTTGCTAGACCGCTACCTATAAATCTCAAACGTTACTTGTAGTAACGTTCTACAACCGCTACCCATAATCTACTCCAACCGCTACCCGCTACTACAACCACTACCTTACCAAACACCCATAATTTTCTTAAGTAGCGTTTTGATCTTGTCCAATCGCTACCCGCTACCTCAAACGCTAGTGTCAAACAGGGCCTTAGCATTAGAAGTTTACAACTAATAAGTGAAACTACTGCATCCCTTTAGAGAAGATCTTCTTTTGAAGAACTTGAAACTAATTAGTAATTAGTACAATTTCAATTACAATTCGTGTCAGTGAAAACTGATTCTAAAATTAAGAATCTCTTGTGATATGTCCTTGTTCAGTTTTCTTTTTCAAAAGGGGTACATTGGATTTGAGGGAGATTAACCTATTTTCATGGTGCTTCTAGTCGTAATTACCTTGAAGAGTATGTGCCGCAGTCAAGTGGCGCAACTCGCAGGTGAGGCTGCGCCTCGTGGTGTAAGTCGCAGCTTGCAGTGTAATGTTGAGAGCAAGCCATAGTGTTAAATAACGGTCGTATCAATTCGGTTCGCCCGAGTTGTAACGGATTTCAACTTTGGCGAACCGAATTCGACCGGTTCATACCGCCTTTTCAAAAAACACCGAGATTTCGCCCGTTCCGACCGAAACAAAGAATTATCGCCCGCATTTCCCGTTCCAAGACGCGATTTTCAGATTTTTTTTCCGGAGAAACAAACCCTAGATCTGTCAATTGAAGATGAAATATGTGATTTCTCGCACAGAGACGTTAGGGCTTTTGCTCGGGAAGTTGATTCCAGTAGGAAGGTATAATTTTGACGTCGGTGTAAAACTTACCGGCCATTTTCCGGCCACTATAGAGAGGAGAGAGAACATAGAAGAGAGGTAGCGAAGAAGGTGTATCGAAGAGATATTTGGTGAAATGATATTTCCTTTTATTTTATTATATTATTTGAGGTGGGAAGGGATATAACCAATAGGAAATTAGGACCCACGTGGTGTACAGTATAACTACTGTAGAGAGGAGTAACTCTTTCTCCCTCAACTGTTTGCTGCATATATTCTGGACCCACGTGAAGTGCAGTCCAACTCTCTCTTTCAACTCTTTACTGCATTTTATTGGGTAATTAAAAGACTATTGAGGTTTTTTTAAAATAAATTATTCTTTTTTTTTAATTCTATCTACTGTACTTATTTAAACTTTTCACTTTTCAACCCCATGTATCCTGAAATTTAAATCAGGAAGGTTAAAGAAATAGTGACTAGGAAATATTAAAGGTATACTTAAGAATTGGTGCCCAACCATTAAAAAATATAAAAAAGCCTAAAAAGTGCTATAATTTCAAATTCATCCGTGACAACCGCATCGCGGTCCTTGATTAGCGTATCCGTTCCGTTCCTCCAAAACCGCAACCGTTTCTGCAACCGCGACCGAAACCGCATTTTCGAACTATGGAGCAAGCCACAACTCGCATTATCCACCGGGGCTAGCGGTTGTCAGGGATTTCTGGAAACCTATTTTTCCTTATTTTCATATTTGTTGTGAATTTATTTTCTTTTCCCTTTTCTCATCCTCCATTCATTAATCTTTAAACCTCAAACACAAGCCTACTCTATTCATCTAAGAATTGAGCAGCCCTTGAGAAATTCCTTAGAAATTAATTTTGCCACCTTTGGTGTAGATTCTGGATGATGTTTGTCCCCCAAGGTTAACACAATGATCCTTGACTCTATTACCAGGGCACAATTTGAGGTCCACAAAAGCGTGATTGTGGGCCTTGTGGCATTGCTTTCTAAGATCAGTTACAATCATTAAACCAAGTTTTCCCTATTACAAAACATGCATTTGTTAGCTTCTTGCTGATCAGTAAGTTCACTTCTCCACATGAAGGCATAGCAAATCAGTTGCATACGTTAGTCCATATATGCATAAGAGCACCAGAACAATATCAATGCCAAATTTTGCAATATATCTAGGCACACAATCAAACTAATGACCATATTGAAACTCCCACACACCAGTATTACAAAAAGAAGGCCTTAAATTGCTGAAACAGTTGAGGGAAAAAAAAAACTTCACCAATATTACAGATCCCCACTGACCACTCCCGCTTGAGCTGAAGGAAATCACTCTTCCCTATGATGCCATAATGAAACTAATGACCATATTTCTGAAACTCCCACTCGCTATTATCTGCACAAGAAAAAAACAGAAATGCTTCAGGTAGCTCAGCACTACAGAGCTAAAATACCAAACAGAAAGGCAATATATGAAGCCTAGTCAGGAGACTAGTGCACCACATACCTAATGGACAGACTTGTCGGGTTTTCAACCAACGGCTGATGCAGTGGAAATGGAAGGCATGGTTGCAAACACCTATACCACCAATTACAAAATAATACGAGAATCATTAGGAGCTAATAGATATAACAGGCAACAGGTTAACAAATAATATGTGACTGTGCCCTTTGCCTAGAACGATGATTCTACCATACGACAAAACACTAGGAAAAGAATTGGAGTCATGGTACTTTTGACATCAACAACCAAGGAGGCGTTTGGCTGGGCGGAAGCAAGAAAGGAAACCCTGACTCCCTTACTCAGTGTTTAGTAAGCAATATCAATGATTCCCTTTCCCGTTTTTTTTTTTAAGTTCAACCATCCCCCCCCTTGGGAATTTAAGTTCCAGAACTTGGAGTTCGGACATCTCAACCCATCACCACCACCAGACACCAGCCCAACTCTCACCATCACCAGACTTCAGGACACTACTAGCCTATCTCTGACAAAACCAAACAATATAAAAGGAGATTGATTTTTTCCCTACTCAAACCAAACAATATAAAAGGGGATTGATTTTTTCCCCACTCAAACCAAACAAAATTACTCCACTAGATACCCTTTCTTGAATCATTTCCCCTTCCTTTCCCTTTCCCTTGTGTGAGCCAACCGCTCGCTCAATGATTAGAGACATGTGAAGACTGAAGCTTTACCGTTTGATATATGGTTTATAATTTCCATTTCAGGGAATCGGAGATTGCAATATGATCTCAATCAAAGCCCGGTAAGAATAGAAAGGGACACTAAGATGCTCTTACTTAACTTACTTGATAAGCATCACGCACTAAAAGGTCAGCATTTGTTAGAACATCACACTACAACAGGGCCACAGGCCCCAAAAGACTAACTGCTCATAAAGGTCAACATATAATCAACAAGGCCCTAGTTTGCAGCATTGAGGACAACAATTGGATTGACGTAGAGCCTATAAGTTACATGAGATAGCAACTTAAACAATAAATTAGAAAGGGTTTGAACCTTTCTGTGTCATTTGTCTAACTGTTTGTACCAAAAGACTAACATCTACAAATGTCCATTTTTACCTCTATTTCTACTGTAGTTCAAAGTCTCTAAGAGCTAAGATCTACGAGAGTCCATTTAACATAATTTGCTACTTAAGTTAAAAGTCTCTAATGCGCAATAATTCAGTTGCAACCCTCAGATTAGATATAAGCATTAACACTTCTAGAAAACAAGTTCCTTTAAAAACACTAATCACCAAGCAAATTGAACAAAGACAACTCATTCTTTTCTCTCCGTAAAAAGCCCCAGAGCGAACAAGTGAATTATATGACAATAAAAAGAGAGCACTCTAACGTCTTTGATTAGCAAACTACAAGTCCTCCCCGAAACGAGAGCAAATGTATACTCAGACCGAGAAGAGGTTTGATCGAAACTAGAGGCATAGATTTCAAACTGTAATAGAAAATTATCTCTGTTTGGGTTGCTTTTATTGTGGTTTGGTTCAACAACAATTCACTGAAGAGAAACCAAAAAGAACTACACTAATCTATAGCAATCAAAAAGAGGTCAATAAATCAAACAACAGAAACAGGGATCATAAGTTTATAACCAAAACAAGATTTAGTTATAAACTCCCACACTCAGTTTCAGATGCTTTTTGACAAATGAAAACTACAGAAAAAGATTGACATTAAAATTACACAAATTGGCTAGAACATTCCAAATTGCAAGACATAAACAACAAAAAAAAAACCACAAAATTAACTAGAAAATAAGAATAAAAACCAATAATTAAAAGAAAATATAATCATACCCCAAGCAACAGTGCACTCCTCACTCGTAGCGCTCGCTTGATTAGCTTGGCATTCAATACCTAAAACCCAAAATTAAACAAAACCCGCAAAAATTAAAGAATCGAAATCAAAAATGACAAAAGGTAGTAATTATCGGTAACTAAAACCCTAATTCAAAGACCCAAAAAGAAGATTAGAAAGTTTACTCACATAGATCCATAATATGATTACGACAAATTGCGCAATTGTCGACAACAATATCTGCAGAAAAGCAAATAATCGAAATCAAAAATGACAAAAGGGTAGTAATTATCGGTAATTAAAAGGGGGGAAAATTCAAATTAGGGTTGAGAAAAGAGGAGTGTACCCCAAGCCCAAAGTGAGACAGCGTTCCACTTTTTGATCTCGAAACGTTTGGGTTTTTTGGAAGAGGGGCCACCGGTGCTCGAACCCTCGCCGGCGGGAACCATTACTACGTCTGTATCCATTGATGTTTTTGGGGAAATTGGAGAGGAGAGAGAATATCAGAGTGATGAATTGGAGCAGAAATAGACAACGAAGTAGACCAGTCTATTCTCTCCAAGCCTAATTGTTTCGTGGCAACGCTTTGATTTTCGGCTTTTCGCACTAGTTTTTTTGACAGAAAATAATTTAATCTATGAATGTTCTTTTTTAATTGCAACATTTGGTTTTTACACTTATCGAGACATGATTTTGTTTATTAATATCTTAAGTTATACATTTGTAAAAATTATGCCTATGAGATATTTAGAAAATACATATTAAAACAAATTAAATAAGATCCCATATGATTATGTTTTTTCTTACAAAATATTCATTATAGAAGGTCAAAGGGTGAACTGTAAATAGTGAAAAAGTCAAAATGTCAAAATATTCATTAAAAAAATGTTACAAAGTACTGTATGTTGCTTTTAGATCTACCGGCTTTTTTTTTTGGTTTATTTCTTTTTAATCTATATATGTTGCTTTTTCTAATCTTGATAATATGTATCATCTACTTTCTCCTCTTTTTTCACTCATGTCATCCACATTTTAATATTTTAACCCACTTTTTTTATTTTGATAAAATTGGCAATGAATAATCTCAACTTTCACCCGTCTTCTCAAAATAATCCCAACTTTACATTATTGCAAAATAATTCCAACTTTTGAAGGGACCTTCTCAAAATAAGTCAAACTATCTTTTTCCTTGCCTACACTAATTCATTTTAGGTCTATAATATGTTAAAAATTAATAATTCGAATTATTTTGAGAAAGTACACCCTAAAGTCGAGATTATTCTAAAATAATTCAAAACTAAAGATACGATCAGTGCTCAAAATTTTGCATTGGCATGCATGAAAAGGAAGTGTAACAATCTTTTAGAAATAGAGGGAGTATATATTTAATTATTTTTGTAGTGAAAACTATAAAAAGTATATTTTGCTATTGCACAATGAGATAAATCCGACCTTATCTTACCTAAAGTTTAGTGAAAAATCTCTAGTCAAGGTTAGCACTACCTCTGTTTTTTTATATTCTACATACACTGCATTTTTTACATTGTTCACATACTTTACTTTAATTACCGTTTGTGATTTATTGACAATGAAAAACATAGTTAAGTGAAATCTTGTTAGATTTGTCTCGACATATATTTTCTGAATATATATATTTTACTTGTTCATAATTAGAGATATTAATAGTCAAAATTATGCGTTCGCAAACGCGAAAGTCAAACTGTGTAGATCAGTAGAACATGTAATGTATGAATAATGTAAAAGTCAAAGCATTGCAACTAAACTAATACAAATGAAGGTAATAACTAATACTAGTAGCAAATGTGTATATATCGATGCCATTTATTTGGAATTTTAGAGAAACTGGTGAGAATATTAGGTGTTTTCAAGAAAAATAATTGTGTTATGCGAGGCTATATTCACAAAAATTACCAAAAATGTGTATTGATATATATGAAGTAGAAGTAGTACACAAATAATACTTCCTTTACTTGTATTTTGCTTAGTTTATGCTTTCTTGTACTTTACATTATGATTTTAACTTTTTTCTTTAACCTTTTAGGCCGTTATTATATTACTATAAAAATTACGTTCACTAGAAATTCTTCTTGTCTGACACCTAAGTCTCTTTGTTGATGAATGAATGAAATAATAAAACTTCCTTGTTTTAACTGAGTTGTCATGGTTTCTCTTACTAATGTTTTGTTTTTTAGCTTACCGCTTACGTTAAAGCGCCCCTCATCAAAGTCCTGATTCGTCATCCTGAACCCGCTTGTGGCTATTGCATATGCATGCACACAAGTTTGGCCTGACCCTCACTCTCCTGTCACTAATAGGCAAGAGTGGCCTGACCATTTGCACAAGGCTTGCGTGCTTCCCGCCAGAGAGGTAAGAACACGCCACATTCTGGTGCCATGACATGCCAAGGACGGCATAGCCTGCTGCTTCCCATGGCCTTTTCCTTTCCCAACCTCCTCGTTATGGACAGTGTTAAGAATCTTCTTGGCAGATTGGAGGGTTCTCATTGCGAGGTTCAGTGCCTCTGATATTAGAGGAAGTGCTTTGTGGCAATGCATGAGTCCTTTTTGACTCTCCACGAGTACTTGCCTACTTGGAATGTATCCGGCCACTTTCACTGGATTTATGGTGGTCGGTGTTGAGAGATTCAAGAGTGGATTTTATATCAAGGCCCTCCTTCTAGTGCCAAATTATTTTTGTCTAAAACAAGATCAGAATGGCTAAATACATAGAGGTCCCAAGTCTATGGATATCCATCTATTCCCTCACTCCTTTTTTTCATTCCCCTCTCCATTCCTTCTCACCTCTTCCATCTCTCTCATTTTACACACTCTCACTCAATCTCATCTCTTACACTCTCACACTCTCTCATCCCTTTCCTCTTCTTCCATTTCCTCCATAGAAGGACCTCAACTTTTCAAATGACCTCACATTTTTCGCCCACCGCAGCGACTGCACCACTTGGTTTTCCAGCAACTACACCATTAACTTTTTCCGGGCCACAACAAGTTTTCCAACGACGTACTGACGACCTCAGCCTCGTAGTTGGCACTAGAAAAGATTAGTGTAATTGTAAAAAATTTTGAATGACACCTTGGACTAGAGTAGGACCACCGAAAAACTTACCTTACCTCAAATGTATGAAAAGCACTGCCTATGCGTTTATAATAGGCGTTTGGAACTATGGTTAGGCAGATGAGTTAGACGCCTGACCAGAGGCTCAGACGCCTATTATAAACATCTGACCACATGTAAAGGCGCCCACCATAAACTTGTGTACCTATGGTCAGGCGTTTATGGTAACCACCTGTTTCTGTGGTTAGGCGCCTGCTATAAACGTCTGACCACAGGTTCATGCGTTTATGGTAAGCGCCCAACCATAAGTTTTTTTTTAAAAAAAAATTACTTAAATAAGTTACTTGAATATTTTGATGATTGTGAATTGTGTAAGTTTTAATTTGTATAGAGTGTTAATTTAAATTTTGTAAGTTATTTTAGTTCATATAGAGTTTTAATTTAAATGGTGTAAGTTTTACTTGTATTGAGTTTTATCTTAAATTGTGTAATTAAATTATTTGGATATATTGATGATTGTGAATTAGAGTTATTAAATAGACAACATCATATTTGATAAATAATAAGAAATAAGTGTAACATATGAATTGCTGAATTTTAATGCATTTCCGTCCTGAACTATTAATATTAATGAAACTTTATATTTCATTTAATCAAATATTAGTCGGCGAGAAAAAGGCGAGAAATTAAATTTTTTGCCTAGGATTCAGGACATTGTCATTCTCTTGAAAAGAGGAGTGGTTGCCTCATCGCGAAAGGTTAGAGAAAAGGGAGGTCATTCTTCATCTGCCGAGGAGCCACAACCTATGGTAATCAATCCGATAATGATTGTGGTTCCTAGGAGCCTTGGAGACCTCACACGACTTGGTCTGGCAATATGATGGTGGAGGAAGATTGTTAGAGATATTAGAGATATGAAATAATATTCACAAAGTCTTATAAAAGACGGTCTCACGTTAGTCTTAACGTGAGACCTGTCAAAATAAGCATGCACTGGCGTCAGGCCCAAGCACTTTACAGGCCCAAGTGCTAAAATTTTTACTTCACTGACACACTCTTCTTACCTTCTCCAATCTCCTCCAACATCCTCCTCGATTTCACTAAAAAAAACCCATAAACCAGCAATCCAAAAGAACAAACGAAGACGACGATGATTCTTTCTTCGAATTGGAGCTCACATTACCTTCATACGACTCCAAATTCGACCTCGCTTGTCCTTGCTCGAAGAAATCCTCAAAAAACGACTTCAACGCTGAAGAGAGAGGATCTGAGCCAAAATTGAAGTCAAAAACTCAATCTCCGATCTCAAATCTTCGCTCAGCTCCTGCGAAGCTCAGAGTCTTCATGTTTGGAAGATTCAACAAGAAATCGAAACGGGTCGCGCAATGGATGTTGATTGCTGGAGCTTCCACCATTGATAGGCAGTTCCAAGCAGATGTAATTTTGTGAGATGGTAGGACTTATGGCGAGGTGACTCTATATCCTCGAGATCCTTCAAAAGAAGGCCAACTTTCACCACTGGTTGCTGGGGAAATAAGTGGCAGTAAAAATTGCCAACGAGGAGTTGATGATTTATACGAAACGGAGAGCGTTTCTTCATGTTATTCTCTGAAATGGAGTAGTTGGAGCTTATTTACAGTGAAATTCAGGATTGAAGACGGTTCAATTATTCCGAAGCTCACTCGTAGTTTGAGCGTGTGAGTGGTGGGGTTGGTTAGTCGAATTTTTGGATGGGTGAGTTAATTTTCATGTGAAAGGTGAATTTGTGAGGCTGATTTTGTCATTTTCAAGTTATAGCTATAGTTTTCCAATTAGTTAAGGAATTTTAATAAATAGTTACATATTTTTGGCTCTTAGTTATGGTTTTCTGATTCATAATTAGTTTTTGCTTAATAGTTATGAAATTTCAATATATAGTTATGATTTTTAGGTTATTAGTTAATAATTGTTATGGTTTTATGGTTGATAGTTATGATTCTGGCTTTTAGTTATTGTTTTCTGATAAATAGTTATGATATTTGGGTATTTAGTTATTATTATTTTTTACATTAGTTATGACTTTTTGGTTTTTAGTTCCGGTTTTATGGCTAATAGTTTTAGTCTAGAAAATAACTGAAAGATTATAATTATAGCATATGGATAATTATTTATTAATTTCACGAGTAACAATGATGCATGGTTTTATGGTTATAGTTTTGATATTTGGTTAACAATTATACTTTGAGGGTTGATAGTATGGGAGGTCAATAGTTATGATTTTGAGGTCATTAGTTTTATTTATTGTATGCATTAGTAAACATTGTTTTTGCATTGGTTATTTGAGGTTGGCATAACTAATGCAAAAATGTGATAGTTATTTGAGAAAGAGAGAATTAGTGCGTTAGTTTTTTTGAGAAAGAGAGAATTATTTATGCGTGATACTGAAATTATGGCCAATAAAATGCATTATAATCTGATTTTTATGATATAACTAATATATTTCAGCGCTTAACTAATATATTTCAGCGTTTAACTAATATACTTCAGCGCTTAACTAATTCACCCAAAAGCAATTTAAGGCTAGCATAACTAATAGGTGCACACGCTTAACTAATTCTACTGCTGGTTTGAGGCACGCGCGTGATGTCAGCATGACATCAGCGGTCTTATGTTAATACTAACGTGAGACCGTCTCTCCAAAAACGGACTCAATAATATTTTGTGATTTGATAAATAATATTGATATGATTTGGATATATCATATCTTTAGGATTATGGTAATATTATCTTTTAGGAGATAGTTTTCTGTTTTATGTTATCTTAGCTCTTGTATAAATACCCTCCATTGATGAATGATAAAGAGAAGTCTTTCAATTCTAAACACATATTAACACTTACTTATCATGGTATCAAGAGCAGGTTAGATCTTGGGAGAGCTCACAAAAATATTCCCCCTGCCGGTGGGTTAGAAAATTAAACCCACCGGTGGGATAAACCTTTAGTCAAAATTACAGATTTTTTTTTCTTCAATCTACTTCCGCTGCGTTACCAATGTTCATTAAAATCTGATAGTTTTTTGTGAGCATTGCACGATAATATTCAGCTTGGATGGAAGACAGCTGAACCATAATGATTTGTTGTTGGTCGATTGATGGTCATGGCTTCAAAAGGTGATTTGCTAATGATTTGCACACACACACACACAAAAGAAAAAAAAAAGAAAGAAATTGTATGAATGGCTGGACTGCACTGCACAGTAATGGAGTTTATTTTTGATTATTTTTGTCTCATGCGAGACTTTTGCTAGTTATGGATGTTTGACGGATGATATTGCTTTATCGTCTCTCCGTATGTCGTCGTCATTGTTTATAGGTTCCTCCTGTGCCTTGAGACAGGGTTTGTTGGCTCTCCTTGTGTCGTGAGACAAGGTTAATTAATGGTTCCTCTTGTTGGGGGGAAATTACCAGATTTGAGCATGGGTTTGCTCCGAAAACCCAAAGGATTTGGGCACGGGTTTGCTCTAAAAACCCAATGATTTGAGCTTGGTTTTGCTCCGAAAAACTATAACTATATTTGAGTTTGGTTTTACTCTAAAAGAAACCATTGAAAAATTTAAGCCGACATCGCCGGATTGTGCATATCGACTTCGTAAAGGATGAAGCTCCAGGTTGACAGATTGATTTGGTGCTATTGAAGAATTTTTATTATTATCATTTGTCCAATCGTACCGTTCGTGTTACTGCCGTTACGATTGCGGGAGGGTGTTAGAGATATTAGAGATATGAAATAATATTTTGTGATTTGATAAATAATATTGATATGATTTGGATATATCATATCTTTAGGATTATGGTAATATTATCTTTTAGGAGATATTTTCTATTTTATGTTATCTTAGCTCTTGTATAAATACCCTCCATTGATGAATGATAAAGAGAAGCCTTTCAATTCTAAACACATATTAACACTTACTTATCAAAGATGATGGATTTTATGATGATCACCTTCACGATCGGAGCCTCGATCGACGAGCCTAGTATGTCCAGCAAGAGGGGATCTAGGTCTTGTCGTGGTCATTAATATTTCATACGTTCTTTAGATAAATTGTGCATTACTGAAGGATATAGGAGTAGTAGGTCCAGCAAGAGGAAGTCGGAGGATGACATTTCAAGGCTAGTATGTGACATTATGGCAGGTGGACCAACGGATGGTACGGTCATACCAAGCTATGGGAGCCACATCGCCGCGCACATGTGGGCTGGAGGAGACTGTAGTGTGCTCAATTGTCATAAATGGTAGAACACTTGTAACATAGGTTGGGCGTCTACTCTAAACGCCCGTGCCTCTAGTGGAACATCTATTTTAGGCCCCTGGCTACGTTTTCAGGTGAAATTTTTTATAAAAAAAATTAAATACGTTACCAAAAACATACATTGGCTACCTTGATCTGCGGAACTGGTGGTCAACGCCATAGGTGGTGGTTCAACATAAATTCGTTTATTTGTGGTGTTTGAGTATGGCAGGTTGACTTACGCTAAGTGGGCTAGATTGTCTTGTGGTTGGCGTAAGGTAATGTTGGTTTTTATAATGAAAGGGAAAGGAAGGGAGAATGAGGCGATAAAAGAGGAAAAACCCTTCTATATTAATATAAAAAAACTAAGTGGTAGTAAGTAAAATTAGGGCGGGATTTAGCAATACCTAAGTTATTTATGATTGTGATGGAGTGTTGGTGCACTCAATGCAAATCAATGGATTGAATATTTCTTGATGGTCTATATTTAGGCATTTTATTATTGCCTACGCAGTGTGAGCGTGGATTTAACTACCTCATTGAAGTACTTTTTTGAAAAAGTTTTGAAGTCGCGGACAATCCTTTAAAGGAAGACTCATAAACCTAATTGGATATTGAAAAACCACAGGGGCAACTTAGGGACTTACCCAATGTAGATTTTCCTGTCACAGCTTCATGTTGCAATGAACCAAAAATTGAGTTTGAAGATGAAGATACGAACATGATTAGGAATCACGTTCGCCTATTACTGGCCTCTACTTAACACGATTCATAGAATAGTTTTATGCAACTCAAAAACCAAGCAATTGATTTCAACACCCTAAAAATATTAATCTATATTGGTTCATTAAACACGCAAAAGACTAACTTTTTAGTGTTATGTTTATTAAGCAATCAAATTACTCGGATTCTAAACCAATTATCCAAATTATATGACTTTAATGTTGGAACATTTATTTAGGTTTTTTTATTAGAAATAATAAGCATGTGAGGTGATGGATGCATAGAAATATGTGCAAAAATCATAAAGAAGAGATTAGGGAGTAAAATATATAAAAGATATGAATTTGTTTAAATAACTACATCATGAAAAGTGCGTTAGTAACTTCAAACAAATATATATATAAAGAAAGAATTAAGGACCCTTAGGAATATAGCGATGTTGTCTGGGTCTTAGAGAGTAACGACCTTTTGGGAGAAGCAATCGTAGAGCTTGCAACGAAATCAATGGAGATCGAGAAAGTATGGAAAGTGTTTGAAGTGTTTGGAGTAATACGCTTAGAGTACGTGAGGTGAAATCTCGATGTAAAGGCGTCAAAAACCGAATAATTAATTGGGATTTTCAAAGAAATGGGCTTTAAAATGTAATTAATTATTAAGAATAATTAATTGAACTTTTAAAACTGCGCCTTAGAAATCTTTAAAACTAATAAATAGACTTTTGGATCTGAAAACAATTTTGGACTTCGCTCTTCGGACTGATTGCTCTGCTTTGGATCGGACTAATTAAGACGACGGTATATATTATCATCGAGTACTAAAATGGGGAGACACGATTATGTGTCTACGGTCTACAACGTGTAATTATGAACAAACTAACCTTAGGCGATTTCTGAAGAAACTTACTCCAATGCTTAAGTTAGTTGATGATCTCAGACAAATGTTTGTAACTTTTTGTAAGTGTTTTGGTTAACAATGAACGTACCTGAACATAGAAACAAAATAAATATATTAAAGCTAAGGGTGCATAGAGACGGGTTAGTGTCACAATTTCTCAGACTTCCTCTCGTTTGGGCCAGACTAAGAGGAGCACATTAGCACGTGCTTGTCATTTGTGGACTTAGCAAAATATGTACCACACAAGGATCAAATTTTTTTGGGCCTTGGTTCATATTATAACCCCAACAATAATAATTATTAATGATAAAAAATAGTAATTAAAAATAAAAATTACTTAAAAGAGTGCGTGGATATAATCACGATTCAAAAATCCATAAAAACATAAGTTTTGTCTAATCTATAGAATAAATTTACAACATGAAGTTAATGGAAAATCAATAATAGTCTTGAGCCAAAAAGACCTCCCCTATGATATAAATAGTTCTAATATTGTTACACAAAAATTTCAATGTGTTTATATTTGATGACTAACTTTAAAATGAACTTGTAAGCTAATTGAGTTCCACCACCCTTGATATGTCATTTAATTCTCAAAGGATCGAACGTATATTTCCTCATATAATCCATTAGGTTCATCTTGTATCTACCCGTTTACAACTAAAGAACGTTAATTAGCCACATAGATATAATAATAGAAATGAACTCTAAAGAAATTTGATAAAGTAGTGATGCTCTTTCCCTCACAATCATGTTGAAACTGATCCTCTTACCCTCAATTTCGCCCTATCCCCTACCAACCTCTTAATGATCATGTCTTGTTCTAATATTACTTAGCTTATGCGGGGTTAATCTTGGGTTACTTGATTTAATTATGCAATACAATATTTTATATCTTTTCATTATAGTTATCACTAATTTATATTATCAGGTTATGCCTCGAAATGATAGAGTTGAGAGGAAAGTTTACATCTTTGACTTGAAAATATTGTTGTATAATAAGATAACTGATGTGCAATATTTATATGATACACACAAACAAGAATGGTCAGATTTTGTGATTCGAATGTTTGTCTTGTGCTCCATTTTCCAAAAATTTATGATAAAACTTAATCTAGTCGATGAGCAACACACGTTTTACTAGATCCATAAACATGACGGGGCCACTCATTCTCTTGATTGAAACAATGAGAAGCATTACTGTGAAATTCTTCTTAGTTTGACCAACGACTACAAATTTCATAGTCTGAAAATTTTTAACGTTTCATTATTTCCTCCACCTTTGAGAGATTGTTTGTAATTCGCCATGTTTAGAAATCCGATATGGTGATATCCTAAACTATTTTGTTAAATTTATTTTATGTTTTACGAGATATAAAATGTATGAATTATGTCAAGTTATACTATATATATAGTGAATACTGTATTAAAAATGTTG
Organism: Beta corolliflora; assembly: GCA_947648045.1. Classification (NCBI taxonomy): domain Eukaryota; kingdom Viridiplantae; phylum Streptophyta; class Magnoliopsida; order Caryophyllales; family Amaranthaceae; genus Beta; species Beta corolliflora. The sequence goes on along the minus strand of CANSZD010001022.1, from coordinate 841,987 downwards.
AAATACAAAAAACATGTAGACCGAAAATTTTCGGTCCACAGCATGGTGAATCAAAATGAAACTATGATCCCACAAACAGTGGACCAAAAAATGATTTCGGCTTAAAATATGGTGGACTAAAGTAAGTGGCCAAAAAATGGTTTTCGAAATTGTATTCGTAATTCAGAAATGTGCTTTAATGATAAAAAATATTATATAATTTTCATACATTATATTTATTGACACTATGACAAACTAAATGCGATGAAAAAGTCATTTTCATCTTTCTCATCATCACTATCGCTTGAGTCCCCAACTTCTGTTTGAGCTTTTCTCCACAAACTTCGGGCCCTTCATTTATGAAGGATTCCGACAAAGCTACGCCCTTAAACACAGCCTCGATACTAGAGGATGCAGTAGCAACCCCCACTACCTTTTGCAAAACATCGGCCCGAAGTTCATCGTCCTGGTCGACGCTTCCAAGATCTTCAATGTCATCGGGACTCATGTTGCAAAACATTTCCCCTTTGCGGACCGAAGTGCGTGATTCGATCTTTACGTTCATGCTTGTTAGTTTCTTTAGAAACTTTGACATTTTGAACTAATATAAGAGAAATTGAAGATGAGTTGTGTATATAGTTTGTGTCTTTTCCTCAAGTTATATAAGAAAGATCAGAGATGAGTTGTGTATATATATAGCTAGTGTCTTTTGCTCAAGTTATATAAGAAAGATGGAAGGTCAAGCTCGAAGTGAAGAGGTCACGTAAAGTCAGTTAACCAAAATATCGTTTCATTTGCTTGTTCGAAAATATGAGTTGCATGTTTGAATAGAATTAAAATATGATTTCTATGTTTCAATAGACCGTGTATATAGCTAGCGTCTTTTCCTCAAGTTAGTTATACAAGAAAGATAGGAGATCAAGCTCGAAGTGGAGAAGTCAGGCAAAGTCAGTTAACCAAAATCATTTCATTGGCATGTTCTAAAATATGAGTTGCATGTTTGAATAGAACCAAAATATGATTGGTATGTTTGGATAGACGGTTTATACTTTATTTGTTGTTTTAAAACTTCAAATTGAAATTATAAATCTTTATTTAAATAATTTCTTGTAAGTTTTGAGATTTGAAAGGTCATCCAAATAAACGTTCAAGGACAGTAATCAATAAAATTGGAAGGTTGAGATTTAAATAATTACAATGACTAAAAACTTTTAAATTTATATACATGTCTAATATCTCCCTACTTTTCTTATGTTGTTTATTATTCTCTTTGACACGTAAATGTTCTTTTTGCATTATCTCAAGCGTAAACTTGATAAATGCACTTATTTAATACTTAAGTGATGCCCTGATGTCTACATGTGTGTTGTTTGTAAGTCAACATTTTTAATGTACTTTATTCAAGATATTTTTTTAAATGTATTTTTTTTCGTTTTATAAGTAAACAATAATATAAAATATAAAAGCAAAGTAACTTCATTATGATGGCATTAATGTCGGATGCGTTAACATAAAAAGCTTAAAAGATTAGATTTACTCTCCATAAAACCCGAGATAATGTGATTGCAATATGGGTAGGGAGAATTTAAGATCGAGATCATCCGTTAGGTAAGTTTTCTTTAATCTAAATGTGCGCATCAACCCAAGCGTCGTCATAGACCACTTCTTTATTAGTGTAAATTTTATTTAACCATTTAATTAAAATTATTTTATGTTTTACGAGATATAAAATATATGAATTATGTCAAGTTACATTATATATTTAGTGAATAATGTATTAAAAAATGTTGAAATACAAAAAACATATAGACTAAAAACGATTTTCGGTCCACAAAATGATGGATCAAAATAAAACTATGATCCCAGAAATAGTGGACCAAAAAATGATTTTGGCTTACAGTATGGTGGAATAAAGTGAAGCAATGATGGGCCAAAAAATGGTTTCAGAATATTGTATTTGTAATTCAAAAATCTGCTTTAATGAGTAAAAATAATAGGTAATTTTTGAACTTTATAATAAAAATAATAATAATTTTCAACTATCTAAGAAGATAAAATCCAATTTTCATAAAATCCTTTATCTTAGAAATTTTTAATTAAAAATAATTTTAAAATACTATTAATTATCAAGAATAATTAATTGGGATTTTCAAAGGAATGAGCTTTAAAATGTAATTAATTATTAAGAATAATTAATTGGACTTTTAAAATTGCGCCTTAGAAATCTTTAAAACTAATAAATAGACTTTTGGATCTGAAAATAATTTTGGGCCTCGCACTTCGGACTGATTGTTCTGCTTTGGATCGGACCAATTAAGACGACGGTATATATTATCATCGAGTACTAAAATGGGGAGACACGATTATGTGTCTACGGTCTACAACGTGTAATTATGAACAAACTAACCTTAGGCGATTTCTGAAGAAACTTACTCCAATGCTTAAGTTAGTTGATGATCTCAGACAAATGTTTGTAACTTTTTGTAAGTGTTTTGGTTAACAATGAACGTACCTGAACATAGAAACAAAATAAATATATTAAAGCTAAGGGTGCATAGAGACGGGTTAGTGTCACAATTTCTCAGACTTCCTCTCGTTTGGGCCAGACTAAGAGGAGCACATAAGCACGTGCTTGTCATTTGTGGACTTAGCAAAATATGTACCACACAAGGATCAAATTTTTTTGGGCCTTGGTTCACATTATAACCCCAACAATAATAATTATTAATGATAAAAAATAGTAATTAAAAATAAAAATTACTTAAAAGAGTGCGTGGATATAATCACGATTCAAAAATCCATAAAAACATAAGTTTTGTCTAATCTATAGAATAAATTTACAACATGAAGTTAATGGAAAATCAATAATAGTCTTGAGCCAAAAAGACCTCCCCTATGATATAAATAGTTCTAATATTGTTACACAAAAATTTCAATGTGTTTATATTTGATGACTAACTCCAAAATGAACTTGTAAGCTAATTGAGTTCCACCACCCATGATATGTCATTTAATTCTCAAAGGATCGAACGTATATTTCCTCATATAATCCATTAGGTTCATCTTGTATCTACCCGTTTACAACTAAAGAACGTTAATTAGCCACATAGATATAATAATAGAAATGAACTCTAAAGAAATTTGATAAAGTAGTGATACTCTTTCCCTCACAATCATGTTGAAATTGATCCTCTTTCCCTCAATTTCGCCCTATCCCCCTACCAACCTCTTAATGATCATGTCTTGTTCTAATATCACTTAGCTTATGCAGGGTTAATCTTAGGTTACTTGATTTAATTATGCAATACAATATTTTATATCTTTTCATTACAGTTATCACTAATTTATATTATCAGGTTATGCCTCGAAATGATAGAGTTGAGAGGAAAGTTTACGTCTTCGGAGGCAATCAGCCACCAAAAGAGAATTGTGCCGAGGTGATTAAACACGTGAAGTTATATTGGGAACCACTTGCTGTTCAATATTTTGGTATCCTCTACTCTGGTGATTTAATTGTTTCATCGTTGACTTGAAAATATTGTTGTATAATAAGAGAACCGACGTGCAATATTTATATGATACACACAAACAAGAATGGTCAGATTTTGTGATTCGAATGTTTGTCTTGTGTGCTCCATTTTCCAAAAATTTATGATAAAACTTAATCTAGTCGATGAGCAACACACGTTTTACTAGATCCATAAACATGACGGGGCCACTCATTCTCTTGATTGAAACAATGAGAAGCATTACTGTGAAATTCTTCTTAGTTTGACCAACGACTACAAATTTCATAGTCTGAAAATTTTTAACGTTTCATTATTTTCTACACCTTTGAGAGATTGTTTGTGTTTCGCCTTGTTTAGAGATCCGATATCGTGATATCCTTAACTATTTTGATAAATTTATTTTATGTTTTACGAGATATAAAATGTATGAATTATGTCAAGTTATACTATATATATAGTGAATAATGTATTAAAAATGTTGAAATACAAAAAACATGTAGACCGAAAATTTTCGGTCCACAGCATGGTGAATCAAAATGAAACTATGATCCCACAAACAGTGGACCAAAAAATGATTTCGGCTTAAAATATGGTGGACTAAAGTAAGTGGCCAAAAAATGGTTTTCGAAATTGTATTCGTAATTCAGAAATGTGCTTTAATGATAAAAAATATTATGTAATTTTCAGACATTATATTTATTGACACTATGACAAACTAAATGCGATGAAAAAGTCATTTTCATCTTTCTCATCATCACTATCGCTTGAGTCCCCAACTTCTGTTTGAGCTTTTCTCCACAAACTTCGGGCCTTTCATTTATGAAGGATTCCGACAAAGCTGCGCCCTTAAACACAGCCTCGATACTAGAGGATGCAGTAGCAACCCCACTACCTTTTTCAAAAACATTGGCCCGAAGTTCATCGTCCTGGTCGACACTTCCAAGGTCTTCAATGTCATCGGGACTCATGTTGCAAAACATTTCCCCTTTGCGGACCGAAGTGCATGATTCGATCTTTACCTTCATGCTTATTAGTTTCTTTAGAAACTTTGACATTTTGAACTAATATAAGAGAAATTGAAGATGAGTTGTGTATATAGTTTGTGTCTTTTCCTCAAGTTATATAAGAAAGATCAGAGATGAGTTGTGTATACATATAGCTAGTGTCTTTTGCTCAAGTTATATAAGAAAGATGGAAGGTCAAGCTCGAAGTGAAGAGGTCACGTAAAGTCAGTTAACCAAAATCTCGTTTCATTTGCTTGTTCGAAAATATGAGTTGCATGTTTGAATAGAATTAAAATATGACTTCTATGTTTCAATAGACCGTGTATATAGCTAGCGTCTTTTCCTCAAGTTAGTTATACAAGAAAGATAGGAGATCAAGCTCGAAGTGGAGAAGTCAGGCAAAGTCAGTTAACCAAAATGATTTCATTGGCATGTTCTAAAATATGAGTTGCATGTTTGAATAGATCCAAAATATGATTGGTATGTTTGGATAGACGGTTTATACTTTATTTGTTGTTTTAAAATTTCAAATTGAAATTATAAATCTTTATTGAAATAATTTCTTGTAAGTTTTGAGATTAGAAAGGTCATCCAAATAAACGTTCAAGGACAGTAATTAATAAAATTGGAAAATTGAGATTTAAATAATTACAATGACTAAAAACTTTTAAATTTATATACATGTCTAATATCTCCCTTCTTTTCTTATGTTGTTTATTATTCTCTTTGACACGTAAATGTTCTTTTTGCATTATCTCAAGCGCAAACTTGATAAATGCACTTATTTAATACTTAAGTGATGCCCTGATGTCTACATGTGTGTTGTTTGTAAGCCAACATTTTTAATGTACTTTATTCAAGATATTTTTTAAAATGTATTTTTTTTAGTTTTATAAGTAAACAATAATATAAAATATAAAAGCAAAATAACTTCATTATGATGGCATTAATGTCGGATGCGTTAACATAAAAAGCTTAAAAGATTAGATTTATTCTCCATAAAACCCGAGATAATGTGATTGCAATATGGGTAGGGAGAATTTAAGATCGAGATCACCCGTTAGGTAAGTTTTCTTTAATCTAAATGTGCGCATCAACCCAAGCGTCGTCATAGACCATTTCTTTAGTAGTGTAAATTTTATTTAACCATTTAATTAAAATTATTTTATGTTTTACGAGATATAAAATATATGAATTATGTCAAGTTACATTATATATTTAGTGAATAATGTATTAAAAAATGTTGAAATACAAAAAACATGTAGACCAAAAACGATTTTCGGTCCACAAAATGATGGATCAAAATAAAACTATGATCCCAGAAATAGTGGACCAAAAAATGATTTTGGCTTACAGTATGGTGGAATAAAGTGAAGCAATGATGGGCCAAAAAATGGTTTCAGAAAATTGTTTTCGTAATTCAAAAATCTGCTTTAATGAGTAAAAATAAAAGGTAATTTTTGGACATTATAATAAAAATAATAATAATTTTCAACTATCTAAGAAGATAAAATCCAATTTTCATAAAATCCTTTATCTTAGAAATTTTTTATTAAAAATAATTTTAAAATACTATTAATTATCAAGAATAATTAATTGGGATTTTCAAAGGAATGGGCATTAAAATGTAATTAATTATTAAGACTAATTAATTGGACTTTTAAAAATGCGCCTTAGAAATCTTTAAAACTAATAAATAGACTTTTGGATCTGAAAATAATTTTAGGCTTCGCTCTTCGGACTGATTGTTCTGCTTTGGATCGGACCAATTAAGACGACGGTATATATTATGATCGAGTACTAAAATGGGGAGACACGATTATGTGTCTACAGTCTACAACGTGTAATGATGAACAAACTAACCTTAGGCGATTTCTGAAGAAACTTACTCCAATGCTTAAGTTAGTTGATGATCTCAGACAAATGTTTGTAACTTTTTGTAAGTGTTGTGGTTAACAATGAACGTACCTGAACATAGAAACAAAATAAATATATTAAAGCTAAGGGTGCATAGAGACGGGTTAGTGTCACAATTTCTTAGACTTCCTCTCGTTTGGGCCAGACTAAGAGGAGCACATTAGCACGTGCTTGTCATTTGTGGACTTAGCAAAATATGTACCACACAAGGATCAAACTTTTTTGGGCCTTGGTTCATATTATAACCCCAACATTAATAATTATTAATGATAAAAAATAGTAATTAAAAATAAAAATTACTTAAAAGAGTGCGTGGATATAATCACGATTCAAAAATCCATAAAAACATAAGTTTTGTATAATCTATAGAACAAATTTACAACATGAAGTTAATGGAAAATCAATAATAGTCTTGAGCCAAAAAGACCTCCCCTATGATATAAATAGTTCTAATATTGTTACACAAAAATTTCAATGTGTTAATATTTGATGACTAACTCCAAAATGAAATTGTAAGCTAATTGAGTTCCACCACCCATGATATGTCATTTAATTTTCAAAGGATCGAACGTATATTTCCTCATATAATCCATTAGGTTCATCTTGTATCTACCCGTTTACAACTAAAGAACGTTAATTAGCCACATAGATATAATAATAGAAATGAACTCTAAAGAAATTTGATAAAGTAGTGATGCTCTTTCCCTCACAATCATGTTGAAACTGATCCTCTTACCCTCAATTTCGCCCTATCCCCTACCAACCTCTTAATGATCATGTCTTGTTCTAATATCACTTAGCTTATGCGGGGTTAACCTTAGGTTACTTGATTTAATTATGCAATACAATATTTTATATTTTTTCATTATAGTTCGTTATCACTAATTTATATTATCAGGTTATGCCTCGAAATGAAAGAGTATTGTGCCGAGGTGATTAAACACGTGAAGTGATATTGGGAACCACTTCCTGTTCAATATTTTGGTAGCCTCTACTCTGGTGATTTAATTGTTTCATCGTTGACTTGAAAATATTGTTGTACAATAAGATAACCGATGTGCAATATTTATATGATACACACAAACAAGAATGGTCAGATTTTGTGATTCGAATGTTTGTCTTGTGCTCCATTTTCCAAAAATTTATGATAAAACTTAATCTAGTCGATGAGCAACACACGTTTTACTAGATCCATAAACATGACGGGGCCACTCATTCTCTTGATTGAAACAATGAGAAGCATTACTGTGAAATTCTTCTTAGTTTGACCAACGACTACAAATTTCATAGTCTGAAAATTTTTAACGTTTTATTATTATTTACCTTTGAGAGATTGTTTGTGTTTCGCCATGTTTAGAGATCCGATATCGTGATATCCTTAACTATTTTGTTAAATTTATTTTATGTTTTACGAGATATAAAATGTATGAATTATGTCAAGTTATACTATATATATAGTGAATAATGTATTAAAAATGTTGAAATACAAAAAACATGTAGACCGAAAATTTTCGGTCCACAGCATGGTGAATCAAAATGAAACTATGATCCCACAAACAGTGGACCAAAACAGTAAGTGGCCAAAAAATGGATTTCGAAATTGTATTCGTAATTCAGAAATGTGCTTTAATGATAAAAAATATTATGTAATTTTCAGACATTATATTTATTGACACTATGACAAACTAAATGCGATGAAAAAGTCATTTTCATCTTTCTCATCATCACTATCGCTTGAGTCCCCAACTTCTCTTTGAGCTTTTCTCCACAAACTTCGGGCCCTTCATTTTTGAAGGATTCCGACAAAGCTGCGCCCTTAAACACAGCCTCGATACTAGAGGATGCAGTAGCAACCCCACTACCTTTTGCAAAAGCATCGGCCCGAAGTTCATCGTCCTAGTCGACGCTTCCAAGGTCTTCAATGTCATCGGGACTCATGTTGCAAAACATTTCCCCTTTGCGGACCGAAGTGCATGATCCGATCTTTACCTTCATGCTTGTTAGTTTCTTTAGAAACTTTGACATTTTGAACTAATATAAGAGGAGAAATTGAAGATGAGTTGTGTATATAGTTTGTGTCTTTTCCTCAAGTTATATAAGAATGATCAGAGATGAGTTGTGTATATATATAGCTAGTGTCTTTTGCTCAAGTTATATAAGAAAGATGGAAGGTCAAGCTCGAAGTGAAGAGGTCACGTAATGTCAGTTAGCCAAAATATCGTTTCATTTGCTTGTTCGAAAATATGAGTTGCATGTTTGAATAGAATTAAAATATGATTTCTATGTTTCAATAGACCGTGTATATTGCTAGCGTCTTTTCCTCAAGTTAGTTATACAAGAAAGATAGGAGATCAAGCTCGAAGTGGAGAAGTCAGGCAAAGTCAGTTAACCAAAATTATTTCATTGGCATGTTCTAAAATATGAGTTGCATGTTTGAATAGAACCAAAATATGATTGGTATGTTTGGATAGACAGTTTATACTTTATTTGTTGTTTTAAAACTTCAAATGGAAATTATAAATCTTTATTTAAATAATTTCTTGTAAGTTTTGAGATTTGAAAGGTCATCCAAATAAACGTTCAAGGACAGTAATCAATAAAATTTGAAGGTTGAGATTTAAATAATTACAATGACTAAAAACTTTTAAATTTATATACATGTCTAATATCTCCCTACTTTTCTTATGTTGTTTAATATTCTCTTTGACACGTAAATGTTCTTTTTGCATTATCTCAAGCGCAAACTTGATAAATGCACTTATTTAATACTTAAGTGATGCTCTGATGTCTACATGTGTGTTGTTTGTAAGCCAACATTTTTAATGTACTTTATTCAAGATATTTTTTTAAATGTATTTTTTTTAGTTTTATAAGTAAACAATAATATAAAATATAAAAGCAAATTAAAGTAACTTCATTATGATGGCATTAATGTCGGATGCGTTAACATAAAAAGCTTAAAAGATTAGATTTATTCTCCATAAAATCCGAGATAATGTGATTGCAATATGGGTAGGGAGAATTTAAGATCGAGATCACCCGTTAGGTAAGTTTTCTTTAATCTAAATGTGCGCATCAACCCAAGCGTCGTCATAGACCACTTCTTTAGTAGTGTAAATTTTATTTAACCATTTAATTAAAATTATTTTATGTTTTACGAGATATAAAATATATGAATTATGTCAAGTTACATTATATATTTAGTGAATAATGTATTAAAAAATATTGAAATATAAAAAACATGTAGACCAAAAACGATTTTCGGTCCACAAAATGATGGATCAAAATAAAACTATGATCCCAGAAATAGAGGACCAAAAAATGGTTTCAGAAAATTGTTTTCGTAATTCAAAAATCTGCTTTAATGAGTAAAAATAATCGGTAATTTTTGGACTTTATAATAAAAATAATAATAATTTTCAATAACTATCTAAGAAGATAAAATCCAATTTTCATAAAATCCTTTATCTTAGAAATTTTTTTTTAAAAATAATTTTAAAATACTATTAATTATCTAGAATAATTAATTGGGATTTTCAAAGGAATGGGCTTTAAAATGTAATTAATTATTAAGAGTAATTAATTGGACTTTTAAAATTGTGCCTTAGAAATCTTTAAAACTAATAAATAGACTTTTGGATCTGAAAATAATTTTGGGTTCGCTCTTCGGACTGATTGTTCTGCTTTGGATCGGACCAATTAAGACGACGGTATATATTATGATCGAGTACTAAAATGGGGAGACACGATTATGTGTCTACAGTCTACAACGTGTTATGATGAACAAACTAACCTTATGCGACATCTGAAGAAACTTACTCCAATGCTTAAGTTAGTTGATGATCTCAGACAAATGTTTGTAACTTTTTGTAAGTGTTTTGGTTAACAATGAACGTACCTGAACATTGAAACAAAATAAATATATTAAAGCTAAGGGTGCATAGAGACGGGTTAGTGTCACAATTTCTTAGACTTCCTCTCGTTTGGGCCAGACTAAGAGGAGCACATTAGCACGTGCTTGTCATTTGTGGACTTAGCAAAATATGTACCACACAAGGATCAAACTTTTTTGGGCCTTGGTTCATATTATAACCCCAACAATAATAATTATTAATGATAAAAAATAGTAATTAAAAATAAAAATTACTTAAAAGATTGCGTGGATATAATCACGATTCAAAAATCCATAAAAGCATAAGTTTTGTCTAATCTATAGAACAAATTTACAACATGAAGTTAATGGAAAATCAATAATAGTCTTGAGCCAAAAAGACCTCCCCTATGATATAAATAGTTCTAATATTGTTACACAAAAATTTCAATGTGTTAATATTTGATGACTAACTCCAAAATGAACTTGTAAGCTAATTGAGTTCCACCACCCATGATATGTCATTTAATTCTCAAAGGATCGAACGTATATTTCCTCATATAATCCATTAGGTTCATCTTGTATCTACCCGTTTACAACTAAAGAACGTTAATTAGCCACATAGATAAAATAATAGAAATGAACTCTAATGAAATTTCATAAAGTAGTGATGCTCTTTCCCTCACAATCATGTTGAAACTGATCCTCTTTCCCTCAATTTCGCCCTATCCCCTACCAACCTCTTAATGATCATGTCTTGTTCTAATATCACTTAGCTTATGCGGGGTTAACCTTAGGTTACTTGATTTAATTATGCAATAATATAATATTTTATATCTTTTCATTATAGTTCGTTATCACTAATTTATATTATCAGGTTATGCCTCGAAATGATAGAGTATTGTGCCGCGGTGATTAAACACGTGAAGAGATATTAGGAACCACTTCCTGTTCAATATTTTGGTAGCCTCCACTCTGGTGATTTAATTGTTTCATCGTTGACTTGAAAATATTGTTGTATAATAAGAGAACCGATGTGCAATATTTATATGATACACACAAACAAGAATGGTCAGATTTTGTGATTCGAATGTTTGTCTTGTGCTCCATTTTCCTAAAATTTATGATAAAACTTAATCTAGTCGATGAGCAACACACGTTTTACTAGATCCATAAACATGACGGGGTCACTCATTCTCTTGATTGAAACAATGAGAAGCATTACTGTGAAATTCTTCTTAGTTTGACCAACGACTACAAATTTCATAGTCTGGAAATTTTTAACGTTTCATTATTTCCTACACCTTTGAGAGATTGTTTGTGTTTCGCCATGTTTAGAGATCCGATATCGTGATATCCTTAACTATTTTGTTAAATTTATTTTATGTTTTACGAGATATAAAATGTATGAATTATGTCAAGTTATACTATATATATAGTGAATAATGTATTAAAAATGTTGAAATACAAAAAACATGTAGACCGAAAATTTTCGGTCCACAGCATGGTGAATCAAAATGAAACTATGATCCCACAAACAGTGGACCAAAAAATGATTTCGGCTTACAATATGGTGGACTAATGTAAGTGGCCAAAAAATGGTTTTCGAAATTGTATTCGTAATTCAGAAATGTGCTTTGATGATAAAAAATATTATGTAATTTTCAGACATTATATTTATTGACACTATGACAAACTAAATGCGATGAAAAAGTCATTTTCATCTTTCTCATCATCACTATCGCTTGAGTCCCCAACTTCTCTTTGAGCTTTTCTCCACAAACTTCGGGCCCTTCATTTATGAAGGATTCCGACAAAGCTGCGCCCTTAAACACAGCCTCGATACTAGAGGATGCAGTAGCAACCCCACTACCTTTTGCAAAAACATCGGCCCGAAGTTCATCGTCCTGGTCGACGCTTCCAAGGTCTTCAATGTCATCGGGACTCATGTTGCAAAACATTTCCCCTTTGCGGACCGAAGTGCATGATTCGATCTTTACCTTCATGCTTGTTAGTTTCTTTAGAAACTTTGACATTTTGAACTAATATAAGAGAAATTGAAGATGAGTTGTGTATATAGTTTGTGTCTTTTCCTCAAGTTATATAAGAAAGATCAGAGATGAATTGTGTATATATATAGCTAGTGTCTTTTGCTCAAGTTATATAAGAAAGATGGAAGGTCAAGCTCGAAGTGAAGAGGTCACGTAAAGTCAGTTAACCAAAATATCGTTTCATTTGCTTGTTCGAAAATATGAGTTGCATGTTTGAATAGAATTAAAATATGATTTCTATGTTTCAATAGACCGTGTATATAGCTAGCGTCTTTTCCTCAAGTTAGTTATACAAGAAAGATAGGAGATCAAGCTCAAAGTGGAGAAGTCAGGCAAAGTCAGTTAACCAAAATCATTTCATTGGCATGTTCTAAAATATGAGTTGCATGTTTGAATAGAACCAAAATATGATTGGTATGTTTGGATAGACGGTTTATACTTTATTTGTTGTTTTAAAACTTCAAATTGAAATTATAAATCTTTATTTAAATAATTTCTTGTAAGTTTTGAGATTTGAAAGGTCATCCAAATAAACGTTCAAGGACAGTAATCAATAAAATTGGAAGGTTGAGATTTAAATAATTATAATGACTAAAAACTTTTAAATTTATATACATGTCTAATATCTCCCTTCTTTTCTTATGTTGTTTATTATTCTCTTTGACACGTAAATGTTCTTTTTGCATTATCTCAAGCGCAAACTTGATAAATGCACTTATTTAATACTTAAGTGATGCCCTGATGTCTACATGTGTGTTGTTTGTAAGCCAACATTTTCAATGTGCTTTATTCAAGATATTTTTTTAAATGTATTTTTTTAGTTTTATAAGTAAACAATAATATAAAATCTATAAGTAAAGTAACTTCATTATGATGGCATTAATGTCGGATGCGTTAACATAAAAAGCTTAAAAGATTAGATTTATTCTCCATAAAACCCGAGATAATGTGATTGCAATATGGGTAGGGAGAATTTAAGACCGAGATCACCCGTTAGGTAAGTTTTCTTTAATGTTGAAATACAAAAAACATGTAGACCAAAAACGATTTTCGATCCACAAAATGGTAGATCAAAATTAAAACTATGATCCCAGAAATAGTGGACCAAAAAATAATTTTGGCTTACAGTATGGTGGAATAAAGTGAAGCAATGATGGGCCAAAAAATGGTTTCAGAAAATTGTTTTCGTAATTCAAAAATCTGCTTTAATGAGTAAAAATTATAGGTAATTTTTGGACTTTATAATAAAAATAATAATAATTTATTGACACTAATACAAACTAAACGCGATGAAATATGAAATTTAAAATAGTATCAAACTACGAATTATATTTTTCAAATAATACAATGTTGTATTTTTTTGTGATGAAAACTTGCCAATACTTAATCATAATCATAAGTATCTAAAAACAAAAAGTATATAATACTACGTCAATTTGAATCGAGCAATGAACATATGGATCGAGCCTCCTATAACAGTATAAACAACATCAATTTATTTTATAACAAAACACGCAAAGAAACAGAAAAAGATATATGGATTGAGCCTCCTATAATTTTATAGAATATATCAGCATATACAAATATTCTATGACAAATCTAGTATATAGAAATACAATTGATCCACTTAAAGTATGTAGGAAATGAAAGCTTACCAAAATACTGTATGAATCAGCACCATTCATGTGGTCAACCTTCATTGTTATAATTTTGCAATGAAACTCAAAAAATTCTAAAACCTATAATTCGATTATTAACACTGTATTTACATCTCGTACGGTCGTACCTCTAAATATGGGAATACCACGGCACATTGTTGTCGAACAAGCTAAAAATTGATTGAAAATTTCATTATACAGTTGTAAAAACATAAATTGGATTGAAGCAGGATGCGAAGATCAAAGCAAATCCGCAATGAACATTAAAGAAATTAAAAAAAAAAAAGCCTAGAAATCTAATTGAATCCAATGACTTCAAGGTTATATATTAAAGTCTTAACCACTAAACCAAGTCATTATTTGGTATTATCATTTTAAAGTAAAATTTTGATAAATGAAAAATAGAATTTCCCGGTGCGTAGTCCGGGCCTAAAAACTAGTTGTAGCTTAAAAACTAGCATAAGAATTTACTTCAGAAATCGCTCTCATCATCTCTCAAAATAAATACAAATCGAGCGCCAAAATTCAACTTGCAAAATCGAGCGCCAAAATTCACTTACAAAATCGCAAAAGTTTAGAAAAAATGGAATTGCAGTCGATTTGTTTAATGGAGGAGAGAGCGAAAGGCAATTATTTTTGGAAATGAGGAGAGAGAAACGTGTTTTGTTTTGCAATCTGACTTGCGTGGACCCGGTTCACATTACGTGTCATTTCCAAACAATCCACTATATCATTCAGAAACCCACTATATCATTCAGAATTCCACTATATCATGCAGAAACTCATATCATTCAGAAACATACCATGCAGAAACTATATCATTTCTAAACAATCCACTATATCATGAAGAAACATACTATATTATGCAGAAACTACACCATTTATGAATACCATTATATCATTCAGACACTCACTATATTATGCAGAAACTCACTACATCATACACTCACTATCATTACGATAAGGTGCTCACCCTCGACATTGATCACCCAAGGAAATTTGGTGAAATTCCACTCCCCCACATGTGGTTGATGCAGAATGGCATGAAGCCCAAGTTTATTTCTCTTCGTGGCTGTCTTTACTATTTTGGTGGCGCACCTAAACTTTTTGGCGAAGTTTTCGATCCTCGAACCAAGTCATGGACTCCGCTCAAGGTGCCTGAGCCTGACCTTGTCGATACCACAGTGATTTATCCGTCTTAAAGCATCTCTTGGGGAGTCCAATGGTGAAATTCTCGTCTACGGCCTTTATGATGTGAATGATCATACGTCTACTTTCATTTACATTTACAATGTAGATTCTGGTGAATGGGGGAAGCCTTCGCAGTACTCCTGAATTTGTTGCTACTAATGTTGTGGACTGTTTAATCCTTGGGAAGGCGGTCGTTAAGGAACGGGAACACGAACACAAGAGTACTACTACTCTATTGGCTTAGTCCAAATGGTCGGTTTAATGCTTTTAATTGGGTAACTATGCAGCTCTCTCATGGCGAAGTTGTTGGATTGGAGCACCGGGAGCTACTCCGATTACAGATTGATTACCAGCTTTGTTCTTTCTTCCATGTATCGGGGGATCTCTTCTGCTTGGCTTGGAACGGTACTACTCCCGAGTCTTGACCACGACGAGTACCACTACCACATGTCCACATCAAGTTTTTAAGGGTCATCGAGGATCACCCTTCTCCTGGTTAAGGGGCCTAAGAGGGTCATGGCCCCTGCTAGCCCAACCGTAAATTGTGCAGTTTTTTCCTTTTTTTTAAAATAAAAAAATTAGTAATAAGTTATACTTCCTCCGTTCCATAATAAGTGAAACACTTACTATTTTAGAACGTTTCAAAATAAGTGACACATACCTTAATTGGAAAAAAGAAAGTGACAAAATGACAAGAATACCCATTACAAACTTGTGTGGTTTGCTTTTCTCTCTCCTCCTTTTGATAATGAAAAGAGTATTTTATGACTTTTTGGCTTTTGAAAGTGATGTTTATTAAATCTTGTGCCCAATCCCTATGTTTCACTTATTATGGAACGGAGGAAGTATATTTTTCGCGTGTAAATGGAACAAGAAAGTCGAGAGCGCCAGGATGGTTTTGGTTGTCATCTGAGTGTGCTTGCTTCGAATGTGGACGCGGTATCGAGTCCCAGTAAAAGCATAACCTCTTTTTTTTCCTTTCCTTTCGGTTTTAGCGCATTATTAAATTCTGAACTTTTTTTTTTGTTGTGACTTATTATAGGTCTTTGTATTTAGGTGATAGTTGATGGTCAGTGATCTGTAGTATTAATACTTGTTTATTTTTTATCTTTTTTTTTTGGCAATCTCCTATTCTCCCAAAACAAGTTGCATGCCTTTAAACTTATTTTTTGGTTTTTTCTTCTTACCAAACATATAACTTCTTACCATAATAATAGTTCTTATGCGACAAATTTAACACTTATTTAACTAATAGATTAATAGAAATAAATAATAATATATCTTGATAAAAAAGTCACAATGGGTGAACTTATTGTTTATTAGTTTAAATTGATATCCGGACTAATGTATCCAAACATTTTTTTTATCAATTATTCATCTTAGTTTTCTTTCGAACGTCTCCGAACCCATGCGGGACAATTCCTGAATCCGCCACTGCCTATAATATATAAGAGGCCCAAATAAAAAAATTAGGAATTCTAGTAAATGGACCCTCACAATTTAATAATAAAAAAAGGGAAGTATACTTGGCCCCCCTTCTAAACTAGTACGCCGCCTATATATATATATATATATATATATATATATATATATATATATATATATATATATATATATATATATATATTTCCTCCGTTCCAAAATAAGTGAAACACTTGTCTTAAAAAGCTCTCACATTAATGAGAGAAGTGTTTCACTTATTTTAGAACGGAGGAAGTATATATTTATTGATCACTTGTGTGTGGCTTTCTATTGGGGTAGGTCGACTTCGGTTGGCAAGAGATTATGACTTATAGTTAGTTATTGATTGGCTTGCTTTCATTGACCTAAGGGTGTTAAAGTGTAGGGTGTCAGCGAACTTATGCTTGTGCATGCCTAATTTTACACAAATCCGACCAGTTTTCTCCCTCAAATTTGATTACACCAATCTGGTTATCGTTTCCAACCCGGAACAACCTTGGTCTATAAATTTTATTAATGGACAATTAAGAGGCCTCTGGTTGAAATCAATCCTCAATGTTACGCCAACTAGATAATGCCTTAATACAAATTCCCTTGACCAAGCATACAACTGTCCAAGCCTACTGAATTTATGGGAAACAATAAAATTATCAGCATAAGCTACCATGCACAGAGAGCACAAAGCAAAATCCAGAACAATTTCTTTATTTTATTAACATGGGGAAATCGAGTTGAATTAGGATTCATCAAGGTACATTAATATCAGCTTAATCAAGATTTTTTTCCCCGCCATATGGTGCAAGCAAAGCGCCTCCATTGTTGCTGTTCAAGCTGTGAGAACAGTTACTGCCCTGCAAAAAGTGAAACAGATTTTTACAGAAAGGTAAACCACCTAGCTATAGAAGTGTATGGAGGAGGATTTACCTTGAATGTATGATCTTTAGCCGAAGTTGATCCCCTGTGCAAGCGGTAATTCGTTCCCATAATTAATCGTACTGCAATGGTTGTCAAATCAGGTTAGTCGCACCTCCATGAGAACGGAAAAACTGAACAAGCAATTAACAAGGGAAAAAAAGAAAACAAGGACAAGAACACTTGATCGGTGATATACTCCCTTTGTCCTATTTTATTCTTTCGGTTTGCCTTTTAGGTAGCCTGAATTTTAAGAACTTCAACCATAAATCTCATCGATATATAAGCAAGACGATTA
The DNA here is from genome assembly GCA_947648045.1 of Beta corolliflora. Taxonomy (NCBI): domain Eukaryota; kingdom Viridiplantae; phylum Streptophyta; class Magnoliopsida; order Caryophyllales; family Amaranthaceae; genus Beta; species Beta corolliflora. The sequence continues at coordinate 824,136 of CANSZD010001022.1, read as the reverse complement.
TCATATGCAATTGGGAAAATTTCAAAAAACTACCTTTTATAACCACCTTTTTTCAAAAAACTACCTTTAAAAATTTTCTTTCAAAAAACTACCTTATGTAACAAATTCCTTTCAATATACTACCATTTTACGTTTATATTTAATACTAATCAATAAACGACAGTCGCCGTAGGTGTTGCTGTCGATGGGGTAGCGAGAAAAGAAGAGAGAAACGAGAGGGGAAGAAAGAAAAGCAATTTACGATGACTCAATTATAAGTGATCAAACCCCATTTATGATAAAATGGTAGTATATTGAAACAAATTTGTTATAGAAGGTAGTTTTTTGAAAGAAAATTTTTAAAAGGTAGTTTTTTGAAATTTTTTGATTATAAAAGGTAGTTTGATGAAATTCTCCCGAATTCAATAATTTCATTTCAAAGTGCAATTATCATATTATATATCAATTTTCTATAATTAAGAAAAGTACACGAGACCGCCGGCGCCGTATACTCCCTCTAGGAAGATTAAACTGAGAAGAAAGGAGTACCATGTAGCACGTCTCATGTATTGCTTCCAAGAGTCGCTTCCTGCTTCCCTGCCACCTCCAGTTGCCTTTTCACCCCCAAAAGCACCTCCAATTTCAGCACCATTTGTGGGTATGTTTACATTCACAATGCCACAATCACTTCCAAGAGGCCTGCAGCAAACCAAGATGTTACTTGAATAAGTCCATGATTTCTAAGTACGAAAATATAAGCACTGTTTGACACGTCATCCTCCCACCGGCTGATAATTCTACACTCCTCAGAAATCCAGAAAATGCACTAACCCAATCCATTTAAAGATAGCTCCAGGTCTCTGAGTGAAGATAGAGCTACTTAATCCTTGGGGAACAGAGTTGTTTATTTCTATTGCTTCTTCAAGAGTCTGCAGACAAAAATGGAGGCATAATCAACCGGTAAAATATATACAAAAAAGAGAAAGGAAATATGAAAAACTATACAACAAATATGTAGACAATCAGACACTAGAAGAATTATTTACCTTGAATTTCATAACATAAAGTACAGGAGCAAACAACTCTTCTTTTACTACATCAGCATCAGGAGAAATCTCAACTATAGTGGGCTGAACAAAGTTTCCTTCAGATTCTATAGCTGAACCACCAGTAAGGATTTTACCTCCCTGCCAAAAGATAGAAAAATCATACTATGATGAAAATGCCAAAGTGACCTGAAGCTCAACTAAAGAATGGTATTTGATAACATTGATGAAAGAATCCCAAGATCAAAGAATCTAGATAAGCTCCAAGACTTTTTTTTGAAGGGAAGATAAGCTCCAAGACTTGGCTCACTAGGTAACAGTGTTACCTTAGATCCTAAGGTCTGGGGTTCGAACTTGCCAAATGAGAGGTTGCTTGAGGGTAGGGATCCCCTTACCTTTGCCCCCTACTCCAAAGTAGCTGGCCCACAAATTCTGGACGACCTTGAGGGTTCAAGTCTGGTTAGGGTCCTTCTTACCATTATTTCAAATAAAAAAAGATATTCTAGCTTAGCCTTATTGGATAGATTTATCAAGTAACACTTTGGTGCTTATGTCAAAACCCTTCAGCCACATAAGAAGTTAATGGAGCCACTAGTTTTGAGAAAATCGTGAAAAGGTAAAGCCAAAGTAAGATTAGAAGAGTTCAAACCTGAGACTTTATAACCTCAATTCCCTTCACGAAGTTATCTCTTGATGTTTTAGTATGCAATGGCCCAAGTAAGGTACCATTTTCCAGTGGATCCCCTATCTTCACTTGTTTGTATACATCAAGCAATTGCTCAAGTACCTTCTCGTATATGCTTTCATGAAGCAGCTAAACAATTAGGACGAGAGAATGTAAGATTAAGTATGAGTGAGTCTCTTGTCTTCTAATCTGTCACTCAGATAATAGTTATGTGATTACCAGCCTACGACAGGTTGTACAGCGCTGACCAGCTGTACCAACAGCCGCAAAGAGAACAGAACGAGCAGCCAACTTAATATCAGCATCATCCATGACAATTATAGCATTATTTCCACTTAATTCAAGCAAGCATTTTCCAAATCTTTGATTCACAGTTTGTTGAACCATCATGCCAACCTATCATAAGAATCCAGCAGAAGTAAAAGTCAACATCTTCCTTTGGGTGGGGTATAAAATATCCATTGCTATACGGCTATACCCTAATATTCTCTCAACAGATAACTTAAAACACAACAAGGATTACCAGCAAGTTTTTGAACCCACTATTTCAAAGGACTTTGTGGAGAAAATTCGCCAATATAAAACAAAACTTTAGTTCAACTATATCGTTCTTTCTCCATTTCTTTTAGTTGTACCCAGAGGAAATGACACACATATTAAGGGTAGTTGTATAAAGTTATGATGAAAATATTAAGCAAAAAACATGTGAGGAGAAACCCTTTCCCAAAATGGTTTTTGTTGGTTTTATGCATCAATGTACAACAGTACTAGAATCTACGCCCATGCAATTCCAAGGTTAGCAATATGATCAAATTATTCCAAGTCAAGAAAAACTGGCATTCATGGATAAAGTATGTACTGGTAGCAAGTGTCAACGAGAGAGCAAACTTATTAACATCAATCAACTAATATTCATGTACTGGTAGCAGAAACTCAAAATTTGGAGACATGGTAATCTACCTTAGAACTTCCTGTAAATGAAACAAGTGGAATGCGTTTATCTTTTGCAATTGCTTGGCCAATCTCAACCCCGCCACACAGGGAGGTGAAAATTGCTCCTGGTAAATTATTCTTCTCTAAGACACCAGCTATAATCTTCGTCATCGCAATAGTGACCAAAGGAGTTGTGGGGGCACCTTTCCTGAATTCAACGATTATATAAAGGATAGTATTTTTATTAGATCTGATCTAAGGCATCGATTGGAGTTGAAGCGTAAGAATTGAAGTAAACTCCTATGAGACCCAACGTTGGTACCCACACATGGCCAAAAATTCTACAGCAAACGGTCGACAAGAAGGCAGAAAGAAAGAGAGAAACAATCACATATTGACACATATCCCTAACAAGCAATCGTGCAACACGATGTTGAGGCTACAATATATGTATAAAATTAATAGTTCTTAAATCATCTGTCAAAGAAAAAAGGAAAACCTAACAAATCCAAAACCAAAAGTCCTGGTTTACAATATTGACGTATTATGTCACTAGAGGACAATGAAGCATTCAAAACATAAGATCCCACAGGCTTAGCTCCATAGCAATACAAATGCTCGATTATGGCAATTAAAAATGATTTACACGGTTACACCCCAAAACGTATCAATTATACCCATAAAAGCACTTAACAATAAAAGAATGTTCACGACAAACTTACCAGACAACACAGTTGCCGCAGACTAGTGCAATGCAGGCATTCCAACCTACACAGCCACATAAAACAAATATGTTAAGATAGCATTTACAAGCATACCCAATTATGGATCCGGAATGAAATCAAAACATAACTTAAGATAACAGAAAGAAAAGAAAAAAAGATGACAGATTTGGCCTCTATCGACATCAAAATAGATTTCTTCTACTTCCTCAGAAAGAGAAGAACTCTCACCGAGAACAGCAGATGGAAAATTGAATGCTGTGATTACACCCACTATCCCAAGAGGATTCCAAACCTATGCATTTAACAATTATTTTGAAATTTAGTTCTTTTTTTATAAAAAAAGAAAGGCTCATAACTAAGTCTAAATAGAGTAACAAAGTGCAACATACCTCCAGCATTGCATGATTAGGACCTGTCAAAGATAGTAAACGCAGTTAAATAGAGAAAATGTGGCTCAACTAATAATTGGAACTAAGAACGTCCATCTGTCACTTCAGAAAAAAAAATTCTCAACATGATAGAGTTGCAGCCTTGGTAATTCCATGGAGTTGGCACCTTGCTTATTGATAGCAAGGCTTCCATTCCATGTTTTTACCAAAAACACATCTCTTATTCAAAAAATAAGCTCAGACATTCTTGACTTACGTTCTGAAGGAATAATTGAGCCATTTAGTTGTCGACTCAACCCCACAGCAAAGTCACACATATCAATAATCTCCTGCAGATGATTGAGCAGTTAGCAGAACTATATAGCAAAAGAACAAGTCTTTGCTCTCCTCACCCCTCCTGAAGATACAGTAAACTACACTGTATGCTGTGTAGCAAAGGAAAATCCGCCACAGATGAAAAACTACACATGTGAAAACATTGAAAAATTCACGTCAAAAATCAACAGAAGTTGAGAGGTTGTCTATCTCCAATCTCAACCTTGGTGATACTGAAGAATTTAATGAATTACTCAGTTGAGTGATCTTCTTGTGACAGAGCCTTAATTTATTTGGTCAAATAAGTAAGAGAGAATATAGTGTAAGTGAGCTAAACTTGATAGAATTCTAATTAATCTTCTGTGGCATCTCATAAGTGTTTCTACATTTAGCTTTTTCCTCCCATGATTTCTTAACAATCCTCTATGAGAGTCATCTTGGGTGCCACTCCAACAATTCTTTGCAAATATTTAGGCTGAGGCCTGATTTATTGGCATTATTAAAAGTAGGTAATTCTGATGTGTACGTAACTGATATGTTTTTTTTTTCCTAGAAAGTCTTCAGAGCTTGAAACAACGGTGTACGCGCGTTCACAGAAAATATTATGATATGCAACCGAAGGTCCATACAAGTCATGGAGCTAAGTGAGTTTCAGATAAGTTTTACTACTACTCCTATTGACCTAGCAGCTAACTGCTGAAAAACAATCTTGGCAAATTATATAAAATGTAGTCACAGTTACGAAAAGATACTTAAACAGAGAATCAAAATTCACAAAATTAAGCTTTCAGATGACATTAGTAACTTGTATTGTGCTATTGTTAAAGGCACTTAAAGCCATGCATCACTGCATTACAGCTATGGTATTAAGAGTATTACTAGAGAGGATGACAACTGCGTGTGTTCTCAAAATCGCATTGCTCATTCATTTCTCAAGTTTTATAAGAATCAGTTGGGTTTTAGATGTGATGTTTAAGCCTCGATCGGATAAAATTTCATCCATTGTGTTAACTGACAAGCACAAAGGTTGTTTGCGCCTGCTCTTTATGAAATTCATGATAATGTCCCTAGACCCATTGTTGTTAGAATCCCCATCCTGATCTTAAGATCATACGATTCTACGATCCTCAAAGACCTTATCAATCCTGATCCTACGTAAGGAATAGGAGAATTTGCTGAATTGTTAGACATCTCCCTGCCATTATCATTATAAAATTATGCACCAAGTGTCCATTATGCATTTTCCAGCTATGGAACTTGATTTGGCTAATTTGGAGTCTATTACTTATCCCCCATTTACAGCATATGAAGATCTTGTACTTTCATATATCTCATGCACTATTCAGTTCCAGGGATGCCTTTCTTCCATCCTCTGGAAGAGGTATAAAAAATTCGCAAAGACCCCCCCCCTCCCTCCACCCACCCCGAAAGAAGAAGATTTGGGTTCAAAGTCATATTATCAACTTCTTCTTTGAGGACATGAGATGAGACATCTCAAGTGCAAATGTAAGCAGAAAACACTTCAGAAGTGAGATGCAGAAAACAATAAAGGCCACAGAACATGGAAAACATAATGTGAACGGAAAGCGAGTATTTTGTCTTGTGATTCAGAGACAATGTTCGGCTCCTAGAAGTGTATAGATTATCACAAGAAGGACCATAAATAGAGTGTCAGTCACCAAATATATGTATGAATCTTATTGTAGAACTTATAGAAGAAATAAAAGTAGCTAGTAGCCTAGACATGCCTTCACTTTTTTTTTTTTTGAAGGAATGCCTTGATGATTTTTTTTATTTTTTTTACTAGGAATGTCTTGATGTATTTAATTTGTTTAATTGCCACTCCGAGAAACAAGATGATCACCCGTTCACAGACCTTCAGATTTAACTTAAAGAATGTATAATAAGCCTCAGCCTTATTTATTCATCACAGAAAATTAATTTGACCACAGCTGAATCACAATGAAATAAAGTACCATACCTGGACCTCTCCTATCCCTTCAGGCAGTATCTTTCCCATCTCGAGTGACACCAACCGTCCGAGTTGCTCGAGTTTGACTCTCAAAGCATCACCAATCTGTCTAACAATATCACCTCTCTTTGGCGCAGGCATCTTATGGCAAACAAAAGTAGTCCAAAACAAGTCAAAATATTGTGACATATATGATGCCGAACTTCAATACATAAATTCCACAGAAGCAAAAACAAAGAAAAATAAAACAAAGGACAGTGTAAACCACCTGCATCCACATTGTTGAAGCTTCCGCACAAGCTTTCAAGCCTTCCTCATAATCTTCCAAAGAACCCTCCACAACTTCAGCAATTGGCTGAATCAACACCAAGAAGATCCACAAAGCAAGGAATCAGACACTCTCATCTCTATCAACATTTTCCAGCAATCATCAAATGAAATCATGCAGACTCCCCGCCACCCAAACAACACGAGTTCAAAAAGAAGAAAAAAAAAAACACCTCCACTACTCGACTTTCATGATCAAAGTTCGCCGTTAACTATGACCATTATCTATCAATGTATGCAACTAATAATTATGTGAAATACTGTCACTAGATATATATCTAACAAGATACTTTGTTTATAATTTTCACTCTGATCTAGAGAGAGAAAATAATGGTAAACAAAAGTCAAACATGGCCAATAATTTTCAGAGCAACAGCTTAATCAAGATCACAAGAATATAGGCATATACAGTATATAAACCAAGAAAAAGGCAGAATATCGCTCTAATAAATTACTCCCACCAATGCCCCTAATCCCATTAACAATTCCTGGAAAGTAAGCATGATTTACAAAAAGAGGACAAAAGTATGTAACATAAAACAAAGACAAAACCTAGAGATTAAGGTCAGAAATTCATGAAAAAATTGACCCCATCAAAAAAACCCAATTCAGCATTTGATCACTAACTTCAGTCATTATACATACAATCAGTAATTCAAGATTGTTACCCAGATAATAAATTCATCAAAAGTTTATATCTTTCACCTTAACTGACCATATAAAATGATTTCAATAATTCTACCAAAATTTTTAAAACATGGGTTATACCTGATTTGTAGCAGGATTGACAGTAGAGATGACAGAACCATTAGCCTTCCATTTTCCACTCACATAACACCCTAAATTACGAGTGCTAATATCAATTTCTTCCAAAAATTGGTATTCTTTCTTCCCAAAACCCATATCTGCATGCATCAACAATAGATTAATTGATCATGAAAACAAATTTCAGATAATTAGAAATTGCAAATCAATAATTAAGTAAAAGCACTCAAATAACTTAAAATGCATACTCTTTTTCTCTTTCTCCTCTTTTGTTTTTCCGTATGAAACTAGGAAAGGTGAAGTATTATTATAGAGAAAATAGACAGCATTGATGGAGTTATATAGTTTTATATGGGTTGCTTAAAGTTAAACTGGGGAGTGGGGTAGTGCCGTGTCCTATTGAAGTTCTAGGGTGTGAATTGTGATAATCATAAATTCAAAATGCTCTTACATAAGCTTGAGTAATTTTGCCTTATCCTAACTATTACTCCCTCCGTCCTGTTTACCTGTTTTGACTTTTCACATTTATCGATGTAAAACTTTGAGTAATAATATCTCTAATTATGTATTTGTAAAAATTATAAAATTTGATATTCCGAGATATCCCACATGATTATATTTTTTCTTACATATAAAGCACAAATGATGGTCAAAGTAATAAAGATGAATAGTATTATAAGTCAAAGTGGATAAACTAATAAAGGACGGAGGGAGTATTTTGGATGCTTTATTATTCTATAACTAAAAATTTATTATATACACCTTTTTTACACCTACTTATCTAAAAGAAACTATATTTTGGACAAATTAATTTGTTGTATTACTTAAATATTGATTCACTATGTTCAATGGATTTCGAACAAAAAAACGAATTAGTGAATAATGAGGCTTATTATTTTTATATTTTATGATTGCACATGCTCACTCTTCTTCCTCCTTTATTGCTTTCCCCTCTTCAACTCTAACTAGCTCCTTAGTAACATCTTGTTGCCAATAAGAAATGCCTTGATCCAACCCCTTTAGGTGGGAAGAGGATCGGTGTTCTTATACTTCAGGTGGATGGTTAATTATTACTTATAACTCTTCTTTTCTCTATTTTCATATGATTATGACTAGAATAATCACCTTGTCAACATGCATTTTGTGTGAGGCTTTTTAATGAAAAAATGGTAAGTTTTGATCACCATCGAAAGTGTGTATTCCCCAAATTAGGGAATTATGTTAGTTGTTGTTTGAGCTGAATTAACCAATAGCCCAATAAAGATACAAAAGCCTCCAAGGCTCGGGACAGGTGGCAATGGTGGGTCCCACCATTGGGGTTGACCTAATCTCAGAGGATCCCTAGCAATCATTGCCTGAAAAGGCAACATAGCCATTGCTCCCTAAAAGGCCCATCTGAACAATGTTTCCTGTCTGGGAAATCTCCAACACTATAAATACCAACTGTCTCATCAATGAACAGGTATTCAATTCTCACCTAGCAAACTAGATCATCTCTCTCTAGACTTTATCTCTCTACCTCAATCATCTCTGACTTGAGCGTCGGAGGGGCGATCCCGGAACCACCCCCGGGGTAGTTTAACTTCATTTTGCAGGTTTCCGGCATACGGATATCGGAGCTCAGGCGAACGCTCTTGGGGCCCACATCACACCTCACAACATATTACAATCCTTAATTTCTTAGCAGAAACAGTTTGGCGCCGTCTGTGGGGAAGTTACAATCAAAGTCACTTCGCCACCACTCAGTAAGATCCACTTCACAATGGCCCCAACCAAGAGCACTCGCACCAGACATCCCTCAGCACAGGCTCAGAGGTCCGAAAGGGATCCTTCACCATCTCACCAACGGAGGTCTGAACGGCCCAAAACGCCGACCGTTCAAACCCTCGACCATGAAGAAGAACGGTCCATCGAAAATAGATAGGACCCCTCACAGCAGCTACAACACGGTGACCCCCATCCTATATCCACAGCGGATATAAACTCGATAGCCGCTCAGCTCCAGCAGACCTTGCAGCAAAGCCTGATGGATATGTTAGCCAACCTACAGCAAGGACGCTTTCTTCAGCCCCCTAAAAACCAAGCCTTGGTCCCTTCCCTTCGGGCAGAGAACCAAGGTCAGCCTAGCCGGCAACGGTCGGGTATGAGGGAACGTAGTCATCAGGGTCGGCAGCAATCCAAGCAGGGAGAAGAAGAGCGACACGAATCTAAAGGAAAGGGGGAAGAAACTCACGTACCTAAGTCACCCCGAGGCAACGTCGGGCATAAGCACAATGATGTCCGACACTTCCTCAAAGAAAAGCGCCTCAGCAAGGGGCTAGACGCCCGATATATTCTTAATAAGAAAGCCGCTTAGCGGGAAGGGCACGGCGACTCAGCCCAATCAAAGCCTATTCGGATCAACAACGGGGCGCTCAAGTTTATGGTCCCATTCAGCCCGGACATACTTGAGGCGCCCAGCCCGGGAAAAATCAAAACGCCGACCATTGAACCATTCGCGGGCCAAACCGACCCGGATGATCATATGGCTACATACAAAGCACAAATGAGCGTTCAAACTGGCTGCGAGGCCTCTTGGTGCCGTTTCTTTCCCACAACGCTGAAAGGACTGGCCTTGAACTGGTTCTAAGAGCTCCCCGCGGGGATTATAACCGATTTCTCGGTGCTCGAAGACCTATTCATCCACCAGTTTGTAGCCGGCAAAAGGCAGAAGAAGACTAGTCTCCACTTAATGGGAGTCAGGCAGGAGAAGAATGAAAGTCTGGCCGATTACATCAAAAGATTCAATGAGGAATCATTGAAAATATCAGATCTACAAGACGCGGTGGCATTCGCCGCCCTTATGTCCGGACTCCAACCCTATTCGGTTAAGATGGTCCTTGGCGAAAAACGAAGTTAAAACCTTCTCCGAAGCGATGACTCGGGCTCAAAGATTCATCCAAGCAACAGACATATGTCGCCACTCAGACGATGGTAGCAAGAAGAGAAAAGAAGAAGGAAATCACAAGGACCAACCTAAACAACAGAAGACGGGTGGTCGGTCAGACAGGTTTAATGACCATAGCAACGACATCCGATTCAGCAAGAACAGAAGAGAGATCTACTTAGACATAAAAGATAAGTCCATGCTTCCACGCCCACCTCCTATCAGAACAGCAACTGCCCGGAGAGATAGGAATCAGTGGTGCGAGTACCACAAGGAATGCGGGCACACCACCAAAGATTACAGGGAGCTTAAGAAAACCCTTGACAACCTGGCAGACCAAGGGAAGCTGAATCGATACCTCAAGCACTCTAGTGAAGAGAAGGGCAAGCAGAAGGTCGGCCAATCCAACAGCGGGGACACGGAGGGCTTCATCGGAGTCATAGCGAGTGGCTTCACGTCGGGAGGCCTAACCGGCCGATCACGCAAAGCCTACCTCCAAACTCTCAAGCATCAAGTACTTGATGTCAACCACCCCCGTCCCGATTGCCCCGTCATGACATTCGGGGAATCCAGTCGGGCCCTACATACACCTCATGATGACCCCCTGGTAATTGAGCTCAAAGTGGCCAATGCAAGAGTCAAAAGGGTGTTGGTGGATAGCGGATCCTCAGCCGACATAATCACACTGGAGTGCCTCAGGAAGCTGAAATATAGTGAACGGGATGTAACCCCCCTCAATCAGCCACTCATAGGCTTCGGGGGAAACTCTGTACATCCTGTCGGATCTATAAATTGCCTACTCGGATGGGAGAGAAGGGCAAGGGAAGAAGCCTACCGATCGACTTCCTGGTAGTGGACATCTCTCTGCCATATAATATCATAATGGGAAGACCGACTCTGAACAAGGTCAAGGCAGCGATTTCCATTTATCAACTCCTCATGCAATTTGAAACCGACGAGGGTAAAGTCGGAAAGATCCAGGGGGACCAGCAGTCAGCTAGAGAATGTTACGTTAACAGCTTGAAGAGTCAGGTCGACGTCCAAGAGGACTCGAAAAAGAGAAAGCGAGAAGAGGGTCAGCCCTCAAGTGGCTTCGGGGTTTACATCACAGAAAATCCCAAGCAGTACGAGCGCCCTCAGCCAGCCGAGGACGACGAAGAAGTCATCATTGACGAGAAACTCGGTCGGACTTTGAGAGTGGGTAAGGCCATGGACCCTTGATATGTCATATTTATATTTAGTTTTAAGGTGCATTTAGGTTGCATTTTAGAGCATTTAGATTCATTTTAGGTTCATTATTGCATCATATTCTTAAGTTATGTTATTCTACTCCTATTCGGTATGTTTTCTTATTTTTGATGAATTTCAGGTAATGAGAACGTATTTGGAGTATATTTAGCTAAGCTTGAGGATTAGGAGCACTTGGAAATAAGCTACGATGCATAAGGATAGTATGAATATGTCTTAGTACGAGTTTGAACGAAAACGAAGCGGAAAATCATTAGAAGAAATGTGAAAAAGGAGTCATGTTTACTCTTCTGATCATAACTTTTGATGTACTTATGAGAATCAAGAAATTCCAGTTGGGTTGGAAACTAGACTTGAAGGGATTTCCAACGATAGGTCACACGTCCCAAATAGACTTCTGTTTCGAGAGATACAGCCTTCGCAAGTTGACGCAAAATCACAGTTTTTCCGCCCGGTAGGGCGAGACAAAAATTTCTTCAGAGTACAAGGCATGTTTGCCCGGTCAACCGGGCGAAAGTGGCTCCAAAAGTGCTTGCGTCCCGACCGGGCGGCTCTGCCCGGTTGACCGGGCGGAATTTCATTTTTGTCGTAGTTTCAGAACAACGTCGCCCGACCGGGCGGTTTTGCCCGGTCGACCGGGCGGTTTTTCCGGAAGGTTAATTTTTGCCTTTTTTAGCCGGTTTTGTAAAAACTATAAATAGGTATTTTCTATAGAGCTCTTTTCTGACGTTATATTTTGTATTCTTAGGTTTAGCTTTAGTTTCCTTCTTCCTTTTCTCTCTAGTTTTTCATGGCAAACCCTAGTTTCTCTTTTCTTTATTAATTCATGAGTTTATAATTTTCATCTCTTTTCTTTCATTGATTTCTTTGATCATGCTTTTCTTTCTAGATTTAAATTTCTTTATTTATTTCATGATTGAGTAGTTTATATTCTAGGGTTTGGGAATCCATGTTTATATGCTATGATTCTTGATTGATATTTATTAATGGTTTGATTAGTTATTGATATCTCTAATTGATTAGTGCTTTTATTGTTAATCTTGCAATCTGATCAATTGTCTGATTAAATATTGCTAATATCGAGTCATAGATCGAGAGATAGTACTCTTTAGAGGTTTACCTACAATTAGCAAATCTGATTATGTTGAGCGATCGTACTATCATATGTTGATTTGAGAGCGTTAAGGCCCGACCGTAGGATTAACATATGCTCTAGATATCTGATTAATTGAATCATTGATGATATTTTGATAGATTATAGTTATGAACATGGTGAACCATTGCCCTAGATCCTTTTTAGCTTGATTTTCGTAGTTTGATTAGTTTAGAACTTTAATTCATTATTCCTGGTCTTGTTTAGTTTCTCCATGCATTAGAAGCTAGATTAAAACAACCATCTCTCTGTGGATTCGACCCTACTTACCCTACTACATTGTTAGAAGGTTTTGCAGGAATTATTTTTGACAGGTGTACGACACCCTATCAAATTTTGGCGCCGTTGCCAGGGAGAAGGTATTGTTTTATTTAGTTTTTATTGTTGGTGATACTAAACTGTATATATTTTTTTTTTCTTTCATTCTTTTTGTGAATAGTTTTTTTTCTTTGTTTTCCTCTCTGTTTTAGTGTGTTATGGAGTCGTATAATTTTAGTTCAGAGGGGGATGTTTTTTTGAATTATCAAGGGCAATATGATTATTTTGGGTATAATAATGCGAATGATTATGTTTTATGATGCATCATATGATTGTCAAAATTCACAAAATCTGTGCATGAATGCCTATGAATATTCCCATTACCCTAATGAGTCTTATGTGCCTGATTATACTCAATGTTTTCAACCTGAAGTGAATAATTATTTTCAACCCGAAACATCAGAGCGTCAGGAACTTTTTAACATGATGAAAGAGTATATTGTTAAACAGCATGAAGATTTAAATGAATTAGCTCATGATTACCAAAACATGGCAAAATCTATTGAATTACTTGCTGTGCAACAATCTACTAACCAACAGGTTATACTTGATGATAATGACTTTGGTGTTGAGAGTTATACTTCAGAGGAGAAAGACATTGATTTGACTCATGATAGTTTGTTAGAAGGTAAGGGTGTAATTGGTGAAGTTGGTAGTGAGTGTCTCTATGTTGACGAATCCATAGTTGAAAGTGAAGTGTCTGACACTTTTTCGATAAAATTTTCGTCTGCATATGGGTCTAAAGTTGAGAGTGAGATAATGCATGAGTCTTTGTCGGTTTCATCTGATACTGTTTTTGAGTCTCATGTTCCCTTCTCTAAAAAACTTGATCTTATTCCTTCTTCCCCTTTATTATATCCTCCATCGTTCTTTCTTTCTCCCCTTTTGAATGACTCTCATGATCATGTAAATGATGTACAATTAGTTTATTTTCCTTCTTTTGAGTCATGTAAAAAGACTAATGATTTTTCTTTTTCTTCTTCTTGTAAATATAATTTTTCCTTTGATTTTTCTTTTGGTAGTTTTAGTAATATTTTAGTACTAACTTTTTTCATTTTTCCTTTCCACTCTTATATAATATGCTCTGAGATGTTTGCAGGAACATATGATAAGCTTCTTAGAGCATTGAACTATTATGAGTGATCTACTAATCTTAAACGGTCATGCAAGACCTTAAATTTGCGCTTATCGGGAGGCAACCCGACTTTGTTCGTTTTTTTTTTTTTTGGTTTGACTAACTTTGCTAATGTGTGATGAAGTCTTTTGCTAGGTACAAACATAGTCAATTTTTTTTTGGCTAAGTTCACTGCCTCATTACAATTATCGATTGTGGTGGAGGTGTCCATGCTTTTTGACACTCCCTTTGATTACCCACCCCTTTTGTAAGTTGTACCTCTCCCTCATTTAATTCCTCTTTGTTCACATTGAGGACAATGTGTCATTCAGCTTAGGGGAGGATGTTTGTCATCATTACTTAGCGCATGTTAGTTGCAATTAGAGTAGTTTTTTTTTATTGCTTTCATAGGATGTTGCACGGTTTGTACCGCTCACTAGGAGTGGGATTTTACGTGTAACCAAAAAAAATTGTACTGCTTTCTTAGTTGCACTAGTTTATTTCATCTCATATTAGATTTCATCTCATTTTAGTTGCATCTATGGGACTATTGCTAGCACTTATTGAGAACCTTGCTGATATTTTACTACAATTCCTAAGCATAATTCATCTTGTTCATGATTCTTCATAGCACGATTGTTTCGCAATTGATTGTTTGTGATAAGATTGATTGATCTCTCTCTGACTCGATTTAACTTTATTGTGCAGACACCTTAAACTAAGTGAGCTTCTGTGCCTATAAACTGACGTATCTGTGTCAGTTATGTTCTTTCATGTGTGATTAGTTCCTTAGTTGTCGCATTGATCTTGATTTTGACTTGGTACTATTTGATATTTGATAGTGCATACATTTTGATATGATTGAGGCATTATATTTAATGATCTTAGCTCCAGAGTTATTCTTGTTTTCATATTATCCTTCCTCTAGCCCCGCTGAGCCTTTCTGACTATGTTTGATTGCTACCTACATTACAAGCCATTGGCCTCATTTAATATTAGTCCTAAGCCTAGCTTGGGGGAGCGAGTATTAGTTTCGGTTTGGTTTGTATTGAATTGAGGTGCTCTAGTTGTGGTTTAGATGGATGGAAAAATATGTTTAGTGAGCTTGGAAATTGAAATGAAAGTTCAAAAAAAAGAAACACAAAAAAAAAGTGAAAAATGAAATGAAAAAGAAGTAAAAAAAAAAGTTATGAATAAAGTGAAATAAAAAGGGTTATGATTGAATTTCTTGAGTGAATAGGTTGTTGATTATATTTGGAGATTGTTGGTTGTTGCACGGAGTTGTTGTACCTTTCTTGGTCATGTTTTCAGTACAGTTATATAATGCTCCCCCTTCTTGATTTTTCCACCACAATTCCCAAATTATTCCATACCTTTAACCTCAGCCCCATTGCAACCCTTAAAAGTCCTCTTGATCATTGTGTATTGTATTGTTGAGTATTAAGTGAGTCAAAAAGTCAAAGTTAAAGAGTATATGTTTCATCTGAGTCGACTTGTTTTAGGTTGAGTGTCATCATTTATCCTTTAAACACATGAGAAATTTGAGCGCGCATGACTATAGTGAGGTCTGTCAGGTTTGTTTAAATCCAGCTTGGGAGAGATGGTATGCGGTATGATTGGAGAGTCGATTGCGATACATGACATGCTATGCGGCTTTGTTCGAGATTGTTTCGATGCTTGGTTTGTGTAGTGATTATATCTCTTGTGTTTTCTGTTAAGTGTTTAGCCCTGTTGTAGTCCTATATTGTAGGTCGTCTTTCTTTTCCAATGTTTATGTCTTATTGCTTGGGGACAAGCAATGGTTTAGCTTGGGGGAGTTTGATATGCCATATTTATATTTAGTTTTAAGGTGCATTTAGGTTGCATTTTAGAGCATTTAGATTCATTTTAGGTTCATTATTGCATCATATTCTTAAGTTATGTTATTCTACTCCTATTCGGTATGTTTTCTTGTTTTTGATAAATTTCAGGTAATGAGAACGTATTTGGAGTATATTTAGCTAATCTTGAGGATTAGGAGCACTTGGAAATAAGCTACGATGCATAAGGATAGTATGAATATGTCTTAGTACGAGTTTGAGCGAAAACGAAGCGGAAAATCATTCGAAGAAATGTGAAAAAGGAGTCATGTTTACTCTTCTGATCATAACTTTTGATGTACTTATGAGAATCAAGAAATTCCAGTTGGGTTGGAAACTAGACTTGAAGGGCTTTCCAACGATAGGTCACACGCCCCAAATGGACTTCTGGTTCGAGAGATACAGCCTTCGTAAGTTGATGCAAAATCACAGTTTTTCCGCCCGGTCAACCGGGCGGTTTCGCCCGACCGGGCGAGACAAAAATTTCTGCAGAGTACAAGGCATGTTTGCCCGGTCAACCGGGCGAAAGTGGCTCCAAAAGTGCTTGCGCGCCCGACCGGGCGGATCTGCCCGGTTGACCGGGCGGAATTTCATTTTTGTCGTAGTTTCAGAACAACGTCGCCCGACCGGGCGGTTTTTCCGGAAGGTTAATTTTTACCTTTTTAGCCGGTTTTGTAAAAACTATAAATAGGTATTTTCTATAGAGCTCTTTTCTGACGTTATATTTTGTATTCTTAGGTTTAGCTTTAGTTTCCTTCTTCCTTTTCTCTCTAGTTTTTCATGGCAAACCCTAGTTTCTCTTTTCTTCATTAATTCATGAGTTTATAATTTTCATCTCTTTTCTTTCATTGATTTCTTTGATCATGCTTTTCTTTCTAGATTTAAATTTCTTTATTTATTTCATGATTGAGTAGTTTATATTCTAGGGTTTGGGAATCCATGTTTATATGCTATGATTCTTGATTGATATTTATTAATGGTTTGATTAGTTATTGATATCTCTAATTGATTAGTGCTTTTATTGTTAATCTTGCAATCTGATCAATTGTCTGATTAAATATTGCTAATATCGAGTCATAGATCGAGAGATAGTACTCTTTAGAGGTTTACCTACAATTAGCAAATCTGATTATGTTGAGCGATTGTACTATCATATGTTGATTTGAGAGCGTTAAGGCCCGACCGTAGGATTAACATATGCTCTAGATATCTGATTAATTGAATCATTGATGATATTTTGATAGATTATAGTTATGAACATGGTGAACCATTGCCCTAGATCCTTTTTAGCTTGATTTTCGTAGTTTGATTAGTTTAGAACTTTAATTCATTATTCCTGGTCTTGTTTAGTTTCTCCATGCATTAGAAGCTAGATTAAAACAACCATCTCTCTGTGGATTCGACCCTACTTACCCTACTACATTGTTAGAAGGTTTTGCAGGAATTATTTTTGACAGGTGTACGACACCCTATCAACCCTCAAACAAGGAAGGAAATCATTCAGGTACTCAAGGAGTACAAGGACGTCTTTGCGTATGAAGCCACATAAATGTCTGGACTTGACCCCAATTTCATGTGCCACGAGCTCAACATCAAGGAGGGGTTCAAGCCAGTCAAACAGAAATTGAGACATCAAGGCCCCGAAAGAAACACAGCAGCGGCGGCCGAAGTCAAGAAATTGCTCGAAGTAGGGTTCATAGAAGAATGCCAGTACTCGGAGTGGCTGGCCAACGTTGTGTTGGTCAAAAAGTCAAGTGGGGCATGGAGAATGTGTGTGGATTTCACAGACCTGAATAAGGCCTATCCAAAAGATAACCACCCTCTGCCCAAAATCGACAGGTTGGTCGACTCGACTGCCGGTCATGCCCTCTTAAGCTTTATGGACGCAAATGCGGGGTATCACCAAATCCCAATGACTGAGCATGATCGAGTCCACACCGCCTTCGTCACCAACCAGGGAGTGTATTGCTACAAAATGATGCCCTTCGGGCTCAAGAACGCGGGAGCTACGTATCAGCGTACGGTCAACAAAATCTTCAACAACCAATTGGATCGGAATATTGAAGTATACGTTGATGATATGATCGTCAAAAGCAAGGTTCAGGGTGATCACCCCTCAGACTTAAAAGAGACCCTCAGAACGTTGAGGCGATTCCATATGATGTTGAACCCCAAGAAGTGCGTCTTCGGAGTAAAGGGAGGGAAGTGCCTCAGATTCCTGGTGGATGAAAGGGGAATCGAAGCAAACCCTGACAAAGTCAAGGCCGTGATGGAGATGAAGTCTCCTCGGAATGTAAGAGAAGTACAACGCCTAACCGGCTGTTTGGCCGCCCTCGGCCGCTTCCTATCCCGGTCAGCAGATAAGAGCCTGCACTTTTTCAAAGCTCTGAAAAGAAAGAATTGACTTGGGATGATGAAGCCGAACAGGCTTTCAACTCCCTCAAAATCCATCTATCGACACTCCCAAAGTTAATTTCCTCCTTGCCGGGAGAAACACTGTTCATTTATTTGGCTGTTTCAGAATACGCGCTCAGCGCAGTTCTGATAGCCGAGAGAGAAGAAAAACAACACCCGGTCTACTTCATAAGTCACACCTTCCGAGGAGCCGAGGCCAAGTACAGCGAAGTCGAAAAAATGGTCTTTGCCTTGGCGATGGCCAGCCGGAAACTCAAGCCTTACTTCCAAGCCCATCCAATTAAAGTTCTCACAGGTCAGCCGCTCAGGAAGCTCATCGAAAACAGGAACCACTCTAGTCGGATGACCGACTGGGCGGATCAGCTAGCAGACTTTGGGTTGGAATACGAGCCTAGGAGGGCGATCAAAGCAAAGGCCTTGGCCGATTTCATAACGGAGTGTACAATCAGGCCCCCAGTCGGCAAGCAGGACAGCTGGGAGTTGCAAGTGGACGGCTCATCCACCAAGACAGGGTGTGGAGCCGGATTGGTAATCAAACCCCCGGTCGGGGAAAAGATGGAGTATGCGATCAAGTTCGAGTTCTTGGGATCCAACAATGAAGCCGAATACGAGGCTCTCATCCTCGGACTTCAGTTATGCATCCTGGCCGGGGCTACAGAGATCAACGCCAAGTCCGACTCGCAGCTGATAGTGAGTCAGGTATCAGGCGAGTACGAAGCCAAAGAAGACAACATGAGAATGTATTTGGCCAAGGCCCAGGACATTATCAAACAGCTATATCAGTTCACTATCATTCACATACCCCGATCAGAGAATCAGCAGGCTGATGCTTTAGCTCGAATGGCCAGCTCGGCGGAAGGGTCTGCTCCTCGGACGATCATGTGGGAAGTCCTCCGCCAGCCAAGCATCAATGGTAAGGAATAGCTGATATTGAATCAGACATCTACCTGGATGGAGGAGGTAGTCGGATATTTGAGAGACGGGAAACTGCCAGAGGACCACAAAGAAGCCGAGCGGGTCAAGCACAAATCCGGATGGTTCTTATGGTATGAGAACCAACTCTACAAAAAATCTTTCACCCACCCACTACTCAAATGCGTAACTCCTGACGAAGGAAATTACATCCTCAGGGAAATCCACCAAGGAGCCTGTGGGAGTCATCAAGGGGGAAGAACCATAGCCGGAAAGGCTCTCAGGGCGGGCTACTACTGGCCTACTCTGAAAACGGACGCCCATGAGTTGGTCAAAAGATGTCCATCTTGTCAAATCCATTCGGACATCCAAAGGGCACCAACCACCCCCTTGACATCAATTCAAGCAGTTCTGCCGTTCGATAAATGGGGTATGGACTTACTCGGACCATTCCCCCCAGCCTCGGGTCAAAGGAAGTTCCTCATAGTCTCCATCGACTACTTCACCAAATGGACTGAAGCCGAGCCACTCTCCTCTATAACCGATAAGCAAGTTTAAATGTTCATTTGGAGGAACATCATAACTAGATTCGGTGTTCCTAGGGTCCTGATTTCCGACAATGGACGTCAATTTAACAGCGGCCCCACTCGGGATTATTGTGCCCATTTCGGAATTTGTACCAAATTCTCTGCAGTGTCCCGGCCACAAACAAATGGGCAAGCTGAGTCGGCTAACAAAATAGTCCTCAAAGGAATCAAGAAATCTTTAGAGGATGCCAAAGGAGCCTGGATTGACGACCTACCGGGGGTGCTCTGGTCGGCTCGAACTACAGTCAAGGAGGCAACAAGGCACTCGCCGTTTAGTCTTGTTTACGGAAGTGAGGCGGTCTTACCAGTCGAGGTTGGTATCCCCTCGCCCCGGATGACCTTCTATGAGTTCGAAAAAAACGAGGAAGAAAAGCCAATCAACTTGGACTTACTGCCAGAAACAAGGGGCAATGCGCTGCTACAATCCATTCGGTACGAACAAAGAGTTACTCGGATGTTTAATAGCCGAGTGAGGTCCCGGCCAATCCAACTTGGCGATTGGGTCATTCGGAAAGTAGAGGCCACTGGGCTCTCACACTTGAAGGGAAAGCTAGGACCTAACCGGGACAGCCCTTACAAAGTAACAGAAATCATCAAGCCCGGCACGTTCCGACTAGAGTCCCCACAAGGTGTCTCCTTGGCCCGACCCTGGAATGCAGAGAACCTTAAGAAATACTTTGTATGAAGTTTGTTAATTGCAATAAGGGCATACATTGTAATAGCTAAAAATCATAGCCGGTCGGCATATTTTGTCTTAAGTTAAATCACAGCGGGTCGGTATATTTTGTATCACGGTCAGCCTATTAAACTTAACCAGTCCAAACAGTTGACATCTTTCGGAAGTAAAAGCTAAATCATAGCTGGTCGACCTTTCTATAACAAAGACAGTTCAATAGACTTAACCAGTCGAAATCAGCCGAGGCTAGTGAAGCTAGTCGGACAATATTGCAATCAACAAACAAGGAAAACGAAGACCAAAGGATAAGTTTCATTAAGTAGGTCGGGCATAATTACAAAAGAAGCCATTACAAAAGCAATTGAAGCAGAATTTAAAAGCGGCTGAGTACAATGCCACAAGTCCTAAGAGCTAGGGGGAGGGAGGTCAGTCATGCTTTTTGCATTAGGCTCGGTGTTATCACCGACCCGCTCTCTACCCCGATCGGCATCGGCGTTATCGTCATCATCATCGTCGCCGTCAACGACATTGACGTCCACTCGGCCTGGATCTTCATCATCTTCATCATCTGCATCATCATCATCATCATCATCGGCCACGACCCCCTCCGCCTTCAGCCGAGCCACAATCTCAGCATTGTCGGCATCGATCAACATCTGATACCCCGACCAAATGTCAGCCCAGATCAAGTCTGGATGAGACTCGGCCAGGAGCTTTCTCAGTCGATCAAGGGCTTCATCCTCTCCCATTTTATGCGCCGCGCTGCCTACCTCATTGGCGTAGACCTCAGCAGCATCAGACTTCTCCCAGTCGGAGAACCATTGCTCCTCTGTCTTGACCTTGCCCTCCAACTCGGTCAATTTGGCCTCGAGGTCGGTCACCTTTTGTTCGGCCGCATTCAGCTTGACAAGGGCATCATCTTTAGCCGTCGTCGCCGAGTCGCGAGCGAGAATGAGGCCAGCCCTCTCTTCTTCCCACCTGGCCCCGTTCATCGTCGAAAGTCTCCTGATCTTTCTTTATGGCCTTCACAGCGTCGTCGAGCTTCGACTCGGCGATGCGCCTAGCTTCATTCGCCCGATACAGCTCGTCAAAATGCTTCGTGGCCTTCGCCCTGAGGTCGGCTACTTCCTCGCCCAAACTGACTCGGTTCTGGGCGACATTGGCCAACCGAACGGAGAACTGAAGTAAAAGATAAAGTTAGCAAAATTTAACAAATGAAATAAAATGCGAAGTATAAGGTACTCGGCAAAGACGAATGGGCTTACATCATGCCAGGAGCGAAAGAGCTCATTGGTCTCGTTCTGGCCATGGGTCGTTTGAATATGCTTCCGGTCAGTGGAAGTATATATATACTCTATAGCCTTGGACGAACGTGCATCCTTTTCAGCCCAACTGAGTCCGGTAAATGGCACACCGAGTGCTGCATCATCGCACAGGCTACCCCCAAGCTGGTCGGAGGGTGGAGACAGGGGAGTGTACTGTGGACTCTCAATCGCCCGAAAGTCCGAGGAATGAAGGGAGAGAGCGCCGCCATCAGTCGGCTGCGGTGGCCCCCTCGGGCTGATCACTTCAATGGACTTGGCCTTTTTGGCCTCCTTCTCCCGATCAGCCCTCTCCCGATCGGCTTTAGCTCTTGCGAGCGCCTTCTCAGTCTGAGCGACCTTGTCGGACGACCGCACTTTCCTCTTCTTCGACTTAGGCTTGGCAGGATCCTGAGGTACGGGAGAGAACATTTAGCAAAAAGAACAAAATGCATTGCTACTCGGCCAAAAAGAGATGCAGCCAGAAGATGGAATCTCACCTTGGGAGGGGCAGGGACCTTCATCGTCGTAGCCGCGATTTCATCCTTCATCCGGGCAGCCCTCATGGCCGCAACGTTCAATTTGTCGGCCATGGTTGGATCGGTCTCGTCGATGTACGCTCGGGCAGGTTCTGCAGCGAGACAAAACAAGATATTAGTGACAAAGCAGAAAACTTAGAGATTATCATACCAACCATCCTTAACTATCTCCCCGGCAGATTACCCTTCGGAAAGGTCGAACTGAGACCCATAGCCGAAAGGAAATGCTCGTCTTTGAAAAGTTTACGGTCGGGAAGCCACTGGCCGGCACGAATATCTCGCCCCCAGTCCACAATCCTTGACTCGATGTACGTATGTAGCCGGCCGCACCCTCCTCGTCGTCAACCTCACCCACTCGGAAATTTAGGGCGAGGACGGGCTCGGTCGGGGGAGGAACAAGGGGAATCCCCCAATCTCCGCCAAAATAGACAAAGGCGAATTCTCTCCGAAACCCCTTTTGCGAGGTGGGCAGGTTGAGGACAGTTCGGTACCCCGATCGGACCTGAAAACTCCACCAACCGGGACCGTTCATTGCGGCCATGACCTCGACCAGCTTATACATGTGCCTCCATAATTTGATGGTCGGTCGGACTTGTATCAAGTCGCAGAGCACCTGGAAGGCATTGATTCCGCCCCAGGAGTTGGGAGAAATTTGGCAAATCGCCAAATTATACGCATTCAGCAATTCCTTGACGAAGGGAGTCAGCGGGAAGCGGAGACCCATCTCCATCGATTTGTAATAAACCGCCACACATCCGGGAGGGGGGCTAAGTACGGTATGATGAGCCTCCGGTCGGACCAAATAATAGGGATCCTTGATCTGGAACCTTGTGGCTGTCCCTCGGAGGTCGTCTATTAATGACTTTATCAGACCCGGATCGGAAAAGAAGGTTCCAGGACCCCCCCTTCGGATCCAAATCAGGGTATTTAAGCTCCTGACCTGATGTAGACGCTTCTCCTGCACCCCTCGGCATGGCCACCCGTACTACATCAGAAGACAAGTATTTGTCTAAGTAACTCCTCGAGGGGGTAGGCTAAAGACACCTCCCAAGGGTATGGAACGATACCCTCGGTCTCCTCCTCTACCGAAGAAGACGGGCTCGGAAGAGTAACCGCGTCGGGCACAGCCGAGGGGTCGGGACAACTTATTGCAGTCGACACCAACGTTATTCCCATCCCTCTCACCTCCTCGGACAATATATAGGGAGGTGAGGTCGGAGGTGTCGACGACTCGGATGAATCTCCCATTATTTATGGACAAGGGAGTCGGCCGAGATTATTTGAAAGAAAAGAAAACTTAAAGACAGAGCAAGAGCGTACGTGGTCGGGCGAAAATACTGGAAGAAGAGCTCGAAAGATAGAGAGAAAATGAAGCTCTTTGAGAGAGAGAGAATTGGAAAAATGAGCAAATGATCCCCAACTCTCTCTCCTCCCTCGCATATATAGGCACGCCTAGGGGGATGTGCAACGCAAACCCCCCCGCGTCGCCTTAATGGGCTCACAAAGGAGGCCCAATTGGACCTATTCATCCCACCTCACTAAGAATCCAACAGTGTCCAAGAATGTGAATCGCCAAGACCCCAGGCAATGCTTAGTCAGCTAAACCAACAAGAGGGGTCCCTTAGAGCACGAGTACCAAAATCGGTCAGGTGGCGTTCGGGGTCAGAGGAAGTGAGAAGAACAACCGGCACCCATTCGGACAGCTTGGGGCTCATTAGCCCCTCATCCGAGTAGCCTCATGACCCACTCGGTCAACAGGAGCCTCACTCCTTGCCGAGTCGCTTCTATACTTGGTCAAGTATGACCTCGTATCAGTTAGCACCTACTCGGACAGCTTGGGGCTCATTAGCCCCTCATCCGAGTAGCCTCATGATCCACTCGGCCAACGAGAGCTTCACTCCTTGCCGAGTCGCTTCTATACTTGGTCAAGTATGACCTCGTATCAGTTAGCACCTACTCGGACAGCTTGGGGCTCATTAGCCCCTCATCCGAGTAGCCTCATGACCCACTCGGCCAACGGGAGCTTCACTCCTTGCCGAGTCACTTCTATACTTGGTCAAGTATGACCTCGTATCAGTTAGCACCTACTCGGACAGCTTGGGGCTCATTAGCCCCTCATCCGAATAGCCTCATGACCCATTCGGCCAACAGGAGCTCCACTCCTTGCCGAGTCGCTTCTATACTTGGTCAAGTATGACCTTGTATCATCTAGCACCTACTCGGACAGCTTGGGGCTCATTAGCCCCTCATCCGAATAGCCTCATGACCCATTCGGCCAACAGGAGCTCCACTCCTTACCGAGTCGCTTCTATACTTGGTCAAGTATGACCTTGTATCAGCCAGCACCTACTCGGACAACTCGGAACTCATTCGCCCCTCATCCGAGTAGCCTTATGACCCACTCGATCAACATGAGCTTCACTCTTTGCCGAATCGCTTCTATACTTGGTCAAGTATGACATTGTATCAGCTAACACCTACTCGGACAGGAAGTAACCCGGTCGACCCTCCAATAGGGGTGACCCGGTCGGTGCCTATTTCTCCCAGGAGAAAGGACCTGGTTAGTGTCTTTCCCTTAAATGGGAAGTGACCTGGTCAGCCATCCTAGAGAAATGACCCGGTCGGCTCCATTCCCTCAACGGGAAGTAACCCGGTCGGCCCTCCAATTGGGGTGACCCAGTCGGTGCCCATTTCTTCCATGAGGAAGGACCCGGTCGGTGTCTTTCCTTCAAACAGGAAGTGACCTGGTCAGCCAACCTGGAGAAATCACCCGGTCGGCTCCCTTCCCTCAACGGGAAGTAGCCCGGTCGGCTCTCCAGTAGGGGGTGACCCGGTCGGTGCCCATTTCTCCCATGAGGAAGGACCTGGTCGGCGCTTTCCTTTCAAAAGGGAAGTGACTCAGTGGGCTCCATCCTTTCCGCCAGGAGGTGACCTTATCGGTCCCCTTCTCTTCAATAGAAAGCGGCACGGTCGGTGTCAAGGCATACTCAGTCTGTCCTTTTTGGATGGACAGTAAGTCAGTCAGGGTTACGACATTCGCTATTCCGCCACGGACGGGAATCACCCAGTCAGGCCCCCATGATCCGCCATCCCTGGCGTGGGGCTAATTGTTTGGGCTGAATTAACCAATTGCCCAATAAAGATACAAAAGCCTCCAAGGCTCGGGACAGGTGGCAATGGTGGGTCCCACCATGGGGTTGACCTAATCTCAGAGGATCCCTAGCAATCATTGCCTGAAAAGGCAACATAACCATTGCTCCCTAAAAGGCCCATCTGAACAATGTTTCCTGTCTGGGAAATCCCCAACACTATAAATACCAACTGCCTCATCAATGAACAGGTATTCAATTCTCACCTAGCAAACTAGAGCATCTCTCTCTAGACTTTATCTCTCTACCTCAATCATCTCTGACTTGAGCGTCGGAGGGACGATCCCGGAACTACCCCCGGGGTAGTTTAACTTCATTTTGCAGGTTTCCGGCATACGGATATCGGAGCTCAAGCGAACACTCTTGGGGCCCACATCACACCTCACAACATATTACAATCCTTAATTTCTTAGCAGAAACAGCTGTCATCCTACACCAGGATGTTGTATGGATAGAAAGTAAGAATCTCGCAATGTCACAAAATGCAAAGGACGTTGGGATCTTCCTATATGGAAATTCCAATACAAATTGAAATGTGTCTCATGTTATACATAGTTTTGGTTCTCGGCCTCTTCCATCACAAGCGCATCATGATCTTGCTACAAGTCCCAGACTCAAGGGGTAGAAATGTGGTATTGTTGACTGACTTGACTCTATGTTGTGGGCTTGGGCCTTCATTCCCTTATTACTTTTCGAGACATGACCCAAATGCATAGAATAAAATGTGTAGTTAGTGTATTATACTTGAGTTTTTCAAGTTATGCATCCAAGAGATGAGTGATATATTCTTGTTTGGGTTCTGATCATGGAGTTCCTACCCATACATACAAACTCATGCATGTGTTTTTAATTGTTATAATTTTATTAAGTGTAATAGTCAAAGCGTAAGAGATATGAATGCTTTCAGTGGGTTACAAGGTTATGTGGGTTTTGACTTAAAATTTTGTCTAGGATAAAGGGAGTATGTAAAACTATAATTGAGCCAGTAAAAAAAATCATATAAAATAAATTATAACGACAAGCATGTGGTGCTTATTTGTCATAGCTTGAGATTCTTCGGCAAAATAGACGACCCTACTTTACCATTAAAGTTATAGTTACGTCTGAATGCACTATTCAGAAAAAGCTACACTTTGGTTTTTGTTAGTTGCAATATCTATATTTTTCATAGTCAAAGTTCATCGACTACAGTTTTTCATTAACACACAATTAGGGCCTGCATTCTCCCGACCATTTTCGTTCGGTTCGGTTCAATTCAGACTTAAATTATTATCATTACTATTAATTAGTTATGATTTAATTGATTGGTTGGTTCGGTTCATTCGCTTGCTTCGGTTTAATTCGGTTCGGTTGTTTTATACGGAAAACAGGACCTTAGTAGATGGTGCACATGGCAGCACCAAGAGAATCCTGCACACAGATCAAAACACGGAAAAACAATAACAAAACGTGTGAGTGCGGATTGAAAACTAACGTGAAAATGAACAGTTGGTTCAATAAAATGAACATCAAGTAAAAAAAAAAGAACTTTTTTTTAATAAGGAGAATCAACTCTAAAATGTTCTTTAATGTAATTCACAATGTTCTTTTACGTTGCACCATGTTTGAAACTACAAGTGTGCACTTATAATTTAGTACTATAAAATTCAATGCAGCAATAAAATATTTTTTTTACATAAGACACAATGTTCAAAAATTAAGACCAAATGTACATTCTATTCTTTTGTTTTGCCCTACTTTATTGACGTTTGATTTTTTATAATAGAACCAAATTTAATGGTCTTTTTAAGTGCTCAAAATGTTCATTTGCATAAGAAACAATGTTTAAATCAAGATTAAACGTATATTTACAAGCTAACACTATAAAAATCAGCATTGAACGTATGTTCTTGTACCTAAAACTCAATGTTTAGAACAAAGACTAAATGTACATTTTTTAAAATGACGAGAAAGAAAATCAGTATTCCCCCTTTCATTTCCAACTTTAAATAACCAACAATCTCGTTCATTTCAAGTCAAAAGCTTCCTTAAATGCGGTCCGTCTATTGTTGTGAGCACCATTCGGATCCGTGCGGGATCTAATTTGCGATTAACACATGGTCGTTTTTTTAACCTTTTACTTGGGCTTCCCATGAGCAAAGAGACAAATACAGCTTTAGACTTTAGCCCAGACTACCATTTCATTATTCATGTTTTCCACGTTACCCGCTTTCTCACAGTTTCTCCTCTAACAACCCAAACAAACCCAGAGTTTCGAGGAATTTTCAAAGGGTGGCTATTTCGAACAATCCAAATCTTGCTAATACACCCTAATCAAACTTAAGAGAGAAAGACAAAGATTTGCAGAAACACAACGATTTTCTTTCAATTATATTTCGATGTCCGAGCAATTAAGTTTGTAATACACGCGAAAAGTATTTTTCAGGTAAACCAATTTTTTCAAAGTGATTTTTCTCTGTCCTCTCGATTATTGCCAAGAATCAGTAGAATTTAACATTCATCAATCAAATTCATCTATAACTCTGTCCGAAATTTCGCACATTTGAAAATTTAGGGTTTCAATTGCCTCAAATTGAAACCCTAGCTCAATGAAATGGAACAATCGAGTATTTTCAATCGCAGGAGAAAATACCAATTTCGAGGGATTTTTAATGGATTATGTGCTGTGATCCTTTTTTTCTTTTTCTTCAATAGAGAAGATGTTCTTAGAAATCCTTTACTTAGGAAATCTTCTGTGATTGATCATCGGTTTCCTTTTCGTGTTAATTCTGGTGATGGGTCGTTCCATGTGGAAATAATCCGCCGTAAAACAGCTGAAATCAGTGATAATTCAACACATGTTGTTAATGGGTCTGTTTCTGATAATGCTTTGAGTGGAGAAAATGCTGTGTTTTGTGTTGGGTTAAAGGATCATGTAGGTTTTGATACCCATTGTGATTATTTGAGGGCACATTCTGAGTGTTCGACTGGCGGGTTCTTCGATTACTTGCAGTTTTTCTACTGCAGTTGTAGAAGAGTAGGGGTATTGGGTTACGCGGTTTTAGGGGTTTGGCTTGCGGCATTGTTTTACCTTCTGGGTAATACTGCCGCGGATTACTTTTGTTGCTCGCTGGAAAAGCTCTCGAGTATATTGAAACTGCCTCCAACTGTTGCCGGCGTCACCCTCCTTCCCCTTGGGAATGGAGCTCCTGATGTGTTTGCTAGCATTGCGGCGTTTGTAGGCACTGGTGCTGGTGAGGTTGGCTTGAACAGTGTGTTGGGTGGAGCGGTTTTTGTGACTTGTGTTGTCGTTGGTACTGTTTCTTTATTGGTGGCTAATAAGCGGGTTCAAATTGATCGGAGATGCTTTATTAGGGATCTTAGCTTCTTCCTCATTACTATCCTGTCATTGTTGTTGATTTTGTTTGTTGGAAGGATAACTGTTGGGGCAGCCATTGCCTTCTTGATGATATATGTACTCTATGCATCTGCTGTTGCTGCTAATGAGGTGTTGCGCAAAGAAGCACAAAGATTGAATTTAGATACAGTAACGCCAATGCTCCCTGTGATAGGAAGTGTCTTCTCTCAAGGAGGTTTAGAGGATGATGCTATGTACAATCCCCTGCTTGACTTTGAGAGTGAGAGTGATGCTCCTCATCTCCATCCTTCCTTGCCACAGTGGATGTGGGCTTCAAATGTTGCGATTTACTCACACCAGTCTACGAAATTGGATGATGAAAGGCCCCCTTGGGGATGGAATGATGAACGTGGGGAAGGTGAAAATTCTTTTTCTCCTGCCTCAAGCTGTTCTCATTCCTGGAGCTTCCTTTATCCGTTCCAAGACGTTTAACCATTCCAATGGAGGTGGAGGAAACATGGTCGAAGCCGTATGCTGTTGCCAGTGCTTCATTGTCTCCTGTTCTCATTGTGCTTCTATGGAGCACTCTTGAGGATCCTGGTTCTCTTGGCAAAGATTTTGCCTATGTCATTGGTCTTGCAGCGAGCTGCATGCTTGGAGTACTTGCATACCGTTACACCACACCTGACCATCCACCTCAGGGTTTCTTGCTACCATGGGTTCTTGGAGGTTTCTTTATGAGTATCGTGTGGTTCTACATGATTGCAAGTGAACTTGTTGGTCTCTTGGTAGCGCTAGGCATTATTTTGGGAATCAACCCATCGATTCTTGGATTGACTGTTTTGGCATGGGGGAACTCTATGGGGGATCTGGTCTCAGATGTTGCATTGGCATTGAATGGTGGAGATGGTGTTCAGATCGCCTTGTCAGGGTGCTATGCCGGTCCCATGTTTAACACGCTGATCGGACTGGGGATTTCGTTCCTGCTCGGCGCCTGGTCAGCTAGGCCTGCTTCGTATATAGTTCCTAAGGACAGCAGCTTGTTCTACACTATTGGCTTTCTGTTAACAGGGCTTATCTGGGCGATTGTTATGCTACTTAAGAAAGACATGCGACCCAGTAAGGTGTTGGGGATCGGTCTTATAGCATTGTACCTGATATTTCTATCATTCAGGATTGCCGGTTCCATGAGTGTGGGTGGTCTACAGTAAGAAAAGAATTTTGCATTTCATTTATTGCTGGTAACCAGAGAAGCCAGGGAGATAAATCTGATGTGACATGTTCACCATCTTGTAGGTATGAGCTTCTGAACTCTTGGTTTAATTCCTCCAATCTTCCGGACACTAATTAGCTGCGAAGTATGCTTGTACATTACAACCCCATTGTTGTATCTAATATCAGCGACTCAGCGTGTAATCCTACAATATACTAAGTCTTAGGAAGATAGCCTTGTTTTGATCGAATTTGGGGAAATTTTGCCATGGAAATGGTCTCTGTCTACTCCTTGTAACACTTGTAGTTGCTTAGCTGCTCCATTATTTGACTGTCCTGTCAATCAGAATTCAATATGGCAAATAAAACCCCCTTTTTTATTTGTGATACAATGGTTCATGTTAGCATAGGATAAATAGTTCTGTTTTGAAGGTGTTTAATGTTTTCTGAGATTGTTCTGGCGGTCTGCTATATATGTCAAATTCTCACTCGAAATTTGTTTGATAAAGCTGCTACTTTTCAATGCTTAAACATAGCAGTTAAGGGTCTACTTTGTAATCGTTATTTGTTATGCAAAACTAAAAACAGAAATATGGAAACTGGCAAAGTAGTTTCCAGTTTTTGTCATCAGTTTCTTTTCTATTTTTTAAAAAAATTATCGCTGTCAGTTTCAAAAAGTAACACTAGTATAAAATATAAATATGGCTAGTTATATGTTTATTATACTACCTATATTATGTGGTCTTTGAAAATCAAACCAGGAAATACTGAAAAGAAGCAGTGATACTGAACGAGCTGCAAGAAACTGTTGGTTGCTAAATTCGGGCTTATTGTACTAACTGACAATCAAGTGAGCTACAAGCCTGTAACTCGTAAGCAGACGGTTAGAGAAGCAGGTTGAATGTGTTAAGGTGTGATTGTTGCTTGCTTCTGGAGATATTGAAGTGTAACAGAGTGCACCTTAGCTATACTATTATGCCAGTCGTTGGTCCCGTCTGGATTTTGTTAACTCCATCCTAATTTTTTTTTTTTTTTTTTTTTTTTTTTTGCTTTGGCAAGTTCCACCTAACTGATGGTGGCATTGGCCAATTTTCAGCTTTGTCATCTTCGTCTCTTCACTTTCCTGTAATTGTATTCTTGGCATAATTAACAAAGCTAGCTTTCTCTTCCCAGAAAAAAATAAAGCTAGCTGCAACAATATGTTTATAATGGTAATATTAGAACCAAAGTTGATAAAGCTTCTATAAGCCAAGATAGAGCTTTCGAGCGAGTTTATCTGTACTAACTGTTCATTTTCCTGATGTAAACGTTTAATTTTGAAGGCATTCATTTTACTGATTCAACAGTCAGTTTATCTTTATTGCCGATTCCAGAGCAACTCTTTGTACTCTCCTTTTAGCTACACCAGATTAGCTGCAGAGGATCTGATATTTGCACTTATGAAATTGATATCCACACTCCCACTTGAGAGCTCATTGCTAATTACTTCCTCCGTCCCAAAATATAGTTCCCGATTCTATTTTTTCACCGGAATTAAGGTAAGTAGAATCTAACAGGGGTAGTAAATATTTTTTGTTTATTTAAATAAATGTTGTATGGGAAAAGATGATTTTAGGAGAGAGAATGGAGAATAATTGGTGAAAGAGCATTAATTGTAACACTTGGGTTGAATAAACAAAGCAAAAAACAAATTTCAAGAAGCAAATAAATGACGGGGACACGATTTCTCTAGACAAATTACGGAAAAATGTGAAACTAAATATAAAAACGAGAACTATATTTTGGGACACCCAAAATGAAAATAGAAACTATGTTTTGGGACGGAGGGAGTATTCTCTTACAAAAACTTTTGTTGCATCTTTCTGAGAAGGCTATCTTTATGTGATTGCCCTATAGTAAAGCTAATGCCCTGCAAGCGTTGCACGCGGGCTATCCATTTCATCTTCATTGTTAATATGTATATTCGCTTCACTTGAATTCTGCTCAACCTATTCAAATCTAAATTAATTTTTCCAAATCAAAGAAGAAAACGCATCCATAGTCATGTTGTAATGTTCGAGAATAAACTACAAAGTCAAAAGCTCAATAAATTGCTTAAAAGTACTAAAGTTCTTTATCTTTAGAGTTTAATCCTTATCATTCAGACAAAACTCTTGTTCTTTTCAACTTATTTTTGCTTATTTGAACTTATTTAAACTTAGGTTAGGTTCAGTTCACCTTATTTTTACTTATTTCAGATCAGATCAGATCAATTCAGATCAGATCAGAAAAAATAAGTTCAGATCAGATTATATAAGTTCAGATTATGCTTATATTTAAAAGCTTATTATATTGTTATTATTATCATGATTATTATGATTATTAGTATTACTAATGTTATTATTGTTATTGTAATAATTATTGTTGTTGTTGTTATTATTATTATTATTATTATTATTATTATTATTATTATTATTATTATTATTATTATTATTATTATTATTATTATTACTATTATTATTAATATTACTTTATACGATTATTATTACTACTTCCTTCGTTCTGTTTTAAATGAAACATTTACTTTTTCGCGCAACCCAACACACTTATTTGATCATTAATATCTTTAGTTGTGCACACGTAAAAAATATAAAAAAGTTATAATTTGGTAGTATGCATCGAGACGAATCTAACAATATCCCACTTGACTATGTTTTTTCTTTATATAATGGCGATAAATTAGAGTCAAAATTGATCAATGAATAGTGTCATTTCACCCAATGTTTCATTTAAAACAGAATGGAGGAAGTATTAATATTACTATTTACTAGTACATTTGTTCAAAAAGATTATTATTATTGTCGTTGTTGTACTTATTAATTATTAATATTGCTAATTATTATTAATGTCGTTGCTATTATTATAAATGTCATTGATATCACTATTTGAAGCTATTTGTGTTCAAGAAGAAGAATGTTCTTTTGGCATTTGTACGTGTTCTTTTTTATATTTGTTCTAATTAATAATTTTGATATGTGATGTTCTTTTTGATGTTGTACATGTAACGAACATGACAATAGTATATGATGTTTATTTTTTAAAACAATTTTGGTAGAATAATATAAATTATATGTTACTAGTTTATATAAAACATCAGTAGCATGGGATAACCTAATGGTGTTGGCATCACGTTCAAAAAATTTCCTACAAAGGATTTCAACTTATCTTTAAAAACAAAGTTTATATAGAACAAGACAACGATATAAAGAAGAATATTTAACCATTTTGTTCAAGATCATATGATTATATATATTTATAGGTTTATTTATAATAAAAAAAATTATTGATATAATAAAGAACATGTTAGTTAAATCCAAACATGTCATCAATATAAAAATAACATCTATCTTTTTATTTTTAGAATGTGTTCTTTAAATAGATTTTGTATGCTCTTTTCAGTATATGTTCTTTTTTAATATCATTATATCTTCTTTTCATTACTACCTAAATTCTTATTATTAATGGACCTTGAACATGAACAATATGTTCTCTTTACCATGAACAATATATTTTTTTTTACCTAAAATGTGTGTTCTTTTATTTTTAATTTTTTTTGGGCCTCTTTCGAAAACCCCGTGGTAAGATGAATTTCCTCTAGGCTGCCCTCGCACAGGATCACTCACCCAGAGACCCAACAAGCCCCAACCCCCCTCTCCCCACCCACAACAATATTGAAATTTATGCTTCTACCAAGATTTGAACCTTGGTCTCCCATGTGGGAGATAGGGAAGCCATACTATTGGATCCAAGAGTCATTGGTCTTTTATTTTTAATTTTATGTTCATATACTAATGTGTTCTTTTTCAAAAAAAACTAATTATGCTATTATTATTATTATTATTATTATTATTATTATTATTATTGTTATTATTATTATAATGTTATTTATATTATTATTATTATTATTATTATTATTATATTATATTATTATTATTATTATTGAAAGTTGTGCATAGTAATAAAATGATAGTAATAGTAATACTAGTAATGAAATACAAAGTAATAATAACATTAGTAATAATATGTTTTATAAAAGATAAGTTCAGATCAGTAAATCTAAGGTGAACTAAACATAGCCTTAATTATACTTATCTGAACTTATTAGACCTTATTAGTTTTTATTTTTTTGACAGGAAGAAAACGGATTTCATTCATAAGAGATAGCCAAACGGCACTTACAATCAAATCCTGAAAAACCGAAAATTCCAATACAAGTATATAACACCTTAGAACTAGATACATCGCAGATTTGATTAAAAACAGCCTTAATAAAAAACTTCATCTGAAGCAATACAATCTGTGAGTTCACTCTGATTCGGCTTAACTTCCGCTCATGCATAGTCGTTTGGGTGAAAATACTTCTGTGGTCTTCTAGATTCTTACAGAGAATATATATTGTTAGATCTTTCTTTTTCATCAGACGAACAAAAAACCAAATTAAACACCCTAAAATAAATACCATCTTAAGGATGGGATATACTTATTGGAAGCAATTAAAGGAGTTTTTGGGGCTTACCACCGGTACGAACACCAGTGGAAGCCCCTACAAAGATTCACAATTGAGGCCAAGAAGAAAAGAGATGAAAGAGAAAGAGAAAAAAGGGTAACGAATGGTGGAAAAACCTTCAAAAAAGAAGAAAACCTAGCGATGGAGGCTAGGAAAAAACCCTCCCAAGGAGAAACCCTAGAGAGAAAAAACCCTCCCAAGGAGAAACCCTAGAGGGAACCGATTGCATATCTTATTAGTTTTTATTAAACCTTATCTGAAATAGTATGAGCTTATTAGACTTTATTTCGTGTGTATGTTAAACCTTATTTTGTCGAACTGGACTTATCTGAACTATTAGCCTTCATTAATCCTTATTCGACCTTATCTGAACTTATTTTTTCTTATAACGATTGAAAATAAGTTCAACAAAACAAAGCCATAGTCTATTTTGTTCATGACTCACCTCTCATCCAATGTTCATCTCTATTATATAAGTGAAGGGGGGAGGAAGATGGTGTCCTCTTATAAAAAGTCTGATATACCCTTAATGAATTTAAATTGTCATATATATTAAATAATATTTTCTTCTTCCTACTTGCCATATATATTGAACAAGTTAACAATGGAATTAAATTTGAAATTTAAATTAATTATTAAATCAAGGAGAATGATTTTCTCTTCTTACATATGTGTGAAAAACTCTGATCAAAAATTAATTTGACAATATAACTTGATTGACACAATCAGAAGAAAAAATCAAAATTTGAATTTATTTCATATTAATAATTATACTGATAATATTTTAAAACCTAGATGTTGATTATTATTCGTTAATCTCTATTATATAAATCAAACTCTTCCACTTTATTAATATTCAACGATTGAACCAGATATACAAATTCTTCCACTTTATTTGAGCACAAGCCTTCTTCTGCTTTATATTTCCTTCTCTCAATACTATCTTTGAATAATATTGAAGAAATAACTACAAAATCCAACAAAATATTGATTTAAGAAAAACATATTTATAAAATTAAAAATAATTATAAATGTCTATTTGAATCAAATTTTTTGTAACACTAATGAATAACTAATTAAGAAAAAAACGTTAAGATGACATGCACGCATAGCGTGCAAAAAATGCTAGTAACTTCATATTGTGCTTGTCTTAAAAAAAACAATTCATATTGTGCTAGAAAAGTTTACAATGACTTATGCTGCTAGACGTTGTTATCGAATTTCCCTTCACAAG
This sequence comes from Beta corolliflora, assembly GCA_947648045.1. Taxonomy (NCBI): domain Eukaryota; kingdom Viridiplantae; phylum Streptophyta; class Magnoliopsida; order Caryophyllales; family Amaranthaceae; genus Beta; species Beta corolliflora. The sequence goes on along the minus strand of CANSZD010001022.1, from coordinate 788,474 downwards.
TATTTCCCTTCAAAAGTTATAGATATTTACGAAGAACAAACAATGCACAAGCAATAATAAGTTAAATAACGAAACAAGTTGATTTTTAGTCCTAAAAGTTTGTTGCTCCGAAATTAGTAAAAAGAATTATTGACAAAAACAAAAGTTAAAAAAACAACAAAAAGACTGCGGCTGGGCTGTGAGGAAATCCAAGTAAAACAGTTAGATTCCTTTCAATGACGTCATTCACCCCATCGACACGTCACCCTTTTCTTCCTCGATACTCTCAAACCCAATACGACACCGTCTTCTCCGCCGTGACATCTTTGTCATTTTCCTCCCCTTTCTATTGAAATTTCCTTATTACCCTTCCCTTCCTCCTTCACTCACTACAACTTGCAGGCCCATTTTCGGAAATTCAAAACTATTCTCTCTCCTAAATTACCCCCTCTCTGAAAAACTCACGTGCCACCTGCAGTATTCAGTCTTTTGCTCTGTTTCTCTTCTTCAATTTCTCCACTGTCCTCCTGTCACATTGTCATTTGTCAATGCAGTATATACGACGTCGTTTTCATATGTGTAGTTGGCAGTTATAGACTCATTTTAGTAATACTGCTAGAGAAGATGTTGACAAGTCTAAAAAGAGTAAAAGAGTGAAAAGTTTCTCTCTTAAAAATAACAAAAATGGCGGAACAGCCGATGCCAAAGTCACCTCCCGGTTACATTGACTTGTATGCTAAACGTCGTCATCAGGCTAAACTTCAGGTTTTAGAGAGAGAAATTGATTTTCTTCAGGTAAATTATCTCCTTTTGTGCGTTTTTATTATTATTTTGAATTAAAGGTTATTTCTTAATGTATAATTTGCATGGTATAGATTGCAAATATATAAGGGATATTCTATATGTTTGTTACATACTTATATAAATTACATGCATGGATTTGCTCACTAATAGTATGGTCATTTGTCTTGGTTTTTGTATGTGTTTCGATGTGTGCAAACTAATTTGACATGATTAGTTAGTCAATGTGCATTCATGATTAGTTATTGGAAGACGGTCTCGTATGAGAATTTGTCGCTTGATATATTCTCTAAAATACTTTAGTACCTAAGTTCTTTTTTTTAAACAGTAAGAATTCAAGTCGGCCTAGTTGGTTGGAGGCCCTCTTTTCATCCTTGTGACAAGGGTTCGATGTTTTGTCCTTGGCAAAGTGAGATCCCCAATTTCCTCCACTTGTGCAAGGGATATTTATCCTACCCTAAAAAAAAAGTTATTTGCGTAGTTATTGGAAGTGGTCTCCCTCGTTTTCATATGGACTATGTTTGGCACGAAATTAAACAAAATTTTTGGGGACATTCGAAAAATTTACTATTTTAATTATTTTTGAATGAAAGAATAGTTTGTTAAGAAAGAGGCATTGCTCTTAGTAAAGCCATCTTGAATTTAGAGTGTTTGGTTGGAAGAAAATATTATCTTGGAAAAAAAAACGATTTTTCCATTTTCTTTTGTTTTGGTTTGTATAGGGTACAAGTAGTTCTCCCTAAGATCGAAAACGTTTCCTTTTTTAAGTGTTATTGGAAGTGAGGAGTGTTACGTTTTCCTCGCTATTCTACGTCTTCCTTTTTATCTTCAACTGGCCTCCAATGCAAATCATCCTATGCTGTCTAACTTTGATTTTGTGAGGAACCAAGGAAACAAAAGCTGATTTACAATTGTGTTACCCATGGAAAACGAAAACATTTTCCGTCAAACCAAACACAACCTTAGTACTGTTAGAAAAAGGGTAGCAAAACAATCTTGTAGCTGAGTAGCAGCAGCACTATCCCCCTTGTGCATTTTTCATCTCCTGCTGTTTTAGTTGCAAAGTAATACCTACCTCCTTAGAGCATAGAAAAACTAACTTCAGTAACAAATGTACAATAAATAAATATTTTCTCTGATGAACCAAGAATGAAGCAATCCTTTTCCTCATTTAACAAGACTTTTCTTCAAATATATACTTGAATTGGCATTAAAGACATTCCATTTCTTGATTCCAATAAACCTTTAAGCCTCCATTTTCATCTATATAATCGGATCATACATTCTAAATTATATATCCATCAAAGGCCAATTTCCTTCACAATAAACAAAAGTCTTTGCATATCTGCCTTCACAATGCCCATAAAATCAACTGGCATGTCTGCTGAGGCACTGAAGCCAAAGCCACCTATCGAAGGGGAGAGGCACAGGCAATTAGACCGCGAGATTAGAGATATATTCTCTACTCTTACCACCCGCCTTACTGATCTTCAGCAGCATATCTCCAACCCAGGAGGTAGTGGGCCGCGCTTGGGGGATGAAGATGAACACGGAGTTAGGATCATTACGATTGCTGGGACCAACACAGGGGCCACCATGAAGGGTGAATTGTTGGATAACCATCAGAAGCAGCATGACCAACATAAGGCGTTCCCTGGTGATGATCAGCCAGCTGAAGGTTCGGACACCTATGTAAACAGCAACTGCCAGGCTGTGAACAACTCGATCATGCTTGATGCTTCCTACACTAGCAATGATCCAGGTGTCCACATGGAAATAGAAGACTTAACTGACACCCCCAGCCGCAGGGTTCAGAAGCCTGAGAGGCGCGGAGTAAGAAAGGGAAAGGAGCCTGTTCAGGGCAACCAACAGTGGGAGTTTTCTGAATGATCCTGTGACGAGGAATTATGTGCAACCAAATTATTGGGTTGTTTGTAGTTCCTATAATTTCAGCCTTGAATACGTAAAGACAAATTGTGTGGTTAAGTCTTATAGAAAAATCTTCGTAAAGAATGTGAGGATGTATTATGTGATGAGTTCAGCAGTACTTGATCCTGTTAATTGTACCTGTTTTAGAGCTGTACCACTAAATATACAATAATGGGAATTCCTAGTTTTGTTTTTACAGTTTTAGGCATATTTAATTTCCACAGTGTGATCTTCTCTGTCTCTGAAAGGGAGGCTAATTACAAAGATCATGGACATGGCTGCCAATAAGTGGTAGTTTTTGGAATGAACATAGCATTTCCACTATGAGTTGTTGGTGCAAATTAGACATTTGTGCAAAGGAAACACTTATAAAAGACGCTAGTTGAACAGCAGCAAATCTTTCGAACAATCACGCTATAGTGAATACTCTCCAACTCGGTTATGGACACTTGACAATTCCTTTTGACCTGTAATATGAATTTTTTCATAACATATCTGAGTCCGAGACTTGGAGACAAGTACGAGTAAATAGGTTACAAGTGAAAATGTGATACTAACATTATTTTCGTTTTGGACATCATGCATAAATAATGTGTGGGCTTCCATTTGTAAATGATATATTTGACGTAGCTACTGATGCTCTTATGATAACCAGGAGGAGTTGAAGTCACTTGAGAAAGTTCAGCCTACTTCTAGGTGCTGCGAAGAGTATGTATGGCTCGTGGACCGGCTGATTAGGCTAATGTTGCAGTCTTAATTAGTCTCATAATTCATGTTATGGTCCTTTGTTTTCGAGCTGTTAATCTCTCTGTCTCTGATATTTTCTTCGATGTAATTCTGACAGGATTAATGACTTTGTAGCAACAAAACCAGATCCCTTCGTTGCAGAGTATGCTCATCTTAACAACGGTTTCTTGTGCTTTCATTGAATATTGACATGGAATTGAACTGATTTTCATGATGTCTGCAGATATCAAAAGTCTAACCAGTCAGGCTGTTCATATTCATGGAGGAGAATCAGGTACTGTTTATTTTATTTTTAAATCCGTGATTGTGTATATACAGTATGTTTGGAGTGTTCTATGCATGTTGGTAAGATCCAGTTCATCTTCTAGTATAACCCACACCTTGAGTCTTTGTTCCTTTTACCTGCAAAATGCCTATCTGAACTTTCTGAAATGAACTTTATATAGCTGTAAATTAGACTTGGTTTTCTTTATCTAAAGTTATCTTTCCTGAAACTTAATTTTTGAAGATAAAAAGAACAAAGCGTACGGTTCTCATAGCTGATTAGCCGAAAGATGGGAGAAATAAAAGCCTTCTACTTCTATGAGGGAATGTTGGGTAAAACATTTTCCAAAAGATTTGGGTGAAAAAAATAGTACTCCTTCCACTCTATTCTTTACCTTCTTTTTTCTTCCCTTCCTTCCATGTTCATTCTTTTATCTATTTTTTCCTGCAAGGAACCAAACAAAGGAAAACTAAATTACAATCGTGTTTTCCTTTGATTTTTCATGGAAAATTATTTTCCATTGATATGTTTTTCTGTTTAATCAATCAAATAGAACCTAAGTAATAATGATTGAATGTTTATCTAGCTACAGCGTTTTACTTTTAGTTTGAACTTCCATAATCTGAGCAGATAGTAGAAAAACCATCCAGGGAGTCACTAATGTCCATTCCTTTGCCGTACAAACCTGTGTCCAGCCACTTACAGCATATGTGCAAGTGTTACTGAAATTGTGTGAGAATCCTGATCTTTGTAGAGTATTAATATCTGAAATTATGACCAGGAAAAATCTGTGTTTTAAAACGTCTTGGATTTGCTGTTTCAGTGGATGCTGTCGATCAGATAAGGAACATCAACAGCAAGCTCGGAAAAAGCGCTGTTGCCTGAGAGAGAACTGCTGTCCTAAATGTTGTGGTTTTAAAGGTTCATGTTTTTCTCAGAAATGCTGCTTATTGAAGCTGTGCTCTAGTAATTGCTGTAAAGTAAAGCTTTGCTCCAATTGTGTACTAAATTGTTGCTGTTCTTGCTGCCAATAACAATGGACCTTTAATTTTATCATCTTAAGTTAGATTTTGTAGGGGTTTTGTTATATGTATCCATCGTACAATAAATCCTGCAAAGGAGCAGTTATACTGAAGAGGATAGTATAATGTCTGCCCTTATGTCTTTAACATGATAGAGAGGTTGTTTTGTTGAATATCTAAACACTTGTAATGAATCTTTGAAGTTTGCAAGATTGGAGCTTAAAAGGCCTAGTTATCAATTGGTGTCTTTGTACCATGTTACACCTCGGCCGAACCAAATATTCGTTTCTAAAGCAGTGGTGCTTGCCATGGCACAACATACCAACCTTGATATACCTAATATTTCCAACATAACAACCATGATTCAGTAACAGAGAATCATTAAGCTAGGGGTGTATGGGTATAACCCAAGTATGTTAGCGGATCTCTTAGATGAGTCCGCGAACACCACCGCGGCCGCGAACATTGTAAAGGTCGTCTACAGCTCTAACAAGTCAGCGTATCAACATGGTCCGACAACGTTGGCGATCGCCCAACAAGACAAAATAAGGGAATCTTTCCAGCTGTCAGGCGCGCTACGACCGTACACGTGTAAAAGGATTACGCACCCTGTCAGATGAATAGTACTTCTATAAATAGCCCAATGGTACTATTCTGCAGGTACATTCTCTCACACTCAGAGCTCTTATCTTTCTCTCTCTACTCTCTCTCTCTCTAAATCCTATTTGGACACGTGCTGACTTGAGCATCGGAGGGGGTTTCCTCGCATCCCCCCCGAGGGTAGTTCACGTTTGCTTCTTGTGCATCTATTCACTAGCGGACTCTAACTCCAAACTTGGCGGACTCTTCATAAGACCGTCAACCGTTCTGCAACCGGAACAATTTGGCGCTAGAAGGAGGGGCCTCCCATCTTTGTGAACGCTAACATGGAAAGAGCAAACGCTGAAGGATACGGTCCACAAGGGTTTGATGCAGGTCAAGGATCTACTCAACCCATTATTACCGGATCACTCGGTGCTCCTCCCTTCCCAAATAGAGGGACCGGGGACGGCAACGAACAACAAAATCCTGAGAACAATGTATCTCAGGTCAACACTGGTGACGGACCACTCAACCTGAATCAACTCAGTCAATTCTCTCCTGAGCAGCTGCAAACTGTAGCGTCTTTCATCCAAATGCTACACTGGTCGCAACGCCGATGGTACACCGATAAGGAGATTGCGGACCTTCAATTAGGAGGGATGCCAGATGGAAAGGCAAATTGAGGACCCAAAGTATGAAGAAGCCATCATAGAGACAGAGGAACTCAATGATTCTGAAGATGAGAATCAAAGTCGTTCTCACCGAGAACACAGCACCAATTGTGCAAGCAATTATTCTGCTGGCGGACACTTATTGATCAAGCCTAAGATGTCCCCCTTCATTCCAGAAATCTTGAACCACCCCATGCCGCGGATCAAGATGATGTCATGTATGTATGACGGCACCTCAGATCCAGATGACCATGTGGCTGCTTATGAGGGGCACATGTATTTATACACCCAGGTAGACGCTATTTGGTGCAAAGTCTTCCCATCCACTCTGAATGGGATTGCCCAGACATGGTTTAAGAGCATTAAGGCTGGTAATGTTTCTAGTTTTTCTCAACTTTCATCTATGTTCAGCACTCACTTTGTGAGCAATAGACGCCGTGAGCGCACAACTGGCGACTTGCTATCTATCAAGCAGCGAGAAAATGAGAGCCTGCGAGATTTCGTTGGCCGTTTTAATGCCGAGGCGGTTACCATCCCCAGACTTCAGCAAGATGTGGCCGTCTTGGCTTTGATGACTGGGCTGAGAGAGGGGTCCGCATTCAGGAGCTATCTTGGCCGTAAGACCTTCACATCCCTAGAGCCGGTCTTGAGGAAGGCAAACGATTTCATCAGGGGTGAAGAATTCGACAAGGCCGCGAGCAGCCAAAGCCGCGAGCCTAAAAAGAAGAAGGATGATACGCAGAAGAAAGAAAAGGGTCGCGAAAATGATCGCGGCCGGGATGAAAGGAAGCAAGAGTCAAACGTGGTCAAGAAAGGGAATGACCGCGAGAAAAATGACCACGAAAGGTTCGAGTACAAAGATAAGTTCGATGCATATACGCAGCTCACGACCTCAAGAGCTCAGATATCAGATGAACAAAGACAATGATAAATGGCAGCGTCCAAAGTAAATGTTTCACAAAAACCATGATAAGAACAAGTGGTGCGATATTCATGGGGATCATGGTCATACAATTGAGAACTGTCGACATTTGAAGGATAATCTAGAGGATCTGATAAGACGGGGTTACTTCACTCAGTACAAGGCTCAGTCAAAAGAAGGAGACGTGATAAAGCCAAATAATAAGAATGTGCAATCGCGGATCTCAGAAATTCATATTATAAGCGGCGGTCCGATTCATGGCGGTAGCGTGAACGGAGCAAAGGCCAGCTTAAAAGAATTCAGACACCAGGTCAATTTCAACGAAAGTATGCAATGGAGGAGGCCGCCTGTAATGCCCGCGATGTCTTTCACTGTAGAGGACACGAAGCACGTCGTCTATCCCCATGACGACCCTCTGGTAGTCACGTTGAAAGTGTCAAATTGTCTGATCCATAGAATTCTGGTAGATGGAGGGAGTTCCGCAAATATACTGTATTTCTCAACCTTCGAGAAACTGATGATTGGCCGGGAACATCTAAAGCCTGTTCGCTACCCGGTAATAGGTTTCACGGGGGCGTCAGTGGTTCCAGAAGGTTTGATAACCCTACCAGTCAGGGTAGGAGAAGATGAAAACGCTAGGGACGTGATGGTGGAGTTTTTGGTAGTTGATGTACCTGGAGCTTACAATGCAATTATCGGACGCCCTTTTATCCATGAAGTTCAAGGAGTTGTATCGACTTATCACCTTACCATGCTGTACGTTTCCAATCTCGGGACGACGGCAAAGTTGAGAGGAAATCAGGAGATGGCGAAATCATGCTATCTAACAGCATTAAAACAGTCGGCAAGGAGAATTCCGGTAGAAGATCTTAATCCGCCAACTCGGAAGCAAAGGCGAGCTCAGAGGAGAGCTCTGGCAAATGAGGAAAAATCCGAGAAAGGGGATGAGAAGATGATGGAAGTTTCAATGGAAGAGTTGAAATCTAGGCCTGACGATACGCCAAGGCCCAAACCGGATGGAGAAACAAAGCAGGAAATGCCGGGGAGGATCCCAAGGAGGACGATTCTTTGTCGGAATGCACATGGACCCAAAGGTCAGGGTCAACCTGGTGACTCTCCTAAGAGAAAACGCGGATGTCTTCGCGTTCTCGTCGAATGAGATGCCGGGAATAGATCCGGCCGTGATGGTACACCGTCTAAATGTTGACAGCACTGTCCGTCCTATCAAGCAAAAGAAACGAAATTTTTCGGCCAAAAAAAACAAGGCCATCAAAGAAGACGTTGATAAGCTGCTGGCCGCCGACTTCATTGAACCGTGTGATTACCCAGAATGGTTGGCCAACGTGGTCATGGTGAAAAAAGCTAACGGTCAGTGGATGATGTGCGTAGACTTCACGGACCTCAATAGAGCCTGCCCAAAGGACTGCTATCCGTTACCAAGAATAGACTAGTTAGTAGACTCTACCATATTAGCCTGCTCGAGGCCGATAGAAAAAAGGCAGCATTCATCACAAATGGTGGCGTATACAACTATAAGGCAATGCCGTTTGGGCTTCGTAATGCATGAGCAACCTACCAAAAGCTGGTCGATAAGGTATTCGCGAATCAGAGGGGGAGAAACATCGAGGCATATGTTGACGACTCTATCGTCAAAAGCAAAACTGATCGCGAACACCTAGGCGACCTGGAAGAAACTTTTAGAACATTGAGGAAGTATAAAATGAAGCTTAACCCGAAGAAATGTGTCTTGGGGTAAGAGCAGGGAAGTTTTTGGGCTTCTTAGTAAGCAAAAGAGGTATTGACGCGAATCCGGACAAAGTTCAAGCTATTATCGACCTACCTGAACCGAAGAACGTCAAAGATATTCAGAGGCTGACAGGAAGAATGGCGGCCCTCACTCAATTCATTTCAAAATCAGCGGACAAGGCTTTGCCCTTCTTTGCGTTACTAAGGGGAAATAAGAAATTCGAGTGGGGAGAGGAGCAAAGCAAAGCATTTCTGGCGGTAAAAGAGCATTTGAAAAGCTTACCCACCATTACCAGGCCCGAGACTGGGGACGTATTGCAATTGTATATCTCGGCCTCGCCGAAAACAGTCGCGGCTGTGTTGTTGGTGGAAAAAGAGAAAAGGCAGCAGCCAATATACTTTGTCAGCCACATCCTTAACGGGCCAGAAAGCCGTTATCAGCTGATTGAGAAAATGGCTTTGGCTGTGATAATCGCCGCCAGAAAGCTCAGACCTTACTTCGACTGTCATCCCATTCAAGTTCTAACCAACCAGTCGCTAGAAAAGGCATTGCAAAAGATGGATAGTTCCGGCCGCTTGCTGAAATGGGCCGTTGAACTATCAGAGTATGACATACAGTATAAGCCCAGGACCGCTATCAAAGCGCAGACCCTGGCAGATTTTATTGTGGAAGCCTTATATGAGGAAGAAGAAGTGGAACAAAAGGAAGTATGGCTACTGGAGGTTGACGGATCGTCCGCTGTTGACGGATCGTCCGCTGTTAGCGGATCCGGGGGCTGGTATAGTGATGATTAGCCCCGAGCGAAATTCATACCAGTACGCTATCAAGTTTGCTTTCCCGGCGTCAAACAATGAAGCAGAATATGAAGCAGCCATTGCGGGCTTGAGAATGTGTTTGGCGGCATGCGCAAAGGAAGTACTCATGAAGACAGACTCACAGTTGGTTAGCGGCCAGCTAAGAGGGGAATTTGAAGTCAGAGAGACCAACATGCTGAAGTACGTGGAAAAGGCCAAAGAGTTAATAGCTCAATTGAATCATTTTGAGATTCAAGCAATACCTAGGGCTGAGAACACGAAAGCGGACGCATTGTCCAAATGAGCAAGTTCCGACTCATTCAACATCGAGAAAACTGTAACAGTGGACATCTTGAAGGAAAAGAGCATCACGGAAAAAATTGTGACCGTCAACAGCATAAACCAGCAAGGGGAGTGGCTTAGTGAACTGGTGGCGTACAAGCTGACTGGGACGCTTCCCAGTAATCCTTCGTCCGCCAAGAAATTGAAGCGACAATCAAGTTGGTACGTCATATATCAAAATGAGCTGTACAAAAAATCATTCAGTTTACCTCTGCTTAAATGCGCAACTGCATGGGAATTCGCGAAAATCCTCGAAGAGATATACGAGGGTATTTGCGGCGACCATATTGACGGAAAAACTTTGGCACTTAAGGCATTCAGGGCTGGGTTCTACTGGCCGAGTATGCTGGCGGATGCCCAGGGCTACGTCAAGAAGTGTGATAAATGCCAGAGATATGCTCCCGTCATTAACAGGCCAGCCAACGATTTACAGCCTATCCTATGCCCGATTCCGTTTGCTCAATGGGGAATGGACATCTTGGGACCGTTCACCACAACAACTGGAGGGAGGAAGTTCCTAATAGTGGGCACTGATTACTTTACAAAGTGGATAGAGGCTGAGCCGACAGCAAAGATCAAGGCAAATCAGGTCAAGAAATTCATCTAGCAGAACATTATGACAAGATTTGGGATTCCCATGGTTTTCGTCTTCGACCATGGCGTCCATTTTGATTGCCGCCCTATACAAGCATTCTTAACGGAGTTTCGTGTGAAGTTTGCATACTCAGCCGTTTGCCACCCTCAGAGCAACGGGCAAGCAGAGGCCGCGAACAAACAAATCTTGAATGCCTTAAAGAAAAAGCTAGATGAATTCAAAGGAGGATGGGCCGATATGGTGCCTACGGTGCTATGGTCGAATAGAGCAACAGAGAAGGAAGCGACGGGAGAGAGCCCTTTCAAGTTGGCCTTCGGTGCAGGGGCGGTGTTACCGGTAGAGGTGGGGTTACCCTCTTATCGGATCAAACACCAAGACCTTCAGAAGAATGACCAAGCACTCAAGGAAAGCTTAGACTTCCTGCCAGAAACAAGGCTCATGGCGGAACTGAGAGCAGCCGCTTACAAAGATAGAATTAGCAAGGCTTATAAAAAGAAAGTACTGGAGAGGCCGTTAGATGTTGACGACCTAGTCTCCGCAGAACAGCAGCCACTGGCAAGGCGCATACTGAAGGGAAGCTAACCGCTAACTGGGAAGGTCCTTACATTATAGCCAAGAAAATCGCTCATGGTTCTTTCATCCTAAAAGGCCTGGACGACAAGGAGCTTAGAAACTGCTGGAATGCTAGCGTCCTAAAGACTATATTTGATTTATTGAATGTAATAGACCGAGAACCACTCTTTATTACGTAAATAATACAAGCCTCTGCTAGTAGTTCAATCATATTATTGTTTTCATGTATATCAACGGACCATATGACAAGTCGACAAATTAAAAACAAAAGCCATATGACAGGCTCAAAGTGCATTAACGGTCATATGACAGACCAAACACAAAACAAAAACTGTATGACAGGCTCAAAGTGCATTAACGGTCATATGACAGACCAAGCACAAAACAAAAGCCATATGACAGGCTCAAAGTGCGTTAACGGTCACATGACAGACCTAGCACAAAACAAAAGTCATATGATAGGCTCAACGTGCGTTAACGGTCATATAACAGACCTAGCGCAAAATAAAAGCCATATGACAGGCTCAAAGTGCGTTAACGGTCACATGACAGACCTAGCACAAAAACAAAAGCCATATGACAGGCTCAAAAGGCGATGAACGGTCACATAACAGACCAGATGATAACTAACGTTAACGGATGAAAATGCTAACGGTCATATAACATACTGAGCACATAGCAGCGACCACATTTGCGGTTACATAACAGATCGGTCGATATCCAAGGCATGCTAATAGACTAAAGATGCAAACGATCACACAAGGATTAAAGCATTTGCAAAATAAGAAAATCAAAGTGCAAAAATACTTTTCCATAAAATAAAAACTACTGGCTTGGCGGCCAACTACAGATGAAAAATGATGGCGGCCAATAAAAAAGGTTTTCAATAGGAATCGTACTCGCAAAATCAAAACATAAATTCATCGTTTACAGACGCCAACATGGGCCGAATAAAGTGTTGATCAAAATTTTTAAAAGATTACAAACTATATGCTATTAGAGGAACAGGAAGAGCTGAAAGAAGGCCGCCAAAAACTTCAAGAGGGAGGGGTTTCCTGATTTCCCTGATCTGGAACGTCTCGAGGATCCGCATCAGCAATAGCGTCCTCGTCGGCAAATTTAGGATCCCCCTCAATAGGTGTGAGATGCTGACCACCCGCATGGGCGTCCTCAATGACATTCCAGTCAAATCCTGGAACCGATTTGCACACGCATCTCATGGCGGCCGCCCATCCGCCATCATACCTCTTGTGGAAGGCCGCCACATATTCATCAGACTGCTTGAACTCAGTAACAGCCTTTAGCGGCCCCCCTGGCCTCAGCTTCGGCCGCAGCGTCCAACACAGCAATCTCCTTCTCGGAGTTGGCAGCCTCCAAAGCCTTGGTCAATGCATCAACATTGGCCTCGGTCTCTTCGCGGCCTTAAGGTTTGCAACTCATCCTCAAGGGGCTGCAGGGCCGCAGTCTTGGTTGCCAGTTTATCCTCGGCGTCCTTAAGCAAATCCTGACAAGTCTCCAGCGATTGCTTATAGCTGTCCGCCAATTTCTGGTACTCAACATACTGCTCAATTAGCTCAAGAGCAGCATTGTTGGCCTGCAGAGAGGAAAGGAGAACGTCAATACAAATGCAAAAATGAATGACAAAAATAACAAATGGAGGAAGAAACATACCACAAGTTGGTCATGAGCCAACCTAGCAGCAGGAGTCACCAAGGACCCTGCCGGCCTGTCAAGAGGCAGTTGCATGCCCTTCAAAATCCGGGAGGCAAGAACGCCACCGTTCTCCGGAATATCAGCATACAACGATTCGTCCTCTCTAACGTTCCAATCAGGCTGGTAGATCTTGCCTGAGACGACAGGCCGACCGGCAAAGGAGGCCGCCACCAAGTCACTCAGCGGCACTTCTTTCTTCTCAACCCACTCGCCGAACCGAGAGAAAATGCCGGGAGACAAGCTCGATAAAAAACTCTGAGATGTGATCATCTCCCGGATCTTCTGACGAACGGTGGTATAGGAACCAGACAACCAAGTGCCACCGCTCTGGCGGCCGGGATCCGTGGCCGCGATCTCAACATGCTCTCGGTCCTCCGGAGCATTCACTTCCAGATCCTCTACTTGGACGACCTCATTAGCAGGGGCAGAAGTGCCAGGACCCGCCAAAGCCGGCCGTTTGTTAGCAGAGGAGTCCACCGCAGTCTGTTCTCGCGACCGTCTCCTAGACCCGCCTCCCCTGGCCACAAGCCGGGAAGTAGAGGACCTCAAAGGGACAGCAGTAGGCTGCCCACCAGAGCTGGCAGCAGCGGTGTCGGCGCCCTGAACTGGGACGCGAGCGACGGTTACCCCGCCGTGACCACGACGGATATTTTGAGGGCCATTGCGGTTCCCTCCCCGGCGACCATTAGTGTTGCCGTGCATGGTCTCGTACTCGTGGGACGGAGCAGGTGGCAAATTGGTTAACGGTTGGAGGTTCTCATCCACACAAAGTGCGTTGAGATCAAGACAATCGAAACCTGCGAACACTGAGGAGCAGATAAAAAAAAAAGAAAGAAAATTTTCATCAGTTGGACCAGTTCGGTAACAACACTTACCATTTTCATGGGTGTGACATAGCAGCATAGCCGACAAAGGCTGGTTCCCAAGGATATACTTGGTATGAGGAAGCCAATACTTGGGTTCCTTAACCTTGGATGTCTTTCCGTCCTCGTAGGTGATAAGATAATCCTCAGTGTCAAAATATGCAAAGGCAGCCAACTCATCCCTAGTCAGCGGAACATGGGGCAAATGCTCCATATGAGGACGTGCCTCAGTGAAATGGCGACGTATGGGAAAATCCTCATGCACCTGTAACCAGAAAAAGGCATCTTGCCAACCCTTCAAACCGGTCATCTTAGGCTGAACGGTTATCTTCTTGTCGGCCGTTGTCAACGACCACCAACCCGCTTGCCTAGAAGACCCATTCTTCTTCAACCACTGAAGATGGCGGAATAGGTTTAATGTCTGAGGAAAATCCAAAAAACGAACAACCCAAATGTACGCGATCAAATTCCGAACCGCCAAGGGTGTTAGTTGAGCCAAACAGACATTGAAGACGTTCAAAATCTTCACTAAAAAAGAATCTAGAGGAAGGCGAAGGCCGAACTCAAAATGATGAGTGTAAACGGCCACGTGACCGGGAGGACACTCCGTCACGATAGCTCCCTCTGGCGGAATTACTAGCCGATAACCATCGGGGAAATCATACAAATCCCGACCAACCTTGGGATAACCAAGAGCAATAGCATCCTGACGCCAGAGATCATCAATTTCCACAGTAAGTGGGCCAATGCTGAAGTCTTCAGGCAGCCAAAGAGCATCGGATCCTGGACCGACAACAGTTTCCTCTTCAATCATGTCGTCCTCCATATCATTGGAGTCTTCGACCCTCCTCCCAGCAGCATTGGAGCTCTCTCCGATAACGTGTTCCGACAAGGGCCCGCTGGTGCCAATATTCGTGGCTGTAGTGTCAGTCACGTCTTCAATGGCACGAGCAGTAGGAACGGACCGACGTTGGTAAACGGACTCCTGGTTGGCCATGACGATCGCAATAGAGTCACTGTCGTCACCTAAATCAATGATAGGCGGATCAGCGGCCACAGTTTCGTGTAAACGGTCATAAAAGTCAGCGGTTACTTCAACCCCTGCGTCCGCCATGCTATCCAACCAAGCATGACCGTCTAGCAAGGATTTGATTTCTAAGTTCCCTAAGCGTCTGCCTATCACCGCTTTCCCTAGCGACCAGATATCTCCTAGTCAAATTATATTCCTCAGGAGTAGCAGGGTCGTTAAGAAACTTGGATCTCATTTCTTTCTCTCTCTCAGCAGTTAAGGGTATGTCTGACAACAACCTAGTCCCCCCCACAGGGCTTGAACTGGAAACAGTTTCACTATCGGTCAAGGGAGAAACGGATTCATTATCGGCCAGGGGAGAAGAAGGCTCGCTAGCTGCCAAAGGGGAAGAAGGATCACTTTCGATCATAAACGCCTCACTAAGGGCATTCTGGCTATCAAACTGGTCCGACATGATGAATACGCAAAGAAACTTAAGGAAACACGGAGAAAAATTGAAGAAATACCTGGAAACGAAGGGTCGCCGGAAAAAAGTAAGAGTAAGGAATGAGAACCACTGGAAAAGGTGAATAAAGTCCCCGAACAACGAAATTGCACTGAAAAACATGAGCCTGAACCAAAGAACCACCAGAAAGGTAGAAAAAGCGCCGGCGAAAGACAAATCTTCAAACCCAGAAAAAACCCAGAAAACGTTCGTCAAGAAAAGACGAAATTTTCAGTGCACTAGAACCGGAAGATGAAAACTAGAAGATTGAGTAACTTTTTAAAGTAATTTAAGCACATAAAAGTGGTTTTTGAACAATACAAGCTTCGGCTATGGAGGTTTTATCAGAGAAGAAATGGAGAAGGAAAGAGCAAGTTTTGAGCGTATGATAAAAACTCAGAAAAAAGACAACTGCTCTGATATATATGCACGGATGAACGGCTGAGATTGAAAGACCTGTCAACTCCCTTTCCAGATTCCTGTCAAGTGTAGAAGCAGGGTAAAACCCTAATAAAGTAATGGGCGGGATTTTCGGAAAAGTAATCATTAACTTTTCGAAATTCTTCAACTCCCTGCAACGACACGTGGCATCCAACAAATTAACTTCTCCGAAAAATTGAACACGGCAACAATGACTCGTGTCCACCGACAACATCCTTAGCAGTCAAGACCCCAAATGATGCTGGGGGGAGGGGTAGTTGTATGGGTATAACCCAAGTATGTTAGCGGATCTCTTAGATGAGTCCGCGAACACCACCGCGGCCGCGAACATTGTAAAGGTCGTCTACAACTCTAACAAGTCAGCGTATCAACATGGTCCGACAACGTTGGCGGTCGCCAACAAGACAAAATAAGGGAATCTTCTCAGCTGTCAGGCGTGCTACGACCGTACACGTGTAAAAGGATTACGCATCCTGTCAGATGAATAGTACTTCTATAAATAGCCCAATGGTACTATTCTGCAGGTACATTCTCTCATACTCAGATCTCTTATCTTTCTCTCTCTACTCTCTCTATCTCTCTAAATCCTATTTGGACACGTGTTGACTTGAGCGTCGGAGGGGGTTTCCTCGCATCCGCCCCGAGGGTAGTTCACGTTTGCTTCTTGTGCAGCTATTCACTGGCGGACGCTAACTCCAATCTTTGGCGGACTCTTCATAAGACCGTCAACCGTTTGGCAACCGGAACAAGGGGTATCAACAATAATTAAAGTATTTAGATCAACATGTTGCTTATATATTGATTATGATTAACGATGAGACACCATCGCGATTTATTTTCAGCATTTATTATAAATACTGATCATA
Source organism: Beta corolliflora (assembly GCA_947648045.1). Classification (NCBI taxonomy): domain Eukaryota; kingdom Viridiplantae; phylum Streptophyta; class Magnoliopsida; order Caryophyllales; family Amaranthaceae; genus Beta; species Beta corolliflora. The sequence continues at coordinate 772,108 of CANSZD010001022.1, read as the reverse complement.
CATCATTATTCAAGTATGGTGCTCTGTTGATCAGTTGAAGAAGGGAGTAAAAATGCTCAGGTGCAGGTATAAAAAAAATACGGGGCTTTTCCGCTACGCTGGCAGCTGCTCGGAAAGCAGCATGGTATTCCGTTAAGCCGGCAAGACTCACCCCGTGGCATGCAATCTTCTTGCGCTGGAACAATGGTATCACCCTTGGTGGGCTGTGCCTGATGAGCCTGAGCCCTGAGGCAGGCAACAAGAATTAATCACAACAAAAGCAGAAATAATGAACATCACTGAAATAGCCTTCTTCCTCATGATTACTTCCATTTCTCCTAGTATTATCTTTCTCTAGTACGTAATTTTCTTTGATTTAGAGTGTGTTGCAATTATGCAAATGTCCTACCAACAAGTCTTATAGCGTTCCTTTTTTATAGATGTTTGTCAAGTGTTCTCGCCATTCTTAATTATTTCCATTTTTTTTTTTGGCAGTTTTTAGGACATATATATATGTATATTTGATCATTAAAAACTTAATCACTTATCAATATATATTGATGTTTGAAAACCACGCATCACAAATAATCCAATAAATTCTCACATGATAGTGTTTTTTTTCTTATATGTTAATATGAATTTGTGTTTAAAGTTATATGAAATTTAAAGTAAAAAAAGTAAATGCGACGAACATAAAGGATGAGGAGATCTAACATTTTTTCTAATATATTTAGGGTCTCTCAAACGATCCAGACACATTATTGTTAACCTTTACTTGCTTATGTAATATTGTGAGCACTGTACGAGATATCCTTTCCATCTTTATTCGTCTCACATTAACTGATATACTTTTCATCATGTAAGGTCCATCTAGCTTTATATTGTTTTTCTATTAAAAAAAAACTTTATATTGTTTTCCTCTTTTTAAAAGGGTCAATTATGAACGTATTTACAACCCCACACTCACACATAAGAAGTTAAGTCACAACTCAATATCTACAATTAGAAAATACTACAGATACTATCAACTAATCCTTCCATCCCATAATAGTGTTTTTTTTCGTTTGGAGGACTTTAAAATATTTGATCAAATATTCTTATTAATATATTCAAAATACATACTCATCCGGGTCTTATTAGATCCACCTCAATATATCCTTTCATAAAATTAACTTTTTATACTTCCTCTATTTTTTAGTTGTTCCGTTTCTCATTTACACATTTGCCAACGCACAACTTAGACCTTTTTTAGAGGAATAGGTAAGGGGTGATGTCAATGATAATAAAACTTTTGACACTTACAATCATCCCATGGAGTCGCTAGAAAGCAATACAAGTATTAAAAACCCTAATATAAGCATCGCTTCTGATCAGCTTCGATCTCATGTATGATGTATTTGCATCTTTCTCATCAAAGCTCCGTTGGTGTAACATCTTTAGGATGATAATACATGAATGGTTCTCCAGATCAACATCCCTAGACCAACGCTCCACTAGTTCCACAAACCTGCAAGACAAAGCTTCTAAATTTGTATCCGTAGATTTAAACACAACAAGCACAAATGATAAACATGAGAGAGCAAGACCCAACAAGGAGAAGTAAGCTAATCTCAAGGAGAAGAAAAACCATACAAAAGATGGAGAATTATTGAAAACAGGGAACAAAAAGGAAAAAAACAAAGTGAAAAACAAGAACACAGTACTCAATAATAGAAAACAAACTAAAGGCTTAAAATAAGAGAGAAATACCATGAACAAAAGCATTCATGGCAGCCCCTTACCGTAGAAAAAATTGGGGTTTCCGTTGGAGAGGGGGAGAGAGAAGAAAGGAGCAATGTGAAATTACGTATACAACGTAGACCTTTAATATTTCTAATTGTATATGAGTAATAATAATGAAAGCTGATATTGGAAAGTATATATTGGGACGAATCTAATAACATCCCACTTGACTAAGTTTTTCCTTACGAAAAAATAACCAAAGACGGTCAAACTACATTAGATGAATAGTGTCAAAAGTCATTATGGAACAACTAGAAAAAGGGAGGAATTTTTTTTATCAATATGGAATTAAGATATCGAAGATCCAATGTACATTTTGGAGACAGTGTAAAAAAGAAGCAAGTATTATTATACTATGAGACGAGGAGAGTATTAATATTATGATATGAGGCCAAATAAAATTCTTACACTTTATGCCAATCAATTATTAACTAATATTAGATGAAGAGAATATAAATAAAAAGGACAAATTGTATATTTTATGTGTTGATAAGTGTGCTACATCTATTTTAGTATAGAGGGATTATAATTTTAGAAAAATTATAATATGAAGCAGTTGGTCTTGTAAGAGACTGCCTACTTTTAGTTTAATATTAGGCACGCCTCTAGCCCAATATTAAGAAGAACATGAATCACCTTTCTGAATACAGTGACTAGTTTAATCTATTCGGTGGCCAGTTTTATATATTTAGTGATCAATTTAATTCATTTAGTGACTACTCCCCCCGTTTTTTAAAATTCTACTCAGTTACTGTAGACACAATATTTTAGACAATAGGATAGAGAATATATTTTTTGCGTTCACTTACATTATATGAGGAGATAGAACATTGAGTCCACTTTTTGGATACATTGCATTAAATAAATGTCAATAGCAAATTAAAGTGGATCATAGGCCAATTAACTTATAGTATTTCTTTTGCCAATTTAGGAACAAAGTAAAGTGAGTAAAACTTCACATAACGAATTGAAACGAAAAGTAAGTAAAACTTTACAGAACGGAGGGAGTAGTTTAATCCATGTAGTGGCTTGTTTAATTCATTCCATAAGACTGGCTAGTTATTTTTTAAAATTGTGTGCTATAATTTGATTTTCAAAGGGAAACAAAGGGGAGAGAAGAGAAGGGACGACTAAATTAATGTGAGATGTCCAAAGATAATGTTGGGTTAGACTTTAGAGTGAGATAAAATGAACTTGTTAAGAGGATATAAACTTAGGTTTATATCAAGTAAGTGCTTCTCATATATAACTTTTTTTTTATTAAGTATTAATTTATTTATTTTATTTATGAAGGGGATGATGGATTTAAAAATCTAGTACTAACTAAACTATTAACATTGCACCTTTTTTTATGAGTTGCCTTTTTGTTTTCGTATATGGTCACATGGACGGTCCGTTTGACCGTCTCTACTCTCTGGCTATGTTTAGTTCACCTTAAATTTACTGATCTGAACTTATCTGATCTGATCTGATCTAATTTGAACTTATTTTTTCTGATCTGATCTGATCTGATCTGAACTTATCTTTTATAAAACATATTATTACTAATACTATTATTAGTTTGTATTTCATTACTAGTATTACTATTACTATCATTTTATTACTATGCACAACTTTCAATAATAATAATAATAAATAATAATAATAATAATAATAATAATAATATAATATAATAATATAATAATGTAATAATATAATAATAATAATAATAATTTAATAATAATAATAATAATAATAATAATATTAGTATTTTTATTATAATATTATTATTATTATAATATATTATAATAATAACAATAATAATAACAACAACAACAACAACAACAATAATAATAATAATAATAACAATAATAATAATAATAATAATAATAATAATAATAATAATAATAATAATAATAATAATAATAATAATAATAATAATAATAGCATAATTAGTTTTTTTTTAAAAGAACACATTAGTATATGAACATACAATTAAAAATAAAAGACCAAGATGACTCTTGGGTCCAATGGTAAGGCTTCCTATCTTCCACATGGGAGACCAATATTCAAATCTTGGTGTGATCATATTTTTCAATATTGTTGTAGGTGGGGAGGAGGGGGGTTGGGGCTTGTTGGGTCTCTAGGTGAGTGACCCTGTGAAAGGCAGCCCATAGGAAATTCATCTTACCATGGTGTTCCCGAAATGGGCCCAAAAAAATTAAAAATAAAAGAACACACATTTTAGGTAAAAAAAAATATTGTTCATGGTAAAGAGAACATATTGTTCATGTTCAAGGTCTGTTAATAATAAGAATTTAAGTAGTAATGAAAAGAATATATAATGATATTAAAAAAAGAACATGTACTGAAAGAGCATACAAAATCTATTTAAAGAACACATTCTAAAAAAAAAAAAAGATAGATGTTATTTTTATATTGATGACATGTTTGGATTTGACTAAAAGATGTTTTTTGTTATATCAATCAATTGTTCTTTTTTAATATAAATAAACCTAGAAATATATATAATCATATCATCTTGAACAAAATGGTTAAATATTCTTCTTATATCGTTGTCATATTCTATATAAACTTTGTTTTTAAAGATAAGTTGAATCCTTTGTAGCAAAAATTTTGAACGTGATGACAACACCATTAGGTTATCCTATGCTATTCATGTTTTATATAAACTAGTAACATATAATTTATATTATTCTACCAAAATTGATTTTAAAAAATAAACATCATATACTATTGTCATGTTCGTTACATGTACAACATCAAAAAGAACATCACATATCAAAATTATTAATTAGAACAATTATAAAAAAGAACACGTACAAATGCCAAAAGAACATTCTTTTTCTTGAACACAAATAGCTTCAAATAGTGACATCAGTGACATTTATAATAATAGCAACGACATTAATAATAATTACCAATATTAATAATTAATAAGTACAACAACGACAATAATAATAATCTTTTTGAACAAATGTACTAGTAAATAGTAATATTAATAGTAATGGTAATCGTATAAAGTGATAATAATAATAATAATAATAATAATAATAATAATAATAATAATAATAATAATAATAATAATAAATAACAACAACAACACAATAACAATAATAGCATTAGTAATACTAATAATCGTAATAATCATGATAATAATAACAATAATAATAAGTTTTTAAATATAAGCATAATCTGAACTTATCTGATTTGAACTTATTTTTTCTGATCTGATCTGATATGAAATAAGCAAAAATAAGGTGAACAGAACATAGCCTCTACCCTAGTGCGGATTGGCTAGCACGTCTAGTAGAATCGCGAATTCGCGATCTGTCTTAAAAATTTTGAGACTCTTGTGATAATTATCAATTTGAGCCTTAAATATAAAAATATTGTGTATAGATTTTAAAATTATAAATAGTTTATTTTACAAAATATATCATTGTTAAACTATTTTCGACAAAATAAAGCTCGGATTCGAACGATAGTAATTTGAGACTTTTAGGCCCTCTAAAAAGTGGGGCCCTATGATGTTGGTTGCTTTACACGCCCTATTAGACTGTCCTGAGTAGAATGGTCCAACCTTCATAGACCAACAACTGTAGTATTTGTTAAGTTTGTGAAAAGTTAGTTGGAATTAAGGCGAAAGGGAATTAAATAATGTAAAAATTAAGCTGTAGCAATTTAAAATGTGAAGGAAATACTATCAATATTCATTACAACAGAGATGATACTAGGGCTGAGCAGAAATTATGGGTACCCGGACCCTATTCAACAGGGTCCGGGTCCGTGTCCAAAAAAGGAGATCCGGTTGCAAGTCTGGGTAGTATTTTTTCAGACCCGATACCTGGTGGGTACCCGGTATAACCGGTTCTAGGTATGGGTACCCGATGGAACCGAGTCTGGGACCAGGTACTCGGCACATGGAATTGGCTTTTGGCATATATGAGGTGGTCAGATGGCTCAAATATAATTAAGTAAAAAGTTAGTAGGCCTTTAGGCCCATTTTTTTTTTTTTTGAATTTTATAGCTAAATCGGCCCATTTTGTATGTTGTTACACTGACAATCGGGTACCTAGTTTCGACACTGTACCTAGCGGTTCCAAGTCCCGGGTCCAAAAAATTTAGTACCCGGTTGGACCAGTTTTAATTCCAATTTCAGCATTTTGGGACCTGCCAATTCCGAGTCGGGGTCTAAGAAATTCCACTGGGTATCCGGTTGTACTCACCGCTAGATGATACCTTGTCCTAAACAACAACTTCAACACTTATCTAGATTATATGTCTCATTATACATCCCACATCTGCTTTAGTAGGTATAAAATTTTAGGAGGAATTGGGTTGGCTCAAGAGGGGAGTTTTTTTTTCTTCCCTAGTAAAGTCTAGGGTTTTATTCCTACTCCAAACATTTGTTTGGTATTTAAGAGGGGGAGGGGGTTGGGGGGTGTATGGCTTGTAATGGGTCTCTGAGTGGGGACCTTGTGCAAGGGCAGCCTAAAGGATTTCTTCTTACCTATTAAAAAAAGTACAAAATTTTAGGAGTAATATTATTATTTGGTGGCCCATTTTGAAGATATTAAATTAAAGTGAGAAAATCATATAGTTCCTTTGTTTTCTATAGTTGAAACAATTTGAAAGTCGCTGAAAATCGAATTAATCAATAATTACAAAATTGCAATACAGTAAACAAACCGTTTAACTTAATACTTTCTTTGTTTTTAATTACTCGCAAGTCGCAACATTTCTCTTTGCACAAAGATTAAGAGGAGGAGATAGACAAAAAAAGAATCACATATTTTAGGAGAGAGAAAGATACAATACATTGTCAAAAATAAAAACATTGCAAGTACTCCCTCTGTTTTTTTTATCTTTCTCAATTGGAATCTTGACACTATTCATAATTAGAGAGAATCTTCTCAATTTTTTTCAATTTGTAAGAAAAATATATAGTCATGTGAAGTCTTGTTTGACTGTCTCAATTAGTACTTTATTAATATTCAATAATCATAATTTTTACTAATATATAATGAAAGATATTTAAGTTTAAATATGTGCTTTGGGAGATGCGCATAGAAAAGTGAGAACGATAAAAAACAGAAAGAGTAATAGATAATTGCTAAAAATAGAATACGTTACAAGTAAAAAACGGAGGAAGTATGACTTAAGATTAGACCTGGCAATCGGACCAATCGGATCGGATTCGGACTAGAGCAATTCAAATCGGACCGTTTTCGGATCAAGTTACATTCGGACCGGGACCGGACCGGACCGGATCGTTTCGGATTGGGTCATCGTTCGGACTATTATTTCGGATCGAGTTTCGGATCGGATCGGATTTCGGATTATGGTTTCAGATCTTCGGATCGGATCGGATTTCGGATTGGACAAGAAAGATTTTGAGCTTTTTTAGTAGGGTAAGGGTTGTCCTATGTAAATAAATTTTATTCTATAGTAATCTTTTGAGTTATTAATTATTCTATTAGTAGCCCTTTTATTGGATATTAATTGTTTAGTAGTTAGTACTCCCTACATTTTTTAAAATTATTCCGTCTAACTATTTGAGTATTCGTTACATATACTTACATGAAATTCTTCCAAAGTTTAGCACCAGTGGCCAATGATAATTTTTTTTATAAAAAAAACGGGTAAGTTTCAAGTAATTCGGATCAAAGCCTAATCGAAACCAATAATTTCGGATCGGTTTACCTTCGGGTCGGATCGGTTTCGGATCGGGTAAGACCATATCGAATCATTCGGATTTCGGATGAGTTTCGGATTAAGATTATTTCGGACCGGATTCGGATCGGACCGGATCGTTTCGGATTCGGATCAAGGTTCGGACCCAGATCGAACCACAGATCGAATATTTTGGACCGGATTTTCGGATCAGGACCAACTTTGCCAGGTCTACTTAAGATGTCCCATAATGGGATAAGCCCACTTTAATTTGAATCGTCTCCTGTCATGTTCTTTTCAACTTTGGTGGCGCGTTTCAGTGATAAAGTAGTAAATAATTTGCAATATCCATTAGACCATTACTACATCCTCAACTCCCAAGGGATCCGCCTCTTGGTTTAGTAAGGAGTGAACAAAGTTAAAGAATAACTAATACTCCCTCCGTCCCATAATATAAGTCTTCTTTCCTTTTTGGGAGTCAAACTTTAAAATATTTGACCAAATATTCTTATTAATATATACAAGAAAATATACCTATGTGGGATCTTGTTAGAATCACCTTAATATGTACTTTCATAATATCAACTTTTTATATTTTTTACTAATACGAAATTGAAGATATAGAAGGTCAAATGTACGTCTTTGAGATCACAAAGAAAAAACGGGACTTATTTTTTGGAACTAGGGAAGAATGATAAACTACTTGTGAAAGGGACAAAGAGTACTAGTCTTAGCTTCAATGTGTTTTTGAAGGGATCCTCCTCTTGGTTTAGAATGTACTCCAATATGTGTCCTGGGAACATAGATTGAATCTTAGGGGTCGTTTAGTTCAAGGTATAGAATGGAAAGGGAATGAAAACAAATAGAGGAGAGGAATGGTAATAAAAGTAGTTACCTTTATTAGGTATTTGGTTCAAGCTATGGAATGGTAACCATTACCATCAAATAATGCATTCTGTTACTTGAGGGGGAGGGAAAGGTAACAAATTGAAGGAGTCCATTACCACCAAGTAATGGTAATGGATTGATGAGGGGTTGAACCAAACAAAAAGAAAGAGAATCGGTAATTGATTTCGTTTCTTGGAGTCTAAAAATCATGAACCAAACCTGCTCTTAGAATATTTTTGGTTCCAAGTGTTGAAAAGTCAAGAAAATAGAGTCGTCATAGAAAAGAAATGGTAATGGAAAATGTTACTTTTTGTAGCTTGTTTGGTTCATCAAGTTGAATGGAATCACTTGTCTTGAACATTTACATTAACTTAAAGAGCGAGATGATCATATACTGTATATGGTTTCCATTTGCAGAGGAGAGAAAAAGCGTAAAATGTTGTGAGAAATGAAAAGCAATTTGGAGTAGAATCAGTTCCTCATCTGTTTCCTTCCAGGCCTTTAAACATGAGCAACCAAACATGTTACTAGAGTTCAAGATATTTTCACTTTTAAGATTAAGATTTAAGAGCATAAGAGTTCAACACATGTTCACTTTTTAAGTAATATCTTTAGTTGTTGTCTCACCTCAGTAAAGCATTTGATTCAATCACATTGGTGTGTCTTTATTTTCTTCTTAGATTCAATCACATTGGCGTGTCTTTATTTTCTTCTTAGAGCCATATATTAGTGGTGAATTATTGAAAAGGACTTGTACGTATGAACGAAGCTAAGAAGGACCAAGGGTGGTCTTAGCCCCAACAATACGTTAATGTGGAATGAGAAGTTTACATGCATAAAGCCTATTACAAGTTATTCGGTCCCCTATCAGTTACTTGGTCCCCTTTATGTCAGCGTCTTGACTTCGCCCCTACTTGTACGAGTCGTTTTTGTCAGCCATGTACTCAAGGCACCGTTGTCAGTTTATTAGCTAGTCAAGATCGTAAATGGCGGGCCGAAATTTCATTTGGGGATACAAATGTACAACAAACACAAAAACAGGGGGAAATTCACAAAAATTGTCTAAGATCAAGAATTAACGATGGGGATGAAGTGGAGTCATTAGTTTCATTCGGGACATTTTCATTAGGAGGAATTTCATTCTTTTGAACCCATTATTCTTTCTCCATGATTAGCCTTAACGTATTGTTTAATTCATTCTTTAAAAGCAATACAATAATCACCCAATAAAGTCCCAGCTCAATGAAATATTGGTCAAACTCAAAAGTCCCAGAAACAATGAAATAAAACTTGCACATACTTTAAAAAGCTATAAAGAAAACAAAATTAAATTCAGAAACACTTATACTCTCTAATGTAAGAATCCTCCTTCTCACAAATGTCAACAATTTTAGCTTTAGGCTTACATTTTGCAACCACTAGCTGCAAAGCCCCTATCAAAAAAAAAATTAACATTTTCAATTCAAAACCGTCATCAAATTCAACAAAATACGTAAAAAAAACAAGAATCAGACGAAGAAATTACTGTTGACAATGTCAGTAGCACTCTTGTATTTAGGATAAGTAAGATCCAACTCTTGCTCCTCTCTCTCATCGTCCGACATGATTCCTCAACAATCCACTCAAAAATGTCAAATTAAACTCTTTTTTTCACTCGAAATCACTGAAACAACAAAAAAACAGAAGAAAAAAATCAGCAATTAATTTTAGATATATCAATCGGAAATAAAACAAATAAGAAGAGAAAGAGTGATTTTTACAAAAGGGGGGAAAATCAAATGAAGAATTAAAATTAGGGCAAAGACAAGGTGAGGAAATTAGGGTTTAAAGAGAGCGAACCAGTCAGAAAATTGGAAGTGAAAGGATGCCGCGGGCGAAGAAGTGGGTTGAGTTTTAGGGTTTTCACTGGTTCGGTCGTTCAGTTGTGAGAGAGAGGAGAGAGGAGAGAGAAAGGAGCGTGAAATCCCGAGAGAGAGGAATGAATCGTATTCGCGTGCGTTTACCCTGGGCGAAATTCCAGCCTGTTTTTTTTTTTTTTCCTAAAAGCTGATTTTTTTTTGAATTTGGGGATACAACAGACTCTCATGTACCTCCCTAGGTCCGCCACCTGGTCAAGATAGAAAATATGCGCAAGGGTGGTACAATTCAAAACTATGCAAGGGTTGTAAGTGACAGAGAGGTGGAGTGACTCCAACACTTCATACATGCTACAACAAGTCTGCTTTCGGGTATGAAATGTGGACGTCAAGGGTTGACTGGTCGTTGAAGGGATGGCAAGGCTTGGCGGTGTCAATTATGATGGTGAAGGCTTGGCGGTGTACCTGCACAATGAACAAGGATGACTGACCTTGGGGGTTGCCGAGGAAACCCACTCTAAAGTAAGACAAGGTTCGATAAGGTAATGTGCAAATAAGGTTAGTAGGGTCAGAATGAATGTACCTTGGGAACAAGCGGAGTGGGTTATTTATTGTAAGTGAGCACTAGGTCGGTTCCTTTATAAGGAATCTTGTGTGTACACGTGTGCGTGCTAATCAACCCCGTCACATATGCGTCATTACCTAGACGGGTTGCAGCCGGCAAGTTTTTTTTTTTTTTTGCTAAGTAATTAAGAGATATACTGCCAACACAAAACAGATACAACCTACACTTATCTAGGGAGGAACAAACCAACTAGGTTGGACCCCTCCTCTCTAGACAAGAAAGAAAAACAGCTACACAATCGCAGCCAAACCATACCTATACAATTCTTTACAGAGCATAAAATCAGTATCTATCATTCCTAGACATCTTTTTAGGTAAAACAAGAAATAATCTTCTTCTAACAATATCCTTAACCCAATTCACCATATACTTGACAGTGGGCACTTTCATATTCCACTTGCTGTCATTCCTAGCAAGCCAAATCCCATATACCACACCTACAATTGCTGCATTATAAGCTTCACGTTGAAATTTTGACTTCCCACAGTTGGTAATCCTCCTTACAAGCCTGGGAAAATCATCAGTAGGAGATACAAAGTCCATCCAGTGTTTGATCTGAGTAAGTATCTGGTTACTATAATGACATTTGAACAGGATATGATCCTGTGTTTCAGCCTCCAGTCCACACAGCATACCGTCAGTAGTGATACTATTATGATAAATAGCAACTATATCAGCAGTATGTAATCTTCCCTTCATGGCAAGCCAACTTATAAACTTGAACTTTGGCACACTTAACTGCTCCAGACATACCGTCCCCGTAAAACATGATCCCTTTGCTCAGTAATTCTCTGCAAAGACTTCCCCGAGCACGTATTTGGACATGTTTTGAAATTCATGTCTACTGTAAACCATCTTCAATTGATTCTTAATCTCACAGATGCGCTTCCAATACCAGCTGCTACTACTTGTGGGAGTATAATCCCCCCATTCTTCCTCTCTTATGTAAACTGCCGGCAAGTTCATGCTAGGGAGGTTGTCAGGCCGGCATGTATGACTATGTCGGCCATCATTCCCATGTTTGCTAGAACATGACTCATAGGAAAATATTGTACTGGCAAGTACATTGTCCACATGTAGATGTCGGTTGATAATAGAAAGGGGGTTACATACCCCCTTACAACTCCCCCCCAATGTGATGGCGGTGTTGCCGTTATCGCTTTGGCGAGAATATGTCAGAATGTTTTAAAAAAAGAGGCGCTGCAAATTCACGTGGGCTTTGGCCACGTGTCTCGATCTGTGAGTGGCAGTTCTGCTTAGGGTAATCTGGGCTGTTTATTTTTTGCTTTTAATGATACAGTTATTCATCATTTCTCTCTCCTCCATGTCTTTCCTTCTCTAAGTGACCATTCTTCTTCCCCGGTAATTTTCTCTCTTCTCTCCTAACATCTTTGCTTTATTCTCGAGTTTTTGGTCTTGTTTTCTTCCTCTTTTTGTTTTCCGGTTGAATTTCTCTTGTGCTGCGTGCCTTTTGGCGTTCTCTCTAAATGGGTTTTTTTTTGGTAGATTTTAGTTTTCCCAAGTGAGAGTTCGAGCGAATTTTGTGTTTCTCCCAAGGTTAGGTTCCCCCTTTTGTTAAGGTAAAGTTCTCAACTTTCTCTTGTTCTTCTTTCTTTCTAGGTTTAAGTTTTTGTCTTTCTTGCTTGGGATTTCGCTTTCAAGTGTGTGAGAATGTCTAGTGCATCCGGGGATAGTCAAAATGAGGATTACACCATGGCTCTTTTTGAGCCCGACCAAAAATCTCCGTAGGTTTCCTCCAAAGAGACCCCCATCCGTCTAGCAGACGGGGATGACAATCCTTCTACTTCGGAGGAATGTGGTAGCTGCCCAGCCTTAGGGAATCTTTCGGAGCCGCGCACTTTTTCTGTGACGCAAAAGGAAGTAAAGCAGGGTTTGTCGGATTTCCAAGCCGAGATTGCAAAGGAAAAGCAATCGACGGAGGCTAGACTTTCTCCCGAAATCCTAAAAAAGTTTCACCACGAAACTTTATGTGAGTTGATTCCAACTCCGCCAAATGCTTCTTTGGATGCGGTAGAAATCGAGCCTATTAACCGTCAATATTGGTTGGCGTCAGATGAGCACGCCATATACGAATATGGTACCAATCTCGGGAGGGCCGAAGTTACCCCGTCAACTGCGGATGATGTTGAGGTTTCCAATGAACCATCTGATTAGGATGATGCCTGGAGTAGGGGGAAGATAAGCCGCTATGAGAGATACCAATGAAGGAAGCTTGGCAGCCGATCCAAGGTCGCTACTAGGCCTGCTTCATGGAGGGCGGAGGCTCCTGAGTTTGTTGATTTGGGTTCATCTCATTCTGGCAAGACCCCTGTGGAGATGACTAAGGTTAGAGTTACCACTAAGGTTGGAGGTAGCTTTAGTAGGGTTTCAGTTGTTGTCGGTTTGGTCGCCAAGTCTGATGATGCTGAAGACGGGGATGGTGAGAGGCAAAGTGGGAGTGAGGATGACGACCTTGCGGATGATGTCGGCCTTGAGGACGAGTACTTGCCAGATGGCAAGTTTGAGGGTCCTTCTAAAATAACTCAGGCTGTTTGGCTAAGGGATGTTAACAGATATAACTATTGTGCTGCTGCCGCCAAGCCGTATAAGTTGCCGGAAGAGTATGAGCTGTTCTTCTCGGATCCTGATGATGTTATCATCCGTCCTCATGAGGGGTGTATAGGCGTGTATAGTTATCATTTTAAGTTCGGGTTTCGTTTTCATCATCATCTTGTAGATTTGCTTGTAGGCCTTAATGTTTGCTTAGCTCAGCCTACTCTTCTTGTTATTTGTCAAGTGATCTGTTACATATGGACTTGTCGGTGGTATAATTTCCCTTTGACCCTAAACGTGATGGGTCTAATCATGGCGCCAAGGTTGATGATGCTAATGCCGCCAAGAATAAGGGTTGGTATTCTCTGTTTACCACGACAAAGAAATTGACTGTGTTCCCTCGTATGACTTCGCTCAAGGGTTGGTGGTAGAGGTGGTTTTGGTCATGCGAGTTCTAGAATCCTATCCTTTGCAACGTTGGTTTACCAAGCCCAGGCACAAGTTGGAACATATTCCCACTACTCCGATGACTGCTAAGGAGCAAGATGTCTTTGCTCATTTTGATGATGTGCCTCATGCCAGCAAAAAGCGATGACCTCTACCCAAAGTTTGGTTGCCACATCCTAGGTATATATTGGGTAATATACCTCTATCCTCCGCCGGGATGTGTCGTACTTATCCATTCGGTAAGGATGGTAAGGACCAACAACATGCACTTTAGTGTTAAAGTTCTATAATATTTTATACTTACATTTGTCCTTTGTGTATTTTCGCTCACAAATCTTTAGATCGCAAGTGTTTAGGTGTGAATCAACGTTGGGCTCCGACAACTACTATGCCTAACATGCCTTCTCCCTCTAAAGAGTCGAAACTATAGTTGCCTTTGCCAAGAGTCAACATGCTAAGCAGTCTTCAGGGGCTAAGAAGGATGGTAAGCCCCGCTCCCGCCGGCAGCCACCCAAAAAGGATACCACCGGCAAGTCTTTCAAGACCTTGCCGACTGTAAGGAGGGTCTTACTAATAAAGGAGATAGTAGGGCCTAATCTTAGAGTAAACATTAAGACTCCGGCAAGACGTGTTCTCCAATGGACACTACTCCTACCGGCAAGCTTGTTGATCCGGGTTCTCCTCATGACAATAAGAGAAAACTATATGTCTCCCATTCGATTTGAAGTCGGTAGGTGGTTTTACCCGCAAGCATCCCGCCTTGCTTGTTGAAGTGATAAATGAAATTATGTCTAGGATTCCCCGTCGACATTGCTTTTTAAGGGGGATAACTTTATAGAACCTGAGCAATTATTAATTCCTACTAGCCATCCTCTCTTTAAGCATGAAGATGTTTCTGCCCACCCAGTCAGCGCTTGGCGGCCGTTCATGGACGTCGATACTAATGAATCCCTTCAGTTTGATTATCCTGAACTTGGTGGGAATCTTGGATGTCGGATTCTAAAGAGTTTACAGCTTCCACTGGATAGGCCTGGGGAAGGTTATACATGCTCCGGCTACTGCTGCTGCCAATAAATTTATGGAGGTAGCTTCCTTTAATTTCAGTTGTTACTTAGCTCTTTATTACTGTTTTCTGACTATTTTTTCCTCTTGTAGGCTGCCAATTTCTTAGTGAACCTTACCGGTCCTATCAGTTGATGTGTGAGCAGAAAGAAGCTTATGCCGGCATCTGCTCTGGCCTTAAGCGTCAATTAAAGACTCAACAAAAGCTGAAGGACGAGTACAAGGAGAAAGCTAATGCTGCCGCCAAGAAGAAAATTGTCACATCGATGTCCAAACTTAATAAGGAACAGGTGAAAGTTGTTGAACTGACCGCCAAACTTACCACAGAAGATCTTACTGAAGCTAAACAATTGGCTGTTGAGGAGTATTATGACTCTGACGATTTTGTCTATTATCTTATTCAGCGTCATGCTGGAGGATGGGCTGCCGCCTTGCTTTGTGTCTTGCGAGAGCATCTAGATTTTGACTGGGATCCAATTGAAACGGCTTATGGTGCCGTTAAGCACAATAATCCTTTACCCGAAGAGAAAGAGCTGGTAGCTGAGCTCCACGTTCGTAAGCCGATCCCCGCTATGATATGGAAGTTGATAAAGAGGAGGATTCCAACTCCAAGATTGATCAGATGATCTTTGATGACATTGCTAATGACGACAAGTAGGAGTTTTGGCGGCTTTTCACCTGTTTCATCAGTTTCTTCTAATGATTTATGATCAAACTATTTTATGTTGGGATGTTTAAAAACCTTTGTTGTTTTGTATGAACAAATATTTACTTCCTCCGTTCCAGAATAGTCTGAACACTTTCCTTTTATGTTTGTCCCAAATTAGTTTGAACACTTCCATTTTTGGCATGGTCCCACTATTAATATATTATTTCTTTTACACATCTTTGGCCCCACTCTACCTTTTATCAATAAAAGGTACCCAACTTTCTCTCTCCTCTAATAAAAAATACCCCACCAACTCCTATCACATCTACTTTTTAAATATAACCACACTACAACTTATCACCTTAAACTACGTGTCCCAACAAGTGTTCAGATCTTTCTGGGACGGAGGTAGTATGTTTTGCCTTGTCATGGAACATCTTTTTTGTTTTGCTGTTTTCTGGATGTAAGGCTTTTTGCCTGAAAATGACATATTTTGGGTGTGTGTCGCCAATTAATGTTGAGTTTGTTATCAACTATCTTTGTACTCGTCAGTTCATCATATAGTCTTTTTTATTTGATTGTGATATGTTGCCGACTGACCGACAACTTATTGTCCTTTGCCAAATGTTAGTTTATAACCGTTTAGAATTTCTAAGACTATATGCATGTATAGGTGCTGGTTTATAACCATAGGCACTTTTTAAGGCTGATTGGTTGAAGATGTATGATTAGAAATCATATACATTTCTAAGTGTTAGTTAGTAACCATATACACTTGTTGGAAGCCTCAACAAGTTTCCTTGCTGAGGAACGAGGGTTTATCGACAAAATGCTGCCTTGTAGGTGGCTAGCTTTTCTTTTCATTAACATGTGTTAACCCCCTTGTAGGTGGTGGGTCTTTACACTTTACAGCCTATTCAACAATCAAAGTAAATCGCTAAATACAATAATTTTCACTCTTAGACAAAATACTTCTTAAGTACACTTACATTCCAACTGTTAGCCAAAACTTTACCATCAATCTTACTGAGTTTGTAGGAGCCCGACACTATTTCTTCTTGGATGATGTATGGGCCTTCCCAGTTGGTGGTGAGCTTTCCTTTAGTGCGAGCCTTGTCGGTAGCTATTGTCTTTCTCAAGACTAGATAGCCAACTCTCAAAGGTCGATGATTCACCCGTTTCTTATAGGCTCTCTTCATCCTGTCTTTTGAGGCCGCAAACTTGATCTCAGCTGCCAATCTGACTTATGGCAGAAAAACTTGAGTATTCGTTATTTTCTCATTCAAAGTCTTTGGTTCTGAAGTTGGGTAGGCCAACTTTCAAAGGTAAGACGACATCTACCCCAAATATTAACCTGAATGGACTTTCTCCTGTGGACTCCTTTTTCGTTGTTCTGTTTGCCCACAACACTTCTGGTATCTTCTCAGTCCACAATCTTTTTAGATCATCAAGTTTTTTCTATGGTGCATTCAGAATGTATTTATTAGCAGCTTCTGCTTGGCCATTACTTTGTGGATGGCAAACTGATAAACATGCAAAATTCACTTTGAAATCTGTCAAGTATTTCTGAACTGGGCCACAGTCAAACTATATGCCATGATCAAATACTATGGTGGTGGGAATGCCAAACCTAGTGATGATGTTGTGCCAGATGAACTTGATGACTTGTTGAGCTTTGATCTTGGCGGTTGGCTCGGCTTCTATCCATTTTGTGAAACAGTCGATGCATACAATTAGGAACTTTCTGCCGCCAGTGGCTGTAGTGAATGGCCTAAGAATGTCCATTCCCCATTGTGCAAATGGGATGGGGCATAAGATGGGTTGTAAGTCATTTGCCGGCAAGTTGATGATTGGCGTAAAACTCTGACATTTGTCGCATTTCTTCACATACCTTTGTGCATTTGCCACCATGGTTGGCCAGTAAAACCCTGCTCTGAGTGCTTTATGAGCCAATGTTCTACCACCAATATGATTTCCACAAATACCTTCATGTATCTCTTCCATGATTTTGTTGCTTCATATGCCGTAACACATTTGAGTAATGTCAAAGAGAATCCTTTCTTGAACAACTCTCCTTAGTAGATGACAAACCGCTAGCCCCCTTTTTAACTTTAGTTGCCCCTTTCTTTTCTTTGCCCTTGGTGATACTAGTATGGGCAACCTCTTTCTTAGCATCCTTCTTGCTTGGACCTCATCGTTTCCTCCTTGGTATTTCAGGATCACCTCCCTTATGTTTGAGGCTCGATCAAACTCTTCACTTTGATGAATTCGTTTGCCTTACCCAACACTGATGCCAAGGTCTTCAAGCTTTTCCTCCCCAGATAGCTCTCAAAGTCGCCATCTTTCAGGCCCGATATCAGAGCTAGTAAGGAAACTTCTTGTTGCAAGTTTGGTATTGTCACTGCTTCTCCATTGAATCTCCACATGAAATCTCTAAGACTCACGTTCTCTCTAGTAGTTCCCTCTCGCCTTCTGTTGCTGACAAATTGTATATGAAACTCAGCCGACAACTGATAAAAGTCTTTGATGGATGCCGATGGCAGACTCAGAACCAAGTCTGGGCTATACCCGACAAGGTGGCTGGAAAAACTTTGCACCAGATGGCGTCTGATTGGGTGTACAGGTGCATATGTTCTTCATATGCCGACAAGTGATCCACCGGGTATGTCGTGCCGTCATATTTGCATGACGACATCTTGATTCATTGCATGGGTTCCTCCAGTATCTCTTTGATGAAGGATGAGCCTGGTGGCGTAATAGGAGCACGTTGCCCTCCAGAGTAGGTACTGAATGTCCAATCATGCTGGCTAGTGTGTCCCCGTGAATCCCTCATGATACTTTCCCTGTCGTTATATATATAGGTTCAATGTACTTGTTGGTCTCGCCATGTTCTTCTGTCTGAAGTGTCTCCTCTTCATAACCTTCTTCTATCAACTCCCTATTCCAGACGACACCGTCATGAGAGAAAGGCTTGTTCCTCCTTATGGATTGTCGTCCCGATCACGACCAACGACTCTTCCAGGACGCTTAGTTGGAGAATTGTTGTATTGGTTACCGGAGGCCATGGCATCAAGCACTGTTCTGGCAGCTTGGATTTGTTCTGGAGTGAACTTGAGAAATCATATTTACATATAGTTTTTAGGTGCATTTAGGTTGCAATTTAGAGCATTTAGATTCATATTTAGGTTCATTATTGCATCATATTCTTAAGTCATGTTATTCTACTCCTATTCGGTATGTTTTCTTGTTTTTGATGAATTTTAGGTAATGAGAAGGTATTGGGAGTATAATTAGCTAAGATTGAGGATTAGGAGCACTTGGAAAGAAGCTACAATGCATAAGGATCGTATGGATATGTCATAGTATGAGTTTGAGCGAAAACGAAGCAGAAAATCATTAGAAGAAATGTGAAAAAGGAGTCATGTCTACTCTTCTGATCATAACTTTTGATGTGCTTCTTAGAATTGAGTAATTCCAGCATATTTGGAAATTAGACTTGAAGAGATTTCTAACAATAAGTGGCACACCCCGAGGAGACTTCTAGTCAAGGAGTTATGCCTTTCCGAAGTTGGGACTGTTTTTGCTGGAATATGTTTTTGTACGCGCGGGTCACTAATTTCGCCCATTTAATGATATTTCGACTTTCCTTATTTTTGTAACTTACTTTCCAAGTCATATTAGGTTACCTAGTATTAATTATATTAGGTTTTCACTATTTCCTCTCTCCTCCCTTCACACATTATTTTTAGTCTTAGTTTAGTTTTAGTTTTCTCTTCTATTTCTCTCTAGCTTTAGTTGTAAACCCTAGTTTTTCTTATTCTTTATTAATTCATGAGTTTCATTAGTTTCTTTCCTTGATTTCTTTGATTATGCTTTTCTTTGTAGATTTAGATTTCATTATTTATTTCATGATAGAGTAGTTTTTATTTCTATGGTTTGGGAATCCATGTTTATATGGTATGATTTGTTGATTGATATTTATTGATGGTTTGATTAGTTATTGACATCTCTAATTGATTAGTGTTTTTTTGTTAACCTTGCAACCTGATCAATTGTCTGATTAAATATTGCTAATAATTATTTGTATTGACCAAGATCTTACTTTTAGAGGCTTGCCTACAATTAGCAAATCTGATTATGTTAGCAACCATAGTGCATATGTTGATTTGAGAGCGTTAAGACCGGACCGTAGAATTAACATGTGCTCTAGATATCTAATTAATTGAACCATTGATGATATTTTGATAGATTATAGTTATAAACATGGTAAACCATTGCCCTAGATCATTTTTAGTTTGATTTTCGTAGTTTGATTAGTTTAGAACTTTAATTCAATATTCCTGATCTTGTTTAGTTTCTCCATATCTTATAAGCTAGATCAAAACGACCATCTCTCAGTGGATTCAACCCTACTTACCCTAATACATTGTTAGAAGGTTTTGCAGGAATAATTTTTGACAGGTGTACGACAACCTATCAAATTTTGGCGCCGTTGCCGGGGAGACGGTATTGTTTTATTTAGTTTTTATTGTTGGTTATACTAAACTGTATATATATTTTTTTCTTCCCTTTTGTGAATAGTTTTTTTTCTCTCTCTATAGTGTGTTGTCATGGAGTCGTATAATTATAGTTGAGAGGTGGTTGTTTTTTTCTAATTATCAAGGGCAGTATGATTATTTTGGGTATTATAATGCGAATGATTATGTTTATGATGCATAATATGATTGTCAAAATTTACAAAATTTGTGGATGAATTCCTATGAATATTCCCATTACCCTAATGAGTCTTATGTGCCTGATTATACCCAATTTTATCAACCTGAAGTGAATAATTATTTTCAACCCAAAACATCAGAGCGTTGGGAACTTTTTTACATGATGAAAGAGTATATTGTTGGAAGAATTCCCTAGAATAAGCCAACCTTTGGTCGGTCTTCCACAATTAAGGCAATCATTTGAAAATCCAGAAATAAGCCAACCTTACCATCATTTAAGCCAAATTTAGGTTAGTAGTTTTTTTTACCCATTATCACAGGTTACAACAGGTTAATTACGATTAATTATATTAATTACCCAGCCACCGCCAGACCACCAACAGACCATACCCAACCACCACCAGACCACACCTTTCTACCATCGAACCACACCCAGGCCACCACCAAACCACACCCAAACCCCATAACCGAACCACCCCACCGAACCCAACACTCCCAACCGAACCCAACACCCCCACCACCTAAAAACCCACCCACTAACCACCACCGAACCAACCCCACCAGCCCCAACCGAACACCCCCACAACCACTCAAAACCCACCCACAAACCTAGCCCAACCGAACACCCCCCACAATCGAACCCCACCAAACCCAACACCACCCCCCAACCGAAAGCAACACACCCACAATCGAACCCCACCAAACCAACACTCTCCACAACCCCAAAACCGAGCCCCACCAAACCCAACACCTCCCGCTAACCCAAACCCAAAACCGAACCCCACAAACCCGGGGGTCGCCAAAAAGAATAAAAGAGGAGAGAGAAAGGGCAGTGGCAGCGGCATCGGTAGGCGGCGGTAGTGGTTGGTGGTGCCTGAGTGAGAAAGAGTGAGAAAAGGGGAGGAGAAAGATGGAGGAGTGAGAAAGATGGAGGACTGAGAAAAGGAGAGTATAAATGATACATTAGAAAAAAAAAATCAGAATATATGAACCTGTAAAACAAGTTACAGGTTATCTAACTTAAATTTGGCTTACATGATGGTAAGGTTGGCTTATTTCTGGATTTTCAAAAGGTTGGCTTAATTGTGGAAGACCGGCCAAAGGTTGGCTTATTCTAGGGAATTTTTCCTATATTGTTAAACAACATGATGATTTAAATGAATTGGCTCATGATTACGAAAACATGGCGAACTCTATTGAATTTCTTGTTGTGCAGCAATCTACTAACCAACAAGTGATACTTGATGATACTGATAATGGTGTTGAGAATTATACTTCGGAGGAGAAAGACGTTGATTTGACTCATGATAATTTGGTAGAAGGTAAGGGTGTAATTGGTGAAGTTGGTGAAGTTGGTAGTGAGTGTCTCTATGTCGACGAATCTATAGTTGAGAGTGAAGTGTCTTACACTTCTTCGATAAACTTTTCATCTGCATATGAGTCTAAAGTTGAGAGTGAGATAATGCATGAGTCTTTGTCGGATCCATCTAATACTGTTTTTGAGTCTCATGTCCCCTTCTCTAAAAAACTTGATCTTATTCCTTCTTCCCCTTTATTATATCCTCCATCTTTCCTTCTTTATCCCCTTTTGAATGACTCTGATGATAATGTATATAATATACAGTTATTTTCTTTTCCTTCTTTTAAGTCATGTAAAAAGACTAACAATTTTTCTTTTTCTTCTTCTTGTAAATATACTTTTTCCTTTGATTTTTCTTTTTGTAGTTTTAGTAATTTTTTAGAACTAACTTATTTCATTTTTCCTTTTCACTCTTATATAATATGCTATGAGATGCTTGCAGGAACATATGATAAGCTTCTTAGAGCATTGAACTATTATGAGTGGTCTACTAATCTTAAACGATCATGCAAGACCTTAAATTTGCGCTTCTCGAGAGGCAACCAGAGTTTTAACTTATTTTCTCTCTTCTTTTCTTTACTTTTTATTTTGATCTTTATCTCTGTTTCATCCTGTTTGAGTGATTTTACTCACTTTAGTGTATTTTTGTGTTTTTTGAAGGTGGAACGAGATATTTTAAAAAAAGGTTGTCTAAGGCATGGTCGAAGTCGCATGACCGGGCGGATTTCACCCCACCGGGCGGATTTCGACCTACCGGGCGCGCAAGCAATTTATGAGACTGAAGATTTTTACAAAAATTTGGCTTAGTATTGCTTGCCCGGTCAACCGGGCGAAGTGGTCCGACCGGGCGAAATTCTGGC
Source organism: Beta corolliflora (assembly GCA_947648045.1). Lineage (NCBI taxonomy): Eukaryota > Viridiplantae > Streptophyta > Magnoliopsida > Caryophyllales > Amaranthaceae > Beta > Beta corolliflora. The sequence continues at coordinate 749,656 of CANSZD010001022.1, read as the reverse complement.
TTGACCGGGCAGAATTTTGGCTTGACCAGGCAGAATTTTGGCCTGGCCTGACCGGGCCTTTAGTTTTCTGACTGGGCGATACCTTCTTCTTCCTTCATCCTTTTCATTCCCCCAGCCTTCGCACCATACCAGACCCCCACCCCTTCCCCTGTTTCACTCCTTCGTCCTCACTGCTTCACTTTTCACCCACCTCAGCAAGCCACCATCATCGACAATAAACATCAAGAACCGGCACACCACCACCGTCAACAACCACGACCGTACAACCCACCACCATAGCAAGCCTCCATCGCGTCTCCCTCTCGAACGCGCGACCCCCCACCAACAACAATCGTGCGATCCCCGCCCAAGCACCACGTCCTTCCTGTTCTCCACCGGCCATCGTCTCTGCCGCACCACACCTGGCCCCTCCACCCAACTCCTTTTCCCATCTGATCTCTTCTTCAGTTCTTTGTTTCTTTTTTGTTTTCTTTCTTCTTTTCTTTTATTTTTAGTTTGTATTAATCTGATTTTCTTTCTTTTATTATTTATTTTTCCCAATGAACTTCTAATTCTCTTTTTCTTATTTTTTTCCCTCAATGTTGTCATAGGTTCCCTTCAATTAGGCACAAATTGGTTCAAGTTCGTCTTCGTGAAGCATGACAACATGATTTTTGAGCATATTTGACTCTTCTCCCTAATTAATTGGATAGTAAGCATGTGTTCTCACTTATACCTGTCGTTGAGGTTCATTCCATATTTTTTATTGAATTTTTATTTCGTTGCCATCTTGTTGAGATTCTTTAGTACACATTGGTTGGATTGTTGGATTTGTGTGTGGCTTTAGTGGTAAATTGTGACGTTTGCGGAAATGCTCGGTGATTTGATGTTTGTTGGGTTGGTTTTTCTTAGTTTAGTCACCGATAAAGAAAGTAGCTAGGCGTTTATGTCCATATTATGGAGGATTTAAAGTGCTCATAACGCGCTACGGAACCTCAAGCGTGCCAAAATCCAGATTTTTCAGTATTGGGATAACACAGCTCGCTCGCCTTCTGATTAGTCGTTCCTTCTCTAAACTAGTTTATTGCAGTGAGGACACTGTAGATTCTAGCTTGGGGGAGGGATATTCTATCTTTTATTGCTTTCTAGTGTAGATTTTATTGCTTTCGTAGGATGTTGCACGGTTTGTACCACTTACTAGGAGTGGGAGTTTACGTGTAACCAAAAAAAATTGTCTTTGCTTTCTTAGTTTCATTAGCATATTGCATCTCATATTAGACTTCATCTCATGTTAGTTGCATCTATGGGACTATTGCTGACACTCTTTGAGAACTTTGTTGATATTTTACTACATTTACTAAGCGTCATTTGTCTCGTTCATGATTCTTCATAGCATGATTGTTTCGCAATTGATTGTTTGTGGTAAGATTGATTGATCTATCTCTGGCTCGATTTAGCTTTACTGTGCAGACACCTTAACCTAAGTGAGCTTTTGTGCCTATAAGCTAACGTATCTGTGTCAGTTCTATTCTTTCGTGTATGATTAGCTCCTCAATTGTCGCATTGATCTTGACTTTGACTTGGTACTCTTTGATATTCGATAGTGCATAGAATTTGATATGATTGAGGCATTTTATTTCATGATCTTAGCTCCAGAGTTATTCTTGTTTTCATATTATCCTTCCTCTAGCCCCGCTGAGCCTTTTCAGACTATGTTTGATTGCTACCTACATTACAAGCCTTTGGACTCATTTGATTCTTGTCCTAAGCCTAGCTTAGGGGAGTGAGTATTAGTTTTGGTTCGGTTTGTATTGAATTGAAGTGCTCTATTTGTGGTTTAGATGGATGGAAAAATATGTTCAGTGAGCTTTGACATTGAATTGAAAGTTCGGAAAAAAAAAGGGAAAAAAAGTGAAAAATGAAATGAAAAAGAAGTGAAAAAAAAGTTATGAATAAAGTGAAATAAAAAGGTTTATGATTGAATTTCTTGAGTGAAAAAGGTTGTTGATTATATTTGGAAATTGTTGTTTACTGCACAGAGTTGTTATGACCTTTCTTGGTCATGTTTTCAGTTATATGATGCTCCCCCTTCTTGGTTTTTCCACCACAATTCCCAAATTATTTTCCATACCTTTAACCTTAGCCCCCTTACAACCCTTAAAAGTCCTCTTGATCATTGTGTATTGTATTGTTGAGTATTAAGTGAGTCGAAAAGTCAAAGTTAAAGAGTATTTGCTTCATCTGAGTCGACTTGATTAGGTTGAGTGTCATCATTTATGCCTTAAACACATGAGAGATTTGAGTGCACATAACTATAGTGAGGTTTGTCAGATGGTTTGTGGTACGATTGAAGAGTCGATTGCGATACATGACATGCTATTCGGCTTTGTCGAGGTTGTTTTGATGCTTGGTTTGTGTAGTGATTATATCTCTTGTGTTTTCAGTTGAGTGTTTAACCCTGTTCAAGTCCTATATTGTAAGTTGTCTTACTTTTTCCGTGTCTATATCTTATTGCTTGAGGACAAGAAATGGTTTAGCTTGGGGGAGTTTGATAAATCATATTTATATATAGTTTTTAGGTGCATTTAGGTTGCATTTTAGAGCATTTAGATTCATATTTAGCTTCATTATTGCATCACATTCTTAAGCTATGTTATTCTACTCCTATTCGGTATGTTTTCTTGTTTTTGATGAATTTCAGGTAATGAGAACGTATTTGGAGTATAATTAGCTAAGCTTGAGGATTAGGAGCACTTTGAAAGAAGCTACAATGCATAAGGATCGTATGGATATGTCATAGTACGAGTTTGAGCGAAAACGAAGTTGAAAATCATTAGAAGAAATGTGAAAAAGGAGTCATGTCTACTCTCATGATCATAACTTTTGATGTGCTTCTTAGAATTGCATAATTCCAGCAGATTTGGAAACTAGACTTGAAGAGATTTGCAACAATATGTGATACACCCCGAGGAGAATTCTGGTCAAGGAGTTATGCCTTTTCGAAGTTGGGACTGTTTTTGCTGGAATTTGTTTTTGTACGCACGGATCACTAATTCCGCCCATTTAATGATATTCCGACTTTTCTTATTTTTGTAACTTACTTTCCAAGTCATATTAGGTTACCTAGTATTAATTATATTAGGTTTTCCCTATTTCCTCTCTCCCTCCTCCCTTCACACGTTATTTTTAGTCTTAGTTTTCTCTTCTCTTTCTCTCTAACTTTAGTTGTAAACCCTAGTTTTTCTTATTCTTCATTATTTCATGAGTTTCATTAGTTTCTTTCCTTGATTTGTTTGATTATGCTTTTCTTTGTAGATTTAGATTTCATTATTTATTTCATGATAGAGTAGTTTTTATTTCTAAGGTTTGGGAATCCATGTTTATATGCTATGATTGTTGATTGATATTTATTGATGGTTTGATTAGTTATTGATGTCTCTAATTGATTAGTGTTTTTATTGTTAATCTTACAACCTGTTCAATTGTCTGATTAAATATTGCTAATAATTATTTGTATTGACCAAGATCTTACTTTAAGAGGCTTGCATACAATTAGCAAATCCGATTATGTTAGAGACCGTATCGCATATGTTGATTTGAGAGCGTTAAGACCCGACCGTAGGATTAACATGTGCTCTAGATATCTGATTAATTGAACCATTGATGATATTTTGATAGATTATAGTTATAAACATGGTAAGCCATTGCCCTAGATTATTTTTAGTTTGATTTTCGTAGTTTGATTAGTTTAGAACTTTAATTCAATAGTCCTTATCTTGTGTAGTTTATCCATATCTTATAAGCTAGATTAAAATGACCATCTCTCTGTGGATTCGACCCTACTTACCCTACTACATTGTTAGAAGGTTTTGCAGGAATTATTTTTGACAGGTGTACGACAATCTATCAGAACTGTGCAATGCTAGAGGGTGGTGTCCTTGGGATCGGACCCGTTAGTGTTATGGGGTCAGGGATTGTAGGTGATCCAGGATTTTCATCCTATATACCCATAAAAATAGGATCAGGTTCGGTGATATCACCTGCCATACTTGGATGAAATTGGGGTTCTTTGTCGGGCCCAACGTTGCGTTGGTAGGATTGGGGTCCATCCCCTCCTTCTAGCGCCAATTGTTTCGAGTGTGAAACAAAGGGACATCAAAGGGTTGGACTGTCGTTAAAGGGTTGACTTGCCGTTAAAGGGATGACAAGGCTTGGCGGTGTCGGGTTATGACGGTGAAGGCTTGTCGGTGAACCTGCACAATGAACAAGGATGTCTGACCTCGGGGGGTGTGCCGAGGAAACCCACTCTGATGCCTAAGTAAGACAAGGTTCGACAAGGTAATGCGCAGATAAGGTAAGTAGGGTCATAATGAATGTACCTTGGGAACAGTGCAGGTGGGTTATTTATAGTAAGTGAGAGTAGGTCGGTTCCTTTATAAGGAATTTTGTGTGTACAGGTGTGCGTCGTAATCATCCCCGTACACGTATGCGTCATTACCCAGACAGGTTGTCAGGCTGGCAAGTTCATGCCGGGAGCCTGTCAGGTCGGCAAGTATGACTATGTCAGCCATCATTGCCATGTTTGCAGGAACTTGACTCATAGGCAAATATTGTGCCAGCAAGTACAATGCCGGCATGTAGATGTCGGTTGACCAGTCAGAGGGGGTTACATACCCCTGTACAAAGTCTTTTATTAGTGTATAATATGATTAGGGTTAATTTGTAATGCCTTCTCATTGACGTAATTTACAATATATATGTTACAAGAGTCCTATAAAGTGAAGGAAAGAAAACCTAACCCACATAAGAATAATATCAAGACTTCCTAATAATATAGGCAAACTCCTTATGATACAGTATTTCTTAACACCCCCTCAAGTTAGAGAATAGGAGGAATCGAGAATGCCCAACTTGGAAAGAAGATACGCAAACTGTTGCTTGCCAAGAGCCTTGGTGAAAATATCTGTTAAATGTGCCTTCGTCGAGACATATGAAGGAGCAATGAGACCATCAATAATGGCATCACGAATAAAGTGACAATCCACTTCTATATGCTTGGTGCGTTCATGGAAAATAGGATTATGAGTAATATTTAAGACCGATTGACTATCACAAAAGAGATGAATAACCTTAGGATGATTAACACCTAAGCTTAACAATAAAGCTTCCAGCCATTTCAATTCACAAGTCACAGAGCCATAGAACGATATTCGGCCTCTGCAGAAGAACGAGCTATTGTATGTTGCGTCTTTGTTTTCCATGAAACAGAAGAATTACCCAAGAAAACAATCCAACTTGTCAATGACCCCTAGTAAGAGGACAAGTAGCCCAATCTGAATCACACCATCCTTGTAGGGAAAGTTCACTATCAAAACGCAACAGAATACCCTAATCAGGAGTGCTCTTACGATATTGAACAACACGTAAAGTAGCCTCCTAATGTTCCCGGCGAGGGCCTGCATAAACTGAGACAGAACATGAACATAATAGGCTAGATCAGGGCGCGTTACTGCCAGATAAATCAAACGACCAACTAGTCTGCGGCAGGCTGCGGCATCAGTAATAAGTTCGCCTGTGGCATTCCCTAAGCGATGGTTTTGTTCAATAGGATAGCTACTAGGTTTGGCCCCTAATAAACCAGTTTCAGAAATAATGTCAAGAGTATATTTGCGCTGACAGAGAAAAAGTCCCAATGCACTCCCTGTAACTTCAATACCCAAAAAATATTTCAAAGATCCTAGATCTTTCATATTAAAGCATGTACTCAAATATGTTTTGAAGGTATGCAACGCAGCGGAATCATTGCCAGAGATAATAATGTCATCAACATTCACCAAAACATTGATCTGCACATTCTTATGAGAATAAGTGAACAAAGAATAATCGGAATATGATTGAAGAAACCCATACTCATTCAAGGCTCTGACAAGTTTGGCAAACCAACAACGAGGGGTTTGTTTGAGATCACCATATAATGATTTGCGCAATCGCATACAAGGTTTGGATTAGACCAAGCAAATCCAGGGAGGCGGGTTTCATATAAACTTCCTCCTCAAGATAGCCATGTAAAAAGGCATTATGGACATCCATTTGATGAAGATCCCAATTTTTGGAAGCAGCTATGGCAAGAAAAGCACGAACAATAGTCATTTTGAAACTGGAGTAAATGTTTTATTATAACCAATACCTGCTGCCTGATGATTGCCAAAAACAACAAGACGGAATTTCAAGCGTTCCACCTCACCATTAGCCAAATATTTCATATGTTACACCCATTGACTCCCCAAGGCATGCTTTCCGGGAGGTAAGGGATCCAAGGTCCAAGTACCATTGTCCTCAAGAGCACGAATCTCATCCTGCATAGATGCCTTCCACCTAGCATCGCTCATGGCTAGGGCTGGCAATGGATCGGAGATGGGTCAGGTGGACCTCCATCCACCCCATCATCCTCAACCCAAATATTCATCCACACCATCCACCACCCGCAAAGAATTACACTCATACCCGCTCCACCCATCAACCGCCTAGGTGAGGCGGGTGTGGAGCTGATGGGAAACGAGTGATACTAGAAAAAAAATATTTTTTAGATTTATACATTATGGGTGGATGGATGGAGCGGGTGATGGGTCAAAAAAATATCATCCATATCCGACCCGACCCACATCCAATTACCACCCATCCGTCACCCGCTTCACCGCGGGTTTTCACCCATTTATTAGGGGCGGGTGGGTGGATAATCTACATACTCACCCATGGATAATTGTCAGCTGTACTCATGGCCTCCTTAAAGAACTTAGGCTCTGTATTTGTTAAACAGCAGCAAGAAACTTTCTATATTTCACAGAATAAATTGCACAATTAATATGATGAGTTATAGAATAAGGAGTACGTGTGGGTGCTAAGGCAAGAGCAAGGAGGGGGGATGGACAATCCACTTGAACATAATTAGTCACAAAGTCCTTTAGCAAAATTGAGGGATATTTTTCCCTCAAACCACGACCAAAGGAAGGCTCAGAGACTTAATCCAGATTAGAAGATGGGCCAGAACCAATAGCGGACTATCGGACAAACTCGTGGGCTGAGGAGGAGGACTGGGCTTAGAGTTCGCATGAGGAGAAGCGGGAGGCTCGTGTGGGCTGAAGGAGGTTTGGAGGCCTGGGATGCGGATGATGGTAAAGTGAGGTTGGGGAAGGGTTGCGCCGCTAAAGGAGTAGCGTTGGGCCTAGAATGGTGCGCCTGGGGGTATAATTAGGGCGCTTGTGGTATGGGTTGTAGTTTAGGCCTTGGTGGAGGGCTTATTTATGGGATTTGGGGACAAGGGAAAGTGGGGAGTAGTAGAAGGGTGTATTTGGGCTATTGGTGAGGTGTGAAGAGGGTGTGGCGATGGATTTGAGGGCTGAACTGGATGAATTAGGGAAAGGTCACGTTTAAAAAATTCAAAGGATGCAAAATCATCATCTATGGGGAATTATTAAGAGGTACCAAGGAAGAGGGGTCAATGTTGACATCTTTTGGGGTAAGAAAAGGAAAAACTTCCTTAAAAGATTTGACATCTCGAGACAAAAGGGTAATGCTAAAAAATACACTTCCTACTACGACTTGTAAATTTCTCACCCTGAGTTTTGTAATTATAAGCAAAGAAAAGGCACCCAAAAGTTTTTATGGCTTCATAAGTAGGGGAAAAGCCATGAAGAATAATCATCCACAATTGTCAAAAAATAGTGGTCCCCGCATGAAGATAAATGCCTATAAGGACCCCACAAATCACAATGAATTTTCTCAAAGATGCGAGAAGCTTTATTAGTACTAATAGGAAATTTGTCTCTAGGATGTTTTGCACGAAAAGAAATCTCACAACGATGAGTTAAACTACCCTTATGGCTACATAAAGAGGGAAGTAATTTCACTATTTTCTCAGAAGGATGACCCATCTGTCGATGCCATAACTCAAACTCCGAAACAATTGCATTCACTGAAGCTTGAGGACCCATGTGACTGCCTCTATTGAAGTAGTAAAGTCCATCCTTTCGACGTCCCATTCCAATCAGCTCCCTCAGTTGGTCCAGTATAGCACACATAAGATAAAAATTGAACATATAATGCAAATCATTAATGAGCTGTGAAATATAAAGTAAATTGCAACTAATTGAGGCACAAATAAAACATTTGAGGGGGTAATAGTGGGAGACAGGCACACTGAACCCTTCTTAGTTGCAACAACATAATCACTATTTGGAAGACTAACAGGACACGGAGCAATATAAGCAAATCGAAAAACCAAGATTTCTCACCAAAGGACGAGGATGAGTAGCAACTGTGTCAATAATCCATGAATGGGAGTCAAACATACCATTGAGTTGTTCATAAGGCAAGGGTGTGTTGCCTAAAAGATCGGCAAGCGCCTTCCATTCATGAATAGGCGGCAGGTGATAATGAAGCCACAATATTGGCCTTGACAGGGCCTCAACCACAACCCGTAGAGGTGCTCCCCTCCCCCGACCTTGGCGAGAAGAATTGGGCCAGTCCTCAGGATACCCGACTATTTCATAACAAGATTGGACCTATGGCCGGTTTTCTTACAATTGGAACAAGACGATACCGACGCAGGCCAGAGGCCTCGTGGCTCGGTTTATTGCGATAGGCTGCAGTGGGCCGATCCAAGCCACATCCACGGTTGAGGTCATCACGAGCAACGAATCCCATAACCTCACTCGGCTGGGCAGTGTCGGACTTGGCTAGCCGAATACACTCGTCCTGAGTAACTAGTTAATAGGCACGAGAAGAGGCTCAGTGGATAGGATTTGCGTACGAAGACGCGAATAATATTCAGAGTTTAATTCCATGAGAAAATCATGGAGTTTTTCAGTTTCACATCTCGCTTCATGAATAGATCCAGCAGTATAATTGGAACAACAATTACATGAAATCAAGGGAACATGATGAAATAATTCCTTCTATAGAACATTAAGTTTCCCATAATAGACAGAGACATGCATAAAATCAGGTTGTTCACAACGAGCAATAGAAGAGCGAAGTTGTTGAATACGGCTATGTTTAGTTCACCTGAACTTATCTGATATGATCTGAACTTATTTTTTCTGATCTGATCTGAACTGATCTGAACTTATCTTTTACAAAACATATTATTACTAATATTATTATTACTTTGTATTTCATTACTAGTATTACTATTACTATCATTTTATTACTATGCACAACTTTCAATAACAACAACAACAACAACAACAATAATAATAATAATAATAATAATAATAATAATAATAATAATAATAATAATAATAATAATAATAATAATAATAATTATAATAATAATATCGATAACATAATAATAATAATAATAATAATAATAATAATAATAATTATTATTATTATTATTATTATTATTATGTTATCGATATTATTATTATTATTATTATTATTATTATTATTATTATTATTATTATTATTATTATTATTATTATTATTATTATTATTATAGCATAATTAGTTTATGAACATACAATTAAAAATAAAAAACTAAGGACTCTTGGGTCCAATGGTATGGCTTCTTACCTCCCACACATGGGAGACCAAGGTTCAAATCTTGGTGGAAGCATATATTTCAATATTGTTGTGGGTGGGGGAGGGGGTTGGGGGTTGGGGCTTGTTGGGTCTCTAGGTGAGTGACCATGTGCAAGGGCGACGGAGAGGAAATTCATCATACCACGGGGTTCCCGAAAGGGGCCCAAAAAATTAAAAATAAAAAGAACACACATTTTAGGTAAAAAAAAACATATTGTTCATGGTAAAGAAAACATATTGTTCATCTTCAAGATCCATTAATAATAAGAATTTAGGTAGTAATGAAAAGGACATATAATGATATTAAAAAAAGAACATATACTGAAAGAGCATACAAGATCTATTTAAAGAACACATTTTAAAAATAAAAGATAAATGTTATTTTTATATTGATGACATGTTTGGATTTAACTAACAACATGTTCTTTGTTATATCAATAAATTGCTCTTTTTTATTATAAATAAACCTATAAATATATATAATCATATGATCTTGAACAAAATGGTTAAATATTCTTCTTATATCGTTGTCTTGTTCTATATAAACTTTGTTTTTAAAGATAAGTTGAAATCCTTTGTAGAGAGAATTTTGAACGTGATGGCAACACCATTAGGTTATCCCATGCTACTCATTTTTTATATAAACTAGTAATATATAATTTATATTATTATACCAAAATTGTTTTAAAAAATAAACATCATATACTATTGTCATGTTCGTTACATGTACAACATCAAATAGAACATCACATATCAAAATTATTAATTAGAACAAATATAAAAAAGAACATGTACAAATGCCAAAAGAACATTCTTCTTCTTGAACACAAATAGCTTCAAATAGTGACATCAATGACATTTATAATAATAGCAACGACATTAATAATAATTACCAATATTAATAATTAATAAGTACAACAACGACAATAATAATAATCTTTTTGAACAAATGTACTAGTAAATAGTAATATTAATAGTAATAGTAATTGTATAAAGTAATAATAATAATAATAATAATAATAATAATAATAATAACAACAACAACAACAACAACAACAACAACAACAACAACAACAACAACAATAATAATAATAATTATTACAATAACAATAATAGCATTAGTAATACTAATAATCATAATAATCATGATAATAATAATAATAATAATAATAAGTTTTTAAATATAAGCATAATTTGAACTTATCTGATGAACTGAACATAGCCTACGAGGGCCATTAATAGTAGAAAAATGAGTTTTAAGATGATCCCAAAGACGCTTAGCCTCGCGATACTAAGTTAACGTACCTTTTACACTGGGATTCACAATACAAAACACAAGCATGGCGTTGACTGTAATCTAGTCGGGGGATATGTAAGGAGGCTCGGCAGCCATGATTATGCCGTCTAAAAATCCGAACTTGCAGCGAGCTTCAAGGGCTAGTTGAACATCGAATGCCTACTTGTCATAGTTGTCGGTTTTGAGGCGGGATGAGGGTGATATAATCATCGGGTCTCTCACCCGTTCTAAGGTAGAACAGGGAGGTAATGTCAAGTTTAGGGTTGATAGGAGGGTGCGACTGCGGAGGTGGCGTGGGTGATGCTTGGTCATCGCCGGCCATCGTGCGTGAAGGGTGGAGAATAAAATTTTAGTCTTGCTCCGATAACATGTAAAATATGATTAGGGTTGATTTGTCATGTCTTCTCATTAATGTTATTTGCAAAATATATATATATATATATATATATATATATATATATATATATATATATATATATATATATATATATATATATATATATATATATATATATATATATAGGAATGAGATCTCGTGAAAACCATCTTTAGGCTGAAAACTGAAAACAATGAATCTCAGCCGTTGATCTTTCATCGCGCGGACATAAATCAATTAATTCAATCTGACCGTTTACTCTTCATCGTACGGTGAATACCGTTCATATAAAACCATTTTTTTTACCCAAAAACTTTCTCTCTCCTCTCTCCTCAGCTCTCAAAACGTTATTTTCTCTCTCCTAAAAGGGCGATTCTCTCAAGCTCTCAATTCTCACATTCAATCGGTGTTAATCCTTTAATGATTCGAAATTTCGGTAAGTATTTGTTTAATTTTTTCATTTTTCACATTATTTCAATCAATTTTGCTCTAGTTTGAAATTTGGATTATGTTAGGCTTAACTTAGGTTACGTTTTTTTGTAGGATAATGAAGAGAAAATCAGTTCGAAAATTTGCTGGAGAGAAGAAAAACGATGATGTTGAAGTACAACTTATACATGCTTCTGAATTTCACGGTTAGTTGTATTTTTCGTTCTTCAATTTTTTTTTTTTTGGCTATTTTTAAAATGTTAGGGTTTAGATTAGGAATTGTTTGCATGTGTTTGTGAATTTGTTGAAATTGTTAGGCTTCTTGGATCGATCTTGAAATCATTTTAGTTCAAGGTTTATCAGACTACGACAGTTAGTCGAAGGATTTACGTTTACTTGCAATATGATTTTTGTTTTTTTCTGTTCATGGCTGATACCTAGATTAGGGGCTGCAATATTGTCACAAATTTTGCCATGGTGTACTGTATCAAATCAATTGTCCATCCCAAAATTATGGCCCTCACAAGTCTCACAACTATTTTCAACTATATTCTAGTTCTAAGAAAGAGAAAGAATTCTAACTCCGGATAATTTGATTTTGGCAAAAATAATATCAAGACTTTACTGTGTGAGTCTCCTTAGATCTCCCTTTATGTCTCACAAAAATATGTTTTGGTTCTGTAGTTTGGTAAATCCTCCTTTTTCCTTAGTGGAGCTTCATGATTGTAACCCTGTTACCCATATCAAATTTGCTCCCCACATTGATTATAAAACATTAAAGTTACTTACACTCATTATATTATCCCTCACTTTTATTTTTAGCAATGTGGTTACATCATAGCATGCATGTTAGTGAGTTTAGCATCATGAAGTATTTGAAATTAGTGTCACCCTGTACGGAACTCAAATTGTTTCTTCATCACAAAATATATAGCAAGGTTACATTGTAATCATAACAGTGTTCAACTCAAGTAGGGAAAATGAGATTGATTGTTTTTTGATGAAAGAAAAAACTCTTAAGGATTGACGTATGAGTTTTAACTATTGATATATTGTAAATGCTTAACATTTCTTACCACTGTAGATTAATTGATTGAAACTGAAATATTGATTAGTCTCTAGTATTTTTCTTTAAGGTAGTTTTTTCAATAAAATTAAATTTTAGTGATGAAACTTATTGATGCATGCTTATAAAAATTGTTATAACAATCTTTTTTTTAGAATTGAAGTGAACCCTGCTTATACATCTAGCTATGTGAAGTTAATTTTTAGACCAGTTAATGCTTTACAGCCCTAAACCCTACATAGACATCAAAAGCTTAAAAACATTCATAATACATTAATATAAAATCACGTACCCATCTAAAAAAAGAGGGTTCAATTTTTAAACATATTTGTCATTTGTGTATGTATTTTTGTGCATAAACTTAACCACTAGCCGGCAGCTTTACATGGCTATAGTAAGTGAATCAGAGTACATATATAGAGTAGTGGTAGTTTTTAGCTAACTAAAAAAAGCTATGCATCATTATTACCATTTTCCATTAATAAGAAACTATATCACAAAACATTAGCACCTTGGCTTTGCAGGGGATTGTGTTTAAATGTAGATGTTCACATAACCAACTTGTTGTCTCATTCAATTCATGTTATTATTGAATTAAGGATTAACTTGTTGTTTCCTCACTTTTTATTATGTTTGCATTGTCTTTTTTATATTTATTTTTTGTAAAATTGGTTTTGTTAGATGATGAACATGAGGATGATGATGATGATGATGGAGATGATAGTGATCTTAATTATGAGCCTGGTGAACAACATGAACATATGGTTATTTCTACTGGTCAGATGAAAAACAAGGAGATCATTGAACAATCAAAACATGTTCACAACAAGATGTATGTTCCTTTTACAAATTACTAGTTTATTTTTAATAATTATTAGTTACCCATATTATGTATTTAGTTATCCTTCTTAATCTATAAATTTTTCTTTATCTCATGATTGTAAAGTAAGGTTTATTATTCTTTTCTGAGTTTATGTACATTGTAATTGATATTGATTATTTTACATGTTTAGGAATTCTGAAGATATTAAGGAGGAGCAGTTAGTAATCAAGGAAGAAGGAGAGTTTGAAAAAGAGCCTTCGAAAGATGACAAGTGTAAAAAGGCAGATTATAAGTCGTTAATGTCTCGCATGTCTCCTATTTCTCTAGTGAGGGTTATTTCTAAGTTAACAAAAGAACAAAAGAAGGACATCATTGACATTCGTTTTGGATCCTTGTTGGAGTTGAAGGTTATGCAAATTCCATTGCACTTAGGTTATTGGCTTGTTCGCCACTTTGATGCTAATGAATGTAGTTTGTGTATCTCGAGTTGTGACCCCTTGAAGATAACTGAAAATTCTGTGCATGAGGTTCTTGGATTGCCATTTGAGGGGGACAAGATCGTTTTAGACAATGAGAAGCAATCTGATGTTGTTAAAGAATTCAAGAAGCAGTTTGACTTGGATAGTTTGTCTATTCCAATTGCTGCATTGTCAAAGAAGTTGGTGGAAAGTAAGCGTGGTGGTGTTATGTTTAAACGGAATTTTGTTGTTTTATGTGTTTCAATTCTCATGAATGGAAATCGAAACCGATTTGTGAACTATCGAATTTTGAGTTCTCTATGTGATGTTCATCAAATCAAGTCCTTGAACCGGTGCAAATTCATTGTTTCTAGCTTAGTTCGGAGCTAAACATTATTGGGATGAGAAGGAGAATAAATATTTTGCTGGACCTCTTTTATTCTTGATGGTAATCAAAACAATTTTATGGTATTTACGATTTTTTTGCTCATTTAAAGAGCTTTGTTATACTGGTTAATGTATTATTTTATTATTTGCTTCTGGTTATAGTATATGTTTCATGTTTTTAATTTAAATTTATTTCATATTATAGCTCTTTTATGTTGATCGGGTTGTGTTAGAAGATGTTCGAGCTAAAAGGGAACTTCCTATTGTCAAAGGATGGACTACAAGGATGTTAGCAACGCGAGAAGAACTAGAAATTGAGAAAGGGAGGCTTACATTTGCTCATTTTAAGGTTTGTTATGCTCATTTTAAAAAATTGTTGCTTATTTTATAGACATATGATGTTACTGTCCCTAATGATAATAATTGGAAAAGAAAATGAGATTTGCTCTTTTTTTTTTGTTCATACTCATTTTAAGAAGTTTTTCCTTTTTTTTTCATTTTTTACTCACTTTACATTATTTGCTTATTCTTAGGTACAATTGGCTCATTCGGTCAAGTTTTTGCTCATTTCAAATTGTTTTTACCCATTTTACATATTCCTGATGTTACTGAACTTAATACTAGCAATTAGAGCAAAAATGAGATTTGCTCATTTTATGGTTCGTTTTGCTCATTTTACAAAGTTTTTGCTCATTTTGAATTGTTTTTACTCATTTTACATATTCCTGATGTTACTGAACTTAATACTAGCAATTTGAGCAAAAATAAAATTTGCTCATTTTATGGTTCGTTTTGCTCATTTTACGAAGTTTTTGCTCATTTTAAATTGTTTTTACTCATTTTACATATTTCTGATGTTACTGAACTTAATACTAGCCATTTGAGCAAAAATGATATTTGCTCATTTTATGGTTCGTTTTGCTCATTTTACGAAGTTTTTGCTCATTTTATATACATATGATGTTAGTACATCTAATTATAACAATTGAGTAAAAATGAAATTTGCTCATTTTAAGAAGCTTTTTCTCATTTTACCTCTAATTTAAGTAAATGTTTAAATTGGTGGTTATTTGGTAAGGTTAATTCAAGCCCAAAGAAGATGGATGAAACTAGTTCAATTCAAGAGGAAGAGTCGTATACTAGTGAATCTGTTTTGAAGAAGGTACTCGTTGAATACCTTAAGTGTTATGTTGCATTTACTTTTTTGGAAGTACCTATTTGATATTTTAGTGTAATTAATTTTTGTTGTACTTTTCTATTGTTATCCTCCTTTTTTGTGCAGAAATGTATATTTGATCTTGCAGAAGCCGCAACAAAACTTGGCCATGCGATGCTTGACTTTCAAGCAAAGTCTCAGATTGCATCCATGATGTTTCCAAACAATCAAGCCGTAAAGAGTTTGTTAAAAGTTGCTACGTATTTACATATTGAGTATAGTGATCATAGAAAGGAGGAAGTTAATTCTTTTAGCCAAGATGAAGAATATTGGAAAGATCCTAAAGTTTTAGAAGCTGTTGATACTATTGTTGAAGCAATAGTAAAAAACAGTGGTGCAAGAAAAGAGCATAATGAAGGTGCTGGAGTGAATATAAATGAAATAGCAAGAGAGATTGCAACAATGTGTGAAGAAAGTGTTGAAGAAGATGCTGGAAGGAGTAAGTCAGAGAAGGTTGAGAAATCTGAAAAGGAGAACTCTACCAAGATTTATGATTCCAATAAAGTAGAGCAACCAAATGATTGTGGTACTTCCAAGGTAGATAATTCTTCTTGTGAGAAGTCGATAGTGGTTTATCAGAAGAAGAAAAGAAGTCCAAATAAACCAAAAGAAGTTAGGAAAGATGTTGAGAATTAAATGCCGATGTCTACTTCAACATGTAAGGTTACCTTGGATATTGATGTTGAAGACAAGTTGCAATCGAGAAACTTTTGTTGATTACAAAGTCGAGCTTCGCAAGAAAATTTGACTAAACATCTTCAATATTCACTTAAAAGAAAGGGCGGGGTTGATGATGACAAATGTGCCTCACAAAAGAGGCGAAAACGAGATGTTCTCTTGGAAAAAAACATCGTTCACCATTTAAAAATCGTTTGGTATGCATCCAAACACCTCTTTTGGCTGCTCAAAAGATGATTGTGAGTTCTGTCTTTGCTTGTGGTTCAAGAAGGTAATCCCATGACCTTTTAAATATCCTTTTCCTTATCTTATTTCTATATGATTTTTTTTTTTAACTTTTCTTTTTACCGTTGTTTGAACAATATGTTGGCATCTTGTTTGGACTTGATTTTTATGATATTGGGGGATATGAACACAAGATATTGGGTGGTATTTTCTCTTATTGGGTCTTGTGTGAATTAATCTCCATGAGTTGGATATCTTTATGTTCTTTGACCTAATATTGTTTTCATTTTTTTTCACATTCAATTCGGACAACCAATGTTTTCATTTGAGGTCAATGGTATGAAGATACTTTTGTTGAGATCCGAACTTCAAACACTAAAAAAAGACATATCTCGTCTCAACTTCGTGATTAATGCATGGTCGGTGATCCTCAATTTTAAGGAACGGTTCAAATCAAAATCATCTCCACAACGATTCTTCTTCACTACTCTTCCGTGTGTAAGTATTAGTAAATTAAGTTCATGTTTTAAATTTTTCATATGTATATGTTGATGTTGTAATTCTTAGTAGTCATGAACTTTTGTGTTAGTAATTAAATAATAAAATGTAAGATACAAAAAATTGATGGAACATTAGGGTCATTTAAGGATTTTATGCTCATTTATTTCAAAAGTGATGCAATTGTCAGTAAATTTAGCCAATGTGCAAAAATCAGACTTTTTACTCAATTTGATAAGTTTTTGCTCGTTTTAAGGAATTTTTGATCATTTTGAGGGACTTTTGCTCA
Organism: Beta corolliflora; assembly: GCA_947648045.1. Classification (NCBI taxonomy): domain Eukaryota; kingdom Viridiplantae; phylum Streptophyta; class Magnoliopsida; order Caryophyllales; family Amaranthaceae; genus Beta; species Beta corolliflora. The sequence goes on along the minus strand of CANSZD010001022.1, from coordinate 732,353 downwards.
TTTTAAAAACTTTGCTAATAATTTCATGAAGGTGTTTTCTAGTTGTTAACTTTATTTTTCTAAAAGTTATTTTATACTATCATGTCATAAGAGAACTCATACGTGTTACATTAAAAACACACTTATTTCATGTAGGAGTTAACTTAATTTTTGTGTAGTTGATGCACTTTACTAGGATATGATTCAGATGTACAGTAAAGAGAGTGCAAAATTAAGGAAGAAGAAGTTTATTGATGTTGCAACTAAAGAGCTTGACGCCTTTTCATGTGACTTGAAGGAGGTGGAATTGTTCATTTTCCCAGTACACCAAAATGGACATTATTTCATGATTTGCTTCAATATGACAAGTGGTGTTATGCAATTGATTGATTATGATGAAGGGTTGATGCGTGTCGTTTCCGCAACAAAATTAAATTTATAAATCACTCACTAACTCTAACAAATAGATAGGGAAAAGTAAGGGTCGAACCCACACGAGATTATTATCTTAAACTAATTATTTATTTATATATATAACTACTATTTAATAAATTGGGGGGTTTCAAATATCAAAACTATACTAAAGATAGACTAAAATAATAAAAATATAAATTGCAGGTAATAAATTCGGTTTTAAAATATAATAAAAGAAACTAATAGGAGACATGTAATTTTCTATAGATATTGGGTATAATCATTGATTCATTCGACTAGCCTAGGATAGATTGGTTAACTACATAATCCATTGAAAGCAAGTAGATTACTAGTTTTATCTTTCTTACTCGTTAAATCCCGTGAAAGCACGCGAATTTAATCCTAATCAAGCTAAATTAATCCAACCATGAAAGCATGTATCAAATTATCAAACTTGACAAAGATTAGAAACACCAAACAACCGAACCCAAATTAACCAAAGAAGCTGCAACTAATTGAATTCAATTATTACACAAGATTCTAGCAATTATAATTAGACCAGGAAAGCCGCAACCTAATTAAAACTACTATCAATCTAACAATATGAATACATGAAATAATTTAGGTGATCAATCTAAATCAATAAACATGAATCAAAAGCCGATAATAAACCTCGTATAAATACCCACAAAGAAACTAATCTTTATAACACAAACAAAAACGTAATCTCATAAACCCATATATCAAATAGTCAATTACATGTTCCTACTAGTGTAGAACTACTCTAAATTAGACATAAAAACAAAGAAAAGAGATAGAAGAGAGTAGAGAAAACTCATTGTGACGAATTTCGGACTGAAATCTCGGTCTTCAGTCCGTTGCTCTCGTGCGGCTACTGCTTTCCTTCCATATCGTCTTCACGCTGTTCTGTTCCCCTCTTTCTTACTGCTCGCTGCCCTCTTCGGTCTCCTCTTCACGTCTGCTATGTGCGGCTGTTGTGTGTGGTTTTTTAAGGGAATTATCCTCAGCTAAACCCTCCTTTTCTTTTACTCAACACCCACGTGAGTTTAAGTGGCAGCCTTGATGATGCATATTCTCCAGCCCAACAAAACAATAGGGCCTTGTATTTTTTCCTTTTTATTCCTTATTTTACCTTCTTTAGTGCTCTTTGCTGCGTGGATTGAAGCATTAGTATTTGATTTGGCCCAAATATCCAATTATTTGACTCCAATATAATTATGTACCTACCAATATGAGATAAATTATTAATAGTATAAAATATAACATAGGTCAAACTAATAAATAAATATATAAACCCAATTACTAGGTAACCTATGAAAATGATTAAAACCCACAACTCATAGTTTATAATACTAATGAATAGCTACTAAGAGGGAATAAGAAGGTTATAATATATAATAATTATTTTCCAACTCTATTTAAATGCGTTATCACTTAATAATTAAAACAGACACAAATTAGACTTATTACTCTAAAAATAATTATCAAGTGATCAGAACCGAAATATCATATAAGTATAACATTTCACCCATATAACTCAACAGACGACACTAAATGTATTATATTAGAGGGTAAAAATATGTATGAATAGGCACTTATCAAATTCCCCCACACTTAGCTTTTGGTCGTCCTCGATCAAACTAGAAGTTAGAACTATATAATACTAGCATCTATTTGTCATAATAAATTTTAACTTCCCAACTGACTGACTTTTCACGCAAAAATCCTAGTATAAGCAGCCATAACTCAACTAAAAGTTTTCACAAAGACCAAAAGTATGATTTATGGAAATAATTTTAGTTCGAAAATTGTATTCATGCGTCGCAAGCAAGCAGGCAAAAGATTAACCAACTCTTCAAATCACATAGTACTTCATGTCTTAGTGTTTTCAACACATCTTACCACAACCATATTCAAGATTTGAGTAATGTAAGTAATTAACTTGATGAACCCTCACTTTAGTTGTGCAAATAAAAATAAATATAAATTCATACCCTCTCATGTGTTTGGGGTCATAATAATTATCACTCAAATTCTATAAAGTCGACTCGAAATGAAATATTTCTTCTTTAAATTTGCATATTGTTCAATCCTCCACTACTTAGTAAGACATAGAACATACAAAAATCAAAAGGACTTAATAAGGTTGTAATGTAAGGCTAAGGTAAGGGTAGGGATAATATTTAGGATTTGGTGCTTAAAAGCTTAAGAGCTAGTGGAGTAGAAGAACAATAACCCCATGACCAAATAAAAGAAAAGTCAACAAATAAACTCCAACTCTATTTAAATGTTACTAAATAATCCAATTCCAATAATTTACAACCCATATATCTCTTTGTGCACCATTTGCTTTGGATGATAACATTTGACTTATTATTACTTTTTTTTCATAATCTTGTTTTTCTCGTATCACATCATATATTTTTTTCAGCATTCTTCTTGAAATTTTTTTCTGTTTCACAATCTCGTAATAACCATTGATATAAAACAGAGAACGCCACCTCCATAATAATTTTTTTTTTTTTTTGTATACTCTTCACAAATAATACTCCAAACAGCAAATTATATTCCACTAGCTCAAAGCTTTGGTTAGGACATGTGTTTAGGATTATAAGCTTGTAATGTGGTGTAAACAAAAGAAATAGGCTTAAGGCTCAGAGGTTTTTTTTTAAAAAGGAGTACAATAATGTAGGTGGCTTAGGCTAATGGTTCAAGAAAAACAAATGCCTTTATCATTTTTATGTATGTTCATGTTTCAATGTAGTCTCGAAGAAACCAATGCAAATTCAAGAGTCTATACTTCACCAGGAACTAACACACTCTCATGAAAAACTAGAGACTAACATAGATGTTTTAGTCTATTAAAAGGCTCAAAAGTCTCACAATGGTTATAGATGTTCACCAAGTCAATTACAATCAAATCATAAATAACCATTCTTACCACTTGCCAAACACTTGTACAATGATGCTATGCAATTCTCTGAATCAATCAACACAAAAACCCATTAACTTGCAACAAAACTAGAAAAAACTTTTTTTTTTTTTTTTTTTTTAAAACTGATTATTTTTCTTTTCAGTCAAATTAAGCTAACGAAATTTGCCTTCAAATTAATATCAGACATGAAAATTATAAATTTCTACGTAAATTTTGGCAGCACCTCCCCTAAAATGTGACGATCCATAATTTTTATTTTTATTTTTTTCAATTACAACACCTGTATTCCAGCAAATATCAATCCAGCACAACGTCACCATTCAACTCAAAATAACTCAAAATTCCCCCACACTTAAAATCAACATTGTCCTCAATGTTTATAAAATCAAACTAACAATAGAAGTGGGGGGAAGAAAAGAAACAGGGGAAACAAGGAAAGAGACAACCTGGTGTATGTAGACTGTCGCAATATTCTACATATAGTAATTGGTGTCCTGAAAATTGCAATTGCAGAAGCAATGTGTAGTAGCTAACAGCAGCAACAACATCAGCAGATGGGCAGAAGGCAGAACAACATCCTGGGTCAGCAGCACACAGAGTAGTTAGAGAAGTTTAGTATACCGAAGAAAAATAAAATAAAATAGAAAAAATAGAAAACAATAAATCCATGGGTTGCCTCCCAAGGAGCGCCTTTGTTTCTTGTCGTTGGCTCGACATGACGCTTGAGCTTTAGTCATAGTAGACGGGATCTTCCAAATGAATAACTTCTAGCCAATTGGCGTCAAACCCTTCATAGAAAGCTTTGAGTCGATGTCCATTCACTTTAAATATCCGTCCGTAATCATAACTCTTAATTTCAATCGCGCCCATGCTCAAAAACCTTAATAACCTCAAAAGGTCCGGTCCATTTGGACTTCAATTTACCAGGAAAAAGTCTTAACCTTGAGTTGTAAAGCAAAACTTTATCACCAACACAAAATTTTTTCCTAGATAACATTTTATCATGATATTTCTTTGTTTTCTCCTTATATATTCGAGAATTTTCATAAGCATCGTTTCTTATTTCCTCTAACTCTTGAATTTCTAATTTTCTATGGGTAGTCGCCTGGTCATAGTCTAAATAACACTTTTTAATAGCCCAAAATGCTCTATGTTCCAACTCTACGGGTAAATGACAAGCTTTTCCATACACTAAGCGATAAGGAGACATTCCTATTGGAGTTTTGTAAGCAGTTCTATAAGCCCATAAAGCGTCACCTAAGCGATTACTCCAATCTTTTCTATTAGGATTCACAACTTTCTCTAAAATAGATTTTATTTCCCTATTAGAAACTTCAGCTTGTCCATTAGTTTGGGGGTGATAAGCAGTTGAAATCTTATGAGTGACATGGTATTTCTTAAGCAAAGCATCAACTATACGATTACAAAAGTGAGTCCCTCTATCACTAATAATAGCCCTTGGGACGCCAAATCTATTAAAAATCGATCTCTAACAAATTCGGTCACCACTTTCGAATCATTAGTTTTGGTAGCTTTTGCCTCTACCCATTTAGAAACATAATCAATCGCTAAAAGAATATAAAGATTACCGTAAGAAGCGGGAAATGGTCCCATAAAATCAATGCCCCACACGTCAAAGATGTCAAACACAAAAACAAAATTAAGAGGCATTTGGTCTTTCTTAGAAATATTTCCCGTTCTTTGACATCGATCACAAGATTTCACAAATAAATAAGCATCTTTATGTAAAGAAGGCCAAAAGAATCCACATTCCGAAACTTTATAAGCGCTTCTTTTGGGACCAAAATGACCACCACATTCAAATGTATGACAAAATTCAAGAATAGATTTAATTTCATGATCGGGCACACATTTCCGAATGATATCGTCGAAACAGACTTTATATAAATAAGGCTCATCCCAAATATAGAATTTTGAATCATGTTTAATTTTATCTTTCCGGGCTCTAGACAAATCATTAGGCAATTCCTTTGACACTAAATAATTAACAATATCGAGATACCAAGGCATTGTACCATGCAAAGTATATAAACGCTCGTCGGGGAATAAATCGAGATGAAGAAATTACTACTTCCTTGTCATGGGTGATTCTACTTAAATGGTCGCGAACAAGGTTTTCTCGCTCCTTTTTTATCCCTAATTTCTAGGTCAAATTCTTGTAGTAGAAGCATCCATCTCAAAGAATCTAGGTTTAGACTCTTTCTTATTTAGAAGATATTTCAAAGCGAGAATGATCGGTATACACAATCACGTGAGTCCCCAACAAATAGGGTCTAAACTTTTCAAGAGCAAAAATAATCGCATACATTTCTTTTTCGCAATTGTGTAATTACATTGAGGTTGGATCAAGAGATTTAGAAGCATAATAAATGACATATGGTTCCTTATCTATCTTTTGTCCGAGTACCGCACCTACCGCCTTATCACTAGCATCACACATTATCTCGAAAGGTAAAGACCAATTAGGTGGTCCGATAATAGGAGCACAAGTGAGCTTCTCTTTCAAAGTATCAAAAGCAATTTTGCACTTATCGAGTAAAAACAAAAGGTGCATCTTTAGCAAGTAAAGCACATAATGGAGATGCAATAGTAGAAAAGTTCCGAATAAAACGCCTATAAAAGCCAAGCATGCCCTAAAAATGATCTAATTTCACGCACACAAGTGGGGTAAGGAAGTGAACTTATGACATCAATTTTAGCTTTATCGACTTCGAGTCCTTTAGAACTAACAATATGACCTAAGACTACTCCTTTTTCCACCATAAAATGACATTTTTCAAAATTTAACACAAGATTGGTCTCGACACATCTTTTCAAAGCAAGAGATAAATTATGAAGGCACAAGTCAAAATTATCACCAAAACCGTAAAATCATCCATAAAGACTTCCATAGAAGTATCAAGCAAATCGAAAATATGCTCATCATACAACGTTGAAATGTACCGGTGCATTACAAAGTCCAAAAGGCATTTTTCTAAATGCAAATGTGCCAAAAGGGCAAGTAAAGGTAGTCTTTTCTTGGTCCTCAAGGGCTATGGGAACTTGAATGTATCCCGAATATCCATCGAGAAAACAAAAAAAGAACGTCCCGCAAGCTTTTCTAACATTTGGTCAATATACGGCAAAGGGAAGTGGTCTTTTCTAGTGGCTTGATTAAGCTTCCTATAATCTATACACACTCTCCACCCATTGGACACTCTAGTAGGAACAAGTTCTCCATTATTATTCTCAACAACCGTTATTCCCGTTTTCTTAGGCACGACATGAATAGGACTTACCCACTTTGAATCGAAATCGGAAAAATGACACCTGCATCTCGCCACTTAAGAATTTCTTTTTTACTACATCCATCATTGAAGGATTAAGTCTCCTTTGGGCTTCTCTAACGAGGTTTGGCATCATTTTCTAAAAATATTTTATGCATACACAAAGTAGGACTAATCCCTTTAATGTCGGCCGATGGTCCATCCTATTGCCTCTTTGTATTTCTTAAGAACATTTAACAATTTTTCCTCTTGTGACTCGGAAAGTGAACTAGAAATGATGACGGCAAAGTGTCATTTGCACCCAAATAAGCATACTTAAGGTTACTAGGCAGGGGTTTTAATTCAAGTTCAGGAGGTGATTGAATAGATGGGATTAACTTAGGGGTATTTACAGGCAATTCACAACTTAAAACAGAATGCATATTATTAGCACATGTATTTTCCGACTCATAATTAACACTTCCAGATGCAAAATCAATCTGAGCAGCAACATGATTTTCTAAATGTGCAGTGAGAGGAGATTCAACATATTCAACATGGAATGAGTTAAATTTTTCTTGTGTAATGCAATCAATCTCGTCTATACAATCCACAGAGTTCACATCCTGCATGTTAGAAGGGTAGTTCATCGCATCATAAATGTTAAGTTTAATCATTTCACCATCAAATTCAAAAGAAAGAGTACCCTCCGACACGTCAATTTTTGCTTTAGCAGTTTTGAGAAAGGGCCTCCCTAACAACAATGGCACATCAATAGATTCAAGCGTATCACCCATATCAAGAATATAGAAGTCAACAGGAAACACTAACTCATTTACTTGAACTAAAACATCTTCTAAGACTCCTAAAGGATACGCTTGTGATCTATCGGCTAACTGAATCACTACGTTCGTTTTAGAGAGAGGGCCCAAGTTCAAAGATTTATAGATAGATCTAGGCATTACGCTAATGGATGCTCCTAAGTCAAGCATACACCTATTAAGCTCATGGTTTCCGATCTTGCAAGGTATAGAAAACATCCCAGGATCCTTACATTTAGGAGGTATTTTCTTTTGAATAACAGCAGAGACGTTCTCCCCCACACATACTTTTTCACCACTCTGAATTTTCCTTTTGTTAGTGCATAAGTCTTTTAAGAATTTAGCGTATTTAGGCATTTGCTTGATTGCATCTAAGAGAGGTATGTTTATTTCAACCTTCCTAAATGTCTCTAAGATCTCATTGTCTAAATCTTCTTTCCTAGAGTTAGCAAAACGTGAGGGAAATGGCACTATCTCCCTAGGATCAGGTTTATTGGAAGAAGGATTCACGATAGGTTTTTCTTTTTCTTTTCTCACCTTCACTACTTCATTTTCCACATTTTGGACTTCAATCTCATCATTAATATCACTAATCTGCCCAATTTTGTCACCTTGTAATTTTTCACTATCTTTTTCTCTAGTTTCATGACTCACCTCGACTTCTTTTTCCACTTTACCTCGATTTTCAAGTTCTTTACCACTTCTCAAAGTTATGGCTTTAGTTTCATCTATCAAGTGAGGTATATGCTTTTCAAAAACTTGTCCATCCAATTTACTTTCTATGTTGCTAAGAGTAGTACATATTTGTTTTATTTGGTTATCTAGATGGTGAAGGTGATTTTCAGTTTGTTGCTGATTATTAAATTCATGAGAGTGAACTTTTCCTATTTGGAGAGCTAGTTGTTTTACTAAATTTTCCAAAGATTCATGTTGAGTACTAAAACTGGAAACTTGGTTACTAATATTAGCAACTACAACTTTAAATTCAGCAATTTGTTCAGTTTGCTCCTTCAGTTGCCTTTGAATTTTCACTTCAGAATCAATTTTGGTCCCATATTGTTCACTGTTAAGGGCCATAGTAGTTATTAACTCTCTTGCTTCACCAGGAGTTTTATTCACCAAGGTTCCACCACTAGCGATATCTATTAAACGTTTCTGATCATCTAACAAACCATCATAGAAACATTCAATTAGGAATTGCTCACTAAGTTGATGTTGTGGGCATGAAATGCAAAGTTTATTAAATCTTTTCCAATACTCATGCAATTGTTCATCTTTATCTTGCTCAATACTACATATTTGTTTCCTTATTAATCTAGTTACGTTAGCAGGTTGGTATTTTTCAAGAAAAGCTCTCCGAAGGCCATCCCAAGAAGTAATAGATCCAACGGGAAGATAAAGTAACCAATCTCTAGCTAGATCATGTAAAGTAAAAAGGAAAACACGAATTTTAATACCATCATCATCTTTACCATTTAACAATAAAGTAGAGCAAGCAAAAGTAAATTCTTGTAAATGTCTATGAGCATCTTCCTTGTCATGACCATAAAATTTAGGAAGAATTTCGATAAAACCTGGATCAAGTTTGAATGGTTTCTCTAGTGCGGGAAAAATAACGCTCATGTGTGTCTCATATGCATTGAACATATACTCTTTCAAGCTCTTTCCACCTTCTCCTGCCATTTTACTAGCTAATAGTCACACAGAAAATATAAATGTAAATATTAGAACAATAAACAAGAACCTAGAATTAAACAAATAACTAGATAAATAATAATACTTAAACAATAGTCTAAAATAATAAATTATACAGTCCCCGGCAACGGCGCCAAAATTTGATGCGTGTCGTTTCCGCAACAAAATTAAATTTATAAATCACTCACTAACTCTAACAAATAGATAGGGAAAGTAAGGGTCGAACCCACAGAGACTGCATTATTATCTTAAACTAATTATTTATTTATATATATAACTACTATTTAATAAATTGGGGGGTTTCAAATATCAAAACTATACTAAAGATAGACTAAAATAATAAAAATATAAATTGCAGGTAATAAATTCGGTTTTAAAATATAATAAAGAAACTAATAGGAGACATGTAATTTTCTATAGATATTGGGTATAATCATTGATTCATTCGACTAGCCTAGGATCAATGATACAAGGAACGAGAGTCGATGCGAAACGTGGTACGGAAACGGGTACGGGAAACGCTATCTTGGGTGAATCGGAAACGTTGGGTCATTTTTTTACTGATTTTTTTTCAATAAATTTAAAATATTAGAACTCTTAGTAATTCTATCAAAATATAATTAAAAAATGATAATATAAATAATTTAAATCTACAAACTAAAAAATATCTAATAAGTAGATAGAATACACTGCCAAAAAAAAAGTAGAAAGAATTAAAATTTTTGAAAAACCTCAATACAAAATAAGTCCACGTGACTTTTGAGTGATGATAAAATCTTCCAGCAATGAGAATTTAAGAGAAAGAAAGAGGTGTCTACATACAGCTGTACTGTACTACACTTTTTATATAAAAAAAGTTGTATACAGCTGTAGTGCTGTACAATATCACGTGCTGAAATTTATTTCTTTCTAAAAGAAAAAGTAACTACTCTCTCTTTGTCTTCCATATTCTTCTCTTTGCTACTTCTCTCTTCTATCTATAGTGGCCGGAGGATTAGCCGGCGACCTTTACACCAACGAAATTCATCTCTCCGGCAGATTGTATCGGCGTGGGCATAAATTATCGGAACGCTGTCATCACCGATCTGATACGCGACTCCGAGCGATCTGGGTCGCGTTTGTTCCGCGATCGGGAACGAACGATCCAGATCGGAAAACGTGGCTCCGTCCCGCGTTCCCGGTATCACTGCCTAGGATAGATTGGTTAACTACATAATCCATTGAAAGCAAGTAGATTACTAGTTTTATCTTTCTTACTCGTTAAATCCCGTGAAAGCACGCGAATTTAATCCTAATCAAGCTAAATTAATCCAACCATGAAAGCATGTATCAAATTATCAAACTTGACAGCATTAGAAACACCAAACAACTGAACCCAAATTAACCAGTAAGCTGCAACTAATTGAATTCAATTATTACACAAGATTCTAGCAATTATAATTAGACCAGAAAGCTGCAACCTAATTAAAACTACTATCAATCTAACAATATGAATACATGAAATAATTTAGGTGATCAATCTAAATCAATAAACATGAATCAAAAGCCAGATAATAAACCTTGTATAAATACCCACAAGAAACTAATCTTTTATAACACAAACAAAAACGTAATCTCATAAACCCATATATCAAATAGTCAATTACATGTTCCTACTAGTGTAGAACTACTCTAAATTAGACATAAAAACAAAGAAAAGAGATAGAAGAGAGTAGAGAAAACTCATTGTGACGAATTTCGGACTGAAATCTCGGTCTTCAGTCCGTTGCTCTCGTGCGGCTACTGCTTTCCTTCCATTTCGTCTTCACGCTGTTCTGTTCCCCTCTTTCTTACTGCTCGCTGCCCTCTTCGGTCTCCTCTTCACGTCTGCTATGTGCGGCTGTTGTGTGTGGTTTTTTAAGGGAATTATCCTCAGCTAAACCCTCCTTTTCTTTTACTCAACACCCACGTGAGTTTAAGTGGCAGCCTTGATGATGCATATTCTCCAGCCCAACAAAACAATAGGGCCTTGTATTTTTTCCTTTTTATTCCTTATTTTACCTTCTTTAGTGCTCTTTGCTGCGTGGATTGAAGCATTAGTATTTGATTTGGCCCAAATATCCAATTATTTGACTCCAATATAATTATGTACCTACCAATATGAGATAAATTATTAATAGTATAAAATATAACATAGGTCAAACTAATAAATAAATATATAAACCCAATTACTAGGTAACCTATGAAAATGATTAAAACCCACAACTCATAGTTTATAATACTAATGAATAGCTACTAAGAGGGAATAAGAAGGTTATAATATATAATAATTATTTTCCAACTCTATTTAAATGCGTTATCACTTAATAATTAAAACAGACACAAATTAGACTTATTACTCTAAAAATAATTATCAAGTGATCAGAACCGAAATATCATATAAGTATAACATTTCACCCATATAACTCAACAGACGACACTAAATGTATTATATTAGAGGGTAAAAATATGTATGAATAGGCACTTATCAAGGGTCACCAAATTACAACAATGCTCTTAAACACTTGGTACATTATTCAATCTCATATTTTTTTTAATAATCAAATCCTTTATTATTTTTGTTTTTTTTACAAACTTTTCATTATTTATATATGCAGAGAAGTGCATTTTCTGGTTTGATGCAATTTCACGGTACTATTCAAGGTCTCGTCTTTGCCCAAGACATTGCAAGCTTTAGTTCGTGTTGTGTTGCTATTGGTTGGAAAAACATTGACGATCATAGCAATTGCGGAATTTATTTAATGAGACACATGGAAACTTTTATGGGTTTGAAGAAGTGGGATTGTGGTCTTAAGAAGAACGATTTGAGGAGCTTGAACAGACTTCGGAACAAGTATTGTGCTGAGATTGTTAGGAGTGATGTGAATCAAATTCAATCTTAGCTTTGAAATGTTTAGGTGTAATTATAAGAAGTTTTTGGTCTAGTACTGTGAATTATAGTGATGTGAATGAAATCCAATCTTAGCTTTGAAGTGTTTAGGTGTAGTTATAAGAAGTTTTTGGTCTAGTACTGTGAATTCCATTTTGTGAACGATTATGAGTTCCATTAACTTGGAGATATGAGTTTTTCAACTCATTTTTTTGGCTAAATATAAGTACATTTCTCTTATATTTTCTCTCATGTTTTTAGTAGAGATGTTTTTCCCTATACTAAGTATGTTTTTGCTTATATTATACATGTTTTTTTTATCATTTTAGATAATACCTCATGCATATGAGCATAAATAAAATTTGCTCATTTTAAAGGTTGTTTTGCTCATTTTATTAACGTTTTACTCATTTTAAAAATTATTTGCTCATTTTACATAAATCTGATGCTACTGACTTTAATACTAGCAATCTGAGCAAAAATGAAATTTGCTCATTTTAAGGTTTCTTTTGCTCATTTTAACAGATTTTTACTCATTTTAAAATTATTTGTTCATTTTCATGTACCTGATGCTATCGACTCTAATACAAGCAATCTGAGCAATAATGAAATTTGCTCATTTTGAGGTTTGTTCTGCTCATTTTAGTACGTTTTTGCTCATTTTGAAAATTATTTGCTCATCTTACATAAATCTGATGCTACTGGCCATATGACTAACAATTTAAGCTATAGTTAAATTTGCTCATATTAAAAAGTTGTTCATCATTTAAAAAAATATTTTGCTTTTTTTTTTTTTTGAATTGCTACCCACCTATTGTAGATGAGTATTTTTCATATAGTAATGCTACTGCAAGTAGTTATAGCAAATGAGCATATTTCTTATAGAGCCCGTGAGGGATGATGATGAGCTAGGAACTAGGAAGTTGTGCTATTGTGGTGGGCCGTGCTAAGCTAATGTTGGCCCTAGCATATATGGAGTGAGGTTAAAATGGTCAATATGTCGTAAAATCTTTGGGTGTTGTTTTTTTTTTGTTTGTAGTCGTGCTAATAGATCAATACAATAGTGTAAGAATGAAGTAGTGCAATTTAAGTGGTGTAAAACAATAAATTAGAAATATCAATAATAATGCAGTAGTGCAATTTAAGTGGTGTAAAATAATAAATTAGAAATATCAATAATCCTGAAACAATAAATTAGAAATATTAATAATCCTTGTTGCCTATCCCTTTCTTCTCTTCAAGTATTCTCTTTAGCTGATCAATTCTTACTACCTGCATAAAATCAAATAAGGTTTTAGTATTTGCTATTTTAGAATTAGCATATTGATAATTGGTATTGATTCTACTTCTATTCTTAACTTACCTCATTCTATGTTTCTCTTTTTTAGAGGGCAGTTACGACTATCATGAGTTGAGAGTTGACCACACGATCTACAAAGTCTCTCCTTTTTGTTGCTCGCTTCAATAGCTATCTCTTGATCACTTTTTTTTCTTTTTCCCGTACCACTTCCTTTGTTTAAAGACTTATTTGGAGGGAGTATATCACCTGATACTATATTAGAACCAACAAACAACTCAATATGTTTGTCTTTAGCCTGTTGCTCATCATTTTCTTTTTCAGATTTCATCTCCTTTTCGAAAGCACATAACCTTTCCAATAATGACTCAAGATGGTTAGTGTTACTTTCCGCAAGACTTATACATGAGAAGAATTTGGACCAAATATCCCCAACAACTCTTTTCTTCTGATTATTTTCTATACCATTCAAGTCCTCACAAAAGTTGAAGATGGGCTTTTTTGAAGCATCTTTAGTCCACCGATGTAATATGTACTGCTTTGGAATTTCAGTCAAAAATTTTCCTCTTATCACAAAAAGTATGTGCCGACATAATATTCCCATGGATTCAAACATCTTACAGGAACAAAAACAATCTTGAGAATCAGGAATGTAAGTTATATGGTATGTTTTCTTCCTTGTATTATCTGCAACTTGAAACTCCTCAACCCCTTCCTCCATTTGTACTTTGTAAACTCCACAATTGAAAATTGCATTTTGAAACTCCCTTTGGAACTTATAGAACATGTTGTGTGTGTACACAAGAGATGCGTGCTTCTCTAAAGGAAGAGGGGTAATGAGACGGGGCATTGAATTCTTAGAATCAGAGTTGAGTTTATCATGGGCATGTCTTTGCGCATCCATTGCAGATTCTATGCGAAACCATAACTCAACTAGAAGCAGATTTGCATTTGTAAACAAAGTGAAAAAGTTGTTCTCAGACTCCGAAATCTGTGTGGACCTCAAAATACCACCCATGAAAAGATCTCGAAAGTAAGAAGGGATCCACATATGTCTTATGCTAAACATATCAGTAAACCATGAATCATTCTCTAAGCCAAATTCACACATCACATAATCCCACCCTTTGTCAAATTCATCCGGCTCAAGGTCTCTATCCCAAACAACTGCATTCAATTTCTCAAGAAACTTTGTTGTTTGGCACATATTTGGACCTACTTTTATAGGCAATTTTTTCATGATATGCCACATGCAAAGTCTATGAATTGTCTTATCAAAAACTCTTACAATTGCTTGTTTCATGGCCGCGTCTTGATCAGTAATAAGACAAGTAGGTTGACAATTACCCATAGCCTTTAAAAAACATTCAAACAACCAAACAAAAGATTCTATATCTTCCTTTGCAAGTAGACCCATGCCAAAAGTGACGCATTTTCCATGATGATCAACTCCCGTAAATGGGGCTAGAACCATACAATATTTGTTGGTATCAAATGTTGTATCAAATGAAACCATATCACCAAAAAGAGAGTAGTTTTTCCTACTAATGGCGTCCGCCCAAAATACTCTAGTCAAATGTCGATCTTCATCTAAACAATAGTCGAAGAAGAACCCTCCACCACTATTGCTTACCTTTTGTTTGAAATTATTTACAAACATATCAGCATCAACATCTCGTATGTAAGCTTTGACATCCCGACTAAAGTTCTTAAAATCAACCAATGATGCTCCTACATTCTCATATCCACCTACATGCTCTTTTATCAATCTAAAAGATTTGTTTGGTCCAACATTTAATCTTGAATTATCAAATATGAACTTCTTGTGAAAAAGAGTCATGTTTCGAGAATTTTTAAGAAAATGCATGCTTTTAGGAGTGGCGAATAGATGGTTATGAGATTCATGAAAAAGATATACCATGCATTTTCCATCACTACGCTTTCTCAAACCTATCCTTGCTTGACAACCACCACGATTTATACTTCTTTTCGAGAATTAGAGCTTGTTGTAGCTTTACTTTTTGCTTTACTCTCACCATCTTCTTTAAATCCTTGTTTATTACAATAGATGTATTTCAAGTAAATATTACCTTCCTTATCTTTTTTTCAGTAGCTAATCTTTCGACAAAACCACAAAAGCGAGCATAAGCTTTATAAAACTCAATACCATCAGCTATAGAATCAAAAGGCTTACCCACAGTTGGTTTCACCTCAGGGGGGCAGCAAGGAATCCATTCTTTTGTACCTCTTGGTGTGTAGCATGGACGAGGAGTGAATGTCAAATTTGTTGTCTGAGCATTTGAAGTTTCAGTAGCAACACTTTGAGTTGTATCAACACAAGGAGTTTGAGTTTGAGTTTGAGTTGCAGTTGCAATTGCAATGGGAGTTGTATTGACACATGGAGTTGGAGTTGGAGCAAATTCTTTGTCTTCCATTTTCCTGTATCACTACTCCCAAAAAAATTCTTCCTGTTCATAGGAGTGTAAATAAAAATAATCAGTAACCATATAAACTTTTCATTGTTTATATAATAAAAAATGAAATTTGCTTATTTTAAAGTTTCTTTTGCTCATTTTAAGAATTTATTTACTCATTTTAAAAATTATTTGCTTAGTTTTCATATACCTGATACTACTGACTCTAATACTAGCAAACTGAGCAAAAATAAAATTTGCTCATTTTGAGTTTGTTCTGCTCATTTTACATATAGATGATACTACTGGCCATAAGACTAACAATTTCAGCTATAATGATATTTGCTCATTTTAACATCTATTCTACTCATTTTAAGAAAAGTTTGCTCATTTTAAGAATTTTTTTAGTCATTTCAAAGTTATTTGCTCATTTTTCATGTACCTGATGCTACTGACTCTAATACTAGCAAACTGAGCAAAAATAAAATTTGCTCATTTTGAGTTTGTTCTGCTCATTTTAAAAATTGTTAGCTCATTTTACATATACATGATGCTACTGGCCATAAGACTAACATTTTCAGCTATAATGGTATTTGCTCATTTTAACATCTGTTCTGCTCATTTTAAGAAGTTTTTGCTCATTTTAAGAAAAGTTTGCTCATTTTAAGAAGTTTTTTGGTCATTTCAAAATTATTTACTCATTTTTCATGTAGCTAATGCTACTGACTCTGATACTAGCAAACTGAGCAAAAATAAAATTTGCTCTTTTTAAGGTTTATTTTACTCATATTAAGTAGTTTTTGTTCATTATTAATGTTTTAAACTCATTTTACATATACATGATGCTACTGACCTTAATTCTAGTAATTGAGCAAATATGAAATTTGCTCATTTTAATGTCGTTTTGCTCATTTTAATGTCGTTTTACTATATCACAAAACATTAGTACCTTGGCTTTGCGGGGGATTGTGTTTAAATGTAGATGTTCACATAACCAACTTATTTTAATTCTCTTAACTCATTCGACATATACCATATGTTGCTGACCCTAATGCTAGCAATTGAACAAATATGTAATTTGCTCATTTTAATTTTTTTTGCTCATTTTAATTTTTTTTGCTCATTTGACATATACCTAATACTACCGACCTAATACTACCGATTGAGAAGATATGAAATTGTTCACAAAAAAAAAAAAAAAAAATATGAAATTTGCTTATTCCGAATCCATTGAAACGAACTTGAATTTTTTTTTTTTTAACCCAAACTTCATTATTTTTCTTCATTGATACATGCATTAGCAAATGTTTAAATATCGACATTCATGGATACACAGGAATTACCTTCAAGTTCCTCTTAATCTGACTCCATTGAAACGAACTTGAAGCAGTACTCAAATAAACCTAAATCACGAGCAACTGAAAATTAGGGATTACAAAATCGAAATTTGAATCTAACAAATTAATTAACGTCGTATGAAATTCGAATCAAAAATTTAATGATCGACGTTCATGGGTTTTGGAAGGAGAATTTTTGGTGTTATAGAGAGAGAAAGAGAGGGTCAGAGATACCTGGTATAAGCTTGCAATTTCACGATATGGGTTAGTAAGGCTGCGCGAAATTTAACGGTTAAGATTAGATTGATGTTTTCAATGGTCGAGATTATAAGTTTTCGGTTTTTCGGCCCTAAGGGAGGTTTTCAAGGGATCCTTCCTCTATATATATATATATATATATATATATATATATATATATATATATATATATATATATATATATATATATATATATATATATATATATAGGTAGGATCCGCCGAAAACCAATATTAAGAAAACCGAAAACTTGCTCATTTTACCAATTTTTGCTCATTTTACCGATTTTTGCTCATTTTATGATTTTTGCTCATTTTATGTTTTTGCTCATTTCAAGAAACTTTTGCTCATTTTAGCAAACTTTCGCTCATTTTACGATGTTTTTGCTCATTTTATGTTTTTTGCTCATTTTATGTTTTCGCTTATTTTAAGAAACTTTTGCTCATTTTACAATTTGTTGCTCATTTTATGTTTTTTTGCTCATTTTAAGAACTTTTTGCTCATTTTATCTTTTTGCTCATTTTCGAAACTTTCTTCATTTTATGTTGCGGTTTTCGATTTCGATATAATGAGTGGTTTTAGCGTGATCCTATTCCTATATATATATATATATATATTATATATATATATATATATATATATATATATATATATATATATATATATATATATATTCAAGTCCTATGAAGTGAAGGAAAGAAAACCTAACACACGTAGGAATAATATCAAGACTTCCTAATATAAGGAAACTCCTTGTGATACAATATTTCCTAATAGTTAGACCGTGACACGCGTCTGTTAGATGGCTGACATTATCATTATGTAATCACATGAGTTTTTATCTTTATCTAGTAACATGTACATTTTTGTAAAAAGCATAAACTAAATGATAAAAAATATGTAGCTATTTTTATTAAGGTACCTTATGAAAAATAATTTAAGGTATGAATAAAAATGGATAATTAATGTAAATTATTATAAAATTTACCCATAAACCATAATTATTAATTCAAAACCATAACTATCAATCCGAAATTATAACTATTTTCATAGTTTGAGGAAAACAGTTAAAAGTAGTTTACAAGCATCTTTATTCTATGTGACTCCTAATCCTTTGGTGTCCACCCTTAATTACCTAAATACCCCCCAACTACCAACAAATATTACAAAACCAATTCAAATCTCTAATTATATATGGCAACTACCTACTTTACTAAACAAAAAAAAATCAAAATCACCATATCTCTATCTTTGTTATATATGATACTTTATATGTCTTTTCCGCATCGCGCGCATATAAAACTTAATGATGCCCATATGACAGTTGAGTGGCTTAACTTTTTAAAAATGTTTATCTGCTTTTTTCTTTTGATGTCTATGTCGCTTTAAATTCTCAACAAAAATCACTTCCTCTGAGTTTATACACTTAAAATTGCTACTGCATTGCAGTAACAACCATCCTCGTTCAAAAGCTCTAAATTGAAGATTCTCTTGCTTGCTTACTTAAAACGTAAACCCAGCAAACCTCGATTTTTTTTAAGATCTATAATAATTACTTGAAAAAACTTCTCTGTCATAAAATTCACTCTTTTCCAATCCCTTTTGATAAATTTGTAAAAATCATTGTTTGGATTATCTTTTGGTTTATGGAATTTTCTTGATCTACTACTTTTGGCGCTATTAACACAATTCACTTTGATCACTATTTGTGATTTATACGTAAGAGAAAATATAGTTATTTAGAATCTCGCTAGATCATATCGTCTTATAATGGAGTATTATCATATTAACTTTTGCTAATTTTTACTTATAGATAATTAAGAATACTAGAGTTCAAAATATTGCATTAGCAAGCGATAAGCCATAGGATAGTCTTATGTACGTATGTTGACAAGTAGTTTGGCGATACCATGCGCTAGCTTCAACTACTATGATGGATCAATAGTTAATGGTGGAGGCTGGTGGGGCTTTGCTAGGCAATGTTATTGGTATAAAACAATGGTATGCTGTATTATAAATCAATATGTATTAAATTTCCTTCTGGAGGAAATAAGTCGTTGGCTATGCAGTAGATGTTGAGATGGGAAGACAAGTCAAAAGGATTGCCACTTTCTAGAGAAAATAAGTCGTTGGCTATGCGGGAGATGTTGAGATGGAAGACAAGTCAAAAGGATTGCCACTTTTTTTTTTTTTTTTACCAAGGAAAAATAAAACTAGGCCAAACCCACTAGCGTGGAGGCCAACCTAAAACATCTTTTCGGACCAACAAGGAAAAATCAACAACATAAGGAGGAAAGAAAATAGTAGGAGAGTTGTAATGGTGCCCCATAGACGCCATAAAATTCGCTGCTCTATTGCCATCTCTACCAATGTGACGAAAGCAAATCTCCGAGAAACCCGCCGCCTCCTTACCTGCAAAAAGTCCTAGAAGTCCGCGTCCTGCAGACTGCAGCCCTCAAGTACGAGCATCTCCCTGGATTTTTCCTGGAAAAACTGGAATGCAAGATTACAATGGGACACTGAGTGGCTCCGCGTCCTGCAGCCCTTAAGTACGAGCATCTCCCTGGATTTTTCCTGGACAACAGGAATGCAAGATTACAATGGGACACTGAGTGGCTCAAAGTATAATCATAACGACTTTTTTATTTGTAACAGGTGTATGGGTATAACTCAATAATGTTAGCGGATCTCTACGATGAGTCCGCGAACTCCATCTTGGCCGCGAGCATTGTAAATGTCGCCTACAGCTCTAACAAGTCAGTACATCAACGTGGTCCGATAACGTTGGCGGTCGTCTAACAAGACAAAATAAGGGAATCTTCCCTATTGTCAAACATACCACGACCGTACACGTGTAAAAGGATTACACGCCCTGTCAGATGAATAGTACTTCTATAAATACCCCACTAGTACCATTCTGCAGGTACATTTTCTCACACTCAGAACTCTTATCTCTCTCTCTCTACTCTCTCTCTCTAAATCCTATTTGGACAAGTGCTGACTAGAGCGTCGGAGGGGGTTTCCTCGCATCCCCCCCGAGGGTAGTTCACGTTTGCTTCTTGTGCAGCTATTCACCAGCGGACACTAACTCCAATCTTTGGCGGACTCTTTGCAAGGCCGCCAACCGTTCTAAAACCGGAACAATTTGGCGCTAGAAGGAGGGGCCTCCCATCTTTGTGAACGCTAACAAGGAAAGAGCAAACACTGAAGGACGCGGTCCACAAGGGTTTGACGCCGGTCAAGGGTCTACTCAACCCATTATTAACGGACCACTCGGTGCTCCTCACTTCCCAAATAGAGGGACCGGGGACGGCAACGAACAACAAACTCCTGAGAACAATGTATCTCAGGTAAACACTGGTGGCGGACCACTCAACCTGAATCAACTCAGTCAATTCTCTCCTGAGCAGCTGCAAACCGTAGCGTCTTTCATCCAAATGCTACAAGCGGGTACTCCTCAGCCTAACAACACCCCCATTTCTAATCCAAGGATTGGCCAAGTTCGTAGGCGGATGCCGACCATGACTAGTCGCAACGTCGATGGTTCACCGATAAGAAGATTGCGGACCTTCAATCAGGAGGGACGCCAGATGGAAAGGCAAATTGAGGACCCAGAGTATGAAGAAGCCATCATAGAGACAGAGGAACTCAATGATTCTAAAGATGAGAATGAAAGTCGTTCTTACCGAGAACACAGCACCAGTGGTGCAAGCAATTATTCTGCTGGCGCACACTTATTGATCAAGCCTAAGATGTCCCCCTTCATTACAGAAATCTTGAACCACCCCATGCCGCGGATCAAGATGCCATCCTGTAAGTATGACGGCACCTCAGATCCAAATGATCATGTGGCCGCTTATGAGGGGCACATGTATTTATACACCCAGGTAGACGCTATTTGGTGCAAAGTCTTCCCATCCACTTTGACTGGATTGCCCAGACATGGTTTAAGAGCATCAAGGCTGGTAACGTTTCTAGTTTTTCTCAACTTTCATCTATGTTCAGCTTACCCACCATTACAAGGCCCGAGACTGGGGACGTATTGCAATTGTACATCTCGGCCTCGCCGAAAACAGTCGCGGGCGTGTTATTGGAGGAAAAAGAAAAAAGGTAGCAGCCAATATATTTCGTCAGCCACATACTTAACGGGCCAGAGAGCCATTACTAGCTGCTTGAGAAAATGGCTTTGGCCGTGATAATCACTGCCAGGAAACTCAGGCCATACTTTGACTGTCACCCCATTCAAGTTCTAACCAATCAGCCGCTAGAAAAAGCGTTGCAAAAGATGGATAGTTCCGGCCGCTTGTTAAAATGGGTCGTTGAGCTATCGTAGTATGATATACAGTATAAGCCCAGGACCGCTATCAAAGCACAGGCCCTGGCAGATTTGATTGTGGAAGCCTCATATCAGAAGGAAGAAGTGGAGCAAAAGGAAGTCTGGCTATTGGAAATTGACGGATCGTCCGCTGTTAGCGGATCCGGGGCTAGTATAGTGATGACTAGCCCTGAGGGAAATCCATACCAGTACGCCATCAAGTTTGCCTTCCCGGCGTCAAACAACGAAGCAGAATATGAAGCGGCAATTGCCGGCTTGAGAATGTGTTAGCCAGCGGGCGTTAAGAATGTACACTTGAAGACGGACTCGCAGTTGGTTAGCGGCCAGCTAAGAGGAGAATTTGAAGTCAGAGAGCCTAACATGCTGAAGTACGTAGAAAAGGCCAAGGAGTTCATAGCTCAATTGAATCACTTTGAGATTCAGGTAGTACCAAGGGTCGAGAACACGAAAGCGAACGCACTGTCCAAACTGGCAAGTTCTGACTCATTTAGCATAGAGAAAACTGTCACGGTGGACATCTTGAAGGAAAAGAGCATCACAGAAAAAATTGTGACCGTCAACAGCATAAACCAGCAAGGGGAGTGGTTTAGTGAGCTGGTGGCGTATAAGCTGACCGGGTTGCTTCCCAGTAATCCTTTGTCCGCTAAGAAATTGAAGCGACAAGCCAGCTGGTACGTCATATATCAGAATGAGTTGTACAAGAAATCGTTCAGTCTACCTCTGCTCAAGTGTGCAACTGCATGGGAGTCTGCAAAGATTCTCGAAGAAATACATGAAGGTATTTGCGGCAATCATATTGGCGGAAAGGCTTTAGCGCTTAAGGCACTAAGAGTGGCCAAATGTGCTGACGGATGCCCAGGGCTACGTCAAGAAGTGCGACAAGTGCCAGAGATATGCTCCCGTCATTAACAGACCAACCAATGATTTACAGCCTATCCTATGCCCGATTCCGTTCGCTCAGTGGGGAATGGACATCCTCGGACCGTTCACCACAGCAACTGGAGGGAGGAGATTCCTAATAGTGAGCATTGATTACTTTACAAAGTGGATAGAGGCTGAGCCGACAGCAAAGATCAAGGCAAATCAAGTCAAGAAATTCATCTGGCAGAACATTATGACAAGATTTGGGATTCCCATGGCCATCGTCTTCGACCATGGCGTCCAGTTTGATTGCCGCCCCATACAAGTATTCTTAATGGAGTTTCGTGTGAAGTTTGCATACTCAGCCGTTTGCCACCCTCAGAGCAACGGGCAAGCAGAGACCGCGAACAAACAAATCTTGAATGCCTTAAAGAAAAAGTTAGATGAATTCAAAGGAGGATGGGCCGATATGGTGCCGGCGGTGCTATGGTCAAATAGAACAACAGAGAAGGAAGCGACGGGGAGAGAGCCCTTTCAAGTTGGCCTTCGGTGCGAGGGCGGTGTTACCGATAAAGGTGGGGTTACCCTCCTATCGGATCAAACACCAAGACCTTCGAGAAGAATGACCCAGCACTCGGGGAAAGCCTAGACTTCCGCCATAAACAAGGCTCATGGCGGGCCGAGAACGGTACGCCTACAAAGATAGAATTAGCAAGGCTTACAATAAGAAAGTCATGGAGAGGCCGTTAAATGTTGGCAACCTGGTCCTTCGCAGAACAGCAGCCACCGGCAAGGCGCATATTGAGGGAAAGCTGACTGCTAACTAGGAAGGTCCTTACATCATAGCCAAGAAGATTGCTCCCGGTTCTTTCACTTTAAAGAGCATGGATGACAAGGAGCTTAAAAATAATGCTAGCGTCCTAAAGAAATACTATGTTTGATCTATTGAATGTAATAGGCCAAGAGCCACCCTTTATTAGATAAATAATACAAGCCTCCGCTAGCAAATTTATCAATTGTCTTATTATTTTCATACATATTAATTGACCATATGACAGGTCAGCAAATCAAATCAAAAGCCATATGACAGGCTCAAAGTGCATTAGCGGTCATATGACAGACCTAGCACAAATCAAAAGCCATATGACAGGCTCAAAGTGCATTAACGGTCATATGACAGACAAAGCACAAGACAAAGGCGATATAACAGGCCCGCGCACGTTCACGATCATATAACGGACCCAGGCACGACAATCTTCGTTAACGAACAAAAAAAAATGATTGGCGGCCATACCACAATAAGACGATAATTAAAGCGACAGAAACGCAAGATATAAAGTACTTTCCCATAAAATCAAAGCTACTGGCTTGGCGGCCAACTACAAACAAAAAAGATGGCGGCCAAATAAAAGGCTTTCAGTTGGAATCGTACTTATAAAATTAAGAAACGTTAACGTTTACAAGTGCCAACATGGGCCGAATAAAGAGTTATAAAATATTCAAAAGATTACAAACTACAGGCTATTGGAAGAACAAGAAGAGCTGAGAGAAGGCCGCCAAAAACTTCAAGAAGAGGGGGGGCATCCTGGTCTGTCTGCTCCGCCAGGTCCCGAGGGTCCGCATCTGCTATAGCGTCCTCGTCAGCAAACTTTGGATCCCCCTCGAATGGCGTAAGATGTTGGCCGGCAGCATGAGCCTCTTCAATCACATTCCAGTCAAATCCTGTAATGGTCTTGCACACGCACCTCATGGCGGCTGCCCAACCGCCATCATACCTCTTGTGGAAAGTCGCCACGTACTCATCAGATTGCTGAAACTCAGCAATAGCCTTGGTTTCAGCCTCCGCCTTGGAGTCCAACACAACAACCTCCTTCTCAGAGTTGGCGGCCTCTAGAGCTTTGGTCAATGCGTTAACATTTTCCTCAGTCTCTTCCAGCAAGGCAGCCCTTGGCCTCAGAGTTAACAGCTCATCTTCCAAAGACTGCAATTCCACTGTCTTAGCCGCCAGCTTGTCTTCCGTCTCCTTCAGCAGATCCTGGCAAGTCTCTAGCGACTGCTTATAGCTGTCCGCCAGCTTCTAGTACTCAACATACTGCTCTATCAACTCAATAGCAGCATTGTTAGCCTAAAAAGAGGAAAGGAGAACGTCAACAAGAATACAAAAAACAAGTGACAATGATAATAAAACAAGTACGAAAACATACCACAAGTTGGTCGTGAGCCAGCCTTGCGGCAGGAGTTACCAAGGACCCTGCCGGCCTGTCTAATGGCAGCTGCATGCCCTTCAGAATACGGTAGCCAAGAATGCCACCGTTCTCGGGGATGTCGGCATACATCGACTCATCTTCCCTGACGTCCCAGTCAGGCTGATAAATTTTGCCGGAGACGACGGGTCGGCGAGCAAAGGAGGCTGCCACAGCATCACTTAGCGGTACCTCTTTCTTCTTGATCCACTCATGATACCGGGAGAAGATGCTGGGGGATAAGTTGGACAGAAAGCTGGGCATGGTAATCAGCTCCCGAATCTTCTCGCGGATGGAGGAGTAAGAGCCTGATAGCCAAGAGGCGCCGCTAATATGTCCGGACCAGTAGCCGCGACAGCCTGCTCCCGAACCTCCGGAGGAGCATCCACATTCGAATCTTCCACCGAACGGCCTCGGGGATAGGAGTAGAAGAAGCGAGGGATCCGCCAAAGCTTGCCTTTTGTTGGCGAGATGTATCCGCCGCAATTTGCTCGCGAGCCGCCTCCTGTTCCCACCACCCCTGGCAACAGGCCGGGAGGTAGAAGACCTAATGGGGACGGCAGGGGACGGCTAGCCGCTAGTACCAGCAACAACAGCAGTACCGCCCTGAACAGGGGCGCGGGCTACAGTTGCACCACCGCGACCTCGGCGGATGTTCTGGGGACCGCTACGGTTTCCACCTCGACGGCCGTTAGTGTTGCCGTGCATGGTTTCGTACTCGTAAGAGGGAGCGGCCGGCAAATGTGTTAGCGGTCGAAGATCTTCGTCAACGCCAAGTGCGTCGAGATCAAGATGGTCAAAACCTGCAAACAAGCAGGAAACGGTCACAAAAAAAAATAGTTTCTACTATCATCAGACGGACCAGTCCGACAGCAACACTTACCATTTTCATGGGTAGGAGAGAGCAGCATGGCCGACAAGGGTTCATTCCCCAGGATATACTTGGAATGAGGAATCCAATATTTGGGCTCCTTAACCTTAACCATCTTCCCGTCCTCATAAGCGACCAGATAGTCTTCTGTGTCAAAATACTCAAAGGCCAATAACTCCTCCCCAGTTAACGGAATTGAAGGTAGATGTTCCATGCGGGGACGAGGCTCGGTGAAATGGTGGCACACAAGACAACTCTCGGGAACCTGCAACCAGAAGAAGGCATCCTGCCAACCTTTTAAACCCGTCATTTTAGGCTGGACAATCATCTTCTTGTCAGCCGTAGTCAGCGACCACCAACCTGCCTGCCTAGAGGACCCATTTCTCTTCAGCCAGTGGATGTGGCGGAACAAATTTAAAGTTTCCGGAAATTCCAAAAGCGTACAACCCGGATGTACGCGATCAAGTCCCGGACCGGCGAGGGAGTCGGTTGAGCCAAGCACACGTTGAACGCGTTCAGAATCTTCACCAAAAAAGAATCCAGAGGAAGGCGAAGGCCAAACTGGAAGTGGTGAGTATACACGGCCACGTGACCGGGAGGACATTCCGTCACAATTGCCCCCTCTGGCGGAATTACCAACCGATAACCTGCGGGAAGATGATATAAATCCCAAGCAACTTTGGGGTAGGCAAGATCAATGGCGTCCTGACGCCACAGTAAATTAATCTCTACACTAAGAGGACCGGCGCTAAAATCATCAGGCATCCATAGAGCATCAGAGCCCGGTCCGGTCTCAATCTCCTCCATCGGATTGGAACTGTCGACCCTCAGTTCGATAGTGCGGGAACTTTCCCCAATCACATGTGCCGACAAAGGCACAGAAGTGTCAATGTTTGCGTCAGCAGAGTCAGTCGCATCCTCATTGACGTGAACAACAGGACTGGCAGCAGTACGACGATGGTAAACGGTCTCCTGACGAACCATAACGGTAGCAATGGAATCGCTGTCGTCACCTAAATCAATAATAGGAGGGTTAGGAGCCGCAGATTCCTGTAAGCGGTCATAAAAATCGGCCGCTACCTCAACCCCAGCATCCGCCAAGTTATCCAACCAGGCGTGCTCTCTAAGAGGGGCGACATCAAGGTCGGGAACGGCATCGGCTGGAGGATGTCTAACGGAACGCCTAGCAAGAATTTGATGCCTAAGTTCTCAAAGCGTTTGCCTATCACCACTCTGGCTAGCGGATAGATACCTCCTAGTCAGGTTATGCTCCTCAGGGGTGGCAAGGTAGTTAAGAAACTTCGACCTCAGTTCTTTTTCTCTCTCGGCAGTGAGGGGTATATCCGCTAACAACCTAGTCCTCCCCACAGGGCTTGAACCGGAAGCAGGTTCACTAGCGGCCAAAGGAGAAGAAGGCTCACTAACGACCAAAGGAGAAGAAGGCTCACTAACGGCCAAAGGAGAAGAAGGATCACTTTCGGTCATAAATGCCTCACTAAGGACATTACGGCTATCGAGCCGGTCCGACATGATGAATACGCAAAGAAACTTAAGAAAATGAGGAGAAAAATTGAAGAAATACCTGGAAACGAAGGGTCGCTGGAAAAAGTAGAAGTAGGGAAGGAAAATCACCGGAAAAGATGAACAAAGTCCTCAAACAGTGAAATCACACCAAAAAAATTGAACTTGATGCCAAAGAACCACCGGAAATGTAAAGAAAACGCCGGAAAAACACGAAACTTCAAACAAAGAAACCCAGAAAACCTTCGTCAAAAAATGACGAAATTCTTAGTACAAAGAGACCGGAAAGTGAAAACTAAGAGGTTTGGTAACTTTTCGAAGTAATTTGAGCACAGGAAAAGTGGTTTCTAAGAAACTCGAAGCTTCGGCTATGGAGGTTTTGTCGAGAGAAAAATGGAGAAGGAAAGAGAAAGCTCTAAGAATAAGATAAAGAAATCCGAAAAGGACAACTGCTCCAATATATATGCACGGATGAACGGCTGAGATTGAAAGACCTCTCAACTCCCTCTCCAGATTCATGCCAAGTGTCGAAGCACAGTAAAACCCTAATAAAGTAATGGGCGGGATTTTCAGAAAAGTAATCATTAACTTTTCGAAATCTTTCAACTCCCTACGACGACACGTGGCATCCAACAAATTAACTCCTCCGAGAAATTAATGCCGGCAACAATGACTTGCGTCCATCAACAACATCATTAGCGGTCAAGGCCCCAAATGATGCTGGGGGGCTAGTTGTATGGGTATAACTCAAGTATGTTAGCGGATCTCTAGGATGAGTCCGCGAACTCCATCTCGGCCGCGAGCATTGTAAATGTCGCCTACAGCTCTAACAAGTCGATGCGTCGACGTGGTCGACAACGTTGGCGGTCGTCTAACAAGACAAAATAAGGGAATCTTCCCAATTGTCAAACATACCACGACCGTACACATGTAAAACGATTACACGCCCTGTCAGATGAATAGTACTTCTATAAATACCCCACTAGTACCATTCTGCAGGTACATTCTCTCACACTCAGAACTCTTATCTCTCTCTCTCTACTCTCTCTCTCTCTCTACTCTCTCTCTCTCTAAATCCTATTTGGACACGTGCTGACTTGAGCGTCGGAGGGGGTTTCCTCGCATCCCCCCCGAGGGTAGTTCACGTTTGCTTCTTGTGCAGCTATTCACCAGCGGACGCTAACTCCAATCTTTGACGGACTCTTCGCAAGGCCGCCAACCGTTCTAAAACCGGAACAACAGGCAAAAGGATAGCGACTAAATATAATCTTAACGGCTTGCTCTTCCGAAAAAGTTGATATGTTTCCTTGATTGCTAGGAAGACTCGATGCTCGACCATAAAAAAAATGAATGGAACACTGAATCACTGTTAAAGTTCGCGGAAGCAAATATATATATATATATAAATCCGGTCGATGTGTGCTACTTTACCACTTACCAACAGGCTGGAAGGAAAAAAAAAATCTCAAAAGAAACTTTGAGATTTTAATTCTCTTCATACCATGATACGTTTTGCTATAGAAAAACCATTACTCAATATGAGCATGATTTTTCTCTAGAAACCTGAATTCCCAATAGTCTATCATCCACCTTATACAGATAGTACGTGTATCAAACCGTTGCTCCCTCCGCTTCTTCTAATCTACATATTTTCCTTTTTGGTCTGTTTCTTTTTAATCTACACATTGTTACTTTTTCTATTATTGGTAACATGTCTCATCTAATTTCTCCTCTTTTTCCACCCATGTTATCCACTTTTTAATATCTTAATCCATGTTTTAGCTTATCTCTATCACTTTTCAGTTGTTCTCTCCGTCTTTTTAGTTTCTCTCTTATACTTTTGTACTTCCTTTTTGATTCTCCCCCAAAGTGAAATGAGTAAACTAAAAAGAAACAGAGAAAATATATTTTATTTTGGTTTAAAGGGAGTGATAGAGAATATCATGATATTCTCCATGTACAATATTAGGGAAAATAATAGTGTTAAAGTAGTAATTAGTAAATACTTCCTATACTCTTTCTGTTCTTACATTAATATGTACATTACACAATGGGGAAACTAGTACTGATATTAATTTTGAGAAGTAGTACTAATAAAATTAGTACCAACATTATATATTTTTTACGAGGACAACATTATTAAGTATCGACAACTACTAGCTAGCTAATAGGACCATCATCGTTCATTTTCTTCCTTTTTACTTCTATTATTTGCCTTTTCGTTTTTGTGTATAGAGCCAATTGATGTGGAATTGTGGACGTCTGTCTCTAGTGTGAAGTGGATACAAGAGGATGAGTTTGTCTTTGGGCTCTTGGCAATCAAGAGGTGGAGTTTCAAAAAGACTCAGTCAAAGTAATTTGGTATCTTTGTCTTCTGTTTCAATTGATACTAAAATGATTTTATTTAAGTACCAATTGATATTGAAATGGTGTTGTCTAGTATCAATTATAAGAGGCATACATACGAAATATACCACAATTAACCTTGTTGCACTAGCGAGAATAATTGTATAGTGCTTTCCGACTTTTAAGGAGCCTATTGATGCGGTTTTAAATGCGTAGTAAATCAAGGCGCAATAACAACAATAGGTAAAGATCATTTTTTTTGAGAATTTAGATTTTCTAGTAGTTCCTTCATCCTTGAATCAGGGTAATAATGCAATGCCATTCGTATATAATGAGGGACGGTGCAATTGAAAAACAAAATTAACTAAACCGCAAGCATGCAATTATTGTATATTGAATTCATATATTGTATATTCTATAGAAATAATATTTTCAATAACTATAATTACACTTAACTTTTCCCAACCAAAAAGATATAATTCCTCATTGTTTTGCTTCATTCTTGTACTCCTACAATTCATCCTTCTTTTTCTATTGAAATCAAAGATACAAATTCACCAACCTAAAAAAAACACTATAGTTATAACACTAACCTAAATAAGCAGATGAGTATTAGAATTAGAAATAAATCTCTATTATATGAGGCAACGCATCTAGCCTCCCCCCTCTCTCTTTCTCTCTCAAACCCTAGCCTCCCCTATCCCTTCTTCTTGGTTAGGGGTGCCATTATGGATGATTTCATCCATGGTAAGCCCCTTTTCCCCTTTTATTTTCAGTTTTTAATTTATTTTCTTGTTTTGTTTAATAAATTAGTCTCTCTTTATGAGATCTTTTCAAACCCTGTTATGGGGTTTTTAGTTTCTGTTTTGGAAATCTCCTTCTCCCCTACGGGAGTTGTGAGTATGGTTTTTTTGTTTTTAGGTATGAGAAATTGTTCTCATTGGTTGAAGTTCGAGACTCAACATGAAGGTATCGGAATCTCGGATGCGGTCAACATGACTCGATCAAGAATGTTCTTCTCAAACTACATCAAAATGATAGACTTCCTCATCAATAGTCGCTTGATTCGACGAATACAAGGGGGTCTTATTTGTATTGCTCGATCTGGTCCATTGTAGTTCATTCGAAGACGAATTTGATTTAGCCTTGTTTAATTGTATCATGTTTTTCTTTAATACCTATTGTAGATGCCGTTTGGCCTTCTATTAATGAAATTTCTCTTTCAAAAAAAATATGAGGCAACGCATGGGGGATACCAAAAAACAGAAAACAAAAAATGAAAAACAAAAAGGAAGGTTAACTACCTGCTTTAATTAAACAAAAAACAAGATAATTGTATCTCTATCTTCTCTATTATATATGTAGGATGATTTTATAAGACTAGTATTATATATTATGAGAATCTTCCTAGAAAAAAGAATTATAAATTAGTTGATCATGAGCACAAAAATAAGATCTACAAAATAAGTCAATTAGAGAAAAAAAATTAAGAATTAGATCGTGACGGCGGTGAGGTGAATTACGGCAATAAGTGACGATGAGAAATGAGCAACGAGCAAGGATGAGGGACGAGCGACGACTAGCGAGGATGAGGGACGAGCCAAAACTGACTTTTTTTTTTTTTAGGGGAAAAGCAAGCAAGTATTACTCCATTAAAAGTTTGTCCATCAGGATGTAAGGAGCCACCTCCGGAGGAGAGTGGTTCTCCCAGACTTGTTCAATCCCAAAAGGGATCAACTTAGCTAAATTGTGGGCAACAACATTCCCGTCTCGTTTAACATGAGACCAAATAATAGAAGAAAAGTTCACACTAGAAGCAAAAATGTTATGGAGTACAATGTCAAGTTCCGAAAGGAAGATAGCTTGCTTAGAGAGACGATTAATCACCGTTAGACAATCGGATTCAACCACCACATTTTGCAATCCATACCTTCGACCCAGGCGAATAGCCATTTCAATTCCCTTTGCCTCTGCAACCTCTGAAGTCTAGTGAGCTCTTATGCGTCGAGTGGCAGCAAATTTCACCTCCCCATTCGAATCTCGAGCAATAACACCAAGGCCCACCCAACCATCAACGGCGAGGGAGGCATCTACGTTGAGCTTCATCATGTCATCGGGGGGAGACCGGACTCGGGGCCTTGTAGCAGCAGCAACCGCACGAGCTTGATAAATACGTGAAGTGTAGTTGCCGTGTTCTTCTACCAGTCTTGTTACACGAGCTAGCAGCACATTTAGAGGTGTGGCTTTGTTGTTGAAAACATGGTTATTGCGTTCACCCCATATGACCCAGGCAAGGAAGGCTCCTTTGATGCGAATATTCTTCTCAACTGCACTCCATGACTGCACTGCTTCACACATAGAAGGGAGATTTGAGTGTAGGCGTAGCATATCACAACCACTGTCTATCCACAGATCACACATGCTAGGACAGTAAAAAAATGGCATGGTGTTGAGTTTCAATTTCACCACAGCCCCAAGGACATAAATTGTCATTTATCAAATGACGGTGATGCAATAAACTTCGAACCAGAAGAGAAGAAGAACACATACGCCATAAGAAATGGCGCACTTTGGGACTTACCTCCAAACTCCAAATATCTACCCATGCTTGATGAAAATGGTCAAGATTTCCACCTTTGCCAAGCATATAAGCCGTCTTAACCGAGTAACATGCATCCTTAGTAAAAGCCCAAGTGAGCTCGTCCTTCATTGGAATCATGCTAAGAGGAGTAGCAAGGATACAACGAATATCCCTCTCATTGAAGGTTGTTTCCACGGTGTCCACTTTCCATTCCATTCTTTCAAAGTCAATTAAATCACTCACCAATTGAAAGCTATCATTTCGAGCACTAGTAAGATGGCGTCCCTCTTCATCAACAACCCATGGATCGTCCCAAATGTTAATTTGGACTCCATTGCCCACTCTCCATACTACTCCCTCTTTTATGAGAGCTTTTGAACTCCAGATACTGCTCCACGAGTAACTACATGAAAAACCAAGAGAAGCTTCCAAGAAATCACAGTTTGGATAATATTTGGCTTTCATCACTCTAGCAAAAAGAGAGGTTGGCTCACGAACTAACCTCCAAGCTTGACTACCAAGTAAAGCATCATTAAAAACTTTCGAGATCCTTGAAATCCATCCCTCCCAAGCATTTCAAAGTGCCCGAAAGAGTCCCGATTTTTCCGGTGAATCTTCAGGTGATTATCGAACTCCCCCACCAAAAGCGAGCCATGGCCGAGTGAATCTTTTGGATGACACATATAGGAATTTTTTAAACACCCATAAGATAAGTAGGGATAGCCTGGATCACAGACTTCAACAATACTTCCTTTCCAGCTCTAGAGAGTAACTTCTCCCTCCAACCCTGGAGTTTCTTCCAAATTCAATCCAAGAGAGAATAAAAAATAGCTTTCTTTGATCTTCCTGAAATAGAGGGGATACCAAGGTACTTCTCGTGCTTATCCACATGTCTCATGTGCAAGATATTTATCAATTCTTCTCTTCTTTCGATGCTTGACTCCTCTACTAAAAGAGACTTCCGACTTTTCATAATTAATTTTACGCAGGATCTTTGCTTCATATTGGTTGAGAATATCAACTATAGTAGTGCATTCTGAGGGGAAGCTACGGTGAAGAGTAAACTGTCATCGGCGAAGAAAAGATGAGAAATTTCCGGACCACTTCGACTGGCTTTAGCACCATGAATATGTTTTTCCTGCACTTTCCTCTGAATCATTTTAGAGAAAGCATCAGCAATCATAATAAATAAGTACGGAGAGAGAGGGTCTCCTTGTCGGAGGCCTCTAGCAGGAACAACAGAACCACGAAATCCTCCATTAATGATGAAGGAATAAGAGACAGATGATACACAATCCATAATGAGATTCACCCATCTACTATCGAAACCTATAGTAAGAAGAAGCTTTCTCAGAAAGCCCCACTCCACTCTGTCATAAGCCTTGCTCATGTCTAGCTTTATAGCAATAGTACCTCGACGACTTCGATTTCTGTGCTTCATAGAGTGAAAACTTCTAAAGCAATGAAAGCATTATCTGTGATCAATCTTCCAGGAACAAAAGCACTCTGATTTTCAGTAACAATATTAGGAAGAAATTCTTTCAATCTGATCACAATTGCTTTAGAGACCAGTTTATAAAGTACATTGCACAAAGCAATCGGTCTAAACTCTGCAGCCTTGGTTGGTGATTTAACTTTTGGAATCAAAGCAATATTAGTATGATTGACACATCTAGGGGATAGCAAACCATGCAGAATATTGCTGACAAACAAAGTTACATCATCACCAACAATATGCCAGAACCTTTGATAGAAAATGGCATGCATACCATCTGGCCCAGGAGCTTTGCAAGGGTGCATTTGTTGGAGAGCAAAGTGGATCTCATCTTTTGTGTAAGGCTTCAAAAGAATTTGATTAGATTCTTCCGTAACAATGGGATCAACAAAATTCAGAACATCTTGGAGCTGCACATCAGACGGATTATTAGAAGTAAAAACAGAATGAAAATAGTCAGTAAAAATATTTTCAATTCCATCTCCATCTTCAAACCAAAGATTATTTTCATCAAAAAGACCCTTAACATAATTTCTCTTTTTTCTTTGGGAAGCTTTGTGATGAAAATACTTAGTGTTTCGATCACCATCTCGAACCTCAGCCACTCTAGATCTTAGGTACCAGTAAGCCTCATGTTTTGAGTGCAAATCATCCAGCTTCTTTTCACAGTCCACACGAAGTTTGCAATTGTCAGCTGAAATGGGTTGGTTTTGAGCCCATTCAAATTCTTTTTCCGCAGCTTCAATTTGTTTGGACAGCTTCCTAAACTTTTCACTGCTTCAGCTTTGTAAACATTGGGCCATCCCAGAGATGCGGCCCATCAGCGAGTCACCAACAGAACTGGCCCACGCTGACATGACAGTTTTTTCGCAGCTCTCATCCAGCAGCCAAGAGGTTTCAAAGTGAAACCGACGCTGCTTACCTTTGGGCCTTGTAAGTTGACTGGGCCGAATTACAATTGCTGAGTGGTCTAACTTGTACTTGATGGTGTGCTCAACAATAGAGGTAGGATATAAATCCAGCCAAGAGGTAGAACTGACATACCTATCAAGCCTTTCTCGAATACAAGTTGAAGGTGAATTTCCGTGCTCCCAAGTGTGCCAAGTACCAACATAGCCAAGGTCCCGTAACGAAAGGTCATCCATGGTTTCCCGGAAATGAACCATCTCTCTACGAACTCTATCCACACCTCCTTCTTTTTCACCATAACTGAGAATTTCGTTAAAATCACCCCCGAAAAGAATCGGAAGCGTGGTCTCTTCACATAAGTGACGAATAAGAACCCATGTGTGGTGCTTCTCCTCCTCTTTTGCCCAGCCATACACTCCTACAAACTTCCATTTTTTATTGCCATCATCAACGTCACCACAAATATGATGTTGCGAGAATGAAACAAGAGAAAACAGAACTTCCTCTTTCCAATATAAGCATAAACCGCCTGCTTTACCTCTACTAGCAACTCCAAAGGCATTGAGGAAACCCAACCGACTTTTTAAAGCTTCAACATCATGTTTATTAATCATCGTTTCCGAAACAAAAACGATCCCGGGGGCATAGAAAGAACTCCATCTACGAAGTTGACGAACTGACCAAGGGTTGCCCAACCCTCTGCAGTTCCAGCATAAGAGATTCATAATTCTAGGCGGGGTTAGTCACCACCAACCTCCGCCGAAAAAATGAGATCTGATTTACGAGAGGGACTTAGCTTAGAACGCTTCATAGTACCATCATCTTGATCGACCACCATATCAACACAGTTTATTTGACGCTTTGCGTCCCTCATGTGAGTATCCATAGCTGACTGAAGACTCGCACCTTTCTCATCCATGGTACTTCGAGCCAAACGTCTCCACCCTTTATTTTTCTCATCTTTGCCTTGCTTAACACTTGTGAAAACAAAAGCATCAAAATGATCCTTTTTACCATCTGCCACCTCAGTTGAAATAGGACCATGCACACATAAAAATTTTGGGCTTGGTTCTGCATAGGTAACCGAAATAGAGGGAGAAGGGTCAAAGCTTCCTTCATTCTTTCTAACCACCTCAGCAATAAATTCACCATGAGATTCATGCACCCCAATCTCCACGTTAGGCGCAGGTCCCTTATAAATAGCAACAGACCCTCTTCTTTCTACATTCTCACTCTTCGAGGTACTAATAGCATCAAACAAAACCTTCTTACAATTTCTAAATTTTTCTCCTCCTCAATCTCCTTTGTTCTACCTTTATGAGGAGTGGTCTTTAAGCCAAGATGCCACCCCAATTTCTCGCATTTATCCTCTTCAAGAACAATCTGACAATCTTTTGCTGAATGACCCATCACACCACATGCCAGGCAAAAAAATGGGAGTCTTTCGTATGCAAAGTCAATTTGTATTTCATTGCCATTCCTATCCTTAAGTTTCCTGTATCTTCTAAGAGGTTTAGTAGTGTCAATCATAACCTTAACACGACGATATCTACCAAACCCTAAAACATCTTCTTCAATATCAATTATTTCTCCCATATTGCCAATCAAAATTTTCACTACATCATTCGAACGCATATTAAAAGGGAGATTTTTTAACCTAATCCAAAATGGGGATTGGTTTAAAGATACCTGGTCCGGGGGCTCGTTGCCATCTACCTCCTTTAACAACACAAGCATGTTGTCGAAACACCATGGACGGCCTTCAAGAACTTTCATCATATCACGCCAGTGGAAGAATTGAAAGTCCAAGAGGTTTGGCCGAATCACCCGAATTACAAGTCCATGGCTAGGCGCCCATACTGTCGTAATTGTTTTCTTAAAAGCTTCTACATTAAAGGATCGTTCTGTTAGAAGACGACCTAATAGCAAGAGAGAAACTGTGTTTGTGGGATTAGGGTTTATTGTTTCGAAATCAATGATTTTTTTCTTCATCATCAATCCGCAAATTTGAGACGATATCCGTGATCTCCTCCGCCACTAGCAAAGGAGTGCAGCCGCCGCAGCGAAGGGAAACCAGATGGTAGGGATCTCTTCTCGGGGGGAGAGAGGGTTTCCTTTCTTTCGAGGAAGATTATGATAGCCAAAACTGACTTAGGACTTTCATCGAGCACTTCATTGGCACCATTAGTTAGCCCTGGTTCGCACCCTATTACCAATTCAAGATCGTTATCTGGTTTGTCGCCATTGTTGGAGTTTAGCGAGGGTGAAGATGAGAGAGGATGTTAGAGTTTAACGACGGCGATGAGGGAGGAAGCGGAGGCGAAGAGTTTGCCGGAGCATTTGAGTGAGGCGTGGAATAGTGGAGTGAGAGCAAGCTGACAAACCCTAGACTACTTTAATAGTAGATGAGGCATATTGTTGCGGTTTCTTTAGAAACCGCAACAATAGATTAAAATACAATCTATTAACCGCGATAATAGACTAAAATATAATATATTAACTGTAATAATAGATTAAAATATAATTTATTGTAGCGGTTTCTCTAGGAACTGTAGTAATAGTTATTTTGAATGCTTTTTTTCTTCTCAAACACTCTATTGCTACGTATAGCAATTCAATAGCAGCAGTAGAGTATTTTTCTACTAATGGTGGAATTTTTTACAGACTCCAACAATTGTTCATTTGTTTACCAACACTTTCTCAAAGAGCATAGCTAGTAGAGTAGTGTTCTATTCATCATAAACCAACATCTTTACATTCATAAAGTAGTAAAAGATTTTTTATACTTTCTCCGTTACAACATTATTCACAATTTATATTTGACTATAGAAAATTTGTCAGAAACTACCTTATAAAAGTATGTTTATGTGAAGAATAAATTATATTATAAAAAATATTGTAAGAAACTACCTTTGTCTGAATCTCAATCGTTAACCACTTATTCTAGATGTTGACCTTTTTTCTTTTTTCATATTTCCTTCCGTCCCTTTTCCTCTATTTTCACCCAAATTTGATTCTCCGCTGAGAAACTATATTTAAATGAATTTTTTGCAAATTTCGGCAAAAATGAAGTAAAAGAAAAATGAAAAAATATCATATTCTTTTTACCCCTCAAACTTTTAATTTGTCTCATTGGTTGTCTAACATAGAGTAACTCAAAGGGCAAAAAATCAGTTTACACTAGTTTGTAGTCATTTTTTACTCTTTTACCGCTCAAACTTTCGTGTCATTGGTTGCCTAACATAGAATAACTCAAAGGGCTAGAATCTTTATTTTAAGTTAATTTAATTTTATTTAAAATAGTGGAATCTTGCCCAAATTTTTGAGCTGGATTAGTTTTTTTTTTCCAATTCCAAATAGGAACAGCAAAAGAAAACGGAGGAAATAGTATTTTACAAAACATTTTTATATGGTAATTTCTGAAAAAATTATTTTTCTAATGCATAAATAATTGGTAGTATATCATATGTTGGATTAATTATAATGAATATATCATACTATCAACTTTTTATAAAATTTTATCAATTGAATTTTAAATATTAATAATCAAAGTTACGTTACCTGTTGGTAAACATGAAAGTAAAAAAACATTACGATCATAAAAAAGTGAAGGAAGTTTACAATCATGCAAGACCGAAGGAAGTTTACTTGTTAGAACATGTGCTTATTGAAGTGAGTCAAGTGACACCGTTGTTTTTTTTTTTATGCATTTGTCTTTTATGAAAAGGTTGTATAATTAATACTTGCATCATAACCTAAATTACTGGCAACGAGTTCTCGCTATCTCTAAACTATCACGTGAGTTCCACTTTTTATCTCTGTATATTTCTCTCCTCTTCACATAAACTC
This sequence comes from Beta corolliflora, assembly GCA_947648045.1. Taxonomy (NCBI): domain Eukaryota; kingdom Viridiplantae; phylum Streptophyta; class Magnoliopsida; order Caryophyllales; family Amaranthaceae; genus Beta; species Beta corolliflora. The sequence continues at coordinate 693,996 of CANSZD010001022.1, read as the reverse complement.
CTCAAAAACCGTAGGCAACTCATGTGATGCAAGTATAGAAAACCGTAAGAAGTATATAAATAACATAAAATTTATTACATTTTCCGTAGTTCATTTGATGACTTATAACCTTTTTAGAGAAAAAATGTCAATTATTCCCTTCTTCAATATCTATTTTACTATTACCTCTTGCCAAATTTTTTGATTCTGATTTTCCTGAAAAAGTAATGTCTATTACTGATTTGTGAAGTCATTTTAGTTATTTTGCCCCAAATCGTGATCTAGCCCCTCAAAAAATTACAATTGGCAAGAGATTTAATTGTAGATAAGTACTAGCTAGTCTTATATAAATGTGATGTGTGCGAAAGCAAATAGAAATCGCCTTGAAAATTTAGAAGAACTATGTCATAATTTTCTATTTTTTCTGATGGTCTAATTGTAATAATAATACTTCAAGAATACCCAGTTTATTGTTGGCCTTTTGATTTTCATTAATTTTTTGGTAAAATTGGTCTCAACACCAAAAACTATGGCGCGGGTGCACCCACCGCCACCAACTTTGACTAGTAGGCAAACAACACATACTATTAGCTTGGGTGCAACGAGAGTCATAAATGACGTCAAAACTAACTTTTCTCGACACACGCTCACGTGATTAAGACTTCTAATTAGTGAAAATATAGGATAATTGGAAGAAAAAGGGAAAATGGAAAGAAAATTAATGCAGATTCCCAGCCGCCGGCAAAAAAGGTTAGCTCCAGCGTCATTTATGATACTCGTTACACCCAGGCCAATAGTTTGTGGCATTTTGGCTACTAGTTAAAGTTGGTGGTATTTTGGCTACTAGTTAAAGTTGGTGGTGTTTGGTGCACCCGCCCATAGTTTGTGGTATTGAGGTTAATTTTACCTAATTTTTTTAATACCTTTTCTTCTTCCCTTATAGAATAAAGATATATAATATGCATGCTAATCATTTGTTACAATGATGGCCTATATATACCTGCCCAAGAGCCCAACCAAACAAGAGAAATGGCCACTCTTTCGTCAATCCTATCATTCGTTCTCCTGTTTTTCTCCCTACGTTTCTCTCCAACGCAATCAAAATCCAACTTCATAGTAAACGTACTACATTCCCATAACACCGCCAACTTCTCAGCCCATAAATGGCACTCTTCCATCCTCCAAACTCTTTCCTCCTTCGGCTACAATAATACTCTTAACAGTCCCAAGCTCATCTATTCCTACACTCACTCTGCCACTGGCTTTGCCGCCTCATTGTCTGCTGCGCAGGTAGCCGAACTTCGTTCGCACCCTGCTGTGCTGTCCATAATCCCTGATCAGGTCCATCAGGTCCAGACAACCCGCACAACTCAGTTCCTGGGCCTGTCTGAGGGGTCAGGTCTGTGGCCCCAAAGTGACCAAGGGTCTGACATCATTATCGGAGTCATAGACACTGGCATCTGGCCTGGGCACCGTAGCTTCTCCGACGTAGGCTACGGTCCCGTTCCTACAACGTGGAAGGGTTCCTGTCCGATGGGGGACCCTGATTTTCCGGCTGGTTCATGTAACAAGAAACTAATTGGCGCTCGTGCTTTCTACGCCGGGTAAAATTCACTACTCTAAAAAGTCTTATGTTAATGTCTTATAATAAGTTATTATAAGTACGCCTCATCAGGTCCCTGGCCGGGGGCTTGCTTTGAGAGCCTCATTCAACATTTTTTTTAAAGTATTTGCTTTTGGTAGTCGAACTTTTTGGTTTCGTTTACTTGTATACAACGTTATTCAACAGAGTATTTTAGAACTATCATAGCAAATTAGCAATCCTATAAAGCTATAAGAGCATCCTCACCAGATACCAATGGAAAAGAACAGTAATAGGCAGGGCCGTCTCAAAGAAATTGGGGGCCTGAAGCGAATATAAATGGGGCCCTTGGCCTCCAATAATGTATAAAAGTTATCCTTCATTTTTTATTTAACCATAGACCAAGAGATATACTTAAACATCAAATTCCACATGAACATTATAAAAATTTGATTAATATACTAGAATAGTCAAAACTATTACAAAGCAAATATACAAACCATTAGCATTAAACACAAGTATTTTATGTTGAGATCATAAATCTAAAAATTAGTTCACAAGGTAATATCAGTGAATTGTATTCTTAACAACAAAGGTTCCCATCATTTCAATTGATGGACAAACAATTAAATAAATAATTAGAGCATGTAGAAAACCCTTACAAAATCAATCAAAAACCAAACCATATAGACAAGCAGTAGCAATTTAAACAAAATTAACAAGAAAGAGAGAAAAAGGAAAGAATGGAATGGTGGCATGCACCTTGAAACGGATGGCTGGTGGAGGTGGTTTGGCACGGCCGACGAGGCTATATGGTGAACCGTGAAGCATTGGCTGCTCCAACGAGGTTCAAGGAGAGGGAGGTGGAAGGAGAACAAGAGGTATGTGAGAGAAAGAGAGTAAAATTAACATTAAGGATTAAAATAATTTGATTTATTGAAAATAGGAACCACCAAATACTGCATAGATGAAATTAAATTGTTGGGTATTGATGACTTCTTGTAAATATAAAACCAGTTATGAACCATGACTTCTTGGGGGAAGAAAAAGAGACGCACAACAAGACAAAGCAATAAAATGTAAATAATTTGTTCCAAAAAAACCCATGTGAAGAATCGATCCCGCAACTTCTAATGTGGGAGATGTAATCTTTCCACTACACCACAACCCATTTACTCCGATACAAAGATTACGCAGACTAGGATATATTGCAAAAATTAGTGAGCCCCATAGATTCCGGGGCCCCATAAATTGGGGGGCCTTGAGCCGTCGCTCAGGGTGCTCCCCCTAATGGCCGGCCCTGGTAATAGGAAATAGGAGATGACTTCGAAAACAAATACTTTTCGAGATATTACCTTTAGTTTCTGTTAAGTATTTCCAACATCTATTTAGAAGTGTTTATTGAAAGATAATTTTTCTTCGTATTGTATTTCGTTTAGCATATGTTGTGCTACTCCGACCTAAATTAGTTTTATTAATATTGTATTATAAATATGGTTCATCTACTAAATAACAATAATAATCTAAGCTTTTCCCTTCAATCTATGTTTGCCAATATCTTACTCCTCAATCTTATCCTAGTATCCAAATCGGGGTCAATACCAGCAAAAACATAATTTATACTCGCATTAAACAATTTCAGGTACGAAGCCAACTTTGGACGACTCCCACGCAAAGAGAGCAAGTCACCAAAAGACTATTACGGGCATGGGACTCACTGTGCATCTACCGCTGCAGGATCAAAGGTTGTTAACGCGGCATTATTTAATTACGCCAAAGGCGCCGCTCGCGGGGTGGCAACCAAGGCTCGCATTGCGGCCTACAAGGTCTGCTGGGGTCGCAGATGCCATGAATCTGACATACTGGCTGGCATGGATCAGGCCATCAAGGATGGCGTGCATATAATTTCTGCCTCTCTATCGTCTCGGCCTGATGAATATGACGTTTCTTTAATGGCCATTGGTTCGGCTCATGCCGCCCAGAACGGCGTGCTGGTTTCTTCCTCTGCTGGCAACAATGGACCAAGTCATTCTACTATCACTAAGGTTGCGCCATGGATGTTGATTGCTGGAGCTTCCACCATTGATAGGCAGTTCCAAGCAGATGTAATTTTGGCAGATGGTAGGACTTTTAGCGGAGTGACTCTATATCCTGGAGATCCTTCAAAAGAAGGCCAGCTTTTACTACTGGTTACTGGGGAAATAAGTGGCAGCAAAAATTGCCAACGAGGTATGCACATTATAGCCTTATAGGTGGAAATTTTGGTCTTAGCTAGTTGTGGATAAGCAGGTCGGGAAAATTCCGAGTCCAATCCAAACTTAATGGATTTGATTGAATTAAAAAAAAAGGTTTTCATTCAAAATTTAAATTCCAAAAATCTGAAATTGGACTTCAACTCAATCATTTAGAGTCTAAGAGCATTTTAATAACAAGAAAATAAAATAACTTTGTTGATCAATCATTTTCCTTAATGACAAAAAAAAAAACTGAACCACAATTGACCATGAAAATTTGAAAACATGATTGGTCATAAATGAACAGCAATTCATTAACCAACAAATACTTGCCATGTGTCACAAATTAGAGCCTTAGAGGAGAGAGGGAAAAAAATCTTAATGAGAACCACGCTTATGGTGAGAATTGTGAAAACCGCTAATAATTATGATTTTTGGCTCAAAAGTTATGATTTTTGAGTTCATAGTTATTATTCTCTGATAGGTATGAACTTGGTTTAAAAGTTACAATTCTAGGTTGATAGTTAAGATTATTTATGAGTTACTGTTTTTGGAGGTAAAAATTAATGTTTTATATTGTTGAAAAAGTTATGGTTCTCACTGTAAGAGGTTTTTCACTGTAATCCAACTCTCTCTCTCTATATATATATATATATATATAGATTCTTTAAGACATATGTCTAGATTCATGAAAAGTTTAAACTAAAAAGCTTAATATCTCAAATCCAAAAAGCATTAGATCAAATTTGGACATGGAAAAGTCCAACCAATCCAATCCATTACAATTTACATCCCCACACACACACACACACATATATATATATATATATATATATATATATATATATATATATATATATATATATATATATATAGGTTTAAGTTCATATATATAAATACATATATATATATAATATGATAAATGTATATATATATATATATATTTTATATATAATATATATATATATATATATATATATTTTTTTTTTTTTATTTTTATTTATATATATATATATATATATATATATATATATATATATATATATTTTTATATATATATATATATATATATATATATATATATATATATATATATATATATATATATATATTAAACCTTTAAAAACCACGCATTTTTTCTCATTTTACGAAGATTTTGCTCATTTCACAACGTTTTTGCTTGTTTTATGATTTGCTAATTTTATATTTTTTGCTTATTTAACATTTTATGCTCATTTCACAACATTTTTGTTCATCTTACGTTTTGCACATATTATGTTTTTGCTCATTTAACCTTTTTATGTTTATTTTACTTTTTTCTCATTTTACATTTTTGCTCATTTTACGTTTTTGCTCATTTAATGTGTTCTACTTATGCTTTTGCTCATTTTTTATTTTTTTTGCTTATTTTATGAACTTTTTGCTTATTTTTAGTGATTCTCACGGTTCTCACCATAAGAGGATTCTCACTAGAACCCAACCCTATATATATAAAGAGAGTTAGATAAAATTTACATCAAGAAAGTCTGGGTTTTAAGTTTCAACTGACACTCTTTTAGGACATATGTCTAGATTCATGAAAAGTTTAAACTAAAAAGGCTTAATATCTCAAATCCAAAAAGCATTAGATTAAATTTGGACATGGGAAAGTCCAACCTAATCCAATCCATTAAAATTTACATCCTATATATATCCCGAGTTCTGGTGAAGTGTCTTAACTCTTATGTCGGCTTTTTGAAATAACAATTTTTTATAAATTTTTATTGTTTTTATTTTGCATGTATCCAACATACTTCATCTATTTTTATTTAAGTGACTGACTTCCCTTATTTACAAATGCCAATGGCCCCCAACAAGTTCCTTTTTTTTTGGCAAAATTGTGGTCACACAATTGCTCTTTTCTTTGTTAGGTATTTCTCTCTCTAAACTTCTTTATGAAATTGTCCATTTCTCTTCCCTTAAAAAAAATGAAGTATATGAGTAATAAAATATTGTAAACGAAGTATTTAATTAGGGAGTGAAAGAATATTTTTATTTCGCCTCAAGAATAATGTAACCCATGTCATATGTTTATGCTAGTCTTATATGTACGCGATGCGTGAGTTAATTTTAAAAACTTGTTATTCTATTATATATTCCATCCGTACTATAGTTATAATTGTACTTAAAATGCAAAAGATTAATATTTAGATGCATTAGATATATTAATTTGCTAATGTAAAAAACTAACAAAGGTTGTGAGATATCTTTAATATTATTTTTTTGTGAATGAATTTTGAAGAAAAAGAATAGACATAATGAGTTGGTTTGACTTAATTAGAAGTATCAAAGGTAGCGAGTGTTTTAGATTTTTCAGGTGAACGCCATGTATGTATGCCATCTTCTCTTATAAAAAAAAGGTTAAGATATTTTGTCCATTTAATTTTTTGATTGAAGTATTTTAGGCATATAACATTTTTAACTTGTTTAGAATGACAAGTTGAAATGAGAAAGGTTTTTAAATTATTATTTTTTTCGTAATTTTTTTCATTCCATTAGACCATTAAGGGGGCGTTTGATTCATATGATTTTGGTATGAGGTATGGGTTTAAAATGAGTAAAACCCATACCTAGTGTTTGTTTAATAAATTAATAGATTTTAAATCAATACCTCAAACCCATAAGGTATGGGGTTTAGAAATCCAAGGGTGGAGGTGGGTATAGCTCATACCAATACCTCTAGGTATCAAATAGAAGAAAGAATTTCATTCTCAAATCAAACCAAACACATGGTATGGTATTAGGTATCAAGTTCCAAATCTATACCACCTTGGTTTTATTCCTAATTTCAAACCCATACCACTATATGACCCAAACGCTCCCTAAGAGTAATTTAGTATTTTTAGAGGGGGACGTAATTTTCCTCCCCCATTCCCTTATATAATGGAGATTTTATGGCAGGTCACCTTGAAAAAACAAAAGTACAGGGCAAGATAGTGGTATGTGAATCTGGAAATATCACTGGCGTTGAAATGAGTTACTCAGTTCAAGAAGCTAGTGGTGCAGGAATGATTCTAATTAACGACGCTAGTAGGGGTGCGTCATTGATATCTGAAGCCTATTTTATCCCCGCTACCATGGTGAGTTATAGTGCAGGGGATGCAATAAAAAAATACGCTTCGACCAGTTCCACGCATACTATTAAACCATCAGCCAAGATCAAGTTTCGAGGAACAGTGACCGGGTCCGCTACACCCTCATCCCCAAGGGTCGCGGCATTCTCTAGCCGCGGCCCGAATTTTCTTACCTCCGAAATTCTCAAGCCTGATGTTATTGCCCCAGGGGTTGATATCCTAGCTGCTTGGAGTGGTGCTGCTGGTCCTACTGACCTAGACTTCGACACGAGAAGTGTGGAGTTCAACATCATCTCAGGGACATCTATGGCCTGCCCACATGTTAGTGGCTTGGCTGCTATGCTAAAGAAGGCTCACCCCACTTGGACCCCTGCAGCTATCATGTCTGCTATTAAGACCACGGCTTATAACGTTGATAGTACCGGGAAAGAGATCATAGAAGCTTCGACATTATTGCCATCCACGCCATTTGTTCGTGGATCAGGCCATATCGATCCTAACAAGGCCGTAGACCCAGGCCTAGTATACGATTTACAAATTAGCGACTACATAGCATTTTTATGCACCATTGGGTACGACACGAAAAGGATTCGTGTTCTGTTCAAAGAGCCTGCTGTTGTTGATTGTGCTTCACAAAAGTTGTCTAGCCCTGGTAATCTGAATTACCCTTCATTCTCAGTTGTGTTTAGGGGTGACACAAGTAAGGTCAAATACACTAGGGTGGTAAAAAATGTTGGCAGCTCAAAGAATGCAGTTTACAAAGTTAATGTGAAGATGCCGTTAAATGTACAAATCAGTGTTGCTCCAACTACACTTACCTTCACTTCAACAGTCCAAACGTTGTCATATGACATAACCTTTACCAGTACTAGTATAGGTACACCAAGTTTTGGGTCGATCGAGTGGAGTGATGGAAGTCATGATGTAAGGAGTCCCATTGCAGTACAATGGGAGAGTGCTAAAGAATAATATCTTGCTTACATCTAAGTTTGGCTCCGTAAAACAAATTTATGTATTGTGCCTTGTTTTTAACTTGTTCCTAATACATTAGGAAGGTTTCTTATTTCTTAATAATTCCAGTTGTTGATATCTGCAAATATATTAATAATACACCTTCTTGATGATTTATACAATTTGTCCTTTACTTACTTTCTTTACCAAGACTGTACTCATTCTCGACCAAACCATATGATCTAAAATTATGAGATTAGTTTTAGATGTGTTTTTATTTACCTACGCTGGATGATCGTGTATTTGACTGCCTCGTTGTAAAGGTTTTATTGAAAACGTTTTAAAGTCACCAACAAGTCTTTAAAGGAAGACTCATAAACCTAATTGGATATTGGGAAATCATATGGACAACTTACGGACTTATCCAATGTAGATTTCTCTGTCATGACTTCATTAATGGTCAATGAACCATAGATTGAGTTCGGGGGTGAGGGTACGAACATGGTCAGGAACCATGTTCGCCCATTGTTGGCCTCTACTAAATATCGATTCATATCAAAGTTTATACCAAAGAACAATCAAATAATATTTTCAAACACCCTAAAAATATTAATCTAGATTGGTTTATTAAACACATAAAAGACTACCTTGGCTTTTTAGTGACACGTTATCAAGCAATCAAAATTAGTGGGTTCCTTATAATAGATTGTCCAAATTATCTGATTAATGTTAGAACAATTTCTTAGGTCTTGATTAGCAATAATAAGCAGGACAATCATAGAGAATATATAAGAAAAATAAGAAGAAAGAATAGAGGTTAGAATGTACAAAAGAACGATTTTTTTATTAAAGATCTACATCATGAAAGAAATCGTTAGTAACTTCAATAAAATAAATAAGAAAGATTTAAGGACCCTCAGGAACTGTAGGCGTGATTTTATTTTCGCCTACCGCGGTGTGAGCGCGTATTTGACTGCCCCCATTGTTAAGGTTTTATTGAAAAATGTTTTGAAGTCGCCAACAAGTCTTTTAAAGGAAGACTCATAAACCTAATTGGATATTGGGAAATCGAGGAACAAATTAGGGACTTATCCAATGTAGATTTCTTCATCATGACTCCATAGATGGTCAATGAACCACAGATCGAGTTCGGGGGTGAAGGTACGAACATGCTCGTAATGAACCACATTCACCCATTGTTTTCCTCTACTAAATATCGATTCATGTCAATTTTTATGCAATAGAATAACCAGATAATATGTTCATACACACTAAAAAAGTAATTTAGTCTAGGTTGGTTCAGGAAACACATAAAAGATTACTTTTTAGCGATATGTTATTATGCAATCAAAATTACAAGGTACCTAGCAGGTTGTCCATATTACCTGATTAATATTAGAACAGTTATTTTGGTCTTGATTAGCAATAATAACATGAGGGTGATAAAATAATGCATAGAACAATCAGGCAAGCATGGAATAATATATGAAAATAAATAGAAAAGAGAAATAAAAGGTTAGAATATACAAAAAAGAGCAATTTTTATATTAAAGATCTACATTATGAAGGAAATCATTAGTAATATAAAAATAATAAATTGATTCAAGGACCCTCAGGATAATACCGTGGCTTGGGTCTAAGAGACTGACAACCTTCGGAACGAGCAATCGTGAAGCCAGAAGATCTGAACGTATATGTATGTCTGAAAGTATGTAGATTTGAATGTGCTTGTGTTTGTAGATTTAAAAGGTATGAGTTTTCGTAATGAGAATTCGTAAGGTATTCGTAATGTAAAAGTCGAGTGTTAAGTGTGGAAAAACCATATTTTAATTCACAAAATCGAAGCCTATTTATAGGCAAAACGGAACTGCACTTCACGCGCCAGCTGCGCCAGGCGCAGAAGGCTGTGTGAGTCACAAATACACGTGTCACTAACGCGGCATGACCAATCATCAGTGCCCACGTGGCACACGCTTCAAAAAAGATAAAATTGACAGCCTGTGCATCGCACAGAGAAGTGCACTCGGCGCACGACTCTGTGTGACACAGGTCTACGTGGCAGACATGTGCACTTGGCGCATGACCATGCGCTCGGCACACGTTGGTGCGCTCAACACACCGCCTTGCTTTTAACGCGTTTTGACGGCTTTTTGATAAAAACGCGTTTTGACAATTTTCTTTTATCTTTTAATTCCGGAAATCTGATTTTACGGGATAAAATCCGATTTTAACTATAAAAATATCTTTGAAAATATTTATTTATTAAAATAAAATAATTAATTATCAATGAATAATTAAATAGGCTTTTCAAAGAGTTGGGCTCAAAATACGATTTTGGACCATTAATATACGCTTTAACACTTTTTAAAATAGGTGGCTCTTCGGACTGTTCTGCCCTTGGGTTGGACCAATTAAGACAGCGGTATGTTGCATCATTGGGCCCTTAAATGGGGAGACACGATTATGTGTCTACAGAAGCCCCCACTTTAACTGAGGTTCAGGAAACCCAAAGTCAAAGCATACGGTGTCGGGACGGAGAACGTATCTAAACGCTCAGCAGTTCAAAACTGATCTATGTACGCCGGTCTCTGCAAAACAAAGTTAGTATGTAGGACAATAACTACAAGCAATCTGATTACCTGCAGGAGAAGATGTTAGCAGATAGGTGCAAACAACTCACATAAAGCACATAATGATGCAAAAATGCAAACTTAATCTCTCTAAGGATGCATGAGACACAGTGCAAGGATTAAGGTTATGCAAAGTCAAGGAAGATGACACGTCATGCAAGGTCAAGGTAATGCAAGACTAGCATGTATGAAATGCAATGCAAGGTCAGAGTTTTGCGAAGTTAGAAGATCTAAGATATTTAATTGATTATTGCATTGCTTAGTTTGTATGAGGTTTTATTAATTGATTTGTGTATCTATCTTTACAACGAACTTAGTGTAACTTCTACCAACCAATGCATTTTTGCATGATATTGTCTTGGATTGGATGATATATATGTTGTATTGATGTTAGTTTGCATGATAATTTGTGTTGGATTGAATGATATTTATTTCTTATTGAACTTGGATATTGGATGATGGATGTTAGAGGAACATTGGTGGTTGGATGATGGATGTTGGTTGTTGGAGAAATCGGATGTCGGATGATGGATTGATGGGTGTTGGATGAAATTAGATGATGGATGTTGGATGAAATTGGATGTTGGATGTAATTTTAACCAGGTTATATTACCAAGTATAGGGTTTATCCAATTACAAACGGAGCTCTACCAAAATTTATAAAAAAATAGTGCAGTTGTTGCCTACTGCTAGTTGCAGCACTGCTGCCCAGCAGCCTGTAATGTTTTTTTTAAAAATAATTTACAGTTTTTTGTTGTGGTTTTGGGAAGAAACAACCGCAATAGCTCAACCTATTGTTGTAGTTTCTTCCCAAAACCTCAGCAATAGTGCTGATTTTTTATTTAAAAAATCATATTGCTGCGGTTTTGGGAAGAAACCGCAGCAATAGGTTGAGATATTGTGGCGGTTAAAAACTACAGCAAAAGAATTACTTATTGTTGCTCCCTTATTTGCGCGGCTAAATCCGCAGCAATACCCCACTTAATGGCCGTCGTAATTTCATATTATTTTACAAGTGCTTAGGGCTGACAATGGATCGGAAATGGGTCGGGTGGACCTCCATCCACCGCATTACCCCCGACCCAAATCTCCATCCACACCATCCATTATCCGCCAAGAATTTCACGTTTCACCCATATCCGCTCCACCCATCAACCGCGGGTGGGAAACGGGTGATACTAGAATAAAAAACTTTTTTTTTAGACTTAACAATTTTAAAGAAATTAATTTATGAAAAATTAATCATAGTCTCATAGAAAGCGACTAAATATCGATCTTATTTATATATATATGTATATGTATACATATATATACGCACTTATATACATACATATATATACGCGTTACGTACTTTGCGGACTCTTTTAACTTATTTTGATCCTATTTCTCCCCTTTCTTCCCTCTTTATTCTCCCTTTCCCCTTCTATTTCATTCACTTGATCATAGTGACATTTTGCAAGATTTTTCGTCATTTTTTACCTAATTTCTAGTACATTTGCTTTCACCCTGTTTTTCCATGTTCTTAATTTAGGTGGAACTACCTAAGATGACTACGAGTTTTAGAGTTGGCAAAATGAAATAGAGCACATGTTGATAAATGGTGCGCTTGCACCATTCCCCATGTCCGCTCGCACAAAGGAGCACATAGCGCAATAAAATCTTGTATAGGGAACTTCAAATGGACATAACTTTCAAACCACAAATCGGATGAAGGTATTTCCAGTTGGAGGTGAAATCTCGTTTCGATATCTTTCCAACGTCTGGTTATAAGCTTGATTTAAATATAAAACGAAGAAGTTATACTCGTTTTAAGTTAAATTATCCGACCAAAGCAGAACCACAGGTGCGCCCGTACCTGTTTCTGGTGCGCCCGCACCACTTACAATGGGGTGTCTGCACCACTTACAATGGTGCGCCCGCACCTTTCGATGGATGGAATCACTTTGAGATAAGTAAGGTTGGTGCACCCGCACCTGTTTGTGCGGTGCGCCCGCACCTTTGATTTCCGTCAAAAAGTTGAAAGGCCTCGTGCCTATTAACACAATGTTATGTTTTATTATTCGGACTATGCTTTTATTCTAGGGATTAGAGAGCTTATTAGGGTTTCATATTAGAGAAAAAAACACATTGGTTTGTCTTAGATTTCGGATTTATAGATCGAAGTTGTTGATTTCTACACATTCAAGGTATCTTTTATTAATCTAATTTGCAAGTTTTCAGTTTTATTCATATTTGTTATTGTTAATCTCTCCTCTTCTATAGTATTAAATCTCTTATATTATAGTTCCATAATTGCTTATTTCTATTATATTAATCATCACTTAATCATGTTTAGTCCTAGATTAGTTATAAATTTCATATTTTTATTTTTATATTCCATGATTAGTGAGTAGTCTCCTATCTAAGGTTTGGGTGAAAGTATGAATTAGGGTTTCATGGGATTGTTAATGTAATTGTGATGATTTAATGATAATTATACATTGATCTTGGTGTTTTAAGGCCTTAGGATAGATATTGATCACATTTGTGCTTTTGTATTTTGATTATAAATATTCTTAATCGAATTTTGAACTCTTTTATCATCCCCATGAATCAACGTAATTTCTAGGCCAATATATTTGGTAGAAATTAAGGGGATCCTTGTATTAGGGGTTTTTCCATATTTATTGGATCTCTTAATCAGTTGACTAAAGACCATTCGAGAGAGGATTTAGTTGATTGATTAAGCGATTATTCTTGAGGACCATTCGAGAAAGGACACGAGTATTTTAGAGGAAAGTTAAACCTTGCGTAATTGTCGCCTTTGAATTACAATTGCATTAATGATCGTTGTTCCGCTTTGATTCGTACGTAACAAATTTGATAACCGGAGGAGGCGGTAATATCCTTTTCTTTTAATCTAATAAAAAGTTGAATAACATTAATAATGTTCTTAATCTTTTGGCTTATCTTTTAGATAAAATTATTCTTAAGGATTAAAAACTCACTATTTAAACTAGTTGAGTTTATTAACATATATTCAGTTATTTTATTGTATTATTATTATAATAATTTTAGTTACGTTGAATATTCGAAGTGGTCATTAGCATAATTATTAAGTGAATAATTTAAGTTAGAACTTGTAAATGTATGTATATGTATATATATATATATATATAAAAGGTTATTAGAATTCTTTAATTAATTAATCTATTAATAGTATTAAGTTTCTATGATTATTATAAAGAGTATATTAATAAGAGTGTGTCTTGGGTGTAACATGTTACACCATAACTTATTGGCCTTATTTGGTAAAAAGAGGTTTGGGGCTCTTTTTGAAAAGTTGGGGGAGGAGCTTTTTGACCTTAGAGGTTTGGGAATGAGTGGAGCAATTACATTTATGTCCCAAAGTTGTTAAAAATTACATTAATAAATAACAAAAGGTACAACTATAGATTATGCACATGTCCTTATTGGTCATTTTATACAATAATGTAGCAATCAGCTATCAGCTACTTACCAAACACCTTTATACAAACAACTAATACAATCAGCTAGTACAATCAGCTAATACAATCAGCTAACAGCTATTAGCTAATACAATCAACTATCAGCTAACAACTATCCGCTAACTACCAAACAGGGCCATTGTGTAACATACATAATGACATAAAATCCAGCAAGAATGACATGGACTATACAAATAATGACAAGAATCTCATGTCATTTTGTCATTTAAATTATTGCATGTCATTTGCGTTTTTTTTCCAAAAGAAGCGGTGGTTTGTGGGTTGTTACACCATAAATTATGGTGTAACAATTACACCCAAGAATTTGTGTATTATAGTGAAATGAATTTACGTTGTTAGGGTAGTATGTTATCGACCTCGCCTCACAATTTAGTTTTAGGCAGGTCCGACCCTGTGGTTTGAGGAGCAACCGCCCAGGGCCCATAATGGGCCCAATTTTGATGAAACTTTTAATAAAATGAAACAACAACTATATTCAACAAAATGAAGTTTGGCTGGCTGGCCGGTTTGCTTTACACTTGCTAGTGTAAAAGATAAGGGTCCAAAACTCATTAGGATAGAAAGTTTTTTTTTTCCGGCAATGGTTTGCTTTCCTATACTAAACTTCTTTTTACATTTTTTCTATTTACATTTTTCTTTTTATACCCTCTATCCTACAATATTTTATACTTTTTTTTTTATTTGTCCTACATTATTAGTCTTTGCAATTTTATTTTTGGCTACAACCCATTGTTATTGTAATCTTCTCTTTTTTCATCAACAAACATGACCACTAGTAGAATAAATGCTTATTGCTGCGGTCATTAAGTGGCCTATTGCGGCGGTTTTGACCGCACAGTAATTAAGGGCACAGCAATTAAACCGCAGCAATATTACAACATATTGCTGCGGTTTCTGGGAAAAACCGCAGCAATATTCATATTTTTTTATTAAAAAAAGGCAGTATATTGTTGCGGTTTCTGGGAAAAACCGCAGCAATAGGTACTGGTACAGGTAAAAAAAAATTTTTTTTTTTTTTTGCATTTGCCATCAAATTTGAAAGACAAAAAGGCTAAAAGAAAATAAACACTACTGATTGAAACTAATGACAAAAAAATTATTATACAAAAATTTAAAAATATAAAAAATACAAATTGAAATATATTATTACAATATATTTAAGGCAGAGTATAAAAAAACCAAAATTATAGTACCAAAAAAACAGCAAATCTGAAATGACATATGAATCTCATTAATATATAAAGATAAAAAAACTAGTTATATAAATAATACAAAAGATCAAAAAATAAAATGAAAAAATAAAAAAACAACTATTACAACTAACTGACTAATTAAAAAAAATATAATAAAAAAATATATTAGAAAAAATAAGAAACTGATCTAAAAAAACAAAAAAAATCCTAAAACAAAAAATCTACATACACATCTAAAAAACCAAAAAAATAAAAAAAAATCCTAAAACAAAAAAGCTACATACAGATCCTAAAAAAACGAAAAAAAAAAGAAAAAAAAAGGGAAACAAAAAAAAACGAAAAACAAGGAACAAAACAGATCTGATAAGAACAAAGGTCGACCGACGAAGGATGAACGAAGGAACAGCCGACCGACGAAGGACGAACGAAGGATGAACGATGGAACGGTCGACCGACGAAGGACGAACGAACGAACGGCCGACGAAGGACGAACAAACGGCCGATGAAGAACGAACGAACGAACGATGGCGCTTCAGAGTCTGATAAGAACGAAGGACAAACGAGTTTGTGCAGGTACGAAAAGGAAGAGGAGAGGGGTGAATTGAGAGAGGAGAGAGGCGAGAGAGGCGTGAGTTGAGAGAGGAGAGGCGTGAGTTGAGAGAGGATGAAAAAACCCTAGCATCTTTAAATATTTTTTAAGGACATATTGCTGCGGTTTCTGAAAAGAACAGCAGCAATATATTAAAATAATATAAAATATATTATTTTAATATATTGCTGCGGTTCTTGCCAGAAACCGCAGCAATATTTTTGGTCAAATAGTCAAAAAAATTCCGTTGAAACTATATTGCTGTGGTTTTCGGCCGAAACCGCAACAATATGGTTATTTTATATTTTTCCTTTTCTTTTTACGTAATATATTGCTGCGTATGGGTAAAACCGCAGCAATATCACCGCAGCAATAAGCAATTATTCTACTAGTGGACCCACCACTCTTTCTCCTCCAAATAAAATAACCACTTTACTACCTCGTATCATATATACTTTTTTAATAAAATAAAAATTGATACTAATCCTCGAAAGTTATGTATCTTGATAGGTATAAGAAGTGATGTGAGATGAAGGAAGTAATTCATTTTAAAAGTTTCCATTATTTATATTAATGGCTTAGTGTTAGTTTCCTACAAGTACATGTAATGGCAGCAAACGTTCTTAATTTCTTGTTTAAGCGGTATACCATGTTATGGTACTTTTCTTTGATTGTAGGATTATTTTGATCCATTTAGGGTAATCTTGATTTAAGTGTTCGTAAGTTGTGATTGTCAAAAATAATTTTTTTTATATAAAAATACTATGCTTAGCTTACCCTAAAAAATATACTTCCTCCATTTTTTAATTGCCTACTTTGAATATAATACTATTCAGATATATACATGACTTTGACTATCTATTTTGATGTGTACTTAAGAAAAAACATAGCATACTTATTTTGTTGTGTAAGTGTAAGAGGAAGTACTACTTAGTGACGAAAATTCTAGCTGTACCACCATATGTAAGAGGCACTCAGCTTTAGTCTTGTCCCGGGCCTATAAAATTTAAGGAACGACCCTGGTTTTAGGTATAGTCGAAGGTGACATGACGACATAGAAGTGAGGATGGTCCACTATTTTATGATTATGAAAAACTACGTTGGTTATGTAATCTAACTAAACTTATGAGTACTAGATTCTGAACTCTGCTTATGCTAAACTCTAATTGTAATTATATATTCAAGTTAGTTATGAATCTCAATTACTATATATAATATGTTTTTAGTTTCAAGACAGATGTTTACCTTGTATTTTCCTAACGGAAAGTACGATAGTAGCACCGACCATCTAAGTTCCACACTGTCATAAATAAATCAATTAAGTTAATAACGATGTTTAGAAGTCGGGGTGTTACAATCACCTAAGCACTAAAAAGGGGGTTTCTCACGCAAATAAGTAGATGCACCAAAGAGCACACAACTCTTGGTGCACCTGTTTCAAAACGTAAAGTTATGTATGTTAAACACAAAATTGAAAACTTTGCTGCAAAAATGAGAAAGCTTTTAATTGTCAGGGGATATGTATCCTTAATTGCTGCCTGCAAACATGGGATGATAGAACATGGTTGATTAAAAAAATAATGGTTTTTTCACTAAGTATCCCCGAATTTTCGAAAAATTTACCAGGTACCCTCGCACTTTTCAAAATTCACCTGGTACCCCCGAGTTTCATGTTAGGTAATTTAGACTTATTAGACTTTGATTAATCCCAATTTCCCTGTGAATCGACCCATGACTTGGTTTTACTACGTTCTTAGTAATTGCTTGTTAGGTGCTATAAATATTATTTGAAAAGCGATTTTTGGTGCCTTGACGACACACTAAAAATCTCTTATCAAAATGGCGCCGTTGTCGAGGAAATTGTGCTATTGATTGAAGTTTTCTTAAGTTTGAAATTGCTTAACTGATTTTTTTTTCCTTTTCTTAATTAATGTGGTAAGTGCTGTTTATATGAGTCTAAGAATTTGCATATAATATTCTTTTATCTTTTTTTGAAGAGAATTCCAAAATAATGTCAAGCTTCTTTTTTCCTCAATATGAGGATGAAATATTTTGGAATTATTATCAGAGATTTGAGAAAACTCTTGTAACTAAGTATAGACACTAGTGGAAAAAGCGTTATATGTCACTTAGTAATAGATCCGGTTTTTATAAAACCGGATCCGTAAACCCGTGATTTTTTGGGAGGGAAAACAGGGTTGATTAACTGATCTGGTCCTTCAGTGAACCGGCTTTCTATTAACTGATCTGGTTCACATGATCGGATCAGTTAATCCGCATCTGTAAACTGGGAGAAAATGGGATTTTAAAAACTGATCTGGTCCATATAAGGAACCGGATAAGATAAATTGGGCTTTTTAAATCACGCGGCCCAGGCGCCCAGCTGACTCCCCCTTGTTCTCTCATCCACCACCCCATTTACAAAACGCAACTTATTGGCCCAATTTCATTACAACACGCAAGGCCCATCACACAAACCCCCCACCTCTAATCTCTCACACGCTATTTCCCTCTCTCTCCTTCATATCCCATCTAACCCTAAATCCATTCTCTCTCAATGTTGTTTCTCTCCCTTCTCCCTCCTCCCTCCTGCCTCCTCCCAACTCAGCGACGAACACTTGCAACGCACCAACCACCCTTTTCCCAACTCTCCCACTCTGGCTCCAAGACACTTCATCGTCGAACACTTGCAGCGTACCAACCACGAACGTTTTCAGATCTGAATCGAAGACGAACCGCACCAACCACGAACCGCAACGAGAATCGAAGAGAATCCTACCAACCACGCTCACTCAACCTTCAGATCTGAATTCATTGCCTTCGTCGTCGTTTTTGCTCTCAATGTCGTGTTCGTCAAACAAGGACAAACGTCAACTCACCGGTGTAGCGTTCATCAAGGAAGGCGAAAACCAAAAGCCCACATCAGGTGTTCAATTGAACAAAGTTCGTTTTGTAATTAGGTTTTTTTTTTCGTTTTTGTATTTAGGGTTTCGATTCAATTTCGTTTTTGTTATTCGGATTTTTTGTGTTATTAGGGTTTCGTTTGTTTTTATTATTACTTATTGGCTGCAATTTTTTTCTTTTATTTCTATTTCGTATTTTGTAATTTCAGTTGTTGTAATTTTTTATTTCGTTTGGTGTAATTTTTTATTTCGTTTGTTGTAATTTTGGATTTCATTTAATGTAATTTTTAATTTCATTTAATGTAATTTTTAATTTCATTGGATTGGTTTGTTATATATGATTTTGAATTTCGTTGGTTTCTTTGGTTGTAATTTTGGATAAATTTCGTGTTCTAATTAGGATTTTCAGTTGAATTTCGTTGGTTTCGTTGGATATAATTTTTGGTTTCTTTTTTCTCTTTCAGTACCCCCAGAAAACTGATGCGGTCATTTCGTGAAAACGACATCTGTTATACACTAAATCCACTTACCAAAGTTGGCGCCCTTTACCTAAATGATTCGGTTTTGATGGAAAATTGGATCGGTTAATCTGATTATTTGATCCGATTTTCCATCTAAATCGGATCGATAAATGATTAACTAATCCGGTGAGATCAGTTAATTATTGTTAACCGCTGCTAGCATACCCGATCCGGACCAAAGCCGGATCGGTAAGCCCGATTTTGATCGGATCGGATGGGCTTTTTTCCACTAGTGAGACTTGAGATTTGGGAGATAAGTGAGGTGATGTATGACAGTATGAGGGTTTGAATATGCATATAAGAAAAGTGGTGGAGTCTATACTTAATGGTGAATTTCGACCCCAACACTTTGATGAGGCATAGAGTTTATTTGGGTGGCTATCCGGAGACACTTATGAGTGGGACCATGGAATTACTACTTTCTCAAATTTAGAAGATATCTCTAGCTGTGAACTACATGTCTATTCTGAAACTCTTAATTCACTTAAAGAAATGAGTTTTTTAATGGAAGAAAATATGTCCTTGTTAAAGAGGTGTAATTCTATGATGGACAACATTGTCGAATCTAGCAAAAGATCAATCGAAACATTGAATCGAATCACAAATAATCAAAATCACTCTTGCATGACTATAACCAATGAAGATGATTATTAGGATTTGGATGTGAACCCCATAGTAGAGGAATCATTTGTTGAGAAAGCTTACACTATAGAGTCTAATGATGTTTATGAAGTAGTTGATGAGACTTTTGTTTCTACTCGTCCCCTTCATATTCCCTTTTCAAGGAAACTCGAATTAGCTCCTTCCTTCCCTCTCTTTTTCCTTCTCCTCAAAGTTTCACCATTGGAAGAGCCTTTGACCTCCTTAAATCTTCACAAGACTCAAATGAAAGTCATCCAGGACAGGATCGAGCTTAAATTTTACAAGGACCATCAAAAGGAGAACTCACTATTTTCTTATTTTTATTTGAATTTTGATGTTTTTTCTTCACACTTTCCAGGATTCTCTCATAAATTTCATTATTTTCGGCACTCATCTCTTGGTAAGCATATAAACGCATTGAAATTTGTGCATGCTCTTTGTTTCTGTGTTACTTATTTGATCCATTGTGAAATTTGTGCTAATGCTTATGACAAACTATTGAGATCTTTGTCAAATTATATAGTGGTAAGTTCTAGCTAATTAGTGATCCTAAAAGAGCATTCGGGAGGTAATCTGAGACCCTTCTCCTTATCTTATTTAGTTAAGATTTTTGCTTCATTATATATATGCCCTTACCTCCTCCTTTACTTTCTCTTTGTTTGTACACTCCGAGGACGGACTTTGTATTAAGCTTGGGGGAGTTTGCATATGTTTCCTCTATCTCAACATTTTCTTCCTCCTCTTTGTAATTAGGTTCATATTAGTGTATTTGCATGTTAGGTTTGCATATTTAGGTAAAATTAATGTCAAGGGTCCCAACTATAGCCGAGCATTTTTAATAGGTCTCAACTATCAATTAATCTGTGAAGGTCCCAACTTTAGGGGGATGTGACTATAATTAGGCCCAGATGACTGATAACGGGTTGAAGAGGTAGAAAAAAAAGTTCAGGTCCACTCTTCATCTCCCTTCCTTATATATCCTCTACAACTCTTTTCTTATTGCTCATGTTGATGGTTGGTTTGAGGTTGCTGCCATTGCCACCATAAAGGCGTCCATTCCGCTGCCAGAAGCCAATGCCCAGCTCGTCAAAGCTACGATAATTTTCCAATTTTATTAGCTACAAGAGTACAACACTTACAACTTGGAGTGTTTCTCTCACTTTGAGATTCATTTGGCACCATTCTTGACAACTTGGCGACTGCAAACAAAGTCGGCTTTGGTCTCCTCACATTTGTCACAATCTGAATGATTAATTTTCTCTCTCCTCATTTCTTTTTTCTGCTAAATTAATGCATGATCTTAATTAATTCACATATTTATGAACTCCATTGTTGTAATATAATTTCTTGATAGTTTACATGTGAAATTACTTTAATTCTTGATGTTTGTGGATAGTTTCAATTGTTAATTGGCATAGTTTTAAGCAACAAAATGTGAGTTTGCTATCATAATCTATTGACTGAATTAGTAAGATTTCAAATATTAATTGTTGTAATTTTTGTTACAGTACTTTTGGTTGATGTGCGAAATCGTATAACTGTTCAGATTATATGAAAATGCATTGCATGAAGAAAATGGCAAACAATTGGAATTGTGAGAACACTGAAAATTGGAAGAAAAAACATTTAAATAGCACATGGTTGAAATTACTTTTCTAATAAACTCCTTTATTCTATTTTTTTTTTTTTTGAAATGAATGAACTTTATACTCCGCTGCTATGGTTAGATTAGTGAATTATGTAATGAGATACTCAATTCATTTCCATGTTTAAGTCCCATTTCTATAGCAAAATAAAGCATGTATCTGAGATGAAATATACTCTTAAGTTTATACTTGCCTAGATGTGAAAGTCTGTCATTGTTTGGCACCAAGATGTCTCAGAAATATCTTTCAAAAAAAAGACGTCTCATAACTTTAGAGTTGCACGTAGCAATCTCATTGGCGTTAATGGTATAAAACTTCCGAAATTTGTAGCTGGGGTTAATGAAGTCATGGATTAGCGTGAGTAGTCATGGAACAGGCTACATTGTTGAGCAAAAGAAAAAGGAAGGAGGTAAAGAATAAGAGAAAGAGGAAATCACGTGATTATAAATGAAGTCACATGACTGCTCTAGCAGTGCTCTAGCAGGTTGAAAACCTAAAAGGTCCTATTAAAAACAATGCCCCCTAAAGTTGGGACCTCCACAGGTTAATTGATAGTTGGGACCTATTAAAAATGTTCGACTATAGTTGGGACCTCTCACATTAATTATTCCTAAAAAAACTAACAAAGATTTTTCTTTTTCTTTTCATACTTTTTTTGTTTCTTCTTTTTTGCATTTAGATTAGTTTGGTTGCATGCATGATATGTTGCTAAGAGTGTTCATAACTAGATTGGAAGACCTTCCTTGTACTTGACTTGATGGTTTTGGAAGCCTTGTTATGACTTTAGGTGATCTTTAAGAACGATAACTTTTAGTTGAGTCTTTTTGAAATTAGGTGAGTTAGTTGATTGGATTGCCTTATCCCTTGTGCGATGAACCCCAAAGGAGGGCCACAAACCTCGTAAGACTCAATTACAACCCTCACCATTGATTTCCTAACTTGTGACTTGCATTTTAGCTCCCAAGATTGCATAGGATCGAACTAGATACAAGAATGATTTAGGGCGTTTCATTTTGCTAGAATTAGGAGTTCAAAAGCCAAAAAGCCTTTTATATCGGCATAATTCCCGCTTCTCAACCTATCTGAGGCTTCTATCCTATTTTTGCTTAGCCCTCATAATAAGTCATGGCCAAAATTTCCTCAAAGTGGAGTACATGTCTAGTTTGTGTTGAGTTGAGTTGTTGTGATACTAAGTCTTTGGTTGAAAGTGAGTTATGTGTTTGTATAATTGCAAAAGATGAAGAAAATTGTGGAAAAAAAAAGAAAATAAAAGAAAAGAAAGAAAGCTCTTATTGATTCATTTGGATTCTTGTTAAAAGAAAAGAAAAAGAAAGAGCAAATTGATAAGCAAAAATGAAAGGAAAAATTGATAGGAATAATCCCACCTTTTGGTGGTTTTCTCTAAACAGTCCCACCTTTCATTAATCTCAAAATAATCCTACCTTTACCCCTTGTCTTCTTTAATTGGACTTTTTTACCTGAAACTTGTTGAATAGGTTAAAAGCACTTTTTTTCCCAATAAGCTCTTTTATCTTCTCCCTAGACTCAACCCATCAACAACCTCTTTCTCTCCTCCACTTGACTCCACCACCACACCCCACTGGCCACTGCTCCATTGACCCAGAACTACACAAAACTTTTTAACACCAATATAATCAATTCCTCAATTACAACCACATAAAACAAAAACAAAAACAAAAAATTGAATTAAGCAACAAGGTTAGCTCGGATCAGGTAAAACAAAATGAGGGTGATGAAGAAAATGAGGAGAAAGAATATGGGTTGGTGATGACCTATTGACTATGATTAATGGCTTCGCGGCCTTTCTCGAGGCAAGGCTTGCGACTCCACTTTCTCCCTATTGGTGTTTGGCCCACAATAGATGGTGGTGGCAGTAGTGATGGAAAACGAGGAGAGAGATTGTGGGTTGCCGGGTTGGTGCTAATTCACAAAGCGATTAGCAACGGGAGGAAAGAGAAATGGTGGTGGACAGTGGAAGATGAAGGCGCGGCTGCGGCGCCGGCGGCGTGGTGCTGCAGCAATGGAGAGATTGTGCGAACGAGAGGAGGGACTGCGTGGTTGAGTGGTGGTGCTGTCGTGGTGACTACGGCGACGCAGGTGGACGGTGGTGATTCGGCATATGGCGTGGTGGTGGTATTACCACAAGTCTTAAGAAACAGAGACGAAGGAGATAGAGAATTTATGAATTTTGGAGCAATTGATAAGTAATTAGTTCTAGTTGGTGGCTTGAGTTCTTGATCGGTAATTACTTAGGTATTTATAGAATTTGTTGGAAGCTATCATTCTACTGTTGCTCAATTTATAAATTTAAAAATCATGATCTTTGGTCAGGTACATTAATGGAGGAAGATTGAGAATTTAAAGTTTGGGTCTTTTTCCAAATTGAGAATTTAAAGATTGAAAATCTGTCAAGAAGAAAAATGGAGGAAGGAAGAAGATGGGCTAGAGACATGAGTGTTTGATTTCATGTTTAAATAGAGTTATAGGGATGTCTATAAACAGTGGGAGAGAGAAACTTCGATGAAGGGGCCGTTGGTGGTCGGCTAGGCTGTTACCAAGGGGAGGAGAGAGAAAGGACGGTGGGGGAGCGTTGGTGGCACTTTGGCAGGGTGGGAGGAAAGAGAGGGAGGCAGTTGAGGGGGAGGGGGAGGGTATAAGAGATTTTTTTTTAATCATGAAAATTATAATTTAAAACTCTTGACCTATGAAAAAATGACACGTGTTGAGTTTTACCTATTAAGCTGGTTATCAACAGGTTAAGGACCATTTTAAGAATGTGAAATGCAAAGATGGGATTATTTTGAGATTAATGGAAGGTGGGACTGTTTAGAGAATACCACCAAAAGGTGGGATTATTCCTATCAATTTGAATGGTTATGTTTCAAATTGAATGGGTGTTAAGACTAGCTTGGGGGAGTCTTTTCCCCCTAGTTTGTACTCCGCTTTACCTTTTTTGCACCACATTCCCAAATTGACATCCTTACCCCTAACCTAGCCCCGTTACAACCTTGATAAACTCCCTCTTGGCTTCTAGATTAGTCTTGGTCAATTTAGTAGTGGCGGGTGAGATTTTGTGCAAGTCATGATGAGGGTCATCAAAATGTGATAGAGACGAGCTATTATGGTTGAGCATTCATATAGGGGATTCAAAATCAGGACTTGGAAGTGGAGAGGGGTGAGAAATCACTCCTAGAAACCCTAGTTTTTAACAAGATTCGGTTATATATGGAGCCGCTTATCCAGCCAGTAATAGCTAAGGAGCTACTCTAGAGTTCCGTGATAAGTCTCTATTTTATACATGATTTTTGGCCATCATATTACTTTTTGGTATAAGTTTTGAGACTTATAATAGATTTTCTTCGTATATTTTGACGTTTTAAGAGTTAAGTCAAAGTTGTTCTAAAATATGAAAAATGTGTTCAATAAATGACTTGCTTGATTCTTACTACTTATACATGCTAATTTGGTTTATTTAATATTTATAATAGTGGTTTGTGTTATTATGCAAATACTTCAGTTTGGAGCCCAATTGTTTATTACCCTTTTGAATTATCTATAGGTGAAAAGAATTTGCAAGAAGAAAAACAGAAAAGCAAACCTATTATATACTAAAACCCAAGAAGTTCCAACTTCACGCATCAGAGAAGAGAAAAAGGAAAGAAATAAAAGAAAAGGATGAAAATTTCCTTTATTGCCCCAAAACCTACATTCCTACAAAGCAACCATGATAACGAAAGATGAGAAAAGAAAAAAAAAGGGTGGACTTCCTCAAATAGATACGAGACGGCGACCACAAAAGGAAGGAAGGAAGAAAATCTTAAAGACTCATTTATACGGATTGATATCTTATTTTTGAAGGAAGAAGAATCTAATCGATCCGGAAGAAAAAAGGGAATTGGAGGAGACTGGAGCGAGCGAAGGACGCAGGCGACCAATTAGAAGACGCACGGCTATTGACGGAAGTCTTGGAGTTCTACTTCTTTAACTTTTAATTATTCAATTGTTGATTTTGTTTAATTACAATGTTAGGTTTTAATTCTTCATTATCATTCAATTGGATTTCCACTAATTTGATGTCTGGCTAAGTATTCATGTTCTAGGATGGGGATGTAGTCCTTAGATTTTTGTTGATGGATTGAATTATTATGTTGGTTATATTATATTTATGCAATTTGATAATCTTGGTTTGATTTCATACTTTTAATTTGGCCAATTGATTGTATGTGTGAGGTGTTGGATTAGTAGCGGAAGTGAAAGTTCAGTACTAGTCTGTGGGATTATCAAACTTCAAATGGTATAATTTTAGGAATAGTTATACTCATGGGGTGGTCTTTTAAATGAATTTAATGCTCTTAATGAATTTGTTCTAATTGTTATGTTGACGGAAGTAACATGAGATTAGCATAAGTATAGATTTTCCACCTTGGAAGAGGTGATAATATATATTAGGAAATTCAGACCATTGCAACTAAATATTTTTTACCCGACGATCAATTCAACTCCATTGAAGAATTTAGGTGGCGAAACCCTTGTCCTAGAACTACTTCTCATTTCTTGTTACACTTCATATTTTTCTGTCATTGTTTCTTAGTAGTTTACTAGTTAGTTTGAGTTCTAGTTTATCACCATTTCATTGAACCCATATTGTCTAAATAATAATAGTTGTCTCTTACTTTGGTAGTTGATTATACACCTCCTGGTGGATACGACCTTGCTCACCTATACTATCAATTTGACCCGTACACTTGCGGATTTAGTAGGTATATTTTAGGCCGACCAAGTTTTTGGCGCCGTTGCCGGGGAGGCAATAGTTCAATATCATACTAGAGGGATTTTAATATTAGTTTAGACTTTATTTTCTTGTTATCACTTGTTTCATTTTTCTTTATAATTTTTCCCCCTTTCATAAACGTTTTGTTTGTGATATCTTTGTGTTTTTGAGTTAGTAGTATTAGAATTTTAATAATAATTAGTTTCTTTTACTAATTACTAGTAGTTGTGTTTCTTTTATTAGTTTAGATTTTGTTTTAGTTCAGTAAGTTTGTTTCAGTTATTTGCATAATTGCTCATATTTGATTTACGTTAGTAATACTACTAAGTTAGTATTATATATTTTGTCTGTTCAATTTTTTTTTAGTTTGCTTTTAGTCATTATTTAATATCATACATAAGTATTTTCTATATTAGTTTTGACATTATTATTGTTAGTTTAGTACTTGCCTTTATTTTATTTTATTTTTTTTTCTCTTTGTCAGTAGATTTTGTTTATTATTCCTTTTTTTTGTATCATGGAGTCATATTATTATTTTAATGAGGAAAATTTTTCTGGTAGGCAACATAATCATAATTCATGTGGTTCTCATGTTTATAGTTTTGATGCATCATATCAAAATTCTCCCAATTTTTGCATGAGTTCTTATGAATTACCATATATGTTTCGTGAACCCCAAATTCATGCTAGTAATTCTAGAGCAATTTTTTCTTTTCCTCAATATGAGAATGAAGTGTTTTGGAAATACTATCATAGACTTGGTGATTTTATTGGTACTAATCATGGAATTGAATTATGGGATATGTGCCTAGTGATTTATGAGGGGTTAAATGAAGAAACTAGGATGGTGGTAGAATCTATGTCTAATGGAGGATTTCTATTCCAATCTCCTGATTACTGTTGGGATTTAATTGAGTGGTTGGCTAAGGATACTTATGAGTGGGAGATGTCTTTATCAGCTGGAGTAATTCCTTCACCGCCAACTTACATTACACAACCTCCTTATTGTTCTAATTGTCATTCTACTTCTCATGCTATTTCTTTGTGTGATGTGACACCCCTAAATGGTTTCAATCCCTCTCCCCAATATGTTTATGATTATTCTACTCAAACTTCTCATCTCCAACAACCTAATGATCATGATGATGATGAAGGAAAAATAATGAATGAAAACTATTGGGATGTTGATAAAAATGAAAAAACGACCAATGTGATTGATGTTTTGAGGGAGGAAGGAATAATGGTTGAAATTTTCTCTTTAGAGGAACATAAAGTTGAGACTGGAGTGATTCATGATACTTTACCAGTTCTACCTATTGTTTTTGAGTCTCATGTTCCTTTCTCTCGAAAACTTGACTTTATTACCTCTTCCCCAATATTATATCATCCGTCGTTCCTTATTTCGCCTCCTTTGATTGACTCTCATGATCATGTAACTGATGTACAATTAGTTTCTATAATTCCTTTTGAGTCATATAAAAATACTAACGATTTTTCTTTTTCTTACTCTTGTAAATATAACTTTTCTTTTGATTTTCCCTTTTCTAGGTTTAATAGATTTTTAAGTTTAAATTATTTCATATTTCCTTTTTTCTCTTATTTAATTTCTTCTGATATGTTTGCAGGAACATATGACAAGCTTCTTAGAGCATTGAATTGTTCCGCATTGGTGTAATAAACTTAAATGGTTGTGCAGAACATTTAATTCGCTCTACTTGGGAGGTAACTAGTTTAGAACAAATATCAATAAAGCCTATGTCAGCTCCTATGTTCTACTAGTCACTGCACACCACACAAACTCAATGCCCGACAAAGCAATTATTAAGAAGCGAAATGCAAATCTGCGCATCAGGTTGTGTCTCTCATTTTCTTAGTTATGTTTTTTTTTAGCATCTGTTGGCTGCATTTTTGTATTTATTTTTTCCCTATCCCCCCTGGATGTTGAGTAGTACATTGAGGACAATGTTTATCATAAGTGTGGGGGAGAGGTTTAAGCCTTGGATTGCTGGATTTGAGGTATTGTTGTGATGCTGGAATTAATTTATGTGAAGAAACAGGTCTAGAAAATGAGAAAATCTAATTGGATATGCCATATTTTAGGGGAGGTGCTGCCAAAATTTGTGCAGAAATTTATAATTTTCATGTCTGATACTGATTTGAAGGCAAATTCCGTTAGCTTAATTTAACTGAAAAGAAAAAAAAACAGTTTTTGAAATTGAATTTTAAAAAAACAAAATTTCTAGTTTTGTTGCAAGCTAATGGGTTTTTATGTTGACTGATTCGGAGAATAGCATAGTATCATTGTGTAAGTGTTTGGCAAGTGGTAATATTTATGATTTGATTGTGATTGACTTAGTGAACACCTATAACCATTGTGAGACTTTTTGAGCCTTTTAATAGACTAAAACATATATATTAGTCTCTATTTTTTTTCATGAGAGTGTGTGTTAGTTCCCGGTGAAGTATAGACTCTTGAATTTGCATTGGTTTCTTCGAGACTACATTGAAGCATGAACATGCATAAAAATGATTAAAGGCGTTCTTTTTGTCGAACCACATTTAGCCTAAGCCACCTACATTATCATATCTCTTTCTAAAGCCCCTCTGAGCTTTAAGCCTATTTCTTTTGTTTAAACCACATTACAAGCTTATTTCCTAAACACATGACTTTTACCTAAGCTTTGAGCTAGTGGAGTATATGACATGGTTTGAATGGGGTTGTACGTCATACTTCCATGTGTAGGTGATCCTATTAGTTTTCAATTATGTTCTTGTCAAAAAGAAAATATCAAAATGAAATGAAAAAAATGAAGGAACAAAAGAAATGACAAAATATGAAAAAAAAAAAAAAAGAGAAAAGTTTGATATTTAGAATGAAAATGAGTTCGGGGAAGTTTATTATTAGACATATATTGCTAACATTTGAGTAGTTGGAGTTTTGATTATGGGCATTACTTTTGGCCTTATTACAGATTGTGCACTCCACTAGTCTTAAAGATTTTGAGCACCAAATCCCACATACTTCGTACCCTTACCGGAGCCTTACATTACAACCTTACTAAAGTCCTTCTGATTTTTGTATGCTAAATGTCTTCTAAGTAGTGGAGAATTGAACGATATGCAAATTTAAAAGATGATATATTTCATTTCGAGTCGACTTCGTAGGTTTTGAGTGATAATTATTATTCCTCAAACACATGAGTGACTATACACTTATTTTTATTTTCACAACTAAAGTGAGAGTTTACCAAGTTGATTGCTCAAATACTCAAATCTTGAATATGGTTGTGGTAAGATTGAATGGAAACACTAATACATGAAGTACTATGCTTTTTGAAGAGTTAGTTGGTCTTTTTGGCTCATTGTTTGTGATGTCTAAACAATGTTTTTGAAAAAAAAAAATTGTTTCTATAAAAGTTATTCTTGGTCTTTGTGAAAACTTTCAGTTAAGTTATGGCTACTTATACTAGAATTTGCTTGAAAAGTCAGTCAGTTTGGAAATTAAAATTTATATTGATAGATAGATCTTTGCATTATATAGTCCTGATTTTGCTCGAGGACTAATAAACCTTAAGTGTGGGGGAGTTGATAAGACTCTATTTTATACATGATTTCTGCCTGTTATATTACTTTTTAGTGTAGGTTTTGAGACTTATAATAGGTTTTCTTCTCCTATTTTAATGTTATAAGAGTTAAATTACTTGAGTTACAAAGTTGATTTAAAATACGAGAAATACGTTCAAGAAATTACTTGCTTGATTTTAATACTACTTATACATACTAATTTGATTTATTTAATATTTATAATAGTAGTATATTTTTACTATGCAAATATTTTATTTTAAAGCTCTTTACTTTATTATTTGTTCGTAGGTAAAATGACAAAAAGAAGGAAAAAAAGTAAAAGAAGCAGCCACGCCCAACAATTGAAAGAGAAAAAAATAACACTCTTGTTGGGCCAAAAAGGCACACACTGACGTAGGATACAAGAGTGAAATTGGGTTCTAAATTCCAAAAATAAGATGAAGCCACGCAGGCAGGAGGAAATTAAAAAAAGAAAGACCTAAAGGAAAGGGAGGTATAAAAGGAAGACTGAACAGTCTCACACGGGAGGCAGAGACGGAAGTCTCACAGCAGCCACGCAGCACACCAGGGAGGACGAGAACAGAGGAACACCAGACGAAGAAGACGGTGGTCGCCCGATTCATCTATATGGAGTTTTCTTTCTCTACTCTTGATTTATGCTATTAGATACTAGTTTTATTATGTCAATTATGAGATTTTTGTTTTTAATTAGTTGTTTAATTTCAGATTCAATGTCTAGCTAAATTTTCATGTTCTAGGACTAGATGTAGTCTTTTATTTTTTGTCAATGATTTGAACTAAGTTGTTTGGATCGATTTATTTTTATTGCAATTTGATAATCTTGGTTTGTTTTCATATAATTGATTTGGCCAGTTGATTATATGTTTAAGATATTGGATTATTAGCGGGAGTGAAAGTTCAATATTAGTTCGTGGGATTATTAAACGTCGAGTAGTATAATTTTAGGAATAGTTATACACTTGGGGTATGTCTCTTATATGAATTTATTGTTCGTCGTAGGTTTATATTAATTGTTATGGCCACGGAAGTAGGCGTAAGATTATTATAAATACACGTTTTCTACCTTGGAAGAGGAGATAATATATTATAGGAAATTCGATCATTGCAATATAATAGTTTTAATCCGACTACTAGTTTAATTTCATTGTACAAGGTAATTGGCGAAATCTAAGTCCTAGAACTATTTCTTATACTTGATTTTATACCATTGTCCGACGTCTTTAGAGTTAGAATTAGTATAATTCTTATTTTATTAGTTTAGTTATTATCACTATTCACATTACCCGAATCGTCTAAATAATATTAGATTTTCTTAATTTGGTAGTTGATCTTACCTCCTTGTGGGAAACGATATCTTGCTTACCCTATATTTACTTTAATTGACCCGTGCACTTGCGGTATTTTAAGGTACTTTTAGGACCGACCATGATTTAGGTGCGAGTGTCTCTCTTATGCCTTTGTCAATATGCAAAAAGTTGGGATTGACTGATATAAGATCTACTACTGTTTCACTACAACTTGCTGATCGGTCAATTAAATATCCCCTAGGTGTGATTGAAAATGTCTTAATGAAAGTAGATAAGTTTATAGTTCCGGTTGATTTTATTATTCTTGATATGGATGAAGATGTTGAAGTGCCGATTATTCTAGGCGGACCCTTTTTAGCTACTTGCGGGGCATTATTGATGTGAAAAATGGTACTTTAACATTTAACATTGGTGATGAGGAGATTAAATTTAATGTTTTTAAAGCTGGAAAATATCCTTCTTTCATCGATCATGTCTTTCGAGTTGATTTACTTGATAAGTTAGATGTAGAGAGGTCTAACAAGATAACCTTAAAAGATCCTCTTGAGACATGTTTGCTAGGTACAAATTTTGAAAATAATAATGCGAGAGGTAAGTGAAATGGCTCTTGCATTGGAGGCATGTCCTCCGATGAAGAAAACGGTATATGAATTTAAGGAGCTCGAAAAAGGTAATCCTCTTCCCCCTCCTTCTATTATTCAAGCCCCGATCTTGAGTTAAAACCTTTGCTCGTACATTTAAAATATGCATTTTTAGGTGATAATAATACTACTTTCGTGATTGTTAGTGCTTCTTTAACGGTGATCGATTGGATAAATTGTTGCGTGTTCCGAGAGAACGAAAAAAGGCTATTGGATGGACTATCTCCGATTTAAAAGGGATTAGCCCTTCGTTTGTATGCATAAAATTTTAATGGAAGATGATTTTAAACCCGTGGTTCAATACCAAAGAAGGCTAAACCCTAACATGCAAGAAGTAGTTAAAAAGGAAGTTTTAAAATGGTTAGATCTTTGGAATAGTTTATCCTATTTCGATAGTCCTTGGGTTAGTCCAAGGCAAGTTGTACCAAAAAAAGGTGGTATCACGGTTGTGTCTAATGATAATAATGAATTAATTCCCACTAGAACAATCCTTTGGTTGGAGGGTCTCGTATCGACTATAGGAAGCTTAATAGTGCAACTCGTAAAGACCATTTTCCTTTACCTTTCTTGGACCAAATGTTAGAGAGAGTTGCGGGTCATGAATATTATTGTTTTCTTGACGGGTACTGGGTTTTAATCAAATTCCTGTTGCTCCCGAGGATCAGGAGAAAACTACATTCACACCGCCCTTATGGTACTTATGCCTTTCGCAAAATGCCCTTTGGTTTATGCAACGCACCCGCCACCTTTCAACGTTGTATGATGTCTATATTTTCGAATTTTATTGAAAAGATTATGGAAGTATTTATGGATGATTTTTCTATTTTTGGATCATCTTTTGATAATTGTTTAGCTAATCTTTCTCTTGTTTTGCAACGTTGTGAAGACACTAATTTAGTTCTTAATTGGGAAAAGTGTCATTTTATGGTACAAGAGGGTATAGTTCTAGGGCATAAAATTTCCAAGAAAGGTATTGAGGTCGATCGTGCTAAAATCGAAGTGATTGAAAAACTTCCCCCACCTGTCAATGTTAAGGGAATTAGGAGTTTTTTAGGTCATGCGGGTTTTTATAGACGTCTTATTAAAGATTTTTCTAAAATTTCTAAACCTTTGTGTGATTTATTAGATAAAGATGCTCCTTTCGATTTTAATGATGATTGTTTAAATGCTTTTAATAAGTTAAAACAAGAATTGATCTCAGCACCTATAGTTATTCCTCCAGATTGGTCTTTACCTTTTGAATTGATGTGCGACGCGAGTGATTATGCCCTTGGCCTTTGTTTTAGGACGAGAGAAAAGATAACAAGTTGCATGTTATTTATTATGCTAGTAAAATGCTCACAGATGCTCAATTGAACTACGCAACTACTGAGAAAGAATTACTTGCTGTTGTCTTCGCTATGGAAAAGTTTAGGTCGTATCTTATTGGTTCTAAGGTAATAGTTTATACAGATCACTCAGCTCTAAAGTACTTGTTGAATAAAAAGGATGCTAAACCTAGACTCATTCGTTGGATCCTTTTGTTACAAGAATTTGATTTAGAAATTAAAGATAGAAAGGGTACTGAAAATTGTGTCGCAGACCATCTGTCTAGACTTAAAATTCTTGCACCAGATTCTGATATCCCAATTAATGATAGCTTCCCTGATGAGTGTTTGATGGCCATAGCTACTGTCCCTTGGTATGCTGATTTGGTTAACTATTTAGTGAGTGGTATTGTTCCACCAGATTTTAGTTATCAACAGAAGAAGAAATTTAAGTGGGATGTTAAGAATTATTTTTGGGAAGAGCCTCTTTTATATAAGTATTGTTCTGATGGTATAATAAGGCGATGTGTGCCAGAGGAGGATATTGAGAGTATATTGCATCACTGCCATTCTTTAGAGTGTGGAGGTCACTTTAGTACGGACAAAACAATAGCTAAAGTTTGGGAATCTGGATTTTATTGGCCTACTATGTATAAAGATGCTAGGAACTTCGTAATCAAATGTGATCGATGCCAAAGAGTAGGTAACATATCTAAGAGAAATGAGATGCCCATGAACATTATTCTTGAAGTTGAATTGTTTGACGTATGGGGCATAGATTTTATGGGTCCATTTCCGCCTTCCAATAATAATATGTATATATTAGTAGCCGTAGATTATGTATCTAAATGGGTCGAGGCCACCGCCACTCATACGAATGATTCAAAGGTTGTCTTGAAATTTATCAAAAAACACATTTTCTCACGATTTGGTGTTCCTAGGGCATTAATTAGTGACGGAGGCTCTCATTTTTGTAATAAGCCACTTGATAAGCTTCTAAGTAAATATGGGGTCACTCATAAGGTAGCTCTAGCCTATCATCCCCAAACAAATGGCCAAGTAGAGCTTGCTAACAGAGAGTTAAAGCTGATTTTGGAGAAAACAGTTAACAATTCTAGGAAGGATTGGGCTAGTAAGATAGATGATTCACTTTGGGCTTATAGGACAGCCTTTAAGACACCATTAGGTATGAGTCCATATAGGCTAGTGTTTGGAAAATCTTGCCATCTCCCTGTAGAGATAGAACATAAAGCTTATTGGGCAATTAGGGAGTTAAACATGGATCTTAAAGTTGCTGGAGCTAGGAGACTGCTTCAATTAAGTGAATTAGAGGAGTTTAGACTAGATGCTTATGAGAATGCTAAAATATACAAAGAGAAAACAAAAGTTTGGCATGACAAGCACATTAAACATAAAGAGTTCGAGGTGGGACAACAAGTTTTACTTTTTAATTCTCGCCTTAAGCTATTTCCTGGAAAATTACGATCTAGGTGGTCGGGCCCTTTCACCATTGTTAAAGTATATCCATATGGTGCTGTTGAGTTACAAGGTCAGAGTGAGACTTTTAAAGTAAATGGACAGCGTGTTAAACCTTATTTTGCAGGTGAATTAGTGCCTAAGGGAGTGACTTACTCCTTAGAAGACCCTAGCAAAACTTAAGCATTAGATGAAGTCAAGCTATTGACTTAAAACAAGCGCTTCTTGGGAGGCAACCCAAGCACTTTTAGTTGTTTATTTACATATTTTGCTTTGATTTTACGCTCCTTTTGTTTTACTCAAAATTTTGCGAGGTAGTAGGTTTATTTGCTAATAATAACAGCTGGACATGAACCAAAGTTGTTGTCATGCGATTGCACCGTGCCCCTGGGCAGCCACTATATAATCTAGCTTCTTTCTACCAAATCAGAGTCATCCCCTTTACAAAAAAAAAAAACTCAACCGGAATACAGTCGGTGCTTCATTCACTCATCTGGTGCCACACCACAGGCCACATCTTCGACAGCCATTCTGTATTTTATTCCTGGTGAACCGAGATCTTCCACTCATTGTTGCTGCCATCGTTTGTTGCTGCTTGCACGAGGAACTTCCTGCATCATACACCAGGTTGTGTCTTTCCAACTTCTAGTATTTTGATTATATTTCCCTTTCCCGTGAATCTGGTTTGATGAAACATTGAGGACAATGTTGGATAAGTGTGGGGGAGAGGTTTGATCTTGATGGATTAATGGTGAAAATAGACCGAGAATGTTGTTGTTTGCTGGGATATCTATATCTATAACTATATCTATATATATGTGAAAAAAAAAAAAAAATCGACTTGAAATTTGGGATATGGCCATTTTTAAGGGAAATCTTTGTCGAAATTTTTGCAAATTCCGGTGTTTAATTGCACCAAGTTGATCGCATTTCTCTTTTATGTGTTGTATGCTTGGATTTAGGTGGTCATTATGTGTCAAAGTAACATTTTTAACTACCACCTCTTATTTCCTTGAAAGACGACTTGTTATTTGAGAAATTTCAACATGGATTCTAATCTAACTTATTTATGAAAAAAAAAAAAAAAAAAAAAAAATGTTTCCAATAAATTTCGGTTTTCGAAAATGATTTTTTTTTTTTTGAAGTCATGAATGCTCGAGTTTGACTTTAGTTTTACTAATTGACTCTAAAAGGCCAACTTGTATCTACGCTTGTAAGAAGGCTAGAATCACATTCTAAAGTAGTGGGGAACTTGGTCGGACTCAATATATTTTTTAATCTACCTAATGGTCAATGCTTTCCATGGTGACCATTCAAACACTTTTGGATTCTTGAGAAGTACTTGAAAACTTTGTTTGTTAGTTATCATAGGGGCGTAGGTCGAGGAGGCCTACCTAGTAGGTTTGCTCACCCCTTTGAATGTTCCTTCGAATTTATGTGTTCGTTATTCCGTTCTATATTGAAAAAAAAAAAACGATGAGAAAAAAAAAAAAGAAAAAAAAAAAAAAAAAAAAAAAAAAGTGAAAAAGAAATCCAAAAACAAGTTTATAATATTATCTAGTTCAAAGTTCAAATGTGTATGTATTACTTCAAGCAGAATTTGTAATAAGTTAAGTACTATCTTGAAACCATTGGGTGGATAGAATGGAACGATCCAATGCTTTTGCTGGAAAGTATACCTTCAACTGAAAGACGATAATCCTCCGACCATGGTACCCATACTTTACACTTGCACTTAAACACGTAGAATTCTTACAAGTTGTTAGAGTACACTTAGTCTTGCGTTCTTGGCTTGCTAATCTAATTATAAAAAAAAAAAAAAAAAATTGATTTTCTTGTTCTTTATTATTATAGTACAATCTAGTTATTTTTATTTTTATTAGAAAAAATTTTTTTTAGTCCATCGTTGAATTCTTATTAGTTAAGTTTTGTCGTATTAAGTTTGAGGTGGTATAATGGCATTGGTCCCGAGGTTTCTTAATGTTTTTATTATGTTTTTGCTCGAGGACTAGCAAAGTCTTAAGTGTGGGGGAGTTGATAAGTCTCTATTTTATACATGATTTTTGGCCATCATATTACTTTTTGGTATAAGTTTTGAGACTTATAATAGATTTTCTTCGTATATTTTGACGTTTTAAGAGTTAAGTCAAAGTTGTTCTAAAATATGAAAAATGTGTTCAATAAATGACTTGCTTGATTCTTACTACTTATACATGCTAATTTGGTTTATTTAATATTTATAATAGTGGTTTGTGTTATTATGCAAATACTTCAGTTTGGAGCCCAATTGTTTATTACCCTTTTGAATTATCTATAGGTGAAAAGAATTTGCAAGAAGAAAAACAGAAAAGCAAACCTATTATATACTAAAACCCAAGAAGTTCCAACTTCACGCATCAGAGAAGAGAAAAAGGAAAGAAATAAAAGAAAAGGATGAAAATTTCCTTTATTGCCCCAAAACCTACATTCCTACAGCAACCATGATAACAGAAGATGAGAAAAGAAAAAAAAAGGGTGGACTTCCTCAAATAGATACGAGACGGCAGCCACAAAAGGAAGGAAGGAAGAAAATCTTAAAGACTCATTTATACAGATTGATATCTTATTTTTGAAGGAAGAAGAATCTAATCTGATCTGGAAGAAAAAAGGGAATTGGAGGAGACCTGGAGCGAGCAGCGAACAGAGGCGGCAGACCCAATTAGAAGACGCACGGCTATTGACGGAAGTCTTGGAGTTCTACTTCTTTAACTTTTAATTATTCAATTGTTGATTTTGTTTAATTACAATGTTAGGTTTTAATTCTTCATTATCATTCAATTGGATTTCCACTAATTTGATGTCTGGCTAAGTATTCATGTTCTAGGATGGGGATGTAGTCCTTAGATTTTTGTTGATGGATTGAATTATTATGTTGGTTATATTATATTTATGCAATTTGATAATCTTGGTTTGATTTCATACTTTTAATTTGGCCAATTGATTGTATGTGTGAGGTGTTGGATTAGTAGCGGAAGTGAAAGTTCAGTACTAGTCTGTGGGATTATCAAACTTCAAATGGTATAATTTTAGGAATAGTTATACTCATGGGGTGGTCTTTTAAATGAATTTAATGCTCTTAATGAATTTGTTCTAATTGTTATGTTGACGGAAGTAACATGAGATTAGCATAAGTATAGATTTTCCACCTTGGAAGAGGTGATAATATATATTAGGAAATTCAGACCATTGCAACTAAATATTTTTTACCCGACGATCAATTCAACTCCATTGAAGAATTTAGGTGGCGAAACCCTTGTCCTAGAACTACTTCTCATTTCTTGTTACACTTCATATTTTTCTGTCATTGTTTCTTAGTAGTTTACTAGTTAGTTTGAGTTCTAGTTTATCACCATTTCATTGAACCCATATTGTCTAAATAATAATAGTTGTCTCTTACTTTGGTAGTTGATTATACACCTCCTGGTGGATACGACCTTGCTCACCTATACTATCAATTTGACCCGTACACTTGCGGATTTAGTAGGTATATTTTAGGCCGACCATTCCGGGAAAGAGTTAGCTTAAGCTTAAGCTTAAGACTGGTAAAGTCAAGTAAAGGGTAGGGCATATGTAGTTGATACAGGTTTACGCGAGACAGATTTAGTCGATACGAATTCTCCTAAGTCACTCTTGTGCTTCCTAATCATCTTTCCTCTTATGCTTGGTTGGTCTCCTAAATCTTGGTATGAGCTCATTGAGCTTGCATGTCATGTTTGTAGCTTTGCATATAGAGCATTTAGGCTAGTGTGTTGCATTGTTTTTCTTTTTCATCTTTTTCTCCTCTTTTCTTTCTTCCTACTCATTCTTGGTTTACTTGAGGACAATTAAAATGCTAAGCTTGGGGAAGTTTGATAAGTTTGTAGTTGTTTTTCTTTTTCATCTTTTTCTCCTCTTTCTCCCCTTTCTTCCCTCTTTATTCTCCCTCTCCCCTTATATTTCATTCATATATATATATGGGTGGATGGATGGATATATTAATGGGTGGACGGATGAAGCGGGTGATGGGTCCAAAAAAATACCATCCATATCCTACCCGAACCACCCATCACCTGTCCGTCACCCGCTTCATCGCGGGTTTTCACCCATTTATTCGGGGCGAGTAGGTGGATAATCCATTCACATGTGGATGATTACCGGCTCTACTAGTGCTAGTATTAATGAAGTGGAGTAGTTACAATATGAATTCAAGGAAAAATTTCAACCAAAAGATAGGATTTCTTACAGAAAAAAAAATCAAATTATTACTGATTCATGACTAGTATTTGAGTTAGCATATTCAGTAAATAGATATTTGAGTTAGCATATTCAGTGAATAGATTGGATAAGCATATATTCAGTTAATAGATTTTTTTTTAATTCATGAATATATCCAATTATTAATGATCTCTGTTATGCTTTTTACTTGTTGTGAAAATAATAATATACAAACTAAAATATAATTAAGACTCCTTCATCTGATCGATGTTGGGTCTCAGTCGAGAAATCACAAAGTGAGATTTACGCTATGTTTAGTTCACCTTATTTTTACTGATCAGATCTGAACTTATTTTTTCTAATCTGATATGATTTGAACTTATTTTTTCTTATCTAATCTGATCTGATATGAACTTATCTAAACTTATATTTTATAAAATATATTATTACTAGTATTATTATTACTTTGTATTTCATTACTAGTATTACTATTACTATCATTTATTACTATGCACAACTTTTAATAATAATAATAATAATAATAATAATAGCATAAATAGTTTTTTTTAAAGAACACATAGTATATGAATATACAATTAAAAATAAAAGAACACATATTTTAGGTAAAAAGAACATATTGTTCATGTCTAAGGTTCGTTTATAATAAGAATTTAGGTAGTAATGAAAAGAACATCTAATGATAATAAAAAAAAGAGTATATATTGAAAGAGCATACAAAATCTATTTAAAGAACACATTCTAAAAATAAAAGATAGATGTTATTTTTATATTAATGACATGTTTGGATTTAACTAACAACATGTTCTTTGTTATGTCAATCAATTGTTC
This sequence comes from Beta corolliflora, assembly GCA_947648045.1. Lineage (NCBI taxonomy): Eukaryota > Viridiplantae > Streptophyta > Magnoliopsida > Caryophyllales > Amaranthaceae > Beta > Beta corolliflora. The sequence continues at coordinate 654,293 of CANSZD010001022.1, read as the reverse complement.
TTTTTTATTATAAATAAACCTATAAATATATATAATCATATGATCTTGAACAAAATTGTTAAATATTCTTCTTATATCGTTGTCCTGTTCTATATAAATTTTGTTTTTAAAGATAAGTTGAAATCCCTTATAAGGGGAAATTTGAAGGTGATGCCAACACCATTAGGTTATCCCATGCTACTCATGTTATCCCATGCCAATATATATATTATATTATTCTGCCAAATTTGTTAAAATATAATAAGCATCATATACTATTGTCATGTTCTTTACATGTACAACATAACATCAAAAAGAATATCGTATATCAAAATTGTTAATTAGAACAAATATAAAAAAGAACACGTACAAATGCCAAACATTCTTCTTCTTGAACACAAATAGCTTGAAATAATGATATCAATGACATTTATAATAATAGCAACAACATTAATAATAATTAGCAATATTAATAATTAATAAGTACAACAACGACAATAATAATAATCCTTTTGAACAAATGTACTAGTAAATAGTAGTATTAATAGTAATAGTAATCTTATAAAGTAATATTAGTAATAATAACAATAACAATAATAATAATAATAATAATAATAATAATAATAATAATAATAATAATAATACTAATAATAATAAATATGACAATAATAATAATAATAATAATAATAATAATAGTAGTAGTAGTAGTAGTAGTAATAATAATAATAATAATAATAATAATAATAATAATAATAATAATAATAATAATAATAATAATAAGCTTTTAAATATAAGCATGATCTGAACTTATCTGATTTGATTTGATCTGATCTGATATGAACTTATCTGATCTGATCTGAATTTATCTGATCTGGTAAGATTTGAACTTATTTTTTCTGATCCAATCTGATCTGAAAAAAGTAAAAATAAGGTGAAATGAATGTAGCCTTATCCATATATCAAATTATTTTGTGGATTGGATTGCACATGTAACAAAGTCATTGAATTGGATTATTTCTTTATCCTAATCGATAATTTGACATAATGGTATTGTACTATTGTTGACATTATTGACATATGCATTGAAAAGAAAATATAAATTAATAATGCAAGAATCTTTGGCGCATATTGTGATTAATATCTTGATTAATAAAAAGCACATGAATAAAAGTGCGTTTTGGGTGTAACATGTTACACAATAATTTATTGTGTAACATTTATTGTGTAATATTTATGGTGTAACATTTATTGTGTAACGTGCATAATTTCTATTATATAAGTCAAGGGGTGAGGAGTGGTGTCCACATGAAAAGACACTTTCATCCTTGGCTTATACTAGAGACTTTTTTACTAAACTAATAAAAGAAAAGATTAAAAAAAATAACAACTTGGTTGATTAGCATAAATCTAGGTGAAATAAAAAATGCAATTAATTTTCCTTCAAAAAGAAACTAATTGCCTGAAACAAAAAAACAAGAACTGATGTTTTTTAGACATAAAATTTGGACCATGGTCGGACCAAAATTTGGACCGGACCGGACAGGACCGAAGATTCCGGACCGGTTCTCGGTCCACAGAAAATCCCGATTCCGGATTTCCGGTCTGTTCCGGTCCAAACGTGGAAAGTTCCGGTCCGGACCGGGGGACCCGAATTTCTTTTTTTTTATTAAAAAATATGTTAAAAAAATTTTAAAGGTAGAAAGTTAGGAAGTAAAAACCTACTATTTATTACCTTTAGTAATATTCTTATTAAAATGATTAAATTTTAATGTATCTAATTTATAAATATGTTTAAATCAAATAAAAAAGATTTTTTTTTTAAAATTTGACAAGCACAATACTAATGCTAAACCTATGACTTAGTCTTATTGTAAAAATCGATTTTTTTGGCTAAAATGATCAACCACATAACATTAACAATAGCAATATTGTTCAAGTGGAGTAGTAGTTCATCGGTAATTTTAAAAATCATCTAAGTTCTATGTTTTTAGTTTATTAATTTTACCGTTAATCACAATTAGTGGATGGTTCCCGATTTGATATTTGACGCACGCAACGCGTGCGCATAAAGGCTAGTGACATATACTTCAACAAGAATGACATGAATTATACAAATAATGACATGAATTTCATGTCATTTTATTATTTATTTCATGTCATTTGAATTTTTTTATTTTACAAAAAAACGGTAATTTGTGGGTCATTACATCATAAATTATGGTGTAACAATTACCACCCAAGCATTTGTACATAAATAAAGCATTCAGTTACGGTAGTAATTACGATTTAATTTATTAACGGAAATAAATCACAATCTTATTATGAGCATCATAATTGACGGAATGATGTGGTTATACTTATTTGACACTGCAATTTAATTACAGGTAAGACACATGGCTTTAATTATTTTGAGAATGAAATGTGTGAAAGTCATTATTTGATTTTAAGCTGATCCATGGCCATCCAGTGATGAGTGTGGGCAGATTGTGTCGAATGCATGGCTTGAGCCTTGAGGGAGTAGGGGGACCCAATTATTGAGCGTATAGCGCAAGTGACAGGGAAACTTACATCGTGGGCTGCTGGAACTTTTGGTGATGTTCGAAGAAGGGTGAAGGCTGCTGAACGTAAGTTAAATGAATTACAAGGGGGCCCGTTGGATGCTAGTCGGATGCAACACTGTCACGAGATAAGTGATGAACTGAACAATCTTAGAAAGCTTGAGGAGTCATATTGGCATGCACGTGCGCGGGCCAATGAGCTTCGTGATGGCGATAAAAACACCACTTATTTCCATCATAAGGCATCCCAACGCAAGAAACACAATTTTATTAGTGGTTTGTTTGATGATCATAATGAATGGAAGACTGAAAAGGAAGATATGGATGATATTATTGCAGACTACTTCACGGGTTTATTTGCTACTGAAAACCCGTGTGATTTTGATGATGCTTTGCGGGGACTGGATACTATTGTGACGGATGAAATGAATGCAACGCTCGAGCTTGAGCCAACAAGGCAAGAAATTAGGGATGCATTATTTCAGATGCACCCTAATAAAGCTCCTGGGCCTGATGGGATGCATGTTCTTTTTTCCATAAGTTTTGGGGTGTGATTGGTAATGATGTGATTCAATTTGTGAAGCGGTGGTGGCGTGGCGAGGTGAATCTAAATGAGGTAAATCGCACTTGCATTGTATTAATTCCGAAAATAAATGATCCTAAACGTATGACTGAGTTTCGGCCTATAAGTTTGTGCAATGTCTTGTACAAAATTATATCTAAAACTCTAGCTAATAAATTGAAACCTATGTTAGGTTCCATTATTTCGGAAAATCAAAGTGCTTTTGTCCCTAAACGTCTCATCACTGATAATGCACTGATAGCTTTCGAGATTTTTCAAGCGATGAAACGTAGAGGTGAAGGGCAGGATGGTACTGTAGCTTTGAAATTGGATATGAGTAAAGCATACGACAGAGTGGAATGGGGATTCTTGGAGAAAGTTATGACTAAGCTCGAATTTAATTATACGTGGGTTCAACGTATAATGAATTGTCTTTCGAGTGTCTCTTTTTCTTTTAAGTATAATGGAGGTATTTCTGGTTGCCTAAACCCCACTAGAGGTCTCCGTCAAGGGGATCCTATTTCTCCATATCTGTTTCTCTTTTGTGCGGATGATTTCTCTAAGTTGCTTTCAAAGGCAGCAAGAGACAATCACATTCATGGGGCTCATGTGTGTAGAGGGGCTCCTCGAATTTCTCACCTCTTTTTTTGCTGATGACAGTATATTATTTGCTAGAACCAATCTGTAGGAATGTTCTAAAGTGGCTGATATAATCAGAATGTATGAAAGAGCATCTGGTCAGAAAGTCAATATAAGTAAAACAGAAGTAGCTTTTAGCAAATGTGTGGAGTCTGAAAGAAGAAAAGAGATAGTGGAGACTTTGGGAGTTAGAAAGGTGGAAAAGCATGAGAAGTACCTAGGCCTGCCTACAATTATCGGAAGATCGGAGAAAGCTATTTTCATATGTTTGAAGGAGAAGATATGGAAGAAATTGCAAGGATGGTAGGAAAAATTATTATCTCGCCCCGGGAAAGAAGTTCTTATTAAAGCAGTTACCCAAGCTATTCCAACGTACATGATGAGCATTTTTAAAATTTCAGAGGGCCTTATTGATGAAATCCATTCGGTGTTAGCCAAATATTGGTGGGGTTCAAGCGCTAGTTCAAGAAAGATCCACTAACACAGTTGGGAAGCTCTTTGTCTTCCTAAGTCCATGGGAGGAATGGGATTTCGATATTTGAAATGTTTTAACCATGCTTCGCTTGCAAAACGAGGTTGGAGACTATGCACAGATGACTTTTCCTTGCTGCACAAGGTGCTGAAGGCAAGGTACTATAAAAACTCGAGCTTTCTTGATGCGTTAAGGGGGTTTGATCCAAGCTATAGCTGGAGAAGTGTTTAGGGAGCAAAATCGCTGCTGTTGGAGGGACTGAAATGGCGTGTTGGTAATGGAATGTCTATCAAGGTATGGGAGGATTCATGGATTCCTGGTGAAGGAACTCATATAGTGCCTTTTCCCACGACAAATAGCAACCTTGAGATGCGTGCTAGTGAGCTTCTAGACTTTGAGAATGGGTGCTGGAATTTAGAGGCGGTGAATGCGACTTTTGCAATTGATGAAAGACAACATGTACTTGATATCCCTCTACCTCTCATGTGGAGAAATGACTCGCGTTTTTGGTGGTCGTGCTTAGATGGTGTATACAACGTAAAATCTGGGTATTGGCTCGAAAGAATGGGGCACACTCAAACATGGAATCCATACTTCAGAGCTAATGAACGTGATCTTTAGTGACATGTGTGGAGTATTGAAGGCCCTCCGAAGCTATGTCACTTTATCTGGAAGGCGTGCAAAGGAACTCTAAGAGTGATGAGTGTGCTGCATAAGCGTCATATTCGTGATTCAAGCAGGTGCTCAGTTTGTGGCCATGATAAGGAAACAATCATTCATACTCTTTTTGATTGTAAATATGCAGTAGAATTGTGGATGCACAGCGACTTTATGGGCTTGCTGATGGAGGCTCCTTGCTCCTCTTTTGTTGATAGATTCGTTTGGATGGCTGGGAAATTGAGTAAAGCTGAACTTTCCACTTTTGCTTCAATAGCGTGGGCTGCATGGTCTGGAAGAAACAAAGTGATCTTTGAAGGTGAGGAAAATTTGAATGTCGTGAGTCTTGCGGTTAGTTTTGTGAAAATGAAAGCAGATTATTGCAGCTACAAGGACAAGGTTTGTACCCCGTCTCAAAATTTAAGGGTGCCAGTTGTGGGTTCGTGGTGTCCTCCCCCGCATTCGTTTGTTAAATTGAACGTGGATGCTCATGTGCAGCAAGGAGTAGGGGTGAGCTTTGGTATGGTGTTGAGAGATGAATGGGGCACGTTGATTACTGCTGGGGTAAAGAGACTAGGGGCGAATTGGAAGGCTGAAGTCGCGGAGGCAAGAGCTGCAAGGTTTGGGTTGGAAGTGGTGAGATCAATGGGGTATGAGAATGTTGTGTTGGAGTGTGATGCACTCAATGTGGTTTGTACTATTGTGGATCGAAAGAAAGGAGTTGCTCCCATTTTCCTTCTCTTTGATGATATTTTGGATATTAGCTCTTCTTTTTCAAATTTTAGTTGTGTCCATGTAAAACGAGCAGGTAATACAGTCGCTCATTCTGTTGCTAGATGGTACACTGTAATTGGTTCAACTTATGTTTGTACGAACTTGTTCCCCCAAAGCCTACAAACTTTGGCGGGTTTGGATTTAATTTAATCTACTTGACTTGTTTTTTCCCTCAAAAAAAGTCATTATTTAATTTTTTTTTTTTTTTTTACGGAAAACAGACTTAGACTTGACCCTTAATCCGGGGGACAGCCTAAAACATCCTTACGGATGATAAGAGAGAAATCAATTAATACAAAAAGGAAGGCTAGTCATGCGCCTTCCTAGCCATAAAGTCCGCTGCACAATTAGTTTCGCGAAAACAATGAATGAACCTGCACTCAAGAAGACGAGACAGATCAGCACCAACATCTGAAATAATGTTAGAGATTTCCTACAGAATTTGCCAAGAATTTTTCATAAAGTTAATGACTCCTAGATTATCTCCTTCAATAATGAGATAGGAGATATCTAGGGAGAGGGCAACCTTAACCCCTTCCACAAGGGCCCAAGCCTCGGCCTGAATTATAGAAACATGAGATCCTAGAGCTTTACAACCAGCAAGAAGCACATCACCCACACTGTTTCGAATGACAAAACCAAGGGAAGCATTACCATTGCTAACCTTAGACCCATCAAATTCAGTTTGAAAAAGCTAAGGGGAGGGGGTAGGAATGGCAACAGGTCGGACTTGGACCGGATTATGCATAATCCGACTCCGACCCCACAAGAAGTCGGATTTGAAATCTGACTCCGAATCCGACTCCGATAATCCGTCTCCCATAATCCGAATCCGATCCGACTTAAAATACGAACATCCGACTCCAACCCGACTCCGACAACCCATCCGATGATCCGAATCCAATCCGATTTAAAATCAGAACATCCAACTCCGACTTTTTTTTTTACACGGTTTTATATTATAAAAAAACTTGTATATATTTCAAGTGATAGTTAAAAATCTTCCAAAATATATAATTAACAAAAATTAATTGTTATAAATGACATGATATGCGTATTGTGTCTGGCTAATGGCTATATATATCTTTTGCCACATACATTTTAGATAGCATTCATAAAATAATATTAATATAAAATAAGACCAATTGCCTTGGAAGTTAAAATCAAAGTTAGAGTATACATACGTAATACATTAATATAAAAAAATATGACTAACTCCTCAAAGTCGGAGTCGGAGTCGGAGTCGGATGTCAGAGTCGGAGTCGGAGTCGGATCGGATGAGCCGGATTTTTTATGAGATCCGACTCCGACCCTACTCCGACTCGGAGTCGGACTTTTTAAACGGAGTTGGATGCGGATTTTTTTTTTCTCGGAGTCGACTTGGATTTTTTGCCTCAGAGTGGATCGGATCAGACTCGGAGTCGGACTTTTTAAACGGAGTTAGATGTGGATTTTTTTTTTCTCGGAGTCGACTTGGATTTTTTGCCTCAGAGTGGATCGGATCAGGGTCGGATCCGGATTGGATTGCCATCCCTAGGAGGGGGAGACCAAATAAGGTTCCTGCCCGACCTGAGAGCTTTAGGGACATTATTCTTAGGAACAAGAGAAAGGAAGGAGTGCTCAAAGTCTTCACAATCTGTAACAATTCAGTTACAGAAAAACTTATTAATTTGAAAACTAGCTCCGCATATGACAAAATTAAACCTATTTTATTTTATACTATATGAAACCTATTTTGTTTTGTACAGTATGATATAATGACTATATGAGTATTATTCCGTTATTCGCACGTTTTCCTCCTTTTTACTTCTATTACTTGCCTTTTTTGTTTTTGTGCATATAGTCTTCATAGGCGAACAGCTGTACATTTGTAAACTAGTGAAAGATTTGTTTTATACTCTCTCCATTATTACATTACATAATTTGACTATAGGAAATTTGTCTGAATCTATCTTATTAATATATGTTGGGAAATTCTATATGGTGGCCTCTTATTTTGAGTTTTTTTATTTAATGGCAGGCTAAAAAAAGTTTTATGCCAATTGACCTCCTACTATAACTAATTATACTTAGTGGCCTCAATCCACTTAAAACCTAGCTAACCCATTATTTAAATTAAATTTACTAACCTACCCCCTAGTTAATTACAATTTTAAGGGATAAAAACCCTCCCATTCTCCAATTAAACTCACGCATCCCGTTCCTTTTCACGAATTCTCTACGAAGTGAAACAGGTTTGAAGGACATGAAATGATAAGGTGTGTTTATAAAAAAATCTTCTTGTTTAGCTTTGTTGGCAGCATGATAACTTGCCATACGAGTAATATGCATGTGGTTCATCACAAAGTATCTGAATTGGTAAGCTGTTAAGATTGCTGTTTCTCTAGTTGATCGATCTTAGAGTTGCAGCTGCCATGGCATATTGTGGATTGGATAAACAACAATCAAAGAAAAACAGGGGAGATTTGAGGATGAATCAAATTGGGTTGGTCTTAGATTTCGTCAAAATTAATGAAAAACGAAGGTTATCTTAAAGAAGAAAAAACTGGGAGAAATTGAGACAGTAAATACTAAATAGTAATGTACTCCTAAATTGGGCAGAAATGGGCAATTATAGTTTTTTTTTTTTTGGAAATTAAAAACCTACAATTTGTTAGGAAGAATGATGAATGATGATTGATGATATAAATGAGACGATATTCACAAATCACACACACAAAGAAGATGAAGATATAGAATGATTAACTATTTTCTCTCTCCTCACAAAGAAGATGATCCTAACTCACGAGGGAATGGGAGAAGTCTTCAAAAAATGTCTTTGAGAAATATGATTAGGATTATTGCAAGTGAGTTTCAATGGTTAGATGAGTAGATGACCAAAAGGATTCCTGCCTAGGAAATTATTTTCCATTTGTGATTGATGAATATAGTTCAAAAGATGAGTGCTGCATAAACTTGATTTGGGTAAGTAGAAAAGAAGTAACATTTTGAATCGAATTTGTCCAGTAGTCAGTGTGGGTTTTTTTTTTCTTTTGAGGGAAGAGAGATGGGGGTTTTTTGAATTAGAGTAATTAACTAATTAACTAAGAGGGTTAGGTTAGTAAATTTACTTTAAATGATGAATTAGCTAGGTTTTAAGTGGATTAAGGTCACTAAGTATAATTAGTCAAAGTAGGAATTCACTTGGTATAAATTTTTTTTTTGGCCTACCACCAAGTAGAAAAACCCAAAGTTGAAGGCCACCATATAGAATTTACCATATATTTTTTTGTCAAAAACTGTATTTTGTAAAAAATATTGTTAGAAACTACCTTAGGTTTTTATATGTTATACTTTTGTATTTTTTTAGTTTCTACGTTGTACTCAACCTTTTCAAAATTCCACACAGTACCCTTAAATTTCCCTTTTTTTTAATGCAGAATACCCTGCCGTTAAGTAGATGTCATTAATGTCGTTTATTTTTATAATCTAGTGGAATTAATTTAATTTATACATAGTGTAACGTGTGGAGTAAATATTTGTAAGTTCAATTAGTTCCACTATATTAGTAAAACGTAAAACAAAATTAATGACGTCTAATTAGCTATGGAGTATCGTACATTAAAAAAAGGTAAGTCTAAATGTATTGTTTGAAATTTTGAAAAGGTTGGAGTACAACGTAAAAATTAAAGAAACACAAGGATATAACGTAAAATCCGACTACCTTTTAAAGCAAAAATGTTGTAAGAAGTTACCTTTGGCAGGATTATAACCACATATTCTAGACATTGACCTTTTCTCTTATTACTTTTTTTTTCTCTAGTCCCTTTTCCTCCATTTTAAGCCAATTTCATTCTCTTTTGAGTTTTGAGAATATGTATTAAAATGTGGTTGCTTTTTGTAAATTTGGTGAAAATACATAAAAAAAGAAAAGTTCTTTATCGAAAAAATATGGTCAACAGTCGAAATCCGGTCAAAAGGTAGCTTTTTACAATCTTTTTTGTTTACTCCCTCAATTCTTCTAAGTTCTTCCCTCTTTCCGTTTACATCCGTTCTTTTAAGTTCTTCCCTCTTTTGCATTATTCCTTATTTGATAAAGTTTTGTTCCCTATTCACACTACTTAATTCACTTATTGAACCCACATAATTCTACACTATCTCACAACTATATTCTCTCTCCAATTTAAATTAACAAAAAGGACCCACTTACACACTCTCTCTTCCTTACCTTGGTATATGTAAATACAGTAAGTGGGAAGAACTTAGAAGAATGGAGGGAGTAGAAGGTAGTTTCTTACAACAATTTTTTATAAGGTAGTTTTTCACAAAACAAGTTTTAGAAGGAATTTTCTGACAAATTATCTTCTTCTAATGTTTACATAAATATCACTATATCATATGTTGGATTAGTTGTAATGTATATTTTCATAACATGATCTTTCTATAAATTTTACTACTTGAATATTAGAATATTAATATCCAAAGTGATTTGCTGGTAAGCCTTAAAGGAAAAAAATGTTACAATTATAAAGGAGTGAAGGAAGTATATTAGTTAGAAACTGTGCTCGAAGTGACATACCTCCTTTATTTTTCTATACCTGATCATTTTCCTTTTATGAAACTTGCATAAAACTTCCATCATTATTTAAATTGACAATGAGTTCTCTCTATCTCTCTCCTAACATATTATATTGTACCGAAGCTAGATGATGCAAGTATAAAAAAAAGGAGAAAGTATATAAAGAACATAATCACGATCTTCCCGTTAAACCTTTAAAAAAAATGAAAAATTATTTCCTTCCTAAATATTTATTTTATTGTTAAATCTTGCCAAATTTTTGTGATTTTCTTTTGCCTAAAATTATGTCATGATGTATATAATTGATTTGTTAAGTAATTTAGTTGTTTTACCCCAAATTATCATCTCCACCACCCCCTAATTACATCGACAATTGGCAAGAGATTCAATTATAAATTTAAAATGTTTACAAAAGTAGTAAGTTGCAACTTTTGTATTTTAAGGCTCTAAATCAGCAAGGTCAAGGTATTCAAGTTCTAGACCTAGTTATTTGGTAGGTGTAGCCCATGCAGGCCATATCCTTATTGGTTCACCGTTCATATTTGTACAAATTAATAGCGGACCGATAACAAGCGGACCAATAAAAGAATAACGATAAATATAAGGATTACCTTATCTTACTCAATCCAATTAAAGCATTTTAACTTAACAAACCCTTAAACTTATTGGATTACTTATCCATCAATCAGCAGGTATATTAATTAGAAAAATAATAAAAATATTATATGCATGCTACTCATTTGTTACAGTGATTATTGCCTATATAGGCTATATATAAATAGAGAAATCCCCCTGCAGCTATACCCAAGAGCCAAACCAAGAAAGAAAATGGTTACTCTTTCCTCAACCTTCCTATCATCCATTCTCCTATTTTTCTCCCTACTTTTGTCTCCAACGCAATCAAAATCCAACTTCATAGTGAACGTACTAAATTCCCAAAACACCGCCAACCTCTCAGCCCACAAATGGCACTCTTCCATCCTCCACTCTATCTCCTCCTTGGGCTACAATAATACTCTTAACAGTCCCAAGCTCATCTACTCCTACACTCACTCCGCCACTGGCTTTGCCGCCTCCTTGTCACCCGCCGAAGTGGCCGAACTTCGCTCTCACCCTGCCGTGCTATCCATAATCCCTGATCAGGTCCATCAGGTCCAGACAACCCGCACCACTCATTTCTTGGGCCTGTCTGAGGGTTCGGGCTTGTGGCCCCAAACTGACCAAGGGTCTGATATCATTATCGGAGTCATAGACACAGGCATCTGGCCTGGGCACCGTAGCTTCTCCGACATTGGCTATGGTCCCGTTCTGAAAACATGGAAGGGTTCCTGCCCAGTCAGTGATCCTGATTTTCCGGTGGGTTCATGTAACAAGAAACTCATTGGAGCTTATGCTTTCTACGCTGGGTATAATTCACAACTTTCATATTAACATATTACTGTTTCATCTTACTGTTTCATATTAACATATTACTGTTTCATCTTACTGTTTCATATAAAATTATTTGTTTTTATTTTTACCTTTTTTCTTTTACACGACATGTGTATTATCACCTTTTCGTTTTTCCTTTGAATTTTACCACCTTAAGTAACCTAAGTCGCTGAAAATCATCACCTTGACTCGATCTAAGGTTAAGTTCCCAACTAAGTGGGATCCACTTAACAAATTTTTTATTCCTCCTTTTCAACTCTTTTTCTCCCCATGATTTTTTTTTACCATCTCCTCATGATTACTTTCTATAAATCATAACTTTATATCTTCCCACTAAATTCACCTCAAGACTAAAAATTCTTTCATCCAACCCCAAATTAATTTAGGGTTTCTACTTCTCAACCATAATCGATCCTAAACATAGGAAGGTTGCGGATTGTTGAAAGTGCGTGCTAAACTTCTCGATTGTGAACAAAACTTTCTAGGTTAGGGTTATTGGTTTAATTTGCTAAATTATTAGGCATAAATTGCAAGAATTACTATATTCCTAAACTCTTTAACTGCTACAATTGACACTCCTTTCCACTTTTGTATTCGTCAATTACCACTTATCACCCTCATATGCATGCAAATTTGGCCGTGTTAGGTGATGTACAAAAACTTCTAACTATATTTGATGTGTTTTAACTTCACATTGAGCTAAAATGACATACTTAATTGCTGTTTGGACATGTATCAGGTGGACTAAGGAGTTTGAACCTGTGAATCAATATAGAGAAAAGAGCTGAGCTCTAAAGGTTGTTATTGAAGATAACATAATGAATTATGTTTCTGTTATTACAACCTAGTATTTATAAGCTAGTTAGTTACAACTAACTAATTGTCAACGTAAGAAAATAACCAACATAAGGAATAGCTAATACAAGCTTTATTACAAACTAAACTATGGGAAATAATCTTCATATCCCCCCTTCAAGCTGGACAGGTGAAGAAGATACAAGACCAAGCTTGGAACTGAGTTGCTGATGTAGAGGACCTGCTAGAGGCTTTGTAAGGATGTTTGCCAGTTGTAGAGAGCTAGGTACATGAGAGGTCTGAATGAATCCAGAAACAACTTGCTTTCTAACATAATGACAATCACGATTGAGGTGTTTTGTCCTCTCGTGGAATACAAGATAATGTGCAATGTGTTCAGCAGCAGAATTGTCACAAAATAATGCCATAGGTTGAGCAACATGTTGATTCAAATCTTACAATAAACTTTCTAACCAAACTATTTCGAAAGGCAACTAGACATGCTTCCCGTATTCCCGCCCCGCACTAGACTTGCCGACAGCTTTTTTGTTTCTTGGTTTTCCAAGAAACCAGATGAGGACCCATGAACATACAATAAGCACTTAAAGACTTACAACCGAATACATATGAGCTCCAATCGCATCGAGTAAGCCGTAAGTTGTAGATCACATTTAGCGAGTAGAACAATCCCAAACCAAGTGTACACTTGAGATACTTTACCACATACATGGCAAACTTGCAAATGTGGCTTCCTATGACAACCGAGAAACTGACTTAAGTGTTGAGTAGCATATGATAGGTCAGGCCTGGTGATATTAAGGTACAACAGTCTCCCTACAAGCTGTCTATATACCTCAGGATGTTCAAGAACTTCCCCTTCATCAGTAGATAAATTAAGACCCTTTGGTAAAGGAACAGCAACAGGCTTGGATACTGTCAAATTAAAATCTTGAACAATGTCAGACATGTACTTCTTCTGGCTTAGAAAAGTCCCAGACTCATTTCTGATAACCTCAATTCCCAAGAAGTATTTTTTTTTGGGTAAGTAAGTAAGTATATTTCATTCCAAAAAAACAAGCACAATCTAACCCTTAATATAAGGGCAGCACAACAAACAGACACAGGAGGCCAAAAAAACATATACATCATTTACAAACATCCTATCCATTCACAATCTCTCTCACTCCATTTACTAGAATAACAAAACTTAATTCTATTCTTTACTATACATTTGTATTCTTAATCACTCTATCTATTCTCGCTAACTTTGGCCCCGCCACAATGCTTCATTTCTTGTCATCCAAATCGGTATACGGCAGCAGCAAGTACAAAGATACAACACATGTTTTCTCATCCTTGTTCCCGTATATCTTCTTCTCGACCCAGTTTATCCATTGAGTCAGATTCCTTTGCCAAAATCTCACACCAATCCACTCAAGAAGCTTCATAAGCAGCTGTTTACTAAACTCACATTCAAAGAAGATATGATCATGTGTCTCCTCTCGCCTTTCCACACAAACAACACAAATTGTCTAGGCTTACATTATATAAGAACAATTGTCCTTAGTTCTCAATCCGCCTTGAACCCCTAACCACATAATGAACTTATGTTTGGGCAAGTCATTCATTCCGTTCCAAACCCTTGAAGTCCAAGTTGCCGCAGGTCTCTCCTCTAGTAGCATATTATACACATTTTTAGTGGAATATCTATGATTCATACTCCATTGTGGCATACCAAATCAAGGAGCTCATTTTTAACCTTGCAAAGATATTTGATTACCCAACTAGCGCCCGACGGGGCTTGAAAATCCCACCAAGACCTATTCTTCACGTATATAGCATGAACCCCCACAAATCATCCTTCCGGGCAAATTATGTGCCAAATAAGCTTCCCAACAAAGCAACTTTGTTCCAAGCAATAGTGTTTCAAGCCTACACCACCATCTTTCTTATTCCCGCATATATCATCCCATTTAACATTCCCATTTTTATCACCAAAAGTTGTACTGCACCATAGATAATTTCTACAAATAGAATTTATCTTCCTCAAACAAAGATCGTGAAGGAGGAAAATTTGTGCCCAATAGCTATGGACACTAAGTAAAACCGAAGTTTATCAACCGAACTCGCCCGCATAGGACAAGTTCCTAGTACTCCATGATCTTATTCTACTTGTCATCTTGTCAATGAGCGGATCACAATCGTAGATTTTAACTTCCTTGAACTTAAAGGCACCCCAAGATACCCGAATGGAAGATTTTCTTTGATGAACCCCGAAAATTGCTCAATTCTTGCAACTTCATTCTCTTCCATAGCAGTACAGTAGATAGCAGATTTGTGCTTGTTGGCTAGCAACCCAGAGGTCTCAGAAAACAACTTAAGTCCCTGTAAAAGAAGATAGCCGATTTTGCCTCTCCTTTACGTAACAAAAGTAAGTCATCCGCAAAACTCGATGATTTACTTTCAAAATACCACACCCAAAGGAAGAACTTAAATTCATCCAACTCCCCAATATATGCTAGGATCCTAGTTAAGTAGTCCATGCATAGAACAAAAATCGAGGGAGACATGGGGTCTCCCCGTTTGAGACCCCTCTTTGCAAAGCAAAAACCTTATGTGCTCCCATTTATAAGAAGTGTAAATTCCCAAGAAGTACTTCATCTGCCCTAGTTCTTTAATAGTATAGGCAGCATCAAGGGCTTCTTTCATACTATCAATTTGACTTTGACTTGTTCTAGTTAGCACCATGTCATCAACATATATCAAAATGACAACAAATTCACCATCCTTATGCCTAGTGAACATAGAATAATCCTGAACAGATTGAACAAAACCATGACTAAGAAGAAATCTACTCAATTCTTTATTCCACTACCTTGATGCTTGTTTGAGACCATACATGGATCTCTTAAGCTTGCAAACTTCACCAGGTTTAGCCTTTGTATACCTTAAGGGAGGTTTCATAAAAACTTCTTCATCCAAAAATCATGTAGGAAGGCATTATTTATGTCAAGTTGACATAAAGGCTATCCTTTGGCAGTAGCAAGAGAAACCAAAATTATGACAGTAGCAATTTTAGCAACTGGAGAGAATGTATGTGTGTAATATGTCCCTTCCACTTGCTGATACCCCACAACTACTTATCTTGCCTTATATCTTTCTATATTGCCATTAGGAAGATATTTAATTTTGAAAACCCACTTGGAAGATATAGCTTTCTTTCCAACAGGTAATTCAGTCAAATGCAATGTATCATTTTGTTCAAGTGCACTGAGTTCTTTATCCATAGCATCTTACCATTCAGGATACAAACAAGCTTGATTGTAAGAAAGAGGAGAAGAAACAGCTGAGAAAGAAAGAGAATGAGAAAAAGTGGGAAGAGTTGGACATTCATAGTCTTGGAATCTAGCAGGAGGTTTAATTATTCTTTTAGAAGGTCTAATGGAAGTAGGTTGAGTAGAAGAAGAGCTGTCAGAAGGTATAGAAGTAGCAGGATCATGGTTAGAAATATGTGGTGTTGAAGATTGTTCATTAGTAGCATTATCTGAAGAATTTATCATGAGACTGAGAAGGAATAGAATTAAGAGAATTATTATCAGAAGAAAATGATGTATGAGAATTTTGTGAAGGACTGATATCAGTATGAGAATTTTGTGGAGAATTAGAGATAGAATCTGAAGAAGTAGAAGTGGCTGGATTGAATGTAGTAGATAATGGATCTAAATTTCCATCGAAATATCTACAATATCAAGTTCAAGGTGTGTTGGAATAGATGTAGATTAAGATGTGTTGAATGGAAAAATCTATTCTTGAAACACAATATCTCCGGTTACAAAACACTTTTTTGGTAGCTAAGTCATAGACCTTGTAACCTTTTTGACCAAAAGGGTAACCTATGAACATACATTTGGTGGCCCTAGGATTGAATTTGTCCCTCTTCCTATCTCGTGGTTGTGGAGCATAACACGTACATCCAAAAAACTCTAAAAATAGAGCAATCAAGAATGGTGTTTGTTAAAGTCTCAAAAGGTGTTTTCCAAGCTAGAATAGGTGTAGGAAGTTTATTTATGAGAAAGCTAGCAATTAATAAGCACTCACCCCAAAAATGTGAAGGAACATTGGACTGAAATTTTAAGGCTCGGCAACTTCTAACAAATGTTTATATTTTCTTTCCACTCTCCCATTCTCGTTAGGGTACACCCCGCTATACTCCTTTGGTGTATAATACCTTTGTTATTAAAACAAACTAAGGCATTGATCTTGTATTATTTCTGTCCCATTATCGATCTAACTCCTTTAACTTGTTTTCCATATTGTGTCTCAACTTGTATGAAGAAATTGGCTATGGTTTTATAAACTTGTTGTTTATTTTATAAACAGAAAGGTCCAGGTTGTTCTACTAAAATCATCTAGTATAGTTAGAAAGTAGGAAGCTCCATGAATGGTCTTAACTCTATATGGACCCCATAGGTCAATATGAATAAGAGAAAAACTTTCAACAGCTCTAGATAGGCTTCTAGGAAAAGCAGATTTATGATGTTTAACAAAGATACATATTTCACAAAAGAAATCATCTCGTATGAGAACATAGAGTTGGATCAATATATTTCATTCTAGACAAAAGAAGAGTGTCCTAGTCCGGCATGTAAGATTTCAAGTGAAGGTTTGGAAATGGCATTAGCTTTATAAGCGTAAGATTTTTGTGAGTTCCAATTTGAAGTAGGAAGATCACAAGCTATAAGATTCCCGAGTGACATAATGCATTTTCGCATAATATAAACCTCCAATTTTAGTGCCTTGAGCAATTCTAGTACCATTTGAATCAAGAAATATGCATTCAAGCTAATGAAAATCTCACTTCAACATTGCTATGAACAAACTAATTGACCAACTAATAACAAGTTGTGCTTGAAATTAGGAACCAACAACACATTGTGCAAAGACAACATTAGGACAAATAATCACATCACCAATCTCAAAAACATGTGTAATACTACCATCGTGCAATCGTACTTCAATCATTTTATAAAGTTTTCTTCTATAAGAAAACAAACTTGCATCATAAGCCATGTGATCGTAGCACCGTAGTCTACTATCCAAATATGGGAAGAATTTATACCCGCAAAATATGCATGAGTAGTAGGTGTTATGCCTTTGGAAGATTCTCCGTAAGCTTGTTTGCATTTCATAGAGTTGATATACTCCCCGAACATTGAATGCATCATTGTTGTATCAACATGATTGGCCATAGAAGGACCAACTACGTAAGGACCAACTGCAACAAACTCAAGAAGAGTATCTTCAAAATGGTTGTCAAAGAACATGAGCAACAAGTTTTCCAACAAAAGAATTATATGCGATGATGGCTTCTTATGATACCAATCAGAAAACCAATCAACTTGAAACACTCGATCCTTGGTGTGTCCCTTGCCTTTACAAAGAATCACATCTCAAATTCATCTTTTCCATTTTCTTCTTCCAATATCTCTTAACACCGTAATTCCTTTGTACTGCTAAGGCACCGATTTCATGAGTAGAGAATTGAAGAGCGAGATATCTCGTTTTTTGCTTCTCAATTTGTTGAGCTAAAGAAAAAGCTCTATTCAAAGATGGTAGAGGATCCATTGACAAAATGTTAGTGATAACATTGTCATCACCATCATGAAGACCTAGAAGAAACTCTATAAGCTTCTCTTCGCCCGAAAATCAGCAATCTTCTTCAAGAAATTACAGTGCATTTAGAGAGAACTCCACAACCTACAATCAGAAAATTCCTCAAATTTGGTAACTCATCCCAAAGACGTTTCATTTTTCCAAAATATGCAACAATTGACATATTTTCTTGCTTCAATTTTCCAAATCTTTCTTCAATTGATAAATCTGTGGTCCATTGGATCGACCATAGCGTTCACAAACCTCATTCCACAATCGAGTAGAACTCTCCACAAATGTAAAATTTTCACCAATTTCCGGTTCCATATAATTGACTAACCAACATGTAACCGTATAATTACATCTCAACCAACCGATTAAAATCCTTACTAGTTGAATTAGGTTTCGCAATTGAACCATCAAGAAAACCTAATTTGTTTTTCGCAACTAATGCACGTTTAATATTCCTCTTCCAAACTTACAAAATTAGTAGCATTCAAGTTAATTGCTACCAATTTATTCATAGTTTGATCAGAATTTGAAATGTAGAAAGGATAATTATTACTCACATTACTATCGCCAGAATTTGAGTTTTCTCCAGTCATTTCCGCCATTAATGAGGATGAATGAAAGCTTCAAAGATGATTTCACGTTTCAGAAAAATCATACCTCAGTAAGAATTGCGTAATTTTGCAATTGCTGAAACACACAAAAATCAAGAAAGAATTAAGAATGAGAAATTTTCGAGGTTCAAAAGATCTCACAGATCGAAAAATAGAGCAACGAAGTTCAATCTTAGTTGAACCTGCTCTGATACCACGTGAATCAATAGAGAGAAAAGAGCTGAACTCTAAAGGTTGTTATTGAAGATAACAGAATGAATTATGTTTCTGTTATTATAAGCTAGTATTTATAAGCTAGTTAGTTACAACTAATTAACTGTCAACAGAAGAAAATAACCAACATAAGGAATAGCTAATACAAGCTTTATTACAAACTAAACTATGGGAAAGAATCTTCATAGAACCCTAAATTAATTTGAGTTTAGATTAAGGTGAGCTGAAGCTTTGGGTTCTAAAGAAAGATCGAAGAGAGAGAGAAGGTGGAAGGGAGGGTGAAACAAGAAATTCGACATGTGAGCCCTGCTTAGCTTGAAAAGTTACCTCATAATGAGTTAAGATACTAATTTTTAGCGAGTTTGGTTATTTAAGGTGGTAAAATTCAAAAGAAAAAACAAAAGAGGGTATCGAGTAAAAGAAATGTAGTAAAAAAATAAAAAATCTTGTATAAAATTATTGTAAATTAAGTACCCCATGCTAAAAATATTGAGACAAAACTGATTAAAAAGGAGTTTATATAGTGTTCCTCAAAAAACAAAAATGGACCGATGTTGCTCGCTCGTTTAGTCGTTTGTTTGAAGTCTCAAAGATCCGAACATTTTCCAAGCACACCTTGAGCATTCATTTCTTGAATTACAGATTAATATAATTATTTAAAAGAATAATATTTTGGAAATACACAATGACCAAGATTTTGCACGACTTTTACAAAAATCGTCATTATATTATGTAGTATTGGTTAAATTTATAGCTAGTCAAATTGTGAAACTTAACTTTTAAGCAATTAGACAATCTTGTAGAGAAATTCTTGTTGGCATGAGGATTCAAATACTAGGCAAAGTCTTGGAATTCAGGGTGGTACTTTACTGATCTATCACATTTTTCTCAATACTTTATTTCAATTGATATGGACATTAGATTTTTTCTCTTATGTCGCTTTTTTTAAGTGAAAGCTAGAGTTTGGGTTTCAAAAAAGGATAGATATTTTCCAAGGTACTATGTAGTACTGTCAAGGAAAATATTCGTATAACAGATCTAACTTACAACTATCATCACCTTGACAATATCAAATGTTGCCTCGGAAAAATTACTTCTCTTTTAAAAAGGGAAAGACCCAATGAGGCTGGAGAAAGTGATTTAATTTTATTATCATTTTTTCAATTGCAATTGAATAGAACAAGAACAAACGGTAACTTCTTTCCTTTTATTTTATTTAGATGTTCTTTGTGAAAAGTTATTTGGAATTGGGAAGAAACCAAGAAAAAAATTTAAGTTGGGATAAATAATGATAGAAGGAGTGGATAGTAAATGAAATCTGTTTAGGTAGATCTGTTGACTAATAGTCAAATATGCTTCAAAAGCTTCACTTAACTATTTTCCCTTATTTTAGGAGTCAATGTTAGTGACTTAATGGTTGTTAACTACTTAGGAGTAGTGCACTTTAAACGTGGGGCTTCTCTACCCACTTTCTCCTTTTATTATGCCATTATGTAGTTAGTGATGTTAGGATGTAGCCTTTAAATAGGCATTAGCTTTGTTTTGTTTAATGTAGTCAAATGAACATTTTCTCCACATTTGTTTATTTTATTATCTAAAATCTCCCATTCTTATCAACAACTTGGTATCAGAGCTCTCTTCGAATACCTTTTTCCTCACAATAATTATTAAAATCATTTGAGCAAAATTCACCTCCCCTATCTCGTGCGCAAGACTTTTATGCTCCGACCACTTTGTTACTCTACTAGGGCTTTGAATTTCTTAAGCACTTCAAAAGCTTCAGACTTCAATGTTAAGAAATAAACCCAACTCATCCTACTGTAATCATCAGTAAACAGCAAGAAGTAGAAACTACAATTCAAGGATGGAACTTTCATTGGACCACACAAGTCAACATGTATCAACTCAAGACATTCAGAAGCCCTCCAAGACTTTCCTACAGGAAATGACCCTTGGCTCGCTTTCCTAACACACACACGCTTCACAAAATTCAATAGCATCTATGACTGGTATCCCCAAAACCATGTCATTCTGTTTCAATTGTTTAAGCCCATTTAAGTGTAAGTGACAATATCTTAAATGCCACAAATCAGACTCAGTACATGTTTTGGCAACAAAGACCTTTTTTTCAACACAAGAAATATCTAGTGGAAACATTTTATTCTGAGTCATGCCAACAGAAGCAACATTCTGACCTGAATCTTTATCTTGAATCATACATTGATTATTATCAGATATGACTCTTAATCCACTAGACAAGAGTTGTCCCGCACTTAACAGATTATGGGCTATACTAGGCACATACAAAACTTCATGTAAAAGCTTCCGGTTACCACTGCTATTGTAAAGAGCAATCGTACCTTTACCTTCGACATAAATGGGCTTGTGGTCACCAAGTCGAACATTAGATTTTTTCGACTCGTCTAGACATGTGGTTAGAGCACCCACTATCAACAAACCAGACATCATCTGAGATTTCATTATCATGAAAGTGTGCCATAAATAGCGTCTCGGAGTCATCCTTTTCAGCACACCTTGCTTGCTTTTGTTCATCCTTTTGCTTTGTCCAACAGTCAGCTTCTTTGTGACCAGACTTCTTGCAATAATGGCATTGAATGGAGCTCTTCTGGAAATTTTGTCGCTGCTGGCCACGGCCGCCTCTGCCTCCACCACGACCTTTGCCACGGTACCCTCCACTACCTTTACCTCGACCACCAGAATGGTTACCCTTGTCTTTAGACCACTCACCCTGAACCTGGAATGCCTTCTCCTCATTCTGATCTTGTGAACGATTATATCGTTCCTCATGAGCTTGCAAAGAGCTCATTAATTCATTGAAAGAATAAGTAGACATCTCATGGGCTTCTTCAATTGCAGTAACAATAGGATTAAATCTAGGGGTTAAGCTTCTCAAAACTTTGGCAACTACTTTCTGATCACTAATTTCTTCTCCATAAGATCTCATTTTAGTGACAACTAAACTAGCCCTAGAAAGGTAAGTTTGCACAAATTCATTCTTTTGCATAAGCAAAGTTTCAAAATCACCACGAAGGGTTTGAAGTTTCACAGCAATTACCTTCTCTGAGCCTTTAAATTCTGTCGTGAGAGTTTGCCAAGCCTCCTTTGAGGTGTTTGCAGCAGCAATTCTGGAGAAAAGGTTGTCATGAACAGCTTGTTGAAGGAAAAGAAGAGCCTTTGCATCTTTCTTTTTATTTTCCCTCAATTTGAGAGCAAAGGATGGAAAATGTAGGCTATAAGCCTATAAAAGAGAAGATCAACTTGCAACGAATTAAAAAAAAAAAAAAAAGAAATATAAACATGCATGAATGAAACGAACCAAACTTATCTTTTAAACTGTTGGTAGTTGTATGAATTCCTAGGCCTACTATCAATTCCTCGGGGAAAAATAAGTTCGGCATAAATGTGTTTTCTCAAGTACAAGCAATCCCATGCAGCAAATATAAAAATTGATCAGATTCTACCTTACAAAAATTAATTTTTATGAAAAATAATACTTCTGAAAATAGAAGTATATATCATCAAACTATCTTTTATTACATTTTTTTTAACAAGATACTACCTTATGCCGAATTTCTTTACTGACACCTTGTTGTTCATTAAAATAAACACTACCTCATGAAGTTCACTTCTTAGATAAGGTAGTTTATGCAAAAAGTGATTTCATATTGCAATTTTCAATCCCATCCTTATGGAGTAGTTATATATCTATATACCCGCATATATATAAATTTCAGGACGGAAGCCAAAGATGGACCGCTCCCACCCGAAGAGAGCAAGTCACCGAAAGATTATAATGGACATGGGACGCACTGTGCATCTATTGCTGCAGGATCAAAGGTTGTTAACGCGGCATTATTTGATTACGCCAAAGGCACGGCTCGTGGGGTGGCAACCAAGGCTCGCATTGCGGCCTACAAGGTCTGCTGGAGCTCCGGATGCTCTGATTCTGATATACTGGCTGGCATGGATCAGGCCATCAAGGATGGTGTACATATAATTTCTGCCTCTATAGGATCGTTTCCGGCTGTCCAATATGACTTTTCTGCAATCGCCATTGGTTCAGCTCATGCCGCACAGAGCGGGGTGCTGGTTTCTTCCGTTGCTGGCAACCATGGACCAGGCCGCGGGACTCTCGATAATGTTGCACCATGGATGTTGGTCGTTGGAGCTTCTACCATTGATAGGCAGTTCGAAGCAGATGTAACCTTGGCAGATGGTAGGACTTTTAGCGGGGTGACTCTATATCCTGGAGATCCTTCAAAAGATGGCCAGCTTTTACCACTGGTTACTGGGGAAAAAAGCGGCAGTAAGAATTGCAAACGAGGTACGCACATTATTAGTGGACAAAATTTGGTTTTAACCAGTTGTTTAAGAAAATTCGAATTTTTTCCATCAATAATGTCAAAAGGAGTATTAATTCCTCCTATGCGCTGAACTTGAAATTAATTCCATGGATACCGTCCACGTAGGACAGTACGCAAGAATTTTTATTTTCGGCAAAGTAAACCACTACTCAGAGTAGCGGCTAACTTTAAGTTAAGTCGCTACTCTTAGTAGCGGTTTACGAGACAAAACCGCTATTAAGAGTAGCGGTTCATTGCAGATCAGGTTAGCTGCGCTCCGCGCAGGCCTAGTGCACGGGACGCACAGCATACGTGGTACACATTTCCTCCTTTTCTCTTGCATTGTTCAGATCTGCAATGAACCGCTACTCTGAGTAGCGGTTTATATCAGGCCTTAGGGACACAATATAACCGCTATTTGAAGTAGAGATCAACTTGTATTAACCGCTACTTGGAGTAGCGGTTTTATTAAAAAAACCAAAATTCTGGCGTGATGTCCTACGTGGACGGTATCCATGGAATTAATTTCAACTTCAGCGTATATAGGAGGAATTAATGCACCCTTTGACATTATTCATGGAAAAAATTCAAGAAAATTCTAAGTCCAGTCCAAAGTTAATACACTTGACTAAACTAAAAAAAGTTTCGATTCAAAATTTTAAATTCCAAAAATCTCAAACTGGAATTGAACTCAACCATTTGGAGTCTAAGAGCATCCTTAATAGCAAGAAAAAAAATATCAATTGAACCACATTAGTTGATCATGAAAATTTGGCATGGCACAATGCAAGTGAAACCGTGAATGATCATAAATGAAAAAATGATTCATCTATCAACCAATAAATACTTGCAACCTTTATGATATATATACATACAATCCGTGAAAAAAGTTAAATCAAATTTCCAACTAGAATTCTGGATCTTAAGTTTCAACTGTCACTCTTTTAGGACATATGTGCGGACTCATGAAAAGTTTGAAACTTACTATACTCAATTTCTCGAATTCAAAAAACATTATATTAGATTTAGATCAGACATGGCAAAATCCAATCCAATCCATCCCATTTACATCCCAGAGTTTTGATGATTATGTCGACTTTTTGAAATAACAATCTTTATAATTTTATATTGTTTTTGTATTCAACATACTTCCTCTGTTTTTTTTTTTTTAATTAAGAGATTGATTTCCCTTATCTGAAAATGCCAATGGTCCCCAATAAGCTCTTTATTTTTTTTAACAAAATTGTCGTCACACAATTGTTCTTTCCTTTCCAAATTTTTCTCTCTAAGTTTCTTAAGAATTATGCCATTGCTCTTTTCTGAGTAAAAAGGAAGGAAGTATGAGTAATAAAATATTGTAAACGAAGTAGTATTTAATTTAAAAGTGAAGGAATATTGTTTTCGCTTCAAATAAAATGTAACACGAGTCATAAGTTTATATTTTATGACAGGTCAACTTCAAAAAACAAAAGTACAGGGCAAGATAGTGGTATGTGAATATGGAAAGATCTCTGGCGCTGAAATGAGTTACTCAGTTCAAGAAGCTAGAGGTGCAGGAATGATTCTAATTAACGACGCTAACTGGGGTGCAGAGTTAACATTTCAAGCCTATTTCATCCCCGCTGTCATGGTGAGTTATAGTGCAGGGGATTCCATAAAAAAATATGCTTCAACGCCTACTATTAAAACATCTGCCAAGATCAAGTTTCGAGGTACAGTGACCGGGTCCGCTACACCCTCATCCCCAAGGGTCGCAGCATTCTCTAGCCGCGGCCCAAATTTAGTTACCTCTGAAATCCTCAAGCCTGATGTTATAGCCCCAGGGGTTTATATCCTAGCTGCTTGGAGTGGAGCTGCTGGTCCTACTGGACTAGACTTGGACATGAGAAGGGTGGAGTTCAACATCATCTCAGGGACATCTATGGCCTGCCCACATGTTAGTGGCTTGGCTGCTATGCTAAAAAAGGCTCACCCCACTTGGACCCCTGCAGCTATCATGTCTGCTATTATGACCACGGCTTATAACGTTAATAGTACCGGGAAAGAGATCATAGATGTTTCGACATTATTGCCATCCACGCCATTTGTTCGTGGCTCAGGCCATATCGATCCCAACAAGGCCGTAGACCCAGGCCTAGTATACGACTTACAAGTTAGCGACTATATAGCATTTTTATGCACAGCTGGGTACACCAAGAACATGATTCGTGTTATGTTTAAAGAGCCTGCTGTTATCGATTGTGCTTCACAAAAGCTGTCTAGCCCTGGTAATCTGAATTACCCTTCATTTTCAGTTGTGTTTAGGGATGCCACAAATAAAGTAAAATACACTAGGGTGGTAAAAAATGTTGGGAGCTCAAAGAATGCAGTTTACAAAGTTAATGTGAAGGCGCCTTTAAATGTACAAATCAGTGTTGCTCCAACTACACTTACCTTCACTTCAACAGTCCAAACGTTGTCCTATGACATAACCTTTACCAGTACTAGTGGAGGTGCACCGAGTTTTGGGTCGATCGAGTGGAGTGATGGAAATCATCATGTAAGGAGTCCCATTGCAGTACAATGGAAGAGTGCTGAACAAGAATTTCTTGCTTCCATCTAAGTTTGGCTCCTTAAACAACTTTACGTGTTGTGGCATGCTCTTAAACTTCTTGCTAATACATGACGAAGGTTCTTAATTTCCAGTTGTATGCGGTTAGCATATATATTAATAAAACACCTTCTTTATGATTTATACAATTTGTTCTTTACTTACTTTTTACCAAGACTGTACTCATGCTCGACCAAACCATAGGATCTAAAATTATTAGACTAGTACCCTTATGGTAAGGTAGAGTCCACAAAACCCATTTGGCATCTCTAAGCGCTATTACTTTTTTTTTTTAAAGAGACTAAACGCTATTACTTAGTGCTTGTTTAGCTAGCCTATTAGAAAAATATGTGATAAAAATTTCTAGGAAATTGAACAATGTGAAGTTGCTTGTTGCCAAATACATGTGAAATTGAACTTTTTTCTTCTTCCAACCAAATTAAAAAAAGTTCTTTTATTATGTCCCTCTATAGGTAAGTATAGCGTAATTAATTCCCATGATCAAGTCAACTAAAGAAACTTTTACACTTCTTAGAAAGCAAACAACATAAGAAATTAGGAATTAAGACGTTCCATATCTAACCAAATCATCACTTGGGTCTTGGTTTATAGGTATGTTCTTTTCATCTTAACTTATTTTTTAAGTTATTACTCCCTATATCCCATATTAATTGATACACTTTTTTATTATCGTCTATCCCATATCAAATTTTAAACTATTTATCTTCTCTTTCTATAAGGGTCCAAAACAATAATTTTTAAAAGAAAATATTTCTCACCCATACCACAAAAACTCAAAAAGGTAATGACACACGAGTCACGACCCAGTTACAACGATAAAAAAGCACCCCACTACCAACAACCAACAACCAACAATAAAGTAAGAAGTCAATTAAAACGCTTCGAACTCTACGCCAATCAAATTGCATAGATTAATATGGGACAGATAGAGTACAACTTATTAAAACTTATTTAACTTTATTGGACTTGAAATATATTTTTCGGATTTTTCACCATATACCCATGTTTTTTGTTTTTCACCATCTACTTTACAATATATGCACCTGAATTTATTTAAAGTTCACCATGTGTCCTTAATGACTAACAAATGTCAACTTTTTTAGTCACTAACTCCTAATACCTTTACTAAACCCTAAATGACCTCTATCTAATCCATGAACCTTAATCAACCACCATTGCAATATATGCCCCTCAATTTCTTTAATATTCACCATTTTCCCTGAATGACTAACAAACGTCAACTCTTTTACTCACTAACTGCTAATACCATTATTGAACCCTAATTGACCTTGACAGGCTAAAGTCGTATCACCTAATCAAAAGTAATCCTAAAGTCCTCTAACAAATAGTAGTCAGGGAAGTAGGGTCGAATCCACAGGGAAACAGTGTTCTTTTCCTAATTGTCAATCAAATCTAGATTATAGGTAACGAGTGTTTGTTTGTAATTATACTAAACTAGTCAATAACTATATCGAGAATAGCAATAATAAAGAGTCTAGGGCATAGGTTCACCAATGAACAATAATCTAGGATGAAACACAATAATCAATAATAAATAATGCAGTCAAACAGGTTGATTTCCTCTCTCGAGTCGAAATTAACCATAAAATGATATTAACAGGCTCTCGCAATTTATTAATACCAATTCTACCTATTGAAACTAGCCTTAATATCAAGTTTATACCTCTCGGCGTATAACCTAATATTGCAATACTATAACAATCAAATCTGACCAAATCGGATTGAATAAAGATAATACATTCAATAGGAATCAACATACATCATCAAAAATCAATACTTTATAAACATCCCTTCATAGATATTCATGGATCCCCTTAACCCTAGAATTAAACTACTCAATCATAATTAAGAAAAGCATACTCATGATGAAACAAGTAAACATGGTGAATCAATAATCAAAGATTGAATAATAATAATAAGAGAAGAGAAGAAATACCAATGTAGAACAATCTTGTAAAATCCCAACTTCTATTGAAAATCCAATGTAAAAATGACAAAGAGTAATACTATGGTTCTTGAGTAATTCAAATGTGCTTAGGAAAACTAAAGCTGAAACTATAATGTAAAAACGTGGTCTTTCAACCCTAAAAGGAAAAGTATTTATATGAAAGTAAGAGCCAGCGCGACACGCGCTTCAAAATCATTAAAAACCGAGCCGCCCGACCAACCCGGGCGGAATCCGCCCGACCGGGTGGTTGCCAGGTCAAAACCCGTAGAAAAAGTTAAACAGCGATCCGCCCGGCCGGGCAACATCCCGCCCGGCCGGGCCCGCAAGAAATACCAAAACTGCTCATTTTCAAAACTTCATAACTTTCTCGTCTCTCGTCGAAATTCAGCGTGTGACCAGTCGTTGGAAAGATCTTCAAGTCTACTTTCTAACCCAATTGGAATCAATCCATTATCATTTGTGTATAAAAAGTTATGAGTAAAAGAGTGTACAAGAGACAGTTTTGGCACTTCTTTCAGCAATGCTCTGCTTCATTCTAGCCCAAATTCATTCCAGAGAGATGCTTTGTGATCCTCATGCAATCTACCTTCTTTATTCATGTTTGCTTAACTCAAGCCTAGCCAACCGTAGTCTATTTGCATTAATATCACCTGAAATTCATCAAAACAAGCAAACGGAGAGCAGTATAGCCAAACTTGAGTAAATCATGCAAATATGCACCTAAATGTTCTCATTTGAACTTGAAATGCAACCCAAATGAACCTAAAATCTATGTATAAATATGACTCATCAAACTCCCCCAAGCTAAACCATTGCTTGTCCTCAAGCAATAAGATATAGACATTGGAGAAAAAAAACACCTACAATATGAGACTACAATAGAGTCAAACACTCAACTGAAACCACGAGAGATATAGCCACTACACATAACAAGCATCGAAACAATATCGAACAAAGCCGCATAGCATATCATGTATCGCAATCGACTCTCCAAACATACCACAAACCATCTCCCCCAAGCTAGATTTAACTAAATCTGACAGACCTCACTATGGTCATGTGCACTCAAATCTCTCATGTGTTTAAGGGATAATAAATAACACTCAACCTAAATCAAGTCGACTCAGATGAAGCATATACTCTTTAACTTTGACTTTTTGACTCACTTAATACTCAACAATACAATACACAATGATCAAGAGGACTTTCAAGGGTTGCAATGGGGCTTAGGTTAAAGGTATGAAATAATTTGGGAATTGAAGTGGAAAAACCAAGAAGGGGGAGCATCATATAACTAAAAACATGACCAAGAAAGGTCACAACAACTCCACGTAACAACCAAACAATCTCCAAATATAATCAACAACCTTTTTCACTCAAGAAATTCAATCATAACCCTTTTTCTTTCACTTTATTCATAACTCTTTTTTTTCACTTTTTTTTCATTTTTCACAAACTTTCTTCTGATTTCTTTTTGTTTATTTTTTTTCAAACTTTCAATTCAATTTCCAAGCTCACTAAACATACTTTCCATCCAACTACACCACAAATCGAGCTTTATCATTCAATACAACCAAATCAAAACTAATACTTGCTCCCCCAAGCAAGGCTTGGGACAAGAATCAAATGAGGTCAAAGGTTTATAATGTAAATATCAATTTAATAATGTCAGAAAGGCTCAATGGGGATAGAGAAAGGATAATATGAAAACAATAATAACTTTGGAGCTAAGATCACGAAAAAAAATGCCTCAATCATATCAAAATGTCTACACTATCAAACATCAAAGAGTACCAAGTCAAAATCAAGATCAATCCGACAACTGAGGAACTAATCACACATGAAAGAACAACACTGACACGGATACGACAGTTCATAGGCACAAAAGCTCACTTGTGTTAAGGTGTCTGCATAGTAAAGTTAAATCGAGCCAGATATAGATCAAACAATCTTACCACAAACAATCAATTGCAAAACAATCGTTCTATGAAGAATCATGAACAAGATGAATGACGCTTGGGAAGTGTAGTGAAATATCAACAATGTTCTCAAAAAGTGCTAACAATAGTCTCATAGATGCAAACTAACATGATATGAAAAAAAAAATCTAATGCAACTAAGAAAACAGTACATTTTTTTTCGTTACATGTAAACTCCCGCCCCTAATGAGCGGTACAAACCATGTAACAATCCTACTAAAGCAATAAATCTAAACTAGTATGCAACTAACATGCACGAAGTGACATCCTTCCCCAAGCCGAACTTCACATTGTCCTCAATGTGAACACTGAGAAGAACAACGAAGAAAAAGAAAAGGGAAGGGTACAACTCACAGAAAAGGCGGATAATAAACATAGAGTGTGCCAAACAGTATTGACACTTCCACCACAACCAAAAGCACGTCACTTCAACCTCAATCAGAAGAATCCAATGCCTTGATTAACTTAGCAAATGCTCCTGCAAACATGTCACTAAAAACAAGATATGCCTTGATTGCAAGCACATCTATCTTCACAAACATAATGTCAGCAGGAACAAAATAAAAGTGAAGACAAGAAGAATCAAAAGAAAATGGAGAAAAGGAAGACAAAGTATAACTTTCCCTCAGATTCGTTGTGTAGACACCGAGATCTCAAGGAAAGAATATCAACAATGTCAACTTGGCCAAATGTATCTTTTAATGGTGGCCCTTTTAGAAAATATGAGGGAAATAAAATAGGATGGGAAGAAACAAGATCAAGCCTTCTTGAAAATGGAATATGGGGACAAGAAATTATATGTTCAACCTCTACAGTTTCACTTACAATGTCACCATCCTCTAAAATAGGCTCATTAACAAAGTGGTTTGTAACTAAGAGTTTCTCCTCCACCAAAACATTCATCCTATCCATATTTTTCTCATTCTCATCATTCCTTTCGATATCGGGAGTCATATAATCACCATTCTCCACTGACATGGCATTCTCAACACAATCATCATCATCATAGGAAAACATATTTTGGTCTCTTATTTGTTGAATGCTTGATAATTGACTAACCATCAACTGTTGTTGGTCACACAATTGCTTAAGGCTAGCACTGAATTCTTTGTCAGACTCAGTCAATTGTTTCATCAAATCAAGAAGATCTATAATACACTGTGATGATTGTTGTTGAGGATAGTTATGCAAGTCCAATTGGGGAGGGGAGTTCCAATTATGCACATAAGACTCATAGGGAGCATATGGTAATCCATTGTAATCTAAGTTAGGATTAGAAGAATATTGATTATCATAAGATGAACAAAAATTAAAATTCGGATAATCAAAAGATGCATTATAATCAGGCACTTGACCATCCCAACAATTATAACCATATTGTCCCTGATAATCAGTAAAATTTGCTCCATAATGGTGATTCCACTCCATTATAACACAGTCAGAGGAGATTCAAACCCAAAAAAAAAAATATATATATATATATATATATACAATTCTGGGGAACACATGTTCCTTCGAATGGGGGTTAGTATAGACAAGGAATAATCTAGACTCTAAGACAATTAAAAATTAAACAAAAACGTTGTCCCCGGCAACGGCGCTAAATTTTGACAGGCTAAAGTCGTATCACCTAATCAAAAGTAATCCTAAAGTCCTCTAACAAATAGTAGTCAGGGAAGTAGGGTCGAATCCACAGGGAAACAGTGTTCTTTTCCTAATTGTCAATCAAATCTAGATTATAGGTAACGAGTATTTGTTTGTAATTATACTAAACTAGTCAATAACTATATCGAGAATAGCAATAATAAAGAGTCTAGGGCATAGGTTCACCAATGAACAATAATCTAGGATGAAACACAATAATCAATAATAAATAATGCAGTCAAACAGGTTGATTTCCTCTCTCGAGTCGAAATTAACCATAGAATGATATTAACAGGTTCTCGTAATTTATTAATACCAATTCTACCTATTGAAACTAGCCTTAATATCAAGTTTATACCTCTCGGCGTATAACCTAATATTGCAATACTATAACAATCAAATCTGGCCAAATCGGATTGAATAAAGATAATACATTCAATAGGAATCAACATACATCATCAAAAATCAATACTTTATAAACATCCCTTCATAGATATTCATGGATCCCCTTAACCCTAGAATTAAACTACTCAATCATAATTAAGAAAAGCATACTCATGATGAAACAAGTAAACATGGTGAATCAATAATCAAAGATTGAATAATAATAATAAGAGAAGAGAAGAAATACCAATGTAGAACAATCTTGTAAAATCCCAACTTCTATTGAAAATCCAATGTAAAAATGACAAAGAGTAATACTATGGTTCTTGAGTAATTCAAATGTGCTTAGGAAAACTAAAGCTGAAACTATTATGTAAAAACGTGGTCTTTCAACCCTAAAAGGAAAAGTATTTATATGAAAGTAAGAGCCAGTGCGACACGCGCTTCAAAATCATTAAAAACCGAGCCGCCCGACCAACCCGGGCGGAATCCGCCCGACCGGGCGGTTGCCAGGTCAAAACCCGTAGAAAAAGTAAAACAGCGATCCCGGCCGGGCCCGCAAGAAATACCAAAACTGCTCATTTTCAAAACTTCATAACTTTCTCGTCTCTCGTCGAAATTCAGCGTGTGACCAGTCGTTGGAAAGATCTTCAAGTCTACTTTCTAACCCAATTAGAATCAATCCATTATCATTTATGTATCAAAAGTTATGAGTAAAAGAGTGTACAAGAGACAGTTTTGGCACTTCTTTCAGCAATGCTCTGCTTCATTCTAGCCCAAATTCATTCCAGAGAGATGCTTTGTGATCCTCATGCAATCTACCTTCTTTATTCATGTTTGCTTAACTCAAGCCTAGCCAACCATAGTCTATTTGCATTAATATCACCTGAAATTCATCAAAACAAGCAAACGGAGAGCAGTATAGCCAAACTTGAGTAAATCATGCAAATATGCACCTAAATGTTCTCATTTGAACTTGAAATGCAACCCAAATGAACCTAAAATCTATGTATAAATATGACTCATCAGACCTCCATTTAATCCATGAACCTTAATCAACCACCATTAAGACACTACCTATTAACCCTTTTATCTCTCTTCCTCCATGACTCTCTTCCCTCTTGTTTGGCATATATAGGTGGCATTTCAATGGTGGTTTATTAATAAATGAGTTGTGTAGGGGTTAATTAGTACTTCCTCCGTTCTAACACTATCGCAACAATGGGTTTAAAAAAAACAATGGGTTTGGGCACACTTTTTAAGGAAGTGAAAAAGGTGGGTAGTTTAGAATAAAGGTTCCCCTTTAATTAACTAGAGTATGAGAGAGAAGTAAATCCTTATTAATAAAGTAAAAGCAAATTTATGAGATAAATTGAGTCATTAATGATGGTTTTAGTAAGACAAAGTAAGGGTAATATTGTCAACAAAAGTTGCTTTTTTTTTACTAAAAGTGGAATTGTTGCAATAGATGTGAGACTACCCAAAGTGGTAATTGTTGCAATAGAAAAACAACGGAGGAAATATTTAGTAGCAGAATTAGAGGTTATTGATCAAAAAGTTTGACAATTGTTAGTTATGAAGAGAATATATGGAATTTTAAAGAAATTTAGGGGTATATGGTGAATTTTAAAAAGTCGGAGGGTATATAGTGAAAAACAAAATTACTCAAGGGTATGGGGTAAAAAAATTGTATATTTTATTTAGGTAAATAAAAGGCAATCTTAAAACACGATGACAAAATATACTACCTTCATCCTGTATTAAATGCAACACACCACTTGTACATAGAGCTACCAATCTTGCTTAGTGTAGTTAGTTGGTGATTCACTTTATAACCTTAAAGTTACCAACTACGGTAGTACTTGAGGGTAGATATTTTCCTTACTTTTTCCCCTTCTTTCAAGTGTCTATCCTGCAAATTAGAGGTGATCAACATGAGCCCGGCCCTCCCCGAAAATGGCCGGGTTTTGGGTACGAATTTTCAACCCGCGGCCAGGCTCGGCCCGGCCCGATTTTTTGGGCAAAAATTTCGGGCCACGGGCAACTTAAATATGCAAAACTAATCTAAAATTTGACCCGACCCGGGAATGGCCCGAAAAGCCCACTTGACCCGACTAGAAATTGCTGTTTTCGAGCACGAATTTTCGAACCGCGGCTTTGGCCTTAAATGGGCAACTTTTTTTTGGGCCACGCCCGGCCCGGTCTGGCCTATGATCACATCTATACTGCAAATGTTTGACCAATAATACCGTGCGGGTTGAGGTTTAGACAAGTTCTTTCTCCTTACCATTTTAAAAATACTTGTACATAGATCTTCAAACTTTGATAAAGTGACAAAGAAATTTTAAATTTTTTTTATACGTAAATTATGGTTTTTTAATAGGAAAAAATAAATCCTCTGGGATGCCCTCACACAGGACCCACACCCATAGGCCAATTACAAGTCATATATCCCCCTCTTCCCCTCCCCCCCCCCCATAAATCCTAAGCAAAATGCCGGGATAGAAATTAAACCCTAAACTTTGCCAAAAAAGATGGGAAAACTCATCACTTGAGCCAACCTCAATTCCTATTATATGTAAATTATGTGGGTCGGGTAGGTGTGATCAGTATTATATTTTGGTACCATTTCATCCTTTTTAATACAGGAATGAGGTATGATTATAGAGTGAAAAATAAGAAAAGAAAATAGGCAAAATTTCAAAAAACTACTTTTTATAACCAACTTTTTTCATAAAACTACCTTTTATAATTTTTCTTTCAAAAAACTACCTTATATAACAAATTTATTTCAATATACTACCATTTTTCGTTTATGTTTAATAATAATCGATAAATGACAATGGCCGTAGTTATTGCTGCCGGTGGCGTAGCGAGAAAAGAGGAAAGAAACGAGAGGGGAAGAAAGAAAAGCAATTTATGGTGACTCAATTATTAGTGATTAAACCCCATTAATGGTAAAATGGTAGTATATTGAAAGGAAATTTGTTATATAAGGTAGTTTTTTGAAAGAAAAATTTTAAAAGGTAGTATTTTGAAAAAAGTTGATTATAGGTAGTTTTATGAAATTTATCCAAGAAAATAATAGTCCTGTGTTTCAAATGAAATTTTAATTTTTTAATTTTATAATTAATATGGGATGTGGAGACTGGAGAGTAATATGGAAATTGCCAATAATGCACCGAATTGAACAAATTACACATCCTAGAACTATGGAAGTACACGACAATAAGTTAACCCAAATTGTTAGATGATACATCTATCCACTAAGTAGATTACTCACTAGAAATATAGACAATTAAAAATAATTAACTCTGTCGAGTTGTACTCCACTAATTATTACGGAGTAATGTCTATTTCTAGTGGGTAGATTATCCACATACTCTGTTCTTTTGGACTGAATTAATGGTAGATTATCCACATACTCTGTTTTTTTGAACTGAATTAATGGAAATTCAGTTTAGTTCAAACAAATTCAATTTAATTTAGTTTAGAAAAATTAATTTCAGTTCAGTTCAGTTCAGTTAATTCACACAAATTCAGTTTTAAAAGATCATAGCCTGAGAAAGTTTTTTTTCCCAAATTGAGCAAATCTAATTCGTCACTCAAAGATTCATTCATTCAAACCCCGTTCCGCACTTTATTGCATCATGATCATCTATCTTCTTTGCAGAGTCTCATCCATTCCATTTATATGGGAGAAAAACCCACCTACCCACCAAAACATAACCAATCAAAAATGGCGTCTTTCTCTCTCCCCTCTTTCTCTCTCATCTTCCTTCTCTCTCTTTCTCTCTCCTTACCCCTTACCCAATCAAAATCCACCTACATAGTCCACGTGTCAAAATCCCAAAAGCCCACAACCTTGTCCTCCCCAAAATCATGGTATTCCTCCATTCTCCACTCTCTCTCCACCACCACCCCTCCTAACCTTCTCTACTCCTACTCTCACTCCTCAACGGGCTTCGCGACCCACCTTTCTCAGGCCCAAGCGGTCCAACTCCGCCGCCACCCAGCTGTCCTCTCTGTTATCCCTGACAAGGCCCACCAGATCCACACAACCCATACTCCTAACTTTTTGGGCCTCCATGATGGGTCGGGCCTCTGGCCCAATTCTCATTACGCCTCTGACGTCATTGTTGGCGTTCTCGATACTGGTATCTGGCCTGAGCTCCCTAGCTTCTCCGATGATGGGTATGATCACGTGCCTCCCACGTGGAAAGGGTCTTGCGAGGTGGGCCCCGATTTTCCCGCCGGTTCTTGTAATCGGAAAATCGTCGGCGCTCGTGCTTTCTATAAAGGGTAAGTTCTTCGATTTTGGTTTTACTTTGTTGATATTGTATTGTGATAAAGCGTTGACTTTTTCCCTTGTGCTAGAATTTTTAGTTGCAAACAATAATGAGTCGAAACTTTACGAGAAATTCGTAGTTGCAATTAAGGAGGAACTATGGGCCTGTTCTCCCTAGCTTATTTTCAGTTCAGTTCAGTTAAGTTCCTAAATGATAATCATTACTATTAATTAGTTATAATTTAGTTCAGTTCAATTCAGTTCAATTCAGTTCAGTTTAGTTGTTTTATGCCGAAGAGAACAGGCCCTAATAATGTTCGAATAAATGAATACGTTTTGATAAAATGTAGTAATGTTACATGATACAAATGTTATAGTTCCTCCATTTATTAATACTTGCGATGTTAGGGCATGTTCTCCCCAGCTTATTTTCAGTTCAGTTCAATTCAGTTACAGTTCAATTCCTAAATGATAATCATTACTATTAATTAGTTATAATTTAGTTCAGTTCAATTCAATTCGGTTCGGTTCAGTTCAATTCAATTCATTTCAGTTCAGTTGTTTTATGCCGAAGAAAACATGTCCTTAGTTGGGCAGGAAGTTTAAGAAAAAATGGTTAACGGACAAATTAGTTGTAGGAATATATAGATGCATATAGCGGAATTTCAGGAAACAATTTCCTAACATCTATCATAGGATCGCAGACATAATCAAACATATGAATCATTCAATAGGGATTAAATATCAAACCTTTGTAGCGTGATTTCCCAGTTGTATGCAAGCTTTGAAGATCCGAGAGCCCCAAGTGTTGCTCCTCTAATCGCTCCACGAGCACCCGCTGAACACCAACGTCTGCTAGAACGGAAGAGAAAAGATCCCTTGCTTTTTGGTGGTATAGGCGCCCAGGTTTAGAGGGAATAGATTTGGGTTTCAATTATCTCTCTCTTGTGAAAAGAACCGATTAATGAATTGATCACCTAAACTCTAATATTATATCCTATATATAATAGAAGAGTCATAGGTTAGTTAGGAGAACTAATTCTCCTCCTATTCCCCTTTAGACCGAGCCCAACCCTAATCCTAAATGGATTCGGATTGCTTTGTCCAACTCATGCTTCAATGTGTGACCTCATAGGATTAATATATTTTAGTTATAGGCCCAATCAATATTGTCCTATTAATCATATTTATTCTCTAGCAAGAAAATAAGATTACTAAAATAATTAACTTTATTATCTTCATAATATTATTCCTATTTATATTTAGTAATTGCCGGGATGTCTAAGGACATATTCCTTCAATCTCCCACTTGTCCGAAGACAAGAGCGCAATGTTAAATTCCTTAAGTCACTTAATGTCAAATTTGATAACACAATGTTATTCTCAAATTTATGTTCCTTGATCGCTGAGTTCGAACTGCTCAAATGAGGATTAACTCTTTAATCCTATTCCGCATGGCCATGCAATTTTCCAGTTCTCGCTCATTAAGAGGCCCAGACACCATTCCTATTTAATAGGAGGACTTATCCACTCTTGTATGACCATAACTCCCACTCAATTCTTAGCCCACCTGATCACTGCCTTTATAACCTCCTTTTACGGCGCGGCGTTTAACAGTGTCAAAGTTAAACTAATTATGTTGTGGTTATTAAGACATACTCATGTCTAAGGAATCCACTAAATATAGTAGTTCGATTCTACTTTTAGAATCTAATTAGGTCAAGTCTCAATGTATCAACTATACATCCATATAATCAATTAGACATCTCTATGTCTCCATAGCCCATGGAACTGCGCTATCAATTAATTATATACTAGTCTTTTAAATAAATTACTTATGTCCAATTAGTGATTTAGACTAGGGACTTTAAATAAATTGTGATTTCAGTTCACTTTATAGGGTTCCATTATCAAAACGTTTTCGATAATCCTATTTGAAAACACAAATTATTTGGACATTTTATTTAATACTAAACCAAGTGATTAAATAAGAAACGAATTTTTATTGATAAACATTCAAAGCATAATAAATGTCTTTACAATTGTAAACATGAAGTAAACAACCTAAAGCCATTCTCCCATATGCTTAAGCCCCATAGACCTAGTATGACACTCATGCTTAGGTTGAGCAAGCGGTTTAGTCGAGGATCCGTTATATTATCCTCGCATGAACCTTGCTTACATCTCGTGTATCCAAGATCAACTAACTCCTCATCTCCACCATATACCAAAAATTATCCTTAGTCCTTCGCAAGTACTTAAGGATGTTTTTCGCCGCAATCCAGTGCGCATCTCCCGGATTTGACTGGTATCTCGCCGCATATACTCAAAGCATATGCAACATCCTGTCGAGTGCATATCATGGCATACATAATGGATCCTACTGAAGCATAGGGAACATTACTCATACGCTTGACCTCATCGGGACTCGAAGGACACCGAGTCTTGCCAAGTGTTATGCCATGTTGCATGGGAATGAAACCTCTCTTGGAGTTTTCCAACTTGAACCTTGCAAGAACCTTATCAATATAAGTCTCTTGACTAAGTCCAATCGACCTTTTTCGACCTATCTCTATAGATCTTTATTCCCAATATGTACTCGACCTTCTCCTAGGTCTTTCATAGAGAAACAATTTTTAAGCCATTCCTTGATCGACTCATGCATAGTCTTATCATTTCCTATGAGAAGTATGTCATCCACATACAAGACCGTAAAAGTAATACTACTCCCACTTAACTTCTTGTATACACAAGATTCCTCTTCATTTCTCAGAAAGCCAAATTTCTTGACTGCCTCATCAAATCTGAGGTTACAACTCCTTGATGCTTGCTTTAGTCCATAAATGGACTTCTTAAGCTTGCATACCCTCCCTGGATTTTCTAGATCTTCAAAACCTTGAGGTTGTGTCATGTACACATCCTCTTTCAAGAACCCATTCAAGAAAGCGGTTTTGACATCCATCTCGCCATATTTCATAGTCATGAAAGGCAAAGAATCGCAAGGATTATCCTAATGGACTTCAAGATGGGCTTGGTGAGAAGGTTTCATCATAGTCAATACCATGAATTTATTTGAAACCTTTTCGCCACCAACCTTGCTTTGAAAACACTAATGTTTCCATCCTCACTGCTTTTCAACTTGAAAATTCATTTGCATCCAATGGGTTTTACCCCCCATCAGGCAAATCAACCAAGTCCCATACTTGATTTTCAGACATGGAATCCATTTCAGATTTCATGGCCTCAAGTCATCTTTCGGAGTCTTGACTATCCAAAGCATCTTTGTAGCTAGTAAGCTCTTCTGATTCTAAAATCGTTATTTCAGAACTTTCAGTCAAAAAGAAATCAATATATCTCTTTGACGGAATGATGGTCCTACTAGACCTACGTTGGGGAACAACAGAAGAAATTTCTACCTCACTAGGTTGAGTGACTTCGCATGGAGTATCTCCAAGTGGGACGGTAGGAGGTACGTGAATTGAATGCACCACCTCCCCGAGCATTTTCATGCCGGCCGCCTCGATGAGGTGTTAACCTCATCCATTTGTTGCTCATCTCGAACTTAGCTTCTTCGAGATATACATTTCTCCCACTTGTTTTTCCTCGGAAATAAACTCCTTTTCCAGAAAGACACCATTACGAGCAACAAACACTTTGTTTTCGCTTTGGTTGTAGAAGTAGTATCCCTTAGTCTCTTTTGGGTAACCCACAAAAAGATATTTATCGGATTTGGGTGAAAGCTTATCAGAAAATAAACGTTTTACATAAGCTTCACAACCCCATATCCTTAGAAAATACAATTTTGGAACGTTTCCTGTCCACATTTCATATGGTATCTTTTCACTACTTTGGATGGTGCTCTGTTAAGTGTGAATGCCGCTGTTTCAAGCGCAAATCCCCATAATGAAATAGGAAGATCAGCAAGACTCATCATGGATCGAACCATATCAAGTAGAGTTCGATTCCTTCTTTCGAAAACGCCATTTAACTGTGGTGTTCCTGGCGGAGTCCATTGTGAAAGTATTCCACAATCCTTTAAATGATCACCAAATTCTTTAGATAAATATTCACCACCACGATCGGATCGTAATGCCTTAATTTTCTTCCCAAGTTGGTTTTGTACTTCATTCTGGAATTCCTTAAATTTTTCAAAGGATTCCGACTTATGCCGCATGAGGTAAACATATCCAAATCTGCTCACATCATCGGTAAAAGTAATGAAGTAACTGTACCCTCCCCTAGCCAACGTACTCATAGGTCCACAAACATCCGTATCTATGAGGGCTAAAAGGTCATTGGCCCTATCACTTGAACCTGTGAAAGGAGACTTTGTCATTTTCCCCATCAAGCAAAACTCACAAGTATCAAATGATTCGAAATCAAATGATTTGAGAATTTCATCTCTATGAAGTTTCTCAATGCGCTTTGAGCTTATGTGGCCTAATCGACAATGCCATAGGTATGTAGGGTTTGAATCATTTGCTTTATGTTTCTTGCTGTCTATGTTATAGATGTGGGTTTCGAAGTCTAGCACATATAAACCATTTGATAACTTAGCGGAGACATAGAGCATATCATTCAAATACGCAGAACAACAATTGTTCTTTATTGTAAATGAATAACCTTCGGAATCCAAAATAGGAATCGAAATAATGTTCTTTGTGATAGCAGGAACATAATAACAATTATTAAGTTCTAAAACTAATCCTGAAGGTAAAAGTAGACTATATACTCCCACTGCCAATGTAGCAACTCGTGCTCCATTGCCAACGCGAAGATCTACTTCTCCCTTTCCCAATGTTCTACTTCTTTTGAGGCCTTGCATATTACAAATAATGTGCGAACCACAACCGGTATCAAATACCCAAGAAGCAGAAGTTGCTAAGTTAACTTCTTTAACATACATATCTGAACTAGAAACTCCTTTCTTTTGATCCTTCAGATACTTGGGGCAACTACTTTTCCAATGACCAACCTTGTTACAGATGTAACAATAGTGCTCATCAGCAACTTTTGGTTTTGGTGTAACGATTCCCATATCCCTTTCAATTACAATGAAACGTTTAGCATTCAATTTGTCCTTCGAAAGAACGGAGCGCAAATTACAAGTAGAATTGTTGGTGTTGATATTGTTGTTACTAGACATAATTACTACAACAAATAATAACGCAAGATTCAATCAATGTTTATCAAGAAAGCAATAATTAAACAAATTTTAATTACTACTACCCTTTATTCAAAATGAAAGTCCCCTATTGAATAAAGAAATAACCAAGATCCCCTCCCACTACAATCAAACGGACTTTGGCCCTGCCTTCAATTTATAGTAGTTGAGGTAAGTAAACACTTTACTAATTATAACTAATTATAATTCTTGGTAGACAGGTTAACAACTCCTTGTTTACTCCTATCTCTTAGCTTCAAAACCCAAAACTTTGTCTTTTGATGATTTTGTTGAGTTAAACCAAACATTAACATGTAAGTTTCAAAAACCTACCCTACTATCCCCGGAACTATGAGCAACACCCTGCTTTGGCAGAACCTATTACTCATGATCTAAGGCTTTATAGGTGTTGTTTGGGAAAGCAGTTGAACTCAATATTACTTGTGGGGACCTAAGTTTACTAATATGGTCAATTAATAGTGAACACATGAATCAATTAACCACAAACAAACTTAGAAGCAAGCATTTAAACAAAATAAATGCAAGTTAATTATAAAAGCTATAATTAAAATGATCTAGTATGGCCCCTATTCTTAGGAAAATAACTAATCTTCATGAATCCTCCCTTGAGTCTCCATGGATCACCATCCTTGAAACTCCTTGGATCCTCATGCTTTGATTACATAATTTGAATTAAATAAATAACGAAAATTTAAAGTTACAAAAATACAAACGATTCGCAGATCGTATTTAATTTACATTCAAATATAACGATTCGCAGATCGTATTTACTATCCTAATTTGGGCCATACTAGTCATAATATGCAAAATATAATATCACACATATTATATTAAACATCCACGCATTTATAATATCAAAATAAAATAAACACAAACTATTTACTTATTAACAATTAATAAGCAATTACAACTTTCCATAATAATTATAAAACTTAACAAATTTAAGCTAGAAATTATTTAGGAAACTTTATTATTTTAATTCAATTACTCATTTAAACATGGCAATAATCATTATTATTCACAAATTTGGAAAATAGGAAACTTTTGGATTTATGCTCAACTTTGAAAAATCAGATTTTCTAAAAAAAAATTTTTTTTTTTTTATTATTAGAGTTGACCGTTGACCAGCAGCACAAGGCTGCCAGTGAACAGCCAACTCCACGCTGGAAAACCACCAACCTTCATTGCACGCTGCACAAGCAGCCACAAACACTATCACCACACCAAGTCACCAAGCCAACAGCACGCCAGCCAGGATGCCAGCCAGCGCGCCGCCGACAGTCGAATCATGCATCCTCTCCGCCGGACACTCCGGTCTGCCTACCAGCAGCAGACGCCGGCAACAAAACCGATCCACACCGCCAGTAGCACGAGAGGAAGGCTGGGCTCGGCACGTCGAACGCGCCCCCACCTGCCGCTTGTTCAGATCTTCCTGCCAGCCACCGTGGCTCCACCATCACCGGTGGTCCACCCAGCCATGGTTGGCTTCCTCTTTAATTTGTGTAACAATTTACAATTTAAATTAAAGTAATCTTTATTTAACAATTAATTAAAGATTTAGGAGATAATTAGGTTATAAAATCCGAAAAATTATGGCAGAAATTTTGAATCAAACAACAAATCTTAAACAAATTTTTAGAATTGTTGAGATTAGATTTAAATGAATAATCTCCATTAAACATTAAATCTAACAAGAATTCAAAATTAGGGCAAAAACTCCAATTATATCCAAAAATTCAGAAAATTAACAATTAAATTCTGAAAAATTCGAAAATAACTTTTATGGTGATCTACTGAATTATCTTAACAAAGAAAATCAATTATTTTAATTGTTATCCTTAAAATTTATGAATAATCAAATTAAACATAAAATTTAACCAAAATTCACTAATAATATGATAAAAATCCGAAAATTAGTGGGAAAAATAATAAAATTATTTTCAGCCATCATATTATTCAAGATCTATGTGGGTGATGAACATTAGATTTATTTAACAAGTAAAAAATCAAATCTTTTAATTGTTAACAAATTATTTCAATGATTAATCAAATATAACATTAAATAATTTTAAATCTAACAAATATACTTATAAAAATCCGAAAATTTTGGAGTGAATTAACCAATTTATTTCGTCCATAATATAAAAAAATCGGAACTTTATAAAATTATTTGAGCATAAATCACAATTAAATCAAATATTTACAATTTCCAATCAATTAATATCAAATATCAATTATGCAAATTCAAGCCATAAATAAATCCTCCCTTAATTGAATAAAAAATAATAACTTTGCATACAATTACATGATCATATGAATATTATGAATTAGGCAAAACTGATACCACTTTAGGAATATATAGATGCATATAGCGGAATTTCAGGAAACAAGTTCCTAACATCTATCATAGGATCGCAGACATAATCAAACATATGAATCATTCAATAGGGATTAAATATCAAACCTTTGTAGCGTGATTTCCCGGTTGTATGCAAGCTTTAAAGATCCGAGAGCCCCAAGTGTGTTGCTCCTCTAATCGCTCCACGAGCACCGATGAACACCAACGTCTGCTAGAACGGAAGAGAAAAGATCCCTTGCTTTTTGGTGGTATAGGCGCCGGTTTAGAGGGAATAGATTTGGGTTTCAATTATCTCTCTCTTGTGAAAAGAAACTGATTAATGAATTGATCACCTAAACTCTAATATTATATCCTATATATAATAGAAGAGTCATAGGTTAGTTAGGAGAACTAATTCTCCTCCTATTCCCCTTTAGACCGGCCCAACCCTAATCCTAAATGGATTCGGATTGCTTTGTCCAACTTGTGCTACAATGTGTGACCTCATAGGATTAATATATTTTAGTTATAGGCCCAATCAATATTGTCCTATTAATCATATTTATTCTCTAGCAAGAAAATAAGATTACTAAAATAATTAACTTTATTATCTTCATAATATTATTCCTATTTATATTTAGTAATTGCCGGGATGTCTAAGGACATATTCCTTCATTAGTTTTTATAAATTTCCCTCTAACCTGTGTCTATGTTATTTTTTTTTGTATATTTGTCCGTTCAGTATCTCTAATCTTTTCCCATATGTTTAATTTTAACACTAAGTATTAAAAACTGGAGGAAGTATATATAGAAATATTAATGTT
This sequence comes from Beta corolliflora, assembly GCA_947648045.1. NCBI lineage: Eukaryota > Viridiplantae > Streptophyta > Magnoliopsida > Caryophyllales > Amaranthaceae > Beta > Beta corolliflora. The sequence continues at coordinate 609,794 of CANSZD010001022.1, read as the reverse complement.
GTATAAAAGTGACAAATATTGTATACAAAGTTGAATGTTGATTTTTATTTGATTGAAACAAAATTTCTTGCTCTCTGATTGGAACTCGACAAAGTTTACAACTTTATGCTATTGGAGTAATTATATCATAGTACATACATACAAGATTCTATTACACCATAATATAGTGCTTTCAATTTGATTTTGGGGGTATGATGTAGTTCGCTATTGCCCTGGTTTGGTGGTACTTCTTTTTTCAAACTAGTTTAAAATTGACCGAGAAAATAGTTCTGCAAATGAAATTTTGGAATTGAATAAGCCAGATTTTAGTTTGATTAGTACGAAAAGTTTAGCATGAGATTGAGAAAATTGGTTACTGATGGAATGATGGGTAGGTATGAGGCAGCCAAAGGGCCAATGAACGAAACCAAGGAGTCTAAATCACCACGAGACACTGAGGGACACGGCACCCACACAGCGTCAACAGCTGCGGGATCAGTGGTGCCTGATGCCGGATTATTCGATTATGCTCGAGGAGAGGCTCGAGGGATGGCCACCAAGGCTCGCATTGCGGCCTACAAGATCTGCTGGAGCACAGGGTGCTATGATTCTGATATCCTGGCAGCTATGGACCAGGCTATAGAGGACGGGGTTCATGTAATATCCCTCTCTGTTGGATCTTCAGGGTTGGCTCCGCAGTTTGATAAGGATGGCATCGCTATTGGTGCGTTACATGCTGTCCAAAGTGGTGTTTTGGTGTCTTGCTCAGCTGGGAACTCTGGGCCTGATGCTTTTACTGCAACGAATATTGCACCGTGGATTTTGACTGTTGGAGCATCGACTATTGACAGGGAGTTCCCTGCGGATGTGGTGCTGGGAGATGGGAGGAGCTTCAAGGGGGTGTCTTTGTATTATGGGGATGGTTTGAATGATAGTGTTTATCTGGAGTTGGTTAGAGGTGCTGATTGCGGCAGTAGACTTTGCAAAGCAGGTACTTATAGTCCCTTTTGTCCGATCTTGTTCTGTTGTTGGGTTATGTTGTTTTTATGCTCTATCCTCTTTATATGGCTCTAGGAGAAGTGCAAAATAACAGTGTGGTGATTACATATCTAACTTTTTATTCATGAATTCTTAACCAAGATAGATAATTAGATATACGGGTTCTTGGCTTGCTAATAGTCCTCGTGTTACTTGGAGCACAGTTCTTGAATTGTTTTTGTTAAATTGAGATGAAGCAGACGGAGCATTAGTATACAAAATGATGCTACACGCGGATTATTCATAGATTCTTTCCTAATGTGAAGCGAACTGTCATGCCAAGCCTATTGTATTATTAATAAGATCTAATGTGATGACAGTGTTATATGTATGTATACTCCTATAGCTAAATCATTTTAAGGCCTTAAAACTAAGTATTGTGGGGTGTTACAGGTGAGCTTGATTCATCAAAAGCAGCAGGAAAAATGGTGATATGTGACAGAGGAGATACTGCTCGAGTTGCCAAGGGTGATGCAGTTAAACAAGCTGGAGGTGTGGGAATGATTCTGGCTAACACAGCTGAAAGTGGTGAAGAACTAATAGCTGATTCACATTTAATTCCTGCAACTATGGTGGGTCAAATTGCTGGTGACCAAATTAGGGATTATGTGTCTGCCGTCCCTAACCCAACAGCCACAATCAGGTTCAAAGGTACTGTGATAGGTCCTTCACCATCTGCACCAAGGGTGGCAGCGTTCTCTAGTCGAGGACCCAACCATCTCACACCCGAAATCCTCAAGCCCGATGTCATAGCTCCTGGGGTTAACATCTTGGCTGGTTGGACCGGTTCTGCAGCACCCACAGACCTGGACATTGACCCAAGAAGAGTCCAGTTCAATATCATCTCTGGCACCTCCATGTCCTGCCCACATGTCAGTGGGCTGGCTGCTCTGCTCAGAAATGCATACCCAAGTTGGAGTCCTGCAGCTGTGAAGTCTGCCCTTATGACCACAGCTTACTACCTTGACAACTCCGGGAAAAACATCACAGATCTAGCCACAGGGAAGCAATCCTCTCCTTTCGTTCATGGATCAGGTCATGTTGACCCAAACAAGGCTCTTAACCCTGGGTTAGTCTATGACATCGAAGCAAATGACTATATTGGCCTTTTATGTGCCATGGGATACAATTCAACGAGGATTGCTATTTTTCTCAAGGAGCCTACAACCATTGATTGTGCTGCAAAGAATCTGTCTACCTCTGGTAATCTGAATTACCCTTCGTTCTCAGTTGTGTTTGAATCTGGCAAAAATGTAGTGAAATACACAAGGGTGGTGAAGAATGTTGGAAGCTCAGCTGATGCTGTTTATGAAGTTAGTGTAAACGCACCACTAAATGTAGATGTCAGTGTTTCACCGAGGAAGCTAGAGTTCAGTGCTGATAAACAAACACTATCCTATGAGATAAGTTTCACTAGCATTAGTGAAACTTATCTAACTGGTAAAGTTAAACCAATCTTGGGAACATCGAGTTTTGGGTCAATTGAGTGGAGTCATGGAAGTCATCGTGTGAGGAGTCCCATTGCAGTGAGATGGGTTGAGGGAACTCAGCAACATTTCATTGCTTCGATTTGAGTTTGGCTCTTAACAACGCTGTATATGGTGATCAGAGGCTTCTTCTTTGAAGTATTGTAGCCTTGATTTATAAAGTATTGAGCCTGCAACTCCCAATTTCTGAATTATTGTATCTCAACATTGTCGTTCCACTGTACATTATTAGTTGATGTACTCTCTTAAGTCTTACCTTGATCTCTCGGGTAATACAAAACTAAGTTTAGTTTATGTACATTTGATTTGGAACTAGTAATTGCAAGATGATTGGGTTGGATCTAGTCCACAAAATGCAAGTGTAAGCCCACTTTCTACCACAGGCCAGAGGATCCATTTTACTTGGATTGTCTCAAGCTCCCCATTTCTATTGGCATAATTTATTTTGGGCCCATTTCCAAAAAAATTGATCTTTTGAAATGTTTGTATAAGCCGAAGCCAAAAATAAAAATAAAAACATAACGTAAGTGTACGTAAGGTTAACACATTGGCGTCTTTACTTCCTATGCGCTCCGATATATATAAATTTAGCTACTTCGTATTGTAATATAATCCTTCCTCTCTTATTTTTCCAATCGTGCTTTGAAATACTCGGACAAAATTAACATTTTTTTATTGCTTTTGGCAAAAGATAGTGGTAAAAAATTAAAAATTATTCATAAGGTAGTTATTAGCATAAAAGTTATTAGGTAATTGTCAACATTAATAATATTAAATTAACGTCAATGCAAATGTTAAGGGGGAAACCTAACAAATTATGTACTAATTGTTTTCCTTCCATCTATTACTTTTCTCATTACATTTTGGTAACATATAATATATTCCTTTCCAAGCAGTACTAAATTGGATCAAAAACAATTACGTAAACAAAATTTTCAAGGAAAAATGGATGAAAATACCTCCAACTTTGGCCCATCCGCTTTTAATACCCCCAACTATGAGTTATTTCAGAATAGCCCCGACAATATGACATGTCTTCCAAAAATGGACCGTGACCTGAATGAACCGGTTTAACAGGTTAAAAATGTCATGTGTCGTACTCTTATTTGCCATCTACTAAATTTTTTTGTTTTCAATTTTTTAATCACACTCCCCTTTCCCTCTTCCTCCCCCACCCAGGTGTCATCCCCTCCCTCCAAAAAAAAACTCCCCACGCACTGCCACCCCCCCTCCCCCCGAGAAAATATCCCCATGCACCGCCACCCCCTCCACAACCTCCCTCCGGCGCCAAATGATCGGACACACTCAATCCTCCCTCCCACACCACCACCATCGCAGCAACAACAACTTCCACCGAAGCTACACTCGAGGCGACAAACTCTTAACGTGAAGGTTGAAGAACAAAAAGAAGAACATCAACTAAAAATGGCAACCAGTTTAGATTATGCAGCTTCAAGCCTTTTGTGTGCAGAGGATAACACAACCATTTTTGATGAAGTTGATGATTTTGAGATTTGTAACTGGCAACATGGAAATCCAAGAAATTTTATCAATAATTATCATCAAGAACACAAGTTTGTTGTTCCAGAGTTTAACTTATTTCCTCTGCCAACTGATGAATGTTTGGCTTCCATGTTAAACAAAGAAAATCAATTTTTTCTAGGCATTGATTATTTGATGAGATTGAGATGTGGAGATTTAGATTTGGGTGCTAGAAATCAAGCTATTAATTGGATTCATAAGATGCGATTATTGAAACTCAACATGCTTGAAAAGATTTCAATTTGGTTTTGACTTACAAATTTTATAGAATTTTGAGAAGTTCATATTGTGTACTACTTCTATATATTCCAGGAGAAGTAAAAGCACGATAATCTTCATTATACATTGAGGAAAGGATTCATTAAAACCAGCAACTGAAATTGCGATCCAACCCACCACTTTCTATTCTATATAACATCTTTCCTTCTAACATGGTGGAGGAGAGTGCGGGCATGAAGATTTCTCGGATTTTGGCCCAATTCGGGTGGTCGATCAGGTTCTGGGAAATTATTGGGTGAAGCGGAGAGAGTGTGAGGAAGGGAGGAATGAGGTAATTTTAAGGTTTAGGAGGTTGGCCATTGACGAGAGGTTTTTCGGGTGTTGGTGGCTGGGAGATTTCGGGGGAGAGAGGATGGTGGGCGAGAGCGGGACCGGGTGGCGGTGGCGCAGGGGGAGGAAGAGGAAGGGGAGGGTGCTAGTGGTCAGGGGTGGGGACCGATGGTGGGTGGGTGGTGGAAGGGGTAAGGGTGAAGGAAAGATAAACAAGAGGAAAATAATAAAAAATTACCTGTTTTATAGGTTTTAAGTCACTCCGGTGCATTTTTGCATGACCTACCCAATAGTTGGGATTATACGGGAATAACCCATAGTTGGGGGGTATTAAAACGGACGGGCGAAGTTGAGGTATTCTCGATCCATTTTTCCAATTTTCAAAGGTTTGTTTTTTAAATTGAAAACAACGACAGCATGATGCATAAAGCGTCTGAATTACTTTGACAAAATCTTGAAAAATGTCCTCTTTAATTTTTATTGGAGAATTGTATGTTTCGGCTTGAATAAGCCAAGAAAACATGATGTATAAAGCGTATAGATCGATTTGGCAAAGCATAATATAAAATGCAAGCCATCATATAATTTGATGCTTTAAAGATGAGGAATGCAAAGGGACATAAAAGAAACATTAGAAATTTAATCAATGATTTGCATTTTAATAATTAACAGATAAGATAGAGTTGGACACGTGAGGTTGCACAAGTAGCTAAAAATAATATGAAATCCTCCACTCCTTTAATTCAAAGTTTCTTTAAATTAATTTCATATTGATATCATAAGAAAAAGGTCTTTTTTTTTGTCATATTCTGTATCAATCACTAGTTCTATAAAATGCAAGTTGGCATGTGCATATTATAGGATCGGATCTCTGATTATTGAGTTGGGGTGGAGATGGGAGTACCTAATGGCACGGTTGTGCGAGTTCAGGCACACCCAAGCGAAATCTCAAGCACCCATGCATGTTTGTCTTTACAGATGACATGAAAATCGACCTACAAATGGTGCTTGTTATAACCCTATTGTTGTTTAGTCTTATGAAGACAAACTTATATGAGTATAAAGAGTCGTGAATCTCTATAAGAGTAAATTAGGATGTTTATAGATACAATTTTAATACATTAAGGCCTCGTTCTTTTGGGACGGCAGAAAACCGAACTAAACCGAACCGAACCGAAGCGAACGAACGAACTAAACGAACGGAACCAAAGCGGGCGAAAATAAGTCAAAAGAATAAGCTATTAAGGCTTACATTTAGAGATCTTGCGTCTTTGATCACCATCTCTTCCCATTTATTCAAACTCTTAACATATATTCAGTTAGTGGCTAGCTAACCTACCTAGGCCAATTCTCATATTTCTACGTTAGATCTTCTTGCATCCTATATTGTAATTTATGTCTATTTTAATTTCGCATTGTTATATTATTGTGTGCAACTTATGGGTCTTGAATCATGACACGTGGTATTTAGAGCCAAGCTGGCTAGATTGTACTGACAAGCATCAAATGTTTTGATGATAAATATTTCGAGTTTCTAAGGATGAATGCGGGAACATTATTTGCACGAGAAATTTATTTATACTTACTTCTTGATGAAAAGCAGTCGGAGACAATAATGAAGGAAGAAAGAAAGTTTATAGATTGTTTAGTACTAGGTATTGTCCAGTTCAGCAAGGCTTGATTAGTAGACAAACATATACTTAATTTTGAGACGCTCTTAAAACCCTTAATATACAAATTACTAGAAAAAGTAAGTAGATCACACAAGCTAAGAGGAAAAAAAAGATTTCACGTGCTAGTAGTTTACAATTCAAAAAATTTATGCAAGTTCGAACTATAATAGCTTTAAAATATAAATTTCTTTTATAAGGAATAAACTTCTGATAAAATTGGGATTTAATTTCTAGATAAGGTGACTATTTTAACAAAGTACTTCCTAGCATAATGATTTTTATGGTTTAAGGTGATTTTCCTCAAAATATAAGTTCTCCATGCGTAATGGTCGCTAGTTTATGTGACCACGTTGATTGCGTCAAACTTGATACTAAGTTTAGATTTGTCTTAGTCGAATTGACTCAACATTTAGCAAACAGTGACTTGAAAATAAAGTAATCAATGAATGAAGTCGAAATAATGAATCATGTCCCTAAAGACCAACAATGAGTTAAAATCTGCATTATTCTAAATCAATAATGTTGATTAGGTAAACTACTTGCCGACGAAGGCAAAGGTTAAAGCAACTCATACCGTTCTTGTTGTTTTCACTTGAGGCTTGGAGTTACCCGTTGTTTCCTATGACTCTATGACAAAGATTATCAATTTTGTAGAAAGTTTCCCCTCAATTTTTTTTTGTAGAAAGTTGTACTTTTGGGAATTCTCGTGTGACACATATATATTTATAATTATTGTCAATTCATGATAGTGTTTGGTATGTCACTCTTCTTTCAATATATGATGGACGACACCATTTTATTATACTCACCCGTTGGTGTGAATCCAAGAGGAAAGAACTAAACACTCTTGTTTTTTTAGGTTTTATATTTGGACAAAAAACTAAGGACAATAAATAAAGATAGATAATTGAAAAAAAGCCGCGGATTTTGAGAAAAAACACATAAGCGGTTATGTGGTTGTTTAAAACTCTTAAATGTAAGATAGCCAAAGATCATCAAATAATTCAAAGTTATAACTCACAATAATATCTGATTTTTATTTAATGAATATGCAGCTCTTATATAGGCATTACAAGCCTTATAAGACTAGGAAACTTGACATAAATAAGCTAAGCTAAAGAAATAAGGAAATAATCTAAACAGCTCACATGCCTTAAAATAAGAAAAGGAAACAAATTGCATTCACACTAAAACTTTTCTAAAAGTGTGAAGCGTTTATTCTAACAATAAGAAACTTTTCTAACTTAACAAAAATCAGAAATTAAGCAAACTTAATTGCTAGTTCCCAAGTTCACGCAAGATGCACGCCAAAAAATGGCTTGACATTTTCCCTTACTTGTTCTCCAAGTAACCCTGTAAATGAAATATTTCATGCTCGGATATGTATCATCCCTTATTTGATATTGTTTTCTAATGAAAAAATAGTTGAAGAATTAAAAATCCAATTTGGGATCACTAATTAATCAAACTCTTTTATGGTTAGTTTACTTATTGTAGGTTAAATAATTTTTGTGTTCAGTGTTGATTGATAAAAGTAACGTATAAAATATGAGGAAGTGACATAATATATAATATTGCAATCTCATACTACATACACTTAGTGTTTTACTTACATTTAACACAGGGAGAAGAGTCAGTCAATACCACCACCGCGGACATTCTTCACTAGTGTAATGAAAAAAAATATAAAATGGCTTTATACAAAAAGGTGGTTTCTAAAGTGGGAGATTATACATCCGCCATGGTGTCTCTCCCTGCGTTCCCGAACCATATATACACTAGTGGGAAAAAAACGTAAGGGCTGCGTTTTTTGGAAAACGCAACCCTTAATAGTGAAGGGTTGCGGTTAGCCCAAAAACTGCAGCCCTTCGTATACAAAGGGCTACGGTCAATGCAAAAACTGCAGCCCTTTTAGTGAAGGGCTACGGTTAGCCGAAAACCGCAGCCCTATAAGTAGTGAAGGGCTGCGGTTTTTGGGCTAACCGCAGCCCTTTATCATTAATTCGCGGGTTTTTATTTTGATAGGTGGGCTTTTAAATTGTTCAATACCCAGCGCTAGGGTTTGTCGTTCATTCTTCCTCATTCTCTCGAAGCAGCTCATTCTCCCTCCTCTCTCTCCCTCATTCTCTCTTCTCTATCTCCTCTCTCACAAATCTCACGAAGCAAAAACCCTCATTCGTCAAACAACAGTAAACTCGTGCTTCCCATTTACGCAGTTCTTTCCTTACCAATCTTCAATCTCCTTCAAATCTAATTTCCATAAAACCTCAAATTCAAACTCAAGCATTCAACAATGGCGGCCTCAACTGAAAACAACAGCAACTCCTCCTCATCTCACTCTCTCTCCTCAGTTTACCTCTCCGACATGACGGAAAAATCTCCGTCGTCGAACTCACTAACGTAATGAAAGCGCTCGGATCGGAAATTTCACCGGAAGAAGTAAAACAAATCTCGAAGAATTCGCCGAGTTTTGCTCGAAGAAAGTTGAAGGAGATGAGAATGGATCGCAAGAATTTCATTTGCACCTCGTTCTGAGTCAACTCAGTGAGCATTGTACTGTTGCGGATTGCGAGAAGATGATTCAGTCGTTTGGTATGTTCTTCCATTTTCAATGTCTTCAGTTTCGATTTCATTTTCTGGGTTGTTAAATTTGCTGCTTTCTTTTCCCAATTTCCACCATACACCACTCCTCGCGCGCCGTCTCGTCTCGTGGCCTTCGCCGTCGCTGCATCCAGATCTCGTTTCGTTTTGTTTTGTTTGTATTTTTGACCGTAAATTTCGTTTTGTTTTGTTTATAATTTATAATTTCGACTGGAATTTATAATTTCGTTTTGTTTGATTAGTTTAGATCTGATGCATCTAATTATAAATTATAATTTCATTTTGTTTGATTTGTTTGCATTAGATGAAGGAGTTGTAATTTATAATTTCGCTGCACAAACAACTTTTAGGAGTAAAAAAATGTAAAAAAAACTCTTTTTTTTTTGAGTCAAAAAGGCTGCGGTTTTGGTCATAACCGCTGCCCTTTGTACAAAGAAGGGTTGCGGTTTAGGCCCAAAACCGCAGCCCTTTCAATATTGGAAGGGCTGTGGTTTTGGGCCTAAACCGCAGCCCTTTAACTTTTATTGAAGGGCTGCTACGGAAGAGGCCGCCCAAAAAACGCAGCCCTTAGGGTAATGCTTTTGACCGTAACCCTTCCGTTTTTTTCCACTAGTGTATGATTGTTATCCATGTCGATGCTTCTTTCTCTAGTAAACTTGATGTGGTTGGCATGGGGGGGGTGGTTAGAGATTATAAAGGGAATTGGATCCTGGGATTTGATAAACATTGTTTTGTTACCGACCCTCTGATGGCCGAAATTTTCGCAATTCACACGGGTCTAAGTATTGCCAACAATAACCAATATGCTAATGTTACAATCTATTCGGACTGTTTGGGAGCTATCAAATGCATTTGCTCTGATGACGTTTTTTTTTTTTTGCTAAATCAGTAAGTAATATTGAACGCTCAAAACCAAATACACCTAAAAACCATACCAAGGATGAGGCAAACCAACTAGGTTGGACCCCCTCAGAGCCAAGGCAGGAAGCAACTAATTACAAATCTGTAATGACAATTTTCTAACCCATTCTCTAGTTTTCCTAGGCATTTTCTGTGGCATTATACTATAGACTCTATTAATCACACTATGCTGAATTCTATTCATCAAGCTCTGTACATTAATTACACAATGATTCCAATACACCTGATTCCTAGCCCACCAGACGTGGTATATCATAGATCCTACAGCAGCAGCTAAGATTTGCTTGTGATACTTTCCTCTCCTGCATCTGAGCAGCCAGTGGAAGAGAGTATTAGCAGTGTTGCATCTTGGATCAATTTCCAGCCAACGTTTTACCTGCACCAGAATGTGTGAACTATAGCAACATCTAAACATTAAATGGTCTTGAGTTTCCTCCTCCAACCCACATATAAGACATGTAGCATTCGCACTTATCCCCATCTTGTGCAATCTGTAAGTAGTCTGCAACCTCTGATGCATAACCAACCAAGATACAAATCTATGTTTAGGAACCAACATTCTGTTCCATACCATCTTATCCCAATGAACTTTCTCCACCTCTCCCACCATCATCTGATAAATCTGATTAATTGAATATTTATCCATCTGCTTCAGCTGTTCTTCATTTAAGAATTGCTTTATGTGGTTCTTCACCTCACAAACCTTTCTCCAATACCAACTACTGCTCATAGGAGGATTATACTCCCACCAATTTGCATGCTTCATATACACTTCATTAATCCATTTCAGCCACACGGAGTATTTTTTTGTACTGATAGCCCAGGAATATCTGCCCATTGCAGCAATATTCCACTCTTGAATTTTTCTGATTCCCAACCCACCAGCCTGCTTTGGAATACACAACTTTGGCCAAGCAATGTATCCTCCTTTTCCACTATAATATTCTCCTGTCCAAAGGAAAGCCCGACACATCATTTCAACTTCTTTCAAAACTCTTTTGGGCAAAATAAATACTTGTGCCCAATAGATATGAATGCTCATTAAAACCGAGTTCACTAACATCAATCTACCCTGATAGGATAGATGTCGACTGCACCAACTCCTAATTCTTGTGGTCATCTTCTCAACTAGAATCATGCAATCACTAACAGAAATTCTTTTAAAACAAATCGGAACCCCCAGGTATTTAAATGGTAGTTTACCAAGCTTAAAACCTGAGGCATTGATGATTCTAAGAACCTCTTCATCTAACATTCCTGAAGTATACACTTCAGATTTGTTCTCATTCACCTCAAGCCCAGAAGCCTCAGAAAAATGCTTGAAACCTTGGAGCATTGAATACACAGAAACAAAATCACCCCTACTACAAAATATAACATCATCAGCAAAGCACAAATGATTGAGTTTAACACCACTACATCGAGGATGAAACTTGAACTGAGTCTTCTCACCAACCACTTTCAAAGTTCTGCTCAAATACTCCATACAGATCACAAAAAGCAGAGGAGAAAGTGGATCCCCCTGCCTTAGCCCTTTTTTTCCATCAAAAAAACCACAACACTTCCCATTTATCAATAAGGCAAATCTAGGAGAGCAAACACACTCCATTATTAATTTTAGAAATCTATCAGGGAAATTCAAACATCTAAGCATATCTTTAAGAAAACCCTAATCTATAGTCATATGCTTTTTTCATATCCATTTTAATGATACATCCAGGACTAGCATTCTTCTTTCCATATTGTCTAACCAAATCTTGACAAATCATGATATTGTGGCCAATAAATCTGCCTTGAATAAATGCACCCTGGTTTTCAGATATGATATGAGGCAGAATAACTCTCAACCTCATACACATCACCTTGGTTATGCATTTATAAATAACATTACAACATGCTATTGGTCGAAACTCAGAGACATTACTAGGACATCTAATTTTAGGAATTAGAGTAATCATAGTAGTATTAATCTCTTTTAAGCGGTTTACCCGAGTTGAAGAAATCCATTACAAAGATTGATGACATCGGTTCCAACAATAGACCATGCATCCTTGAAGAAAAATGTGCCAAATCCATCAGGTCTAGGTGATTTATCCCCAGGAATGGAGAATAATGCCCGCTGAATCTCCGATCCTCCCTAGTCACAGGAAGTAGCAGGATCTCCTGTTGTGCAGAGCTCAAAACAGGACCAGTAGCTATGATTTCAGAACAGACTGGGCTTCTACTTTCTCTTGCAGTCCCCAAAAGGCTTTTATAATATTCAATAAAAGCATTTTCTACATCTTCACCTTCTTTCCACACACCATTCATACTATGAATACCATGTACTGTATTCTGGCATCTTCTTTGTTTTATTGCCTTATGAAACACAGTAGTGTTTTCATCACCATCTCGAATCCAGCTCATCTTAGCTTTATGTTGTAAAAAAGATAAATAGAGACCATGAACTCTTTTATATTCATTTGCAGCATTCAACTCATTTACATCAGATCCATCAACTTACCTCTGAGCTTGGCAGCTTAAAATATGAGCATATGCTTTAGCATCAGCAGCATGCATCTCATGAAACCCCTCTCTATTCAAAGTTTTCATGACATTCTTCACTCTCTTTAGCTTTTGCACCACCTTAAACATCAAGGATCCCTGAATGTCAGCATCCCAACATTCTTGCACTTTCATATGGAACTCAGGAGCACTACTTAGCATTTTGTAGTACCTAAAAGGAGCATTACCCCTTCTGTTATCATGAAAAAATTTTACCACCATGGGAGAATGATCAAAAATACCCTCTGGGAGAAACCAGGCCTCAGAATTAGGATAGCTTTCACCCCAAGCTTCATTACACAAAACTCTATCAAGCTTACAAAAAACACGACCTTCATCATACTGTTTATTATTCCATGTGAAAAAGCATCCAGTAGACTTTAAGTCCTCCAACCCGCATTCATTCAAACAATTTCTAAAAGATCTCATCTCACTCTCTCTGACAACAGCACCAATTCTTTCATCCCTATTTAAAACGCAATTAAAGTCACCCATCACAATCCATGGACTAGTGATGGTTAAAGAAAGATTTCTCATATCCTTCCATAATTTTTCCCTCAAACTTGCTGAGTTATGAGCATAGATAAAGGTACACCAAAACATATTCTTCCCACTTGAATCCTGAACAAAGCAATGAATCATTTGATCTGTAATGAATCTCACATCCACCCGAAACATCAGAGCATTCCAGGCCAACAAAATCCTTCCACCCGGATGGTAAGAAGAATTAGAGCAGAAACACCATCCAGAAAATAAATTCTGGTATACTTGACCAAGTTTATTCACCTTCACTTTAGTCTCTATGAGACTAACTATGCCAAGGGCTCTAGTACTAAGCAACTTCCTCACATCTAGTTGTTTCCTAATACTAGAAATCCCTCGCACATTCCAGCAGCATACACTATCCATGTTCCCCTGGAGAGTCCCTTCTCCTTCCATTGCCATCATCTCCACTTTCACACCTTATTTCACCAATCCAAATTTCATCATTGTTTAAGGTTTCAAGAGCTTCAAAAGCATTACTCACTATAGTCATCTGGCCACGAACTTCTTGCCTCCTACTAGTTTGTTTTACCTGTCTAAAATCTAACTGACCATTTGTCACAATTTCACCCTTATCTTGAGCATTCTGCACCAGTGGTAGGGTTACCTCAGTTGCATTTATAGTCTTGTGAAGCTGTTGTGCTACTGGTCTCCAGACTTTATGCTGCCCCTTGTTTCTACATTCCTCCTTTGAGTGTCCCATCTTCTTACAAACAGAACAGCACTCCGGTTTCCATTCGTAATGTAGGTTACAAACTGTTTCAATACCTTTTTCATTAATGAAGACAAGTTGATCAGGAAATTCCTGATTCACTTTAACCTCCACTAACACCCTTGCGTATTGAAGCTTCTCACGTTTAGCAGTTGCTAGATCAACCTTCAGGAATTTACCCACAGGTTCCACCAATTTCTTCAAACACCTTTCCCCCCAATACTTAAATTCAATCTCCAGTTGAATCCAAGTTGGAAGAGATACAAGATCTTCCTTATGAACATCCATATCCACATCCCATGCTTTCACAATCAGGGGTTTTTTTTATCAAAGAACGCCAAATTCCCAGCCAAAACTTGATCTCTCATCATGTCCATTGCTCTAAATCTAACTATGAATACTCCTTTTTTAAGCATCACAACCTTTTCCACCCCATAATTTTTCCAGATCCTCCTAATAAAACCATCTATAACATATCCTGGTGGATTAGCACCAACAACATAACAGATTATAGATGAACTCCAATAATCAATTTCAGATTGGATATCCTCCATATCAATTTTCACCAAATTCCTATCACAATTTTCTACGATTTGAATTGATTCAGAATAAGAGGATACAGAATTCACCTCAACTTCTGAAAATTGTAGAATAGGTACAGGATCAATTACACGAACACTACGATCCGCTATATTTTGACCCCGCTTCTGTTGTTGAGAGCCATTTCCAGAATTATGCATTGCTGACAACCATTCCGAGAAAAGTCTATGTGTCTGATGAGACCTCTGAATATCCCTAAGATCGTCTTCCTCCGATTGCACAACAGGTTCTATCTCCATTGCTGAGATTCCTAAAATCTCGTCCATTGATCGCGTTTTCTTAGCATTTGAATCTGAGCTAGGACCCTTAGCTTTCCCCGCCGCTTTCTGACCCTTTGAATTTCTTGCCATGGCAACGATGAATTCACATCGAGAGATTTTCTAGAGAGAGAAAGGTGAGGTGTACTGTTTGCTCATTGTGTGTTGCTCTGATGACGTTACTAATGATAAATATATGAGTATAATTCCCCTTGCGGTAAATGCGGAATCGCCTTCCGGAGCCATGATTGAGCATTGTAGCAGAAGATTTAACCAAGTGGCAGATGTATTAGCCAAAAAGAGTCGGCTTTCAGATATCAGTAGTGTTGTAACTAGGACTTTTCCTATCCCCCTAGTTATTATATGGATTTCTATCTTGCGGATTGTAAAACTCTCTTTAATTTTATAACTTAATGTTGGATGCGTTATTCAACCAAAAAAAACAGTGGGAGAAACACGGGAAATTTAATCCTTGTGATGGAATAATGGGAGCATCACTATAATAAAGTAGTGGTAAGTAATCATGAATTGATAAATAGAGGATATGAAAAAATCTTACATATAGTAGTATATACCCTACGATTGAAAGAAGTAATTCCACCAAGGGTGTATATGTTGAAACAGAAACCTCGTGACCATTATTTCACACTTTTTCTTTGAGTGATTATTGACTATTGCCAAAAAAAATATCTACTTTTTTCTATCAGTTGTATCTTCAGTAGTTCAGTCTGATACGTTTGACTTGAAGCATTGAACAAAGCTTAAGCCTTATTAGTTGCAAAAGGTAGTTGAATATTTGAAATTGGAACTATCTGCCATATGCAAAGAACAAAACTTTTTCTCCATGTTATATTTGCCAGTCAATTGTCATCTCTGGACTTGATTGACCCATAATTCAACTGAGAAAACTTTTGTTTTTTCTTTCTGATGGTAATGAAAAAACAAACTTTGTAGGATAAGTGTCAAAAGAAAAGTTTGCAAAACTTAATGCTTCCTCCACTCTTTTCTATTCTCTGATTAACATTTCTGGGTAGTTTCACATCTATCGACTATCGCAACAATTGCACTTTTGATACAAATTTCAACTTTAGTTGATATTATTACCCTTGCTAAAACTCTCATTAATAATTCACCAACTCACCTTTTATTGTTAAAGGGGTACTTTTACTTTATTAAGTGATCATTTTTCTCTCTTACTCTAGTAAATTAAGGATAAATTTATGCTTAATTACCCACCTTTTTCATTTCCTTAATAACCGTGTCCAAAACCTATTGTTTCAATAGAAAAACAACGGAGGTAGTACTTCACTATTACTAGTATTAAGGTGGAGAGAACAGAGTACAACACCGGGTATAGGGGCCTAGCTGGCTCGCAAACTATTCGAGTTCGGCTCGAAATTTTTTAGAGTCGAGCATAGGGAAGTTCAATTCGAAAAGTTCGTGAGCAAGCTCGAAATATGTTTTAGCTATAATATTTTATTTCCATATTATAGAAATTAAATGAAAAGTTATACTTCAATTTTGCACAATACTTGTGAAAAACTCAAAATAAGTAGTCTAAACCTATTTGTAGAATATATGTATATAATTTTTAACTCAAGTTGAGTTTTAAGGTAAATTTAAATAGAAAATTTAAGCTCGAAAAAGCTCGAGGCTCGACTCGAGTTCGAGTAAAAGTGTTAAGAGCCGAGCAACCCAAGGCTCGGTCTCGGTTCGGCTCGTTAACAACCTTAAAAGTCCTGGTATGTACTTAGTTCACCCATTGCGTCTATAATCAAAATCTGTATCATGGTAATGAGTCTGCCAAATTGGACCCAATTTTAACCAGCTCTCAGTTTCTCAGTTTCATTACCCATTAAGAACTCGTCAGACCGATCTCGAAACTGATTGACTACCCAATAGATCGGGTTCCATAACCATGAATCTTGTTTAGAATTTAGTAAATTTAGAAATATTATTAAATAAGGTCATATTCTTTTGGACTGAATTAATGAAAATTAAGTTCAGCTCAGACAAACTCAATTCAGTTCAGCTAGTTTCCCCACACAGTTTCAGTTAATTTAATTCAGTTCGGTCCAAATGAATAGGGCTTAAATATAAGAAACTAAAAAAAATCAAACTAATTAAACACCATGCCGAAAATATGATTATACTGTTCGAAATAGATTTTTGGATTATTTCATGACAATGGAGATATTCATCCTTAGATGTCCTATAATTGATTAGTTGATCTAGTTTAAATTCATTCCTAGCTAGTTTAATCATAGATGATATGGAGTATCTTGATATTGATAATATTCATCAAAACTACTGAAAGTTACATACAACAACTATTTGATCTCTACGGATTTGACTTTATAGGTTAGGTTAATTTATGATATGCTAGTGTAGGGAATTAGGGATGACAATTCAGTCCAGATCAGACCCTAATCCGTTCTGATCTGAAGGAAAAAATCCGAGCCGACTCCGACAAAAAAATAATTTGAATCCGACTCCGAGTCGGAGGAGGGTCGGAGTTGGAGTCGGATCCCATAAAAAAGTCCGACATCCGAATCCGACTCCGACTTTAAGGTAATTAATCCCTTTTTTTATTTATATTAATGTATTATGTATGTATAATCTGACTCCGACTTTGAGACAATTGTATTATCCATTGAATAAATGATTGTTAAAAATAATAGTAATGTTTAGATTATTTGTACTATATAAGATTTCCATATGATTATTAAAAAAAAGTAATGATTAGATTATTTGTATAATAAAGATTTTTCTATTAAAAAAACGGGGTGAAAACAAGTCGAATCGGGTCGGAGTCGGATGTTATCATTTTAAGTCGGACTCGGATTATGCATAGTCCGGTCCAAGTCCGACCCGTTGTTATCCCCACTAGCGACAACTTTATCAGATAGTGTGAAAATCAAAGTGTTGTAAATTAGAAGAAACACCGAAGCTGATTTTTTTTTTTTTCGTCAGCCCAGTGATTAGTTTAATATGATGCCCCACTTTCCACAAACCCATATCAATTTATGAAATTTGGGATTCATCCAAGAAGGAACAATTTGGCATATGTTTCCCCGATTGGAGTGTTTGGTAAATTGTGCTTTATTTTCGATCGATTCTACTTTAAACTGTTGGCGAACTTACGAACTACGAAGAGATTTAGAGAATAGACTATGATAAAGAGGGAGTTGCTTTAGCTTGCTGCAGCTTGAAAGGAATGTAATCTTTTCAAATTTCAAATAAGTAGTAAGCACGCGTTTGTGATTAAAGTTATGCAATACATGGTGATAAGTTGATTGAAACAATACTTCATGTAAAGTAAACTAAAGGTGATACAGAGCAGTGATCTAGTTTTTATTATTAGCACTTGAACAACTAATTAATCTACTGTATGTTAGCATATATTCTTTTTGCCAGATTTTTTTGGGTGCTTTCACATAAGCTACAATGAGTAAAAATACATTTTAGATAATAGATATTCTACGTATCGAGTTGACAAATTATATATAACAAAGTTTCTCGGTAAAAGTTTAATGTAAAATTAGAGTGACCTTTTTATTTTTTAGTAGAGCTTTCATTTTGGCAAGAAAGGGAACGGAAGACCTTTATGATATCAGTACAAGTTAACCTAAGAAACTATTATAATTGCTAATATTATTACAGAATCATATTTCACATCCTTGATTTGAAAATCAACCGTAAAAATCCTTAAGATGAGTATTATATTATTATTCAATTATATATTTGACCTATATTATAAGCTTATCTATAGCCTATCTAAACTTAGGCTATGTTTAGTTCACCTGAAATATTCTGATCTGAACTTATCTGATCTGATCTGATCTGATCTAAACTTATTTTTTCGATCGACTGATCGATCCGATCTGAACTGATCCGATCCGATCGATACGAACCGATCCGATCCGATCGCGATCTCGACTTATCTTTTAAAAAACATATTATTACTAATATTATTATTACTTTGTATTTCATTACTAGTATTACTATTACTATCATTTTATTACTATTTACAACTTTCAATAATAATAATAATAATAATAATAATAATAATAATAATATAATAATAATAATTTTATAATAATAATAATATAAATAATATTATAAAAATAATAAAAATAATAACAATAATAATAATAATAATAATTATTATTATTATTATTATTATTATTATTATTATTATTATTATTATTATTATTATTATTATTATTATTATTATTATTATTATTATTATTATTATTATTATAGCATAATTAGTTTTTTTTTTGAAAAAGAGCACATTAGTATATGAACATACAATTAAAAATAAAAGACTAAGGACTCTTGAGTCCAATGGTATGGCTTGTTACCTCCCACATGGGAGACCAAGGTTCAAATCTTGGTAGAAGCATATATTTCAATATTGTTGTGGGTGGGAAAGGGGGGTTGGGGCTTGTTGGGTCTTTAGGTGAGTGACTCGTGCGAGGCGGCCGCAGAAAAATTCATCTTACCACGGGATTCCGAAGAAGGCCCAAAAAATTAAAAATAAAAGAACACTCATATTCAAGGTCCGTTAATAATAAGAATTTAGCTAGTAATTAAAAGAACATATAATGATATTAAAAAAAGAATACATTTTAAAAATAAAAGATAGATGTTATTTTTATATTTATGACATGTTTGGATTTAATTAACAACATGTTCTTTGTTATATCAATAAATTGTTCTTTTTTATTATAAATAAACCTATAAATATATATAATCATATGATCTTGAACAAAATGGTTAAATATTCTTCTTATATCGTTGTCTTGTTCTATATAAACTTTGTTTTTAAAGATAAGTTGAAATCCTTTGTAGGAAAAATTTTGAACGTGATGACAACACCATTAGGTTATCTCATGCTACTCATGTTTTATATAAACTAGTAATATATAATTTATATTATTCTACCAAAATTGTTTTAAAAAATAAACATCATATACTATTGTCATGTTCGTTACATGTACAAACATAAAAAAGAACATCACATATCAAAATTATTAATTAGAATAAATATAAAAAAGAACACTTACAAATGCCAAAAGAACATTCTTCTTCTTGAACACAAATAGCTTTAAATAGTGATATCAATGACATTTATAATAATAGCAACGACATTAATAATAATTACCAATACTAATAATTAATAAGTACAACAACGACATTAATAATAATTACCAATACTAATAATTAATAAGTACAACAACGACAATAATAATAATCTTTTTGAACAAATGTACTAGTAAATAGTAATATTAATAGTAATAGTAATTGTATAAAGTAATAATAATAATAATAATAATAATAATAATAATAATAATAATAATAATAATAATAATAATAACAACAACAATAATAATAATTATTACAATAACAATAATAGCATTAGTAATACTAATAATCATAATAATCAAGATGATGATAATAATAATAATAATAAGTTTTAAAATATAAGCATAATCTGAACTTATCCGATTCGATCGATCGATCGATCTGAATCGATCCGATCCGAACTTATTTTTTTTCGATCCGATCGATCGAGCTGGTGCCGTCGATCGATCCGAAAATAAGAAAAATAAGGTGAACCGAACATAGCGCTTAGGGTGCATTCTCTTCACCTTAAAAGAATAACTTCTAGGTTTGATCAAGCCTAATCAGTTCCAATAAAATAAAAAAGTAAGGTAAAATCAAGGTTGATCAAGTTCAATTAGGTCTAATAAGTTTAGTTCAGATAATTAGTTTGAGTGAATAAAACGCACCATTAACTTATAAAAACTTACCTACATCATTTATCAGTGCTTATTAGGTGAATGAAAAACAGTTTTCATTTGGAGGAATTTAAGGCAAATAGCACGATTCTCTACTTAATGGCTCATATTAAATTTACTCTTTAAACTTTATCCAAAACCAAAGAGATAAAGTACTTGTAAACAGGTGAAATAGTAAATTTATATGATAATCTTTACCATGGATACCAAAAAACAATAAAACATTCAAATTAGCATTACGTATTAGGTCAAAAGATCCCACATGCCTAGCCAGCTAGTAGACACTAGACACTGATAACCAGTGCAAGTCGAGTTCAAGAACGACTCAAAGCTCTAGCCTCTAGGGAGCATGCACAACTGCACAAGTCACAATTTACTACTATGTTCTAGCCTTCATGTGAGAATATCTGGACAGTTAACACTAGACAACACACGTCTATATTATACTACACTCTACACTCTTGTCCACAGGTATTATTCCTAATTCACCCAATCAAATTTTTTTTTTGATAATTACCCAATCAAATTTATTTACAAGAGAAAATATAGAAATTAAAAGCAAATAAGTGGATTAATATGAAGTTATTTGATTAGGATAATTAAGACTATTTTTCTAGTGAAAGAAAGATGATGCTTGTTCAAGATGGAGTAAGTGTTTCATATAGAAATGTCATTTGAAATCAAATGCAGAAAATTGTTCTTAGATTAGTGAAATTTTCTGCATTTGATATTTAAATCGATTCTTTTTAATCGACACATAGTTTTTTATATTACTCTTGGAAGTGGGCCCCTCGAACTTGTGTTAAACTCGATTTCATGTCATGTACTTCTTTAATTAATTTGGTTACTTTTTGTTCTCGCTCATGCTATCAGTCTCTTTTTAGCATAATTTTAAATTTTTATTGGTCATAGTGAAAAATATTTTATGTGAATTAATTAAGAACAAAGGTTGTAGTTCGGTACTAAACAATATTGATAGTGACAAATCTTGTGCATGCCAACTAAAACTGCTTTAAGTTTTAACGTCTTGTGGGATTGTACTAAAAATTTGGTGTTGAATCTTGTCTACATCATTGTCACGTGTCTTTTCATTCACAAAAAGATTAACATATATCTGTATTTACTTATTGAGAACTTGAAATGAACATACATTATTTATGACATTGTCAATATTTTCAATAATACAATTTGCTTAACTTCTATCGTTGTTTTGATATATTCAAAAGGAAATAAACAAATCGAGTAGCTTGTGCCAATCTTGAAGGGGAAATCGTGTATCTGCCCTTAAATATTTCAGGGCATACAAAGGCCAAATTTCATAAACAATTACTCTAACTTATTGGCTTTTCACATCAATTAGATTGGCACTTGGCTAATATAACATGAAAAGTCATGGAGCCTAAATTTAGTTTGCAGGGCGTGTTAGGAGCCTAGGCCTAAACGTCCATATAGTAAGGCAATCATATATAACAGCATATCAGGTAACAACTTTACAAATAATTCTGAGTTTTTACCAACCCAAACTCTAATAATGGTGAGGAGTAATATTTGATATATGTTAATAAAAAAATAAATTTTTGGGAAATTTCTAATGGTAGGCTCCTATTCTTGAGAATTTCCAATTCTAGATCCAACTCTTTTTTTTCCCATTGCTAGGCCTCAGTTTTCCTAATTTACCCAAAAGTAGCATTAATGAGGCTTAAACGTTAATTTCAGGTTTAGTTTTAATATTTCTGATAAGTTTTTCCTAACCCCTACTAACCATGGTTTATTTAGGTCTAGACTCCTAACAGTCGGCAAATTGGATCTCAAATTTTTCCAATGACATCCACAGTTTTGCACTTTCTACGAGCCTGTGATGCTGCGAGGCCGTTTCTTGTCACAGATAAGGACTCTAGAGCCTCACGATGCATAAGGATGTGATTATTTGAAGCCCTTAAATCATATTCAAGGATCAATACTTAAACTATATCTAATCATTCTAGAACTATCAAACCACATAAACTGTCATGCTTGTGACTATATTTATTCTTGAACTACTCATCACTTAGGCCCCGTTCTTTTGTATTGAGAGAAACTGAAGTGAACTGAACTGAATTGAACTGAAATAATAATGATTATAATGATGATGATGATGATGATGATGATGATGATGATGATGATGATGATAATAATAATAATAACAACAACAACAACAACAATAACAATAATAATAATAATTAATATTAATATTAATATTAACAATAAATAATATAATAATAAATAATATAATAATAATTATTATTATTATAATTTTAATAACAATTATAATAATAATAATTATTATTACTATTTTAATTATAATTATTATTATTACTATCATTATTATACTCCCTCCGGTCTTTATTAGTTTACCCCTTTCTATGGTGCACATTTGCCGATACACTAATTTGAACCTTAATATCTCTAATTATCAATAAGCAAAAATTACAAAAAGTTGATATTTGGATACTACACATTGAGATGAATCTAACAAGATCTCACGTGACTATATTTTCCTTAAGTACAAATCACAAGAGATAGTCAAAGTCATGTATGTAAATAGTGTCAAAAGTCAAAAGGGGTAAACTAATAAAGACCAGAGGGAGTAATTAATAATGCAATAATAATCAATAATAATATTAATAATATTATAATTATTATTAATAATAATAATCAATAATAATAATAATTATTATAATAATCATAATAATAATAATAAGTATTATTATTGTTATTATTATTATTATTATTATTATTATTATTATTATTATAAATGATGATGATAATAATAATAATAATAATAATAATTAATAATAACAATAATAATTAATATAATAATAATTATTATTATTATAATTGTAATAATAATAATAATTAGTATAATAACTATAATTATAATTATAATAATTATTATTCTAATTAATAATGTAATAATAATTAATAATAATAATAATAATAATATTAATAATTAACAATAATAATAATAATAATAATATTAATAATAATAATAATAATAATAATAATAATTAACTATAATAATAATAATATTTAGAAAAAAATTAAGGATAAGGCCTGAATTTTTCTAATATGATCTCATCTGATCTGATTTTTTTTTATCTGATCTGATCTGCTCTGATCTGATTTTTTCTGATCTGATCTGGTCTGATTTTTTCTGATCTGGTCTGATTTTTTCTGATCCGATCTGATCTGATTTTTTCCCGATCCGATCCGATCGATTTTTCGATCCGATCCGAATTTTTCTGATCTGATCTGAATTTTTCTGATATGATCTGATCAAATCTGAAATCAGCACTAGAGTGGTTAAATAAGTTGAAAAGAACATAGCCTAAGCCTCATTCATTTTACTTTTGGGTAAATTAGGAAAATTGAAGTCTAGCAATGGGAAAAAAGAAGTTGAATCTACCATTGGGAATTGTCAACAATAGGAGTTTACCATCGAGAATTCTCTAGATTTTTAGATAGCGATAAGCCGATAACTTTTTGAGTAGCTTTAAAAGTAGAACATAGATCTTTTTATTCTTTTACTAATTCCCCAGCTAATTTTACCAATGACTAATTATATCTCGAAGTCTTCATATAGCACTTGTTCCAATCCTGGTTCGAAAGTAAATTTGAGACTTAACTCTAAAAGTTAACATTCAACCGCTTACCACTAGTAAAAAATAACAAATAACTAACACAGCATCTTTATACTACATCCGTTTCAAATTAATCTACACACTTACACTTTTGACACTATTCACAAATTTCCTTTGACTATCATTTGTGAATTATGGTTAAGAAAAATATAGTCAATGTGGGGTCTTGTTTGATTCGTCTCGATATGTAGTTTTAGAATATCGACTTTTTATATTTTTTACAAATACAAAATTAGAGATATAAAGGCTCAAAGTAGTGCATCGGCATGCGTGAAAAGTGTAAGTGTGTAGATTAATATGAAACGGAGGTAGTGTGTTGAACGGAGCTTATTGATTTAGTCACCATGTCAATACTTATTGGATTGACCTTTATAATATTATTTGTATTCATATAAAATAAGTTAAATGAACAATTATAATTCTCCATTATTATGGGAGCCCTTATACCTTGAAATAGAAGGATGTGATCTTAGTATCTTTATTCGTGGGCGACAATTTTTTTTTTCTTTTAAAAGTACATAAATTTAAGATAGGAGACATTAAGGACTTGTTTTCCTTTATGTTTCTCATTGAGCAACTGATATTAGACCCTCTTTTGACTCAGGTTCCCATATTCTATAATCTATATAGACACTTTTAGAGCCTGTATGACAACAAACGATAATAAATCATGGTAATAATAAATAATCTATCGGTTAATATGGAAAAAAAGTCTAGTTTTTTCATATTTATGGTAATTATTGTCTATCAAGAAATACATATATGTTTTTCATAAATTCTCATCACCACTCAAAACTAATATCGAGTGGTAATAATAAAGTTTGGTGAAAAAAACTCATGTTTGAGGATGATGTGCCATTACTGTCGCTATTTACATGAGATATTCTTCACAAAATGACATAGAAATGACAACTATTACTATCACATGTTACTTGCTAACAAATGGGTTGTTAGTGCTTGCTTCTTTTTTAAAAAAATTGTTAGTGCTTGCTTCTTCCTTTTTCTAAAAGAATTGTTATTGCTTGCTTCTTTCATTTTCTTAAAATTGTTAGTGCTTATAGTACAAAATCTCACATAAGACCGCTTTAACATAATTTATGATATGATGAGGATAACTTTGTTGTCTTAAAGAGAGACTACTTATGGTAGAAGTGGCCCTTTAGTGTATAAGGTGACTCATTATCCGATTTGCAATAAAAAGTAAAAGTCGATCTACCGCACCCCCCCTCTCTCTCTCTCTCTCAAACCCTAGCCTCCCTACCCTTTCTTCATCGGGTTAGGGGCCATGGATGATTTCATCCATGGTAAGCCCTTTTCCCCTTTTATTTTCGGTTTTTAGTTCATTTTCTTATTTTTGTTTAATAAATTAGTCTCTCTTTATGAGTTTTTTTCAAACCCTGTTATGGGGTTTTTAGTTTCTGTTTTGGAAATCTCCTTCTCCCCTATCACTAGAGGAAAAAAGCCCAAGGGCTGCGGTCAAAAGGGGCCCAAGGGCTGCGTATTTTGACCGCAAAGAATTAGACTAACGGCTTGGTATTTAGGGGAAGGGTGCGGTTGTTAACCGCACCCTTAGCGCGTTAAGGGCTGCGGTCAAGGCAAAAACCGCAGCCCTTGTTTGGTTAAGGGCTGCGGTTAAGGGCCAAAACCGCAGCCCTTGGTGGGTTAAGGGCTGCGGTTTTGGCCCTTAACCGCAGCCCTTAACCCAACAAGGGCTGCGGTTTTTGCCTTGACCGCAGCCCTTGTGACCCAAAAAAAATAAAAAAAAAAATTTTTTTTTTTTTGCATTTTTTTTGTTCTAAAATGTTCCCAAACAGTTATATATATATAAAAGTATCATTTTTCATTGCAAATTATGTTTTTTACACAATTATACAATACATTACATGTGTAGAGAATATACTCCAAAAATAGATTACCCTCTTTTTCATCCTCACTCCCTTCTTCAACATACTCCAATTTTACAGGCCTGAAATTGTGGTTGTCCATCAAGCCCGATATGCTAACAAAAGTTCGGACCCCTTGAGTTTGGTGACCCATGGTGGAGTGTAGTCATCAAGATGAACCAAGTGTAGACACGACTTTGTGGTATTCATTCAAAAACAAATCCAATAACAGCATCTTTCAAATCGGAGTACTATAAATATTATTACCACTCTAAAAAAAAGACAGAAATGTAAGCCCTCACAAACGTAATACTTCTAAAACAGGATGCACACAAGGACATAAAAGTAAAGCATTTGAAGCTCAACTTTGCTGTTATTTTTCATACTACTATTACATAGATTCCCATTCTAGAAGTTGATTTTTACAAATTATATTATGCTTGGAGTGAGTTATGCACATAGTACACCAAAGCCTTTTTTTATCTAATTGTTCACTTAAACGCTTCAAATGAACAATCTAAGCAAAATTATGTAACTCCAAATGAACAAAAAATAAAACTGTTAATAGCAGTGAATGTACAATGCAAACACACAGCGCACCGTTTCACTACGCACGTCCCACAAACAGGAAAGTTGTGAAAAAACAAGAGTTGAATTTTCATCAGCGGTAAAAAAAACTTCTTGAAAAACAGCTACAGGAATGTGTACTGTGTAGACAAACGAAAGCAATGGGTTTTGATTGCCTTCAATGGACAGATTCAATTTATCTGAACATAAGAAGATGGGAATTGGGTAGTATTTTCTTTTCTTTAACTCTTCCCTTAACATATGAAGATTAGCACTGATAAAATAGAAAGATTTTACTTTTTCGAAAATCTGCACTTTAGGTACTATCATGGATGCAAATAACAGTGGAGCCATCATGTAGCTAACAAATAATAAAGCCTCACCGCTAAAATACGAAGTATATACTATATCAACTTCATGCATGAAAATAATACTGAAATGATTCATACTATCATCTTCAAGCCTCAACACTGAAATATCTATTAGTTATTACCATGCAATGAAACCATATTACATAACATCGTCTAAATAGATAGTATAACTGTTTTACTACTGTAATAATACATACTATCACCCGAACTAGAATATTGTTTGGGGTAGAGGGAGGGAAGATAAGAGCTGCTACATGAGCTGATAGAAGTACAAAATCATCTATTAAATATATGAGTAGCTCAGCTAGAACTCATATATGGTTGATTGGTAGTTATACGTACAAGAACGTCTTAAGACTTGAATAAACCTAACTCAGAAGGGACACTCGACCAATATCAGTATGGGAGATTTGATTAAGATGAAAGGAAAGAAAGTTGAGAAAAGAAAGATCAAAGGCAGAGATGGTAGGGGAAAAACATAGAAAAAGCCTTACAAGGCCAAGAAAAAGAGGTTGACATAAAAAGCAAAAGAAGCTATTTTATGCGAGGGTAAAGCTCAACAGAGATAGCCCCTTGAGAAGATTCATTCAATCTTCATGAATATTGAGTTCTTCATGTATAAACACATAGACATTTCTCTCCCCACTTTGATGCCAATGAAAAGATGAAAGTAGGTGAGAAACCTGAGGCAAAGAGAAGGCATGCAGTTAAACATGGTAAGAGTACTTCTTTAAAGGAACTGTTGCTCTTAATAGGCATATGAAAATGTAGAGAAACTTCTATCATATCACTAGTGGAAAGAAACCACATAGCACTCCATGCCAAAGCAACAACTAACCATTCCTTAATTTGTTTGCACAAATATTCACTAGTTTTAGAATGAATTGGGTCCATTTAAAGAATGGTGATACCATAAATTTGTAAGATTTCACAATTTTTATGAACAATAGTTTCTCTAAAGTAATTTATTTTAACAGCAAAGTTGAGACACATGTTTTTGCATGAGTTAAGCGATAAAAGTCATGAAAACAACCACTCATATGCACATTAGGGTAGCAAATCCCACAAAAATCCATAAAGGCAAAAAAACAACCACTTAAGTACATATTAGGCTAAGCGATCCCACAAAATCAATAACTAACTAAATTCACCAACTTAAAAATGAAACAAGTAATAAAGGCAAAAAACAGTTCAACAGAGCCAACACCATAATCCCAAAGGGGGCTACAAGGCCCATACTAATTCCTCGAACAATCATCTTCAACTAAGGGGGAAGGGGGATAAATAAGGTTCATCCTCGAACAATCAACTTCGGATAAAAGGGTTCTAATTTCTAAAACATAACCGAAAAATAAGCAACATAAAACCTTGTACTTACTTGCATAGTACTTTCGTTTCACCGAGCATCAATCTTAACATGTCCAATCACTTGAGCATAGATCTACACAAAAGAGTAATCTTCTGTAAATGTCAACAAAAGAAAATGAAATTTAAGGAGACAGTGGATTGCAAGAAAGGAGGGCAAAAGAGCTTCAGTACTATTTTGAAGATGTTGGTTAAAAAAATATAATAAAACCAAATCAGTTTGCATCCATAACTTATTTCATAAACAGACTATATCATTGCACCAAATATTTCTCGATCGACATATAATCTTAGTAGAACATGCAAGAGAACAAAGCATTGTAATGAACACTAGCTACTATCCACATTCTTTTGTGACTACACATCCTACCATACTCCTAATAGAGTTACACTTTATCTATCCAAATAGAGATACACGTCCAAGCATCAAACTCGGTCGTCATCCACACGTCTCGAGCATTGCTCAAAACATAAGCATCTAATTAAATGCCAACTAAAGCCATCATAGATAGTACCGAAACACAAACAAACAGATTAAAAACAAACAAGACATCAAAAATCATATGCATTGAAGTTAGAGTAAACTAAGACTTGTCATTAAAAGCTTGCCATTTCACTACCTTAAAACCCCCAAATTTCTACACCCCACCCACCATTTTCATCGAATTTCAACAATTTAACACACAAATTGGGTAAATTGACAAGAAATTTCTCAACAATCGATCGCTCCGGCGGCTCCATGGGTCTAAAAATTCAGATCTTGGTACTTAACAAGATTAGTATCATAGCCTAATTCTTTTCGCAAAAAAATTCAGTGAAAATATAAAATCTATAAAAAAAATTGTTGTAAAAAGAGCAAGTTGATGAAGCTTCGTCGATAAAACAAACAACAAAACAACAACGGCAAGAAAAAGGACGAGAATTAGAAACCAACCCTGGTGACGACATCCCAGCGAGGGAGGAAAGCTCCGGCAAGGCCGCGCGGCTCCGATGCGGAGTGCGGTGAGGTTCGTTGCTCGAGTGTAGCAGTGCAGAACGAATCGAGGAGAGAGCGAAAGAGGCGAGGCGCCGATTCGACATTTGGGAAAGCGGGAACTCCGACGAGGGAGACGCGATTCGACAGTGGTGGCGAAGGCGAAACCCAGTGTGGATTCACCGGCGAGAGGAAGAGAGGTGCGAGAGAGACAGCTCTTGCGAACCCTAAACCCTTGCGAGCCCTAAACCCTTACGAGCCCTCGCCGGCGAGCCCTAAACCCTTGCGAACCCTCGACAGAAAACCCTTAACCGCCGGCGAACAAGGGTGAGAGGGGGGAGAATATGCGGTGAGAGGGGAGAGAATATGAGGTGAGAGGAGGAGAGATGGGTTAATGGGAATTAGGAGAGAGAGAAATGGGTTCAGTGAAGGGAGTAACTCGATTTAGCGGGTTATTTCATTTTTGGGTTGTTTAAGGGCTGCGGTTAGCCCAAAAACCGCAGCCCTTAATTTAAGGGCTGCGGTTTTTGAATTAACCGCAGCCCTTTATCAATAAAGGGCTGCGGTTTTGGGTTAACCGCAGCCCTTCACTATTAAGGGCTGCGTTTTATAATTAACCGCAGCCCTTGCATCGCAGCCCTTGTGTTTTTTTCCACTAGTGTATGGGAGTTGTGAGTATGGTTTTTTTGTTTTTAGGTATGAGAAATTGTTCTCATTGGTTGAAGTTCGAGACTCAACATGAAGGTATTGGAATCTCAGATGCGTTCAACATGACTCGATCAAGAATGTTCTTCCCAAACTATATCAGAATGATAGACTTCTTCATTAATAGCTGTTTGATTCAGCAAATACAAGGGGGTTGCGATGTATTGCTCGATCTGGTTCATTGTAGTTTCTTCGAAGACGAATTTGATTTAGCCTTGTTTAATTGTATCTTGTTTTTCTTTAATACCAATTGTAGATGCCGTTTGGCCTTCAATTAATGAAATTTCTCTTTCAAAAAAAAAAAGGTGACTCATTATCTAAAAGTGGTCATTTTAACTTATAAAGTGACTCATTTAACTTACAGGGTGACCCTTCTAGGGCACAAATTGATGTGGACTTAGGGGTGTAAGCGGACTGCGAAAAGTCCAGAGTCCAATCTAATCCAGTCCAAACTTGTCGGACTGAACTGGACTGAAATTTTTTTGGTCTGGACTCGGACTCAAATTTTCGAGTCCAAATATTTTCGGACTGGATTTGGACTCATCCCTTTGGAGTCCAATAAGTCCAGTCCAGTCCAAAAATATATTTATATATAATATATATATTATATATTTTTATATATAATGTATAGTATATATTTAATATTTATATATATATTATAAAAGATGTATGTGACTTATCATCTGGAATGGATATAACGAGCTTAATTTTTAAAATTCAATTATGAGAAAATGTTGAAAATCATTAAATCTACGGTTTTTTCACCATATACCCCCGACAAATTGGAAAATTCACCATATACCCTTAATGTTTCAGTAATTCACCATATACCCCTGAGTTTTCAAAACTGTGCACCATGTACCCTTTTTGCTAACGGATGTTAACTCGCCGTTAGTTTTATTTACGATTTTACCACCATTATGCCCTAACCCTAACTCTAACCCCTAACCCTAACCCTAATGCCAAATTAACCTAACCCCCAAACACTAACCCTAATTAACCTAACCCTAACAAGTTACCCTCCCCCGCCATCCCCCCAACCCCGGCCCCCACCCCCACCCCCACCCCCTCCCCCGCCCGCCCCCAACCCCACGCCCCCCGCCGCCCCCACCCCCCCCCCGCAAGCCCCCACCCCCACCCCATCCCCGCAGCCCCTCACCCCCACCCCCTTCCTTCCCTCGCCCCTCCTGCAGCAGAAGAACCCCCGCACCCCCTTCCTTCCTCCTCGCTCCCCTCCCCAAGAAGCCACCCCCGCACCCCCTTCCTTCCCTCGCCCCCTCCTCGTAGCAGCGCAGCCCTAGCCCGAACTTTGTTGGTGGTGGAGAAATCGAAGGGGAGGAATCACCTAAGAATTTCAGGGGAAACGCATAACACCTATCGACATGATTTCGCCCCCTCCCTCCCATTCGATTTCGCCGGCGTTTCTCTCTCTCCGGCATAGACTCGGTGGCAAAGACTCGAACATTCGATTTCGCCAGGCAAAGACTGGAATAAACAAACGCTCAAACGCTAAGGAAAACGTCAACCTTGATTTCGCTAGGTGAACGCCGACTGCAAAGTGAGATATGAGAGGGCGTCGGTGAGAGATAAATCGAAGGGGAGGGCGGGGGCTAGTCTCAGCGGGGAGGGGGTAGGGCCGCAACGGACTGGAGGGGGAGGGGGAAGGGACTGGGCCGGGAGGGAGAGGGTGGGGGGTGGGGGGCGGCGGGGGCCGGTGGAGGGGGGGAGGGGAGGAGGTGGGTCAATGGGTGGAGGGGTGGAGGGGGAGGGAGGGTGGGTTAGGGTTAGGGTTTAGATTAGGGTTAGGGATTAGGGTTTAGATTAGGGTTAGGGATTAGGGTTTAGATTTTAGGGTTAGGGGTTAATAATGGCAAAATGGTAAATAAAGCTAACGGCAAGTTAACTTCCGTTAGAACAAGGGTATATGGTGAACATTTTCGGAAACTTTGGGGTATATGGTGAATATCTGAAACATTGAGGGTATATGGTGAATTTCGTAATTTGTCGGGGGTATATGGTGAAAAAACCGTTAAATCTAAATCGGGGAAAAAAATAATACTTCCTCCGTTTTTTTTACATGTTACATTTTGACATTTTCACTATTCACAAATTTCACTTTGACCATCGTTTGTGATTTATACGTGAATAAAGATATAGTCATGTGGGATCTTGTTAGATTCGTCTTAATATGTATTTTTTTAATGTGTACTTTTTATAATTTTTACAAATACAACATTAGAGATATATGTCCTCAAAATTTTGCATTGGCATGTGTGAAAAGTGAAAGTGTAACATGTAAAATAAACGGAGGAAGTATAATAATCGGACTGGACTGGACTGGATTCGGACTCAAGAAAAAATTATCTGACCGACCGACCTGGACTCAAAAAATATTTGGATCAAACTTGGACTCAATTTCTCGAGTCCAAAAAACTTTGGACTGGATTTGGATTTGACAAAGTCCAATCCAGTCCAATCCACTTACACCCCTAGATGTGGTCTTATCATAATTTCATTATAAGGCAATCTTATACAAGATTACTATTTTTATAGAAGTACTGATGGCTAATATCATTCAAACTATCAAATTATGCACGCGATGCGTGCCTGATTTTTTTTCAAATATAAATTCTAGATTTTTGGGCATAAATAGGGGTAAAAATCTGAATATTAGACATTGTTTGGCTAAATTTTGTAGGTTAATCCTCTATAACTTAACCCTTCTTTTATTAATTTTTTTTACTTATTCTTTCTTTTAGGTTTTTAAAATTAAACTTGATGAACGATAAAAGAATGTTAAGTGAATTTATTTAGGATTTCTTTTATTGTATTAACATAGTCTTTTGTGTTAAATAAATCATTTCACTTTAATTTGTTAATTGATTGAATTTTTCATTTTGATGTAATACTTGATTGTGTTTGTACGTGAATTACTGAATTCATTGATAAGATATTTGATCGATGTAATATTCCTTTTTACTTTTTTCAGCATAAATGTACTAATTATTATAGTTAATGTTTCTTTTTTTGGTGGCTCAATTATAACTTGATTGCCTTCAACATTTAAGTTAATTTTTTAATGCAATATTTCAGTTTGACTTTGTTTTTCCCCTTTTTTTTTGGTAATAATTGATTTACTAATGGGGAATTTAATAATTTTTAAGGGGGACACCATAGCTCCCCTCCTTCAGTATTACCCTGCAACTGTTTTCTTTTCCTCTTTTTTTTATAATTGAATTACATATAATTCTCAACTACTTTTTTGATTACCAATAAATTCATTATATTAGCCATTTAGGATAAAACAAGCTACAGATTCTGTGTTGCATAATGTATCATTGAAATAGAAAAAATTATCTTACTAAGCCCCTTAAATTGTAGGTTACATTCAAAAATTAATTGAGAGTCAAATAATTAAGAATCACCTAACAAATGCATAAAACAATGAATCATACAAGAGACGCTTCTAAACTAATTATAGTGAACGTGAACAACCCATTCTGCAAGTGTTTACTTCCTTTTTTTTTTTACGGGAAAGGTAGCTATTATTAAATCAACATCAAATCCGCAAGTACAAACGAATTAACTTCTACTGGAACTTCTTCTAACCATATTCTCATCTCATCAAAGCTACGACTAAGATGAGCCAAACTATGCGCTACCTTATTCCCAACTCTACTAACATGGCTAACAGAGAAGCTCAAGCACTCCCTAGACATTATAGAGATATCTTTTACTATGTCCCCAAAGTAAGAGCTTTCCTGCATATTCTTCATCAAGTGATTGACAAGCTTTAGACAGTCGCTTTCCAGTATCTGTAATACTCCGTATTTTTCGTAAGTTTTTAATTCTAATTTTTTTAAAGGATTTTAATTATTAAAGAGGTTTATTATTATTATAAAGGTTTTAAATAGGCTTTTATGATATATTATGGGGTTTTCAAATAAATTCTAGCCCAAATTATATATTGGGCCTAAGTTTACAAATTATAATCCAAGTAGTTAGTTTAGTAGTTGAAGATATTTCTTAAAGAAAATCATAAAAGATAAAAAAAAAAAAGGATAAAGATTTAAAGAAATTTCAAAAAAACAAAAAGATTTACAAAAAGAAAAAAAAAAGAAAAAAGAAAAGAAAATGTTTGTTAGCCATAATCTCACGCGGCTAATTAGTTGTTAGCGTGTGATAAACTTTGGTTATTTGTTTCCTCTTTGCTTATCTTTTAGTTATTTTATCTTAGATAATTATGTATTATGGGATAATTTATATCTTTTTCTAATCTTAGTTGGATAATCGTAAAAATTTGTTAGATCTTAGCTAGATTTGTTTATCTTTTCTCTTAAATTCATCTTTTAGTTTTTGAGTCCTAGTATGACTCTACCTATCCAACTAGTATAAATAGGGGTCTCCACCCATCATATTCTTCACACCAAATTTGAGAAATACATCTCTTTTCTCAAGTTTAAACACTCTCTCTCCCTCTTAGCCTACCCTTTCTCTTCTTCCCTAGTAGTTATTAATTTTCAAGGTGCGTGTATATGTAGATCTTTAATAATTATTTTGCAACCTTAGTATCATGTTTTTAGGAAAATATTTTGGATTGAAGTCCATGTTTTTATAAGTTTTATTATGAACTACATGTGTTTTGTATGAACATGTTTGAATGTTTATTAATTTTATTATGCACTTGAATTATGACTTTAGTTCAATATTATTATAAAGTTTGATCTTTGAATCTGTATTCATATAATTTACAAGGAGTTTGATATTTAAATGCATGTTTAAATATTTAAAAAGGAGTGTTTTTGAATTATTATTATTTTTCAAAAGTTACCTCTTAAGCAAGTTATTTTATTTACGGTTTTTTCACCAGGTACCCCTGAGGTTTCACGAAATGCACCAGGTACCCTCGTTGTTTGGGAAATGCACCAAATGCCCCTAAGGTTTGACTGAATTGCACCAAATGCCATTAATGATGAACGGCGTTAAACTACCGTTAGTGCTTATTTACACAATTGCCCTAATGTTACCTTCTTCCTCCTCTTTCTCTCTCCTCCCTCCCCTTCCCCTCCCCTAGAATTTTCTCTCTCCTACCCCTAAGAACTAGCCACCATTAATGGAGGTCGAATCTGTGCTTAATCTCTTTGATTCTTACTAGTTTGACCTCGAAATTCTAAAATCCCAACCCTCCTAACAATTCAACCAAAATTCTGAAAAATCACCCCAATTTTTTCTCCAAAAATCACCCCAAATCCCAACCCTCCCTTCATTACCATCATCTTCTTAATCATTTGGAGTCTTCCTCCTCTTCCCTTTGATTTGTCGCCCTTCGGACCGGTGGACCCATTAGTCTCTTCACTCCTCTCACGACACCACCACACCACCACCACTTGTGCGCACCACCCCGGTGCACCGCCACCTTCCGAACACCATAAACCCTCGCCGGTCATTCACCGCACCGCGACGCACCGTAGCGCCATCGGCGCTCCTCTCTCCTTCGCACTCTCTTCTATTTCATCTCGCTCGGCCCCCGCTCCCGTTTGCCGATGTGCCTCACCGCTACTCACCGGGAGACCGACGAATGCCGCCGCCGCTTCCCACGCCGCGCGTGCACTACCTGTATTGTGAAAAATCACCTCAAAATTACATACCATTAACTTCTTCATCCACTTCTCTCTCTTCTCGTTTCTTTTCTTGTTTCTTTTTCTTTCTGTTTTCATTTTTTTATTTTTATTTTTCGAAGGGGGGGGGGGTGGTGGGGGTCGCGGGGAGGGTGGGGGAGGGGGTCTTGGGTGCTGCAGGGGAGGGGAGGGGTGGTTTTCGGGGTTTATGGGTGGTCGGGCGGTGGGGGAAGGGAGGGAGTGGTCTTGGGGCTGGGTGGTGGGAGGAGGTCAAGGGGGTGGCTGGACAAAGAGGAGGGTGGGTCTGCAAGTGGGATGGTTGAGGATTTAACTAATTAGGTTTAATTAGAGATAATTAGGATTTAATTAGAGATAATCAGGAGAGAGGAGAGAGAAAGAGGAGGAAAAAGACAACATTAGGGCAATTGTGTAAATAAACACTAACGGCAGTCTAACGCCGTTCATCATTAATGGCATTTGGTGCAATCCAACCAAACCTTAGGGCATTTGGTGCATTTCCCAAACAACGGCGCATGGTGCATTTCGTGAAACCTCAAGGGTACCTGGTGAAAAAACCGTTTTATTTATGCCTTTATATGGCTAAATTTATAAGTAGTACTGTTCTTTTTAAAGGAGGATTATTTCAGAAGGATATTTATTAGATATATGATCTTTTATGATCACAATTATAAAGAGGCAACGGCTTGTTATTTATTATCAAGAACGGTAGCTATTATTATTTACCCAGGCAACGGCTTGTTATTTATTAGCAAGAACGGTAGACATTATATTATTTACCCATGTACTTTTTGTATAAGTCATGTGGACAAGGTAGTAACCCCTCGTAATAGACTCAGTAAGGAATACTAAACTTGGGGGGTGTGCACACTTTAGGAAAGGTACCTAGGCAAGGAAAAGAAGTTTTTATTAAAGTTAAATACTTTATGTTATATAATTATCAAGTATTCAAGGAAGGCTTTTCGAAATTAAATATTTCAAATGTTTAATTAAATGAAGTGTTTTATATTCTGCATATACATGTACTCAGTATTTTTACTGACACGCGTTTTGTTCGTTTTGTTTTATGGCTTTGTCCCTGTGATGACCCTATTTTGGCGAGCAGAATTTACAGGTTGATATGATGCATACTTCGTATGGGAGAGCTAGTGAGGAATCATTATTAGTCAAGGAGTTGTTATTTTATTTTCTATATTTCCATTGTTATAGTTATACAATAAAGTTTATATCAATAAAGAGAAGTTATTTTAGTTATTCCGCTGCACCAGTTTAAAGTTCTGTTAGTAGTTTTAGCCTTTAACGTTATCACGTGGCGGTAATACTCTCAAGTTTCTCAAGAGTTTTATATCAAAATATCTTTTTAGAAAGAGAGAAATTTGGGGGTGTTACAGTATCACTTGTCGGAGACCAGCTTCCACTGCGATTTTCAAGGTGTGGCGGGCAGCCATAGCTTCTGCTACTTCCTTTGTTTCTTAATAAGTGAAATATAGAGAAAGTGGAGGATAAGCAAGGAATCTAGAGAGAAAAAGTTGGGACCACAACAAAGTAGTGGTTTCCTCTTACTTTTTATCGGCATATTTGTAATAAAATAAATTTGTTTTTTGTCATTTCAAGCTTGGTGTCAGTGTCACTTATTGTGACATGTTTATATAAGGGAAGTGTGTCACTTATTAAGAAACAATTGTAGTATTACAAGAAAATTAAGGCCCTATTCTTTTGGACTTATTTTCAGTTTTGTTCAGTTCTGTTCAGTTTCAGTTATGTTCACTTCAGTTCAGTTACTCTCAGCAGTTCAGTTTAGTTTAGTTTAGTTTTGTTCAATTCAGTATCTCTCAGTCCAAAAGAACGGGTCCTAACATAGCATCAATGATGACTTAACCTAATGATTTAACTGTACATGAGCAAATATGGAGTAATCAGCAGCTTCAATCTGTTTGGTTTCCTCATATCGACCTTCAATTAGAGCACTTTTTTAGTACTAGTGTACTACCACATAAATTATAGGAACTCAATCAAACGATTTTTGGTACTGTATAAACTCTGTTTCTACTACCATTACAAATTTACAATATGTACTTTTTGTGAGTCTTTTTTTAAGGTGGATTTCTCCCTTCATTAGAATCCCATATATGAATAAATCGTTATATTGCCTGGCCAACCTGATCTCCACAACTTTGGGTCTTAAAGATGTATTGTCCAACCCAAACCCAAAAGTCCCCGACCTCGAAAATGACTTCAATTGAAAGTTGTTTGACTCAAACCTGATCCAACCAACCAATTTAAGAGGTTTAGATATACTATACTAGCCTCGTATGCACGCGATGCGTGCGACAGCATATTAGTATTAATACTGATATTCGTTATCTTAAAAAACATTAATATTAATGCGAAAAATTAACATGTACTTCATACTTACAATTTATTTTTACAAAACATAGGATTGAAAATGAAAATAAAAAGAAGTTGGTCTACGCTTCTTTTTCCCATCGCGTTTAACTATGTAGGCTTGAATAACATCTTGGCTACGACAATTACGAAACCGAAAAATAAAAAAGATGAGTTCTTTTTTTCTTAGTAATTTTATAAATTTTTAATCTATGTTCTTTGTAATTGTTATTGAATATTTAGGTAAAATAAAACTTTGTATTTTTGGCTTTACAATTGTTGGAGAATTTCTTTGGTATGTTACTTTCCCCATTGTAAGTAATCTTTTAATGGCAATCTTAAAATTTTTTATGTTAGTTTTATCTTTTAACAACTTTCCTTATTATGCATAATTGTAAATCAGGAAATGAATAAGAAATTTTGATTAGGTTTTTTTATGTTTCAAATTAGGGGTATATAAGGGCGCATTATAAACCTTATTTTCGCCCGGCCGCCCGTTCGGTTGATTCAATTCGCTTCGGTTTAGTCCTTAAATGATAATCATTACTATTAATTAGTTATAATTTATTTGATTGTTCAATCGGGATTAATTCGCCCGGTTCAATTCAGATTCGATTCGGTTCAAATGCTTTTATCGCCAGAAGAAACAATGCGCCCATCCCCTTGGCTTAATAATAGAGATATTAATACTACCTCTGTTTTTTTAGTTGTAAGATTTGATTATTTTAATGCACTCATCAAAAAGTCAAATGTTGGGTCGAGTTCGTGTTCGGGTCAGTTCAGGTTCAGGTCAAAAACCTCCAACCCGAACCTGACCCATTTAACTTTTCGGGTCAAATTGCTCAACCCTAACCTGATGTTTTCGGGTTCGGGTCAACCTGGATGTGACCTGATTTAGCCTGAGTTTTTGATAATATTTTTTTATATATTAAAACAAATTTTAACCAAATAAAAATCATAATAAAAAATCAATACAAGTAGCATTTCAATTAAAAATCAGATGCAAATTACACATATACTGCCAAAAATTTCTATCAAAAGGATTCGAAACCTTAAATTTACAACAAAATTTAATTTCTTCTCAAATTCCTTAGCCTACTAATTCCCAATGATTTTTCTTCTTTCCTGCCAACAAGATAAGAAAACAATAATGAACGAATAATCAAATCATCAATTGAAAACAATTAATATTCATCAAATCATAGTAATGAATAAAAAATAGAATATAAAGTTTTTAGCATGAGCAAGATCCAAATATTTTCAGTTGAAATAAAAGTGTTAGAATTAATGGAAAATTATATAAACATAAAGCCCAACATGACAGAGGATGAAGTATGAACACGAAGCAAAGATTCTAGAACAGACCACACAAAAGTTCATAAGGTCGATATTTACTCATAAAATAACTCAAAAAATTTCCATATATTTACTCGAAAATTAGTCATATAAATATAACTACTCATACTTTCATATACTAACTCGAAAATTATCTAAGTAATTACTCGAAAATTAGTCATACAATTACTCTAAAATTAGTCATATAATTAGTCGACAATCAACATGCAATTACTCCAAAAATAAACATGCAATTACTCCAAAAATAAACATGCAATTACTCGAATGAAATCAACAATGAAGCAAAATTACCTTAACGTTTGTCTGAATTGTTGTACAATCTTCTCTCAATTTTATTTTGAGTTTTTGATTTTTTTTGGTACTGAGACTTGAGAGAAGAAAGAAGAGATAGTGAGAGTGAAAGACCGAGTGAAAGAAGAAATGAGAGAGTGAGAGAAGAAAGCGGCGCATTATGACCGAGGTCAACATGTATTAAAGTTAGGGTTTATTTTAGGGTTGGGCTTAAAGTTTTTGCTAGGTAGGTATTTTGGGCCTAATTAAAATTTTGGAATTTTCGGCCTAAATGAATTTTTTTTGGGCTTTTATATTTTCAGGTCAATTCAGGTTGGTTTCGTGTCAGAAAATTCAACCTTAACCTAACCCGTTTAACTTTCAGGTCGTGTTCGTGTCGAAAATCTCAACCCTAACCCGGTTTTTTCAGGCCGTGTTCGTGTCGTGTTATCGTGTCGTGTCAGCTTTTGCCAGCCCTACAACCACAGGATTTGTTTTTATGTCCTAATGTCCACATTTCATATAATGCTACCAAAATTCAAGCGTTGATACTCAGTAGCTGGCTAGCTGCCTGTTCAATTGTCTCAATAAAGAACAAATGTACATCACCATCAAAACAACTGTATGCAAACCTTCTGTGCTGGTAAAAAGGAAAATTCTAGAACCACCAGCAAGCGAGAAGGGTTGTGAAAAGAATTTCACTATCTTCGTCCCTTATTCGGGATTTAGTACGAACCTAATCACTTTAATTATTTAACTATAAGAAAACACAAACTTTCACTCATCTCGCCTCTTTACCCTATTTTATATGACAATTTCACAAGCTCACAAAAAAATTGAAATAAGAAAGCAACAATTATATTTTCATCACTTTAAAAAAAAACTAGGACAAATTGTAAAATAGTACCTTTTGTAGCACTGATTTTGGAAACTAGTACCTTAAGTTTTTTTTTTGTCAACTAGTACCCTTAAGTCCAAAAAATCTTTTATTTTCAGTACCTTTACTACATTTTCCGGCCAAAATGGTCAACAATCCGATGTTGACTTCCACATTTTACTTTTTTTTTGGCTTCAAATGGAGCGTGCTCTCACTCTCCTCTTCTAACTCCCTTTCCCCCCCATTTTTTCACTCTTTCATCTTCCATCTTTACTTTCTCACCAACGTCATTCAGTTTCAGTAAATACTCTCTCTCCTCTTACATTCTCTCTCCTCTCACATTCTCTCTCTCACAAAGAATCTGTTAGGTTAGTTCAGTTGTTAATGCTTACTCGAGCTTGTAGGATACCTGTTAATATTCTTAATGATTTAAGATTTGATTTGGGTTTGCCTGATGATTATTTGCTTGAAATTGTTTCGTATTTTCCTGAGTATTTTTGCAGTTTGAAAATATAGTGGGAATAGTGGAGAATTGGGTGGTATGGAAGAACCCCCCCCCCAAAAAAAAAATTACCCCATTCTTCTTTCTTCTTCTTCCTATTCTCCAGTTCAATACTCTTTTGTTTTGTTCTTTCTCTGCTCCTTCTCGTCTCTAATTTCCTCTGCTCCAATGGTGCTAATACGAGTATCCCTTACCCTTGTTTACCCCTATTACACCCCCAAATCATCCCCAAACCCTTTCTTCAAAATCGTGGGCACACCCAATTGCTTTCTCCAACTAATCAACTCCTACAACCTCTAATTTTCCGAAAATAAAACCAAAAGGGATTGAGATAACATACCTCTGAAATTCCCAACAGTTGAATTGTCTTTCACAAGGTGAAATTTAGGGTTGGCATGGAGGATTTTGGTGAGGATGACCAGTTCAATTATTTTTTGGGGAAGGGAGGGATTTAAATGGGAGAAGTTTTTTGGGCGAGTGGGAGAGATGAGTTAAAAGATCTAAGGTGCAACACACGCGCAAAATTTGGAGGGAGAATGGCAGTCAACATCGGATTGTTGACCATTTTGGCCGGAAAATGTAATAAAGGTACTGAAAATAAAAGATTTGTGGACTTAAAGGTACTAGTTGACGAAAAAAAAACTTAAGGTACTAGTTTCCAAAATCAGTGCTACAAAAGGTACTATTTCACAATTTGTCCAAAAAACTATGCACCATTAAAGTTAAGCAAGCCATGATTATATTAACATCTTACTGACAGAAAAAGTGAGGAGATCTTACCTTGTTAGTGGGAAGACAAAGTAAGATTTTAGTGTTTCTTTTTATTTTTTGTGTTTATGCCAAATTAGTACAATACACACGTTCGTATGATGAGAACCATACGCACGATAAACATGAAGGATTAGATTATGAACACAAAGAGCTATACCAATGAACATGTACCAACAGAGATTTTTTTCTCCCCATCAAAAAAAATGTACAACAGAGATGTACATATGTTCATTCGTCTTGTTATCCATGCACATTTGGCTTGTTATCAATGTACATATGCGCATCATGCTCTATGTACTAGCGTGTGCACCATCTTAGCGTTGGTGTTTATGGATGTCACTTAGAACAACACCTTCACTTAAAGGGTGCATATTTGCATAAATTAAAAGAAAATAGTTAATATCCTTGTTTCTTGAACACCTTGGCAACTTACTAAATATGGATGTTTTTTCACAAAAAAATTTACATAATTTTTTCCTATTTAGGATTTGTTTGTCTCTTCTCATTCCTATAACATGAGTATACTTTCCCCTCCAATTTATATCTCCATTATATTTTCTTAATTTTTGAACAAGAGAAATATTAATGTATTTGAAAAATAGAGTAAGTATAGTTCCATATTCCATATACAAACATCTATTACGTCAAACCAGAACAGAATTATTGGTCAATCCAGCTTCTAATTAGCAAGAACCTAATTCTCAAAGTACTTAAATTATTTAGAATCCAGAAATGATTTTATTAAAAGCCATACATATATGTCATATTTATAACTATGTACACAAAATTGCATAAAGCAAAACTACAATTAAGGGGAGGGGTAATGCTATTGCTAGTAAAGGAAATTTGCCAATTCTTCCTAAGCAAACGATGACTTCTAAGTAGGGATGGGCAAGGGTCGGGTCTGGGTCGGGTCCAGCCGGACCCTAGACCCGGACCCTAAATTTTTTCGCAGACCCAGACCCGGACCCGGACCCCGGACCCTAAGGGTCTGGAAAAATTGGACCCTGACCCAGACCCTTAGGGTCTGGAGGGTCTAGAGGGTCTGGAGGGTCCAAGCCTAAGTTAAATTTTCAGATTGTTTTAACCATAATTTTCTACAAATTTGACTCATAAAACACAAGAATTCGCATGAAACAAACACAAATATATAAATTGAAAAAAAAAAATGAAACAAACACAAACATATAAACTGAAAAATACAAACAAAAAAACTGAAAAAAATTAAAGAGAAAATACAAAGAAAATTCGAAACTGAAAAATGAAACGTAAAATTGAAAAAATACCTAGAAAATGAAAAAATACCCAAAAAATAAAGAGAAAATACCCAGAAAATGAAAAAAATACCAAAAAGAAAGAGAAAAAAAACCCAGAAAATGAAAAAAATACCTGGCGTAGTGGCGTGACTCGTGACTCCGTGAGGCGATGAAAGACAAAAAAATTGAAACTGAAAAAATGAAACGAAGAAATTAAGCAATGAACGATGAATTCATGAAACGATGAAAGATCGAAGGATTTCCGGTGATGAAAGATACCTGGCGTGACGCTGTCGCCGTGAAGTCGGCGCTGTAGAATTGTAGAGACTGGAGTGGTGACTGGTGACTGGCGCTGTAGAAGTGAAGTCTCTCAGACTCTCACTCTCTCTCACAAAAACGGCTAGGTTTCAAAGTCAAGGGCTGAAGGCCCAGAAGGGTGTTTTGGTGTTTTAGTGTTTTAGCTTTGGTTTTAGCCTTTTAAAAAATCAGTTTGTTAAAAAAAAATCAGTTTGTTAAAAAAAAAAAGTTAAAATTTATATATTAAATAAGTTTAGGGTCTACGGGGCGGGTCCGGGTGCTTGCCGGGTAAAATATCAAGAACGACCCGGACCCCAAAAAAATTTGTTTGGACCCAGCCGACCCGGACCCTCAGGGTCTGAAAAACTTGGACCCAGACC
This sequence comes from Beta corolliflora, assembly GCA_947648045.1. Classification (NCBI taxonomy): domain Eukaryota; kingdom Viridiplantae; phylum Streptophyta; class Magnoliopsida; order Caryophyllales; family Amaranthaceae; genus Beta; species Beta corolliflora. Next base: position 566,267 of record CANSZD010001022.1, on the reverse strand, counting down.
CTTAAATTAGGGTCGGGTCCAGCAGGGTCTGGGTCGGGTCCTGGACCCATGCCCATCCCTACTTCTAAGTCCCTCTTTTCATCATCTTTACCATTTTTTCAATCACTCACTTGCACCACCAAGTTTCCTTCTTTTATTTTTTTTTATTTTTTTAATTTATTTTTAACTTTTTTTAGTTGCAATTTCCCTCCATTAGGACCTCAACTTTGTACAATTGACACGAAGATAACCCAACATTTGCTTATGCCACACACCAACTTTCCCCCCCAAACATAATTATTTCATGTTAATCTTCCTCCATGTGTTTGGTCTTGAACCATCTAATAATAATAATAATAATAATAATTACTCCCCTGTTTTCTAGCTCCGCGAATAATAATTACTCCCTCTGTCTCATAATTCCGCAAAGCAACTCTCTGACCTAGAGAGCATGGCCCGCCTTTGATCAAGGGTATCCCTTGTAGGGCTCGCGGGGGTAGATCGAAGACCACCCCGCGGGCAATCAAGGCTCCGGCGGAGAATGTGGCGCATTGCGGAGATAAGGTGGACAGTAGGATCACCGCCTGCAGGCGGAGACGATGAACGAAAACTCCTACAAACATTGAGGAGGCGATTGAGAGCCTCCTCGGTGCTAATTAGGCTATCGGAGCGAACAACCTCATTTTCAACAGCCTCAGAGCAAAGTCCACATACCCATTTACCCATGTACCCTTCTCGGATCCTCTCAATATAAGCAAGGGTGCATTCTTCTGTTAAACCACAACATTCACATTTTATGAATTGTACTTCATTTTGGGCTGATGTTGAAGAATCTTGTTGGGTTGTTGATACTACAATTGGTTCACTCATGATTGTTGCTGACATCCTATCAAAACCCTGAAAACATTAACAAGATCAATATGAGAAATTTATTAGTTTGGGTAGTCAAAATCAAGATCTAAGTTATTAGATTAATGATATTATTAGATGGGAATTTTTTTCTTGAAGTAAAATTATATAAAAAAAAAGCCCAGATGAAGAAAATTGAAACTTTTATCAGGATTAGTGAAAAACCCAGATACTGATATAAGAATAACCAAAGATGATATTAGAATACTTCGTTAGAGTAACACTTTTAATTAGAGTAAAATTGTGATTAGATTAACAAGATTTGAAGGTAAAACAAAAAAAATTAACTTCAGATAACAACAAATTTTGACTAAAATCCAGGTTTAAAGGAGAAAAAAGATATGAGATTTATGACTACATTTACCCAATTTAAGTCTTGATACCCAATAAATCTGTTCAAAGGAAAATCACATTGATTTCAACTTCTGGGTTTGATTAAGAATTAAATCAAGATATGAACTTTAGCAATATCATCAAATTTTTATTGATCATCAGATTTAACGGCGAAGTAGTTGAATTATTGTAACAAAGACCGAAAATTTTACCTGCACAAGAAAAAGTTGACCAATTATTCAAAGTTGTTAGAATTTGGAGCTTCGTTCTGAAAGATTTCTGCCGAATTTTTTTGCGGATTTTGTGGAAATGTAAAAGATTTTGATGTTTATCTATCGTTCTTTCTCCCACTCTCCTTCAACTTTTTCTTCGTCACATAAGAAGAATTCGAACTCCAAAAACATTATATATCCAAAGTTTATATTATAGTTTTTATTTCTCTATATATCCAAACAAAACTGGGAATCTGTCAGAGAACTTAAATCTCTCTTCAATCAATTCAGTAGACTTTTCTGGGGATGATTGGAGAGAGAAAACAGCAAAGGAAAACAGAGTGGCAGAATAATAAATAAGAAAAAAGATGGAATTTTGCTTTGAATATATGGGATAGTTTTTCTCCTCCACAAAATTCTCCACTAGCAAAGTAGATATATGATGAAGAAGGTTTAGAGAAAGAATGTAGGAAAAGGGAGAGATTTTAGAGAGAGAGAGTGGGTAAGGGGGAGAGAGAAGGGGGAGTTGATCAAGGGAGGTGTTGGGGTTTTTATTGATGGGGAGAAATGAGGGGGTCCAATCATTGAGGGATGAAAAATTATTATAAGAGTGGGTACCAAAATAAATTAGGAATACCCTGAGTCTCATATAAGACCGTCTTACCATAATTTATGATAAGACATGGATAACTTGTTGTTCTACATGAGTTGCTTATGATACAAGTAACTCCTTTAAAAGACGGGGTGATCCATTATTTCAGAGTGACCCCTCTAATTTATATAGTAATCTTTTTAACTTACAAAATGACCTTTTTTGGGGAACAAAGTGAGATGAACTTACACTAATTTTATGATAAGGCGGTCTTAGACAAGACTTACTATTAGGAAATTAATGATATATGCAGACTTTTTTTTTTTTGCAGCGATATAGACAAACTTTTTTTTTTTCAGCGATATAGGTCGTCTTTACCATAAGTTAAAAAGAGAATATTAAGTAATAAATAAATATTAATAGCATAGATTACCGTAAAGGTTAGTGCGTAATTTTGTTATAAATTACTAAATCAAAATTTTAGAAATTTATTTAATGCTTATTATTAGCTCCTACAGACTTATGGGTGCCTATATAAAAAAACTAGTCTTCTATGCACGCGATGCGTGCGTGGATTATTTTGGCGATTATTCTTAAATTTCATCTAGATGTAATTTTGAAGGATGTAATTTTGAAGGATGTAATTTATAATCATCATTAGTACTACTTAATAAATTATCATGTTATATAAATACAAAATATAAAAATTACTTGATGAAGAAGTTGTTTCAATAGGAAAGCAAAGAAAGAAGATTGTATTTAGTGTTCAGAAGTTGTGATGTACATTTAGATGTAGAGTTCTATTGTCAAATCAAATTTGTGAAATATTTTTCTTTTGTTTGATTGATTTTTTTGTTCTTTATGTCAAAAAATTTCTGAAGCGTTTTTATGTCAAGTTGTTTTGTCATTGTTTAATTTGTGAGAAATTTTTTGTAACTTTTGTTTTGATTGCATATTACTATCGATGGATTAAAAGAAAACACACCTGATAGGATGCAATGGCATTGAATTGACATAATTGACCTTGTCATTTATTAGTAATGAATATACAGGGAGGTTATATTACTCTAATTTTAAGTAAACACCACATACACCTGTTTTGGCTTATATAATAGAGCTTTTTTTTTTTTAATAATCATTACATATTTCGCGTAAAAAGTAAAATGATAAGATTATCTTAACCAACACAAATGAGAACTATGATTCCCAAAAAAATAAAAAGGACAAATTATACTAACTGACACACACGACAATTATTGACCCCCAGAAATTAAAAAGATAAGATTATCCTCTTTGTTTTCTCGGTATTTTTATAACTTGCTAATGGATGTTGGTATTTTTACTGCATTTAAAAGTTTAGGTAGTATTAAAATTTTATGTTTTTGGTTTTGTAATTGATTTGATAATAGCTTTAATTATATTAATTTAATCTTCAATCATAAACTTTTGCTTTCGCTACACATATTTTTATGACAGTTTATTTTAGCAACTTTGAACTTCCTTTGATATGGATATTTTAAATTAGAAATGGCTATAATTAAGGAAAATCTTAATAGGTAATAATTTTTGTTGGATTAAATGTTAAAAAGTCTTTTCATAAGGGGACACCATAACTCCCCTTGACTTATATAATAGAGATATTAAAATATACTCCCTCCGTTTTTTTAGATGTAATATTGGACTTTTCACATTTGTCGATGCACAACTTTGACCGATAATATCTCTAATTGTATAAAAGTAAAAATTATAAAAAATATATATTTGGAAAGTGTATACCGTGACGAATCAAACAATATTCCACATGACTATATTTTTTCTTATGCATAAATAACAATTAATGGTCAAAGTGTATTGGATGAATAGTGCCCAAAGTCAATATGTTACATCTAAAAAAACAGAGGGAGTATAAGAAAAAGAAAAAAAACAAATCTACATCAGCATTTATGCTGGCACTGAATGTTGGCCGTTGATTAGTAGACTGCCAGCTGTGCATTATCGTATTGGATTTTCATTCGCTTTTCTACAATTTTTTTCCATTTGGATTTTATTATTATTGTGATGTTCTTTCACCAAGGTTTGTCTCTAGTCTCTACCTTGTTTGCTGAGTAGGAATGAGAATTGTATGGTGGAAATTATGAAATATAAAAATAAAATTGATAGTGGGAATAATGTGCCAATGAAATTAGGATGATTGTGGAAGAAGTATCTCAAATATGGACGTCAACTTTAGACAAAATCGTTAATTGGGCATTTTAATTAAAATCATTTAAGTGGCGTTTTTCTATAAGCTCTTTTGGCTAAATGTTTAGCAAGTTGAATTGGCTCCTTGATATGATGCTTGTGATCAAAGAACAGGTTTCAAATCTCTCCTTTCCCGATTTTACCCTATAAAAACTAGCTATAGTATAAGCTTTTAATTTAAATAGTGAAAGTTACCCTATTCAACATAAGATACTACCTCCGTTTCACAATACATGCAACATTTGTTTTTTCACGCACTCCAATGCTCTTCTTTCGACAATAATATCTTTAATTGTGTATAGGTAAAAATTATAAAAATTGATATTTGAATTCCTCGCATTGAGACGAATTTAACAAGACCCACTCGACTATGTTTTTTCTTACATAATTTTGAGAAAAAGATTGTCAAAGTTGGTTGATGAATAGTGCTCATATGAGAAATGGTGCATGTATTGTGAAACGGAGGAAGTATATGTCAATGTTGAACTATTGAAAAATATCAAAATTTAACCATTAGGGGTAGTCTAGTATGACTAGAATTAATTGGAGTTCATTCATCATACACCCGGGTGTACCATGCAAGACTAATTTCTGCTTATCTGCTCATATCGAACTCTCCTTTTTAGTACATTTTGTTCATTTGGATAATTTCAAATGAGCAATGAGCAAAAAAGTAGCATTGAGTATATCATGCTCACGGTACACCCGAGTATATGATAAAATATATAAATTAATTGTGACAGATTCGTATAAGTAGAATTACTTCGGTCAGACTGAGTTTCTTTCTACAAGTACACAGTCATTTCAATTAAATTCCTCTATTGAATGTTAGTGAGCTTTGTTGTAGCCAAAAATACTTTTTCCAATAGTTGGTGTGTGTCATCTAGAGTTATTTTTGCTTTAACTAATTCTTCTATTCGAGGTACTTTTTTTAACACTCTGACCCCTTGTCGCCTGCGAGTTGTCGCCTAATGTGTATCTAGGTAGATGAGGTCTCTAGAAGGGGTTCTTCACTTCTTACTAAAAGTTGGCAAAAGAGTAATATTTTTTTTTGTATAGAGAGAGCCAAAAATGACAAATATTATTGACTAGATTTGATCCCAAATCTTGGACACTACATCCCAAGACTTTAACCAACTAAGTTAGTTAATATCCACTGGCTAAAGAGTAATATGGAAAACATTAATATTTTGGTATGAGGTTTACTCTTTTACCCACTTCTCTCAACTCTCAACTCTCAACTCTCAACTCTCAACTGAATATAAAATCCGATTACGAACTAACCGAATGGGTCTTAGCAATAGGGATCTTTTATCCCCTTGGTGCCTCATCTAATGTCCTAAATGTTCTCATCTTGCCACCTTACCCACTCTCATTGATTAAATAAGATAATTAATTTTATAATGATGAGGTGTCAGGGAGTGGATACACAAGATAATACATTAGTGTAGGACATGTTCAACTCGGGTCTTAGTTAGTTGACATATAATCAATTTAACTAGAATTTTCTAAACTTATGTTACACTCTTTTTGCTATGTTGTCGTTTTTAGTTATTTCCTCTATTCCATATTACTTGCAACATGAGGAGGAACTATAAGTTTTAAGGGGAAAGAGGCATAAAGAATGAAAGATTATGAAAGAAGACGGGAGAGATATAAATAAGACCTTTTCAATAAAAAGAGTAATATTGCAACAAATTTAAAACTTTTTAAAAAGAAAAGTGTTATAACTAAATTGAAACAGATGAAATGTTTATTTATCAGTTATATTTTTCTTTTAACTCGAACGATTTAGTTTTCTAATTTGATGCTTAGGTATATGGAGAGAATCAGCCAATATTTTGGTGATTAAGTACAAGTTGATAAAGCACAACCCGTGTACGATTAGATAATGAAGTTTTTGCTGCAAAAACAAATAACGGACCCACTTGTACAAATTTACGTATTTTTCTCGGACTAGTTTGTGAATATTTTAATTGGTATTATAGTCGTTAGTCGATGTATAATGCAAAGGATATGAACTATGTCCCGACACATGTCGTGTTGCTTATATTGTTCTTCTTTTTTTATAAGATTGTTTCTGTTGTTTTGGCTTAAGAAGTAAGAACAAAATAAACAAACAGATAATCACCCAGCTGAATTTTCCTCCAAATTGTTATCAATACATTGACTTTTATATGATAGATTTAAAAGATAATCAAGTTTAATTATATGTTCGACAACGTATATATTTGATCTAATTATTTTTAATTATATCCAAATAAAAATTATAGAAAAAAATTGAGATAGATGATAAATCTCATAGCATATTGAATAATAACATTTCATTTTACAATGCAAATGTCAAATTGAAACAATTATTCCCTCTGTTTCAAAATATAAGGCATTTACGTTTTACGAAAATTTGATTAGACCACAAATATCTCTCATAATATGATAAATAAAATTATAAAAATTATACCGTTGGATTCGTCTTGAAAAATACTATAATAACATTATTTTTTTAGATTTTTTATCAACATAAATTGAGAGTAATTAACGGTCAAAGTTCGACCTCGAACATCGCGCGTGCCTTATATTTTGAAACGGAGGGAGCATAAGAGAATGGAATATCTTTAATATCAACTGTTTGTAATATCTTTAATACTAATGCGTTAAATTTCCCCTTATCGTGAGGGGTTCCCAAGCTTTATTGTCCTTGCGAAGAGCATATTTAACAGAAAATTACAATGTTAATAAAAGATGTGCCAAATCAATAAGGAATATCCTAATACTTAAGCAAAAGTATCAACCGGTGTGACCGTTCGACCATGTGATTGGTAAGGCTGATTAATAATATACTACCTCCGTTTCTTTTTTAATTTACTTTCGTTTATTTTGGGGAGAAGCCAATGAGGAAGTCTCAAAAGTATGAGAAATAAATTGAAAAGTGAGTGAAAAACTAAAAAGTGGGTTAAAATATTAAAAAGGGATGACATAGGTGGAAAAAGAGGAGAAAGTTCATGTGACATATTACCAAGAATAGAAAAAACAATAGTGTATAGATTAAAAAGAAACATACCAAAAAGGAAGTGTGTAGATTAAAAAGAAACAGAGGGAGTATCATACTTCTTCCGTTCCAAAATAAGTGAAACACTTCTCTCATTTATGTGAGAGCTTTTTGAGACAAGTGTTTCACTTATTTTGGAACGGAGGAAGTATATGAGATACATTTTTGACTTATACTCCCTCCGGTCTTTATTAGCTTACCCCTTTCTTTTGCACAGAGTTTTAGGAGAAATAATGTTGTGGGACATAGAAAGAAAGAGAAACTATTATTTTATATTAAAGTTGAATGTATGTGTGATGGAAAGTTAGTGAATTCCAATTCCAAAAAATAGAACAAAAGAAATGGATAAACTAATAAGGGACATCCCAAAAAGAATAAGTGAAACTAATAAAGACGTGAGGAAATATTTAACACCTCTATATTAGATATTTTGACGTATATCTGAGACATTTTGGTCGATATCTACGGCCCAATATCTGACACATTTTGACCAATATATGAGACCTAAAATTTGAAACATTTTGGGCAATATTTAAGACCTAAAATATGAGACATTTTGGCCAATATCTGAAAAAACCTCAATATCTCAAATTTAGGGTTTCGGGTCTCAGATTTTTAACTTCAAGTTTCAGATATAATGCTTCAAATATGATACATAGGACTTGGGATCTGAGAATTTGCATATCTTATATTTAATCAAATTTGGGTTTGGAGGCTCATATCTTGGGCTTTGTGGGGAGGAAAACAGAGGAGAGGGTCTCATTTACTGATGTATACAAATCTCTTTCTCCTTCTACTCCAGAGAATTGAAAAGGAGTTTCAAATTTAAATTTCGATTCAAATATTTATATATACAGAAGACGACGCAGCAACAGCTTCATTACCAAGCTTCTTCTTCTTCATTCATGAGATATTGGGTTAATATATAAGGTTGCTGAAAGTTGCCAAAGAAATGCAGGAAATGTAGTGAAAATTTTAGGGAAACCATAAAAACAAGGTGGATGTCAGACCCAATTGACGAATTTAAGAAAATTGGAGAGAAATATGGAGTTCATACTTAGAACGGGTGATAATGAGCATGTCCTGTTCGCGAACAGTTCGGGCTCGACTCGGTCAAAACTCGATTCGTGGTGGCTCGGTTCGGCTTCGAACTCGCTCGAGACTTTAACGAGCCGAGCTGAGCTAGGCAAAGCTCGGCTCGAGAGCTCGTGAACGGGCTCGATTATACTTTTATATAGAAAAATAATATATTTATATATACATAAATATATGGGATTAACCTAGATATTACACAATAAGTTAATAGTTCCTTTGTCTAAAAGAAAACCTATAAAAATCAAATATTAAAAAGGAAAAACAAATTAAACATGTAAAAAACAAGGGGTGATAAAGAGCCAAGTCTGTTCGTGAACAGTTCGAGCTCGGCTCGTTTAACATTTGGCAAAGCTCGGCTCAAAAAAGTTCGGCTCATTAAACTTCAAAGCTCGGCTCGAGCTCGAATAAACTTAAACGAACACAAGCCGAGCGGACCACAATTCCGGGCTCGGCTCGACCGATAAGCAACCCTTAGAACCTATGTTACTTCTGACACCTTCATTTACCTCAAGAATCATGTGTCGTGTCGAAACTTGGATACTTCATTTCAAACTAAAAGCTTGACTTTTTCTATAAAATAGCCGAGTCGGACATTTGGACACCCGTATCTAAGTAGACACTTAATCCTTGTCCAATTAACATTGCTTAGAACAAGATAAAGACAATAAAAGATTGTAGAGAAATTGCGTTGATAAGGGAAATTTAATGTGGAATAGCGCAATTAATTTGATTAGCAGACAATGCAAAGGAGGTGAGCAATATCTTTGTGCCTTTATGATTTACTTGCAGATTGATATAGTATAAAACCATTCACTGGACTCAACCATCAGCTCTCATACCATGTCATATGACCAATTCAACCAAAAAGCTTAAGCGATGGTTGAGGCCCGTGAATAGTTTTATACTCTATCACATATCCATTAACAGAGCTTTAGAGCCTAGAGGAGGAAGAGTCGAGAAGAAACTGAAAGCGCGCGCAATGGCCAAATGAGTCATATTTGTAGCTTGGTGAATTAACACGTCTACTTATCAACTTACATCTGACCAACGTTGACTATTTATACATGCATACTTGATACTTCCTCCATTTCTTTTTAAATGTGACACTTTTATTTTTCACGCATGCCAATGCAAAAATTTGAGGATATATATATTTAATTTTGTATCTGTAAAAATTATAAAAATACATATTAAGACGAATCTAACAAGATCTCACATGACTATATATTTATTCATGTATAAATCACAAACTTTGGTCAAATTGAAATTTGTGAATAGTGTAAAATGTCAATGTGTCATATTTAAAAAGAAACGAAGGAAGTATGAAAAAACAAAATAATGCAGAATCTTATTGAATTTATCTCAACATCTTATATTTCCTCCGTTTTCATTTAGTTGCAACAAAGGAATTTTTTATGTCTCACTGAATAATACCCCTTTGCTTGCGCAACTAAATGAAAGCGGAGAAAGTATTAACAAAATATCAACCTGTATTATAAATTTTTCTTATTGGTAATAAAAGATATTAATAGTCAAAGTTTAATTAGAATTGACAAACATGAAAATTAAATCCTATTAAAATAAAAGCGAAATAGAGCTAGATAGTACTCTATGAGGTTCAACCGCTTGGGTTAGACCAAAACTCAAGGGATAAGTTAACATGAAAAGCCTTACTATATACTTCCTCCATTATACTTTGACTTATGCACTACAACTTATTTTCATCTTATTTTCATCTTATTTTCATCTAATGTATAAAAACAAAAATGATCATATATATAAAATATTGTTAGATTTGTTTTAATTTAATGAATGTTCTCATAATATCAAATTTTTTAATTTCTACAAATACATAATTAGAGATTAATGGTCAAAATTGTGTGTTGATAAACGTGAAAATCAAAGTTTATCACTTATTATGAAATGAAGGAATTGACATAATGATAAAAAAACATGATTAAGCATTCAGACTTTCGTGATTTACTAGCGAGGAGCAAATCTTTAGTACAAAGTGGACATCTATTATGACACATTTGGTGCATTGTTGCACAAGTTATTTTAATTTGAAATCATTAAATCTTACACATATAGACAATATTTTTTGTATGTTGTCTTAAGAAATTCCAAATAGTAGGGTTCGAATAATAAGACTTGACAAGTTTCAAATATTATTGCAGTAGTAGCATGGTACTATACATTTTGAGGTTTTGATTTAATCAAATGACAATTTAACGAGTTCCAAATATTATTGCAGTACTTAAACACACATCATTGACAACTATAACATTGTACATTATCATATCTTTGAGCTGTTGCTCGAGCATTTTAATTCTAATTTCTTTTTTCCTGCTGATTTTTTGTTTAGACCACTTCCTTCGTGGTCCACTATTTATTAGTGACTAGTTTTTAGGCCCGGGCTAAATTCCGAGTACTTATATATTTCATTTATTAATATTTTATTTCAAAATTATAACACCAAATATCACTTCGTTTAGTGGTTAAGACTTTAGTATATAAGCTTGAAGTCATAGGATAAAATCTTATATAATACATTTATAAATTTTTAAATAGTATGTGGATTATATGGAGTAAACAATCTAAGGAGAGCGTCACGTGACACCGTTTCTTGTTTAAGAATGTCTTTTAATATATTAGTATTGATTTTTTTTGGGTTATTATTATTATTATTATTATTATTATTATTATTATTATTATTTACGTAAAAATAATTGATAAATGACAATTACATAAATTAATTGGCTTATACTATTGAATATAATAATAATAATAATAATAATAATAATAATAATAATAATAATAATAATAATAAGTACATGGTCGGCCTTAATTACCTGTCGCATGAAGTAAATTGTGAAGGCCATAATGATGGAAAAAAGGCACCAACATGGCAACATAGGAGTATGAGTCCGTTTTTGAAGAGACGGTCTCACATTAGTGTTAATGTGAGACCAGCTGATGTCATGCTGACATCACGCGCGTGCATCAAACTAGCACCAGAATTAGTTAAGCGCTTGAACCTATTAGTTATGCTTGCCTTAAATTGTTTCTGGATGAATTAGTTAAGTGCTGAAATATATTAGTTAAGCGGTGAAGTACATTAGTTAAGTGGTGAAGTATATTAGTTAACCGCTAAAATATATTAGTCATAACATAAAAACCAGATTATAACACATCTTATTTGTTCAATCACAACAATACCACATAGGTACATGTGCAAAAGGTGGACTAGATTTGCAAAAAGCGAAGTGTGGAAAAGAGAAATCTCTTGAGCAGTTATAAACAACATAACCCCATGGCGATATGAAATCGAAAGAAAGTTCTCCAATCTCATTCTCAAAAGTCGAGATAATGAAGATGCAATAAAGGTACTACAAGAAGTCTACAAGACTATTGTTGCAAGTCTAACCAAAGTCTTAACTACAAAACCAATTATAGAAGAACAATGCTCATCAAGTACAACTACATTGGTTATTTTAGACTCCGATCGTGCAAAAACAAATTAAAGGGAAGAAGTGTAAGGAAGAAAAATAATTGTAAGAAGACTAAAAAAACAAATTCCAAGAACCAAACTGAAATTGGTACGATTACTTCAAATGCTAGGTTGTTTTAAGTTCTTTTTTCAGGTTGTCTTTTGTATTTGACATTTTAGATTTATAAAAAAGTTATTTCTTCGTTTATATTGGAAACTAAATAATGTTCAATAGATCTTAACTAATTATAGAACAACACTAACTAATGTACTTGGATATGTTAACTAAAAAAATAATGTAAGTCTACATATAGATTACCGCTCTAAACTATTGTGCTAAAAATACTTAACTAATTGGCCAAAAACATTAACTAATTCGCCTAAAATATTATCGTGAGAAATTGTGAGACGCGGTCCGTTTTTGAAAAACATATCTCTTGGATATGGGCGCCTCACGTTAATACTAACGCGAGACCGTCTTTTCCAAGTAATTTGTGTAGGAGTATACAAGTTACAAAACTGTACGGGGATCCGTTGCTTTATTGTTGTTGGTCTTATGGATGGACCTAGCTATGATGTTATGGTCTTATGGATGGACCAACATTTTGAGAAGTCCTCCTAATCAATAAACTTTAAAGAATATTTATTTTCGTTTTTCTCGAACTTATTTAGCTAATTGATAAAAGTGATCCTCAATTTAGAATTTCCAGCCATAAATGTTCCAAAATGAGCAATAGATGAAGATTGTAATTAAAAATGAATTTGCTTACATTTGCAACAATAACAGAACAATTAGTTAAAACTTAAAAGTTGTATTTTAAAAATTAACTATTTAAGGCATTATTTTGTAATATAGAGTAAACTAGGCATTATTGTAACTTGTAAGAGAGAAATTTATAGTTTTAGAGGATTACTTAATTGAAACAATTAATTTGAGATGTAGGGAGATTTATCAATATGAAATAGCAACTACTTTAGGAATCATTGTGTCATGCCTGATTAATAATCTATAGACTTTTCCCCTCAAATAAAAATAATTTATAGACTTTTAAATCATCAAAAGATGGGCAAACTATTCCCTGAAAGAAGGGCAAACTATTCCTTTACTCTTGTTTCTTATAAAAAAATATTCCTTTATTCTTAAGAGAAGAGCTTATTAATAAGTCAAAGTCAAATAGGGTTAATTCATTTTTAAAGATTAAAATTAAATAAGTTATATTATCATATAGTACTATATTACTATGTCAATCCGTAGCACTAAGGGTGGATGGACCAACAACAATTGAAAAGATGAAATAAAGACAAAGAAATTCTTGGTGTCAATTTATGGGGGAGAAATCAAAAAAGGACATGCATGCTTTGAGACGCACTTGGTTAATAACCCTTTTAAAACACTCAAGAGGAAAAAAACATAAAACTAAAAATTCCCAGCACCAAAGAAAAGGGTTTATATATTTGTACGTGTTCCAATCAGTAAATGTAAATCACTGCATGGAAAAATGTGGTGTGTACTTTTGGAGAAAATGCTTAAGATAGGATTATGAAAATCATGATTGTCTCACATGGGAAGATCTTAGTGATTTCACTATCACACAGGACTTAGGAGTATATTCATGTGTGCACATGCATTATATTTTTTATTAGGAAAAATATTTGGCTAAACAGCCAAAAACAACATATCCGGCGCCCACTACCACCATAAAGATTAATCCCCAATATATTGTTGAGATGAGGATTCGAACCCTAAAGCACGCCAATTCGCATGTTCTCCACTAAAGCACCACATCTCCCTCGTGCACACGCATTATGTGAATATATGATTTTCTTTTTGAAGGAATAAATATATGATCTAGAACAAATTATAATTTTTCTCGAATCATGAAAAATACGAGACATGACTATTTTTATAATTTTTTATTAATTGAAATATGACCATTTTTTCTATTTAGCCAATAATGGTGGATCGGTGTTAGATATCAAATGGAAGAAAAACAATATTTTTGTTTGGTTTTTTAAAAGTGGCGAATGGGGGGGAGGTGGGGTTGCAAAACTAATTAATGATCACTACTCACTAGGCACAAATGGTTAATTTTATAAGTCAAATTTCAAATCATCCAAATTTATAGTTCCATTATTATTGCAATATCATCCTTTGTCACATTTTTTAAGAAATCCATGTAAAAAGAAGAGATATAGATAGATAAAAATGAGTCTCATGTGATAGGAGAAAGATAAAATATTACCAAATAAGAAAACATTACAATTAATACGAAACTTCCAAATAAAGGAAACGTTGCAATTAAAAAAGAACTGAAAGAAATATATAAATAAAAATAGGTCTAAATTTAAGTGCAGTCATTGACCCAACCATCCAAATTTAGGTAATTATGTCACGTATTCTTTATTTTGAGCTCATGCGTTGTACTACGTGTTTGAAGAAGATTATATAGAATAGCTTAAAGATTCAAGAGGGCTGATGTAAAAAAAAAAAAATTCAAGAGGGTAGTAGCCATATAAGTATATTATTATTGTAATTCTTACATGCCTTATCACAAAACAATCATATTCCTATTATAATATTTGTTATAGTTTCTTCTAATTTAATAGGAAAAATTGTCATAAATAAGTCAACCTTTCGGTCGTCCGCTAAAAATAAACCAATCTTTTGATTATTCCTGAATAAGTCTAACTTTAATATCAATTTGTTTTTAACAAGTCATGCCCGGTTAGAACCTAAAGAGTAGGTAATATGAGACACGTGTACTACAATCATAAGTTGTTTAAATAATTTTCAAAAGAAATAGAAAAAAAAAACAACAGCACCATGTATAGAGGAGTGATAAAGCCATAGCAGCTAGTGGCCAAAATGGTCACTAGCAAGGACCCTTTTGCAAAAAAAAATTATTGGAGGGTTTAATATAAAATTTGTTATTTACTTTTTTTTTCTTCAGAGATTACAATTGTATTTTTTGACAAAAAGTAAAAATTTAACATACATACACAAACATGGGTTAATTTATAAATAACAAGTGTTTCAAACACATAAACAAATGTTGGTTTATAAATAACAAGTGTTTTGAACACAAAAACAGGGGTTTTTATAAATTGCACTTTTTTGGGTGAAAAAGCCGGCGAAATACACTAATCGATGCAACCTTTTACTTTTTTCGATTACAATTGTACTTTTTTGCCAAAAATAAAGATTTATCACACAAACATGAGTTGATTTACAAATAACGGTTGTCTCGACGCATAAATATGGGTTGGTTTATACAAAACAAGTGTTTTAAACACACAAACCGAGGTTCTTATATATAACCAATTGTACTTTTTGTGGAAAAAGACCGACTAAACACGCTAATCGATGCAACTTTTACTTTTTTAAGATTACATCCGTACTTTTGTCAAAAAGTAAGATGTAACACACAAAGACATGGATTGATTTATAAATAACAAGTGTCTCAAACACATAAATAGGGGTTGGTTTATAAACAATAAGTGTCTTCAACACACAAATAGGGGTTGGTTTATAAACAATAAGTGTCTTCAACACACAAATAGGGGTTATCAATTCAAAGTCACTTATGTTTATTTCACAATTTTTTTTATTGATTTCCATATAGATTTGACAACTTTCCTTTTATTAGACAATTGCCTTTTATTTTATACATACACCCTTACTTATATTTTTTTACACTTAAGCCCTTGTTAGTGGTCAAATGGCCCAAAATCAAGTATCGCTTTATCACTTCTCCTCTATGTATATATGCCCCGATCATTTATCAATGTGAATTTGAAGTCTTAAATCAAATACTTGAGAGAAGTGGAAAAAGAGTTATACACATTGGATTGTGCTTAAGAAATAATCTTCCAGCTCCTTTTTAATTTTCTACATCATAATATGAATTATTCATCAATATTATAAACTTCGGCTCAAGAGAGTACACACACACACACACACACACACACACACACACACACACACACACACACACACACACACACACACACACACACACACACACACACACACACACACATATATATATATATATATATAAAGAATATGGTACAATCTTGTTTTTTAGATTTAGGTTAGTAGTGTTAATTATGGAGGTTATAAAAATTTGAAGAGTTTTTTTTTATTATAAGAGCATTGAAAGGTAGGACATGCTATCATTAGCATTAGCTTAACGATTATTAATATGTACATTTATATTTAATTGTTTTAAAGTAGAAATATTATATTGTCTTTAAATAAATTTTTTCCTACAAAGGCTGACATGAGATTGTAGAGTAGTTGGTTAGTGCATTTATATCTCAAATAAGAGGTTATGGGTTCGAGTCTAAGAACACACATTTTTATTGTTTAACTAGTATTTCGGCCCAGGCGATGCCCTAGGTCAGTTGCAAATATCAAATGTATTATTATTCATAAATTTCATAATTGATTTTATTAGTTTTTCGTAATTTTCCGTCTAGTGCAAAATTGAACAATGGGCGTTACGACATGATAAGTTGTTTTACAAAAACTTCTACGGATTTGGGGATAAAAATAACAATTTCAATGGAATTGAGGTAAAAGGATGTTATTCCCTTAATAAAAGTGTTAGAGATAAAAAGGTTTGCTTAATTATAAGACTTTATTATGTTTTACTTTGAAACATTGGATTGTTTACTTTTAAACATTGAAATTGTAGTGGATTGGTGGTTAAACTCTCACATTTTTTTTCAAAGGTTATGTGTTCGAAACCTAATAGCTACAAATTGTTAATATTTTTAAATGAGTTCATAAACATGTGTATTAGAAGCTTGAGAAGAGTGTCATGTGGCACATACATTGGAGAGTGTCATGCGGCACTGATTTTTTGATAGGAACGCCTTTTAATATATTTGTAGAGATATGTCTCATTTGATTGTTTGGGGGAGTAAGGAGTACATATGGCAACATGGCATATTTTTGCCTTGGGTGATATCTATATATATATATAGATTATCTTAAAAAATACTTATTAATAAAAATTATTAAATTGTATGAGAAAATGACACATGTCGTTTAGCCCATACAATCCACGAGCTTTATAAGATTTTAGCTTCTTATTTTTGAGGATTAAAATCTACTTCTATCTTCAAAGAAAGTAAAAGGTTGCATCGATTAGTGTATTTCGCCGCCTTTTTCACCCAAA
Source organism: Beta corolliflora (assembly GCA_947648045.1). Lineage (NCBI taxonomy): Eukaryota > Viridiplantae > Streptophyta > Magnoliopsida > Caryophyllales > Amaranthaceae > Beta > Beta corolliflora. The sequence goes on along the minus strand of CANSZD010001022.1, from coordinate 549,181 downwards.
AAAAGTGCAATTTATAAAAACCCCTGTTTTTGTGTTCAAAACACTTGTTATTTATAAACCAACCTTTGTTTATGTGTTTGAAACACTTGTTATTTATAAATTAACCCATGTTTGTGTATGTATGTTAAATTTTTACTTTTTGTCAAAAAATACAATTGTAATCTCTGAAGAAAAAAAAAGTAAATAACAAATTTTATATTAAACCCTCCAATAATTTTTTTTTCAAAAAGGGTCCTTGCTAGTGACCATTTTGGCCACTAGCTGCTATGGCTTTATCACTCCTCCCATGTATATTCCTCCCTCCATCATAATATCATCATCAGTTCACAATCATCTTCACCGACCTCCCTCCCTCCAAAGATCATCACCATTAGACCACACACCATCTTCCTTCTCCATCCAAAATTATATGAAATACAAATAAAAATAAATAAGAAAATGGAGAGAGAAACAAATCAAAGCGAATTTCCTCCATGGTTGTTGGGTCAAGTGAGCAGGGAGAAGAGAAGGTGGTGGGCCCAAAGAAGGTGGGCTTGGGTTCAGATTTGGGTCGCATTTGGGGTGAACTTATCGGGAAAACTTCAACGGGGATGAATTGCAGCGGTTCTGGTGGGGGCATTAGAGGAGGACCACCACAACACCTCGTGCTCCGCCGCGCCGCAGCCTCCTTCCCTTTCGTTTCTCTTAGGATTTTGGGTGGGTTTGGGTTGTTGGATTTCGGTAGTTTATGGGTGGGTTTGGTTGCTTGTGGATGGTTTGCCGTGGGTTCGGGTTGGGGTTTGTGGGTTTTAGAGGTGGTTTCGGGTGGGTTTTGGTGGTGGTCCGGGTGCTTTCGGGTGGGGTCTGGTGCTTTCGGGTGGGGTCTTTCGCGTGGGGTCTCGTGCTGGTGAGGTCATGTCGGTGTGGTTTGGTGGTGGTAAGGTGGTTTCCGGTGGGGTTTGATGCTTTTGTATAATATTGGATGTAGTTGGAGTTAGGGGGTGGTCATATAAGGGAGGGGAGGAGAGAAGAGAGAGAGAAAAGAAAAAGAATTTAAAAAATATAAAAAAAATAGATTCTTTTACCGCTTAAACCTCCGTCTCAAGTAATTTAACTTGTTTTAAATTGATGAGTGCTAAAGTTTGACTTATTTAGAAATAATCAAATGAATGACTTATTTACCGTAGATGACTTAAAGGTTGACTTATTTATGACAATTTTTCCAATTTAATAAGATCGCATGCATATGATATGTGATCTTATTTCAAAGAGAAATATAACCGCTACACAAAAAATAGGCGAAGATTCTTTAGAACTCTTTTCAATCATAGAAAAATCATTATTTTTACCTAACTTTATTTTAGATTTATAATTTCTTACGTAGCTTATTGAAAACCAAAACAATTTTTTTCTTATTCGAGACATTGAATATACATTGTAACAATCTTAAAATTACTGTATTAATCTTTAATCCAAAATTTTACATTATTATATATGACATGTTTATTTAAAACTCTACATACTCGCTCAAATTGTTAACATATAATTATTCTGTGTTGGCCAAAACGTATCAATTAATACGAATGGTAATAATAAATTTTATTATAATGAGCTCATTGACTAGTCAAATATGGAAAGTATTCAATCGGAGGGATGGGCTGTAACACCCCCGCCAACCCGAACCCTTTTTCATTTAATAAAACTCAAGATGGGGGGAAAATCCACGAGGGTTCGACTCAACGGGCGTGCTACCGCCGCACTTATCTCCTTGGAAATAAATGCAAGGCTAGATTAAAGCATACTAAATTCAAATAAATTAATCCTTACAACCAAGTAAATTGTTCATTAAATATTACTAATTACTAAAGTATTTCGAGTTCCAATGGAAGCTAAATCATAAGTTAAGTGGATAACAACTCTAAATGATCTCCCTTTGTTCCTCCATCGATCACCCACCTGCACAAATACATTGAAAAGAAACAAGAGAGACAAGCTCCCAAAAATAAAAAAAAATGAGTAATTCCAACTCCATCCCGTAAAATACTTAAGTTGAAAATACTTTGTAAAATAGTTGGTTAATAGGGTTGAAAAGCATAGCACACATGTACGTATATATACAATGAATAATCGCATTAGTTCAATCAATCCAGTTTATTTAAGGAGAGGAAAGAGAATGCCAATAAGCCGGGTCAATCCCCCCGTAACCACTTACTTCAAAATTGTAGGCTGGGGTCAATCCCCGTAACCACCTACGGATAACATAATGGCCATAATAACAGAGTCCCTAGTGTGCACACCCCTTCTACTTGGATCACAACAACATAGAAGGAAGACAAGTAAATGTAAAACCCGCATAGTAACCGCAGAGAACCTATAGGTGGCCGCCGAACCTCCCATACAAGGCAACCCTGTTCATCATTTCCCTCCGATATTTCACTTTAAGTGATTAATAGCTTTTAATTCAAGTCATCACATAACACATGTATACATATGCATCATTTCATTTAATCAAGAGTGAATACTTTCATTCCAAATCCAGAATTCAATTCATACATAGCTTAATCCGAGAGCCCATTCGTATTCATTATCATAACCGTCACTTGGTTACATTAATTAACTCATAAACATCCAATTATCACATGTTCTTGATAATTTCCAACTTTCACTCATAACTTCAATATTAATATTAACGATAACAATAATAATAATGATAATAATAATAGAATTAATAATAATTTTAATAACGATAATAGTAATAATAATAAGAATAATGATGGTAACAATAATAACATTATTTAAACAATAGTGATAATAATACTAACATAAAGTCACTATTAGTGCCGTTAATGACTTTAATAACGTTAAAGTTGTCATATCGTCCGCTATACAAGTTACTTCATTTGTCACACTCATTCCTCGTGCATAATCCATAATTATAATAATTATAAACCATAATCATATTCCATATTCTAATTCACATAGTCACATAATTAATTCGTTTTATTCTAACGGGATCTACGTTTAGATGGACATCGGAGATTACCTCGTGACGCGTGCCCAAAAGTTAGATTCACGAACGGATTAACACTCTTGATATTCATCGTCTACGAAATCGGAGTCTACAATAGACATTAACGAGATCTAAGTTAGTTACCTAAATAACCCTTTTTATTTATAAAATAAACAATTTAAAAAATTCAAATAACTTAAAGAAATCTTAATGATTTTAAGAGAGTTTATAAATCAAAGTTTATGGTTTTCAAATTATTTATGAAATCATTTTAAGTACTCAAAGATTACTTCAACTTAATTTTCATTAACTTAAACAATTATTTTAAACATAAAAACTAACTTTATTATACTTGTTACTTTATTTTAGAAAATTAAGAAATATTTTCAAGTTATAAAAGGCTAAACTAATCTAAAATATACCAACTTAATAAAGTTAGCTAATTTAAGAAAGTCATTTGTTTTGATAAAAAAATTAAACTAATAAAACTAGAAAAAAAGAAAAGGGAAAAAAAAATTTTACTGATTCAAAGAATTAGTTTGTCAAATCGAAAAAGAAGAGGAGGAGGGAGGACGAAACAGAGCAGGCGAATCAAAGGGGAAAGAAGGAAGTGGCGTTGGTGTTTCGGGCGGTGGGCATCGAATGTTCAGGCGGGGAGGGCGGTCGAGTGGTTCAGTTGGTGGTTGGGCGCGGGTTCCCGTCAGGGGGCAGTAGAGGCGCCGCAAAGCTGGGGTGTTTGGGCTGGCGGTTCGTCGGCCGGAATGAGGCTCGACGGTGGGTCAGGTGGTTTGAGTGGTGGTCGATGGTGGGTTTCCAGTGTTCAACGTGGCAGAGGAGGGTGTTTATGGTGGATTCAATTTTTATTTTATTATTCTTCCAAAATGAAAATCAGAAATTAAGGGAGAAGAGAAAGATTGAAGCAAACCTTTGAAGTTTGTTTGCTTGAGCAATTTGGGTGAATGTAGTTTAGTATTTATAAAAGGTTTTGGTCAGAATTTTGAGTTTTGGGGTCAAGCTCCATTAATGGTGGGTATGGTGAGGTATGGTGTTTGAGATTCACTTTTGACTATGGGGTGATTTTACTCCCAAAATCCGGGATTTGTGTATTGAATTTCAAATTCTACTGACAAGAGCTGTTGATTTTGCTGAAAATCTGACCTTTGGCTCTGTTCATCTTGTACATGAGGAGGGAGGAAGATGGTGATGAAGATCACGTTTTCTTTCTCTTTTTTTTTTTGGCTTTTTCCTTTTTCTTTTTGGCTAAAATGACACATGGGCTATGGACTTGACATTGGGCTACTAATATGGATGGACAATTGAATGAATAAGAATGCCCACAACTAAATAAAGATTTCAATTACCACAATTAATAATTAAACTATTTAGAAATAATGAACATGAATAATTAGTTTAAGATACATTTCAATTAAATCATTTAAATAAACTCGTTAAATAATTCAAAACTAAATGAAATCATCATTAAAATTGAATTATCAGAAAAATAAATTTAAGTGGAAATAATATTAATGCGTAATAAATAATAAAATAAATTTCGAAATTTCGTCCTCCTTAAAGACAAAGTTCGTCCTCGAACTTTAAAGTTAGATATTTAATATTAACGAAGTATTAGTTCTAGGCTTTGTTAGTATCACATTCGGTCCCTCTTAAGGAGTTTCGTCCCCGAAACTCGATAATCGTACCTGGAAAAGAGTTTAGGATAACGCTTTTTCATGTCATCTTCCGTTTCCCAAGTTACTTCCTCGGTTTGATGATTAGACCACAAAACTTTGACTAACTTTACAGCCTTGTTCGGGTATTTCTCGTTTTGGAATCAAGGATTCTAACAGGACGTTATTCAAAGGTGAGGGTCTCATCTAGCTCAATGGTTTCAGGTTGGATGACATGGGAGGGATCAGGGACATATTTACGAAGTTGAGACACATGAAAGACATTATGAACATTGGTTAACTCTCAGGCAAGGCTAATCTATAGGCTACTTCCCCAATTTTTTCGAGTATCTCATAAGTTCCGATATAACGAGGACTCAACTTTCCTTTTCCACCGAACCTCATTGCTCCCTTGGTTGGCGAAACTTTCAAGCAACACTTTTTCTCCAACTTCAAACTCTAAATCCCGTCTCCTTTGATCGGCATACGATTTTTGCCGATCCCGAGCCGCTTCATACGCTCTTGAATCAACTTCACCTTGTTGGTAGTCTCTTCTATCATTTCTGGTCCCAAATTCAACGACTCGTTCACATCGCTCCAACATATAGGACTCCTACATTTCCGTCCATACAACGCCTCATAAGGAGCCATTCCTATGCTCGAGTGATAATTGTTGTTATACGAGAACTCAATGTACGTCAACTGATCATCCCAATATCCTCCGAAATCCATCACACATGCTCTCAACATATCCTCCAAGGTTTGAACGGTTCTCTCCGTTTGACCATCTGTTGCTGGGTGGAAGGCTGTGCTGAATTTCAATAGTGTACCCACGGCCGTCTGAAGTCAAGTTTTTCGAACTTAGATAAGAATCTCGAGTCCCTATCCGAAACGATGTCCTTCGGAACACCATGTAGCCTAACCACCTCATTAAAGTAAGCATCCGCCAACTGTTTCAACGACCAAGTATCCTTCATTGCCACGAATCTTGCCGTCTTAGTCAAACGGTCCACTATTACCCATATTGCATTCTTTCTCGACCTCGTATTCGGTAACCCCATGATGAAATCCATAGAGATAGATTCCCATTTCCATCCTGGCACTTCCAAAGGTTGCAATTTCCCTCCAGGCTTCATATGCTGTATTTTCACCTTCTGGCATGTTAAACATTTTGCCACGAAGTCGGCTACCTCTTGCTTCATCCTAGGCCACCAAAAATGCTTTTTCAAATCCTTATAAAGCTTATCTCCTCCTGGATGTATGGAATACGGCGAACTATGGGCTTCCCTTAGAATTCTCGTCTTGAGTTCCTCATCCTGTGGCACACACATTCTTCGTTTATACTTTGCAACACCATTGTCGTCGAACTCCGGTGCTTGACCACTTTCTTTCATCTCTCTTAACTTGCTTAACCACTTATCTGCAGCTTGTTTCACCCGAATCTCCTCAAATATGTCCGGTCCAACAGTAAGAGCATTCAACTGAGCTTTCACATAACCAGGCTTAACTATTTCCAAACTCAATCTCTTGATCTCTTCACACAGCTCATCTGCCAAAATCAACACGTTTAGCGAATGAGCACTCTTCCTACTCAACGCGTTAGCTACTTTGTTCGCTTTTCCCTCTTGATACACTATCTTCAAATCATAGTCGTTTATAAGCTCGAGCCAACGTCTCTGTCTCATATTCAACTCCTTTTGCGTATACAGATACTTCAAACTTTTGTAATCTGTATAGACCTTACATTGCACTCCATTCAAATAATGTCTCCAGATCTTGAGCGCAAACACGATTGCTCCTAACTCCAAGTCATGAGTAGGGTGATTTTGCTCATGTGGTTTGAGTTGTCTCGACGCATAGGCCACTACTTTATACCCAAAACCTTTCTTTGAGGCATCACTGTAGACTTTAAATCCTTCTACTCCAGAGGGCAAAGTCAATACTGGGGCCGTTGTAAGCCTCTTCTTCAGCTCTTGAAATGCTTCCTCACACTTATCATCCCAATGAAACTTTGTTGTTTTCTTCATCGATTAGTGAGAGGTTGGGCCGTTCTCGAAAAATCGTTCACAAATCTCCCGTAATATCCAACCAAACCCAAGAAACTCCTTACTTCGGTGACGTTCTTAGGTTGAGGCCAATCGGTCACTACTTGAATCTTCGATGGATCTACGGAAACGCCTTCTTTTGATATCACATGACCCAAAAATGAAACTTTTTCCAACCAAAATTCACACTTCGAGAACTTCGCGTACAATTGATTTTCTCGAAGAATCTCCAGAACTTTCCTCAACTGATCCTCATTCTCTTATCTATCCTTCGAGTACACCAATATATCGTCGATGAACACAATCACGAACTTGTCCAGGTATGGCTGGAAAGTCCTGTTCATGAGGTCCATGAAAGCTGCTGGCGCATTAGTGAGTCCAAAAGGCATGATAGTGAACTCAGAATAGCCATATCTCGTACGAAAGGCTGTCTTAGGGATGTCTTCTTCAGCGATTCGTAGTTGGTGATAACCTGATCGTAAATCGATCCTGGAAAACACTGTTGCACCTTGAAGCTGATCGAACAAATCCTCGATCCTTGGGAGCGGATACTTCTTCTTCACTGTGGCATTATTCAACTCCCTGTAATCTATACACAACCTCAAAGATCCGTCTTTCTTTCGAACAAACAACACCGGGGCTCCCCAAGGTGAGACACGAGGTCGAATGTACCCTTCATCCAACAACTCTTCTATTTGCACTTTCATCTCTTGCATTTCTGCTGGTGCCATTCGATACGGAGCCTTAGAGATAGGTCCGGTTCCAGGGACTAAATCGATCTTAAAGCTCACTTCTCTCTCTGGTGGCATTCCGGGAAGCTCTTTGGGAAATACATCTGGAAACTCCTTTACTACTGGAATTTGAGTCAACTCCTCGTTTTCCACGCTTACGTCCCTTACTTGGCACAGGTAGACCGGGTAGCCTTTTCTAAGATAGGTTTGAAGGTTCAAGGCCGAGATTATTTTGACGTTAGGCTGGAAGGTTATGCCTTTATAAGATATCCTATTTCCCTTTGGTCCTCTAAGAGATATTTTCTGGTTATGACACTCGATTTTGGCTTTATACTTAGCTAACCAATCCATTCCCAAGATAACGTCAAAGTCTTTTAGGTCAAAAAGGATAACATCGGCCGGTAATTCAGTACCAGCTATGACTACAGGGATACTTTGGAAAAGAGATTTACAAGAAACAGTTTCACCGGTGGGCATGGCTATATTGGCTCGACAAGACTGGGTAGACTTGAGGGGATACTTATTAACAAAAGTGCTAGAAATAAAAGAATGAGACGCTCCGGAATCAAAGAGTACATAAGCAGGGTTTGAGTTTACGAGAAATGTACCCGTCACAACATTGGCATCGGTGTCAGCTTCAAATCGGTTCATGACATTGATTCTTACATTGGTGTAGCCTCCATTGCCATTCTTTCCATAGTTTTCATTTCCACCTCCAAAAGAGCGGTTGTTCTGGTTTCCGTTATGTGCAGCATTTCCTCCACTGGGGCGGTTGTTATTAAAGTTTTGAATTCTGTTTCCACCTCCGTTGTTACCATTGTTCCCATTTGGTCCATTTTGAGCTTGCTTCTTGGGACAGTTGAACGATTTGTGACCTACTTCTCCACACTCGAAACACTTGATCCTTTCACCCTGACAAGTGAACCCTGGATGGCTCTTGGCACACTTCTTGCAAACAAAGTTCTTTTGGTTCCTATTTCCTTGCTGGGCATGTTGTCCAGAATTCTGATTGTTGCGGTTGTTGTAGCGTCCACCATTGTTGTTGTTGTTTCCACCATTGTTGTTGTTGGGCCTTTTGTCGTACCCTTGGATGTTGCTGTTGTTGGCAGGTTCCTTCCTTTTATGTCTACCTAGCACCTCTCTCTCACGCTGTAAGATTCTCTCCAGGTTTGAGGCCTTAGCATACGCTTCCGCGAAAGTAGTAGAGGTGCTACCTCCCATTCGAGTCTGAAGATCAAACTTAAGTTCGTCTTCAAACTTCTGAGCCTTAGTTCCTTCATCTGGTACTACAGTCGGGCAGAATCGGGCATACTCATTGAATTTCTGAGCGTACTCTTGCACACTCATGTTATAGCTCTGGTTATATCTACTAAACTCATTGTACTTTGTCTACGGATGTGCTCGGGGAAGAATCGAGCCTTAATTGCTACCTTAAACGCTTCCCAGTTAAAGTTCTCTTGAGCTTTAACAAGAGGGTCCTACACTTTCCCACCAAGTATCATCATCTTCATGCGAGATAAAAGGTTGCTTGGTCTACTTTCTGGGCCTTAGGCGTACCCGTGGCCGTGAAAATCTTTTCGAAATCTCTTATCCAGCTTCTCAAGAAGTAATGGGTCTTCTCCCAACAAAGGTTGGTGGTTTCAAAGCGGAAATCTTTTTCGCCATTGCAGCTTGCGGATCGTCTCCATGGTGGTTGATGTTGATCTGGTTTTGGAGGACTAAGCCAAAGCTCTAAGCTAGTTGCTCAAGAGTCCTAAGTCGTGCTGCAACTCGTTCGGGAGTTTCGGCCATTTGGTTTTCTGGTCGCCTTGCTCTAGATCGCGTATAAATGTATTGCATAAGCTACCTGCGTTATTAACATTGGTTTTTCCACCATTCACATTGATTTTTATATAAAAGCTAATTCACATAATCCTGGTTCACACCATTTATTCATTTCATACTCAATTCACATATCAAAAGTTCATCATTCATTTCACACTCAATTCACATGTCAAAAGTTCATCATTCATTACCCCAAAAGTGCCATAACAATTCGTTCATAGTAGCATAAGAGTTTTTCAAATAGTCAAATAAGCATTAGTCGCACCATCCTTAACTATGTTAACAAGTTAATTGGTCTTTTACGACCTTAATTAGAAATCTAAGGGTCGGGGCTAGATATTTGGGTTTCTAGTCAGCGTACTCGGACGGATCCTCGTCTTCACTTTCATCTCCGTCTCCATCTCCATTGAGATTTACAACGGGTGAGGCAGGGTTGATTCCTACTTCTTCATCGCCACTATAGTTGGGTTCCTCGTCATCAGTGGGTAAATAGTCATTAAGCCACTAGGCCCTAGCATCAAGCATTCTTTTCTCCAGGTAACTCAACGTGAGATATCACTTCCCTTTCAATGTGTATCGTTCATAGTTTGGCCTTCCATTTTTCAAAACATCAAAGTATTCGTTCTTGATTCCAACATAAGGGCCATCGTTGGGGGGAGTGTGAATCAAAACATCGGCCTGTTTAGGTGGCGTGAGGTAATCCGAATGCCCGTGGCCTTCATTGAGGTGGTAACACTTCATTGTTAACCGTAACCTGTAAATATAATCTGAAACAGACTCTCCTACCCTCATCCTTAGAAGGTAAGGTCCTTGACGAGGGGTTCTGGTGCATTTCCTGGCGGTCAAACGTGTCTTGGCCATCTAATAAAATATCATAAATAATTAATAAGTACCTTTAGCAAGTACTTTCATACATGTACACATAACCCATTCGTACCCATACTAAACCCTTAGGTCATATTTTAATCCTAATTCATTTTTCTTAAATATTTTTATTATCTTGACTTCTTAAACCAATTTTAAGTTTAACCCTATTTGATTCATTTTCCTTAATTAATATATTTTTATAATTTTAATATTTCCCTAGTTAATCTAAACTCCGCTCTAATACCATTTTGTAACACCCCCGCCAATCCGAACCCTTTTCATTTAATAAAACTCGAGATGGGGGGGAAAATCCACGAGGGTTCGACTCAACGGGCGTGCTACCGCCGCACTTATCTCCTTGGAAATAAATGCAAGGCTAGATTAAAGCATACTAAATTCAAATAAATTAATCCTTACAACCAAGTAAATTGTTCATTAAATATTACTAATTACTAAAGTATTTCAGAGTTTCAGCGGAAGCTAAATCATAAGTTAAGTGGATAACAACTCTAAATGATCTCCCTTTGTTCCCCCGTCGATCACCCACCTGCACAAATACATTGAAAAGAAACAAGAGAGACAAAAAAATCAGAAAAACTGAGTAATTCCAACTCCATCCCGTAAAATACTTAAGTTGAAAATACTTTGTAAAATAGTAGGTTAATAGGGTTGAAAAGCATAGCACACATACACGTATATATACAATGAATAATCGCATAAGTTCAATCAATCCAATTATTTAAGGAGAGGAAAGAGAACACCAGTAAGCCGGGGTCAATCCCTTGTAACCACTTACTTCAACATTATAGGTCAGGTCAATCCCCGTAACCACCTACGGATAACATAATGGCCATAATAACGAGTCCCTAGTGTGCACACCCCTTCTACTTGGATCACAACAAGATAGAAGGAAGACAAGTAACTGTAAAAACCGGCATAGTAACCACGTAACCCGTAGGTGGCCGCTGAACCTCCCATAGAGGGCAACCTGTTCATCATTTCCCTCCGATATTTCACTTTAAGTGATTAATAGCTTTTAATTCAAGTCATCACATAACACATGTATACATATGCATCATTTCATTTAATCAAGAGTGAATACTTTCATTCCAAATCCAGAATTCAATTCATACATAGCTTAATCCGAGAGCCCATTCGTATTCATTATCATAACCGTCACTTGGTTACATTGATTAACTCATAAACATCCAATTATCACATGTTCTTGATAATTTTCAAACTTTCACTCATAACTTCAATATTAATTGTAACACCCTCAAATTTCTCTCTTTTAAAGCATATATTTTAATATAAAACACTTGAGAAACTTGAGAGTATTACCGCCACGTGATAACGTTAAAGGCTAAAACTACTAACTACTAGTTTAACAATGCAAATGAAACTACTAATAATAACTTCTCTTTATTGATAATATAAAAACTTTATTATTCAACTATGACAATAATAGAATCTATAATAAATAAAAATAGCAACTCCTAGCTTAAGTATTATTCCTCACTAGCTCCCCCATGTGAAGTATGCATCAAATCAACTCGTAAATTCCGCTCACCAAAAAGGTCATCACAGGGACAAAGCCATAAAACAAACAAACAAAACGCGTGTCGGTAAAAAAAATACCGGGTACATGTATATGCGGAAATTTAAATACTTTATTAAACATTCAAAATATTTCTATAAACCTTACTTGGATACTTGTAATACTTATATAATATAAAGTATATAACTTTAATAAAACTCCTTTCCTTGCCTAGGTACCTTTCCTAAAGTATGCACACCCCCCAAGTTTAGTATTCCTTAATGAGTCTATGACGAGGGGAACTACCTTGTCCACATGACTTATACAAAAAGTACATGGGTAAAATATAATAGCTACCGTTCTTGTTAATAAATAACAAGCCGTTGCCTCTTTATAATTGCGATAATAAAAGATCATATATCTAATAAAAATCCTTTGGAAATAATCCTCCTTTAAAATAATGATAATTCTTATATAAAACTTTAGCCATATAAAAGGCATAAAATTTATTATTCGTTCATGAAATCAACTTGGTAAGCGTTTATAATAATGCTAATAGAAATAGTAATGATAATAAGGCTAAAATAATAAAGTTATATTATCAAATTCGATACTATGCAGGAAGCACCTAAAATAATGCATCATGAACCTCTTTTTTTTGTTAACAAATAACATCCATACTAATTAAACTAGGGTAGTAAGCTTTCATACACTCGACGCAATATATGTTAGGGAGGTTAACAGTAACCTTAGCAATAAAGCAGTAATGACAAAAGAAAAGTGTCATATGACAGAAGTGTTACAATTACTACACAAACATGGTTTAACATATGGCTCATCATATTCTGCCGATCGAAAGTAAATTTAATTATAGACTACTAGAATACTCATAATAAGTCATAAATTTAACATACTTATGTTCATGTAAACTCATACTATTCATAATAAGGCTCATGAAGTTCATAAACATGCGTTTCAATTCAAAATAACAACCCTAAAAACATGATACTACGCATGCAGAACAATATTTAAAGATCTACATATACACGCACCTTGAAAATTAATAACTACTAGGGAAAAGAGAGAGAAGGTAGGCTAAGAGGGAGAGAGAGTTTAAACTTGGGAAAAGAGATGTATTCCTCAAATTTGGTGTGAAGAATATGAAGGGTGGAGGCCCCTATTTATACTAGTTGGACAAGTAGAGTCATACTAGGACTCGGAACTAAAGAGATGGGTTTTTGAGAAAAGATAAATAATTTTAGCTAGGATACATTATTTCTTTATGATCATATAGTTAGAATAGAGGAATATTCCATAAGATAAATAGTCTAGATGCTTAAATTAACCAAAAGATAAAAAATGAAAAGTAATAAGACTTGGAAATCTTGGATACACACTCACTGCCAGTGGCGTGAGTTATGCGCCAGAACTCAATTATTTTTTATTTTTTTTGGTAAATCTTTTGAAATCCTTTTTGAATTTTCTTTTAAAATATTTTTATTTTATTAAACCAACTATTTGGATTAGAATTGTGAACTTAGGCCCAATACTTAATTTGGGCTAGAGTCTATTTGAAAAACCCATAATCTATTATAAAATCCTATTTTAAACCTTTATAATTAATAAAACGCCTTTTTAGTAAATAAAACCTTTAAAAAAAATTATAACTAATAACTTACTAAAAATACGGAGTATTACATTAATATTAACGATAACAATAATAATAATGATAATAATAATAGAATTAATAATAATTTTAATAACGATAATAGTAATACTAATAAGAATAATGATGGTAACAATAATAACATTATTTAAACAATAGTGATAATAATACTAACATAAAGTCACTATTAGTGCCGTTAATGACTTTAATAACGTTAAAGTTGTCATATCGTCCGTTATACAAGTTACTTCATTTGTCATACTCATTCCTCGTGCATAATCCATAATTTTAATAATTATAAACCATAATCATATTCCATATTCTAATTCACATAGTCACATAATTAATTCGTTTTATTCTAACGGGATCTACGTTTAGATGGACATCGGAGATTGCCTCGTGACGCGTGCCCTAAAGTTAGATTCACGAATGGATTAACACTCTTGATATTCTTCGTCTACGAAATCGGAGTCTACAATAGACATTAACGAGATCTAAGTTAGTTACCTAAATAACCCCTTTTTATTTATAAAATAAACAATTTAAATAATTCAAATAACTAATTAAAGACAATGATTTTAAGAGAGTTTATAAATCAAAGTTTATGGTTTTCAAATTATTTATGAAATCATTTTAAGTACTCAAAGATTACTTCAACTTAATTTTCATTAACTTAAACAATTATTTTAAACATAAAAACTAACTTTATTATACTTGTTACTTTGTTTTAGAAAATTAAGAAATATTTTCAAGTTATAAAAGGCTAAACTAATCTAAAATATACCAACTTAATAAAGTTAGCTAATTTAAGAATGTCATTTGTTTTGATAAAAAAAATAAACTAATAAAACTAGAAAAAAAGAAAAGGGAAAAAAAAAGTTTTACTGATTCAAAGAATCAGTTTGTCAAACCGAAAAAGAAGAGAAGGAGGGAGGACAAAACAGAGGAGGCGAATCAGGGGGGAAAGAAGGAGGTGGCGTTGGTGTTTCGGGCGGTGGGCATCGAATGTTCAGGCGGGGAGGGCGGTCGAGTGGTTCAGTTGGTGGCTGGGCGCGGGTTCTCGTCAGGGGGCAGCGGAGGCACCGCGAAGCAGGGGTGTTTGGGCTGGCGGTTCATCGGCCGGAATGAGGCTCGACGGTGGGTCAGGTGGTTTGAGTGGTGGTCGATGGTGGGTTTTCGGTGTTCAGCGTGGCAGAGGAGGGTGTTTATGGTGGATTCAATTTTTTTTTTATTATTCTTCCAAAACGAAAATCAGAAATTAAAGGAGAAGAGAAAGATTGAAGCAGACCTTTGAAGTTTGTTTGCTTGAGCAATTTGGGTGAATGTAGTTCAGTATTTATAAAAGGTTTTGGTCAGAATTTTGAGCTTTGGGGTCAAGCTCCATTAATGGTGGGTATGGTGAGGTATGCTGTTTGAGATTCACTATTGACTATGGGGTGATTTTACTCCCAAAATCCGGGATTTGTGTATTGAATCTCAAATTCTACTGACAAGAGCTGTTGATTTTGTTGAAAAATCTGACCTTTGGCTCTGTTCATCTTGTACATGAGGAGGGAGGAAGATGGTGATGAAGATCACGTTTTCTTTCTCTTTTTTTTTTTTGGCTTTTCCTTTTTCTTTTTGGCTAAAATGACACATGGGCTATGGACTTGACATTGGGCTACTAATATGGATGGACAATTGAATGAATAAGAATGCCCACAACTAAATAAAGATTTCAATTACCACAATTAGTAATTAAATTATTTAGAAATAATGAACATGAATAATTAGTTTTAAATACATTTCAATTAAATCATTTAAAAAAACTCGTTAAATAATTCAAAACTAAATGAAATCATTATTAAAATTGAATTATCAGAAAAATAAATATAAGTGAAAATAATATTAAAGCGTAAGAAATAATAAAATAAATTTCGAAATTTTGGGGTATTACATGGGCGGCCGGTGCTAAAGGAATATATCTTATTCCTCCTATACTGCCCACTTATTGTTTATTGTATATACTCCTTGTACATTGGGCCTATAGTCCATTTTCTCCTTTCTCTCTTTAGGTTTGCTTTATGCTTGTGTATATATAGACTCATACACTGTAGCTTGCCGTTAGGTTGTAATATACACTTTTCCCATATTAATGATTCATCACAAATATCCAAAATATCATTGAGTTATGCACCGTCTTCTTCATCCTTGATATTGGGAATCAACATTTTATCACCCAAGTTTTCATGGTATCAGAGCACGATCCCCAACAAAGTCTTCACCTTTCTTTTCTTTTTCCCACGAGAAATTTTCTCTCTCTTCACTATTAGCGTAAATTCTTTTTTTTACCAAACGAAATTTTTCTCATCCCTCACCTACCATTATCATGTTTAGTGCAACAGAAGAAACCCAGAAAATAGACCCATCACACACCCTTTTCCTAGATCATGCAGATCACCCGAGTTATGTTCTCTCACCTGAGCCACTAGATGGTAACAACTACAACCAGTGGAAATGAGCTTGCATAATTTCCCTAAAAGCCAAGAACAAACTCGATCTTGTAACCCAAAAATGTCCTAATTAAAACCCAACAGCTCTTCTCCTAAGTCATAACCTTAACCAGTGGGAACGATGCGATAATATGGTAATTTCATGGCCGATTCGTTCTATGACCAAAGACATAGCTTCTAGCATTCTGTATTGCAACTCATCTACAGAGATTTGGTCTGAACTTGAGGTACGTTATGCTCATATGAGTGGAACGAAAATCTACAAAATCCAAAAAGACATCACCAACTTCACACAAAACAACCTTTCCATCATAAATTACTTCACCAAACTCAAATATCTCCAAGATGAATACATGGAAGCCATAAATATAACCAACCTGCACTTGCGGTTCAACTCCAGCCTTTTCTCAACTAATCCAAGACCAACACCTTATGCATTTCTTAATGGGTCTCAACGAGCCATATAATACAACAAGAGGCAACCTTCTCATGAAATCACATCTCCCTTCTGTAAACCAAGCCTATCATGCTCTCCTTCAGGAAGAAAGGCAGCGAGAAATCACAGGTTCTTCCACCATTGACCCAGAAGCTTCGGCCATGGCCACTTTCAACAAGAAATTCTAGCAAGGTTTCAATCACAAAACTCAACCCAATGACCACCAAAAGAACCCAAATGACTACCAAAAGAACCCACAAACTTTCACAAACTACAGAGGAAACACGGTGAAGAAAAACAACTACTATTGTGAGTATTGTAAGTGCCCAGGACACTCCACCGAGAGGTGTTACAAGCTAAATGGGTATCCACCAAACCACAAGTTCTACAACAACAATAATGGGCAGAACAATGGAAAAGGGAAGAAGGTTGTAGCTTACTGTCATGGAAATCCGGAAGAGAATGAAGCTGGAAGTACAAATGTCCAACATGTGATCAGTCAAGGCCAATATAATCATCTCATGGAAATGATTAACAAGCAAAATCTGAACAATGGAGCAGCCACCAATCAAGACTCCACATCCACTGCCATGCTCGCAGGTAAAGTCCTTTGCTCTATGATTTCTATTATGCAACCCATGTGGATTTTGGATAGTGGTGCCACTGACCACATCACCCCTTATCTTTCCCTATTCACCACATATAAGAAAGTCACCGGTCCTCACAATCACATAAGCACCGCAAATGGCCACAAAGCCGAAGTTAAACATATCGGCAGTGTTCGATTGAAACACAACCTTATCCTGCATAATGTTCTACACGTTCCTGAATTTCAATTCAATCTCATCTCCATAAATAAACTCACCTCTCATCTGGGTTGTCAAATCTCATTCTCTTCTTCTCATTGTTTTATACAGGACCATTCCATGAGCAAGCCGATGCTTCTTGGTAAACACAAAAATAGGCTCTATTATGTGGACTCAACCTTGAAGAAAGAAGATGAACTTCATAATACCAACTTTGTTGCAAATAGTATAGTAACACCTTTCCTTGAAAAGAGTACTAACAAATTTTGTAATGGGTTTCTTTTCCCGTTGTCTCGCACAATCTCGTTCAAAACTCCTTTTGTAATGTTTCACATGTTCCTAGAAATGAAAAGTTTACTATTTTAATGTGGCATCTACGTTTGGGACATCTCCCTTTTACTAAGTTGCATTTAATTCCTGGTATGCCACATGGAACATCAAACACTCACATATGTCACATTTGCCCACAAGCACGGCAAACCCGAAAACCCTTTCAAACCAGCAGCATTAAAACTCAATCTCCATTTGAATTAATTCATATTGATATATGGGGCCCATATAAATATCCCACACATGCCGGCCACAAATATTTTCTAACAATTGTGGACGATTTTTCTCGGTGTACATGGACCCATTTAATGCAATCTAAGACCAATGTAGTTTCTATTATCAAGTCCATTATCGCCTACGCCCAAACACATTTTAACACCAGAGTCAAAATCATTCGCACCGATAATGCTTTAGAATTGTGTGAATGCTATGCGAAAGATTTTTACCGAGAGAATGGAATTAAACACCAATCTAGTAACCGTGACACACTGACACTCCTTAACAAAATGGCGTCGTAGAACGCAAACATTGTCACCTTTTAGAGACCCATCGAGCCCTTCAATTTCAATCCAATCTTCCCATTAAATTTTGGGGCGAATGCATCGATCCTCACCGCCACATATCTCATTAACCGCTTCCCTCTCAAGAGCCTCAAACACAAAACCCCTTTTGAAATATTTCTCAAACAAAAACCCGATTACCTTCACTTACGTTCCTTTGGATGCTTGTGTTACGTTTCCACTCTAAAAAAGGATCGAAATAAGTTTTCCCCTCGGGCCAAGCCTTGTGTCTTCATGGGCTACCCAAATGGCCAAAAAGGTAACAAAGTTTTGGACTTTAGTTCTGGGGCCCTCTTCACCAGTCGTGATGTCACTTTCCATGAAAATATATTTCCATTCCATTTACCCAACTTATCCTCACCTTCATCTTTGTCTCACACTTCTCCTTTGGATCCCATTTACATACCCACCTCCTCTGACCCCTCTGACCCATCGCCAACTCACCCCACTCACATTTTCCCTCACAACACCACTCCCTTTAACCCCCATTTACATACTCCCCCCTAATCCTCCAACGGATACCACACCCCCTCTCTCTCCTCCTTTAAATCCCTCGGCCCCACCCTCCCCCACTAACCCAACTACTAGTTCTCATTTAATTCCCTCCACGTCACCTTTCCACACCTCACATACTTTACCCCTGCACACACCTGACCCCACACTTCGTCGCTCCTCTCGCATTACCAAACCCCCTCCTACCTACAAGACTATGACACAAATCTCTCCACCTCTCTTCTCACTGGTCATTGGTGTAACCTTGTCCACTATTCTAAGTTGCCTAATAAATTTCATGCATTGGTCTCTACTGTTGCTTCTCACCATGAACCCAGGTCATACAATGAAGCTGCTCCTCATCAAGAATGGCAACAAACTATGCAAGCTGAACTCACTGCTTTATCCAACAATGATACATGGGATTTGGTGGATCTCCCGAAAGGC
Organism: Beta corolliflora; assembly: GCA_947648045.1. Classification (NCBI taxonomy): domain Eukaryota; kingdom Viridiplantae; phylum Streptophyta; class Magnoliopsida; order Caryophyllales; family Amaranthaceae; genus Beta; species Beta corolliflora. The sequence goes on along the minus strand of CANSZD010001022.1, from coordinate 530,292 downwards.
AAGAAAGCAATCGGTAGTCCCTGGGTATATAAACTGAAGTTCCACAATGATGGAACCATTGACCGTTATAAGGCCCGATTGGTGGCTCGTGGCTACTCCCAAATTCCCGGAGTCGACTTCGATGAAAAGTTCTCTCCCGTTGTTAAGATGACGACCATTCGTTGCCTCATTGCTCTTGCCGACACCCGATCTTGGCCCCTTCATCAATTGGACGTGAACAATGCATTCCTTCACGACGACTTGCACGAAGAAGTTTACATGAAATCCCCGGAAGGCTATCCTAATCCTCATCAACGAATTTGCAAACTTAAAAAGTCTATTTATGGGCTCAAACAAGTGAGTCGCCAATGGTTTGCTAAACTAACCGGAGCTCTTCTCTCTCACGGGTTTTCACAGTCCAAAAATGATTACTCTATGTTCATACAACGCCAAGATTCAGATATTACCATTCTCACCATCTATGTTGACGATCTTCTCATCACAGGAAGTAACCCCACTCTCATAAACACCATCAAGCATTTTTTCGCCACCACTTTTAGCATCAAAGACCTTGGCCGAACCCGATACTTCTTGGGTTTCGAACTTGCTTACCTCCCTGAAGGTATTTCTCTCACCCAACACAAATTCACACAAGAACTCCTCAATGAAAATGGCCTTCCTCCTCCTAAATCCACTGCTACTCCCCTTCCTCTCAACCTTAAGTTAAGCAAGGATGATGGTACCTTACTTAACGATCCTTCTTCATATCGTAGCCTCATCGGAAAACTCAATTTTCTCACCCACACTCGTCCCGACATCTCTTATGCCGTACAAACTCTAAGCCAATTCATGCAAACCCCTCGCACTGCTCATCTTACCGCCCTCCACCACCTCTTATCCTACATTCATCGTACTCACGGCCAAGGCATCCTCCTTCGTGCTTTACCGAGCCTCACTCTTCAGGCCTTTTCCGACTCGGACTGGGGTAGCTGTCCAGATACCCGGAAGTCCTTAACCGGTTATGTTCTCTTACTTGGTGGTTCCCCTATTAGTTGGAAATCGAAGAAACAAAGTACCATCTCTAAATCCTCCTCCGAGGCCGAGTATCGTGCCATGGCCCACGCCGCGGCTGAAATTACTTGGGTCGTTCGCTTGTTGACTGAAATGGGGCTCTCCCAACTTACACCGGTTACTCTACATTGCGACAATCAATCCGCGATACATATAGGCAAAAACCCGACTTTCCACGAACGGACCAAACACATAGACATTGATTGTCATTTTACTCGAGAGAAGGTCCTTGAGGGTCTCATCCAGCTTATTTACCTTCCAACTCGATCTCAAGTCGCAGAAATTTTTACCAAGATTCTCCCCTTCACAATTCTCTTTCATTCCATATTGCACCAAATGGGAACACTTGATTTTATACTCGGAGGACCGTCATAATGAAAGTGAGAGTATATATAATATATGGGCAAATCTAACAGAAACATGGTCTTTATTATACTCCCTCCGTCCCATATTATAGTGCTTCTTTCCTTTTAAAGTGTCCCAAAATATAACTCTTGTTTCTATTTTTATTTCACACCTTTTCATGATTTTCCTACAAAAATTGTGCCACCATTATTTATTTGCTTCTTGAAAATAGTATTTTGCTTTGTTTATTCAACCCAAGGGTTGAATTAGTCATGTATTTAATGCTCTTTCACCACTTATTATCATTCTCTCTCCTAAAATCAGCTTTTCCCCATAACATTTATTTTCAATAGACAAACACTCTTTACATTTTTCTTAGATTCTATTTACCTTAATACCCGTGAAAAAACAGAATCAAGCACTATAATATGGGACGGAGGGAGTAACTTATAAGCTTTAGATGATAGGTGATAATTGATTTGATTTAAAACATACTATATCAAAGTTAAATTACGTCAACCAAATGCCAAGGTGGTCCAGGCAGAATCATCAAATTAATGAAATACACAAACGCAAGAAAAAAATTTAATGCAAGAAAAACTTGTTGAAAAGCATGTTAAGTGCTAATCGGAGTATATATAGATATCGTAGAGATACTGCATTGAATTAGGACATATATCGATTGTAATCACAAGCATACGTGTCTTTCACCCAGTCACTTGATAATGGTTGATTGCTAAACAATCATTATTATCTTCACTTAGCTTGGCACTTATGGTTTATATGTCAATGATTGTCCATTATAAATTAAAAGGAAGACCTAGTAGCTAGAACCTTAATTATGATATATCCTCCTTGATTAGTATTCTCCGTTAAATGCTCCCCCTTTGACTAATAAACAACCTTGTTGGTTATACATGGATTTGAAGTAATAAGTTGCCCAACAATCAACACTAACACTAAGCTAGAAAATATGATAGTTGGAGACTTATATTAAAACAAGGATTAAGGGTTGTCGGTTGCCACCTTACATTAAGACTGCTTCTTTTGGACTTATTTTCAACTCGCCTTAGTTCAATTGCCCGCTCGCCTCTTTGCAATTCAATTCGGTCGCCCGGCTTCGGTTCTCTCATTCCAAAAGAACGCCTAATTGTAAGCTTTATCTATCTTTTTATAAGACCATCAAAATTATACGAAATTGTATTGATTGTCGATTCTGTAACCATAGTTTATCAGTCTTCAAACCTATCACTGTGACTAGAATTATAGATCCGACGACACTGCATGAGAGCCAAGAAACAAGGCTTACCAATCACATCTTTTTTTTTTTGTTATTGAAAAACCTTGCAACTTTTCCTCTCAGCCATTGGGTGAGGCTATCGTCGGGCAATACAAGGAATCGTGTATTTACCTACCGAATATATCGATTGTACGTAGGGGTGAAAGTTCGGTGTACATTTTTTATTTAGGCCTAATTCAATCTGATTCAAACAAAATTTGGATTTTAATTTTCAATACAAATCCAAACCAATTAGAGTTTGAGTCCAAACCAATTCTATCTGAATTTTCAGATCTTAGATTGGATCCCAATTATCCAATTTTTTTAAGCTCTGTTTGTTCGATGAAATAAATTTGGCGTGAGCATCAAAATTAAGTGTTTGAAAATAGAAGTAATTCATACAATCCCATAAAAATTCATTAGTAAACTAATAACAACTAATAATTCATTACAACAAAAAGTTCAACAACAACATAACAACATGTTCAACTACACAGCAGGTTCAAATTTACAACAGCAAGTTACGGTTCCAAACTTTAGGGGAAGGGAAGGGTTGCTGGACCATTTGGCCTATTTTTTTTTTAAAAAAAAAATCAGTTAAGCCCAATCATAAATATACAATATAGGGCCTATAAACTATTCAGTTATTTTGGATTTTTAGATCCCTCAATCCAATCCAATCTGAAAATCCGATTTTTTTTATATAAAAAAAAAACTCAATCCGAATTCAACCCTGGCATAATTCGAGTCTAATTCGAATTACTAATTCTATTTGGATTGGATTGGATGTCAATTTTTATCTAAATAACTTTCAACCTAATTGTACGTCATTTTAACACTTTGCACCCTCACTTATGGAGCAGTTATGCACTTATGCTCTTATCTCATAGAAGTATGGGGATACCCCTATAGATGAGATAGTATTGTGAGGGTGATATTCCACTACCAACATATAATATTTGTACATGCTCTAAGCTAAGTAATGGACGGATATGCTTGTAGTAATCTACTATATATAATCCATAGGAATGTTAACCTACAAGTTATTCAGCCTTTGTATTATATGTATGCACTATGCACATGTATATTGCTCCATTTTTTTTAAAAGAGAAATTTCATTAATTGAATGTCAAACGGTATCTACAATAGGTATTAAAGAAAAACAAGATTCAATCAAACAAGGTTAAATCAAATTCGTCTTCGAAAAACTACAATGAACCAGATCAAACAATACAGAGCCCCCTTGTATTTGCTGAATCAAGCAGCTATTGATGAGGAAGTCTATCATTCTGACATAGTTTGGGAAGAGCATTCTTGATCGAGGCATGTTGACCGCATTCGAGATTCTAATACCTTCATGTTGAGTCTCGAACTTCAACCAATGAGAACAATTTCTCATACCTAAAGACAAAAAAACCATACTCACAACTTCCATAGAGGAGAAGGATATCTCCACAACAGAGACTAAAATCCCCATAACACTGTTTGAAAAAATCTCATAAAGAGAGACTAATTTATTCAACAAAACAAGAAAATGAACTAAAAACTGAAAATAAAAGAGGAAAAGGGGCTTACCATGAATGAAATCATCTATGCATGGCAGCCCCTAACTGATGAAGAAAGGGTAGGGGAGGCTATGGTTTGAGAGAGAAAAAAAAAAGAGAAAGGCGGAGGCCACGTGTATATTGCTACATATTGGAGGAGAAAGATGATTACTAATTTACAAGTTTGATAAGTCACTTCTGATCTCATCTCCTATTCATTTTAGAAGGGATAACCCAGATTAAATTTTCTTAAATTATACTTATCAAATGTTGACAGTATTTATTGTTAGTATGCAAGTTCAATAATCCAACACGGTTAGTAGGTTATAGAGACATGTTGTGGGTTTCAGGAGTGTTCGAGGAAAAATTATTGGCAAATTGGAAAGTTTTTGTTTGCCCGCACGGTAGATTTTTCGATTTTTTTCTCTTTTCATCTTATTTTTTTAAGTCTTATTATATTAGAATTCGGTAGAGATTATTTATTTCCTAATAGATTGACAATTGTATTAGAAAGATAAATAATTAGTTTCCTAAGTCTAGTTAAATTAGATCTTATTATTAGATACTAATTCTACTAGGTATAGGATTTCATCTTCTATATATATAAAGGGGGATTTAGATTATTATTTTGTATGTTCATCAAGTTATAATGAGAGAGATTACAAAGACTCTTAGGTTTCTAATTAGAGTTCTTGAGAGAGATTGCAATTCACAGGATTTGTGAGTTGAGTGCGTCTTGGGTGTAACATGTTACACCATAACTCATTATATATGTAATATGCATAATGACATAAATTTCAACAAGAATGATGACGTGGACTATACAAATAATGACATGAATCTCATGTCACTTTGTCATTTATTTTCTGTCATTTGAGTTATTTTTTTACAAATTAAGCGGTGGTTTGTGGGTTGTTATACCATAAATTATGGTGTAACGACAATTACACCCATGAATTTGTGTTGTGAGTTTGGGATTTTGCTAAAATTCATTGAAAGATTAGTGAGACGGTTGGTGGTTAGTTTTTCATCTACTTGTTAAGGGATAGGTTTCCACGTTAAATTTGGGTTTGTCATTGCTTTAATTTTTACTCCTTAGATTTGTTCATATCATTTACTTGCTACTACGCTTCCGCATAAGTCCTGACACTTATAAATTAGTTAACCCTTGACCAGTAAGATATAGGACTATAGGATTGATGGTGAGAAGTAATAGTTGTTTTCCTCCTATTTTTTTTCTCCTTTTATTATATTCATTCTAATGGGAAGTATATATACTGACTTACTGAGAGATACATCATACAAGCATGCATGATCCATCACTACTTTGAACATGTGCTTGGCAAGTTTTACCGAAATTCAAAATAATATAGTATAATCTCCTTCGTTTATTTGATACACCTTACCACTATATGTACAACTCAGAATTCGATCAAAATTAGCTTTGAATAATATGCATACGATCATAAATGCAAATGACAAGCCTAGACAATCTTTGAATAACATGCATACGATCATAAATGCAAATGACAAGCCTAGACAATCGGTTCTTGATGTTTACAAATTATGGAACAAAAGTTAATAAATTGCAGCATAGAATACGACTACTCGACTAGGCCATATACGCAAAAAATAAATGTCTACCAAAATAGTGTACTACAGTCTACAAAACATCAAGAGCTTGTAGTGTCCCCTCCGCCCCCCATCCTTTTGAGTTCACTTTAACAAATGTTCTGTATAAATTAAAGCACATGAGAAATTGATTTGTAGTATGTCACATGAACGATGTATAATGGTCCATCTGTATGTATAATGGTCCATATGTCTAGTTCATGATTGGATTTGGCTAATTTAATCAGTTAATTTAGTGGCCACGCACCTAGCTTATTAAGTCAGCATCCACACTATTAACTAAATGTAGCAACATATATTAGAATTCGTAGCAAATTAAAACTTGGCCACAATATTAGGGACCTACATATATATAGTGACTAGCAGCATTATATAAAATTAAGAGCAATTAGATGGTAGGTAAGTGATAGTGAATGAACAGACGTTTATTTGATCGATTAGACGTGCATGCATGGAATATTTGAGCTCTAACAATATGTTACCATGAGTTATTTATTCCTGCCGAGGGAAAACCTATTCGGTTGCCTAACGGGGATAAGTGGGCAAGTTTATCTAGCTCCTCTTGCAGTTACTTCATTTTTCAAAATAATGCCAAAGTCAGTTGAAAAAAGGAATCAATCCTTGAACATAACTTGTGTGATATAAAACCATGAATGTCCTAAAATCCATTTGTCCTTTTTAAGTTTTAGAGTTGCATGTAGAGGTGTGCAAAATTTTGTTTTCATCCGAAATTTGGCCGAATTTAGATAAGTTAGTTGACTATGGTGAAATTAGATGGATTTAAATTCACTATTTGAAATTTTTTAAAAAAATCATTCTAATTTCTGATCAGATTTGAAAAAAAAATTGGAATATTTTAATAGACTGACATGTTAAAGTATAGAGAAAAAAAAAATTCAATTGTGAGGAAGAATGTCCCACATTAAAATATCGATAAAGTGATTAGAGGGGTCTATATTACTTAGACTACTATATGGGTTGAAATACTTTAACGGCCCGTTTAGTAGTTGGTTATAAGTGGTGGTAATGGGAATGAATTTGTATGTAAATTTGTCAAGAAAATCATTGTTCATTCCCATAGTAATGCTAATTCATCCTAAAGTGTCTATTTTCCTTCTTAAATTTACATTCCCATCCAATACCACCTTGTAGGTGGTAATGAGTGGTAATGAAAATTGCTTCCCCTTGGAGAAAAAAACACAAGCTTAGGGGTGAGATTGCTTCCCCAAAAAGAAAAGACACAAACTTGGAGGTTGAAATTGGCTCCCCATGGAGATTTTAATTAAGAGTAATTCCTTTGTAACATTACACTTAAAACTCATTCCAATTACTAATATTTATTACCGACTACCAGATGGACCGTAAGGGAACTATGGAAGTGCAAACTGTAAGTGTTTTTAATCTTATATGTTCAAACCAGCTTAATTGAGACACGCGCATAGCATGCGTGAATTAGGTTGCACGCAGCGCCAGTCAGCACAAATGCATAAGTATGGTGTATGATTTTATATATTATGGTAATTAAGTGGGAGAGGTTACATATAGAGGTAATAAATGTTTTTGAGTTTAGTTTCAATATGGTGCAAAGGACTTCTATAGGTCTGTATGACTCTATCTTTTGTAGCACACACTCACTCCAACAGCAGAAACATAATTAAATTCTCAACTAACTTAAATAATGTAAATAATAAAACTATAAAATTAAAGTGTCATGTTGTATCGGTACTGTTGATACCAGTAGTGTACTTATCACGACCGATGCATGCAGCCATGCACGTTGAAGAAAGTGATGTTTTACTTGAGCTATCAATAAGATCAGTAACAACAACCATTTATAGAAAGATGGTTTCCTCCATATATAGAATAATGTTGAACATGCCATCGGCAGTTGAAACAAGTTAAGATGTCAGAGACTCAATTAATTATTCTTTCTTGGTTCCTTTACTTTTTATTCCTTAATTAAATTTTTTGTAACAGTTTGAGCTACTTGAATGCATGGTGGATGATTATTAAGGTTTATCAAGGGACAAATAGTATCTTAAGAAGATGACAATTACCCCAAGAAAACGTTACTTAATATACATTTATAAATAAAATTCTAAAAGTCAAGAGTTCTTTATTTTTGTTTCCACGTACTATCTACTCGTTTAATACCTATTTTGTTTTTTTAACCAATTTCTAGAACACATTTTTTTTGATGCATAAGAAGAGGAGAACCTCGCGGAAACAAATTAAAACCAAAACTACACTACAAACATCAAAATAAAAACTAGGGAGGGATGAAACGAGGCGCAACAACACCTACAACATCCTCAAACAGAATACGGCCTAGATTTAACGGGGGGACTTGAATCAACTCTATCTTGTTGTTCTGAAAAACTCCTTGATTGGCTAACCAATCTGCAGCTCTATTTCCTTCTCTATAGCAATGTTTGATTTCCACTGTCCAATTTGGATCTTCTATCATTCTCCTGCATCTGTGAATTATATGAGTACATACACCTCCATAAGCTTCGTTTCCCAGCAAAGCTATCACTGCTGCTTGGTTATCCATCTGAACCTGTAGCTTGTTGATTCTCATCCGCTTGGCTAAATCCAAACCAAACTCCACAGCTTTGGTTTCTGCCATGAACGCATTACAAGCACCAAAATCAAGAGAGTAAGCATACCGCAGGTCGCCTGCACTATTTCTTATAACACCACCTCCTTCAGCTGGTTCCGGGGACCCTTTGGCAGCCCCATCCGAATTCAACACCATCCAACCATCAGGAGGTGCCAGCACCTAATGTAGGCTTCAGTACGATGGAGCCTAGAAGCATCCGAGTCTAAATTGTTGTCCCCTAGAGTCCTCCAAGTCTCTTCAAATCTCGCCATAAGGAACGTATTAATATCAACATGTATAGCTTGAGTATTATTAGAAGTAACACAATTCCTCCACCTCCAGATCCACCAAAGCACAATAGCAAAAAATATAGGCCATGTTTCTGGTGACATATATATCATTTTTAGCTTGATATCTAATATTACGAGTGAGCCATTGCTGAAGCGTACCAGAATTGAAAGAACTAGTTTTATCCCAGTTCTTCTCCATAAAATTCTCAAATTTCTCGTGTGATAACCATGCTGCTTTAAATCTAAAAGGTTTGTTAATACTGGCAATCGAGGCAAAACCATTCGGGGATATAAGTATTGGACAATGATCTGATTGAATAGCAGGAAGATTTTTAGCAGCCGCATTTGCAAATTTAAGACTCCAATCACCATTACAGAGAGCTCTATCAAGACGAGCACTCACTCTTGTTTCGAGGGAGTTTCCTCTAGCCCAAGTGTGGGTAGGACCAGAGAATTCTACTTCCAGCAACCCGATCTCTTCAACCCATTCATTGAAGAGAGCCGTACATCTTGTAGTTTCAGCGCAACTTGAGCTTCGTTCCCAAGAGAAACGAGTATCACTAAAATCCCCAGCAAGCATCCAAGGTTTATTATTAGTGGCTGCAAAGTCTTTCAATTGTTCCCAAAGTTCATGTTTTTTAGTAGGATCTGGGCTGGCATAAATAGCAGTAAAATACCAAGGCTCCCCTCCCACTCTTTTGATATCCATTGTGATGAATTGGTCATGCTTTAGAATTGGTTCCACCGTAACCAGTTCCGGTTGCCAAAAAAATCCATATACCGCCACGAAATCCATGTGCATCCACCCTAGTATGGCCAGCATAATTTTAAAAAGTTGCAATTTTTACCGCTTGTTGACCCCCATGTGAGTTTCAACAAGAGCTATAACATTAGGCTTGTGAGTTCTAACCAGTTCTTTTAAGGCTGTCATGAAGGCTCTACTACCCGCTCCCTAAACGTTCAAGACCATACAGGTGATAGGTAGAGAATTAGGTGCTAGATTAGGAATTCTATCTTCCATTAAAACAGGTATTGAAGGAAGTGAACTTAAATAAGCATCTTTTAAAAGACGAAATAAACGACTTATCTCATTCGGAAGCAATAGAGTCACTATTAACTCCGGCGGCTCTGGTATCGGTTTCATCCAAGTCTCTATTCGGACTTCAAGAATGTGTGTCAGGGGGTCTGCTATGCCCAAATAAGGCATCTCCATCGGTTGTCCTACACATAAGATCCTCTCCAATGGGATGTTCAAGCTTATTACATTCGAGTGAGGCGGAAACATGGGTTGTTGCACTGGGGTATTCATTGGGGATGGCTTCTTTTGGGGTTTCTTTTGTTGGTTCTGCTTGTGAAAGGCTTTTGGTGGCTTTGAATATGATACTGCTATTTTCTTTTCCATGCGTTGAAAAGGCAGTGTTAGGGGTTCTTCTCTCTTGGTTAGGATTAGCATTAGTTAGGGATTGTAGGGGCTTAGATTTAGGAGTCTTTTTTTAGTAAATTATGCTCCTGAGATTTTGGTTTAGACTTGATAGGAAAGGATAATTTTTTTGGTATATCTTTACTTCCAATATTAAAATCTTGATTATCTTTAATAAGTTGTTGAGATCTTTGAGAATTCTCACCCAAATCAAGTGTTCCAAAATTATCTACAGACTCAATTTGAGAATTTCCATTAATATCCATAATAAACTCCCTCGAATTAACATCCTCTAAATCAACAAAGATTACTCACCGGGGCCTCCTCATTAGTCGCCCGATTAAGAGCTTCGAATGCGGAACCGTTACCCAAATTCACCTTATCCTTAATTTTTGAATTTGAATTATGCGCGGGAAGATTAGAAACAAATCGATTTGCCCATCGATGGCCTTCTCTCGGTGGTGGGACCTTTTGCTTCTCCGCTCGTGGTGGTCGCTTACGAACTGGTTTTTTAACAAGCATCCATGACCCAAAGTCATTCACCATTTCGGGCTTCAAGTTATCTCTTTGGTTGATTAGCTGAACATTGTTTAGTTGTTCATTAATTTGATCGACAACCATGGGTTCATTTTCCTTATTCATAGCACAATTCTCCTCTGTATGACCAAGTTTTCCACACTTGTAACATATCATCTTGATACCCTCATACTGTATACGCCATATTTTACCTCTGAGCCAGAACTTAGATAACAGAGGTTTAGCTAGATCAATCTCGACACTAAGTCTTGTGAATTGACCTCGTTCAGCATAAGTGGTTGATTTGTCCACTCTAATGACTTTGCCAATTTTGGATCCAATTTTTTTAAGGAATTCCTTATCAAAGTATTCTACTGAAAGATTAGGAATACGAACCCATGTTGTAAGGACGTTGATGGATGCTTCCTCTGGAATGAAATTAGGAGTCCATTTCCTAATCGTCAAGTAGGTATCATCTTTTAACCAGGGACCTTGAGTTAATACATAATTGATATCATCAACATTATTGAACCTTGCAATGATGTATTTGCATCCTAAATCTGTCAGGGAAAATTCTCCCTTGAGTTGCCATTTTTTCTTCAATCTCTTCATTAGACCCATGTATCCTAAACTGCCATCAAAGATCCTAATTATCAGAGTGTTTCTCCACGGTTTGCGAATTGCCTTCTTCTCTTCCTTTGATAGGAGAGTGATAGGGCATCTGTCATTCTCTACCAAGTCTTCTAGGCCAACATCGTCGTCTAAGACATCCTCATCATCAATTTCATATAGCATTTCCTGCTCCAGATTATTAGAGATTTGAGTGTCCCTAACCAAGTCTCTAAAGGATTTTGGGGGATTTGGAATTTGGATGAATGGGAGGGAAGTGTCCTCTTGATTCCGGTGCTGGAAATACCATTTTCGAATTATTGGATTGCGTGTTTTCTTGATGATCTACTTCCATTGAAGGATTATCATGATTGAAAATCAGATGGGTGATTTTCCTTTTGGGTTTTTTGTTTGATCGAGTTAATTGATCTTGCTTCTCCTGAGGCATGGGAGGGTGGGAGGTTTTTTCCATGAGAGAAAGTTCAAACTGCACCAGTAAAGAAGTTTGTTAGATTTGAAGTTGTTTGTTAGATTTGTTACACACGGAATTTCTGCATCTCCGTATTGGACGGGAAAAAGTGGACTAATTTCTAGAACACATTTTTTGAGAAAAGCCAAGCTAATATTAATTCAAGGACAAAATGTCCAAAAGTACATAAGGAGCCACCTCCAAAGGAGCATGGTTCTCCCACACTTGTTCAAATCCAAAAGGGATTAGCTTAGCTAAGTGGTGAGCAACGAAATTACCATCTCTTTTGACATGAGACCAAGAGAGGGAAGAAAACAAGGAACTAAAAGACATAATATCAGATAGAATAAAATCTAAATCAGAGAGAAAGAAAGCATTCTTCGAGAGCCTATTAACAACCACTTGACAGTCAGATTCCACAATGACCTCATGAATCCCATAGCGAGCACCCAATTTCAACGCCAAAGCAAGGGCTTTTGCTTTAGCCACTTCAGGAGCCCAACAAGCTCTAACGCGCCGTGTAGCCGTAAACAACACACCACCTTGAGAATTACGAGCAACCACCCCTAGGCCCACCTAACCATCCACGGCTAAAGATGCATCGGCGTTGATTTTCACAATACCAAGAGGAGGAGCAGTCCACTTATTCGACGAGCTGGGCACAGAACGAAGCTGCGATGGGGAATAAATTCGAGCAGAATACGAATCATGCTCCTCTGCGAGCCTTGTTACACGGTCTACAAGAACTTGGTGGGGGGTAGCTTTGTTGTTGAAAACCCACTTATTGCGCTCACCCCAAATAACCCACGCAAGAAACAAGCCCTTCTTTCATACCTTAGCATCAATGTCTTGCCAGGACACCAAAACTTCACACATGGGTTGGAAGAGACCCTGGATACGCATAGAGTCACAACCACAATCCTCCCAAAGGGCAGCAATTCTAGAGCAGCCAAAAATGGCGTGAGAAGCTGTCTCAATTTCCCCACAGCCCCAAGGACATGAGGCATCCTCAGTCAAATGCCGGTGATGGAGGAGCTCACAAACCAGAAGAGACGAGGTACAAAGTCGCCACAAAAAATGCCGAACTTTCGGGCTAGCTTCCGCACCCCAAACATTCACCCAAGCATGGTGAAAAGTATCCAGATTGCCCCCCTTCCCAAGCATATATGTCGTTTTGACGGAGTAGTCACTATTCTTTGTAAGAGCCCAAACGACTTCATCGTTACTAACCTGGGTGCTGAGAGGGATGGCAAGTATACAACGAATATTATGGTCATTGAAAGAAGCTTCAATAAGAGGGATGTTCCACTCCCTGTTGGTGGAGTCAATGAGATCACTCACAGTTTTGAGATCCAACCGCTTCTCACTCGTAATAGTCCTACCATTCTCACCTAAAATCCAAGGATCGTCCCAGATATTGACTTGAAACCCATCACCAATTCGCCACATGCAACCTTCTTTTATCAAAGCTTTTGAGCTCCATATACTCTTCCATGAAAAACTACAAGAGTAACCAAGAGGGGCATTTAGGAAATCACTCTTTGGAAAATATTTTGCTTTCATTACTCGCCCAAGAAGAGAATTAGGATGTCGAACTAATCTCCAAGCTTGTCTTCCGAGGAGAGCATCATTGAAAACTGTGAGGTCCATGAACCCCATACCTCCCAAACACTTCAAAGTACACATCGTAGCCCAACTCTTCCAGTGAACTTTCCGGCTAGAATATGAGTTGCCCCACCAAAACCGAGCCATTGCGGAGTGGATCTTCTGAATGATGCATGATGGAATCTTGTAAACTCCCATGAGGTAAGTAGGAAGGGCTTGAATAACTGCTTTCAAAAGAACTTCTTTCCCTGCTCTCGATAAAAATTTCTCTTTCCAACCTTGGAGTTTCTTCCAAATTCTATCAAGGAGAGAATTAAAGATTGCGGTCTTCGATCTTCCAGTGATAGACAGGATACCAAGGTACTTATCATGCTTTTCAACCTGGCGCATGTTCAGTATTCTCACAAGAGCCTCTTTCTGATCCATACTAACTCCCCTGCTAAAAGAAACTTCCGACTTGTCATAGTTAATTTTCTGTCCGGATGCTAACTCATATTTGTTGAGGGTATCAACTATAATTGTGCATTCCTGTCGGGAAGCTTGGGTGAAGAGGAGACTATCATCTGCAAAAAGGAGGTGAGAAATAACTGGGCCACTGCGGCTGGCTTTAGCACCATGGATCAGGTTTGCCTGACTTTTACTCTATAACATTCTAGAGAAAGCATCAGCAATCAATATGAATAAATAAGGAGATAAAGGGCTCCTTGTCGAAGACCTCTGTCAGGGGTAACTGAGCCATGGACACCTCCATTTAGAATGAAGGAAAACGAAACAGTAGAGACACAATCCATAATCAGATTAACCCATCTTCCATCAAAACCCATGGTGAGTAACAACTTCCTGAGAAAGCCTCACTCTACTCTGTCATAGGCTTTGCTCATATCCAGCTTCATAGCTATTACACCTGTGCTACTCCGGTTTCTCTGCTTCATAGAATGAAAGATTTCCATCGCAATGAGAACATTGTCTGTAATAAGGCGACCAGGCACAAAAGCACTCTGGTTTTCTGTAACAATATCAGGAAGGAAATCCTTCAATCTGATCACAATAGCTTTGGAGACATGCTTATACAGAACATTGCAAAGAGCAATAGGACGAAATTCAGAAGGAATAGTAGGATCCTTGACCTTAGGAATCAAAGCAATATTGGTCCTGTTTACAGCAGCAGGAGACAAAGAGCCATGCAAGATACTACAAACAGAGGAAGTCACATCATCACCTACAATATTCCAAAAGCGCTGATAAAAAAATGGCGTGCATACCAGGATCTGGCGCTTTGCAAGGATGCATTTGATGAAGTGCATGAAAAATCTCCTCTTTTGTGAAGGGACGAAGGAGAGAGAGATTGCAGGCTTCAGAAATAATAGGATTAACAAATTGCAGAACCTCGTCAATTTGCAGCATAGTGGGTCTGGAGGACGTGAAAATTGAGTCAAAATAGCTCACAAAAATGCGCTCCAAATCATCAGCATCTTCACGCCATGTCCCTTGATCATCGAACAAGCCTTTCACAAAATTGCGCTTCTTTCTTTGGGAAGCCTTATGATGAAAATAAGATGTCTTTCTATCCCCATCTCGAACTTCCGCAACTCTAGAGCGTATATACCAATACGCCTCTTGTTTTTCATGTAAATCATCGAGTTGCTTTTCAAGATTTGCACACATGTTACAATTATCATCACATAAATCAACAAAGACATGTTTTTCAATCAAGTGTGCATACATCTTTGGGCAATTATAAATTTATAATAAAAATATTGTTCAAGCATAATCAAAAAACACGAGCCTCCTCTTCCTCTCTTCTCTCCTAAACCCTAGCCTCCATTAGGGCTGTTCAGAGTGCGGTCTGGACCGCACCAAACCGCAACCCAAACCGTTTTTTCGCGGTTTGGGTTGGTTTGCAGTTTCAAAATTGTGGTTTGAGTTATGATTTCAAGCAAACCGCGGTTTGCGATTTGGGTTAGGTTTTAATTTTTGTAAACCGAAACCGCACCGTAAACCGTAATTTTAAATGATTTTATTTAAAAAAAAAATTATCTATTTTGATTTTTTTTAAATACACTTGACAAGGTGGCATACAAGTATACAACTGAAAAAAGAAGTTTGAGGTAAAGAACTTGGACACTTTTGATAAATTATTATTTATGTTTAATTATGAAGTCAACTTCATATATATTTGGATTCGTTATATTTATTAACAAAAAAATTTTACTCTTAGATTACAAAATTAATATCGCGGAGGAAAAAATGGTTAAACCGCAAACCAAACTGCACCAAACCGTTTTGCGCGGTTCGGTTTGGGTTGATTTGGGCAAAAGTGCGGTGCGGTTTGGGTTGGGAAAATGTCAAACCGTATATTTGCGGTTTGGGCTGGGTTACATCCCAAACCGCACCAACCCAAACCGCGAACACCCCTAGCCTCCATTGTCAAATTTTGAAGGGGCTTCCATCGGATCTTACCGGTGGAAAGCCCCAAATCTTTGTTTCTTTTAAGTTTTTTTTGTTTCTTAGGTTATAATAATGTCTCCCTCGAAAGAAAGGGTTATTCTCCTTCGATCTCCTTCGAAAGACAGGGTTTTTCGAACTCCTTCGAAAGACAAGGTTTTATTTGCGTTTAATAGGGTCTCCAGTTATGCGGGGCTACGATTGATGTTTATTGATTGGATTCGGATTACGAAATCAACACAAGAATTTTCTTCCTCACAAAATTATAAAGCGACGACGGATCCACTCAAAAAGTTTTATGAGACAACAAAACGAGAATATGCCGAATTGTTATATCTATGTATTTGGATTCTCAACCCTTCACCAGTTAATTCTTGTTTTATTTTGTTCAATCTGTTTTCAATGTCGTTAATTGTCAATTGTAGATGTCGTATGGCTTTAATTAGTGAAATATAGTGTAATTTGGGACTTCTTTCAAAAAAAAAAAAATATAAATTTATAATGAATATTGCTATCTAGTGGGAAACTGAATAGTAATTTTTTTTCACAGTAAATTGAATAGTAATATTGTTGAGTAATACTTCTTGTTCTCATGCATACATCTTACTTCTATAACAGACATATACATGAATTTTTTATTTTCCTTTCCTCTTTGAAGTTTTTGGCTAAAATTTCTTTCATTCAGTACAATGATTAGACCATCCCTTCTCTTCTTTTATTTACTAGAAATTTTTGCACGCTATGCGTGCGAGTCATATTAACGTTTTTTTTCTCAATTAGTTATTCATCAGTGTTACAAATTTTTTTATTCGAACATATATTTATAAATTTTTTTATTTTTTAATATGTTTGTCTTAAATCAATGTTTCATTTATTTTTTTTTATTAGTTATTTGTTCATCATTATTCAAATATAGTATTGAGAGAAGGAAATATAAAGCAGAAGAAAACTTGTGCTCAAATAAAGTGGAAGAATTTGTGTATCAGTTTCGATCGTTAAATATTAATAAAGTGGAAGAGTTTGATTTATATAATAGAGATTACAGAATAATAAAAAATTAGGTTTTAAAATATTATCAGTATAATTATTAATATGCAAGTTTTTATTTTTTCTTCTGATTGTGTCAATCAAGTTATATTGTCAATTTAATTTTTGATCAGAGTTTTTCATACATAGGTAAGAAGAGGAAATCATTCTCCTTAATTAAATATTCAATCCAAATTTCAAATTCAATTCTATTGTTAACTTGTTCAATATATATGGCAAAGTACGAAGAAGAAAGCATTATTTAATATATATGGCCATTTAAATTCATTAAGGGTACATTAGACTTTTTAAAGGGGACACCATCTTCCTCCCCCCTTCACTTATATAATAGAGATAAGCATTTGTCTTCAATCATGAATTTGGAGAATCAGAAGAAAGAAAACTAGAAAAGGACCTGCATGTATTTTTTTATTTTTATGAGCCACTTGAATACATTATTTCAAAAATTATTCATTGATTTTCTTTGGTTTGTTTTTGAACAATTCAATATATATCATAAGGAATAATTTAACATAGTCTCTCCAAATATTATCACATTCGCCAATTCGGTACCAGGGAGGAAAAGATCCAACTTGTTAGTTTAGATCTTAAGCAACGCACATTATTATATGCTCAGAATATTCTTTTTTTACATAAAAATTTAATAAATCTTAAGACACCTAGGCCCTGTTCTTTTGGATTTATTTTCAGCAAAAATAAGTAAAAATAAGTTCAGTTCAGCAAAAATAAGTTCAGTTCAGCAAAAATAAAAAAAGTTCAGCAAAAATAAGTTTAGTCTTATCTAATGCTGTAATTATTATTTTTGTTTTCAATATTACTATTTATATTGTTATTATTATTAATATTATAATTATAATAACGATGAATTTGAAATTTTTTTATTTTTTTTATTTTTTTTTTTTTAATTTTTTTTCATTTTTTTATTTTATTTTATTTTTTTATTTTAATATTTTTATACTTTATCATTTATTATTTATTATTTATTATTTATTATTATTATTTATTATTATTATTATTTATAATTTATTATTATTTATTATTATTATTATTTATTATTATTATTATTTATTATTTATTATTATTATTAGTTATTATTTATTTATTATTATTTATTACTCCCTCCGTCCCTAAGAGCATCATTAATGGTGATTGAAAAAAAAAATTTACATATTTGATCTTAAAAAACCCCCCTTAACAATGAATGAAAAAAAGATTGTGGGTTGATAGGCAAAAAAATTTTGTATGGGACGATTGAAACCATGATCAGGGGTGGGAGTGGGACCCACCGCCTGATCTGGTAAAATATAATTTTTAGTTTTGGCTGAGAGAAAGCCAAAAAAAATTGGATTTCGTCAGATTTCTGACGCGCGCGTCAGAATTTGACAAGTGTCAAATTCTGACAGGTTAGATAAATAATACAATTACAAATATTAAAAATGCAATATCTTAAAAAATACAAAGCCAAAAAAAATAAAAAAAATTACCAATGGCTCTATTTTTCAGAGATCTACAAATAGAGACCCATTTTGTAATATTTTGGACAATTTTTTTTTCTAGCTATTTACTAATATTCTATAATTTTCCTTATTTTATATGAAATATCTTCCACTTTTACACTCTAAAAAAAAAATTATTTTTGTACATTTAATTTAGTTAATGCTAAAAACGCTAATTATGTATTTATTTAATTAATTTTTGGAAAAATGGATCAGAATACCCCCAACTTTGGGTGGTCCGCTTTTAATACCCCCAATTTTAGATTATTTTTAAATACCCCCAACTTTGGAGGTGGTCCGCCAAAAATGCACCCAGATGACTTGTAACCTGTTGACAAGGTAATTTTTTTATTTTTTATTTTTCATTTATTTTTATTTTCAATTTCTACTCCCCCACCCCCCAAGCCCCGGTCCCCCCACCCCCAGCCCACCCCTCCCCACTCCCACCACCCCGCAGCCCCCCCCCCACCCCCCAGCCACCCCTCCCCACTCCCACCACCCCAAGAGGCCCGCCCCCTCCCCACTCCCACCACCCCGAAGCCCCCCCATTCCCCCCACCCCCCACACCCACGGTTCACAATTAAGTATCCTCGCCTCAGATAACCCACCTGCCCTCTTTTCCATCCTTCTCGTAATATTCCCTAATTGACACCAATGTCTTCCCTTTGAAATCTTGAACCGTCACTCTTCGCTTACCCGACAACTGCACGAAAAATTCATCCAATCAAAAGCCATTCTAATAAAACCCTAAATTCTAATCGACTTGTTCAAAGCTAAGGAATGTAAGTCCAATAAAAAAAACTGGTCAATTTAAAAATTCAACTGGAAAATTAGATCATTTCAAGCCACAATTACACAAACACCTCATCTCCGACAAACTAGGGTTTACGATAATCATAATTTTCTTCAAAATCAAAGTATACAATCTGCAAAATTTCGAAAAAATTAGGGTTTAAGAAATTAAAAACAAGAGAAACTAACTCCACATATGATGAGATCGCCGTCATCATCGTACTCTTTACCGTCGAAACATCTGTTATTACTGTCTTCTTCTTCTTCATCTTCTTCGACTTCACCACCTCCAGTAGCTCCTTCAACGGCGTCGTTTTACTGCTGTTGATGTGCTTGTTGCTGAAGAAAACCTTCGACAACTTGTCGGACAAACTTCTTACGAGAAGGTTCTGAGAGGTCGATGCCGAGTTTTTCGCCGGCGAGTTTGCCAACATCGAATTCCGACATCTTTACCTTGTCGACGCTTCGAAGGATTTCCAATACTGTTTCTTCTACTTAATTGTGGGGGTGAGGGAAGGTGGCAGTGGGTGGTGGGGGGGAGGGGTGGGGGGATGAGCAGAGGAGAGAGATGAGCAGAGGAGGTATTGATAATAAATATTGAATATTATTAAAAAGTAAATAATAAAAATATTGTATAGTGGTGGTTGGGTGATGAGAGAGAAAAAATAATTGGGTGGGGTAAAAAGGTAGTTGGGTGGGTAAAAGTAGTTGGGATGATCTTTTTTTTGGTTCATTGTTAAGAAGAAAGTGGGAAAAGATTGTGGGATGTAATTTTTTAGAGAGAGAAAGTTAGAAAGAGAGTGGGATGATCTTTTTTTTCATTCACCAATAATGATGCTCTAAATAGAGTGCCCATTTTTTCATTTATGTTTGTCCCAAATAGATTTCTCATTTCCTTATTTGGTATGGGTCCACCAATTAAAATATTATTTTGATTTCACTTTTATAATATCACCCATTTTCCCATATGGCCACATTCTCTCTCCTTAATAAACAATTCATAAAAAGTGTACCAACTTCTATATTTAATTATGATTTAATACAACTAAGGTCATACACATGATTTATTCTTAATACTTGTGCCCAAAAGAAATGGGCACACTATTTACGGACGGAGGGAATTTTATTATTATTATTTATTATTATATTATTTATCATTATTATTATTTATTATTTATTATTATTATTATTATTATTTATTATATTATTTATTATTATTATTTATTATTTATTATTATTATTATTATTAATTATTATTTATTATTATTTATTATTATTATTTATTATTTATTATTATTATTATTTATTATTATTATTTATTATTTATTATTTATTATTTATTATTTATTATAAACAATTAGTAGTTGGGTTTCAAAAGCTATGCCTGAAGCTAATTTCATTAGTTTTTTTATTGAAACACTGCCTCAAGGTAACAAAACTACCTTATATAGATTCCATCGAACACTAATTTTCACTTTAGTTTAGTGAGTTTGGTCGAAACTCTAAAAGCTACTTAAAAAGTTGTTGCCAAACATGTCTAGATGAGGTTAAGTATTGATGCGGATTTGATCAGATCATACGTCGATAAAATTTGAGCTAATACCGGATGAGTGATTTTGGTTGGCTTTTACAGTTAAGCATTACAATAAAGATTATAAAAAATTATTATAATAGAACCTTAAAATCATATTCAAAGTTCTCATTGATTATAGTAATAAGAAGTCATATATTTCCTACAAACATGACCCTTTTCCAAAACTATTAGGTGTCTCTAGATATTTTTTTGCATTTTAGAATAAAACTAGTTGTTGACTCGGGCGATGCCCCTAATTATTTATCAATGTGAATATGAAGTCTTAAATCAAACACTTGAGAAAAGTGGAAAAAAAAAAGTTATAGGCATTGGATTGTGCTTAGGAAATTAAATGATCTTCGAGTTCTTTTTAATTTTTCTACCTAATAAATTATAATATGAATTATTCATCAATATAACCTCGATTTCAAGAGAGTACATATATATAAATATATAATTACTCATAAAAAATATAATACAATCTTTTTTTTAACGTAGGTTGATGTGTAAAAATACAACCAATACAATGAAATGGTGTAGTAGTGTTAATTACGGAGGTTATAAAAATTTGAAGAGCTTTCTTTTATTATAGGATTACTGAAAGGGTAGGATATGCTATTATTAACATTAGCTTAATGAGTATATATATATATATATATATACACATTTGTATTTAATTATCTTAAAAATAGAAAATATCTTGTCTTTAAATATATATTTTTCCCATGAAGACCAACATAAGATTGTAGAGTAATTGGTTAGTGCACTTATATCTCAAATGAGAGGTCATGGGTTCGAGGCATATAACACACATTTTTATTGTTTAATATGTCATTTGATTGCGTGGGGGGAGTACATGTGGCAGCATGTCATGTTTTTGCTTTGGGTTTTTTATATATATATATATATATATATATATATATATATATATATATATATATATATATATATATATATATATATTGTACAAGTGTAAAAGCAAAACACCTAAAGCAATATCCAATTCTTCATTTAATTTTTAGGTACTTAAATATGGGTCCGGACCAAGTACCTATCACAAATCGAACTCGGCTCTATATAAAGCCTAACATTTGTTCATGGTAAGAAAAATAACATTAGGAGACCCTCCGCTCGAGGGGAACTCATAATGCATCAGTTACAAGGATAGTGAGGAATTATTACAAGGAGTTACATTAAAAGAAGAAGTAACTAAGTGACCAACATTGGCTATCCAGTCAGCCGTTCGGTTAGCTTCACGGAAAATATGGTTGAGCTGCCAGCTGTCGAACTTCTAGATAAGGAATTTGATGTCTTGCACAATGTTCGCTATTTGCCAAGGAGGATGCCAAATACCTTTGATTGTATTAACTGCTAGAAGATTGTCACCTTCAACGATGATGTTTCTAATGTTAAGCTGCTTGGTGAGGACTAGACCTTGGTGAAGAGTCATTGCTTCGGCTACAAAAGCTAAGGTCGAACCCAGGTTGAAATCTTTGGCTTGGATGAGGTCGCCAAGGTGATTACGAATGATAACACCCGCTGCTGACGAAGAACCATCAAAATTGAGTTTGAGGAAGTTGATGGGAGGTGGCTCCCAAGCAACTAGGATAGTGGATGGATGGGGGATGGGGGTGGAGGGATGGGGAGGGGGGGTTGTGCTCCCATTAAGGGAGATCCAGAAGAGAGGTAGAAGTCGATTGTTCTACGATTACGCCATTCCTGATGAGCGAAACGGGCACGATGAAGGACTCTATGGGTGTTCCAGTTTTCATTGCTGAAAACAATGCCCCGTTTCTTTCTTTCCAAATACTCGAAAGAAGGAACATAAAATTTGGAGTATTCTTTTTATTTTTTAAGCCTAACATATTCCAAAAGAAAAGTGAGAGCAATACCAGCTGAGCTAAACTCGCTTGGTATATAAAGAATCGTTCGTTATCGTTTTTTGTTTTCAATTTTCAGTTTTTTTTTTTTTTTTTTTTTTGAAAATCAAAAACAAATTTATGGAAACCAGAAAAAGTAATTTCTAGTTTTCTGCTGTCAGATTTCAAAATCGACATATTTAGTATAAATATGTTTAATTTTAAGTTTATTATACTCTTTATATTATATATATGACTTTTATATTCATAAAATCAAAAATTGAAAACTGACCAGAGAAGTATACAAGAAACTTGGTTTATGATATGGGAAGTATATGAAGTATGAATTGTCATTAATTATTAGAAAAAGGTAATGACTCGTCAAATAATTTGGTACCCCATTTACCACAATTTAATAAAATCGAACCGAGTGAGTTGCTTATGGGAGCATTCTATCTATCTCCCTGAAAACCATGTGCTATAATACTAGCATGAAATTATGCAGTACAAGTAATTATATATTTAAGCTCATGATCAATATAAAATGATGAATATGATCTTTAGGTGGATGTGTTAGTTGCATCTAACACTCTTTCAATAATTGTCACTCCAAGTCAAGTGTGTCTGTCTAGATCATGTACTGTAGTCTGAATATGTTCAATTTTTTCTGCAAATTAAATCATTCACTACATTATTTATTTATATCATTATATGTCCAGGTGCTGTACATGGAGTATATAAAGTTTGCACTCCAGGATGAGAATTAACGGAGATCTGATTTAGAAAGAGAGAGAAAACAAGGAGGAGATTTGATTTGATGTGATAGCCAGATAAGGAAATTAATACTGTATTTTATATACAGAGTTCCAGAAAAATATAGTGATAAGTTGATAACTGGAACTTTCTAATTATTGTTTTTAATTATTGCCTTACCATCTTGTAATCATGAAATGGGCGTTTTTTAGGGAAAGAAAATATTGCTATTAACATTATTACGATATATTTTGACAAAGTGATTCAACAGAAATGCATGCATGACAGCATAATAAATTTTGATTTTCAGATATTTAATTTCAATCCCTAAACTAAATTTATTAACTGTTAGATTGTGTAAAACTCCTTGAGTTTGGAGTAAATATTATTGATCAATATATAGGTTTACATAATCCGAGTCGTAACATGAATAGGAAACTAAACAAACTATATCCTAATACAGTGAGAAAATATTATCCTAATATTGTTCTTTATCACACCCCCGCAGTCAGAGCGGGAGGAGGACGGACGCTAAGACTGGATTTAAAATCCAAAAATAATTGCCTGGGAAGGCCTTTTGTGAAAATATCTGCAAACTGATACTTAGTAGGCACATGTAAAACACGAACTTGTCCTAAAGCAACCTTTTCCCGAACAAAGTGAATATCCAACTCAACATGTTTGGTGCGCTGATGCTGAACAGGATTGCAGAACAAATAAATAGCACTGATATTATCACAATAGACAAGTGTAGCCTGACGAAGTGGACAATGCAACTTTAGTAATTAATAAGTTGCGCAACCAACAAGATTCAACTACAACATTAGCGACACCTCGATATTTAGCCTCTGCGCTGGATCTAGAAAGAGTAGTCTGACGCTTAGAACACCAGGAAATAAGGTTGTCCCCTAAGAAACAACAATAACCGAAAGTAGAACGATGAGTATCAGGGCACCCGCCCCAATCAGCATCAGTATACGTGACCAGGCGCAAGGAAGAAGAAGGATATAGATGTAAACCTTGATCAATAGTGCCTTGAATGTAGCGCATGATTCGTTTTAATGCATCATAGTGAGAGACTCTGGGGTCGTGCATAAACAGACAGACCTGCTAAACAACATAAGAAATATCATGACGAGTAAAGGTGAGGTACTGAAGAGCACCTGTAAGACTGCGATATAATGTAGGATCATGAAACTGGGGTCCAACATCTGCACTAAGTTTAGACTTAGTGTCGACAGGAGTTGCAGCAGGCTTGCAACTGGCCATACCTGCGCATATTTATGCTGAGATAATAGCATATAAGAGGGAGTCCGGGTGACAGCAATACCCAGAAAATAACTTAATGGACCCAAATCAGACATAGGGAACTCAGTCTGCAGCTGACTGATGATCCGTGCACGTAGTGCATCAGAGGAAGTAACCAACAAAATATCATCAACATAAAGAAGCAAATATGCAGTATCGGAGCCATGATGAAAAGTAAAATGAGAATTATCACTCTTAGTAATGACAAACCCCATGCGCAAGAGATAAGTAGCAAAACGTTGATACCATGCACGAGGCGCCTGTTTAAGGCCATAAAGAGCCTTACGCAGGCGACATACGTAATGCGGAGTGCGAGAATCAACAAACCTCGGAGCATGATGCATATAAACAGTCTCACGAAGATCACCATGGAGAAAAGCATTTTTGACATCAAGCTGATGTATAGACCACTTGCGGGCCATAGCTAAGCTCAATACAATACGAATAGTTTGGGGTTTAACCACATCTCATCACAATCAACACCAACCTCCTGAGACCTGCCATAACAAATAAATCGAGCTTTGTGTCTTTCAAGATCACCATTAGAATTTAATTTATGTTTGAAAAGCCACATGCAATTAACAATATTCACCCCCGTAGGCCTAGGAACCAATTCCCATGTCCCTGTTTTAATGAGAACACCATATTCATCCTGCATGGCCGGATTCCAATTAGGGTCATTTAAGGCTTGTTTGTGGTTTTTAGGTAAAGGAGATTTGTAGGTAGAGGTGCTGGAATTTTGTGAGAGGAGATTATATTTGGGATTGGGCTTAACAATGCCACGCTTGGACCGAGTAACAGGGGGGAGGGAGGAGGCCGAGTGGGCTTAATGGAGGGCATCCCAGGCAATGGAGGAGGGGAATATAAGACAGGGCGCATATGGGCTGGGGATGTAGCAGAACCGTGTGGGGAGGTCTGCTGGGCCGGGCATTGACGTTGGGCTGGTGGGGGTATGGCAAACAGGAGGAGAGGTCTGCTGGGTAGGGGAAACACGCGCGTGGGCCTGGGTAGGGGAAACTGGTTCGTGTGCCGCGTGTGTATCAGTTGGGATTGCAGGTTGGGCCTGCAATTGAGGATATATGTGGGTTATCAATGGGGAAGGCTCATCAGATGTGAGAAAATGATAATCATGAGTGGAATATTTCGTGGACGTCATGAAAGGGAATGTGTTTTCATCAAACGTAACATGATGAGATAAGATGATTTTGTGAGTAGAGAGGTCAAGACACTTATACCCACGATGATTAGCAGGATAACCCAAGAAAACACAAGGGGTAGATCGAGGAGCAAGTTTATGTGGAGTTGTAGCAGTCAAATTGGGATAACAAAGACAACCAAAAACCCGTATATGGTCATATGATGGTGGTTTGCCAAAAAGGACTTCAGATGGAGATTTATGGTGAAGTAATTTAGAAGGCAAAATATTAATAAGATAGGTGACAGTTTCTAAGGCATGATTCCCATATGGAAGGGGGACGAAAGCATGGAAGAGAATGGACCGCATAACATTGTTAATGGTACGAAGCATGCGTTCAGCTTTGCCATTTTGAGAGGATGTGTGTGGACATGAAAACCTAAACACAATGCCATGGAGTTGGCAAAACCTTTTAAATGGTTCATTATCAAATTCACGACCATGATCACTTTGAAAAGATTTAATGGGGAGTTCAAATTGTGTTTGAACATAAGCATGGAAATCAAGGAAAGTTTGATAAGTTTGTGATTTGTATTTTAACGGCACAGTCCACATATAATGAGTATAATCATCCACAAGCACCAAATAATACTTATGACCAATAGTACTACGAACAGGAGATGTCCATAAATCAGCATGAATTATATCAAAAGCACAAGAGGTAATACTAATAATAGAATGGGAAAAAGGAAGACGAATATGTTTGCCAATTTGACAGGAATTGCAAAAACTAGAGTCAAACTCTTTATTACAATTTATTAAGCTACGAGTTTTTAAGAAACTAAGAATAGGAGCTCCATGATGGCCTAGACGACTGTGCTAAGTGTGAGGAGGGACAACAGCTAAAGAGGTGGCAAGGCAGATGGATGGATTGGAGGTGGTTACTGGATAAAGATCCCCCAAGCTATTGCATCTCGTTATTATATTCCCCGTGTGAAGGTCCTTCACAGAAAAGCCAAATGGGTCAAATTCTACAGAGGAGATTAAATTTTTTATAATTTGAGGGGCAAACAAGGCATGACGTAATTGAAGGGCGGGTGTGGTATGGGATAGGGAAGCATGACTATGACCCTTAATAGGAATGCGAGAACCATTACCAACGAGAATATGATTATTAGTGCTCAAATTAAAAAGGGGTAAGAGAGTACCGGAATTGCTGGTCATGTGTGAGGTAGCACCGGAGTCCATGTACCACGAATCATCATGCGGTTGAAAGCTCATAGTGGCAAACGCATTGCCGAGTTCGGTAGGGGTCATAAGGGGCCCATGAGATGGATGTGGGGCCGAATAGTACTGTTGTTGGGCCACGTGGGCCTGAGGATAATATGTGGGAGGGTGGGGCGCATACTGACCAGGCGGATAATGAACTGAGCCTGGATTTGAGGGCCTTATCTGCTGAGGGTATGGGGAAGGAGGATGCGCCCAGCCATGTGAGGATTGCTGGATCCAAGGTTGTTGTGGGCCTGGGCCGGTACTGATGGGCTGCGTCCCTTGGTGGGAATTTCCCCACTGCTGGGTATTATTACTATTATGCGAGGAGCGAGAGCCTCCCTTGCCACGCCCTCGTCCCCTCCCGCCTTAATGTTTGCCGCGACCACGCCCACCGCCGCGACCACCACCGCGCGGCTGAGTCTGAGGTGGGCCATGAGGCTGAGGTGGTGCCGGAGTGTCGTGAGATGCCGAAAAAGACTGGGCCGAAGGTGTTGGATCATGGGCACGTCTTGATTCTTCAAGAAGAAGTCTGGAGCATGCGGTTTCGAAGGTGGGCAGAGGATCCGACTGTTGTATAAGAGATGCCACAGTATCATAATCAGTATTAGTTAATCCGGCCACCATACGAAGAACAAGTTTTTGTTCGGAGATCACTTGATCAACGTTAGCTAGTTGATCCTTCAAATTTTTCAACTTCATACAGTAAGTTGAAATATCGGCAAAGTTGGAGAGATGCAAGGCATTAAACTCGTTTTCCAAGTAGACGGCACGAGTATGCTTGTTGTCATGGAAGATGGCTTTAAGGCGATTTCATGTTTCTTGAGCCGTGGCACCCTGATAAAGAACTGTTTGGAGGAGGTCGGGAGATATACTACCATAGATCCACTTTTTCACAATCGAGTCAAGACGCGACCATAGGGCGTCGGAGATGTCGGGCCTAGGAGTTTTTGGATCAATGTGATCAAGAACGTTACATGCGTGACAATGAGTTTCAAACAACTCAACCCAGTTAGAGTAATGAGAAGTTTCTCGATCAAGTATGAGAGGAATATCGTTTTTGATCAGATATGGCTTGGGCTGGGTGGTACTCGGTAGAAGTAGCTGGCGGTGGAGTTGGTTGATTTTCGGGGTCCTTGGGGTCAGGATCTTTGGCCATGATGGATGCACAGCAGCGGAAGTTGGGGTGGGAAGAAACAAACCGAGAGGAGAGAATTTACTGGAACTAAGAAACGATGAAGAGGGAAGCAGTAGGAGATCGAACAAAAGAAAAGCTGGGTGGGACGAGAGGTCCAAGGGCACCGAGCAAAAAGTTTTGTTAGATTGTATAAAACTCCTTGAGAAAATATTATCCTAATATTGTTCTCTATCATTAACTTCTTAGCCTGTATTTTAATACTAACTTGGTTAGTCTTTCATTCACTATGAAGAATCTATCTAAACTTATGAACATTTTTGTATCCCCTCAAAAATAAATCTTTACAATATGAGGAGAATAAAGGCTTAGAAGCATTCTCTTTATTTTATATTCAGCCATCTGAACTCTCATATCTAAACTTAACTTTTCTTAATTTATCAGTCTCGAGCTCACTATTATTTTGATTTTGTTTTTTACTAGATTATGAATGATATCGTAGTTATGAATTGGCATAAAGAGGTTTTAATTTATATAACCTCATGTTATATGGCATAATTTTTTCAGCTAAAGAAGAAGAAATTTTGACAACAGGTAGATGAAATTTCAAAAGGAGATGTGAGAATAGGAGTTTTTCACTTAGAATTTTACCTTAGTTATAACATGTATAGATTTTTTTGAGAAATTACATAAAATTGAGAATCCTATGATATAAGATCCCTTTAGATAATAAAATATAGTAATAAGCTGATATAAATTTTTATGGCATTGAAACTGATTTTGGCCTTACAACTATTTTTTAGGCCCGGGCTACTCCTCGGGTAATTATATCTTTTATTTATTAATATTTTACTTTAAAATATTAACATTAAGTATCATTTGATTTAGTGGCTAAAACTTTAGTATATGTGCTTATGATTACGAGGTCGAATCTTATACAATTCATTTTCTATTTTTTTTATATGTGGACTATTTAGAGTTAAACCCTCTAAGAGAAAGCGCCACGTGACATCGTTCCTTGTTTAGAAACGCCTTTTAATATATTAGTATACATACGTGTTTTTTTTTTAGGGAACATGCAATACGTGTTTAACAATTTCAAACCAGAAGTTTACAAAAGATTATTACTTTTCACCAAAAAGAAAGATCAAAAGATTCTTACCACATAATATATCTTTGACAAAACAACTCTGCTTTTGAGTTTGACTTTTGAGTTGCCAATTATAGAACGGTTTGTTAGAAATTCCAAAGTTTGTTTTGCTTTGTGCAATATCACACGTGACACGTGTTCAACCTCTATACACGCATAGTTAGAAATTAGAATTAGAATTAGAATTAGAATTATTATTAATTTCGTAGCTAAAAATTAAAGACCAAAATCAAATTTAAGCTCTAAGAACAAATGACAATGATGATACATGATAGCGAATACTGAATTTCATTCATACATTCAGGAGATTATATCTGAGAACCACTTTCTTTTCGTTCTTTCAAACTTTATATGTTCGGGACTTCGGGGTCTGCGTACTACTTTCATTTTTCCATGAAACAGAACTTATTCTCTCATTATCAAAACTACCCACGTACAATATATACATTGCATTCCATTTAAGAAAAACAAGTTTCAAGTATGACATCAGAAGATTTTGGGGTAATTTTCTCTAGCCTGCAAATTTATACTTTTGCTTCAAATTTCGACATGTAAGGCAAGGAAAAAATAATTCACGAACATTTTCTCAATAACCCAAAATCTTCAGATTGAAGAAGAAGCATTATACAGCCCAAGCATGTATCACATTGCAGATCAGCATGCTTTTGCTACAAAAGGCAGGTTGCAGCAAGCAAAGGTACAGACCCTGAGAATTTTCAATCCAACGCGCTCCCATACGTGTATCAGAAGTTACGATCTTTCAGCTGCTGACGGCAGCGTAGTCTCACTGAATTTCTGCTGTGCGCATCACTCTCTCTCCTCCAAACATGCAGCACCTGATGCGGGCTAACTTGGTTATTGAATAGTAAAGTTATTTACAGTGTAGTTGCCAGCTCCAAAATTGCATATAATTTACTCATTTGCCGCTCATATAACCACTTCAGTTCCTTCAGAAGCTTCTTGCTCAAGGTCCTTGATGAGCTTTTCTATCTGCCTTCTGTATATCGGCATGAAGTGATCGTTAATCATGCTATGTGAAAGCCGCAATTTACTATACAAGGCCCTAGGAGTGATGAAGATTCCAACTTTAGTCTCTATAGATGACCTACTTCCACTGTCACTGGATGAAATACTTCCTTCGGCCTCGGGCTCGGCCTCAACCTCTTCCTCTCGAAGAGTGATGATATGCATTATCTTTCCTGGTGGGAAAAATCTATGTACTTCTTTACCTTCAGGTGCTGAGCCCTCAGGTTCTGTACTTCCAACCTCTTCCATTGCAGCTTGTTCTTCTTCTCTTATTTTCTTCTCAACATCAACTTCACCTTCAGCTCGATCATAGAGCTCGTGTTCAAGTTGCTGCCACAACTCCACTTCGGTCATGAGATCTTCATTTCTAGGGCTCTCCATAAGGTCCTCCCCATCTGCAACATGAACATTTAGCTCATGCTGCACATGTCTCGTATCAGAATAAGAACATCCAATCCCTGAATTCCATTGCAGTCCCTCAGGTGAAGATAAAAGAAGCTCCCGAGTCTCTGAGGTGGAATCACGAGAGGATGCAATGAGAGGTTCGGAAGTTTCAGCGCCAATAGGAGAAAATTCAGAAGATTGTTCTTGCCCATTCGACGGGATAATGTTGACACGTCTCCGAGGTCCAATGCATGACCATGAAGAAAGCATGGCAGGGCGTCTCAATGCTGCATTAGCCATGCTTTGAGCTCTTCTCATAACAGCCTAAATAGAATCACAAGATGTGTCAACCACCAGTACAGGATAATGGGCCTCTCAAGCAAACTGACTATTCAAATTGAAAAAGTAAATCCTGGTGATTTAAAGAAGAGGTGACGGATTCATCTTTCTTCATCAGCAAGCAGTTCAGGAATATATGAGAGCAGTAGGCTATATAAGACAGCAAAAACTAAAACTACCCCTTCAGCAGTAACACTAGCACATGGGTTTTGTCATACATTGGTCTATGATATGCACTTATGCAGTCTTGAGGTTCGATGCTTTATTATGCTATGACTTGCAGCTCAGTTACATCGAAGATACAGCATTAAGTAAGAACTGATCTCAATATCCGCAAACCTTCCAATGGTAACCATTTCAAGGTACAGAATGAGTTAATCTAAAACGTTCCAATATGTAATCCTACATATCTACCCAGTTTGTCAGAGAAATACCTACCCAGTTCTTTAGAGTAGAAAGTCAAAGCACGATTAATTTTCAATGCCCTAAATCCCACATATAAAACAAACCCATAACATTACAAAATTAACCCTAAATCCCACATATAAAACAAACCCGTAACATTACAAAATTAACCCTAAATCCCACATATAAAACAAACCCGTAACATTACAAAATTAACATTGAAATAATCAGTATTGGGCCTTCAAACATAAAATTAATAGCAATGCAGAAAGTACAAGAAAGGCAATGATAAAATTAATAGCAATGTAGAAAGTACAAGAAAGGCAATGACAAAATTGGTAATTAGACCTCTATATTTGTCTCAAGCTTTGAAAAGATTCTCAGCATTTTTTAGGAAATCAAATCTCTTGAAAAAACCAATATTCTTAACCCTTTATAGAAAAACCTACATTAACATATATACTCCCTGTGTTCTCCGATAGTTGTTCCACTTTGTGCACTATTCATATACCACACTTTTGCCATACTTCCTCTGTTTATTAATAGATGCATCATATTGACTTTTTACACTATTTAGATACTAACTTTGACCATGTTCAATAACTAATACTTCCTCCATTTCTTTTTACTTGCTACTAGGGGTGTAAGTGGATTGCGCAAAGTCCAGAGTCCAATCCAGTCCATTCCAAACTTGTCGGACTGGACTGGACTGAAAAATATTTGGACTGGACTCGGACTCAAATTTCCGAGTCCAAATATTTTCGGACTGGATTTGGACTAACCCCTTTGGAATCCAATAAGTCCAATCCAGTCCAAAAACTATTTTAACATACAATATATAATATATTCAGTCCAAAAAATTGGACTCAAAACTATTTTTGACATTTTTCTTTTGAAATTTTAGACATTTTTAAATTCCCGTTCTTAATTTGTTTTACCTAGACCGGAATTTGCACTTACCCTCCAAAATTCCAAAGTGAGAAGTGAAAATTGAAAAGGCAAAAGTTATTCTTGTGGCACCTTCTGTATTCTGCAATTTACATTTTATTAGACTTTAAAGATGTATGTAACTTATTTTATGGAATGGATGTAATGAAACCATTTTTTAAAATTTTAACGATTAAATCATGATAAAATATTGTGAACCTAAATCGGCAAAAAATTTATATATTATATGATAATCGGACCGGACTGGACTGGATTCGGACTCAAGAAAAAAAAATCGGACTAGACTGGACTCAAAATAAGTTTGGATTGGATATGGACTCAATTTCTCGAGTCCAAAAAACTATGGACTGGATTTGGATTTGACAAAGTCCAATCCACTTACACCTACTTGCTACGCTTTGACTTTTACACTATTGACCAACTCTACTTAGTTTATCTTTGGTGATTTATAGCTAAGGAAAAACGTATTCATATGGGATCTTGTTAGAATCGGCTCAATGTAAATTTTCCGAATATCTACTTTTTATAATTTTTTTATTATCGGTAATTAAAGATATTCATGGTTGAAGTTATGCATCGGCAAGCGTGAAAGTCAAACGGTTGCAAGTAAAAAGAATCAGAGGAAGTATGTAAATAATAATGTACTGATTATTTTGATTGTTATTGGGTGAATCTCAATGAATATTTTCAAATTATTTTTTCTTGTAAATTTTAATAATATATAATTAAATATATTAATGGTCAAAACTGTGCATTGACAATTAACCACTCAATATGATGCATTTTTTAAGAAAAAGAGGAAGTATGTTTTTACTCAAATATAAGATGCAGGATGTTATTGGATTTGTATCAATGTCAGCTTCGTATAATTTTTACTACTAAATAAATACACTAAGGGTCAAAGTTCCGTACTTGCAAACATAAAAGTCAAATTGATAACTATTACAGAAAACCGGGTTACATACAAAATAATTTTCAGGAAAGAGATAATAAAAAATTATCTTGCTCCCCCACCAACTAGTAACCCAAGATTCCATACACCTTTATTAAATGATACATACCAGATGCCCCTTTTCCCTTCCCAATCAATATTATTTTAGTTACTACAATGAGTACTAGCCTTATATGCACCAATGCGTGCAACGGTGCAAAAACATGTACAAAATTAGATTAATTGCTAATTACATCTAATAAATCAGGGATTTTTAATTAGTTTATCCCACTAAATCACTAAATCAGGGATTTTTAAATTTTTAAAAAAATTTAGTTGAAAGGGAAGCAATTGATTGTGTTGTAAATTCTCACTGTTTTCTTTTTGTTGTGCCTTTTTTATCTTTTTACTTATTTTTAATTAATTAGGTAATTACATTCTTTTTTTATTTTTATTTTTTTTCTTTTTCCATTTTTTTGTGTCCATCCCTGTTGCCATATATAATAGAGATTTCTATTATCCCCTCTCCCTTTGGGGGGTGTCTTTATGGCAATCGAATGCCCCAGGCAAATCCCCAACGCATTTTCATCACAGAGGGAGAAGAAAAATGATGGGGCATAAAATAAATGAGATGCCGACATAAGAGAAGGGTTACCTGAGTACCACTGGATACCGGTCGGAGTACAGCACCAGCACCGGCAACTTTTGCTCTAGCACTAGCACCCAGCGCTGAAGCAGAACGATACACAGTGCTTAGAATCCTCGTCTGCTCAATTTGGTTCCTCAAATCGTTCAACCAAGCAGAGGCTGTCACCTAAAAAATAAAAATCATGTACAGATTACCATGCTAGCACTTGAGCCAAGAAGTCCTTGAAGTCAGTCCTTGCTAAAACCAGGAACAAAACATCCGCAACCCCCCCCCACCAACACCACCCAAACAAGAAAATTTTTCCAATCATGTTGATAACAGACCTCGACACGTAAATCATCAACTGATGCCGCTGAGAATGTTGGAACTAAATCAGCCCCATTTATAACAGAAGTAATTACACCAACGCCTGATTCTGCCAATTCCCATGTCATGCAAGCAGCTGTATGGAATATCCAGTGAGTTAAAAAAGTACAACAAGAACAATATAAAAACATAAGAAATTAAACGTGCCTTGTCCATATCATGACCATTCGATATATTACAGAACTTCAGAAAAAATCAATCTTAAGACGACAAACCTGGAGCAAATGTGACACATGACGTGGAGGATAGTTCCTTCTGCTCACGTAGTATGAAAGTTAAAAGAGCTGCAGTACCCCCACCAAGAGAGTGCCCTACAATCTGCAAGTCAAGCATAAGCACTAATAACTAGAGCAAGCTATTAGTAATCCCAACAATTACTGGGAACCTAAACGTACACAATGAAATATAGGAGATAGGAATACTACCATAAAACTAGAATGAATTCAGAGAAGAGCAGACAAAAATCAGAAGCATGTAGCCGAAAAATGAAGTTTCAGCTTCTGCACATGTTCTGCAGTAGCCATAACTTAAGAGACAAGCAGCAAGTACAAAACACAACATATGTGCTTGGCGAGCAGTGAAAAAGCATGAGAAAAACAACTATTTTGATAAGCTGCACCTTTTTCACCAAATTACAAAGTGGAGAACTACTATTTCATTCAGTTAAAATCAGAAAACTAGTTCACATTTCAAAATTAGACTTCACAGTGATGCAGCCAGAAAAAATTTATTGTACTAATTCAGCAAGGTATAAGACAAATCAAGAACCTGCATTCAAGAGCAATATGTAATGGTAACACTTTGAGGTGAAGGACAAAAATGAATTCACGCAAAGAGACTCCAGTCCTTCCGAGCGTATTAAATGGTGTGACCCACAATTGCGAATCATTCAACTACATAAAAGTGTGTCTTATAAAAAGTAGTATAAGATAAACAAGATTTATCAACTTTTAAGGATACAATGCAGTACAAGATCCAACCACAATGGCATTTCAAATGTACCAAAATATAATTCTATAATGGCATTAAACATTACCAGAAACAACAATTATTCTAAACAAGTTCTCACCTTTAATTTATAATCCGGATGCTCATCAAGAGCTTTGATGATACAAGGTGTTGCTATCTTAGCAATCCATCGAGCAGCTGCAACCATTCCACAGTGAGCATAGCCTAAAACCAAATCGCTTACTCCTCCTTCATGGACAACAGTATGATGAAATGGCACAACCGCTCCAGTGACAGCTGTCAGAGTATCCTTGATACTGTGAGTTCCACGAATAAGTAAAAGTAAACACTTTGTTTTGTGATCTACAAGAACTGTAAATGCAGGCTTCAAAATCTGCAGAAAATGACAAACAGATCATTTCTAATCAGTGCTTCTTCCCAAGCAGGACTGCAAATACTTCTGCTAAATTGACACTTCATCCCTCACCAGTCACTCCCTTACTCTGGACTCCACCACAGAGAGAAAAAAGATTTAGAAAACCAAATGTTCTTACATTTGAGGATCGTTAGAAAACCTACATGAGGGTTAGTAACCCCATCCCCCAACTACACGACTTACTAAAGGCAAGCTACCTTTACAAAATATAGTCAACCTGAAATTTAGATATTTATTCAATATAAACTTATTTCATGAGGAGATCTTTAAAGGGTTAGCATAGATAAATTTCTAGAGTGTTTCTCAAAGTTTAGGATTATGTTAAAGAATAATTAACAAGTGAGGGTCACTGCAGAAAGGAAAAAAAGTAGAAGTACAGCATTACGTTATATAGTTCCCCTGAGTAAAAAATATTATTAATAAAGACTTTGGCGAAGCATGTAAACTTCCTTTGCTGTGGTTAGTGAGCATGTATTTGGATAAATTAAGGCAGATTGCCGAGTTCAACACTAGTACTTGCATACTCCTTTTTGTTCTTCTCATTTTTTCCTTTTGTTATTTGCCTATTCTGTGCAAAGCATATACTACTACTCATCCATTTATTCTCTTTTTAACTTCATTGTTCTATTAAATCCCCCTTAGACACATCACTTCACATTAGTCACTTTGTATATTCAACTTCATTCAAATTCTAATAAATGACACCTTAAATCGAGATCTTAAAAGAAGAAACTGTCAACCAAATCAACAAATATGATTGCTAATTCTTAATAATTATATTCATTTGTCATTTTTTTCCAACAGTCGTTATACTTTGTTGTTACGAGTACGTGGTTATTAGTACACTTGCTCACTTTTTGTGATGCAAAAAACAGAAAATTTTTCTCCAAACAGATTAAAAGATATTCTTATTTATTTACTATTATAGATTTGATGATGCTAAAATCATTAAGATGTGTAGTTTCAAAATACCGTTTAAACTTCCTCCCTTTCATATTAATTGCAAAATTTTGACTTTCACGGTCTCTAGGGACCATTAACATCTTCAATGTATTAGTAAAACCATAGAAAGGTGGATATCTCTTATATGTTGGTTAGCATGGTGCAACTAATATGAAACATCGGGAAAGTAATTTTTATTAATATGTAACCAAAGATCCCAACGGCGAAAGGCGTATCTTAAAAACCGTAGAAACTAATGTTTAAAATAGTAAGAGACAGAGGGAGTATAAGTACTATTTTAACATTGACTTCCAAAAATTGAAATCCTAGCTCTTGCCCCTGCTTGGGATGCACACACAACAGAATATAATAGAAGCAAAAAGATGCATCCAAATTAAATCCTTAATTTACAAAACAAGGAGAGTGCAGCATCATTTACCCCAGCCTTAGGTTCCTGAAGAAGGACATCTTCTGCAGTATAGCCAGTCTCTTCCAAAAACAGTGGGAAAGGCTTCTTTGAGAAATGCCAGCAAAGTGTTAGCAAATTCAGGAGATATTTAAGTTCCATAGCTATTTCAGGACCCTTCAACTGTACAGTGTCATTCCCTCCAAAGACATCATGGACACACAAATTCCCCTGGAAAGAAGTATCTCGTCAGAAAGCCCTGTATACATGCAGGCATCCAAATAATCATAGGTAGAAGCATTATGATTTATGAATGAGTAAACACCAAATTATAGTTCATTCTTCAAGCAACAACTTTAGCACATCAGGTCCACATAAGAGGGGGTAAAGAAAGTACGAAACTAACATGAACTAAATGCTAAAAAACTCAAGTGACCTAATAGAAAAGGCAAAGAATATTGGATACCCATAGTCATAACTCATGAGTGCGAACTAGCCAGCAACTCAACTCAACATAGAGTTTCAAAAAATTACTTGAGTCTGCCATTGTGACCAGGTTACAAGTTTAATACAACTCACGAACCCCTTTGGCAGGGCTAATCAAAAAGACCAAAAACAAATTAAAGTGATCTTATACTAGGGAACATAAATTCATTTGTTAATAGCAATCAAATTCTCTTCATATCTAAGATGCAAAATTCAAGGCCTCAATTGTTAAATGGTGAATCTTTAGAGACAATGTGACTCCCTTCTCAGCCCATAATTCTAAGATATTGGCAACTCAGCATTGAAATTGTTATAAGCCCACAACAGAGCATCAGCTCTGTCTGAAGCACAAGACATCAATGTTGACCCAGAAACCTCTCAACTGAGCAGGACAAGAGAACTAAAAAACGGGTCTTACATATTTCGCATACTAAAGCCAACCTAAGCATACATGAGCAAATTTGTTCCTAATTTGCAAATTCCTTGAATACCAATGCTTCCATATCCAATCAATGACGGTAAATCACTAAACAGCATACATGAGCAAATTTGATCCTGATCTGCAGATTCCTTGAATACATATGCTTCCATATCCAATCAATGACAATAAATCCCTAAACAATCTGGGTATAAGCCACAATCAGTAACTCAAGCAAATCAATGGGACTTCCATTGACTCAAAACTCTAGAAACACTCAAGATGCCCCCAAGGAAGCAACACTAAACAAAATTAACATAAAGCTCAGATCATGGAGTGATAAGAATTGTTAAAAGAACAAATACAGTTTCACAACACCCAAACACTATCAACCTAGCTACCTATAGGAGTTCTCTCTCCTCTCCAATGCAGTAACACTATCAGCAGGAGTCTCAATTTGAGCAGCGAGAGCTCGCCAGCAGTCTGGAATATCTCCAGTTGCCGACAGGAGTCATCTAGTATCCTGGGAAGCTAATTTCCTCTTCTTCAAGCATTTTCTTAAGCTCATTTCTTCAACGGCTAGGGAAATCCAAGTCTTGTTCCAATTGGTAGCAGGATTCGTTTGTTGTTTCCTTCTGGTGCTACCAGTTTACCACTATGGTGGTCATGGACGATATACGTGATTTCAAAGAAGATTTTCTTTTAATTTGTTTTGAGGAAAATGGTGATGTTGTCAATCATAGAGTAGATAAAATACTTGATTCTACATCACATCTTTCAAATCTTATTGGAACTATGCATCAAATTTAACGATTCAAGGATAAGGGAAATGATCTGTCTAAGCGGCCAAGCAAGCTAAATCTAATTCAGCTTGTGAAAAGTATTTGTTCGGTGTCAAGCTCCTTGTGGTTGTGTGTCCAAGTAATGAGAGGGACAAGCTAATGTTCTATGAATTAGCCATCTCGACTAATCTTGATATGGCTGCTTGTGCTTGAAAGTGGAGAAATTTATTCTAATTGGTAAGTTGTGTTCAGTAGTGTTGATGCGTGAACCACATAATGTGGTGAGGAAGCTTTAAAAGGTTAAAGAGTTCAAGGATCAACCAGAGAAAATGCAGAGAGCTAGTCCAAATTTGGCTCATTGTTGCTCAATTTATGAAGACGAGTATATTGAGCAAGGTTCAGGATGGTGTATCCAGAGTACAAGATAAGGAAAGGGGGTATTACTAGTACTGTGAATTAAATGTCATATCTCGGATGGATATCATTGTAACATTGATGAGGTTAAGAATGAAACCTTGCAGCTGCGCAAAAAAGAAAAAGATAAAGAGTCCGATACCCAGCTTCAAAAATAATTGTTTCCTCAATCTCGCGGGGCCCAAGTATCGGTTTTCTAACCGAAGGAAGGTGGGCTCCTTCCATCCCTTCCCAATATGACACTCTCATGGTAGGGGAGTAGATAAGTTATTTTTATGCCACAGGAAATTATCAACCATGAAGGTGAGAATTTTGACTTCTCCAGTGAAGGTAGATTCGCCGTATAAAATGGAAGAGTCATCAACAATGGAAAATCCTCCCTCGAATGTCATGGATTCAAAGCTGCGTGGAAAAACCAGTTGTCCATGAAGCTAATTACAATGTTGAGTTCTAGCTATATGAGGAAAAAAATGGGGTGTGAATTATGTCACACAGTCATAGTGTCATACATGTAAAAACCTTTCCATGAAGACTGGATAGGAACTTTTTGACTCAAAGCAAGGATTCAAATATTGTCTTTCTATCAACATCAATGGTAAAAAGTCGATTATTGCTCTCAGTTAGACGTAGGCCAGACTTGGTGAACTTGCTCTGGAAGCGATGGAAGTATGGGAGTGTTTCTGGGACCCTTAGGAGCTCCAATTCACATTTTTCCAATGATTTACATAAATGCAGAACTAACGATAGCAGAAAGAGAAGGAATTATTTCCTGGAAGATGCAATGCCCCCAATTTGGAAAAAGATTGCCAATCCACCCATAGAGAATGTTCTTTGGTTTGAGAGGTCTAGTAATGTTGTTAATCTTAATAATTCATCGCTATACTGTTAGTTATCTAGAGTTTGAGACCCATGATCTTGCTATTAGAGCAAGAGAAAACGATCCTTATTGTTTGTTTCTTGTTTCTACGTTGCCCCTCAAAAGAAACATAGAGATGTTGCTCGTAACCCTTGCGTCCAAACAAAATTCCTTACCTAAATCCCATCATTAGCATAATAAAGTTCTCAATTTACCTAAGAGGCAACAAGTCAAAGTGATATTAACAATCATCAGTTCATCACATACGAACAATGGCACAACATATAAACTAGAACAACAGCTACTGACTTCAACGGCTATAAATCACAAACAAAGATCAAAATAAACACTAAGTTATAGCATACCAAATTCAAACCATCAAAGAGGGGAAACATACCTGCCTCTTCAAAAGAAAACTAATACCAAAAGCCAAGTCCCCAATAGGCCATTTCCCCAGAGTCTCAGAATAAGTAAACCGAAGAGTCTCCGATAACGTCGAAATCGTCTCTAACCACGTCGCCGGTGCTCGAATTAGCCTAGTAGAAACCCTTTCAATCCCTAAAGGAACATTATTTTCACTAACAACCCCTTCAATTTCTTCCTCAACAATTTCAGTCGCACCCGATTGCAATTTCTTGTTTAATGTATAATACAACAGTGCAGCTGCACCAGCAGCTGTTGCCATTGTTGCTGTTGCCATCAACTTTGAATAATCTCTGCAAATTTTAATTCAAATGTAAAATTAACAAATACAGACATTGATCACTCGATGAATTCCAATTACTTATAACTAATTATAATAAAGACTAGTAATTAGCAAAAAGAGATTGACCTGAACATAATAATTGAAATGAGAAAAAACCCTAAAAACACGAAATGAAAAAAAAATGGTACAAAATTGAAATTGAGAGCTTAATGTAGAGAGAGAAAGGGAGTACAAAAACAAAAATTAAGGCGACGAAAAAGAAGGAGAAAATTAAAACTAACCTGGCCTACGAAAAATAAAAAGCGGAAATTTTGGGATTTGAAAGAAAGAATATGCGCTTTTCTTAAAGATCTCTCTTTCTCAGTTTCTCTCTCCTAAAATCCCTGCAAAAGAGGGGTTAACGTTTAAGGTTTTTCGTCTTTGGATGGGAGCGAAGAAGTTGATGGATTGAAATTTCGTGCGAAGTTTTTAACTTTTTGGGGTTTTTTTTCTTCTTGTTTTGGGGGTTTTATTTATGTTATACGAGTAGTAAACTAGTAACCGACTTCTCCCGGCTAATCGGTTATGGTCTTATGGATCAAAAATCGCCGGTATAAAGCTTTCAACGATTTTACCTAATCCACACGCGAGGCTAGGCGCCAACTTATGGGTTACCTTATTACTTGTTCTATGAACAAACTATCTAATAAATTATTAAAGTTTTGATACTCACGAATTATGAAACTACATATCATTCACTCGGAAAAAAGTGCATATTATTCAAAATCGAGTGGAAATTACTCCAACTTGAATGTTTAGCAGTCCATCACCACATTTTTATGCACAAACTCTATAATAGTTAACTAAGTAGTTCGCAATCCTATTAGAATGGACTCTTGTCTTTAATAACTTCAGCTCCCAACACATAATGTGATGTTCCCTAATCGCCATACAAGCCATTGGAGGCTCGCAGCCCTTGTAAGAAGTAGGACTACTAGTAGTTGGTATATACTATATACTTAGGAAATGGATGGTCCATTTATATGCAGGGGCGGATCCAGGATTTTAATTTTGGGGGGCCCGCCACCCGCATGAAGTAATAGACCCAATAGTATACGAGAATTCAAAAAAAAATAAAAATGCGTAAAATTGCCGACAAAATATTATTTTATTCAAATCACAATCTAACAATTATATTAAATAAATTATTACAATTGTTCTTGTTGACTTTTCTCATATATTAGTAACAAGGCAATAATCTACTCCCTCTGCTTTTTTTTATTTGCTACATTTGACTTGCACGGTTTTCAAAGCATTATTTAACTCTTAATATCTCTTATTTCGCTTAAGTAAAAATTATAAAAATTTGATATTATGAATCTACACGTCGAGACGAATCTAACAAGATCACACATGACTATATTTTTACTTATAAAATAATCAAAATAATCGGTCAAAGTAGTGGCTTCATTCCCAAGAAATCAAATGTAGCAAATAAAAAAAAGCAGAGGGAGTATACAAATATATTAAAAGGCGTGCGAAAGAAAGCCTATGTGCCACGTGGCACTCTCCTCAACTTTCTAATGCAAATGCTTTATGTCTATGTGTACTCCTCACTTTAAAAAAAAGAAATGTGTAAGTGCAAGGTATCGAACACGTGACCTTTGAAATGAAAAGTTAGAGTTTAACCATCAATACACTATGAATTTGTTGTCTAATGTTTCAAATAAAATATGATAAAGTCTTGTAATAAGTATACTTAACTAAAAAGACTTGAACAAGTATATACATCTCTAACACTCTTATTACGTAACTTACAAGAGAATATTGATGTCATATTCTCTTACCACAATTCCTTTTAAGGTATTGTTTTCAAACTCAAACCTTTCAATTTTTCTTTACTTATCACGTTGTGACGTGAATTTTTCAATTTCTTAATGGACAAAAAATACTAAAAGTAGCAAAATAAATTATAAAATTTAAAAAAAATAACATATTAGTTTATTATAACTGACCCGAGGCATCGCCCGGGCAAAAAAAACTAGTGTAAATTAAAAACCATACAATTAAATCAACATCATTGATATGTATACTAATCTTCTAATTTTCCAATTTCTATGATATTATTAAGTTTTGTAATGAATTACTTCACGAATCACAATAATACAAATTTATTATCAAAGAAAGCAATAAACAATCTCATTTAATAACGATTAAGAACCTAATTTGAAAAAAAAAAAAACCAAAATTACTATTTGAAGAGGAATACCGAAAACTTTGAAGAAAAAGGACCTGTGACGTCAGACGATGATGTGTTGTCGACGTCCTGTTTGCTGCAAACTGCAGTCTTCTTGCATACCTCTAGGCACTATCATGTGGGCCACGATTTTACTTTTCATCTTTTTAGGGTTTTTGTTGCTTTGAGAATTGTAATTTGATAGAGTATTTAACTAGGAGTAGTTACTGCCGCTGACACAGCCTAATATACATCTTT
This sequence comes from Beta corolliflora, assembly GCA_947648045.1. NCBI lineage: Eukaryota > Viridiplantae > Streptophyta > Magnoliopsida > Caryophyllales > Amaranthaceae > Beta > Beta corolliflora. The sequence goes on along the minus strand of CANSZD010001022.1, from coordinate 487,054 downwards.
ACACGTTTATTTTTTTATTATTATTTTTTTTGTTTTTTTTTTTAAACAATTTTTTGTTAAAATAATGGGGGGTCCCGTGCCACCCAGGACCCCATGTGGGTTTGCCCCTGTTTATACTATTGGGAATACATGAAGGGGAAAGTAGATGGTTTTTCAGGAACTACTTTTATGTTATATTAGATGTCATCATCTTAAGATAAAGAAATTGTTTTAGTTTTGTCAAACAGTCATTTTGTGTGTAAGTTTTCCATTGAAAATTTATATCTTATATTTTCTATAATTTAGTATTGAAAGTGAGAACCGAAACTATAGTATTATTTAATTTCGCATTGAAGATATTAAAAATATTACATTGCACTTTTCAGTGTTATATAAGTAGAAGTCTTGGGTGTAACTATTACACCATAACTTATAACAGTTACCTCACACGTGTGAAGTCAACCTCAATATAACATCATAGATCTCTCTTTATTTCTCTCCACCTTCTTCAATTCCATTTCTCCATAAAAGTCTCAAGCTGGAACTCAGCTAACAAACATATATCATCAATGACGAAATCAAGCACCGACGATCAAGAACGACTACGAGCATGTAAATCCGCCATTGAAGGCACCAAACAGACGATATCATTATGTCGATTTGAGTCTCCAAGAGTCATTATGTTTGGGGTAAATCCGGCATTACCCATGTTTTTGCCATTTTCGAGATTTGCTCTTAGAAATCGAATGAACCTGACCACAAATCGAATGAACCTGACCACAAATCGAGTGAAATCGAACCATGTTTTTCAAGATTTGTTTCGTAAAATTAAACGAAATCGACCGCAATTGAACCTGATCATTTTCTAGATTTATTAGTGGAGGTCGCCGATTTGAGAGTACCACTATGGTAATCCATTTTGCTGAGCTTCGAGTAATTGAAGGAGAAGGAGAGAGAAACTAGGGAGAAAACCGAACACTGAGCCATTGATTGTTGGAACATTTATATTTAAATGTGTTTGTAGGTTATATATATGATGTTTATTATACTTGGTGTTGTGAAGTAAAAGTATAATATAAATTAAGAGGATTTAAATGTGTATTTTGGTGTGAAGCGACACCTTGTTTCAGACATTTCCTCTATCTCCGATCCTAAACTATAAATAGGGATGTGTCGTCATACATATTGTGTGAGTGAAAAATCCTTTCCTATGGTACTTGTTTAGTGAATGAAATTCTCTTGTGTTTTCTCTAAACAAAATCAAACTACAAACTCTTGTTGGGATTGTTTCTTGTTAACAACCAAGATTCAATGTTTTTTTCTTCATATCTCATAAGTATTACCGTGATACTCCGTTGTTCTTTGTGGGTCGGTAAATAACTTATAGGAAAACGTATAAGTACGTGCTTGGAAGATCATTTATCCAGTTACTCACTATTATATCCATACCACATTTAACTATAAATGGTCCAACAATCCTCCTCCATTTATAGTATAAATGCTATATACACTAGTAGAATAAATGCTTATTGCTGCGGTCATTAAGTGGCCTATTGCGGCGGTTTTGACCGCGCAGCAATTAACGACACAGCAATAGGTAATTAAATTGTTGCTGCGGTTTTAAACCGCAGCAATATTACAACATATTGCTGCGGTTTATAGGACAAACCGCTGCAATATTTACATTTTTTCATTATTTAAATAAACCATATTGCTGCGGTTTCTGTGACAAACCGCAGCAATATATATATTTTTTATTATAAAAAAGCAGTATATTGTTGCAGTTTCTGTGAAAAACCGCAGCAATATACTTTTATTTTTATAATAAAAATATATATATTGCCGCGGTTTGTCACGTAAAACCGCAAAGAATATGTATTTTTTATTATAAAAAAAATAGTATATTCTTTGCGGTTTTTCACGAAAACCGCAAAGAATATATCTTTTTTTTTTTAAAAAAAAAAAAATTTATATTTACGTATGTTCCACCAACCTCATGCAAGAAGCGTAATGCAAGAAGCGTAATGCAAGCGGGATGCGGCAAGCGAAATATTTTCTCGCATAAATTTCGACAGAGCTCCGTTTGTAAATTGGATAAACCCATAATTGGGAATTAATCTGTACAATATTATATGCAACAACCATCCATCCATCATCCAAAATTCATCCAACATCCATCCATCATCCAAAATTCATCCAACAAACAACATCTAATCCAAAATTCATCCAACATCCATCCATCATCCAACTTCCACGCACAATCCAAATTCCAAGTTTAATAAGAAATAAATACGATTCAATCCAACATAGATATCATACGAATCCAACATATATATATATATATATATATATATATATATATATATATATATATATATATATATATATATATATATATATATATATATATATATATATATATATATATATATATATATATATATCATGAAATCCAAGTCAATACGATAATGTTGGTTGGTACAAGTTGCACTAAATTATATTCGTTGTAAGAGAAGCAAAGAAAATTAACATTAACTAACCTATGCAATGCAATTATCAATAAAGTATCTTGCCCACTTATTTTTCACCTCATTGATTTGATCTTCAGTATAAGGATCGCGGGTAAAGGTACGAGCAACCTGAAAATAATTCACCAAAGTTAGCTTTCAATAGTTAAATATATAAAATATGAAATGAATAATAAGTAAACAAAAAACTTACTTCATCGAAATCCTCCGAACCAGAATATAAAGTGAGTACGTCAAAAATGTTGCGCATGACAAAATAACCGCACTCCGTGCCTCCTTGTTGTTGTGGGCACTTTAACGAAAGTTTTAAGAAAATGAGGAAATTTATCGTATAATGAGAATGACATAACATATGCTTTTAATTGAATAAAATAAGTCTATTATACCTTAATACATCTCCAAATAAGCTTGTTGTGACGAACTTCGTTGTAGCTCATCCGAAACCTCCTAAAAGCACTACATAAAACAAAATCAAATGAGTTACACTTTACTTGCTTTATATTATAATTTAAATTCATTTAAAATATATCAAAACGATCAACTTACGCTAACATAGGCGGTCTAATCTTTAACTTCCGCTCCTTGTGAAAGCTAGCGGAATCAAATACATAAATGATCCCGAGCATGGGATGTATGACAAGGAGCATCCAATGACGGCTATTGCAAAATTGAATAATAATAATTACTTAAAAAATTCACATGTCATGCAACAATCCTGATTTGTAAAACTATTAAGATAGAATATTACTCTTGAAAGATTGGCGCGAAGATGATACTAGCACCAAAGAACGACGGATCCGGTCAAAAGCACACCGAATGTAAGTCGTTACATTCTCCAAAGCATGCACATCCGCGGTACTCTCCGGGCACATCCAACAAACTCGAACAAAGGCCCCAAATCCATCCAAGTCGACTGTGTTGCCCTAAAAAAAATAGATAAACATAAATTTTATGTGGAAAATACAACTATCATACAATGAAATGTAAAAAAAAATCATAACTTTGATTATTGTTACCTCATGTACACTTGGATAATAGAAATATTAAGCATCTCCCCTTTCAGGAATTGAGCAATATCCTCCTTGGTCAGATAAGCGGTGGCATCTTCTGAATAATGGAACAATGAGCTCGGCAAGGTTACAGCAACGGTATCATCGTCTGCGACGGCAAGGGCAAGCGTATCTGCTAACTCCTTACAGTCTTCAGTGAGGGATTCCAAGAACGATACATCGATCATCGACAACTGGACTATAACGAATAGCCGAACCGGCTGAAAGCTGCTGGCTAGGACATCTAACAGCCTCCCCCGAAATCCCCTTTTGTTTTTTAGGTGTCGGTGTAACCTAATAATAATTTTTGAGAACGCGCATAAGATTATGTAATTTTTGCATTTAATCCTATTATTTTTACAAAAATGGATAAAATTTGAACAATTACCTCATCACCTAATATTTGCACTAAATTTTTTGGCCATTGCACCCACGTACCCAAAGCAGTTTATGTAGTGTCGATTTCATATGCAGGGACGGGGACAGGTAGTGGCAAATGACCATACTTCTCTACAAAACGATGAATTTTCACTCGAAGGTGATCATTCATCATTCTAGACCCATGAACTGTAGTGGTCTCATCAAAAGCATAAGAATGTGCATCTGCCACTAGACAAGTCTTTCCACTAGTTGGATCTATCAAATACAATCGACAGGGAGTCTCGTCCTAACAATAACATAAAGTTCTAAATATATAAGATAATTATTTGTATAAAGCACATGTATATATGATAATTATTTGTATAAAGCACATGTATATATGATAAATATATGTACCTTCGAATGAGGAGAATGAGTGTCGGAAAATCCAGATAGTGGAGTACGTAGCTGAGTGGGCTGTGAAGTAGATGGCCCAGCAGATGGTGAAGCAGCTGATGGAACAAATGGCGGAAAAGGTAGCTGAGTAGGCTGAAAAGTAGCTGGCCCAGATACCATTTCCAATTGATGTTAAGCCTGCGTATAGAAAGACCGACCCAAATACCATACTTGGCTCGCCACGTGCCTAATAGAAAAAACAATTAGAAATCCAAACATTAAATTGTAAGCATGATAAATTATAACTATCTTACAATCAATAATTACCTGTTGGTCTCCCCAATTCATCAAACTTTAAGAACATATCTTCTGTGTTGTGGAGATTCATCGTGGGACCTCTTTTACTCTTTCTAGATGCCTTTGTCTTCCCACCTGACTTCTTCCCCCTCCCTTGTGCACCATAATATGCACTGGTCTGACGAGGATCTAAGAATCAAAATAAGGAAACTAAATTAGAGAACAAACAAATAAATGACATATTCAATATTACAATAATCGTGAACCTGAGGGGGGTGGCTGACGTGGATCAGATGTCACCTCAATGTCAAGTAAAGCATTTCTATCAGCTTCTACTTCCATTATTTCCATCCAAGCATCAAACGCATCTCGGCACGATCACTTGTCCTCCCCCCCGGTCGGCCTCCTTTTCTGGGTGAAATGGTGCATCGGAATCCGATGACTGATCGCCCGAACCGTCACTAGCCATATCTGTAACATATACATAGAAACAGCAAAAAGTGTTAACAAAATTTAAAACAATATATATCAACACATTATTGTAATGAAATCTATTATAAGTACATCAATTTATAATTCAAATTACTCATATAGAACATTTTTTACCTTTATTTTTGGTCAATAGGTTACTCGATGACCGTTATACCTTCTTGGTGATCCATTCGCATGTAACTATTTTCAGTATCAGACACATCCATCATATCATCACTTGGGATTGAGAAAGGGGAGATATCATCAAACTTATCATATTCTTCTTCATCGTCAACATCACCTACTCCTAAAATTCACCTTTTACCATTAACAACAATGCACCACTGAGTGTCTACAGGATCAGATACATAAAACACTTGTTTTACTTGTGATGCGAGGATAAAAGGTTCTTCAGTGTCACGCAGACGACTCATATCGAGTAGAGTAAAACCACACTCATCCGTTCGCAAACCACGTCTATTATCCGCCCACTTGCATTGAAAAATAGGCACAGTGAAGTCACAATAATCGAGCTCCCATATTTCCTGAATGATCCCATAATATGATTGTTTAGCATCAATCGGAGTTTTATCCTTTGCACTCGCATACTCCCTAGATGATGCAACCATTGAAACCCCACAATTCTGTACCACCTTTGATTTCTTGTCCTGACGTTCAGTGTAGAAGGTATATCCATTGATATCATACCCCTCATACGATTTAAAACTGTTACGTGGACCGTATGCCAACCACTTAATTGTATCGGGTACATGATGGTCGTTTGCAGACAATTCACCAATTACTTTATTGTGGAACCAATCAATGAAAGACCTGTTATGCTCATTCATCAACGCCCTCTCCCCTTTTGACGGGTTTTTGTGGCGCAATTCACACATATGTCTCTCTAAGTATGGATTAACTTCAGTAACATGGTGCAACACGAAAAGATGAGCTTTATTCAACTCACTCAATGAAGGCGAAATATGTCGCATTCCGACACCACCCTTGCCTTCTAACCTTCCCCTCGTGTCCGGACTTTGGAAGACCTATCGTCACGACCTTAGCAAAATGAGAAGAACAATATCCTCCAACCTCTTCGGCAATTGTTCCTTGAATAATACTCGCCTCTGGTCTTCTTTGGGTTCCTCACTTTCTTTTTCAAAGAACCCATATGTCTCTCAAAAGGGTATGCCCATCTTAAAAACACAGGACCACACAGTTTAATCTCTCTTACCAAATGAAGGACTAAGTGAACCATAATGTCAAAAAAAGAAGGTGGAAAATACATCTCAAATTGACAAAGTGTTATCACCACCTCATTTTGCAAAGCATCCAACTTATCAGGGTCAAGTACCTTGTTGCATATGGTATTGAAAAATGAACACAACCTCGTGATGGCAAGCCTGACATGTTTTGGAAGAATCCCGCGTATTGCAATCGGTAAAAACACTTGCATCAACACATGACAGTCATGGGACTTCAGCCCAATTAATTTCAGATCAATCAGAGAAACAAGTCTTCTCATGTTAGATGAGTATCCAGTGGGAACCTTAATACCGTATAAACACTCACAGAACAATCGTTTCTCTTGCCTAGACAATGTATAACAAGCTGGAGGCAAATATGTTGTTGTTCCCTTTCCTTTCTTAGCTTTTTCCTTAACCTTTGGCCATAAATTAGGCCGAATCTTCAATTTCTCCATATCTCTGCGAACCTTCAGACCATCCTTAGTTTTTCCCGGCATATTCAACAGAGTACCAATAATTGCATCACAAACATTTTTTTCAATGTGCATTACATCGAGACAATGTCTAACTGGTAAGTATTTCCAATAAGGAAGTCTCCAGAATATAGACTCTTTTTTCCAAATCACACCATCGTCTTCCGAAGGTTTAACCCCCTTACCAAATATTGTGCCCATCCCCTTAACACGATTATAAACTTCTTTTCCGGTCAACGGTCTAGGAGCTGGAGCATTTTCAACTAACCCGTTAAATGGTGCTTTTTTCTTTCGATATGGATGAGAATTATGTAGGAATTGCCTATTAATGATATAGACATGTTTCCCACAATGTGGCAAATGTGTAGCCTCCATACCATTCTCACAAATGGGACATGCCTTTTTTCCTTTGACTTTATACCCCGACAAATTGTCATAAGCAGGATAATCATTTATAGTACAGAATAGCATAGCACGAAGCCTGAAATCTTCATTGGAATACGCATCAAATACCATAACACCTTCGTCCCACATCTTTTTGAGATCTTCGATGAGAGGTGCAAGATAGATGTCTATATCATTTCCCGGCTGTTTAGGCCCAGAAATTAAGAGAGACAACATAATATACTTCCGCTTCATGCACAACCATGGAGGAAGATTGTATATCACTAACAGAACAGGCCAAGTACTATGTTGACTACTCAAAGTACCGTAAGGGTTCATTCCGTCCGTACACAATGCAAGTCTCAAGTTCCTAGCTTCCTGACCAAATTCCCGATATCTGGAATCTATAGCCTTCCATTGAGGAGAATCTACTGGATGCCTAAGCTTCCCATCTTTCTTTCTCCGATCAGCATGCCATCTTAGGTTCTTTGCATCTTCTTTGATAGAAAATAGCCTCTTAAACCTTGGCACAATTGGAAGATACCACAACACTTTCGCAGAAGGACCCGTATTGCCCGGCCCAGGCTCAACCCCATCCGGCAATTTATAGCGGGACTTACCACACCTCGGGCATTCATAAAGGTCTGCATTCTCATTTCGATACAACACGCAATCATTCGGACATGCATCAATCCGCTCATATTCTAAACCCAAAGTACACGTTAATTTTTTGGCATAGTAGGTGGATTTTGGTAATAAATTACCCTCAGGAAACATATCTTGTAAAGCTTCTAAGAGTTCTGTGAAGCCTACATCAGTCAAATTATGTTTCGCTTTGATGTTGAAAAGGGTTAAACCCCCACTCAATTGAGTGTATTTTGTACACCCTGGATAAAGGGGTTTCCCAGCAGCTTCAGACAAACTGTCAAACACTCGTGGCCGCTCATTAAAATGGTCACGGGCCCCTTCCAACATCTCACCTAATCGATCATCACCAAACTCTTCATCCTCAGTGTCACTATTATCTCCGTGGTCATTTTCATTACCTACAACATCATCACCTTCAATCTTAACATGATCTTCAATCACAACTTCATTCTCAGCCCCAACATTCGACATATCAATCTCTAATGAGTTACTAATGCCATCATCAACAATAACCCTATTCTGAGTATATTTTCCCTTCTCACCATGCCATAACCAAATATAATACTCAGCTCTAAATCCTCGACGAATAATATGATATCTTATTAACCTAATATCAGAAATCGTATTCACATTGTAGCAATCAACACATGGACAATATATCTCATCCTCGCAAGTAAGTTGTTGATGCTCTACAGCACGTTTACAAAACTCATTCACACCTTGTACGAACTCCAACGTATTCCGCTTTCCATACATCCAACTTCGATCCATTTTTAAAAACCCCCACACATATGTACATACATAAAAAATTATTATCAATTAAAAAATTCACATAAATATAACACAACAAACTAATATTCAATGCATGCTTCCATTGGGTCCTTATCACTCCAACCTAACCTATCCTTAAACGTCCCATCCCACTAGTGAATGCATGTATCATCTTTGATTCTAAGTAAAATTCGGCAGCATTTCCCTTCAGTTCTCCAAGTACACGATGAAGATAATTGCTTATCTTATATGCACCCGGAGAACAAATTAGGGAAATGATTAACCGTATTTCACTTAGAATCAAAGAATTAACACACATTCACTACCTAAGTGAGATGTGACGTTTAAGAACAGTCCCAAAACGGGGACTATTCAAGACTTACTCCTAATGAGTAAGTCTTGAACGGGTATCTAGGCATTATGATGTACATAAAAACAATCGCATTCAAGCGATTCCAAGTCATCACCAAACAACAAATACCAAACCATTCCTTAGATTTCCCTTCCCCTCCCATTGGTGAGTCAATCAATATGAAGGCATTGCAAAAACAATCGCATTATACATACAAACAATCGCATTTAAGCGATTTCAAGTCATCACCAAACAACAAATACCAAACCATGCCTTAGATTTTCCTTCCCCTTCCCATTGGTGAGTCTATTAATATGAAGGCATTGCAAAAATAATCCCATTATACATATCACTTCAAATAATTCACCAAACTTATGCAAAAACAATCCCGTATAACATTCTAGGACATACAAAAACTTAAGCAAAATCATCACAAAATTAGTTTTTAATCCTTAAATCTTATAACTAATCATATATATATATTATATTGAGCATTTTTAACTATTATTTAAGCCAAATTTTTTATTAAAGCACTATTAAAAAAGAAAATTAAAAATTAATAAGAAATAATGAAAAACTAACCTTTTATGACAAGGGGAAGGTGGCGCTGGCGGCTGTGAACAGAGTAGAGGAGTGGGGCGAAAATCCGTCGGTGGAAAAGAAGGCCGAAAACCCGTCGATGGTGGTGAAAACCGCACCAAAGAGGGACGAAAACCGCACCAAAGAGGGGCGAAAACCGGCCGAAAAACGCACCACAGAGGACCGAAAACCGCCGAAAAAACGAGTAATGTGACCCTTGTCGCCGGAAATCGAAACCTTGTCGCCGGAAAATGGAACCTTTTCGCCGGAAATTGTAAGAGAGTGAGAGAGTGTGAGAGTAGAGAGAGAGAGAGAGAGTGAGAGTAGAGAGAGAGAGAGTCGAGAGAAACAGTGAAGCAAAAAAAAAACCCATGTTTTTCTTCCAGATTTGGGGCACAGATATTGTTGCGGTTTTACGTCGAAACCGCAAAGAATATCATCGCCCCGCATCCGGAATAAAATATTCCAAATTTTTAAACATATTGCTGCGGTTTCTGACAGAAACCGCAGCAATATATTTTTGGAAAAAAATATTCCACTTTTTTAAAAAAAATTCGTTGGAAATATATTGCTGCTGTTTTCTCTAGAAAACGCAGCAATATGGTTGGTCAAATGGTCAACTATTTGGAAAAAGTTTCCGTTGGAACCATATTGCTGCGGTTTTTAATAAAAACCGCAGTAATATGGTTATTTTATAGTTTACCTTTTCTTTTGTCGTGATATATTGTTGCGTATGGGTAAAACCACAGCAATACCACCGCAGCAATAAGCATTTATTCTACTAGTGATAGTTCGTACACTTGCAAACTATACAAAATCAACTAAACTTGTGCATAAATGAAAATGTCTCAAAGATTGAATTTTCACTAAGTATAACATACTTTACAAACTTTCAATTGAAATGATTGACTAAGCATTGAATCACTCAACCATATGAAAATTTGAAGGTGATATACACACAAGCAAGCTTACACAAACAACATTGTAACATTTGACTCCATTAAAGGCCTTGAGCCCATATCCACATTCATGAGTTTTCCTAGTTAAGCCTATAGGTGAACCTTCTATAACATGCTCTCGCAACCGAGCAACTAACCAAGGGTTTATCAAGAAATTAATCAACCTCCAACATTGCGAAAAACAAGCACTAACCATGGGATGTAATTATAAATATTATATGCTCCAAATTACAAATAAAGTGGGATCCTCATTGAATTCAAGATCTTGCGTTGTACAAGACGTGAATTGAGTTTTCTTCATTTGTAATTTACTAATTAGGGCTTAAAACCCATCCCTACTTTTATATAACATAACTTGACAACAACTTTGGCCAATTTCATCAAGTTAACATATAAAAAAACATATAAAAGTTAATTAACACGATCCAATGTTTATAAAATCACAAACACCACAATGTCGTAATCCAATGTGTCGTGACTTACCATTATAAACATAATAACATTCAATATTCATATGTCATTGATTTTCATTGAAGTATAACACAATAAATAGTGATATGCTACATGGTCCAAGCCATGGGACACTTTAAATATCAATTATGAACAAATAACATGTTAATACTAAAACAATCAAATAAATTAATATTCTTTCCCATTTTAGTATTAACAAAATAAACACCATATCTATTTAAACCAAGACTATGTATATATTTTATATCATTTTAGAACTATTTCATGACAATATTGATCTGTTTTGTGTCATTATATTGTTACTAGTATGTTTTGCATTATTTTAGAATTTTGTTCCATGACATTATGGAAATAATTCATGTCATTTTTAGATCTATTTTATGTAATTATATATTGTACTTATATCATTATGAGTTTAATATATGTCATTTTTACTCATTTTTATATCATCTTACCGTAGACTTATATCATTAGCAAATTTAATATCAATCTATATCATTTCTGTTTAGTTTTGTATCACTATTGTCGATATTGGGAATGAAAAGTAGTGAGGTAGTTGTTCACTTGTTCGAACAAGACAAAGTATCTAAACTTCAATGATGAAAGAATTACCACGTTATTTCATTTTTATCCTATTCGGAGTTATTATACTTATAGTATCTAATTAATATTAGACATCGTTATATATTATTAAAACAAACAATTTAATGGAAACATATTATCATTCCAACAAGAGTTTAGTAGAGAAATTTAGACGTCAATTTAATTGCACAATCAATCTAAGTAACGGACCAATTTACTCCTAGTAGATGTTAACTAACTTCATTATTTATTACTCATTTATGACCATAATTTGTGATTTATAAGTAAGGAAAAACAAAATCATGAGGAGTCTTATTTTTGTCTCAATGTATATTTTCATAGTCGGCGGGATCATCTATTAGGGCGTGCAAAAGAGACCAACATAACACAAGGTCTCTGATTTGAGAGGACCCTGAATTTTGAATTTTATTGTTTACTTTAGTCACATGATTCTAATTCTCATGCTTTAGGTACTCTCTTTTTTGTAAAAGTTATATTATATGATAATTTTATAAATAATAATTACTTATATATTATAATTATGCATAATAATTTTAATTTATGGGACTAATGTCAATCATTAGCACATGGCCTCCATCTTTTTTAAGACGACCCTGTTCATAGTACCAATTCTTTGTAATTTAATTTATTGATAAGTAAACTAACTATTAAAGTATTAATAGTCAAAGTTTTGCGTTAAAACCTAAAGTCTGATTGTGTGAATTAAAAAGAAACATAACTTTTTATATTATTTTATAGTGTTAAAAAGCCACTAAGCACAGTGATGTAGACGATATTCAATCTCAAGTCTTGAATATCATCCCACAAGACTTTACCAATGAAAATAGGTGACATTTACGAAGAAATAAAAGTAGCAGTCACTTGCACAATTAGTAATATAAACCTCGAGAAGTGCACGTAATGCGTAGTACATCCAAGACTAACTTTTGCTCATTTGAAACTCTCTGTTTTTTAGTATATTTTGCTTAATTAGATGATATCAAATGAGCAATGAACAAAAAGTAGTCTTGGATATATCATGCTCATGATATATTTGGGTGTATGATAAAATTTGTAGATAAAAGTGTAATGTTTCACGTGAAAAAATGAGAGTTTGGCTTCCTTGCTAACCCTTCCTTTATTCTTCCTGACTTTGTCATTCGGTCTCAGATTATCCATACAAAGTTAAGCACATAATCATTCATTAACCAAGTTGTCACGATATCATTATTCTCATTCGGCCATTCCCGTCCCGTGTTACGGTGTTAGGTTAAAAGCATGATGGACGAAATTGGTCCCCCATTAACATTGTTTTAACTTGGGCTATTTTCAATTTTCTTAACATTGTCGTGGATCGTGGTCAATGTTCAAATGTTGACCAATAATAATGAACTGACATTAATAATAATCGATTATACTTTTTCTTTTATATTACTAGTTTTGTGTGCACGCGATGCGTGCAACAACATATTAGAGCAACTCCAAAGGATGGGGAGAGGTCCCAGCTTGCAATTTGTTAAAAGTTGGAGCTACTTGCTTTGTCATTGGAATGGAAAAGAGGTTGTAGCTTGACAAAACCAAGTAGCTCCACAAATCAAGTAGCTTTGTTTAACTCCCCTCAAAAAAAAAAAAGTAGCTTTGTTTAACTTTTTGTGGGCCCTACTTGTACTTTTTGTCATTGGAGTGGAAAAGAGGTTGTAGCTTTCCATTAGGAGAGGTTGTAGCTTTCCATTAGGAGAGGTTGTAGCTTGGAAATGTTGTAGTTTGGAAATATGATGTGGCACATAAAGCTACAAGTTGTTGTAGCTTGTCATTGTAGTTGCTCTTATTATTAATACGGATATTCGAAATCGTAAAAGATATTAATATTAATGCGAAAAATAAACATAGGATTGAAAATGAAGATAAAAGAAGTTGGTCTATACTTACTTTTTGTCATCAGGTTTAACTATTTCGCTTGAATAACATCTTGACTACGACAATTGTTGGAAAATAAAAAGATGACTTGACCTCTCTTTTTTCTCGGTAATTTTATGAATTTTTAATTTATGTATTTTGTAATTGTTATTGAATATTTAGGTAAAAGAAGACTTTGTATTATTGGCTTTACAATTGTTGGAAATAAAATTTCATCGTTATGTTAGTTTTCTCATCGTAAGTAATCTTTTAATGGCAATCTTAAACTTTTTTATGTTAGTTCTCTCTTTGTACAACTTTCCTTATTATGCATAATCGTAATCATGAAATGAATGAGAAATTTTGAATAGGTTTTTTTTATTTCAAATTAGGGGTATATAAGTCTTTTTATAGTGGGACACCATAGCTCCCCCCTTGGCTTATATAATAGAGATAGATAGGTAAGTTGAAATCCCTTATAAGTATAAGGAAATTGGGAATTTCTTTAGTAATGAGTGAGACCCGATCTCATGACCTCTGGAACTCTGAGTTGATGTCAACAGGGGGCGGATCCAGGATTTTAATTATTTTTTTTTTGGGGGGCGCCGCCTGCATGAAGTAATAGATCCAGTAGTATACGAGAATTCAAAAAAAATCAAAATTGCGTAAAATTGCCGACAAAATATTATTTTATTCAAATAACAATCTAACAATTATTTTAAATCTATACTAATATATTAAAAGTGTTCCTAAGAACGTATATGTACCACGTGTCACCATCCCTCATTCAGTGACATTCTATCCACATCTTTCTCATATAGTAAAAAAAGAAGCATTGTTAACGTGAAGATTCGAACCCACAACCTCAAGTATGAAAGAAAAAGATCCCAACCATCACTCCACCATATTATTATTGCTTATTTAATCAAAATTAATGATGATATATGAATGGAAAACTTTTGAAATCCATATAATGAATGAGATGACTTTTTTAAATGAGTATGAGATGACTTATTTAACTAATACTAAATTGTAGCACAGAGAAAATTCGGTGCATCGCCCGGGCCTAAACACTAGTTAATTATTACAATTGTTCTTGTTGAGTTTTCTCATATATTAGTAACAAGGCAATAATGTAAATTAAAAACCATACAATTAAATCAACATCATTGATATGTATACTAATCTTCTTATTTTCCAATTTCTATGATAATATTTAGTTTTGTAATGAATTACTTCACGAATCACAATAATACAAATTTATGATCAAAGAAAGCATTAAACAATCTCATTTAATAACGATTAAGAACCTAATTTGAAAAAAAAACAACCAAAATTACTATTTGAAGAGAAATACTAAAAACTTTGAAGAAAAAGGACCTGTGACATCAGACGCTGATGTGTTGTCGACGTCCTGTTTGCTGCAAACTGCAGTCTTCTTGCAGACCTCTAGGCACTGTCATGTGGGCCACGATTTTACTTTTCATCTTTTTAGGGTTTTTGTTGCTTTGAGAATTGTAATTTGATAGAGTATTTAACTAGGAGTAGTTACCGCCGCTGACACAGCCAAATATACAACTTTACACGTTTGTATTTTTATTTTATTTTTTATTTAAAAAAAATTAACAATTTTTTTGTTAAAATAATGGGGGTCCCGTGTAGAGATGGCCACTGATGCGGGCTGGGTGGGTTGGTCCGCGGGCCCTAGTGGACCGGGCTGAGATTTCACGGCCCAGGACCGGACCGTGAAATTCACGGTTTGGGCGGGCTGGTCCACGGGCTGAAAAATCTTGGTCCACACCGGTCTGTTACCGGTTTTCACGGTTCGAAAAGCGGTTCTAGCGCTTCGTGGCCCTACCGGGTGGCGGGCTAAGCATGAGAATTTTTTTTTCAAAATTATTTAATCATTGGAATCATTTATTATTGTTACAGAAAACCATTAAAATTAATTAAAATATATACAATTATTAATATTAATGAATAATTTCATTATTTTTGAATTTGATTGAATTATAATATATGAAATTTGATTAAAATATACACAATTTGGTTGAATAATTACTTGGGCTGCGCTGGTCCGGTTCATGGGTCGGACTGGACCGATTTCGTGGACCAGACTGGGCGGTTTTAGTAGCGGGCTTTCGTGGGTTGGGCTCAAAAAATCTGGCCCACGACCCACCCACCAATTTCACTGCTTCGAGCCGGGCCGGCCGGGCTTTCGTGGGCTCAGCCCACACGGCCCAAGAGGCGGACTGGATTGGCCCGCACTGTTGGCCATCTCTAGTCCCGTGCCACCTAGGACCCCACGTGGGTCCGCCCCTGGATGTTAATACTACTAGGCTATCACCTGTTGCACATAGTAAAAGATTATGGTGCAATTTTGTAATCAACGTTTAATGCTACCTTCATCTTTATTTAATTGTACCCAAAGGTTTTGACAGGTTTGTCAATACACAACTTTAAACAAATTATGTATGAGTAAAAAATTATTAAAACTTGATACTATGAAACTATATAAAAAGACGAATGTAACAAGATCCAACGTGACTATTTCTTTGTGTATAAATAATAAAATAAGGTCAAATTAAAGTAAAATTTGTAAATAATATCGAAAGTCAATATGTTACAACTAATAAGAATATAAATATAGTATTTTACAAAAACATTAAAATGACGCATATTCACTAAAATTTAACATCTTTATATTATTAAGCACTATGTTTCATACTAGTTTAATATAGGAAAAATTCACATCAATAATCCCAACTATGGGCACTATCTAAAATTAATCCCAACTAAGAATTATTCCAGTATAACCCAAACTATATCAGTTGTCTTCTCTAATTGATCCATTACCTGTTATAACTTATTTAGCAGGTTAACTCGCTTACGTGGCACAATCTGATTCAATGATTATTTATTTTTATTTTTTATTTTAATTTCTTCACATCTCATTTTCTTTATTTCTCTCTCTTTCCTCTTAACACCTACGCAACCACCGTCCACCAATACCAAGCACTAACCCACACCCAACCGTTGACACTACCATCAATACCAAGCACTAACCCACACCCCAGCACCACTACCCAGCACTACCACCCTTTCTCCCTCCTTTGCACGCCACCAGTCAACCACCACTTCTTTCTCTCTCCTTTGCAAGCCACCAGTCCACCGCCATTTCTTTCGGCCTTCTTCACAAGCCACCAGTCACTTCTTTCCCCCTCCTTCTCAAGCCACACCACCCAACACTAACCTCGGCGATGGAGTTGGAGTCCAAGAGAGAGAGAGAGAAAGCTCTCCTTCTGCGTGGCCAAGGTTACTGCCCCTCTTTTCTTCTTTCATCTCTCTTTCCTGTTCATGAGGTGTGGTCGTGGCCTCACCATAGCTGCTATCACCGCGCATCTCCTTTTCTCTCTCGTGGGTTTTGGTGGTGTTGTTTTCTTGTAGGTTAAGGGACCGGGTCTTGCGCCAGATGGGGTTGGGTTGATTCGAAAATCTTCCAGGATTGAGTGCTTGTCCCATAAAAGGGTGTTAGATTAGGAGGGGATGTTGGTTTGGAGGTGTGCAGGTGAGAAGTAGGATGAGGTCGTGGGGTGGTAAGAGAAGGTCAGGCAAAATGTTCTCGGGCTAGGTAGTTTTGGGGCGGGTGGTGCCGTGGTGGTTAAGTGAAGGAGGTTGTGGGTTGAAGAAGAAGAGGAGAAAGGATGTGATGATTTTATTTTTTTAACAAAAAAAATATTACGAATTTTACCTGTTTAATAAGTTATCGGTCATATGGGATCGTTTTGGGAAGATGCACTCCATAGTTTGGATTATACCGGAATAATCCTTAGTTGGGATTAATTTTGGAAGAGTGTCCATAGTTGGGATTATTGATGTGAATTTTTCCTAATTATTATCATGACACATAGTTTTAGGTGAAAAGTTTTTGAGTGGTTATATTTTCTTTTTAGTTGACTTCCATAATAATAATGTGCTTAAAACCTAATGAACTCAATTTAATCCTAACAAGTTCTATTTAGTTTAGTTCAAAGTATATAAATTAACTCTTAAAAAACAGGACCTTAGTGGGGAATAACGTGCTTAAAACCCAATGAGCTTAATTTAGTCCTAATAAATTCAGTCTAGTTTAGTTCAAAGTAGAAAAATTAGCTCCAAAACAACAAGGCCTTAGTGAGCTAGCTTTAGTTAGTTTTACTGAAGGAACTTAATTTACATTTAAAAAAAAAACAAAGAGGGATAGAAAGAGGGTGTGTGTAGAGGTGTCAAACGGGTCAAACGGATCGGGTGCGAATCGGGTCGATCGGGTACGTCCCCCGTTCGAGTTCGAGACAAACTCTGGTCCATTAAAATCGGGCCGATCCGGGTTAGACCGGGTTTCGGGTTAAACGGGTCGGACTAAATCGTGATTTTATCTAGCAAATAAATAAAACACATTTAAGACTAATAAAACTAAATGAAATAATTAATGGGAAGTGGCTAAGTCATATATAGTATATCATGATAATTTTTTTCCTTAAATTTGTTTAAAAAATAACTAATATGACAACTTTTCGGGTGGGATCGGGTTCGTTTCATCATTATCGGGTCATTTCGGGTGGGTTTTAAGATCGGGCCGATTAGATGCTCGTTCGGGTTATATTCGGGTATTTTTGCTCGAGTCCCCCCCCCGTCGTGCTATTTCGGTTCCATTTCAGGCCATTGTTTTTCAGGTGAAGAACGAGACTCGGTTCGGATCACGGGTACAGGTCTATTTTGGTAGCTATATGTGTGTGTATTGCACCAAAAACAATATAAGAGAAATAATAAAAATATTAGCAATACCATTCTCGATATAGAAATGCCAAAACTAGATATTTATCTAGTTTTGACATTTTCTATATCGAGAATGGTATCACTAATAGTAGATATTATGGAATGGATGAAGAAGTGTTCGAACTAATTGAGACGAATGAAGTGTGCTTGAGTTGAGGATAATGTATTAAAGGGTAATGAAGGAAAAATACTGAAAATGAAGGTAGATGGATGTTGAAGTAGATGTAATAAGATTTTGATTGTGAAAATAATAGTTGTGCACTTTCCCTCTCAGATACTCCCTCCATTTCTTTTTGTTCTTCCCGTTTAGAATTTTGACACTATTCACAATTAGAGATAATGTTCTAAATTATTTTCAACATATATAAAAAATATAGTCATGTGAGATCTTGTTTGATTCGTCTCAATGAATACTTTATTAATATTTAATCATTACTTCCTCCGTTCCAAAATAAGTGAAACACTTGTCTCAAAAAGCTCTCACATAAATGAGAGAAGTGTTTCACTTATTTTGGAACGGAGGAAGTATAATTTTTACTAACATACAATGAAAGATATTTAAGGTCAAAAACGTGCATTGGCAAACGTGGAAGTCAAAATAGGAAGAACATAAAGAAACGGAGGGAGTAAATGATAATGCAACTATGCCCCCTTAGTAAGGGCAAACATAATACTCCCTCCGGTTCCGAAAGATCTTCCCTATTTGACATTTTTCACTATTCACAAGTTTCACTTTGACTGTTGTTTATGACTTATACGTAAGAAAAAAATATAGTCATGTGGGATCTTGTTAGATTCATCTCAATATGTATTTTATTAATATCCATTTTTTATAATTTTTTCAAATACACAATTAAAGATATTAGTGTCTAAAGTTTTGCATTGGCATACGTGAAAAGTAAAAGAGGAAAGATCTTTAGAAACCGGAGGGAGTAGTCCCTTCTCACTTTATCCCTCCTTGCATTGGAAGTTGTAATATGTATCACCTATTTCAATACTAAATAACTTTAGCTTTTTTTCCTTCATTTTGCCTTCGTTACCACCTTAATGTACTATCCCCAAATAAAGCATGCTTTTAAAGTTACTTGTTTATTTTCCTTTAATTTCTTGAAAGTAAATTTACTCATCAACATACAATTTTTTGATTAGTAGTGAGCCTCAAATATTAATAAGTTAACATGTTTTATTAAAGTCAAATACATTTTTTCTTCCCTTTTCCGCAAATAATCATTTTCTCATTTGCTATTGTCAGTTGAGTTTTTATTACCCTATTAAATAAAGTTTATAAAAAACTTGCATTTAGTTAAACTAGGTAACACCTGACAGGGCTCCATTTGTTAATTTATATTGTTTAAAAAATACAACTTATTATTCAATCATCTAAATAATGTCCACTAATCTATCTATCTATATTAATATATTAAAAGACGTTCCTAAACAAGGAACGATGTCACGTGGCGCTTTCCCTTAGAGGGTTTAACTCCATGTAATCCACATACAATAAAAAAATAGAAAATGCATTGTATAAGATTCGGCCTCATGATCACAAGCATATGTATTAAAGTCTTAACCACTAAACCAAGTGATATTTGATGTTAATAAAGAATAACTTGGAATCCCCTCTCTCTTTTTCTCTCTCTCAAACCCTAGCCTCCTCTACCCCTTTTTCATCAATTAGGGGCTGCCATGGATGATTATCCATGGTAAGCCCCTTTTCCCCTTTTATTTTCAGTTTTTAGGTCATTTTCTTGTTTTATTTAATAAATTAGTCTCTCTTTATGAGATTTTCTCAAACCCTGTTATGGGGTTTTTAGTTTCTGTTTTGGAAATCTCCTTCTCCCCTATGGGAGTTGTGAGTATGGTTCTTTTGTTTTTAGGTATGAGAAATTATTCTCATTGGTTGAAATTCGAGACTCAACATGAAGGTATTGGAATCTCGGATGCGGTCAACCTGACTCGATCAAGAATGTTCTTCCCAAACTATATCAGAATGATAGACTTCCTCATCAATAGTTGCTTGATTCAAAAATACAAGGGGGGCACATTTGTATTGCTCGATCTGGTTCATTGTAGTTTCTTCGAAGACGAATTTGATTTAGTCTTGTTTAATTGTATCTTGCTTTTCTTTAATACCTATTGTAGATGCCGTTTGTCCTTCAATTAATGAAATTTCTCTTTAAAAAAAAAAAAAGTGATATTTGATGTTATCATTTTAAAGTGAAATACTAATATATTAAAAGACGTTCCTAAACAAGGAACGATGCCACGTGGCGCTTTCCCTTAGAGGGTTTAACTCCATGTAATCCACGTACAATAAAAAAAGAAAATGCGCTGTATAAGATTTGACCTCGTGATCACAAGCATATGTATTAAAGCCTTAACCACTAAACCAAGTGATACTTGATGTTATCATTTTAAAGTGAAGTATTAATAAATAAAAGATATTATTATCCGGAGCATAACACGGGTCTAAAAACTAGTTAAATAATTAAACAATGCCTAATAAGACTTCTACTTCCTTTAAGAAAAAAACCCCCTACTTATATTTTATATACAGTCATTTATCATAGTTAATGTATTGATAAGAGATTAATAGGTAAACCAACTAATTTATTAGATAGGAATTTTAAGAGGAAGGCTATCTTAATGGCCTTTAATTTAGTACTACTTTAGTACTTCCTTTGTTTTTACTTTTATTTTTTTATCATTATCACTTTTCAGTGCGCGTCTCCCATTGCACCTCTTTGAACTTAAATATCTTTCATAATATATTAGTAAAAATTATAACGATTGAATATTAATAAAGTACTAATTGAGACGAATCAAATAATACTCCATATGACTATATTTTTTTTCTTATAAATTCAGAAAAATTGAAAAGATTATCTTTAAGTACGAATAGTGTCAAGATTCCAAGTGAGAAAGATAAAAATAACAGAGGGAGTATAATAGTATATACTTCTATTGTTTTAATAACAATTTTTCATTGAAAGTTAAAAAAAGCATATGATAATGTCAGTTATCAAACTAAGTTTTGCCAAGTGGAAAATAGTGTCTTTCCGACTTTACAGTTGGGGGTTCAATCTAGATTTTTAAAAAGGGAATCCTTTTATCCTATTTCTCCATTTCCAAAATACATAACCCAATATTTAACTTGAATTAAAATGCTTATAAAAGGTTGAGCTCAATATTTCCCTTCATTTTTCCTACTAACAAAAATCATGATGACGTGAGTTTAGGCAACATATTTATTCTTACACATGACTTGCTGAATATGAAACATTAATCAGTAAAGTACTTAGTAGTAATAAAAAATGGATGAAAGTAGCCACATTAGGCTCATAGTTCTCTATAATATTCGAATTTGGCCGGTGAACTTCACAATCCATAATCCAACGTGGTATTAATTAACTGGTCAATTCCCTAACGAAAAAACATTTCACAACATTGAACATGCCAAAGAAAAGGTGGTAAAAAAAAGGGTCTCAGTTCACCTTCTCCTTCTAAAATCCCAAGCATAAATTCTTTCCTCTCTCTCTACTCTTTTCAACTCCACTACCTTCTCTCCTCACCATTTTCTCTCTCCTCAACTCAACAATGGCGGACGACTTCCAAAGATCAGTACAACTCGGCTTAAAGCTCTCAAAGCGTATTTACTACGGAAAAGATCCATCAATGAAACCGCCGCAACCTTTTTCGTCGATGGAGAAATCGTCGGAACAAGAACCGCAGCTTCTTCCGACGTCTCCGATGGTTTACGCGGTGGTTTCTGATCCTCTTGTGGTGGATAATCCTGACATTCGAAGCTATCAACCGTATGTTCATGGCCGATGTAATCCTCCGGCGTTAATTCCGCTTCATCTTTACGGAATTGAAGTTGAGGTTGATTGTTATTTGGATATGGCGTTTGTTAATTTGACTGGAACTTGGAGGTTGCACTGTGTTGATGGAAATAGAAGTTGTGATTGTTGCCTCGCTATTCCTATTGGGGAACAGGTACTAGTCGTTACTCTCGTGCTTTTTTTTTTGTCCGCTCCTAGTTTTATGGGGAAATCGCGTGCTTTGATGTAAAGAAAACATAATTGCTAGAAAAAATAGCTTTAAAAATTTGTTTGACCAAAGTCCATGGTCATGGTATACTATTATAGAATAGAGATTCAAGCTATAAATTGTTGTTTTTAAGTTGATATATTTTTTTAAAAAAACTTGAATGAAAAAAAACTTGAATGGATCGGGTTTACAATAACTTATTATGCACCAAAAATCATATGATATGGTTAATTTTCATTTGATAAATCAACTTTTATATACTCAGTTTTTGTATGATATAGTAAGTTTTCGTATGATATATTAAGTTTAGACTTTGTTTGGTAAGGTGTAAAATATTTTTGGATAGGTCAAAATCATTTTAGGGAAAATACATTTTCCTCCTTCCTCCTTAGCAACCTTTTACTCTCCTCTTGTTCATCCTCTCGATCTCTCCCTTCCATTTTTTTTTTTTCGATAGCTTTTTTACATTGAACCAAACAAAGGAAAATTAGCTTTGCAATTGAATTTTCTATTGTAAAATGTTTTACATGAAAAATCATTTTACATTGAAAATGTTTTACATCCAACTAAACGGAGCGTTGGAGCCTATGGGTTAGTTTGGGTGCACAATAAATTATTGTGAACCATGATCCACCCAAGGCGTATTGATATTTTTCTATGAAAATATAAACAAAGCGTAAAGGACCTAAAAATTCATGCTATAACTTGTTGTGTTTAGTTTTTATTTTTATTTTCTTTTAATTTTTATGGAAAGATGAACAAAGCGTAGCGGACTAAAAATTTATGCTATAAATTGTTGTTTTAGTTCATTATTTTGTTTGATGGAAGGTAAACAAAGCGTAAACGTTGCCTATCTCAGACCATATAAATTCCTGCTATAAATTGTTGTTCTTATTTAATTTCTTTTTTGGGTTTATTTAGTTGATGTTATTTATTTAATTAAAGGAAGTTTGGCTGTTTGTATAGCTACTGGAAATGTTACGTTCTGACTTTCAACTTTCAAGTTCTAAAATAGTCTTTTTGGTGCAATTATCTGAGTATTCTTTTTATTTTTGGTAAAACCATTTTCTGGCTGTACCGACAAGTGAATCCTAGAAGAACCTTATAAAGGAAAAAATCCAGATTGTCTCATGTGAAATTTTGCCCGATGATTTACTTGGAACATTGAGTAATTGTTAAAATTGTTGCTACATTTATAATTTGGATTGTCGATTTGTCAAGCATTTGTGATCTAACAAGTTCCTTTTTCTAGTTATATGAAGCAATTTTTCATAGTACAGTTTTCTTCAATTACTCTTATTGAAGATATTTTGATATACTCAATAGATTGACGTAAAAAAAAATTAAAAGTTTGAGGCCAATGAAAATGGTGAATGATAATTATAGTGTTCTACTTTCCTCAGTGTGATACCAAACACCCCTTCAATACATAGAAATAACACTTTAATCAAAGTTGGACTACTATTTATGCATATGTATAATTTATAGTCATTCAGCAAAGAAATTATTGGTCATGAAGGACTAATGGACCCCACATTGCCAGCGAAAATTAAATTTATGTCACCATATTGCTGGTGACTCAACATCAACAAGCAATTGTGATGGATTTTGTTGCCAATCCTTTTCTTTTAAGAAGACAAAAGGTGACATACCCCTTTTGGAATAGTTATTAAAGTGAAAGTTTCAGAATAATTCATTGAATTGGAGAAAAATCTGGGTGAGGGTGTTTTCTCTATCATGTCAATTGTCAATAGTGATACTCCTATTAGGCTATTATTTTGTTGGTGTGTAGTGACTATAGTTGATCTGATTCTTATTTGGGATGAACTGCTTGTAATTTTCTGTGATAGCGTGATGCCCCAAGGCAAAAACTTTGCATTTGCGTTTCTGGCGTAAGGTGGAAATTAGTGAAGATATATTTGGACAATTTAGCTTCTGTCTGCCTTACTAGTAATTTAAGAATCAAGATAGCGAATTGCTGAAAATTTATATTTGGACTGTCCTTTTTGCTTTTGAAGATCCATGTTGGGACCGGAATTTATTGTGTAGAGGGTAATGTGGGTCTCTTACTCTCTTAGTGTCAAGCAATTATGGTATATGTCCCTTTCGCACAGGTTGTTCAAAAGTATTTATCTTCGCATGGTCCCGCTAAAGGATCATTTGATGCACCCATGCTGTCAAACTTTGTGGCTAATGACCATGTTTGTGGCACGTCATAGCAACATATAGGTAAGGTCAATTTGGCAATGTTGTCAGGAGAACTTTTCCTTTTACTATATCAAAATGGATAGTCCTGTTGGTATGAACTTTGATGAAATTGTTGTCATTCTAATTTATGGTGAAGTATAAATTTACTGTTGATTTCTTGATCAAAATAAATAAATCTTTTTGTTGATTCACAATGATGCATAGAGCGATTTCTATAAGGTACTACTATGTGGATATAGCATTCAAGAGGATAGCTAGCGATAGTAATTTTAGGATAAAAATAGTGGAGTCTTCACTCTTCATCTTTCGGACTGCCATTTTTGTCCTCGATCAGTCCATACTGAGACTGGGATCCCTTGATGGGAGCCTAGTATGTGGGTCTCTTACTGCCAAGCTATGCAGATGTGGGTCTTGTAAGACAGAGTGATCTGAAAACCAGGACTTATTTGTCAGTGGTCCCTTCTAACGATTTGAGATGTCATTAATGTTGACATGTTGTCAAATGTTGTGGCCAGTGAACAGGTTTGTGACACGTTTCCTCATGAAAGAAATCTTGTGCCTGATTCTTGCTGTGGTTCAATTATCATAGTTCAGTATGAAATGTGTACTCTCAAATAGTATGGAGGTTATGAAATTGTAGTTAACTGATGGTTCCGGTTCTACTTGCTCATAATTGATTCTAAATGACTTCAAGAAATAGAGAACTTCTTCTATCTTGGGGTCCTCTGAGATATTCTTGTAGACCGTTCTCTTTGATAGCTTTCTGGTTTTAATACATAGGAATATAGGATCTTTTATAATGCAGCAGTTATGCATTAAAATGTGATGGTAATGTGTTATCTGAATATGCTTACCTGATCTATTGATTTCTAATGTTCAATACTTGCAACATTTATCAATTATGTTTTGAACTGCTGACGCATCCTCATCTGCGCTCTCTAGCTGTTAAGGAAAAGAAAAATTAAAGTATGAGAGACTATGCCAGTTTTAAGTGATTCCTGCTTCTTTCCTGGCATGCATTTACTGCTTGAGTGAGATATTGTGGGCATCTAGCTTATTACATTCATGTTTTAATATTAAATTGTGACGTATAATCCAAGAGTTTTTCATCTGTTAATTATCTGTTCGAGTGGGAATCGCATCTACATCATTCCACGATCTTGCACTCCATATGAAAGCCATACCCCTTTTAGTTATTTTGAACTAAGCATTTGTTGTCTTTTACTATATATGAGTTATAGAAGTATTGGATATATCATATTGATCATTTCTGGATGGCATACCCAAGATGCACCCTACTGTTCTTGGCATTGCACTTTTTATCACTATCAATAACGTTGTGTACATCGAGACCTCCCTACAGTGGAACTATTCTATTGGGGTGTCGTGTATATTCTTAAAATTTTTGTACTTGTGTCTCATTCCCTTACAATGGTTGCTAGTTTATATTTCAAAGATTTATATTCATTTGTTTTGAGCTCTCAAGGATATCATAATTTGGCTAACAGGGTTCAGTTCTAGGTTTTGACATTGAGGCTACTGGAGGGTCATATCTTTCTCAGTTAGTCAAGGTAGAAGATGCAGCAAATCTGGATGGATCAGACAAAGGTGAATATGGAGGCTTCCTGAAGCAAAATATTTTCACTCTGAAGATCCCAAAGGTAGGTTTTGACATTACTTCTACTGGTTTTCCTGTAGCTGATGATATCAAATCTTTGTAGTTTTATAGTACTTGATACTGGAAACTGATCCATCTCTTAAGGGTAAGGATTTAGTTGGTAATTTTTTCAGCTATCAGCTCTAGCCTTGTCGTATTTGAGGAGTTAAGTTCCCTTGATTCATGAGTATATGATGGGGAAGGATATAGAATTGGACTGTATGCTCATGCTAATTATCTATTGAAAGATTTGGAACCTTTCAACGTACTTTTTGAATTCTACTGCAATAAAAGGACTTTTGGATCTGTAATACCAATATACAAGCAACATAATCTGCTGTAGAAACATTGAAGTTTTGGCCGAGCAAATAGCTTTTACAGGCAAAAACCATGGTCAAGCGATTTTACCTAAAGTAAATGCTGTAAGCAGTGTAAAAGGAGTCAACAGACATAAAAAGAGTCATATGCAAAATAATATCTATATATCTGCATATTCTGAGTTTTTGAAGAGTCACATGGATTCGGAAGATGATTACAAGATAAGGCAGTCCCTCTTTCTTGGACCAAAAGAAATGAACAGATAGATAGATTATACAGTATACATATTTAATATATGTGTATTACATTGAAGTCTTGATGTATTAGTTACTGTCAAAGTTTATCTGTCATTCTAGGTGGAAGGAGGATCTAAGCTTGTGGTCAAAGCTAGTTGGTCCCAGAGATTATTATACCAAAATGGCGGGCTTTCGTTGAATTTGCCATTTAGTTTTCCAGTTTATGTCACTCCGGGTGGGAAATTTTCGAAAAAACAAAAGATACTTTTGAATGTCAATTCTGGTACGAGTGCGGAAGTTCTATGCAAATCTGCGTCTCACTCGTTGAAGGTATGCTGGTCTTGCCCAATGCTGTCATTGATTTTCTCTAATATACAAAATTAATTGGTTTCTTTTATGATTATTGTGAATCTTCTAGGAACTAAAGCGTCAGGTTGGCAGATTTGCATTTTTGTATGAAGAAGAAGTCGATATTTGGTCGCAGACTGACTTTGAATTTTCCTATTCAGTAAGACATTTAAATTATCCCAAATTAATGTATGACATGTTGTTTCTAGTATATAATTTACATATATCAATTTACATAGTGTTGGATCTTGAATGAATGGGACTTTTTGGGTTTCATGCTTATTCAAGTCGTGGGTTTCCTGCTCTCCAGGTCTCTTCCAGTGCCATACATGGTGAATTTCTTTTGCATTCTCCTACTCCTAATGATTCTGATCAAAGGGAAACATTTGCCCTTTATCTTCTCCCTGGTGAAGCCCAGAATAGAAAGGTGTGTCTTCATCAGACATGAAATCCTTTGTTTACTTTGAATTTGCTGGTCAATATCATTTTCGA
The DNA here is from genome assembly GCA_947648045.1 of Beta corolliflora. Lineage (NCBI taxonomy): Eukaryota > Viridiplantae > Streptophyta > Magnoliopsida > Caryophyllales > Amaranthaceae > Beta > Beta corolliflora. Next base: position 459,488 of record CANSZD010001022.1, on the reverse strand, counting down.
TTTTGTTTTTCTTTAACCGTCGTCGTATTTAGCACTGTCTCATCATTTAATTGATTAAAGGTTCAATGATCTTGTCTATCATTAATGCCTTTTTCATCAACCTATTAGACTTTTAGGAAGAGAGTAGTATTCCTTGTTGATATAAGTGGTAGCATGAAAGGAGGTCCTATTGAAAAAGTAAAGAAGGCAGTCTTGGTATACCTGTCGAAGTTGAATCAAGACGATCTTTTCAACATCATAGCATTTAATGGGGAAAGTCACTCATTTTCCTCATCAATGGAACTGGCAACCCATGAAGCACTACAACGCGTCAGTGAGTGGGTCAGCACAAGGTTAATTCCAGAAGGAGAGACAAATATTTTGCTCCCTATGAAACAGGTTCTTAATCTTTCTTTTGACAAAATTGATTGACTACAAACACTGTTTATGTGCTATTATCAACCTGGCTTGTATCTCTATTTACCATGTGGTACAGTGATGATGTTCATACATGTAAATGACTGTAGATACAGCCGTATTGCTCCTTATGGAACAGGTTCTTAATTAATCTCGTGACTAAATTGATTGACTACGAAGTACAAACACTGTTTCTGTGTAATTTTCAACCCAGCTTGTAGTTGTTTTGTAATGCAATATGGTGATAATGCATAGATGCTATTGACTGTTCAATATTTGAAATCTTTTTTTGCAATAAATGCTGTTTTGTCCCTCAATCAGACCTGCTGATAAGTAGCAGCTTAGCAGGTCTTTGGCCATAGTGTCCTTTCTAATTGAAGGTGGTGGTGGTGTTTTTTAATTGCCTTGTTGGCAGTATAATAAACCTGATGTAATTTTTCATGTTGTTTTCACTGGACAAGTTGTGACTTGTGAATGCATAATAGCCTAACGCATAACTAAAATTTATGCCTGTGTGTTGTCTGGCCTGTTTACAGGCTCTAGAGATGGTGTCACATGAAAGCAACTCAATGTCTCTTATATATCTTATTACTGATGGTGCTGTTGAAAACGAAAGAGACATTTGCAATGTGGTGCAAGATTCTTGTGCCGCTGAAGGAGGAACACCATTTCTCCGTATTTCTACGTTTGGCATAGGTAAGCATCTGATTTTTGTTATCTTCGGAAATAACCAATGTAGGGGATCTTTTTTCAAAAAAAATTTGCTAGGGGGAGGGGAATTTGTTAAGGAAATTACAGGGACTGTTTGGCTTCTGGTAGTAGGGTCTTATGGAGGGAGCTTTTGGTTTTTGTTGTTTAATTTGCTATGTATTCCCAACCTACCTACTTGGCGACTTCTTGGTAAAAGCAGAAAAGTTAGCTCCACCTGCTATCAATGATCTTGGAGTAATAAATGTGCTACTTACGTTGTTAATGGCTTGCCTAGTTGCCTACTATTGCATTAACCTTCACTGTTTAGTAGGCATAAATTTGTTTTGTAGGGCCATCACGCTCATGCTGTTGTTACTTATTATTTGAATCTTCAAAAGTGCATGCATGTACTCCTGTCTGAGTATATGAATATGAAATATATTGTTAAACGTCTATGTGGTGTAGACCTGTCAATGATGATACGCAGTATCATGCCAGTCTGAAGTACTTCTTTCAGGAGTCGGTAATACCCTTACCCTTATGTATCTCATGTGAGGTTAAACTGTTTTGTTTGGCTTATGGCTGTGGTGTAGTTTCTGGATCACTGTATATCTTATTAATAACCTAAATTCATTTGTTACTTCTGTATCCATATAGGCTTTAGATAGTAGCTTTAGTATTTTCCTGTTTAAGTAAGGTCTTAGGTCGTAATAGTAGCTTTAGCATTTTAAAATGTGTTTCAGGTCCATAATATTTTTGGTGGGGGTTGATTTCAGGCTCATATTGTAATCACTACTTCCTACAATTGCTAGCTCAATTAGCAAAGGGACATTATGATGCTGCTTATGATGCTGGTAATTTCTAATGACCCTTTTTTCAGGCTTAGCTTCTTTGCTGTGTCAAATTATGTTTCATTTATCGTCTTCCTTACATTATTGTTCTATAATATATAGCAATCGTTTGTTTTTTTTCCTTTGCTGAGAATAATTTGGTGCAACTGTTTATAATCGAACCATGCTAGAATCGCGGTAGCATGTTTAAATTTTGTCTAAATAATAATGTATATTTGTTTGTTGAAAGAATTACTATATATAGTTTAAAATTTTCAAATATTGTAAGAAATACTCCTAATCAGATATAACAATTGATTGAATGGAATGATTACTTTATACAATGACTCAATGAGTAATTTCGAGCTCTTTTCGTATTATTTTTTAAGATTACCAGTAGTATCTATATTATTACGTTCAAATTATGGAAATATTATAATATATGGTTAGTAATATCAAATACTTCCCATATATTTATGTAATATCAAGATTTAGTTTATACATATGGTATATGTATGTTATACATATATGTAGTTTCCTTATAAAAAACAAATAGAGGGAGTTAGCATTGTGGATTACTTGGCTATAGGGACGCTTGGTATTTGTGGATTCTTCGGTGTATTTACTTAGCTATATCTATTATATATTGATTTCAAATTTCTACCTATTCAAGAATATCCATCTGCAGGAATGGAAAAAGCCTTTCTCCAAAGAAAGCCTTTATAAATTTGTGATTCTATGTGGTATTAACAATGTTTTGAAATACACGTCAAATAAAATTAATGTTTTGAAATAACTGCCATGAGTAGATCGCTTTTGCACTGTGACACTGTCACACTAATGACTTAATAAACAAATGGAAGAAAATCCAGGATGGGTGAATTGACAAACATCATCAACTACTAATATTGTGAAATAAATGTCATATGTATAACTGTATTTGTTCTTCACTAAAGTTAATGGGCAGATGCAGAAAACCAGTGATGTATAGAAGAAAAGATATAAAGAAAAGAGAGCATTTATATTATCTCACTTTTTTCCTGGAGTGAACTCCCTCTTGTGGTCTGTAGATACATGAAAACGCGGAATAGGTTTTACCCTTCTGAAACTACCTTTGACATCTTATGTTATTGCTAATTCATCACTATTATTATCCACCTTTCTTCTCTTTAAAAATGTCTTTAACTAACAGTTGCAGATATATTCTCTACGAAACAAGCTTGTGAACGAATGCCCTTTTCTTCCAGTACTCTATGTTCTACAAAGGAATAAAATGATATTCAACCTTTCGATATTGATGCTTGATGTTGTACGTAATTGTTGGAAATCTTTATGACTGAATACTTTCACCACACATGGAGCATTATGGCAGTGAACATACAGTATTAGTACTGCATTTTCAAGCTAATGCTGATGGAAAATGTATAAGTAAAACCCTTGTTACTTTTTTGGGCAGATTCTATTGCTCCTCGACTGCAGAGGCTTTGCAGAAAGTCGTCGGAAGTAATTCTTTCAAACATTGAAGTTGATGGCTTGAGCCAAGTTGAATCACTCACGGTGAGATCTATGTGCTTGCAGCAAGCTTCTAATAGAGTTTGCTCATTGCTATCCTCAGGAGGATTATTTAGCATCTGATTTAACATTCCCTTGCAGTCCTTACTCCTGTGTGATTTGAATTTTTGTGTGAAGGGATAGAATGCTTACTGCAAGTCTGCAATACAAAACATTTTTAGTTGCAATGCCAAAATAAACACATTATTAGTTTGAAATCACAACTATCTGAGCCTCTGAGGTGCTTACAAAGATAACAACAATCTTAGAGCCTGAATACTAGAAGGATGGTGCATTGGTGCTTGCTACATCGACTAAGATGGTCCTTTTTCTCCACTCACTTCTATCTGTTCAATATGGTCCTCTAGGTCCGACATTTTCAAATCTTCATGTTTCCCCTTTCACTCTGTTAATTTTGGTCTACCTCTACTTCTAGTATCTCCATATCCTAAAGCTCTTTTCTCTAAAGTGGTGCCTCTTAGTGCTAGGTGCTGAATACATCCAAACCACCTGCAATTTGTCTCCTTCCTCTTATTCCCAGTAGTTTCCATTATGACCCTATCGGGATACCGTGAACCATTATAGTCTGGATATTCTGTTTTCATATTATCATACACCTACCTAACTACCTTTAACGGATGCACCTCTGCACATTCATCTTCAGGACATTCTTTCTCAAAAGCCCAAGATTCTAATCTGTTTAGCAAAGTTGAATGAACAGAAGTTGTATAATATTTGCCATAAATAGGAATTGTATCTTGAAAGTTGAAAGTTGATATTCATGCTTCTAATTGTGGTGAAGGGGGACAATTTGGAGCTAAATTGTTCGCTACTACAAAAGAATATGGAATTTGAGATGCATAGGATGGATTTCATAGGAAACTGCAGAGCTTTGAACTAGATTCTTAAGGTTGTCAGCTATGGGCCAGTTTGTTGTCGTTTTTTCGTTTCCAGTTTTTATGAAAACTAAAAGAAAAATATGGAAATAGAAAAAGTAGTTTAGTTTCCAGTTTCTTGTTGAAAATTTTATGTATAAGCATCGTTAGAATAAATTTAAGTAATTTTAAGCTCATTCGAGAATCTATATGATATGACTTATAAAATCTTAAAAACTGAAATTGGCATTGATGCCGAACAAGCCCTTAGCTGCTGGGAATGTCTGGAGATCCTCTTTAAGCTCTGGTCATCTATAATACGTGGTGCTGTGGTATTCTTCTCTAGATTATTTATATTACAATATAAATCATGCTGCAGATATATGTATGTAAAATGCAGTCAGCCTATTGAGATCTCATGAACAATCCACATGCGAGTGTAAGTATGTTCTACATTGAACATGAGGAGAGGAATAAACAACTTTATAAGCTTGAGGAGTTAGGACCTTGACTCGGGTCTGACCTGCCGTGGTTGGCTAGCTCTGTATATATGTGATATACTGTTTTCACTTACGCGGTTAGTTTTAGTTAGTAGATACATATCTCTTACAACTATCAGAATCTGTCTGTAGTTAATATTGTTAGAAGATGCTTCAGGCCAGAAACGAATGACATTCTAGAAGTTGAAGAAACTAGGATTTTTTGATGGGAATAATCCCACCTTTGAGCGATCCTCCCAAAACAGTCCCACCTTTCATAAATTTGGGAATAATCTCACCTTTAGGATGTGTCTGCTCAAAATGGGCCCTTACCTGTTGGTAACCTGCAAATGTAGGTTTTCTCTTTTCTCCCTCCTCTACTTCTTCTCCTCCACAATTACCACCACCTAGCCACCCCACCCCTACAGTCCCACCCCCACTCCCACCCCAGTCCCCCCACCCCCCCCCCCACCCCCTCCCAACCCCACCACCCCACCACTGCATCCCCCACCTTGCAGCCCCACCCTAGTCCCCACCCCCACCCCCTCCCCCCGCAAACCCCCTCCCCCGCAAACCTCCCTACCCCGCAAACCCCCGTCCCCCGCAAACCCCCCTCCCCGGAAACCCCCTTCCTGCAAACCACCTCTCCCGCAAATCCCCTCCGCAAACCCCCCGCCCCCCCGCTTCCCCGCGCCCCCCCCCCCACTCTCCCCCCCCCCGCGCTTCCCGGGCGAACCCCCGCTCGCGCGCTTCCCCGCGAACCCCCGCTCGCGCGCTTCCCGGCGAACCCCCCTCGCGCGCTTCCTCGGCGAACCCCCCCCCGCGCGCGCTTTCACGGCGAGACCCCCACCCTTCTTCTTCTTCCTCTTTCTCCTTTCTTCCTCTTTCTCCCTACTCTGGAAATTCAAAAAATAATTTCGTTCGGGGGAGGGGCTACGGGGAGGGGAGATGGGGGGAGAGGGGGTGGTGGTGGCCAAAGACGAAGATTAGGGTGGGCGGTAGATGCCCGCGGGGGGGGGGGGGGGGGTTTACTGGGAGTGGGGGTGGGAGAGGGGTGGTGGGAGGGTGTTTTTTTAAAAAAAAATAAAAATAAAGGGTGGGTCATCACCTTTTGAACAGTTGACCAGTAAAAAGGCCCGTTTTTTACAAATGTCCCACAAAGGTGGGATTATTCCCAAATTTATGAAAGGTGGGACTGTTTTGGAGAGTTGGGGAAAGGTGGGATTATTCCCATCAAAAAATCCAAGAAACTATTCTCTTATTTATCATTTTATTGCTTGATTGCTTAATGATCATGGCGTACAAAACAAAGAAGTCTTGTGTAGTTGGACATCAATGAAGATGCAGGGCATGCATAATAATGTATCAGATATCTGACCTCTGGTTATATACATAATTCATGGATGAATAGAGATGGATGTCGTTTCTCGTTTTCTGAGATGAAAAATAGAAGTTCATTAATGACATGTATCTAAAATTCAAAATTATAGATATTGGTCAATGATAGTAGCTTTCATCAAATGGCTTCTTTTTTCCAAATTAGAATTCAATAACATTTTCTTGAGCTTACTATGTGCAGTTGTATCCGCCTACTATTCAAGACCTTTCAACTGAATGTCCTGTGATTATATCAGGAAGCTATGAAGGCAAGTTACCAGAGTCTCTAAAGGTACGTGGTACCTTGGCAGACATGAGTAACTTTGTGACAGACCTCAAAATATCGAAGGCAAAAGATATACCTCTAGACAAGGTAATCTCATTATTCTATATTGCAAGCATAAAGATTTTTGTCTTCTTAAATTTTTTACCCTTTCTGGCTCACTTGTGGCATTTGATATGAATTGTTCATTGCATTGAACATTTGGATAAGAGTTTTCCCCAATCACCAAGATATCTTTGTTTGTAATTGAAATTTTTGTTCTTTTATATAGCAAAGAGGGGTTTCATAGAACTTCCTCAAATTATATTTTTATATCCCCATATTTCGGTTTTCCCTTTACACCTCATTCGGTTGTTGGTTCCTTACCTTTTCTCTTGCCTTACTCCTCTCAGTTTCACAGTTCACTATCTCATTTTTCTTTGTTTAAACTCTTAATTCTTTTTCTTTTATTATTTTATTTGTCACGGAAACAATTTCCTATGACAATTTCGACCTCAAATCAATTTGGGATACGGCTTTGTTATTGTTATACTCCCTCCGGTCTTTATTAGTTTACCCCTTTCTATGGGGCACATTTGCCAATACACTAATTTGAACCTTAATATCTCTAATTATCAATAAGTAAAAATTACAAAAAGTTGATATTTAGATACTACACATTGAGATGAATCTAACAAGATCTCACATGACTATATTTTTCCTTAAGTACAAATCACAAGAGATAGTCAAAGTCATGTATGTGAATAGTGTCAAAAGTCAAAAGGGGTAAACTAATAAAGACCGGAGGGAGTATATAGCAAAGAGGGGGTGAAAAGGAATGATACAAAGAGGGATTGAAAAGGAGATGGATTTTACAATTGTGAACTAGTTTTAGGCCTGGGTTATGTCCCGGGTAATTATATTTTTTATTTATTAATGTTTTACTTTATAATAATAATACCAAATATTACTTGGTTTAGTGGTTAAGACTTTAGTATATAAGCTTGAAGTCACAAGATCAAACCTCGTACAATGTATATACTAATCTTTTTTTATTGTATGTGGATCACATGGAGTAAAACACTATAAGGGAGAGCCCTTCTGGTGGAGAGAAATCTTCATGTCCTTGATTGTTACTCTTTGCTTGTCCACTCACCTTTTCTGGATTATCATAGAAGCCGCTCTTTTTTTTTCTTTAATTTTATACTCCCTGCGTGCAAAAGAGTTTGAACATATTAATGCACAATCTTTAAGGAGATAAGTTGTGGTCGGCTAATCTATGTTATTGAGAAAAGTAGATTTAAAAAGAGATACCAACTACCGAAGGAGAGTTAATAAATTATATTATTGGTGTGACCATACTAAAAGATAAAGCAGTGTTCAAACTCAAACTATTTTAGGACAGATGGAAAAGAAAAATGTTCATTCAAACTTCAAACTATTTTAGGACATATGGAAAAGAAAAATGTTCAAACTATTTTGGGATGAACAAATGTCCTTTTGTTCTACCCTTTCTTCCAAATTCTATGTTTCTGAATAACTTTTTAACTAAATTCTCCTAGTTCCTTTACGTTTTTTCTTTTAATATTATGTTTTATGCTATGTGTATTTGTTTGTCCAAGCTATGCGTGTGACTGTGATACTTCAAAGATGATGCTGTGTGTTGGATGGAAACTTCTTTGGACTTGTATTAACCAATGTGTCTCGTTATCATTTTGTTGCATGAATGACCTAATATTGTTTGTTTTTGCCTTGGTGAACGAGATTCGGGCTGCAAATTCTTTCACTATGTCATTGTTAATTTGACATTTCAGTTTTTTTGACAGGGAATATTAGTCTCTTTTGGAGCTTCCCCTTCTGACTCTTTTCTTGGGTCATGGTAGGTATTTGCACAAACACGGGTCGACATACTCACGGCAAAAGCTTGGTTCACGAGAAGCAAAGAAGTTGAGAAGCAGGTTGGAATATTTACGTTCTCACTATATCTATGCATTTCTAAATATAGCTGAATAGCTGAATAGCTGATTATATTTATATAATTCTTGTTTCCTTTCTGAGTTTTCTCGTAGGTTGCAGAGATTAGTATGCAAACAGGAGTCCCGTCTGAATACACTCGGATGATTCTTTTCCAGACAGATTCTTGGAATCATGGACCAGATGCCATCACAATACAAGGGGTATGTATTTAGAGGAGATCATATTTCTTCAAAGTTTGAATTTACTGTTATAATGGAAAAGCTTGTGACGAACCATCCCATTTGGTAAATTCTTTGAGAAACCCACCTATTATATTATTTTATATATTGCTTCCTTATATATTACTCTGTTGCTCGAACTCTGATACCCATGTCCGACACGAGTACGTGTCCAAGTGTCCGACTCGGCTATTTTTTGGAACTTTTTCAATTTTTTGGCCCAAAATGAAGTGTCCAAGTCTTACACTTGTATTAGAACGGTGAAAGTACTTGCTTAAAATTTCTCTCTTAGGTAACTAATGACCCGCAAATTAGATGGTGGACTCGTGTCTACCATTAGGATGGTAGACACGGGCCAAAACGCAGCCCAAAACACATAAAACGCGCGAAATCAATGAACATCAGTTGTTCTCCAATGAACATTAAGTGGATCTAAACCAATGAACATCAACTGTTCTTCAATGAACATCGATCAGATTTTTGCTCTTATGTTCATCTTTTTTTCTTCTTGTTCATATGTTCATTGAGTCTCGTGTGTTGTTCTTTTGTTCTAATTTCTTCTGCATGTTGCTTAGTTTGTTCATTGAGGATGTTGTTTTGTTCATTGTATTGTATAAGAGCAAAAATCTGATCGATGTTCATTAGAGAACAGTTGATGTTCATTGGTTTCGCAGTCCACTTAATGTTCATTGGAGAATAGTTGATGTTCATTAGAGAACAGTTAATGTTCATTGGTTTTGGCCCGTGTCTACCATCCTAATGGTAGACACGAGTCCACCATCTACCAATTGCTAATGACCAGCCAAAAGTGGAAAAAGGATTGAAGTCGTGGTGGACCCTGAATGGCCTCTAAATTTGACCTACTTGCGATTCGGATTTAATCTTAATAACTCCTAATTCATTTTGACCTTTTTGCAGAAAGAGGCATATGACAAAAGCAGTACACAGAAGATGGTCAGAAGTCAGAAAATAATGGTATTGCAGAGTCTGGGCTTTGGCTTTGGAGATTTGATCAAGACAGCTGAAAATTTGCCTCCAGGGGTTATCATAAAAGCACCAGATACAACAGACTTATTAGTTAACGCTGCTGCCGGGTGCTGTGGTCGGGTGCTTGATCGGTTCTGTTGCATGTGTTTTATACAGGGGATATCGAAGTTGAGTGATCAATGTGTAATAACTCTATCCCAGATCTGTGCTGCCCTCGCATGTTGTCAGTGCCTCGAGTGTTGTTATGATCTTTGCGACAGTTGTTGTTAGCACTAAGCTGAAGTAAAATGTACATGCAACTACGCAAGAGATGTGTCTGTATGTACGTATGTATAATGTATGTATGGATGTATATGCATCAACTTGACCTCCCCTTAATGGAGGAGTATTCGTGGTTACTTCACATGAATCTAAGAACTAGGTGTATCATTTGCCCCTCGAAATCCTGATCTCAGCCAGTGTAAGAGGCAAAGGAAGGAAAACAACAGGAATGAAAAGTTGAAATATAACTACTGAAATATTAGCATTAACAGGAATGAAAAGTTGAAATATAACAACTGATTAACATTACTTACTTCCCAGTGGAGTTCAACTGTTAAGCATTGTCACGCGAGTGAATTGCAAGTGAGTTGCCGAGTTTAAAAGATGCAATTTTAGACCGAAAGGATCTAGTATTCACCAAATGATTAGTTACATAACATATTGTATATTTATGGTAAGATAAGGGTAACTTGTCATCTAAAAATGACCTTTTAAAGTATAAAGTTACTTATCATTTAAAAGTCACCCCTTTAACTTATAAAGCAACAGGTTAACTTACATAATAACTCATTCAGGGTACATAGTGGCGCGATTTTACCATAATTTTTTATTTTAAAACAACCTTAACTAATACTTACTAATTACTCATAATCTATATAATATCTAAAACCCAAAGCAAAAACATGTCATGCTGCCTGCCACATGTACTCCCCCTCCCCCACGCCATCAAATGACATATTAAGCATTAAAAATGTGTGTTATATGCTTCGAACCCATGACCTCTCATTTAAGATATAAGTGCACTAACCAACTACTCTACAATCTCATGTTGGTCTTTATGGGAAAAAATAATATTTAAAGACAAGATAATTTCCTATTTTTAAGACAATTAAATACAAATGTATATATTAATACTCATTAATCTAATGTTAATAATAGCATGTCCTACCCTTTCAGTAATCTTATAATAAAAAAAACAAAAGCTTTTCAAATTTTTATAACCTTCGTAATTAACACTACTATACCATTTCATTGCATCGGTTGTATTCTTACACATCAACCTACGTTAAAAAAATTGTATTATATTTTTTTATAAGTAATTATATATTTATATATATGTACTCTCTTGAAACCGAGGTTATATTAATGAATAATTCATGTTATAATTTACTATGTAGAAAATTTAAAAAGCACCCGAAGATCATTTAATTTCCTAAGCACAATCCAATGCCTATAACTCTTTTTTTCCACTTATTTCAAGTGTTTGATTTAAGACTTCAAATTCATATTGATAAATGATTAGGGGTATCACCCGAGCCAATAACTAGTTTTACTTTTAAAAGTAACGCATCATGTCAATATTTTTTTGATAACATTAGGTCATGTTTTAATTGTTTTTGAATTCTTAGTGCTTGAGTATGAAGATGATAAAAGGAAATGTAGCCTTTGAAATTAGCATGATATGGCGAAAATAAAAGAGTCTGAAAAGATAAAGGAAATATGAGTTACAAAATAGCGAAGATATTGAAGAGTTGTACGAAAGTGCTTAATGAGTATGCATTTCTTCATGATATATTTCCTTCATTCCATTATCATTGTCAGAATATCCTTTACAACTGCTGTAAATTCTGTGTGATATAACCAAATTATTCTCATCATCACCTTTTGGCACATTTCTATAGCGAGCCATGTCAACAAGAGAGAGATAAAAATAAATAAAAAAAGTTCGGACCCATATGATAGGTGAGAGATAGCGAGAAGATATTACCGATTAAGAAAAACATTGCAATGAAAAAGAACGAAGGAAGTATACTACTATTATCCCAAAAATATATATTACTATTACCAAAAATAATATATATATATGTTTAAACATGCTTTAATTTACTCACAACAATTTGAAGATGTTTAGACTCTCTTGGAGTTAATCTTGAATGTAACTTGATGAAAAAGTATACTATAATATTATGAAGACAACAACTTAACAAGTAGTAACTTAAAAAACCTAGGATTTGGTGATGTACTAAAAAAAGTGTATAAATCTTTTAGCTCTTTGTTTCATAGCTATTTTAGAGTAATACTCATAGGATGTTTAAATGAAGTTAGAGATGATAAGGTTACCGGGCTTGGATAGATTATTTGTTCCCATTTTCGGGCTCGGATCAGCCGACTTGTCTTTTTAGAGCGGGTTTTGGTCAACTCAAAGATGTTTTAGTTTAAAATTTGGCCCAATCCGTTATGGATAAAAATCCTGGTATGTTTTAGTCCGGGTTTCGGGCACAAAAAATCTGCCCGAATTTGGCCCGACATTGGGTTGATTTTTTTGAGGCGGCCGGACCTGGCTCGCCATTTGATCACATCTACATGAAGTATATATATCATTTCAATAGAATTAAAAATACAACTAAAAGTGAAACAAATAATAAATTGAACATTACACAAAAAATTACAAAATTGTTGATATTATAATTCAAGTAGATAAAATGTGATAAATTAGTGAACAGAACTTTAAAAATATGTGATTCGTTGAATAGGTTCCAAAAGTTCCTAGAGTATATGGATAAAATGTGATTTACATATTCATTAATAAAATAATCACCAAATTAGTACGGTTATTTTGGATTAATCTTAAATTTTCAAAATATCATTTTCTAAAAATATTTATAGGTTGATGATTAAAAATATTAGTGGTCATCATTGAAATACATGGCATTGCAACTAAAAGCACATCCAAAATATGAGGTGGGACTTACAATAATTTATCTCAATTCACACCGACTGCCATTTTTTATTTCAGGAATGATTCTATATTTTCTGAATAAGTTATTATATGTCCGTCCCACCTAACCCTAGTTATAACTTAAACTATTTTCCAGATTTGGAGAGCTGAATCCACAGTTCCACACGACTACTTTTGATTCCAAAAAGTTTCCACAATTTTCCTTCTCCTTTTCCCGCTCTCTCAATCTTCGTCCTCACATGTCTTTACAGCCAAGAAATTATCCTCCAAACTTCCACATTTCTCACTGTTAACCAGTTTTACTCCCAAATTTCTCTCCTAAACTCCAATTATTTTCATCTATGTCTTCACAATTTTGCAGATATCTCATCATCTTCATCATTTTTGCCTCCTTTCATCAGAGCAGGTAAATTATGCTTTTGAATTTTCTCCCTTCGTTTGTCTAATTAACGCTACATTATTACTGAATTTATCTTTCAAGTACTTGAATTTGTTACTGAACTCGATGTTAAATTGTCGAATTCTCTGATGATTGAATCGCATATGACTTAAAAATCAATAGTATGCTTCGGCGCAATTCTTTTTTAGTAATTTTCATGTCAGTAGATGATTTCTGAGATTATTTGAATGTAACGCGAAGTCAGAAATTAATATAAGGCGGTTTCGTTTACGTAGTATCACGATGATCATGAGTGTTGATATAATGTTCAGCATTGTAGTAGAATTATGCATTGTGTTTCAGTAATCTATTCGTGATGGACATTGTGCTCTATCAAACTTAGGGTTTAGAGTTGTGCGGTAACTTTGGGTTTCGGCGTGAAATGTGTTGAATTTTTTTTTGTTGATGTTATTTTTCTTCCATGTGTATGTTGATATTATGATTTAATAGTAGTCCATTTATTAATTTAGTGAAAACTTGAACTTCTTATTTCTGGTATTTGGAACTTTTAATTTTCCGCATCGTTACTGTTCAAGAAAATATGCATATTGATATGATTGGGAAGGGAGGTAAAGATTGAAACGGGAAAAGAAAAGAGTCAAATTCAATTTTCATTTGTAAATATGGTGGAATATAAGAAAAAGTTTCTACAACAAAATGGTGAGGGTTTTTTCAACTGAGGTGCCCAAGCTAATGGAAAAAGGATAGTAAACATTTATTTCTGAGTGCCTCAATTAAATATCATATACAACTTCGGGGTGGAATGTGGATAGAGTACATAATAATAAGCGCTTTTTGATGATTGTTTCTTATGTGTTCTTATACTTTGAGTCTTCGTCTCAAGTTTAGATGAATCACATAAGAAGTCATACTCTCCTCTTGTCCCAATATTGATATATCCCTTTCTCAAAAAGTTAGATCTCTACGTTAATTTTCTTGTGTGACTCTTGCTTGAAGGCCTTTTCTCAGAACCATTCATTTGGGAGGGTGTTTGAGTGATTTAGTTGTGGGTTTGAAGATATGGAAGTATTTCCTAACGTCAATATCACCTTGTGGCAAATGAGGACGCTAGGAAGTAGAATTTCCTAGGAAGAAGTTTTTCCCATGTATAAGCATTTTCTAGTATGTGGGAAAATGTTGTTTGGTTGAACATGGGAATTAATGCCCACGGGAAGTTCCACTTACCTCGGGGGACCTAGGTAAGCAACTTCCTCCATTTTGTGGGAAGTGGAACTTCCTAGGAAGTGGACTTTCCATGTTTTTGTCAACCAAACAATACCACTGTATTCCTCTTCCTAGGAAATTATACTTCTCATGATTTTTATGTCAAACAAACAACACCTTAGATGCATGTAACATCCATCTAGCTGAGAATTACCACTTGAATATGTAATGGTCTGTAGAACTTTCAACATTAAGGATCTACATCATTGATTGAGGTTTTATGCAGATACCATTATATGTTTCATGGACAATATCTAACAATCGCATCCTGTTAATTCCTTAGTATCAGATTTTGGTTGAACTAAGCTGGAGTGGACATGAATTAGGATTGTAGAAAGTTTGTAAATAATCATATTACCAGCACCTAGAGATATTGATGATTCTCTACTTCGACGGACATGGCTCATCTGCTCCATGAATTGCCATAAGTTTGCGTGTCTGCAGTTTGAAACTCTGGTAGCTCTTAGTAATTAATTAATTATTGAGTCAGAATAATTTAACCTCTAACCTCTAGTAATTCCACTAATTGCAGTTCCAATTTTCAAGATCAGATCCCCTGATCCATATAGTTGTTTGTAAATGATTGTTCATTTCACTTGGTTTAACGAGTTCAAACACATATGTTTATGCAGGTTTTCATGCTGTGGAGAAAGGGAGAAGGAGAAAACATTGGCTATTATAAAGCCAGATGGGCTTTATGGTAACTACACTGATGAAATTAAAAATATAATTATGGATTCTGGGTTTGGCATTAAAAGGGAGACGAGGATTCAGCTTGATGAGGATAGTGTGAAGGCCTTCTACGCTGAGCATTCTTCTAAAAGTTTTTTTCATAGTCTTGTTAAGTATATGACGAGGTATGTGATTAAGCGTTTTTTACTTCAAATTCTTAGTCATTAATTTAGTTCATAGAATTGTTTTTCTTAATTACAGATTTATCTTGTTATCTATATAAATCCATTTTTGTGCTCCCTCGGTCCCTCCATGCTTTGTTCTCTGTCCACTCAACTAACAATTACTTGTCATTCTAACTTACCCCAACACAATATTACTTAGTCAGACCTGAGTAACAAAGCAGTTGCTGACAAATCTTTTATCTATGTGCATAACCTATGAGGACCCTTATTAAAAAAATGGAGGAGAGCATTAGTTAGTGGATTGCTGGATTTCTAAGATACAATTGGGACTATTGTATATGTATGGACTGTTATGTTCCCTGATTGGTAACATTTTGGTATCAGATTATGCTATGTCCTTTTCTAATAGAGTCAAATATCTAGAAACCTTTGACGTCCGAATAATATACGCGGCTCATACCGCTCATTAAGCTTTCTGTTCTTCTTTATTTAATGAAATGATTGGCACCAGGCAGTTGTTGTGCATAAGGTTAAATGTCAATTGGAAACAATGTACATTTTATCATACATTGGACCTGGCCTTATCCTGTCCCGGGTGAGGACCACTTTAGCAATGTAGATATTATATTCATGTTGTTGTTTGTGGACTGGTATCAATTGGTCTAAAGCTTAATGCCCTATCGGTTTTCAATCATGTTTCCTTGGAAACGCTGAACTGTTTCAAGTAATTTTACACAAGTTTTACAATTTTCCGCGCATCATGGTCATGTGAGAAAAATATATTGTTGGCTACGGCCAGGGGATATGTTTCCTACATTTGGTAGACTTCATTTGCTGTGTAAATAGGACCTGAGTGATGTATGTGGAGGCTGCTAAATTTTCTTATCTCTGCTAAACATTTTCCTTAAGTGTTGTATTCAGAGCAAAGTGTCATATTGCTCCTTAAACAAGAATTTTCTCTGATTGTTATTTTGGATTGTGCCAATTCTCTTTATACCTCAAAAGCAATGCTATAAAGCTCAAATATTATGTTTAGAATTAAGACGGAATTGATTAGATGAATCTTTTCCCCCTTCTGTCCTTTGAGAGGAGGAGGGAGCTCGGCTCTATGGTTATGGAATTAATTTTTCAATAATTGGCATGAAGTACATCTTTATCTGGCCTTTGAAGCTCTTACCAATTTATTGCTCTTTATCTAGCGGTCCAGTCTTGGTAATGATTCTGGAGAAGGAAAATGCTGTCTCTGATTGGCGTAAATTGATTGGACCCACTGATGCAGAGAAGGCGAAGGTCACTCATCCTCAGAGGTTGCTAGGATCTTCGGAACCCTTCCCCTTTGACTTTGGGCTTAAAGATGGTTTGCTATGTGCTGTTGCAATCATGCATGTTTCAATGAGAGAATTATTGATCTCACTAAATTTTGCTCTTCTCTTTGAACTTTTTCCTTCTTTTTAGCATCAGAGCTATGTGTGGCTTCAGCTTGGAGAGGAATTGTGTCCATGGGTCTGATTCAGTTGAATCTGCTTCAAGGGAGATATCGTTTTTCTTTGGTATGCTTGATGTTCTCTTCTATTTAAGTCAACTAACAATAATTTTCTCACTTGTATACAGTCAAGAAACCTGCTACTCAGCAGTCTTTGATCTGTTGGTCGTAGTAATTGGCTAATTGCTTTTGCGTTAGGTTACTTGGTATCCTGGTATATGTAATTAGAATATTCATTTAGTGATGCAAACTAGTGTTTTGGCTTGAGGTGCTAGAGAATTACAGGAAGAAGAGATCTCCCTATTAGATATTGGGCATACCTTTACATTGCCAAAACCCGCGATAACGGACTATCCTGGTTTGTTGCAGCAGGAAGAAATGTTACAGAAATTGAAAAATTAATAGACTACACAATTTGTAGCTTGTTCACGCAGACACCACTGTAATAGATGTATGTCATGTATCAAAATGCCAGTGATGAGCACCATTCACCGAGTACTCTCAATTAGATATACTCCATAGATTAGTGGATGGCAAGTTAAGACTTTAGACTACACTTAGAAGTTAGAATACCCTAAAGCTGCAGTTCAGGATGAATAAGTTGTGAGTCAACTTGATTAGGGGTGTAAGTTGATTGGACTGGATTGGATTTTGCCAAATCCAAATCCAGTCCAAAGTTTTTTGGACTCGAGAAATTGAGTCCAAGTCCGATCCAAATATTTTTTGAGTCCAGTCCAGTCCGATAATTTTTTCTTGAGTCCGAATCCAGTCCAGTCTGATTGTTATATTTTTTTCCCCCTATTTAGATTCAATGATTTACAACGTTTTCTCATAATTGAATTTGAAAAATTAAGCTCATTACATCTATTCCATATAAGTCACATACATCTTTAAAGGAATACAAATTACAATATACAAATAAAAGATCCAACTCAAAATAATAATTAAAAAGCATTCTTGGAACCCTAAGTTCTTAAGAATAAGAAAGATAACATAA
Source organism: Beta corolliflora (assembly GCA_947648045.1). Lineage (NCBI taxonomy): Eukaryota > Viridiplantae > Streptophyta > Magnoliopsida > Caryophyllales > Amaranthaceae > Beta > Beta corolliflora. Next base: position 441,845 of record CANSZD010001022.1, on the reverse strand, counting down.
AATTAGCAAGTAAGACAACAACAACAACATGATTTATGAAAATGAAAGAGTGAGAGGAAGTGAGTAGTGAGCAAAGGAAGTGAGATAAAATTAGTCGGCTACTAGTACCGTTTAGGACTAGGGTTACTAGGTTAGAAATTTATGTTTTATCATTTATTTATTTAACAAATGGAGCCAAGTGAAATTGTCTAGCGCCAAGTGAAATTTTCTAGTGCCAGTTGAAATATTTAGAGATGGAAGTTTGAAAACTCCAAAATTTAAAAATTAGTATCAATGTTTTTATATATACATTATATATATAAATATTAAAAATATATTATATATATAAAAATATTTTTTGGACTGGACTGGACTTATTGGACTCCAAAGAGCTGAGTCCGAATCCAGTCCGAAAATATTTGGACTCGAAAATTTGAGTCTGAGTCCAGTCCAAAAAAAATTCAGTCCAGTCCAGTCCGACAAGTTTGGACTGGACTGGATTGGACTCTGGAATTTTCGAAGTCCGCTTACACCCCTAAACTTGATAGTCTTAAGATTTAGATGGTATCATGGTAGTCAAATGACTGAACTTAAGTGAAGAATAGTATTATTCAAGGAACATGTTTTATCAGTAAAAGGTAAATATTAATCAACTTATTTGCAGTTTTGGCTTACTGATATGGGAAAGCAACCAGAAAACAAATTGTTTGGCATGCTTGACTTTTTGAACTGGGAAAAGCCTTTTTTTTTTACTTATATAATTTATTTTATATGCTGCTAAGCCATTTACTAATTCATGTTCTCTATTCTTCATTTGTTCTTTTTAACTACAGATTTACAGAACACAAGCCATGATGAGTTGTGAAGGTACACTCCCCGAACGAAACCAAATTTTATGCCTCTCATATTGCATCCCTCCTGTGTAAACTGTAAACACAATAATCTGATGTAATATATGATGATGCTAGTTTTATGATCTAGGTCTAGTATTCTCTATTTCCCATCAGAGGCTTTCACGAGTGGCCAATTGTTGTGTTTGGAAAGGAGGTAGTAACCCTAGGAAACTTCGACATGTTCAATTCAATTTCAAGCTTTATAGATGGTGTAATATCTTGAGAAAGCTTCATTTTTATGCACAGTTAATGTTTGGAGAAATCTTGTTTGTCTACACTCTGCTGGAGAAAGAGAAATTTCTTTCTTTTCTTTTGTCTTGTCATGGCTGCCCCTTTCTTCTCGTGTTTACCCGATTAGGAGATAGCCAGAGCCCAATACACACACACACACACACACACACACACACACACACACACACACACACACACACTGCACAGCACACATACTCACACATCACAATATGAGAGTTGAACCTAAAACCAGGCATATAGTTAAGAATAAAAGGCTTATCTTCAGAAACCTGTCTCATATGATACTGTGATGAGGATTCTGTAAGTTATTTATTGATTGTGAATAACCCATACTGAGGAAGATGCAGCCATGATTCTTATGATTCATACGTCAACTGATTCTTTCCAGCACCCACTTGAACTTTTACCCTCGGTAATTTACTTATGTATGGGTCACAGCTTAACTAGAATGTCTACTTTTTCAATGGGTTGCGTAACTGAATTTGGAGCTACCATACTTATTTTTTCTTCATTACTTTAAAAGGGTAGAACTTTTGTGTGTGTGTGCATGACTACGTGCATGCATATTTGATGCAGGTTTTGGATGATAAACTATTTCCCCATTGTTCTGGAGTGGTTAAGTGGGGTCATATCTCTTGCAATATGGGAAAATATAGGCGAACCATCATACTATGAAGGGGCAACCGGACAAGTTGCATTTTGTTCATAGGATTGGGAAGAGTTGGTAGATTTGAGGTTTATGGACTTAAAATTATGTGAGGAAAAAAACTTCAGGATGAGAAGACAGGTTTATGCTAACCTGAGAGTTAAGAACAATGAGACAATTAGGTACAATGATGTAATTAATGGGTTAGAGTGAGAGGGTGCTTTCACTGTTGATTTGGATGGGAACCCAAGTATCTTTTACATTATCCAGAAGAGACTTCTTCAATAGAAAGAGTCTGAGATATATTGTTTAAGGAAAGTGAGCTAGGGATAAGATTCCACGTTGAGTCTTTTCTTAGAGGTGTTAAACTCTGCCTTACATTAAAGTCACCAGAGTACGATTAACCTCTGGATTGATTTGAATTTACTGCTTATATACCTGGCATTGGTCCTAATTTACTAGAACATTTTGCAGTTTTAGTAAGAGGGGAAAGGGTTAAGGATTTACCTGGTGTGAGATATTACATTGTCCGAGCAACCCTAGATGATGTCGGAGTAAAGGATCTTTAACAAGGAATAGAAAGAGGTGTTATGAAAGGAGTTAGAAGTTGAGGGGATCACCTTCATTAATCATTGAGGAGCAAATTTCATCTTATGATTTGTGAGGGGATGGAGAATAGATCTATGTTAGACAGGCTTGATGAGTCACATATACTTATTGCTGATAAGGAGTGGTAAGAGAGACCTTTTGAACAAGATGGAGCTCAATCTATAGTTTCTAATACGAATGAGGATAACTCAAGGGGACTTGGTAATATTACTTCTCTCCATTTAAGGAGCGCTTGAAGGTAATGAGTGTTGATCTTCTTAGTATGTTTCACTAGTACTTTTGTTAGAATAGGGTAGTTGGTGAGAGCTTGAACTTTACCTTTTCTATATCATAAACAACAGTATGATGGTTAAGGTTTTTAGGCCAATAATGCTTTTTATGAGTTTCTAAAGATCTTAATGAACATATTGTCCAATCATTTAGGTATTGTGCTATCACCTACTATATTGACCTCTGATCTGCCTTTTGCCTTTTGATGTAGAAAGGGAAATCTTAGGTGTGCCTCTAGTGACTGATCAGGTATTTTATGATTTTAGGTGGAGTTGTTGACATGTTTTTGTTTTTAACTTTGGTTTAGGTATATGACAAATCATAATGTGAATCAAGCCTTGTATGAGTTGATGAAATCTAAAGGGTTTGGGGTTTGTTGTGTTTGCTTTTCAATGCTATGTGATGGGCAGTTTAAGAGATTATTTAGGGCCTTGAGTGCGTTGCTTTAGGGGATCATCTCTCTCGTTTACTGATTTACTTGGTGGCTCATTTGTAAGTTATCTTCTTGCTAGATGGTCATGTTGGATTAAGTTTAGTTTAATATGTCCTCAGTTAGTGGGATTAGTGTAGACTATTTTTCTATATAGTTGCCAAATATCCTTCCAAATACTAAATATGGAGTTTGAGCACGAAGAAGTTTGACTCCATATCAAGAAAATGCCATGAAGTGCAGTAGCAGGACTACAAGAGGATCTTTAAGTGAAGTGGGAAGTCCAGTCTCTTAAGATTTACTAAGAAATTTTGTTTGTTGAAATTGCTCATGAAGGGGGTATATTAAGGATCATCAGCATGTTGCCACCCAGCGAGGCGTGGAACTAGCCATTTAAGAAGGTTTCTTTTGCTATATTTCTAAGCTATAGCCTTGCGTATCTGGGCCTTAAAGAAGTTCAAGATATGATAGTTTTGCTTATTTAGACTTTTGAATTAATGTAGTTTTTGGACTTGGGAACCTAATACTATCATTTAACTTCAGAATTGAGGACTGATGATGAAGTATTATCATGGAGAAGCTTAGAGCTGATGGAACATGTGTCTAAATTTCCATCTGTAGATCTGCAACTGCGAGATATTTTATTATTCTTGAGGACGATATTGTTTCCTTTGGTTCCATTGTGGCTTTGCGGGTCCAATGGAGAGTTTTCAAGAATCTGTAGACCAATCAATTGCTCTGCATAATTAGGTCAAAAACTTGAAAATTTATGGTACCATTGGTGCAAAAGGAGAGGAGTTTTATCTACTTTAGGTTACATTGTTGGCAGCAAAGCTTTTTGACGAACAGAAGTATATCTGGTCGATCCTTGGAGAATTTGTAAAGGAACAAAGGTGCTTGCTATAGCGTATGTCGTCAGCTTCAAATAGTAGATTGAATATGTTTATACTTAAAACTTCGAAAAGAAAGTTAATGTATAGACGAGTAAGTATCTACGTGTTGAATACTTTGGCTGATTTATTGTTGGCATAGCAATCTAACTTTGGCAGTTGGGACACTTTGTGAGGTGAGCTACCGAGAAGGATACTTTTCTACAACTTCAAGAGGCTCTTTGTGGGTAAACCTATCCAAGGAAGACCCTTGAAGGGTGCCTAATTAAACTTGGAATTTCCTTTGTTAAAGGTCTAAGAGCTCACGCTGTCATCAATAGTATGATACCAGATTTGAAGATCCAAATAGAGGGGGAAGTAAGCAAGCAAACAAGTCTACATGGTAATATACACCTTTTACGTGGCACACTATCGGCATTTCGTATCTTCATTTTACCCTTGTTTTACATGTGCAAGTATATATGGTTCTTCATCTCTAGACTTGTAGATTGACTTTAATTTTTTGAAATTGATATAAATAACAATTAACAGAATATGAGGGTGCATTCTCTTCACCAAATTAAAATACTTCCTCCTTTCGAAATAAGTGAAACACTTCTCTCTCTTAATGAGAGCTTTTTGAGAGAAGTGTTTCACTTATTTCAGAACGGAGGAAGTATACTTTAGGATTCATCAGATTTAATATTGAGGTGAAATCATGTATTAAGTTGAGATAAGTTTAGGTAAAGAGAATACACCCTAACTTATGGTTAGTCATTTAGAGGGTCTAAACTACTTTTTAGTTAGAAGTTGTTTAATAGTAGGAATGTGTTTCTGGATTAGTATCAAACCTAAATTAAGTTCTTCAGCACGTTATAAAAAAACCTTTTTATCACTCTTTGGTTTTCCCTTCCTTTTGTTTTTTTTTTTTTTTTTTTTTTTTTTTTTCCTCCCCCAAATTCTTTTTGGAAAAAGGTTTTGTTTGTACCCCTTAAAAAAAGCCAATTGTCATACTTTGCTTTGATCATATTTTTCTCTCTGTTTTCTAATAGTAATTTTATCCCCCTCTTTGTCTCTCTCCAGTCTCCACCCAGCCCACCACTTTACCTCCGCCACCCAAATCAGCCCATACATATGGGAGATTCCACATATACCTTTCCAGCCCAAGCACGTCGCCATGAACCCTGAACCCCTAACACTCTCATCTTATTTTTCCGCTCACTGACCACCCTAGTTACCCCAAATCCTTTTCGACCAGAAACCCATGACCAAGTTTTGCAAAGCCATTTTTGAGGTGAGCAGTATTGAAGATTTGATGACGTGTACAATAAGGAATGTGGTATGGGTCTACAAGCAAGAGAAAAGATGGAGATGGGATAGTGGCTGTGGTGTCAGTAGGAGGTGCTGGTTATGAATTGGGAAGGGGGTGGGTGGTGGTCATGGATAGGAGGACCATTAGAGTAGAGAAATGGGAAAGACAATAAGTTTATGTAGGGTTATAAGTCACATAGGATTGCTGAAGATACTATTATAGCTGAGAATATATCTACTTTAAGGCGCGTTATTTTCTCCTGAACTTACCTGAACTGATTGGACCTCACCAGCATTGATTTTACCTTATGTTTACGGCGACTTAATTAGATTTGATTAGACCTGAAACTTATTTTTTAAGGTGAAAAGAAAACATTCTTAATCAAACGTTCATTTTTAATGTAGGACGGCTGCATTTGGGACTAATGTTACCAAGTTTTCCTTTTTTTGAGATTGAATATAGTAAGACTAAGTCTATGTTCGTTTTAACTGAATTTGACTTATGTGATCTAATGCTAACTTTTGTAGACTTGAAACTTATTATAGCTTTGAAATTGAACTTTTTGGAACTTATTACACTTATTTGAACTTACTCGAACTTAATATTTCTAAAATAAGTCCAAATAATTAAAACACTACCTATGTACTTGACTTGACCATCACCCTAGCTAATTTGGTTGGGTACAAGATGAATTGATCTTGAGATTACAACATGCTCTAAGTTTCTGCAATCGAATTTACTAATTGCATAGCGCAAATCCGATGACGTCGCTTGTTTCAGTATTTTCAGCATTTTGAGAGTCAAGCTAAACTTAACTGAATGCCCAGTTCTACTAAGACAACTTATGGAGACGTGTGAAGTCAAGGATCCAACATGTGTATGCTCTCCACTAATTGTTTGTAGAAACTAATTGTGAGAAGGTTTCACACTATATGTCTTATATTGATCTTGAGTAATACTGCAGGATCAATAATTTGCCTTTCACATTAAAATCACAAAGCTAGTATTTCTCTTCAACTTCTGTACAGATTGGACCATTATCCTAGGTTCAAGCTCAGTTTGAGCCAAGTCTTTCAACTTGAAAGGTCTTGAATATATTGATTTGAGTTGAAGCTTATCAAGTTTGTTTGGCTTAGTCTTGTAGTTGCCTTTCTTTAAGTTAGGGGGCTTCCCAAAACAATCGTCCATCTCATGGAGATTGTAACACAAGTTTGACTCTAAAGAAGCTAGAAAGTGGAGGCTATCACTCAATGAATGGTTTGGATACTTCTAATTTAGAATAATTTGTTCTTTACTACCTTTTGGAATTAACTAACTTCTTTTTTCTTGCTTTTGATTGTTAAACCAAATATTTCACTACCTTTCGGTTGAGTTCCGGCCAAAATTTGGTTGGTAGGGCCTACTAACCGAGGGGGTGTTTGGTTGCTATGGGGTAAAGGGAATGGAATCAAGAAAGGGGTAGAGGGGGAAAGGAAAGCAAAACCCTTAGATTTAGAGTGTTGTTTGGTTAGTGCAATATCATTCCTCTTTCTTCCTCCTCCTACCATTCTTCCACCATAGCACCACCACTCTTCCCTCCCTTGATGTATTCCCGCCGCCTCTCCCACCCCAGAAGCGCCGCCTCCCCCCACCCCAGAAACGCCGCCTCCCTTGTCGTTCCTGCCGTCGCCGTCCGCAGCGCTTCGCCCTTCCCCCTCGCCGACCAGCAGCGCTTCACCCCCTCCCCTTCCCGCAGCGCTTCTCCCCCTCCCCTCCCTTGCGCCGTCGCCTTCCCTTCCTCCCTTTCCCGCCGGTGCTGTCCTCTTGCTGCTTGTCGTTCTTTTTTTTTTCTAGGGTTTGTCTTTGAGTAGTGGTTATTCTTACACCCTTACCCTCCAAATCATTTTCCCCCTTTTAGCTATTCTTTATAATAAGTTCTTACAATACCTTTATCTTCAAACAATTAACTCAACTTCAAATTTTTCTCAATTCTCCAAAGTTTAGGTTAGGGTAACTAGGGATTAACACATGGGGATTTAATGCTCCTACAAGTATGATTTCTAACTTAATTTAGGTTTATTATTTAAGGATTTTGATTAATATGAAACATATTTGAGAAATGGATCTCTTTTTCATTAATGAACTCTATGCATAGTTTTTTTTTCTTAGGTTGATATGCTTCATTCTTCCTCTATCCAATCTAAAGGTGAAATCACCAAGTAGGATTGTGGCATCTCTGTGGCAAAGTTGCAGGTAAGACTAAGGCTCCATTTGTTTGCACGGTAAATATTGTCAAGGGAAAGCACAATTTTGTTACAGTTTTTCTTTGTTGGGTTCATTACCTCAAAAGTTTGAGAAAAAAGTAAGACTTGAAATGAAAGGGGGAGAGAATGGATGGGAGGAAGGAAAGAGGAAGGTAAAGAATAGAGAGGAAAATGTGGTTTCCTTTTGTCTCAAAAGGAAAATATATGCCCCTATTGAAAAGACTATTTTCTAAGTTCCAAATACAAAACAAAGGAAATGGAAATATCACTTTTCGGGGAAAATGTTTTCTACCCAATCAAATACTCACCAAAGATCACTTGGAAAGAAGGTCTATTGCTTGTAAATTCTATGAACTAGAAAGACAAATAGTCAAATTTGATCCCTTCCCTCTTGCATTGTTTGAGTTAATGACTGTGTGAAAGTTGGATTCCAATGGCACACTTACTCAAAATAGTGAAGGGAAAAGAGAAAAAAAAATCCAAAGCAGGAGATAAGGTGGAAAAATATAATGAGTATTATAAATCCTAGTGATAGTACAAGGGAGGTGGTTTAATCTTTTTGAGTGAAGTGAAGGATGATTAAAGAAGAGGGAAAAAGATTGGTAAATAGGAAGGAGAGGTAAAAACAAAATTGCAATGTAGAAAAAAGAACTTAAAAGGTGGGCCCATCCAACGAAATTTTGGGCGGAATTCATTCAAAAGTTGTGAAATTTTATGGTTTTAATAATCAAATGGTAGTAAAATTTCTAAAAGTGGGTAGCCAAAGATAATAAAAAGAATGCCTTTAATTTATATTAACACTCGGACCAATATTTTGCATGATAATATAGGTACATTTCATTAGGCCCCGTTCTCTTGGATAGAGCTTCAATTCAACTCACTTCGTTTAGTTCGGTTCCCGAAGAAAACAAGGGATTAATAGGATATGAGGAAATCTTATAAGTCACATGAGTGTAAAGTTTCAAAGAAATATGTGTAAAATTTGTTGAAAATAGAATTAAATTAATCAATTTGCTACTTTCACCTATAATTTTTTGTAATTTCATCTATTCTTTGAAAAATTTAAATTAAGTTTTGATATAATTATTTAAAGTGCTAAACTCACTCCCCCAATTCTTGTAGGCAATGCTCCAATTCTGAGTTGCCTAATTTTACAGCTCTAATCACTACTAAATCAGGAACTACGTTTCCCACCAAATCCGGGCCATGATCATCAAAGGCCCCACAAGGTGACCTCTTGATCTCCTGATTTTACTACTTTTTAGGCCTCTCTTGGCAAAATGGAAGTAACATATTCTAAGTTTTTGTCTACATGATGTACTGCTTGCCACGTAAATTAATTCTGCTTAGTTTTTTAATTAAGCAAGCTAGTGGCAGTAAATCTATATATTTTTACTGCGAAAGATCCAATGGAAAGAGGGTCAAAGTTTTAGGCCAATAATAATTATGGCCACTTCCATGGAGGATAAAGTTCCACATCATGGTCTTTCATTGTGCTAGTGGAAATTCCGTTTCAGGAAAGTTTAGCTCATTTTTTGCTGTTTATAGTTATAAGTTGGGTTCCCAAAATCTTATACTATATACATACGTACATTTAGCAGTTGTCACATGCATTTGATTTCCCGTTTGCCTAAGAAAAGTCTACATATTTCTTTCTTGGTGTGTGCGAATTCTTTCTTCTTTTAATTTCATGCTCTCTTCCTTTTTCTTACACTTTCTATCTCTTGCATCTCGAGATGAAAGTCATTGGAGTTTTAAAGGAAGTTCCAGGTTAAACGGGTCCCGATTTCAGTGACAATCCATGGTTTTAAAATATGAGATTTTTTGTTTACTTGGTTTTCTTCTTGCTTAATCTTATTGGCTATGTTCTAATTAATCTGTAATTAGGCTCTGTTTTTTAAGGCTTTCTGTAAACCACAGAATGTCTTACACATAGCTTATTTGTGGGTTTTAAGATAATTAATGTGAAGCTTCATACGTGGCTTTCTTAAACATGAGTAGTTTATTCTTTTTCTTTTTCTAAGTTGACAATTTTTACAATAGCAACACGTGGATACATATATAAGGTTGGTCCTGCAGATGAGAGCCTGAGATTTGTGTCTGCCAATTAGATTATCTAGTTGGGTGCGTATTGTAGAACCTGAATTTTATGCTTTAAGGGCTGCTTATCTTCCATCCCTCTGATTGGTTGATATAGCTAAAGAAAGAGAGGTTGACTGGTCAGAACAACAATTTTTAGCACTCGTAGGCTAGTCAAATAGATCCTCTAAAAAAAATTGTCAAATTTGAGGTCGAACTTGTGAAGTCTGATAGGGTTTTGTTTGGATGATTATGATGAGCCGAATTTTGGTGGCAGTCTAGTTGGACATTTCAAGCTGCATTAAGGTTTATGACAAAATTGGGTCCAGAAATGACTTTTTTTTGTTTGATTCTGTTAGTAAGTTTCTTATGTGCATGTTGCCTTTAAGATTCAGGTTGTGATATGTACAATCATTTAAGGAATGATAGATATTTAGCTGTTATCATGTTACCTGGACTCGTATACTCATGTCCGACACGGGTACGTGTTTAAGTGTCTCGACTCATTTATTGTATGAAAATTTTCAATGATTTTGGCCCAAAATGAAGTGTCAAAGTGTCCGTGTCCACTTCCGAGTGTCAAGGATCCGACACGGGTGCTTGAGGTGAATTGAAGAGTCCATGTAACTAAGTTGTTATGTCAAAATTACATCTAACATGTTTATATATAGCGTTCATGTACTCATGTATAGTGTTTGTTCTCTTATTGGTATAAATTTTTTTTCAGCTTGCTCAAAAAGTGGGGCTTTTCACTAATTCGTGCATTGTGCTCCCAGGAGCACGATGAGAACTGTGCTCCTACAATACAAAATAGAACATTTACGAAAACAAAAACAAACATTTTATTGTTGAAGTAGAATATTGCAAGAATTCACTTATGAAAACGAACATTTTACTGTTGAAGTGAAATATTACAAGAATTCACTTACGACATCGAACATTTTACTGTTGAAGTGAAATATTTTTACAAGGGAATAAACCTAGTACTATATAAACATAAACAAAGGTACAAGAAACAAGTGAAAAAACAATTTTAAATTTAAACATTAAACTTATACTCTACATTTTTGTTTCTTTAATTCAAACAAGTATGATTCATATATTTTTGTTTCATTATATTCAATTAAATGTTCAAACATATAAATGTAACATGTACTAAATTAGGCTTAGAATGAACATCTACTAAATTAGGCTTAAAATGAACATCTACTTGAATAGAACATTTTCTCATCAAATATAGATAATATTTTCACGAAAAATAGAACATATTTTTCGCTGACATATAAGCTTTAAACGAACATTTGTCGATGTAGAACATTTGCTTATCGAAAATAGAATAATTTTCACGGAAAATAGAACATATTTTTCGTTGAAAAATAAGCTTAAAACGAAGTTGAAATAGAACATTTGCTGAAAAACATGCTTAAAACGAACATTTGCTCATCATAAATGGAACAAATTTACTGGGTGCAGTAAAATTTTCAGCTTTTCACCCAAGATTTAAAAAAAAACTTTCTTAGAAATTTTTTTTATTGGCAATTTGCCCAAAAGTTTAAGTGTTACTCATAAACGAAAATATGTGATTTTGCCAAACACCTTCATAAACAATTCATGCTATTAGCCTATAGTAAGTCTGGTCTAATACCCGCTTTACAATGAAGTTATAGTAAAATCATTTTATTTTATGCCCTAAAGGGTCACTATTTAGATTAAAAGGGTCACTTTTAAAGTTAATGGATTAATTTTAGACAATAGGTTACCTTTTATTTTAAAGGGGTTACTTTTACTATAAGTGATCCCGTTTTATAAGACGGTCTTATATGAGATTTTGTAATTAGCTAATTCCATATATTTAATACAAAAATCAATATAAATAACTCATAAAATCAAACTAGTGAAAAAACCAACAATTGATAGTTAACAACTAATGTCCAAGCATCCCATGTCTCATAAGGATGATAATTGAGTATTACCACTTTAAGAATATGAGGTTCATAAGGTGATATCATTATAGGTATCTCAATTCTGTACCATTTAATATTATCTTACTTTGTGAAGTTGGTGATATGGACAACACATTTAAAAATAAAATTTTCAATAAATTTGTATATTATTTGAAGTGTTTGGTACAATTAAATTTCTAGTCTAGAAATAGAGATTTTGGCAAATTAATAAATGAAGTGTTGCTATTATGGAACCGTGATAGTATTATTTTGTAATTAATGTGTATGAAAAAAAGTATTCAAGTGGGATTTGATTTGGTTTAATGTATATTTTTGAGTCATCAGAATGTTATTACTTCGTTTAATAATCCATTATGTAACCATGTTAATTGTCAATATGTACTATAGTCTATAGGAACCTTCGAAAAACAAAGAGGGTAACAAAATTAGATAAGATATGTTGTACTAATAAGACGCTTTAAAAAAACACACAAAATCTCATGTGTATTGTGTTCATGAGAATTATTGTTGTGGATCCAAACTTATTTTTGTACAAGTGGTTTTTTTTGTTTATAGCTGCCGTTTTAGTATTTTAAGTTATCCTACCATAAAATAGTAACTTAAATACATGACATGGTAACTTAAACACATAAAAATGATAGTACTAATATGGTCACTTAAAACATAGAGAGAGAAGTTTAATACATAAAAATGGTAGTACTAAATCAAGTTTTTTTAAAATTAAAATTATTATTGACCATTAGATTTTCATATCATATTTATTTAAGATTATCATAGAGTTTTCAGTGAATGAGATATAGACCCTAAATATGAAAAAGAAAAGAAAGGTTAGTAGATATTTGGGGAGCTGATTATATAGTAATTTGTATCAGTGGTAACATTTGCTCTCTAAGCTTGCTTTCAGTGCTACTGCAAGTGCAAGTGCGTCGTTGGAGGTCCTAAAATTTATTCAATTTGCAAATTGCGTGCTTCTAAAAACAAATAAATTTGTAAATTGCAACCAAAATCCTGGTATAGACTTATTTTTGGAATGTAAAAGGTTTCCCAAGTAAAACCCAAAACAGAGAATGGAGAAAAGAATGTATAGTTTAAGGGAAAGTTTAAGCTCTCCAAAATAAGCTCTTGCAACAAGATGTCACCTGCCCAATAGCAAAGAAGTCAACGTGACTAATGTCAGACACGTGTTAACTCGCATGATTAGTTGGATTTCTAGCATGTTGTTGACACGTAGTCCTTAAAACCAGCCAATAGCTTGTCCTCACGTGGCCAGTGGTCCCACTATTATTTGTCAGTCACGTGAACGGTGGACCCCGTCTTCTGGGTGCTGTTCTGATGGTTTTAATATTCAAACCGTCTTTCAAATCCGGTTCCTTTGGACTCAAGTGAATTGAATTTCATTTAAGAAACTGAATTTAATTTAACTGAATTTCATTTAACTTAACTGAATTTAATTTAAGTATACTGAATTGAACTTTATTTAAGTATACTTAAGTATATTAATATGAACTGAAAAACCGAGGATAATTAAAATAATAGTGATGACTGTAATTCAAACATAATAATGCCAATAAAAATAATAATTAAAAAAATATAAATTATATTAATAATGATAATTTTAACATAATAATAAGAACTGAAATAATAGTAGTAGTAGAATCGGAACTCAACTGAACTGAATCTAAGGCAACTGAATTTAATTAAAGTATACTGGACTGAGCTGAATTTAATTTAAGTGTACTGAACTGAACTAATTTTAATTTATGTGTACTGAATTTAATGTAGTTGAACTCAATTTAATTTAGTGTACTCGACTGAATTGAAATCAAGTCCAACAGAACAAGGCCTTTAGTTTACCTTTTAAGCTAAGTGGTTGTTTGGTATGCGGGAAGAAACACATGCAATGGAAATTCCCATGAATTTCTAAACTGATCAGTTGTTTGGTTAGCAGGAAGTAAAAAAAATGGGGGAATTTAAAATTCCTGGGAATTTGTAATTCCCATAAAACGTGGGAATTTATTGACCTACTCCCCCCTTGGTCGTTCAAAATTCCTTGATGGCAACCAAACAAATTTTAGTAAATTCCTAGGAATTACATGAGGGAATTAACTTCCCATGTACTCCCTCCGTCCCTAAATAGAGTGCTCATTTTTCCATTTATGTTTGTCTCAAATAGATTTCCCATTTCGTTATTTGGTATGGGTCTACCAATTAAAATATTATTTTGCTCTCAACTTTTATAATATCACCCACTTTCCCATATGTCCTACATTCTCTCTCCTTAATAAACAATTCATAAAAAGTGTACCAACTTTTATATTTAATTATGATTTAATACAACTAAGGTCCTACACATGATTTCTTCTTAATACTTGTGCCCAAAAGAAATGGGCACTCTATTTAGGAACGGAGGGAGTATTATAACTTCCCACAGGAATTAAATTCTTATAAACAATTCATAAAAAGTGTTCCAACTTCTATATTTAATTATGATTTAATACAACTAAGGTCCTACACATGATTTCTTCTTAATACTTGTGCCCAAAAGAAATGGGCACTCTATTTAGGGACGGAGGGAGTATTATAACTTCCCACAGAATTAAATTCTTGTATGTACCAAACAACCACTAAGTTCATTAGCATTTATATCTTTTACTAATATACTTCCTCTCTGTCCTATGTTACTCCTTGCCTTTACGTAAGTTATTATTTGGAACTTTGAATTCTTATTATATATTTGTTTCAATATGTAGATTTAAAATATTAATGTTTTATAATTCTATTTTTCCTCAGTCCTAAATTAATTGCCACAGGGTTTTTTTTGGTGTCCCTAATTAATTGCCATATATCTCTTTAAGCAATTCTTTCTCAACAATTAGGCTTTATACATACCCACCCTCCTCTTTATCTCTACCTTTACACTTTCCTAAAAATTTGGTCCAAAATAGTTTGTGGAAAGTGATTTGGGAGAGAGGGAGCACTATACAATTAAGCTTTTTAATAGTCAAAGGGACTAATAGTACATAAATCACCTAATAAACTACTCCTTTGGGGTGTATTTTATTCACCTGAATTTACTATACTTATCTGAAGTTATGGACCATATTGAAACTTATTAAAGCTTATATTATAATTAACTAGAACTAATTGAAACTTATTATAACTTATTAGAACTTGTTGATATTGCACACCTTTAATGCTCTCCTATCTAATCTATCTAACCATATTAGTAAATTTTCGGAAAAGTTTAGTAAATTCGGAAGCATTTAAAAGTTTAATTTCAACATCATCATTCGTCTTCTTTCCAACAATTTTCAGGACCATTTTTCTTTTTGTTTGCCTAAAAAACAAAATTTAAGCTAGTTTAAGAAATTAAGCCTAAGTTATAGAAAGACAAACAAGTTTTCAATCATAGTAGAGCAAAAGTTACCTCAAATTCATAAAAGCATGACCTTTTTTCCTTTTGACAAGCTAAAATTGAGCTAAAATAAGCAATTCGCAAGTTCAAAGAATGAATATTATAGAGAAAATTAGTGAATTTAGATTTTGAAGATAATATGAATGAATTTGCAAGTGCTATTGCCACCATTGTTAAGGTTTGACTTGAAATGTGTTGATCAATGAATTTGATGACCTTTGTATGATTTGAAGTTTTTGAGATCTAATTAATGGATTTTTCCAAGTGATGTTAGTGTTGGTGTGATGAATTAATGGAATGATTGATTGAATTCTAGGGTATTTTTGGGTAATGATTAATGAATAAGAGAGGAGTAGAAGAGTAGAGAAAGAAGCACGAAAAATAGAGGAGGGAGAAAGAGTGCGTGAGTGAGGAGAGAGAGTAAGGTGGAAGGCTCAGATCAATGTTAACAAGATTTACACGCGTTTTGTTCTGTCCGTTTGATTGCAAGAATCAACAGATGACTAGTTTTCAGTCTTCAACATATGTGTTGGTTTTCACAAGATCCTATTCCCATATATATATATAAAGCCAAATAAATTTTTCCAGGAATCAACTTGATATCTTTTTCGAATGCCAAGTTGTCCCTATATAATGAATGAAACTAGATTTAGCATAATTGGAAAATATTTGTTACCGTTAACCTTATATAATATTTTCATAATTTATATGTAGTCATAATAAATAACAATCTTCTAATAATATGAAATATAGATACTCCCTTTGTCTCACATTAATCGCAACAGTTTGACTTTTGCACTATTCACACGTCTCATTTTGAACATAATATTTGACTCTTATATAAATACAAATGTTAGCCTATAAGATGTTCTACAATTTATCTCCCGAGTATATATTTTCAACAAATCAATTTTTTTTGTAGTTTCTAGTAATAGATGATTAGAGATATTAATGGTCAAAATTGTGCATTGATAAAGTTACGGTCAAATTGTTGCGATTAATATCGGATGGAGGTAGTAAGAATCTTTCTATATATATTTTTTGTAAGATTCTATAATATTAAATTCACAAATTCTTGGAAAAGACGGTCTCACGTTAGTCTTAACGTGAGACCAAACGTGAGACCAACCTAAATCCAAGAGATATGTTTTTCAAAAACGGACCGCGTCTCACAAGTTCTCACGATAATATTTTTGGCGAATTAGTTAATGTTTTTGGCCAATTAGTTAAGTATTTTAGCACAATAGTTTAAAACCGGTAATCTATATGTAGACTTACATTATTTTTTAGTTAACATATCCATACATTAGTTAGTGTTGTTCTATAATTAGTTAAGATCTATTGAGCATTATTTAGTTTCCAATATAAACGAAGAAATAACTTTTTTTATAAATCTAAAATGTCAATACAAAAGACAACACCGAAAAAGAACTTTAAACAACATAGCATTTGAAGTAATTGAACCAATTTCAGGTTTGGTTCTTGGAATTTATTTTTTAGTCTTCTTAAAATTACTTTTCTTCCTTACACTTCTTTCCTTTAATTTGTTTTTGCACGATCGGAGTCTAAAATAACCAATGTAGTTGTACTTGATGAGCATTGTTCTTCTATAATTGGTTTTGTAGTTAAGACTTTGGTTAGACTTCGCAGTAAGTCTTGTAGACTTCTTGCGGTGCACTTTCTTGCATCTTTATTATCTTGACTTTTGAGAATGAGATTGGAGAACTTTCTTTCGATTTCATATCGCCATGGGGTTATGTTGTTTATAAGCGCTCAAGAGATTTCTCTTTTCCACACTTCGCTTTTTGCAAATCTAGTCCACGTTTTACACATGTACCTATGTGGTATTGCTGTGATTGAACAAATAAGATGTGTTATAATCGTTGTTTTTATGTTATGACTAATATATTTCAACGTTAACTAATATACTTCACCACTTAACTAATGTACTTCACCGCTTAACTAATATCACTTGACAGACTTAATTAATTCCAACAATTATTTCTCACATTAACACTAACGTGAGACCGTCTCTTCAAAAACGGACTCTATTAAATTTTAATCAAATTACTGTATTATTTTGACAACTTCTAACAATTATTTACTAAAAGTGTTATATACAAGCAACAATGGAATATATTAATTTCATGTCAAATATTAACTTGTGTATTACACAGGTTACAAGTGTATGACTGTATGAAGTAGCACTAGAGTAATGATTTATTTACAAGAAAACAAAGAAGAAAAGCTTCCAAGGCGAGATATTCTACTAGTACATCACTAACATTCTTCATTGTGACTGACCCACAAAAAAATAACATATCTTTTGTTGGAACTTGGAATATTATGGGAAGTAAGGCTTTAGATGATCAGGTGCATTGCTGACCTTCCCGAAGGCGAAGTGTTCTGTCCTGTTTACTTGTCTGTGGCCTGTGCTTATTTGACGTCTATGCCATATTAAATGGTCAAACAAGGGCTAATGAACTGCCACATTTGGTAAATATAACTGTCTATGTCGCTTATTGAATTGTCCTTTTTTCTGTTGTCTTTTTCTAATTAATTATGTTCTATAATTCCATGCAGATTTTTAATTTTATCTTGTTCGGGTCTTTTAACATTTGATCTTGTGTGTAGAACAGTTTTATATGGTACAATACTAGTTTTTTGCTCGTAGGTTTCTGTAGTTGTGTGCTTTTCTTACTTTCTTTTTTGAAGTCTAAAGAAAGTTAAGTTGGCGTGCGTTCTAGCGAACCCTTTGATGTACGGGATGATGACAACGAAATAGACAACAAATTCCACTTGAATCTCTTACCCTGTCTTTGCTGAATGGCAGAGAAATCGTGGGTAGCAAGAGGATCTTTGGACGACAAGCTTGCTCTCTATAAGTGATATTCTGCTTGTAGTACTATTCAGGCTGTTAGTCTTAAATGATCGTTGTTATTGCTCTTAATTTTTAGAGTTTGAGACCCATGATCTCGCTATTAGATCGAGAGAAAATGGATCTTAGTGTTTGTTTCTTGTTTCTTTGATAGAGTATAAAACTATTTGTGGGGCCTCAACCATCGACTTAAGCTTTTGGTTGAGTTGGTCCTTTGACATTCTTTGTGACCGAGAAAATAAAAGAAGACGAGACTCACCGGAGATAGGCTAAGCCTTGTACTATAAAGTATTTGAGTCGGACGAAGATTTCTTGCTAATTTTTAGGTCAGCTAGCTTTGATTTAAGCTTTGTACATGAACAATGTTTGAAGTCTAATGTACTCCTTCCGGTCTTTATTAGTTTACCCATATTCTTTTTTGGGATGTCCCTCTTATTAGTTTACCCATTTCTTTTGTTTCTATTTTTGGAATGGGACCACCAACTTTCCATCACACACACATTCAACTTTAATATAAATTAATCTTTTCTCTTTCTTTTTATGTCCCACAACATCATTTCTCCTAAAACTCTGTGCAAAAGAAATGGGTAAACTAATAAAAACCGGAAGGAGTAGTATATAACTAGGATAGATTTGGCAGTTATTCATTTTCAAACGTCGTTTATGGCTATTTGAAGATAAATGAAACGCTACTACCTACTGCGCATAAGGAGGTAACATAATATGCCTTCTCTGACGCGCTCAAGCATTGGTAAATTACTATCTCAAAATATAGATGCATCTTCTGTTACTTTATTAGTTGTTAATCACTATTTGGGATATTCTCTTGGTAAACTTCTGGCAAAAATTTAATTTGTCGTTGTTCAGTACATTGTGATCTTGATCGATAACATGGCTACATGCCCGCCAAAAAGCTGACCCTTGCAATTACACGGAGATTGGAATTGTAGCCATTATCCATACATCCAAAAAATCGCTTGCATGGTAGTTTGATCAATCCTACTAGAAAAAGACACTGTTATTTATACTGAACATGTGGCTTCAAGCAAGGTTTTCTTTGAACATGTATAATTTAGTAATTTATATTTGCTAACGTGGAAACTGAAAGTAATTGAATAGCTATATTTTAGATAATATCGTACATTCTTTGCAGTCAAATTAAATATATTTAAGCACAGCTCTACAATCACGATTAATAATTTCATTGTCTCTGTTCATAAGCATCATCACTGATTTCATGCATGATTTTTTTATCTTTAAATGGTAAATCTTGTGGGGATTGCGCTTGAACATTTTTGCTGAAAGCAAGAATTATGGGGATAGGCTATTATAGTGATCTAAGGACCAATGTTTAGACACGAAGGTTCACTAAGTATTGCTAAGGAAGCATGCCTGCGACAAATCCTCTCACTCACACGGAGCAATATTAAAATAATGCACAACTATGCTATTAAACAATATTAAAAGGGAATGTTTCTTAGCATAGATATACTTGCTAGTTGGAGAGGTATGGGAGTATAATAGCTGAAAACAAGGTTAAGAGAATATAGAAGAAAATGCTGAGATCCATGTGAAAGGGAGAGGGAGAGAGAGCAGTTGTGAGCCAGCTGATTGAGAAAAAGAGGCCTTCTGTTTAGAAACTCGCACCAATAGGGAGCTCCTAAGCTGTAGAGCTGACCATATAACTGCTCATTTGCATTATTTTGTTAGTGCTTAAAGCTTATTGGCTTCCAGGACTCTCTCTCTGAAAGGGCTTTTCCCTCCCTTAGTCGACGATATTATTTTGAAGCGCATAATTTACCTAAAATACTCTGGTGAAAATGAAGGTGAGGAGAGAGAACGATATGCATGCTCTAATTGTTGTAAACTTTGTCGTAGAAGTTTATGTTATTGTTTGCTAAACAAGGCTCTTTTGGTTTGCAAATATTGCAGTTCTTCAACTGGATGCAGAACAAGATTAATGGAATACCGGGGAATCAGAAACCCAATACAGTTCCACTTAACAGTAAGCTTCTCTACTTTTCTGTTTGATTTGAATGACTTGCTTGTGGTGCAATTACATAACGTCCAAGATACTTGCACGAAATGACATACTTCCATGCTACATGCATGAGAAATGCATATATGCTTTTAGTAGTAGCATTTCGTGATTTTTTAGTTTCTCTTCTTTTAAGTCGGATCCTTATTGGTACCTCCTCTAGTATACAAGTTTGGAGGATTCGTGTTGCCCTTCTGAGGTCACAGTGTGATACTGTGATGTGTGGGGCTTTTTTTATCTTTTATGTTTGGTGAGATGAAGAGTTTAGAGCTTGAGGGAGCTGCAGTTTTCATGTTTAAGTGATGAGTTGTTTGTTCCTCTTTATGAAGAAATCACACAATTCATCAGTCTATGAAATCACTTGAGGGTTAAAAATTAAGGGGGTAAAAGAAAGAGTGTAAAGAATTTCACATGCATAGGCATGGATATAGTCTTTAACTGCCTATATAAACTCTGTTTTCCATTATGTTATACGTATGGTTCTGCGTAGATTAGCGGCTGCATATTTATTCCGCTAGAGATGTTATATCTGTCTCATCTCATGTTTCCCGATGATCAAGTTTAGCTAGACTTTTATCTCATAAGCAGGATCTCTCAGCTTATATCCTAGGTTTTCTGTTTATCCTAGATAGCAATTGCATACCCTTGTTATGATAATACGATTATGCAACTGTGGAAGAGTTGTGCTCGCTTGAGCTATTTTGATGTGTCTTTGCATCACATATTTAGATCCGTGCCTCTAAGGCATTCTTGTAGACGTACAAAATCTTTTTTATCTCCATGTTGATGATAGTTTAATAATTATTTGTTCGCATGCTTGTAGGTGGGCAAATCAATTTTTGTACAAGTACAATTCAAAATTAGGATAGCCTTCATTAATCCGAGTTGTTTCTGTAAGATTAGTTAATATTTGCCCTAAATGTGCTAGCCAATCTACTCCCTGATTTGCTTCACGATAATATCTAATAAACTTGGCATCTCGACAAATGACTCTCATCCAGAGCGAATTAAAGCTATTACTTGTCTACTGAAGTAGTCCAAAATTGTAAAAAGATTATACAATCTCCTGTTGTTTTGTTTGTTCGTCCCTGTTATCATCCTCTTTAAGCTGCCATGGCAGAAACCTTTTTGAGAGATATTGAAGTAAGATTGATAATATTGTCATAAACTCGCTGCCTGATAGTATGGAGTTTTGACTTTTGAGGCTTGTGAAATAATTAGGCTCATCTGTACGGAAGAACTTAGTAATTCTTTAATCAAATCACTTAAATTGTTTACTGCATATATTTGTGAGTTCTTTGCTTCTTTGGCTATCAAATTTTTCTACTGGAACGGACAACGTATTTGTTTTATACTTTTATTCAATCGGAGTGTAGTTTGTCATGTTATGCTAGAAGTGTCTTCACTCTCCCCAACTCCAACTCCAAAGTCGTGCCCTGATTAGAAAACTGGGATCTTTCTTCTTCTAGTTACAGGCAAGATGGCATACTTGCTTGGTTGTGTAGGGTGCTTTGCCCTACATTGATTTGTGGAGATGCGTATTTTACGCTTAGATATTCCTAGTCTTAAACATTATTTAGATGGTGCAAGGTACATTTGCAATTTACTGGGGAAATTGACCCATCAGGACCACAAATACGAATAACTATATAGCCTACTACTGAATAAGCTAATAAGTCAGGTGTTAAGATCCTACAGCTAGATTCTACACAATGGCTTTCACCTTATTGGCTCATTATTATTATTTTTCTGTTATGTAACCTGCTTAGGCTAACAATTACAAATTCTTGAATTACTAAGCCAGTTTTGCAAAATAACCTTTTTTTTCTCCTCTGTCGTACGTTTTCAGATGGAGATTAGGGAACTTGTGTTATGTGTAAGAATGAGGCTAAATGGAGAACAATTTACTGGTGAATATGTGAGGAAGACAATTTGGTAAATCCACTTGTTGTGGGCCTCACATAATTTCTCTTTCTTGTTCACCAATGAACTTGTTCTCCATTCAACTTTTTCCGTGTCTAACAACTCGTATCAATAGCTGGCCTATTTCTTATTGTTTTTACAAGAGAGCAAAAAATATGATTTTATTAATGTTGGCCAAGCAAGGAATTTCCGTCGTGGAACTCTTATTCAGAGCTGAGGAATATCTTGTGACATTCCGGGCAGAAGAGAAGCAAACCCCTAGCTTAAGAACTTACCCTTCTGCCTCCCGGAGTCCGGAGACACAATGTGTTTTACCACAAGGCACATAAGTATTGCATGTTGCCACTGATTTTTTTCTCGAGATTTTAGGGATTGCATAATACTTACTGATTTTAAGATAAATTTAAGGACACCATGATCATAGCAAAATCATGACCTCACCCAGAAATATTCATGCTGTGTCCAAGTCTTGCCATAAAAATCCGTTTTTTTTTGAATAGATGCATATTATAAATTACGTTAAAATAGTCAAGCTTACACTACCTCCACTAGACCTGGTGGTGGTAAAACTTCCAGGTACATATTCCTGGTTGTTAGAAGTTATAGCTTCAAAGTCATCTAGATAGAGTTTCATACAATCCGGTGGTGGGTTATCAAAATTACAAATATTGTTCATGAAAAATTGTGAATTCCTCGCTTCGTTCGCTAACCCATCCGCTAATCTGTTCCTTGATCTAATATTGTTCATAAAATCCGTTACTTGATTAACAACCCTTCTTAATCATGAAATTGGTGCTAGCGTACTTATTCAACTGCAGTTGGTATAGATTGTGGATGTGAGCCATGAAAAATAACCTCTTGATAAAGAATTAAAATTGTATAAGCAGCTCCGCTACTAGGTTTTGTAGGACCTTGATGTCCGGGTCTAGCCTTTTTATTAATAAAATTACATGGAATTCTGTTTTCTATTTCCCCTTTTCCCACTACAATTTGCTGTATTTCCTATGTTTCACATGGTTTAGAGTTAAACTGTGTCCTAATTCCTCCTCTCTATTTTTCCGTCATCATTTTCACAGATCTCCCTAAGCAATTTTCTCAGAGAGAAGAGTTCAATGATTGGCCTCATGGACTACTAACAATCGGGACGTTTGGTAACACTGATCTCAAAGACAAAGCCGCGAGTTCTGAGATTCAGACTGCCACTCATGAACAAGAACAAGAGCAGAATCCCACCTCTGCTTCATCCCCAGACTTATCAGAGTTCACCCCAGAAGAGGTGGGCAAATTGCAAAAGGAATTGACAAAGCTCTTAAAACGAAAATCAGCCAAACAAGAGGAAGAAAACGCTGATCATCTACCTTTGGATAGATTCCTTAACTGTCCTTCAAGCTTGGAGGTCAGCCGGAGGATTTCAAATGTGGTTTGCACTGATCCCGATAATAAGGAGGATGATATTGAACGTACCATTAGTGTAATAATCGGTAAATGCAAAGAGGTCCGAGCAGAGAAGACTAAGAATGAGATTGGAAAGAAATCTCTCTCTTTCCTACTTAAGAAGATGTTTGTTTGTGCTAATGGGTTTTCACCTGCTCCTAGTTTGAGGGACACTTTGCAAGAGTCCAGAATGGAGAAGGTATATCTCTTATTCTTTTGGACTTCTATCAATCATTGAATACAAAGCATACACTTTACAAGATGTTTGTTTGTGCATAGAGTGCATATTACAGTGGTATTTTGGGTCCTTTTGGGATTACGAGGGTAAAATTTTGAATGAATTTCCCAAATCCCCCTATTTTTCTGCAGAAGCACGAATCTGTTACTTTCCCCAAGTCTTAAAAATTTACACTGTGATAACTGATATGCACTATGTTATTACTGCTTTTTGTGCGCTTGCTTCTGTGTAGTAATTGACTTCCTCTTTTCTGATGTCTTTGCCAGTTACTCAGAACCATTCTTCATAAGAAGATATACCCAAAAACTTCAACTCGTACATCATCGATGATGAGGTTTCTTGGAGATAAACACATTGCAGAAAAGAAAAATAACGAAGAGGACACACAGGAGAAACCAAGGCCAAGCGAGGCCTGTAAATGGGACAAGACAGATTCAGAATGTGAGTTTCATGATTTGCATTATCATGCTTCATGCTTGTTTGGGAAAAAAATTATGACACGAAGTCACAATTATGTCGTTAACATGATTAATCATTTAAGTTCTTGATTGTTGCAGATATTGTTCTAGAGATTTAACATCGTATTCACATCACCCATATACAGATATTTTATACCAAGGTATGAAATCTTGTTACATGTTATAATAAGGATTGCCCCGAGTTCTATCACTTCGAATTCGATTGGTTTTAACTTGCTGCTTACTTTTTTCCTTTGCAGATTCAAATATATACGTATGCATATGCGTCTTTGGGTTTAATAACTTGGATTTCTCAGAGGAATGAGTTCATAAATCTGAAAACATTAAAAAGAGGCAGAAGAAGAAATCATTGGACATTGGTCTTTAAAGGAACTTGAAATCATATCAACCTCTAATTGAAGCAGTGTCTTTCTTTTGTGAAATGGGGAAACTTGCCCTTTTTTTCATGGTTGTATCTGATTATGTTCAGATCAAATCATGTTATGTAACATTCTGTAATTTGAGCTGTCGAGATCGGACACTTGAAACTCTCTATTTTTCTCCCCTTTCTCATCTTACTTTCTTCTCCCTTTCTTTCCAAACGGAAGCGCCTCTTTTCCTCTCTTTTTTTTGGTGCTATGCCGCTTTGTTAAAATCTGCATAGGATAAGTGTATGACACATACAAAACCATGTCATCTGTGGTTCCATTATAGTAATGAAGAATAGGTGGAGTAGTTTACTAGGTTGTAAGGCAATCATCTTTCTTTCTTTTCTTTTTTCCATGTGGATTTCACTTCTTAAAAGTGCTTATATTGGCATGTGAGACATTGTTACTATTTGCAAATATTGTAGCCAATCTTTTCAGATTTGGTCACCTGTTTTTTTTAGCATTTGACCATTGTAAGCTTTTTTTTAAATCATACTTTTTTATTGATAAGGAGGAGAATGATAGATACGTCACAAATTCAAAATTAAGACTTTCTAATGGATCAATATTTTCGTCCATACCAATTTTAGGATTGTCAAAGCTATTAATTTTAGTCCCCACAAAGATTGTATGCCACATTTGTGGTATTTCTTTACAAATGACTCCAACTTTAGATGAAACATGTTGAAGTTTTACAGCAAATGGTGAGGTTTTTTGGTCAAATTGGCCACATGGTTGGCTCATTGTCTTTTTTTGAAAATTTCACCCCTTAATAGATCTTTTGTTGTGGCTTTAGCAACTTAATGTTAGCCTGGAATCCGAAGTTTACTTATGGCAATATTCCATAATAGCCTTCCAATGAGAGATAGCATCCCTAAAGGGGAATACAAGTCTAGGCTATGTGCCCCTTCTGTCTTCACTATAGAGAAATACAAGACCACCTATTTTGTACCTGTCTAGTGTCATATTCTCAATGGATTAATCAAAATATTATTCAACTTTTCCCAACCTTATTTCACGGTTATACTATCACAATAGATGTCATATTCTCAATGGATTAATCAAAATATTATTCAACTTTTCCCAACCTTATTTCACGGTTATACTATCACAATAGAGCATTAGCTGTGAAAATTATTCTCCTCGGGAACATTTGTAAAACTTGAAATGCAATCTTAAAGATTAATTGGAAATTTTCTAGCTAACAAAATATATGGTAGAGCTTATTATATTACCTCTAACTGGAGTCATTGTCTCTCTCATGATAATTGAACTTCGCAGATCCAAATTGGTTGCGAAATTTGCCTCTTTTACTATCTTGGTTCCTCAGAAACCTCTTCAATCTGACAATACACATTAAAGTTTGATGGTTGTCATACGTATAATAAATTTACTTGTATCTGATTTATGTCAAACAAGCTTCGAAACATGAAGCAATTGCATGACGCATGCTACCCACTAACCAGGGTACAAATGCTCGATTATGTAGAATTCTTTGTAAAGGGAAAATATAGAACATTTAACCTTCATCAATTTCAATTTATAATAATAATAATAACACTATTATTTTTTAACCACAAAACGGATGTAGCAACATATAAAATTAAAAAAAGGAATACAAAGGCATTCTAGTGGTCCATGTGAACTTTATCTAACTTAAACGTTCATATTTTTTTCTTCTGATGGTTACACTTTATGTATTTGCTCAAGCTTAATATTTCTCGCTAATATAAAAATCAAAATATAATCATATGAATTCTTGTAAGATTTATTTTAATAATATGTATAGTTAAGTAAAGATATTGTGAGGAATAATTGTCAAAAGACAGCAACAAAAAAAAGTAATAAAGAACACATAACATTTACATGAAACATAAGATCTAGGTATAAAAAAAACCAAAATTGCACCAAAATTGCACTGAGATCGTGTGAATTCAGTATGAGATGATGATAAAAGTGAGTTATCTTTTAAAATATTCTAGTATCTCTCGAGTGTTATCTAACCTCTATAATATGAGACCACATAATTCTCAAATGTGGTAAAACATGTATTCATAAAAGGGTTACGATAGGGCTATACAAGTTGCAAAAACATATAATATTGCAGACAGAAAAGGGAATGAACGCTTCAGCTCGGCACGGATAAACCGCTCCTTTCTTCTTGCTAAATCTCCTGATTTCCCCAACAATATGAACAAACACCTTGATCTTCTCCTCACAACATTTTTTATACCCATATCATGAACCATCTCCACTATAACAAGCATATATTAATGATTGTGCATTGTAAACATTGGAAATCAAGTGATACTATAATAAGATTTATCCATTTATATTTTGTAATTTAGTTCATTCCTTTTAACATGAGTGATACTTGAGATTTTTTTGGCCAAATACGAAAGGTGACATGTGTCAATAAGTAAAACCAAAAACCGATCTAATCCCATTCTTGAATGAACCGGGTTCACAATAACTTATTGTGCATCAGAAACCATACAATATGATAGAGTCAGTTTTTATTTGATAAAGACAATTTTTGTTTGATGTAGTCAAGTTTTGTGTGACATAATCACCTTTTATATAGTCAATTTTCTAATATAGTCAGTTTTCGTTTAATATATAGTAAATTTTTTAAAATATAGTAGTCAATTTTTATGTGATAAAATCATCGGATTTTTCACTAGGTACCCCTGAGGTTTTTTAATATTCACCTGGTACCCTCGCATTTTTCAATATTCACCAGGTACCCCTGAGGTTTGGAAAAATTCATGAAATGCCCCTGCCGTTAAGTTTCCGTCACATTCTTAATTCACCATTTACCCCTCTGGTTTTTGAGAATTTAGGATTCTACGATTGCCAACAATTCCACTCGTATTTCATTTCTCTCGCCACAACTCACCACTGTTACTACCAATCACCCAAGAATTTCAATTGAAACTGACCTCTTTGAATTTCTTGCAAAACTTTAGCCAAATCGGAAGTAACCCTATGAATAAAACTGTCGACTTTTTTGAACATAATTGTCATAGAATCTGTTTCATCACTCATCAGGTACCCATACACTACCCAGATCTGCAGAAGAAGAAAAAAGAGTGAAAATGAGGAGAGAGAATGATAGTCAACTCGGCGAGTTGAAAGAATTTGGTGGATGTTTTGACGGAGACGCAAGAGCTGCTTGCTGGGTTTTGTGTGGGAGACTTTTATCCGAGTTGGGGGTGGGTTAACTCGGCGGGTGGGTTTAAGAGGAGGTTGGAGAGGAACTTGGAGGATTTGAGAGGTGTTTGCGCGGGGGTGGTGGAGGGGTGGGGGGAGTTTTGTGCGGGGAGGTCATGGAGGGGTGGGGGAGTTCGTAGGGGGAGAGAGGGGTGAGGGTCGTTCGCGGGGAGGGAAGGTGATTAGTGTTGGTGGGTGCAAGTGGTTGCGTTTGAAACATCCCCACGCACCGACTAATTGAACGCTTCCATATTGAACGCGGGGGGTCGTGGAGGGGGGGGGGCTGCGTTGGGGGCCGACGAGGAGAGGGCTGCGTGGGCTGCTGCGGGGGGAGGGGGAGGGGGGTGGGGTTGGGGTTGGGGGTGGGGTTGGGGTTGGGTGGAGGCTGGGGTTGGGGTTGGGTGGGAGGGCGTGGGGGGCGGGTGGGGCCCGGGGTTGGGTTAGGGTTAGTTAGGGTTTTTAGGGTTAATTAGAGTTAATTAGGGTTAATTAAAGTTTAATTAGGGTTAATTAGAGTTTATTTGGGTTAATATGAATGATTTGGACGGAAACCTAAAGAAGTTGACGGAAACTTAACGGCAGGGGCATTTCAGGAATTTTTACCAAACCTCAGGGATACCTGGTGAATATTGGAATTCGCGAGGGTACCAAGTGAATATTATGAAACCTCAGGGGTACCTTGTGAAAAATCCGTAAAATCATTTTAGATCCACAATAATTTATTATGAACTCATCCCACCAACACGCTTTGTTTTGAGTTCTTAGTATCCACTAAACACTCCTCTTCGCAGTAATCTTTTTCTATTCTCTTTCCCCCATCAACAATTAACCTTCTTCGCAGTCTCAACAATTGACCGAGAGAAAGAAGAAATCTTTGAGCTGCCATTGCTAATTGTATCATCTTCCAAGAAAGAAAATTTTGTGGGTGATATTTGCGGATTCCTCAAATTAAATCACAATTTCAATGTCGTGGGCCGGTCCAGAGGATCTGTACCTTTCAACTTCGCTCGCCAGTTATCTAGACAGTTTGTTCCCTCTCTTTCTTTTTATCTTAGTACAAAAGATCTCATCTTTTTTGTTTTGTTACAATTAACAAGAAAATGCTTCCAATTTTCTTTTTTAATCTTTGCATGGTCTAATTCATGTATTTTCACTTTCAAAGTTATATACTTTAATTTCTGTTGAATTGGGTTATTGGGATTCTACTCTTGTTTCTTGATGATGATGTCTGAGTATGTTTGATTTGACTTTAATTTTAGGGCCTTAAATTATATATTTATTTATTTATTTGGGGGGGGATTTGTTGAGGGGTTGTAATGCTTTGTGGTTTATAGTTTGTTGATGGGTTTTTATTCTGAGGTTGAATTGTGATGTTAGGTTGAGATTTCTTGTGTTTATTCTATAAATTGAGGATTGATTGGAATATAAATTGGGATATAGGGTTTGAGTACACACAATAAATTAGTTGCTAGCAAAATTTGGTGCTGATGGAACTCTTCTTTTCAATATGAAGTTCCAATAAAGAATACTCATATGCCTGGATATGGTCTATGTAGATTGAAATCCATTGAAAGAAGTAGGTTTCTTTGTTAGATCCACAGTAAATGCGCATGCCTAGTCGTTATGCTTGCTGCCTTGCTGGTTCTTACCTATAAATCTGCTCCGATCGCCATTTTTATGTTGTAAGTTGGAATGCATATGTGTAATAAGGTGGTGGTGTAATTAAGACTGGAAGGAGAAGGCTTTAATGATATGACATGCCGAGCAAGATTGGATTTTAGTACTGTTCCATTTTATGCAAGTATGTATGTTTCTTTACTAGTTTGTGAGTGTATAGTTACAGAATAATGAGGGTCTTCTTTATCCTAGTGTAGTGTCTAAGGGAACTGTAGAGAACTGAAGCTTATTATTATTAGTGGAGCATGCAATTCTAGATGGAGTGTGAGTGTTTCTTCCAGTTGACGATTGAGATTACTAATCTTGAATGCATGCGCAAGTATATATATACTTGCCCTGTTGCAACTCCATTTTCATGGTAGGTTTTCTATATGAATGATTTGTTCATAGTGCCTAGTCTTTTTAAAAGGGAAAATGCAAGAAATAAAGACTTTTTTTTGCTTTAATATTGATTTCTGGCTTGCCCTTTTTATTGACTTATTGTGTTCTGCTGTTCTTGTTTTGCACCATGCATCGTAGAATTCTGTCTTCTTATGGTAACTTTTGGTGATATGGACCTAGGCGTTTGCATACTTGCATCTTGGTGATGGCTGTTACTTCTTGCCACTGAGTTTTGCTGCCAGGCAACCCTTTGGTTTCTTATAATAGAAAATGTATGAAATTTAAAGATGTTAGCTTAGCACCTTCATGTATTATCTGGAATCTGGATTCCCTAATAATGTTGCCATTTAACAAGAGCTACCATCATTAATAGAAATTCTTTTAGTTCTATCATCAAGGTGGAGTGTAATACGAATCATCAGTTGTCTCCTAATTGTCAACCTCTTTGGGTTGTAGCTTGTAGGTGTCCCTGTTTTCTAGTTGTTTTTGCATTAGTTTGTGATGTTCTCACGTGTTATACAGGGAAGATTCTAGTTTTACTGCGAGATGGAAGGAAACTTTTAGGGACGCTTTGTTCATTTGATCAATTCGGTACCTCTCTGCCTAAGTTTTTTGTTTATTGTTAAATAAGTTCAAGTTCACTCCCTGATGTTTACCTGGGAATAATATAATCACTTGCTTTGCAGCGAATGCTGTTCTTGAAGGTGCATGTGAAAGAGTCATCGTTGGTGACCTTTATTGTGACATCCCATTAGGTCTATACGTAATCCGTGGGGAAAATGTGGTATTGATTGGTGAACTGGTATGTTGTGCAATAGGTTGTTTTTATGCCTTCTCATATACATTTTTTTAGTGCTTGATTATAATCTTGTATATGAATGGTTAGGATTCAGAGAAAGAGGATCTTCCCCCTCATATGACACGTGTATCAGTCGCCGAGATAAGAAAGGTGGGTTCTATTGGGGAAGTACTTTAATGCTTTTTTCCCCTTCTCTAAAAGCTCATATATTAAGTATTTTCTAGCATATACAGTATTGTCAATCCATGCTGTGGTCTTTTCTATATTCATACGGCATTTGTTCCCTCATCTTTTTTCTGAGTTATCTTAAAAGACTTCTAGTGTCTTCTGAAGATTTTGAACATCACATCCTGATTGTCCCTCCTTCTCCCTTTTTCTTTCCATATAAATTCCATTTTCTTCTCAAAAAAAATGCTAAATGACCTTTCTATTCCAAATTACTGAACCATAACATAGTAGCTTCAAATTTGAGGTTGTGGGGGTAGTTCTGTTGGTATCTGCCTCCTCCTCCATGACATTGGCCTTGGTATCATACCTCATTCAAGGGGGGTTGAGGGGTTCAGGGTAGGTTGCACTAGGATCCCTATGAGATAGCATTTATGAAATTTGTCTTACCAATTTTATTAACTTAGTAGCTTCTGCATTTTGATATCTACATTGTTTACAACATTTTTGTGGATTGCTAAGTCTGATCCGACAGTTGAAACAATAATAGAACTGAAATAACTATTGCTTAGCTTGAGAGAACCTATACTTAGGGTGCGTTCTCTTGACCTTACTTCTCCTGAACTTATTGGAACTTATTGGGACTTATTTGAATTTATTAAAACTTTTTGAAGCTTATTTCATAAGGTGTTTGAACTTAATGAAACGTATGTGAATGTATTGGAATTCATTTTATTTGAGCTTGTTAGACCCAAAACTTGGTTTTTAAGGAGAAGAGAATGCAACCTTCGAAGAATCAACTACATTTTTCGCAAAACACCTCACACTTTAACTGCAAAATTTGAATATTACTATTATGTGAGTGGGTTCTCTTGTCATTGAAAAATTTGGATTAAGTACTCATGTAGGCTATCTAAAGTTTCCTCCTGCATTCAGTAATACTCGTTTAGTCCTCACGTCATGTACTGCAAATTTTTGAGATGTCAAGTGGTCATTCTACTTCAACATGTGGCACGCCAACAGCTACTCTATATATTCATTTCAGCCAATAACTCTTATTGTGTGCTATGATGTATGGAAGAACCTGTCCAATAGATCTACATGTTCATCTTTGTTATGCAGGCACAAAAAGCAGAGAGGGATGCATCCGATCTTAAAGGGTTGATAAGAAAGAGAATGGAGTTCCTCGATATGGACTGAAACACTTGCATTATAGTGGTGTTCAGAGAATGGTTTTCCTTGTCAACGTCATGCACATCATCTGCTAGTCGTTCTGAATTTTCCAAAGAACGAGATATTGCAATGTTTGTGCCCGAGTATTATCGAGCATTATTGTTAAGAAATACTTACTAGTTTGTAGTTTTTTCTTTCTGCTTGAAATTTTTAGTACTTATTTTTCATCATGCTGATTAGTGTCTCAGTGCTTAGATGCTGATCAATTATACAAGATTATGTAGCATTGACTACTTTTAGTTCATCGGTGTTTCATATGTTCCTAGATGACACTCCTGTAATTTAAGCTCATCTTCTTGTTTTTTTATGCAGCTGACCCCATCTTTTGGGATTAAGGCTTTTGACATTGTTGTGCTGCCTTTTTATATGATATCACGAGCACAAATGAGTGCCTGATAAATTTACTGGTCTAGGCTCTCATTTACTATAAATTCTAATGTTGAATCAAATCATCAATCCAATTTGTTAAATGTTATTGTATTAAGGAGAATCTGATTGGTGCCAAATTTTCGTGGCACCGCAACGATTAGTAATTGTTGGTTCAAATCAATTACTCCTATATCTTTGGTGTTCTTTCACTTTGATACAATGGCACATCTGGCTAAGTTGATGTCATTTTTATGAACAGAAAAGTAATTTTATAACCTAAGAAAAGGGTGTTGAAGAGGGGAAAAAAAGTCCGGTACGAACTTCGTAGGATAGGGATATACTTATCAGGACCCTGCTATTATAGGGCATTCACAGTGATGGTGTGAGTGGGCAAAAGTGTTGCTTCTTATGGCATGGTGCCAAGGTGTTTGATGGGTGGATTTTCAGTGGTTTTGGGCATAGTAAAGCAACTTCAGGCTGTGTGTTCATAGGCTGCAAAAACAGTATAGATTGGTGGCATTAAGGGATCGGAAGACATTAAGGTGGCGAAAGGGGCGGGCACCGGACAGTAAGCACTAAGCAGCAACTCCTGGTGTTTGTCATAACAAAAGCAGCAGAGAAGATAAATCAAGAGAGGGGAACTTTTATTTTCATTATGCTAGTTTAGTTTCTTTGAAACTCTTTTACTAGATTTGAACTTGAGTACATAAAACCAATTATCATCCATCTTCCTCCACTGAAGTTCTCCTCTGTCTTGAGATTGAGGTGTCCCACATATAGCTTATTAGAAACAATCCAACATCTTTTTAGTAAAGAGAAAAGTGGGCTTGTGATGTGGATTTATTATTTTTATTATTCAAGCTCTGACAGCACCGACAGTCCAAGGATTACAGGATTTCATTGTTGACGAGTCCATTAACTGCAAAGTCTAAATGTAGTGGTGGCAATTTCACCATTTTAAGAGATTTGACTTTCCTCGTCTTCTTTTATGGAAGTCAAATTTTACTAAAGTCGTCCTCAAATCGTTAGTCGGCCTACAACTTATGTAGTTATGTGTTTAGTAAGGGAGTAATAAAAGATTGGCACTAGTAATTAAAATTAGTATAGTTTTGTAAGAAAAAAAAACATGCTAATATTCGTTTCATTGAGAGTTCATTTTAAACATGTGTGTCCCTCTATAAATATACTCTACCACTTAATAATATTGTAATTAGAAATTTTAAAGAGATTGAGGGAGTGGAAGGGTGGTAAGCCCTTTTATCTTCCACCCACATGTTGTGGGTTCGATTCTCATCAGGGGGGGTTGGGGGGCTTTGGGGTAGGTTGTATTTAGGTGCCCTGTGAGAGGGCGTTAATGTAATTTATCTTACCAATTTAAAAAAAAAAAATTAGAAATTTTTAAAAGAAAACAGGTGTTTTTGAGAGTAGATAAATATTATCATGAATATTAGCATGAGACTTGTCTTACAAAACTATACTAAACTTCTTTACTATTATTGCCATCCATTAACGCTTACCAAACTAGCTATTGGTGATTCTTCACCCGCGAGCAACCATATATCTTTGTAATATCGATGGCTTCGTCATGGCTCTTCAAATCATTATGGGATTAAATATTTGTGTTTACAACATAAGTATATATAAGATTACTCTCTTCATATCTTTAAAGGTTACACTTACTTTCTCACAATTCCAATGTTGCTTAATATACTCCCCTTGTTTCTAATATAAGGTATGTAAATAAACCACTCTTACTCATATTAATAATTTAGTTAATATTAGTTATATTTACATTGGTAATAAGAATTGATATTAAATATTATATCGATAATACAAACCAACCTCTAAATTCTAATATTACTTTGAAGTATAACATTGTTATTCTAGAATGTCTTATAATGTGAAACAAATTATTTTTAGCTAAATCCATATAACTAGAAACAGAGGGAGTATGAATTACATTTTAGTTGAATTTATATTAATTGTTGAGGATACTTTAAATTATGCAATGCAACATACTTATGTTGTAGACATGCACATTAAATTATTTTTTCTTTTCCTAAAACAACTCCTCTCTCTGTCTCTTTTTGCTAATCCCTCTTTTGCTTTTTAATGTTTTCATGCACGCCATTAGCTACTGATACTTTATTTGTGTATGTTTAAATTATGAATATTTGATATTTTAACGATACATATTGAAACATATCTAACATAATCTCACATAAGAATTTACATTTTCTTATATATGATTGTGTAATTATGGTCAAAGCTATCTAACTTCAAACACAAAAGTCAAAGAGCGAGTAAAAAGAAAGTCAAATTGAGTATAAGATTGTATAAATCATCAACTCAGTCTCTTGATTCGTGAATCACATCATGAGACCACGAGTTTGAAACTTGCTCAAACTATATATTTTTAGTGTGAGAGTAGAACATGGAGTAAAAGATATTTACGTATAGGTGAGTGAATGATATCTCACGCATCTTCTCAAAATATTTTTAAGATTTTTTTTAAAAATAATCTCAAGTTTTTTAGGACCATTCTCAATAATGTCCACAGTGCATTTTGCTTCTGGTGTTTGTTGATTGAGTTTTGATCTTAGGAGATAAGTAAAATAACAGTTTAGGTTTAATTTCTTGAGAGGGCCCCATCAAAAGTTGACATTGTAATAACTAGGGGTGTTAACGAGCCGAACCGAGACCGAGTCTGGGGTTGCTCGGCTCGGCTTGTTACAATTTTACTCGAACTCGAGCCGAGTATCGAGCTTTTCCGAGCTTGAATTTTCTAGTTCAATTTACCTTAAAATTGAACTTGCGTTAAAAAACTATATTTCATATATTCTATAAATAGGTTTAGACTACTTAGTTTGAGTTTTTTCAAAAGAAATGTAATATGGAAAATAATATAACTAAAACATGGAAAATAATAAAGCTAAAACATATTTTGAGCCTGCTCACGAACTTTTCGAATCGAACTCTCCTATGCTCGGCTCTAGAAAATTTCAAACCGAGCTCGAATAGTTTGCGAGCCAGCTAGGCTCATTAACACCCCTAGTAATAACTTTGTGGAGATACTAAAAAATTGAAATTTTTTATGTTAATTTTATTTTTCTCTAAAAGGCTCATACTTTTAGCTATAGATAGATGAAAGGGAAAATTTCATAAAACTACCTTTTATAATAAATTTTTTTCAAAAAACTACTTTTTAAAAATTTTCTTTTAGAAAACTACCTTATATAACAAATTTATTTCAATATACTACCATTTTACCATAAATGAGGTTTAATCACTAATAAATGAGTCGCCGTAAAATCGTTATTCTTTCTTCTCCTATCGTTTCTCTTCTTTTTCTACCATTCCATTCGCGGCAAAGAACCGTAGTGCGATTATCATTTATAGATTAGTATTAAATATAAACGTAACATGGTAGTATATTGAAAGGAATATGTTATATAAGGTAGTTTTTTGAAATTTTTTTTTTAAAAGGTAGTTTTTTGAAAAAAGTTGGTTATAAAAGGTAGTTTTTTGAAATTTCCACAAAGGATAATAATATCAACAAAAAATCAATCCCAAATTCCAATATCACCTTCACAAACTTATAACAAACAGTGCATACTTTTTATCAGAACTAAACTTACCAGATATAGTAAGTCAAATTTCACCTCATAATTTACACCTAATTCAACCTGATCAACTCCAAAAACCCCTTTTTCAAAAGGGATGCATCCTAAACTAAATAGCATTATGGCTCATAAATGTTAATCACATGTCATAGTCTGATAGATTACCTTAACTCAATTTCTGAATACCTTCCAAACGAGTATTGAAATATGTATATATAAAAATATAATCACATGTCATTGGTGTTTTTCTCCCTAATTTTAAAAAAATCTCATTGACCTCATAGTTATAGTTACATTATCACTCTCTCCTTTCTTTTCTATTTTCTTCCTTAAAAACCGAACAATTTCTGGCATTTCTCCTCATAACCTCATTATTAAAATTAGTTAATTCTATAATCTTAACACACTACACTGCTACTGAGTGCTACAGTCTACACTAGTCGGCTAGTCCTACACTCCTACTAAACTGTACTGTCAATTGTCATAGCTTCCAACTTTCACCTCTTTCTTTGGCAGATCCACAAACACACACCTTCTACTATTTTCTCTCTCCTCTCAACGACGACGATGAAGATGATGAAGTTCATCGCAGCTTCATCATTGTTAATGGCGATAATTCTATGCTCCATTTTCAACATTGAAGCGTCGGTGCACGAGTATAAAAGCCAGAAATTCGTCGCTAAAGGAAATTCCTTCGTCGTTCATGGCGGAAGTGAGGGAATCTTCGCTCCTTCTAATGATTCTCCCGGCGATTCCTTTATTCGGTGATTTTTTAACCTTTTTTTCTTCATTTTCTGGTGATTTTTGCTTGAGTTTAGGTTCTGATTTTTGTGGAATTTGTCGGTTTTAGGTTTTGATTTTGTTTAATTGATGATAATTTGGTGATTAATTATTGTGAAGAGAGTTGGATCTGATGATATATAGAATGTGCAAGTTGAAATCTTAAATCTGCAAAAAAGGATTTGGAATTGCGGAAATACTGAGCTATTTACTTCACTTTATTTGATTATATATTCTGTGTATATAGTACATTTAGGTGTGAAGATTTGTGATTGATGGAATTGCTGTCGTTTTATTGAATACAACATTGCAAGGGAGATGAATTGAAGGAGTTTGTTTAATTTAATGTAGGTTATGATTGTTGAGCTGTGAAATTTGATTAATAACCTAAGATAGACAACAAGGTGATTTTAGTATGTTACACATTTTTTTGTATTAATGTATACTGAGGGCTATAGAGGCCATCCACCTCATTTAATGTAGGAGAACCAATTTGGATTTATGCCTGGAAGATCGACTATAGAGGCCATCCACCTCATAAGACAAACAATGGAACATTACCGTGATAGGAAGAAGGATCTACATATGGTTTTCATTGATTTGGAGAAGGCATATGATAGAGTACCAAGAGAAATACTTTGGTGGGCGTTGGCAAGGAAAGGTGTTCCACAAAAATATATAGATATCATCAAGGATATGTATGAGGGGGCAACTACGAGTGTGCGGACTACGGTGGGGAGGACAGAAGAGTTCCCTATTACGATCGGAGTGCATCAAGGGTCTGCACTTAGTCCCTTTCTCTTTGCTCTAGTCATGGACGAACTAACGAGGTCAGTTCAAGATGATATACCATGGTGTATGATGTTTGCGGATGATATTGTGTTGATTGATGAGACTAAGGAAGGTATTGAGAGTAAGTTGGAATTGTGGAGGCATACATTAGAAGCCCGTGGTTTTAGATTGGCGAGTAAGACGGAGTATATGGAGTGCAAGTTCGGTGGGGTTACAAGACGGGGCGATGGCGGTCACTTTGGATAGCAAAGTGGTTCAAGGATCGAACGTCTTCCGTTACCTAGGGTCCATTCTACAAAAGGATGGAGAACTGGATGGAGACGTGGCTCATAGAATTAACGCGGGTTGGTTAAAGTGGAAAAGCGCCACGGATTCCTTTGTGATTCGGCATTCCCCAAAGCTTGAAGGGAAAGTTCTACCGTACGGCAATTGGGCTCGCTTTGTTATATGGCACCGAATGTTGGGCGGTGAAACAATGCCACGTTCATAAGATGAACGTGGCGAGAATGCGTATGTTGCGGTGGATGTGTGGCCACACAAGGAAGGACCGATTAAGAAATGAAGTGGTCCTGGGAAAAGTTGGAGTTGCATCCATTGAAGAAAAGATGAGGGAGAATCGGTTAAGATGGTTTGGTCATGTGAAAAGGAGATCGGGTGATGCACCTAGTGAGAAGAATTGAAGAGTGGAGGAGTAATCAAATTGTAAGGGGTAGGGAAGACCTAAGATGACTTGGATGAAGGTAATTGAAAGTGATATGAGGTTACTTGGGATTGAGGAGAGCATGACGTTGGATAGAAGTGGGTGGAGGGGCAGTATCCATGTGGAGGAAGGGGTGTGAGTACTACATTTATTTGTTTTTCTCAATTGTGTTGGTATTAAAACATTTTGTTGAAAACCTCTTTTAAAACTTGTTGGTGTAAACCTTGTTTTCAAAAAAAAAAAAAAAAAAAACATTTTTATCACTCTTGTCGTTACCATCTCCTCTGGTAACGGTTTCAGTTGACGATTCATGTTAGCCGACCCCAAATCACTTTGGGAATAAGGCTTAGTTGTTGTTGTTGTTGTTGTTGTTGTAATGTATACTGAGGGCGTGCAGGAAGCGATACAGGGGAAGGAGTTTGTTGTGTATGAACTACAGGCTATTATAAAGTTGGTAGTTTTGTGGCTCTGTGGGTTGACAACAAATAATCTCCTTGCATTTATACGGTTTGAGACCATGTGTAGATTACTAGATTAGATCTAACCACGAAGAGTGTCCAAATCTAATCTTGTGCCAACTCTTAGGAAGAAATGAGGTAGTAGGTAGCTTTTGAAAGCTTGGACTCAATTGTTTGTTTATAGTTAAGTGTATATGGAGATTTTCTAACAGTTGGAATGCTTCAATAGCTGGACTGAACTGTTGATTCAATGTTCTCGGCTGCAGATCTTTAGCAAATTCACTGATGATCTTGTTTTTTGTTGTTGTTGTTGTTGTAATGTTAGCATATCATTTGCCTCTTGCTGATCGTCAAAGTAAACTTAAAATGACTTCTGATATCTATTAGTTGGTGTATACTGGCTAGGTATTGAATGATTTTCTGTGGTTTCTGGATTCAGATTTGAGAAGATTACACTTCGAAGGCCCAAGTTGTCCGCTAACTTTAGCTCAAGGGTCCATGCCGTACTTTTTGAGGTAGATGACAGAGAAACAATTGGTGGTTCTGCATATGGAGGCCAGAGAGCTGTTTGCTGCACCCCGGATCTCGCAAAACTAGGTGTTTGCAAACAGGGAGATATTATTTACCGACAATCCACCAAAAATCCTGACTGGCCACAAGTTTACGGTGTCTCATTTCAGGTTGATGAATTGGAAGCAACTTTCTCGTCTAGATCAATTCGGATTACAAAAACTGGGATGTACAACTTATATTTTATTCATTGTGATCCAAATCTTAAAGATGTGGTTGTAGAGGGAAAAACCATTTGGAAGGACCCTACTGGTTATTTACCTGGTAGAATGGCTCCATTCATGAAATTCTATGGGTACATGTCCCTTGCATTTGTGGTTCTTGGGATCTATTGGTTCAGTCAATATTCGAGATTTTGGAAAGAAGTTATTCCCTTGCAGAACGGCATAACACTTGTTATAACATTGGGCATGTTTGAGATGGCCTTCTGGTACTTTGACTATGCGGAGTTCAACAAAACTGGAGTAAGGCCAGTTGGCATTACTGTATGGGCAGTAACCTTTGGTACAATCAAACGTACTGTTTCAAGATTAATTATTCTGATGGTTTCTATGGGCTACGGAGTTGTAAGACCTACTCTTGGTGGTATCACATCCAAAGTTATTATGCTTGGAGGAACCTTCTTTCTTGCATCGGAGGTCCTTGAATTGGTGGAAAATGTTGGTACCATCAGTGATCTTTCTGGGAAAGCTAGACTGTTTATGGTTCTGCCAGTGGCATTGTTGGATGCTTTCTTCATTTTATGGACATTCAACTCGCTTTCTGCTACTTTAAATAAGCTCCAGGTACTTGTTTCTACTTCTGATTTGTAGTTGATGAAGTAATTCTTGATGCTTTGTTTAACCTATACCAAGTGCTTCCTTTGTTTCCGAATATAAGGCATGTAAACCACTTTTATGCATATTAAGAATTTAGTTATCTATAGTTGTATTTGCTCTGGTATAAGAGCTGACATTATATATTGTATTGATAATATAAAATAATCTCTAATCTTACTTTGTAAATATAAATTGGTATTTAATATTGCATTGATATTGTAGAATGCCTTATGTTTTGAAACAAATTCTATAGCTAAAATTCCTTGAAATTAGAAACAGAGGGAGTATAAACTAACCAGTAGAGTAACTTAATCAAGGCATTGCCTGTTCAAAGTTCAAACATCTTGCATAAGGCCTGAATATTATGAGATTGTATTATGGGGCGCGTTGGACTTAATGTATCTGGAAATCATGCCTTTTTTGACTTCATATGATGGTTCAGTACTTCAGTTCTTTAAGGATGAGGGTAACCACATTGTAGTTTTGTCACATCTATGCAGCATATATGCTACTTCTTAGGTCTGTCAATAGAATGGAGATTAAACTTGAAGCACAGTAGACATCTTATTTCAATGATTTTGTTTCCCGATACTATTTACTGAGCAAATTTGGATTGCAAGTGCATATCATCACAATGTCATCAACAATCATTACAACTCAGCAACCCATTTGTAGATAAAATCAAGGCACACCTTTCTCACAATAAATGATTTCGCTAAATCTGCCTCCTTTTTCCGTTCGCATTCAATATGAATTTTCTGTTGACTCTAAGGCCTAAACCACGTAATGAGGCGAACCCTCATTTTCTTGTCATTTATTAAAATCCTGCTAGGTACTTGGAGGACTCCCACTTTTTCCCCTTTTTTTCCTTGTGGGTGGATGTTGCTTGTGGGACTAGCAGGAATTTCAGGGTGAGATTAGGTGGGAAGACCAATATGTGCATAGTCAAACCTTCTCTTTTATCTCAATTTCATAAGGCATTGAAATCAGACTAGGAAACAGACTACTGTTTTAGTGAACAAGGCAATCTGTCAGGCAGTCTTGCTCCTGCTTCCTAATTTCAGCAGTCCAATTAGTATCTCCGATACTGAGCACTTTGATGAATAATGATGCACAGCATTTAATTGTTAGTTTGAAAGTATATGTTTCATGGTCACATTTTGACCCAGAACAATCAAATAGCATTGCTCAATGAAGAATCTGTGGATCATGGAACATATTTTCTGTCATCTACCCGTCACAGGAGTATGCTTAGCAAAATGATGACTTTCAGACTTGTAGTAGCCTGTATAAATCTTATGAAGCTTATCTTATGAGTTATGAGCTAGGGATCGAAAATTTATTCCTTTTTCAGCTATATAATTGTCAAATATACTCTTCATAATTTTTGTCTAACATTTTTCTGTTCGTCCAGGCTCGTCGGATGATTGCTAAATTGGATATCTACCGGAAGTTCACTAATGCATTGGTAGTGGCTGTTGTTGTGTCAGCGGGTTGGATATGCTACGAGGTACAAAGCAAGTGCAACTTTTATATATTAACATATATTCTCTTGTTTATCCTTCTTTTCAAGAGCCATGCAGGATAGCTCTTTCATACCCATCTTATAAAAGGGAAATAGTGGTCTTTCTGGAAATGGAAGGCTACTTCTTTGGCCTTGTTCTTTTCACCTTAAAAGAATGTATCACAGGGAAATTAAGTTCAGGTAGTTTTGGATAAGTTCAGACAAAGGCTACGGTTTTGTTTCACAGCTATAAGTAAGTTCAAATTATGATAAGTTCAGATAAGAAAAGAAAGAAGCCTTTGTTGGTCTCCCATGTCTTGGAAACTTTCAGACATCAACATTTCGCTTTTGCCTTTGTTTCAAGTGTGGGGCAGGTGAAATACATTATGCAACCAATGGAAGGAATTCCGTACAAGAGAATTGACTATACCCAGGAGTTCAAGGCCAGCTTACATGCTTGAACTAAGTTTAATGGTCAACTCAGAACATTATAGTCTTTAAATGTCTTCTTTTTGCATCAAGCTACTAAATCATTTTATGAGTATTTCCATTATCTGCATACTGCATAGAAACAGGGATATTGTTGAAAGATATCGGTTCAACAATTTCTAGTTCTCCAGATATATTACTCACACAACAGCTGCTTTTAAAGATACAGGATCTCTTGATTTCTGAGTATAGAAGCTATGCTGTACCTAATCTACAATTTGCAAGTGGTATCCGTTGGAATCCACTCCGTGACCTTCCTAATCACTGCAGCGAAGAAAAGACGGCTGGAAAACATGTATTCATAGCTTTAGTTCGCTTCCACATAACCAGCAGATATCCTCTTGTACCAACTACCAGCAACTACCAGCTTCATCTTTTTTGCATTCTGCTCAGCATCTGCAATCTATCCTGCAGAGCTGCAAGATAGAGCTGCTGAGAAAATGAAAGAAAAGAAAAGCCATATGACCTATATTCAGCTAGTTTATACTTGGCCTATATGCATGGCCGACTGGCCATATGCTGCTATCTCACTTTATACAAGGATACTTCACCTCTAAACTTATTGATTCTTACCATTTTGTACTTTTTTTTTGTAAATACAAGGCTTCAGGGCAAGGTTACTGCAGTTACTTTTTATGTTTGACTTGTTGAGCAAAAAAAAACTAATAGGTCCGTTCCTAGATGCCAAAACCAACTTCCTGGTCCGCGTGCCAGGAACCTTAGCTGTCACCTCCCTAGTAAACTTCCTAAGAGCAGGTTAGCATTAAGCCAACTTCGCAAATAGGCTACTGCCGCCTTGTTCTAGTAAGCATTCTTTGAACACAAGGCTCATTTTCCTCCGTTCTCGGAAACCTAACTGTATCCGTATTTTAACTCAACCTTTGGCTAGTTAGAGACCATAACCGATTATAGTATACCTCAAGGTTAAAGAGAATATTTAATAGGATGGTTAATAGACCAAAGTTATTCTGTGGTTCGTGCCTCGTAGTCGTAGTGTTGGGCGTTTAGATGGGGGTAGCAGAGGTGTGTGTTAAAATGGATGTGTGGGAATACTTAAAGTGATATAATATGGAATATGAATATTCAGAAGGAGGTTGGAGTTGCGGACATTGAGGATAAGATTACAAAGAACCTGTTATGTTGGTTAGACTTCGGCCAGATCATGCAGCGGTGAGAGTATTGGAGAGTTGGGATATAGAGA
This sequence comes from Beta corolliflora, assembly GCA_947648045.1. Taxonomy (NCBI): domain Eukaryota; kingdom Viridiplantae; phylum Streptophyta; class Magnoliopsida; order Caryophyllales; family Amaranthaceae; genus Beta; species Beta corolliflora. The sequence goes on along the minus strand of CANSZD010001022.1, from coordinate 398,715 downwards.
TTTTTTAATAATTCGAGGCAGGCCAAAAATGTCTTGAATGGAGGGCGTTGAGAATAATTTAAGATGTAAAAAGTATATCGCACTTGACAAAAGCAAATAGAGGCAGGAGATATAATCTTGGCTTATACCGCTAATCTCGTCATATTGGAATAAAGGCTATGGCATTGTTGTTTGATTAGTAACATTAGTTAGAGTCAATGAAAAGAGACATACAGAATAGAGTATATTCTGAAGTTACGAGTTGCAAATTACTGCCTCTTGATTATGTGAACTGATAGCACATGCAACAATAATTTATATTCGGTAATGCTATCCAAGGGAGAGGAACAGATTAAATTCATGGATATGTTGGTTCAAGCTACAGTATTTTACCCTTCCAAATGGGTTGTCTTTTGTGGATGTTATGTAGTGGATGTACTTTATTTTTTCCTTTTCTCCACGAGGATAACTGGGTGCAATGTGAAACATATCTGTGTATTATTTTTCTGGTCTCAGTAATCATTTTCTCCTGATACATTAAAGGTAATCTCTTAATCTTTTTTTTTTTGCAGTTATATATTGAGGCAAATGACACATACAATGAGAATTGGCAAAATGCGTGGATCATTCCGGCATTCTGGCAGGCTCTTTCGTTCTCTTTACTATCCGTAATCTGCATCCTCTGGGCGCCATCCCAAAACTCAACAAGGTAAAAAAAAACCTGGTACCATTACTGCATTTTTTCCCCCATTTCCTCCGTGTCTGATAAGAGTTCTTCACTGCTGTGCTCACTAGCATGTTTTCTTCTGGAAATGTGGTACCTTACAATTCCTTATTAGATACAATTTGAAGTTCTATTCCATTAATGGCTAGTTTTGGTAGCTGGTGATAAAGGTGGTAAGGACAATGAATTTATATGTAATTATCAAAAGTCACACCCATGGTATTGAAATTCCATCTTCAAACATTTGTTTTTTTTTCATAATTTTTCATTACCACCTCTAGACTGGTAATGGCTGGTTTTGGATATTATGAAGAAAAAGAGGTATGTGCAGATGGACAATCATTACTGTGGACATAAACTTGAAACTTTCTTCACTAAAGTACCACTACCGCCATTTATTAATCCACTCCTTGGAGCTGAATTTTGCTGATTGAAACTGAAATTAATTTAGATTCATCCTCTGTGATAAGTATATCTCTAAGTTTTTGTAGTTAGGCTTCCAAGGGAATTATGTAAATACAGGATAACATACAAATTAGTCAATTTAATGCTACTTGTGGACTTGTGGTTTATAGATTCTCTGTGATGACTTTTCGAGATTATTTGGTTCCGCTTATTTTCTAGTTTTCTACTCTCTTTCATGAAGTCCTTGTTACTGTTAATACAGGAACCAAGGAAAGTGAGAGTTAGTGGAAAGCGGGATCCTTTATCTGACTTTTGCGTAGGAAAGGAAAAGTTCATTAGAAACATGAGTATTATAAAAAAGTGAACCCATGCTGTGGGGTTAGGGAGGGTAAAAGAGGGGAAAAGTTCACAATACATGGAATAAAGCAAAATAGGGAAAAACTCTATGGAACTAACTGAAACGGAAAGAGGGAAGACGGAAGGGTTTTGTGGAATGGAGGGAGTATCACCTAATAATAGCTATAACTGCTGTGTGTTTCTTTGGCACGTTGTAAGTCTTGAATAATTGTCAATTTTGCTAGTTGTAGCAAAATCTGTGTTCTTCCTCTGGCAATTTGCGTATTTTGGGTCTCTTCATGAAGACCATGCTCTTAACTGGGACTCATAGAAAAGTTGCTTCTTTCAACAGGTATGCTTACTCAGGAGACGAAGATTTTGATAGAGATGACACACTAACACTCATAAAGCCAGCCCCAATCCCCTCAAGTGATATCCGAACCCCCTCTGAGCCCCGTCCATTGAAAGGCGGCATTGAGCTGTCTAACGATGACTCAGAGGAAGAGAAGACTGCCTAAATCTTGTACTCTCGTAAAAGTTTCATCGCGAAAAGTTCATGTCGTGCATCTGGCCTTCCAAAGATACCATTGACCTAGTGATGCTTTTCTGCCTTCTAAACAAATGATTTACGCAGAAGAGTCCATCAAAGCTTCAGAGGAGCATGGGGGCAAAACATCCTCTGTTTGGGTTATTCTGTTATAATAGTAGTTATTGGTTCCACTTTCAAAATGATAGAAGGGGTCAACCCTAGCATTTCCTTAGTCTGTAGTTACTAGTTATAGTGTTTTGTTCTAATTATGCATATAGATTTTGTGGCCATTCATGTTTTTTCTTCTTTCTCCATTTTTCACAACTCTTAATTGATTTGTGTCTTTTAAGTTGTTCATAACCAAATACATTTTGTTAGGTTAAGACACTATTGCTGGAAACATGCTCAATTGATACGTGTTTATGAGTTGCCACGTATTACATGAATTTGTCTACCCAGTTTCAGCTTGAACTAGATGTCTAGATATCTTGCTCATGGACAGAAAGATCACAGTAAATCTAAAAGTCTACCTAAGTCACACGAATCTTAACATAATAATTTTATGATTATGATTTACGAGAGATCCCTATAAATAAAAGTACCTTGCGCAAACCTCATCTTTTCGTTCCTCTATGTGTACGTACACTAACACAGTGGTTACGATCGGGGATGTATTGAGTGTACGTACACATGTTTGTGAGTAAATTTGTCATAAAAATGAAAACAGTCAATGTTCATACTCCTTTTTTCTGGAAAGCTGTTAACAATAATGAGCATTGAGCACAAATGTAAGACTTATTCTTCAAATTAATGTGTTAAATAAAGAAAAAAATCAACTCGAAATATTGTTCAAATATTAATCGCAAAAATCTAGAATATTCTCAATCAATGAGAATCATATTAGGATACAAAAAGCACATATAATTAAAAATGGAAGAAAATCAAATCATAATTGTAGTGCTCATGAAGTTTATAATTTTCAACCATTAATGTTTTCCTTAAAGAATGTCATAAGGTTGTGATTTTCTCATCTTTGAGGTGCAAAAGATATTGGCATATTGAAAGTTAGAAGGCGATTGGTCAAAATTTTGAAATATAATTCCTCTATTTTAAAATGCTTGACACACTTCTCTGGATATGCTTGTCAAAGCATAACTTTAACTATTAAAATCTCTAATTTCCTACATGTAAAAATTATAAAAAGTTAGATATATTTTTAAAAGTATATGTCGAGACAAATCTAACAAGATCCTACATGACTATATTTTTCCTTACATAAAAATCACAAAAAGCTCAATCAAAGGAGTTAGGAGAGTGAATAGTGTAAAAGTGAAACCATGTCATTTATTTTAAAACAAATGAAGTAAATTATTTTTATATATTTAGAGGGGAATGAGAAGGAGAAGAAATGGGGATGAGAATGTGACAGGTAAGTATTAGAAGGGGAAAAGATGGGCAGGAGGAAGAGAGAGAAGGGGAAGACAAAGGAGAAAAGTCTGGGAATGGGGATCGATAAACTTTTTTTTTTTTTTTTTGAGGGGAAAAGTAGCAAATATATTAACTCAAGGACAAATTGTCCTTCAAGACATAGGGAGCCACCTCCTGGGGATCGAGAAACTTTATATGTGCTTATGAGAGCACTTAAAGCTATACCTATACGCTTCTAAATAATTTTTTGTTTTCTTTTGCTCATTTGACAATTTTTCTACTAAGCAAAATTTGAAATGTGCAAAAAAAGAAATGTGAGTACTAGTATCCTAATTATACCACCTCTGTTTTTATTTAGTTGCAACAAATGCCTTTTTGCACAAATATTAAGGAAAGAGGAGAGAGAGTAAGATTTGACCCAATTGCCCATACTTTTTGCATGTGGGGTAGGTAAAGTGATGATAAAATGGTCAAATTGCCCTAAAACTTTTACCAAGAAAAGAAATGTTGCGACTAAATAAAAACACCTATAAATGAAAATTGTTGCAACTAAATAAAAACAGAGGAAGTATGTGCTCTTGGGAGTAAAATGGGTGTTTTTAAGATAGAGAAGAGGAAGAGCACGGGGTAAAGATGGTGAAGGAGAAAACATTGGCCCTGTTTATTGGTAAAGAGAGGTTTGGGGTAAATTAGAGGTTTGAGCTCATATTGGAGGATTTGACTAGTCCATCCACTAATTTGGGTGTTTGGTAAAGAGAGGTTTGAAATAGCTTTAGGCTCAAAAAGCTCTTTTTGAAAAATTTGGTGGGATGATTTTTTTTTATACTAGAGGTTTGAGAATGTGTGAGGAAATTATATTTATGTCCTAAATTTCTTTAAAATTACTACCCTTATCTAGGTATCTCTAAACCTATCCTATTTCACAAATTAAAACCCGTTAATTCTTTCTCTGCTGTTTTGCTGCTTCTCCATTCTTCTCTTGTTCAACTGTGGAAAAGGTAAATTCCTTCTAGTGCATCTCGTTATCGTTATTAGAGTTGTTAATTTTTTTTTCTTCTTGTGAATTTGATTGAGTTACCTATCAATTATCATGAGTCTGTTTATTTTTTTCTTTCTCTGCGTTGTTTGCTGCTTCCCCATTCTACCGTTTAGTTGTTTATCTTTATAAATTTTATTTACTGGTTGATCTTTTAGGCTTATAAAAATTTTATTGTTCTTGTAATTTTTTGTTAATCTTGTCTTAGTCTTGTCTTTCAATCTCTGTTTTTTTTCACCAAACATCTATACAAATATATTAAAAGCCGTGCCTAAGGAAGTCTATGTGCCACGTGGCACTATCCTCAAACTTCTAATGCAAATGCTTTATGTCCACGTGTACCCCTCAATAAAAAAAATTTGTGTAATTGCAAGGTCTCGAACATGTGATCTTTTAAATGAAAATTAAGAGCTTAACCATCAATACACTCTGACTTTGTTGTCTACTGTTTGAAATAAAATATGATAAAGTCTTATAATAAATATACTTGACTAAAAATACTTAAACAAGTATATACATCATTAACACTCTTATTACGTAACTAACAAGAGACTATTGATGTCATTTTCTTTTACCACAATTCCTTTTAAGCTATTATTTTCAAACTTAAATCTTTCAGATTTTTTTACTTATCACGTCATGACGTAAACTTTTCAATTTCTTAATGGACAAAAAATACAAAAAATGGCAGAATAAATTATGGAATTTAAGAATAATAACATATTTGTTTATTGTAACTGACCCGAGGCATCGCCCGGGCCAAAATACTAGTATTTATTTTATAAATAATATAAAGTACAATAATGGATTATGCCCATATGCTTATTAATATGCTTACAAATTTTTTTTTTGGTAATTCAAAATTATTATTGAAAACCAAAAAAATGGTTGAGTTTACAGACACCAAGACAACAGCCAAGAGAAAAAAAAGCATCAGTTTCCTAACAATCCCCACCTTCTAGGAAGGGTTGAAAAGTTAGGCACTTCATGTGCTAACTCAAGGCAACCAAAAGCTTAAGGAACATAATCCAGAAGCAGCAACAACAACAAAAAAAAACAACTAAACTATCTGAACAAGCTCAGAATAGCTAGGCTAACAAAAAGCCAACCAAACACCATTAATCAACGAAAAGCAGCTGCTTACATTGAATCTGAGCATCTACAAGCAACATTGAAAATTATAGTATTGACAGCAATTTTAGGATCTTGGCAAGCGCCTTCAAAAATCTTTTTGTTGCGTTGAATCCATATGGTGTAGATAGCTTCAGCAAAAAGCAAACCATATATTTTATGTTTATCTTGCCTCTGTCTCTGAGCTTTGCGGCCAAATAAACTTCATCTAAAAACCCCATGATAGCCCTATTAATAGGGAGGAGAGGCAAGGCGGAATTCCGAGATATTGTGACAATAAGGGCATTGAAAAAATAAGTGAGCAATTATTTCATCGGCGGCAGGAGAGAGAACATTGAGTATATGTTATCGGGTTCCGGTGAGCAAGTCTCTCTTTGGTGGCAACTCTCCCAAGTAACACAAGCCAAGTAATGAAAATACTTTTAGGAGAAGCCTTGTTGTTGCAAATAACCCTTTTCCAAAAGACAGTGGGTCTGGTTTCTCTGTTTGCCATATAGTATTTTCTAATGGAAAATTTCCCATTTTTACTATATTGTTGCATAGTGGCTTCATCCCTGAGGATGTCTCTGGAACTCATAATTTTCTTCAATGCCCATGGCATGCTTGAGGGGATGGGCATAGTCCTGCTATTAGCTCTCTTGATATAGTAGGCATGGATCCACCTTACTCATAACTTATCTTGCTTCATTGCAATTGCCCATAAATGCTTGGCAATGGCTGATTTATTCCGTAGAGTCAGATCAGTAAAATTCAAACCACCAGCAGCCTTGGGATAACATAATTGATCCCAAGCCACTAAAGCTTTCTTAGAAGGTGTATCTTTGCCAGTCCAAAGAAATGTTCTACAACAGCATTGAATTTCCTTCATAATCTTCTTGGGTAGTAAGAAGATTTGGCACCAAAAAACTTGCATACTTAGTAGGATAGTTTTAATTAACTGAACTCTACTAGCATAAGATAAGTTTTTTGCAGTCCAAGTTTTGGTTCTAGCCATAATTTTTTCAACCAGAGGCTTACAAGAAGCATAAGAAAGTTTCTTGGTGGATAATGGAACACCAAGGTATCTAAATGGGAACTCACCATAAGGAATTTGAGTTACAACATGAAATTCAGCAGCTAAATCACCAGAAATACCTCCCAAGTAGATATTGCTCTTGTGAATATTTGCTTCTAAGCCTGAAGCTTGAGAAAATGAGTTAAAGGCATGTAAAAGCAGTTGTATAGATGAAAGATCAGCACGAGCAAACATTAGCAAATCATCAGCAAACATCATATGAGTGATTTTCAATTTTTCACATCTAGGATGAAAATTGAAATTTGGATTATCACCCAACTTGTTCAGGCATCTAGAAAGATATTCCATCCCAATAGCAAACAGAAAGGGTGAGATAGGATCACCCTGTCTTAAACCCTTTTTGGCTTGTATAGGAGTTCCAGGAAAACCATTAATCAGAATGGTATAAGAAACAGTAGTGACACATGCCATGATCCAGTTGACAAAGGGTCCAGGGAATCCTAATTCTGTGAGAACAACTTTGAGAAAAGGCCATTCAATAGAATCATAGGGTTTTTTAAGGTCCACCTTAATCATACATCTAGGAGAAATATGTTTCCTAGTATAACCTTTAATGAGTTCAGTTGCTAAAAGAATATTATCAGTAATATGTCTTTTAGGAATAAATCCAAATTGAGCATAATCCACAATTTCACCATGAAGTCTAGTAGTGATGATCTTGTACAGAATAGTGCAGCAGGCAATAGGCCTAAATTCACTAGCCAAAGTAGGATGAGGCACTTTGGGGACTAGTGTGAGAGTAGCAATGTTGATTTGCTTACACATCTTACCAGAATTGAAGAAATCAAGAATAGCAGTATAGATGTCATGTTTAATGTTTGGCCAAGCATGTTTGAAAAAAACAGCATTGAACCCATCAATACCTGGTGCTTTTGCATCATTTATGCTATTCATTGCAGCATCAATCTCAGCATAAGAAATAGGGGCAATAAGAGAAGTTCTAGCCTCAGTGCTTAGAACATGCCCTTGTCTCATTATATTCAAATCAATGCTAGGTAAGTTGTCAGCACAACTTCCCATGAGATTTTGATAAAAAGAAGTGATTTCAGCTTTGATATCATCAGGTGTAGATAATTTAACTCCAGCATTTGTATAGAGAGTATCAATAGAGTTTCTAACAATCCTCTCTTTCATAGCAGCATAGAAGAAACCAAAATTAGAATCTCATAGCTTTAACCACTGAATTCTTGATTTCTGAAGCAAAGCACTCTCTTCAATAGCCATCCATTTCCTGAGATCTGAAATAGCTTCTTGTTCAAGAGCATGAGTTTGAGGATTCAAATAGTCTGATATGAGAGAATCTTGAATATCATGAAGAGTATTTCTAGCATGATTAATTCTATCCTCGATATGAGCAAAATGAGTGCAATGAAGTTGTTTCAAAGAGTTCTTAACCTGTTTATGGTTATGCCAGACATCTTTCATAGGATTAGAAACACCAACAGACTGCCAGTTAGAAGAGATACTCTGATTAAAATCAGGATGCTCAATAAGATAATTGAAGAACTTAAATGGTCTGCCACCATTTCTAGCTCTCTAAGTAATGCTAATAATGAGAGGACAATGATCAGAGATTGAAGTATTAAAATACTCCACCACAGTAGTAAGATGTTGATCAAGCCATCTAGTATTGCATAGACATCTATCAATCCTGCTGAAAATTCTCTCCTGCCCTTGTCTTTTATTTGACCAAGAGTAAAAGTTGCCAATACTTCTTACTTCCATAAGATCTTCATTATCAAGACGATTATGAAAAGCATAAGTTTCCTGATCTGACACAGGAATTCCATTCAATCTATCTTGACTAGAGAGAGGAGAGTTGAAATCCCCCATAATAAACCAAGCTTCACTTATAGATCCTGCAAGATTATGAAGAGACTGCCACAAAGGTTTCCTAGTAGCAACTGAATGCAGTCCATAAACAGCAGTAAAACAACATTTATAAAGGGAGTTTTTATCAGTAAGACAACAATGAATATGTTGCTCAGAGTCATTTAAGACATCAAGTTGCACTTCAAGATGCTTCCAACCTAACCATATTATGCCTTTATGATTATAGGAATAGTTATCCACCCAAGACCACATAGTTCCAAACTTTTTCTGAATTTTAAGTTTGTTCAGAGGTCTGACTCTAGTCTCAAGAAAAGCAACTATTGTAATCTTCTGAGATGCTAGAATACTTTTAGCATCTTTTATTTTTAGAGGGTCATTAAGACCTCTAATGTTCCATGAACAGACAACTATCATGATAGATATGGATTTTGAGGTCTTGTGAACCTCATTTTCAATGTTATTCATCTTAGTTTCTTCTTCTTCTTCCTCCAAATCTTCTAAAACAAAAGGATTTTCAGGATCATTGCATGGTATAATGATACGTTTTCCTTTGTTTCGTCGAGTCACCATCTTCCACTCCCCTTCTTTTGGAGTAATTGCAACAGGTTGTTTGGGTGTATTCATTACTGGCAGCGGGTTTTCTTTGTGAATAACATCAACAACAGAGGCTTCTACTACAAGCTCAGTAGCAGTGACAGGTCTTTTGGGAACCCATTTCTGAGTTTGTTTAGGCACAACTTTTTTAGGTTGTTTGTAGCTCTTCTTAGCTTCACAAGAGTGACCAACCTTTTGGCAGGTTTGACAGAACGGTGGTAGCCAATCATAAACTACCTTTTGTGTCAAAACCTTACCATTTGGGTCTTCAATTTTCACAGAGTCAGGCAAAACTTGAGTTGCATCAATTTCAATTAGTACTCTTGCAAAAGAAATACGTAATTGTCGAGATGTACACTCATCAACAAATAATGGCACCCCCAATAAACTCCCTATTCAGCTTAGAGAATCAGCACCCCAACAATTTAAGGGAAGATTAGGAAATCTAACCCAGATAGGAATAACTTTAAGAACTTCTTCATTAAAATCAAAGTTAGGTGTCCATGGTTTCACAATCATAGGTCGACTGTTAAAGCTATGTGGTCCAGCAAATAAAATCTCATTACGATCTTCAATAGAGACAAATTTGACTATAAAGAAACCATGATCATGAAGAAATATTTGAGGTTTAGCCACACAATTCCAATCTTTAGCAATGAATCTAGTAAGAGCACCAATCGAAGGAATATCACCCAAAACATACACAATCACAGAGGTAGCCCAAAATTCAGAAAGTTTATCAACTTCTAATTTCTCAAGCTTAGCCATAGATTGACCATTTTGAATAGTTGGTGCAACAAATTTTAGAGAAGTACCTTTAGCTGTAAGTCGATTTCCTGTAAAGAGGTTGTTCCATTTTGAGTTTTCTTCATGATTTTCCTCTGCTACAGTAGGAATCTCAGTAACATCCTTCTGAGGTTGACCAGGATGAGGGGTAATAACAGCTTGGTGAATCGCATCAATAACTTTCTGTAATTCCATTGAGATTGGACCTGCACTCGGATGAGGAGGGCACGATCTCAGAGTTCCACTCGAACTAGCTTGTGGTGATATCATCGTATTTACCGGAGAAGTGACAGTTTTCTTTTTCCGAGTCATGGAATTCCGTGCACTGAAACCCTAGATACAAGGAGTCGCCATAGCTAGAGAGAAAACGACGGTTCTCCCATCAACCAAATCTCTAAAAGATGGAAAGTTAGAAATAATATGTTTGCAAATTATCAACTCATAAATTTGAATATTTAAATTTTATAAAATAACATTGAATTTTTTAGATGTGGTTTAAATTATTACATATTAGTATGTCTGATCCGCTCAAGTTATACGGTGTTTATATTATATTTTGGGTGCTTTTTGCTAAGGGTCTTGATCATAATTGTTAACGTTTGTGTTTTATTTAACTCTTAGCGGAAGTTCGGAATTTTGTATATTAATTATAGTTAAAGTTGTAAGTTCCGAGCTCCTAGAAGCATTAGTGTTTGGAACGACTCAACATCGTTATACTTGCCAAGCGTCGCCACATGTTCCAATCAAGCATCGACGCAAGCCATAGCCTAGCATAGCACCAAGCCTACCGAGCAGCCAGCATCATCGCCCATCATCGCAAGCCCAACAAGCAAGTCTGCCCAGCTCTCGTGCGCACTCATCGCCAAGCAGCACCTAGCCCATGCCAGTCCAGCGCGCGCTCAAAGCAGCACCTGCCCAGCACAGCCGCTCGCGACTCGCGAGAATCCTCGCACCTCGCGAGCACCCAGCCTTCGCGACTCGCGAGGCCTGTCGCGACTCGCGACCCTTTGCCCAGCCATTTTGTGCGCGGAATACAGAGTACTCTTCGCGACTCGCGATCAGTCTCGCACCTCGCGACCCCCTAGGTCGGTGTAATTGTCGGCTGATTTTTGAGCTTTAGTATAAATACTAAACTTGATTTTTGGACCTAGGGGCAGCAGCCTCAAGGAGAGGGAGTCTCCAAAACTCCACTCTTCTCTTATTATCTTCTCTTTTTAGTTTTCATTTTCTAGTTTAGTTTTTAGAGATTTCAATTATGGAATTGGCTTATGCTATGCCGATTGTAGCTTGAACTGTTCTTGAACGAGATTAACATGAAGCTTCAAGCATTATTGTGAGATCTTTCCTCTCTATTTATTTTCTTTGATTATGGTTTAATTTCTATGATTATACTTTATGATTATTGCATAATTATGCTAGGAACGTTACTAGTTTGATTGTGTAATTAATCTAATGCTAGATTTAAGAATAGAATCGGATTGTTTTATTCTTTTATCAATTTGTAGCAAACTAGGGAGTAACTTAGATGCTGATCGTCTTGGTTATTTCTTGGGGAAATTGAATCAACTGTTGAATGTTTATCGCGTGTATAACATTAGCAGGTCTATTGGTTCTCTGTGTTTATTGCTGCTATTGGATTGAACTTAGACGCTGATCAGACTAGGTTATCCTTTAGTTAGGGTTTTATAGTCACGCTGATCGTGCTATTCAACTAAGAATAAGGAGAATGCGAGATTAATTCTCGACAATAGATAATCATGGAAATAATTAGAGTTGAGGTTCAATGATCGATAATGAATTGAAGTGGATGTTAATCGGATTCAAGATCTTTCCATAATTGATTTCTCATCTTATTTATTTGCTAGTTAGTTTTAGTTTGTTTATAAATCTATTTGAAACCCCCCTTGTTATTAGGTTTCTCGGCCCTTAGCTTAATCTAAGTACTAATTCACGCTAAATATTAAACTCGTGCCTGTTTCCCTGTGGATACGACCCCTACTTCCATTATACTTGCTTAGTGTAAAAGAGAGTAGGAGAAATTTTATCTTTGGTTGGGCGTACACGGCAAACGCCCCCCACCAATGTCTTATTAAATATTCACGAAATATATTTATTTTATAATAAACAACAAAAAGTACAAGAGTGAAAATTATTTCAATGTCCTTATTGGTCATTTTACATGATCAATTAGCAATCAACTATGAGCTATCTACCAACCACCTTTATACAAACAACTAATACAATCAGCTAGTCAAATCAATTAATATAATCAGTTATTAGCTAATACAATCAGCTAACAGCTAACATATCCGCTAATTGTCAAACAGGGTCATTATCTTAAACAAGAAAAATTGAGTGTTTGCAGCAGAAAACATCACTTCTCATAGGGCGTAATCTTAGTGACACCGTTGAATAGTTATGCACATACTACACCGCTTTACTTTCTTGTGGATTTTGCAAATTTTTGTAGTAAACAAACGGTGAGTTTTAATTTGCACAATTGTGCCTCGTCATTAGAAAACATCATCTCTCTTTTGTTCTTCATCCCACTTGCAGCAACTTCTTGTAAGTTCAGCTAAATTCATCTCTTTCTCTCTCTTGTTCTTCATCTATTCTCAAGCATTCATCAATGGTTTCCACCACTTTCTCTCTCTTCAACTAAAACGCTCAATTTAAATTCTTGTAAAAAAAGGCAGTATTCAACCACCACTGCCAATTGTTACTTCGAATTGTTAATTTAGCTCCAATAAACTTCGATGTTGGAGGTTTCAGATCTGAAACCTTGCCATATTCAACCATTGTAGGGTAGATTGCTCGAATTATGCACAAAGAAGATTTCGGGGTTTAGCTCCAATAAACTTCGATGTTGGAGGTTTCAGATCTGAAACCTTGCCATATTCAACCATTGTAGGGTAGATTGCTCGAATTATGCACAAAGAAGATTTCGGGGTTGGGCCTTGCTGTGGGTTTTTCTCTCTCCTACAAAGAAGATCTGAAACTCCTGTTCGCCACCTCCTCTCTGCTTTCTTTTATAGTCAAATTCTCTCTCTTACTCCGATGCTTTTTCCGGCGAATTATCGCATAATTAAGGGGTTTTCTCTTTCCTCTTCCGGCGAAAATGGCGGCGTCGAAGCGCCAGTTGAAGGCGATGCTTCGCAAAAACTGGCTCCTCAAAATTTCTTTTTTCTGTTGTTTGAATTTCAGTGGAAATTCGTTGTTATCTGATTTTTGTTTAATTGTTTTTTGCTGTTCTGTTTTTGATGGTACAGTTGATTGATTTGGTTTTTGAGTGTATGAGAAGTTTGATCATCTTCATTTTATTTTTTTTGCATTTTTGTTTATATAATATTTTTTCATTTTGCGTGAATTTGTGGTTAGAAGGTTAAGTGTTGGTGTCTGTGGTTCATTTTAGAGTGATCCTACATCATAGCAGGGGAATGAATGAAGTTATATCCATTGCTCTAATTTAGTTTTCATGGTAACCATTGATGAATGCTTGAGAAGAGATGAAGAACAAGAGAGAGAAATAGATGAGTTTTGGTTTTTTTTTTTAAAAAAAAAATTCAGTAAGTATTTTACTTTGAAAATAGTTAACGCCGTTAACAATTCCGTCAGGTTTAATGACAAAAATCAAGTTCAGGGTTATCGGAGACAAGGCTGCCAAAGTCGGGGTTATATTGGAAAAAGGCCTATAAGTCAGGGTTATCTGAGATAATATCCCTAATAATAATAATAATTATTATTATTATTATTATTATTATAATAACAACAACAACAATAATAATAATAATAACAATAATAATAATAATAATAATAATAATAATAACGGTTTTTTCACCATATACCCCCGACAAATCACGAAATTCACCATATACCCTCAATGTTTCAGATATTCACCATATACCCCTGAGTTTCCGAAAACGTTCACCAGATGCCCTTTTTCTAACGGACGTTAACTTGCCGTTAGCTTTATTTACCATTTTGCCATTATTAACCCCTAACCCCTAATTATAACCCTAATCCTAACCCTAATTCTAACCCTAATTCTAACCCCAACCCTAATCCTAACTCCCTCCCCCTCCCAATCCCCTCCACCCTGCCCACCCCACCACCCTTCCCCCTCCCCTCCCCTCTACCCCGGCCCCCGCCCCCTCTTCTCCAACCCCCTCCCCCTCCCCTCCACCCCCGACCCTAGGCCCCGTCCCCCTGCCCTCCATTGCCGCCCCTACCCCGTCCCCCCGGCCCGAAATTCAAAAATCCCGTAGCCCCTCCCTTGAATTTCCGCAACCCACGACCCCCTTCGAAAATCCCGTAGCCCCCCCTTGAATTTCCTCGCCGCAGCCCCCCTTCGAAAATCCCGTAGCCATTGTTGATTGTTTAAGCTTGCTGCTGGGAGGGGTTGTTGAGGGTTTAAGTGCAGGCTAGGGGCTGCTGGCTGCGGGGGGGGGGGCGAGGAGGAAGGAATAGGGTGCGGGGGTTCTTCTTCTGAGGGGGGGAGGGAGGAAGGGGGGGGGGTGAGTGAGGGGGATGGATGGCGAGGAGGGGTTGGGGGGGGGAGGCTGGCAGGTGGAGGGGGAGGGGGGGTGAAGGGGGGAGGGGGTGGGGTGGGGGCCGGGTTGGGGGGATGGCGGGGAGGGTAACTTGTTAATTAGGGTTTGTGTTTGGTGGTTAGGTTAATTAGGCATTTGGGTTAGGGTTAGGGGTTAGAGTTAGGGTTAGGAGATAATGGTGGCAAAATCGTAAATAAAACTAACGGCGAGTTAACATCCGTTAGCAAAAAGGGTACATGGTGCATAGTTTTGAAAACTCAGGGGTATATGGTGAATTTCTGGAACATTGAGGGTATATGGTGAATTTTCCAATTTGTCGGGGGTATATGGTGAAAAAACCGTAATAATAATAATAATAGGGTTTCAATAATAGTGTTATAATAATAATTGCAACTGACGTTCTCCTCTCTAGGTTTTCCAGCGGTTTCTTTCCTACCGCCAGCAAAAACTTCAAATTGCTCACTTACTTCAGTTTGTGCCCAATTGCCCATACTATGATGACCCCACTCCGGAGTTTTCCCTTCCCAGCGGCGACTAGGTAAGAGTGTGTTCATTTTCTCTCCTCTCTTTTTTGGATTATGTATGCAAATCCTAGTTGTCAGAGCTCACTTAGAAAACTGTTTTTTAACGAATTTGGGAAAAAGAAGAAAAAAAAATTTGAAAAAGTAATAAACTTGTGCGTCTAATTCTTGACATAAAATGAACGGGTAGTAGGGTGATTGTAGGAACTGAAACTGGTAGATCAATTGGAACAACTTAACTGAATAGTCGTGGCGTGAACAAACACTGCCCTAAAGTTGAATTTGCCCCGTTACGAACACACAGACTCTTGGCAACCTACCTCCAGGGTTACACGACCACTGTTCCTCCGGTGTAGTACAGAGTCACAGTTTGAGAACACTTTGAACAATGTCCAGATCAGAGAGAATATAGGAAAAACGTGTTTAGAATTGTGTAGAGAGGATTGATTTTTCTGTGTATTGGAAAACTGATGGAGGCCCCAATTTATAGAGGAAAAGGAAGATGAAAAACCGGTAACACAATCAATAGGCTGAAATTAAGGAAAAACGGAAACATTAATAACGGCAAGAATCAAGGATAATCAGTTACGAAATCAGTGAAGATATGAATGCTGATTTCCGCAAAAAAATAAGTAACTGAACTAAAATGACCCGCGCCCGCTCTCGGCCGGCGCGCGTGGTGACTAGTCTCATCCCACTTAACGTTCAACAAATGTATAAAGAAGGAAACTCTATATAAGGAAGGGAAAAAGTCTTTAAACTACCAATGTGGAACAAGGCACTTTTTGTTCTTTTAAAGCAACTTTTTTGGAGTAGGAAAAGCTAAGGCAGATAAGTATACTAACTCCAACAGTGATTTCCTCCGTGTGCCCAATTCACTCCTTAGATTCTCATGGACGGGAAATCGATTCATAATCCATGCATACACGCTTTTTTTTGGGTTTTAATTCCCAACCCAACTTAATATTTTCAAACCTTACTGCATATGCCTTTAGCCTTCCCCCCCTCTCCATTCTCACTTCTCCAACTTCATACCCTAATCAATTTAAGCAGGATCGCCACTGCTGATCGCCGGAACACGATTATATTTTTTAATAAATGTATTAAATTTCTTAAGTAAATGATTTTGGTCGATTTTTTAAACGACTTTGAACCTACATGGTTAGACATATATGATTATGAGATAATTTTGAAGCATTTTAAGGTGGTTATGACTGAGTTTTTGCATGTGATTAATTGATAATGTCAATTTCCCAACAAAAGCAAGCCGAACAAAGAGACAATTTAGATATTTTGTTGTTGAGCATAAGGTGGAGAAATTGTGGTTTAATTTGAAGCTTGAACCTACTCACTTCCATATGTAAGAGCACCCTTAATAATGAGTGGAAAAAAAGATCAAGTACTTGATCTTAAAAGCGTGCTCTTAACAATGAGTGAGAAAAAGATTGAGTGGTGATTGGAAAAAAAAATGGCATGAGGTGAGTGAAAAGATGATCAGGCGTGGGAGTGGGACCCACCGCCTGATCTGGCGAAAATTATTTTTTTTTGCTTTTCTTCCAGTCAAAACGCAGTGTTTTGGCTGGAAAAAAAGCAAAAAAAAAAAATTTACCAGATTTCTGACGCACGTGTCAGATTTTTTCACAGGAGAGAGAAATAATGCAATTACAAATATTAAAAATGCAATATCTTAAAAAATACAAAGCCAAAAAAAATAAAAAATTACCAATGACTCTATTTTTCCGAGATCCACAAATAGAGACCCATTTTGTAATATTTTGGACATTTTTTTTTTCTAGCTATTTACTAATTTTCTATAATTTTGCTTATTTTATATGAAATATCTTTCACTTTTACCCTCTAAAAAATATATAATATTTTTGTGCATTTAATTTATTTAATGCTAAAAACACTAAATATGTATTTATTTAATTAATTTTTTATCAATTAGTAATGAATATTTCAAATTATTAAAAAGTAAATAATAAAAATATTATATAATGGTTGTGGGGTGATGAGAGAGAAAAAATAGTTGGGTAGGGTAAAAAAAGTAGTTGGGTAGGCAAAAGTAGTTGGGATGATCTTTTTTTTGGTTCATTGTTAAGAATAAAGTGGGAAAAGATTGTGGGATGTAATTTTTTAGAGAGAGAAAGTTAAAAAGAGAGTGGGATGATCTTATTTTTCAATCATCAATAATGATGCTCTAACATAGATACAAATTAGGATGAGTTACCATTTTTTTTTACAGGGATGAGTTATCAGTTCAACAAATGGATAGATGAAAGAATATTACCAGTAACTTTACATTTATTTATCGAGTTCTTTTGAGTATATTTCTTTATTAATATTTATCTCTTTCATTTTTCTTTCGAATCTAATTTTTATTATTGTATGTTCAACGCATGCACAATAATCACAAGTTTTCTTTGTTTCCCCACTTTGAACCGCAAGATAAAAATGACATGATGATTTGTAATTTCTTTTCAAAGTGAACAATCCTTAGTTGGAAGAATGAACGGTTTTTTCACCATATACCCCTGACAAATTTTTTTTGCACCATATAAGGGGGTTGCGGGGTGGTGGGGGGAAGCGGTGGGGTGGGTGGGGTGGGGGAGGGGTGATGGTTGGTTGGTTAGGGTTAATTAGGGGTTAGGGTTAGAGGGAGTTAGGTTTAGATGATTAAATTAGGGTTAGAGGGGGGATTAGGAGTGAATGTATAACGGTGTTAGACTTCCTTTAGTCATAAGGGTAGTTTGATGTATTTTTTAAAATATCGGGAGTATATGGTGCAAAAAAAAATATCAAGGGTATATGGTGCAAAAAAAAATATTAGGGGTATATGGTGAAATAAGCGAAGAATGAATTCTAGAAAACCTTATTTTGTCTCATCATCTTTCTTACTGGATGGGTAACAAGATTATTGGTGTTGGGAAATTTGTTGGAGAGTCGACAATTGTGGTTGGTGAAATAAGTTGATCTCTGGAAATTAAACCACCAAAATCAAGAAATAATAGTCGGATCGACTTTAAATCCAATAGTGAAAACAGTCGCGAGGACTATTACAAATTTTCACAAGAAAGGGAATGCTCTATGATTGTCTTGCAACAACTACATCAATGAAAACACATTTACACTTTCAGATCCCATCACTCGCTCAGGTAAATTATTTTTGAATCATTAGTTAAATAGTGTTTTTGTAATATCATTTACAACGTTAATATCGATTGTCATTATTTGAAATCAATTTTGTAATAAATCAATATATTTAAAACATTTATCTACTCGTGTAGTCGTGTAGATGCTCTTTCAGGAATGATAATGATCTGAATAAATTTAGGATTCTCGTAAATATAGTTGCTGGAACAATTCATGGAAGGAATCCGAATTTGGTTCCATTTAATGAACTATTTCAATCATATACAGAGCTTTCAAAACTATGCGTAAGCTATATAACTATTTTGCTTTTATTTTATTAGGTAAAACTATTTATTGAAAAAAAATCATAATTTAGGAATCTACGTAAATTTTGTAGTATTTTTTTAAAGGTTAACTTCATATATAATATGTCATTCTCCGCTATTGTGGATTGTTGATGAGCGTTTCAGATACGCGAATGCATATGACGTAATTCTAGGCCGATATTTGAAGTAGGGCCAAAAGGGGCACACGCCCTAGGCCCATAGTTGATTAGGGCAACGGATGTTTTTTGGTCCAGGACTGGACCGAAGATTGAAAAAGTCGAAATTTCCAAAACAAAAACTATAATAGTAAAAATCTAGTTTGATTCTGGTCTGAACCTATTTTTATTTTTAATTTTTTTAATTTTTACTTTAAAAATAATTATCATTTCTAGGTTTAAAATCATATCGTATTTAATATTTAAAAAATATAGCTGATATAAATATAATAATAATTTTGGATATATTATCTATAAAAAATTAGATAAAAATATATAGTAAATTAAATTCATGTTAAAGTTATTTATAAAAAAATTGTACAACCGGTTAGGACAAAACCGAAACTTTAAAAACCTTGGATTTTTAGTGTTCAGATTTGTAGGTTCTCCTTTGGCCACCATAATCTCAAAAACGGGGTTGTGTAATTCGTAAGACGTTCTAATTTGATTTTGACCGGGTGATTAAACTTCAATCCGGTATATATATATATATCAGATTGTTGATTTGTTGAGGTCATTAATACAACGAGTTTATAACCACAATAGATCTTATGTGATGAAGAAAAATCATCTTATGATACTACTAACATATTATTATCTTTTATATAGACGTTTGCGAAGACAATTGTTTTTTGATATATTTATTGATGAACATATTATATAATTGTTCTAGTTTTTCACCTACTTGTAGAACAATTTGGATTATTTCGGCCTACTTGATGAAGAATTGTTGCAACGTTTTCCTAATGCATTTTCAAAAACCTACGGCGAAATATATGCAAAGCGCAATGCATTGCGTAGTCTTTCTTTGCCACTAACGATGTCGAATTAAATTGATTTTTTTTAATAAAGACTTTATTATGACATTAAAACTTTATTGACTAGATAATCTGGATCTCTCACACTATAGCAATAGGAATTAGGATGGGGTATTGTCCCAGCCTTTTATGACGAGGCTATGACCCATTGCATCTGCAGTACCACTAATAGAATATGATATCCAACGATGTTCCTTCAATCTCGCTATCGCATCTTGATTTCTCAGAATAAGTTGAAAACCATGTCATTATGTCAATGAAATTATGATTATTTTTTTCGTTCATGTCACAAGCTAATGTAAAGTTTATAATGAGTTTGTAGCTAACTATGATATTGCTAGGAGTTATCATATCACTTAACTATTTTTTTTAATTGACTCTAATTTTTGCCACTTTACTTGATATAAAATCTTTAATAGCCAATAGGTGCTCTGAAGTAATTAAATTTTTATATAAAATTTATTAAAAGAAAAACATGTTCGATCGGTTCGGATCGAAAAACCAAACTTCAAAAAACTAGGACCGGAGAGCGTTTTATTTTTTTTAAGGTCAAACGAGTTTGAGGATGAACATCCCTAATTAAGACCTTAATTTGTAGGTTTTCTCTTAAGCCATTAAAATCTTAGATACAGGGTTGCTTATGCAATTGAAAATCATTAATTATATACTTGGTACATTAGCTTTTTTTTTATGACAATTTTTATAACCCAACAATTTTGTGGAAGCGCCTTGAAAAAGAGTAAGGCATTGTCCGCAAAAAAGAGGTGAGTTATAGTTGAGGCACTTCTAGCTATTTTGAGGCCTTCTAATATTTTCTTGGACTGGAGACTCGAAAGATTTCTGGATAGAACTTCCATACAGAGAACGAAAATGTAGGAAAAAAGAGGGTCACCTTGCCTTAAACCCGCTGAGGGTTTGAAGGACTTGGATGGTTCACCGCTGACCAAAACTGAGTATGACACCATTGTGATGCATTGCATTATCCATTGTATCCAAACTTCAGGGAATCCCATTTTCCTTAGAATGGCTTCAACAAAGTCTCATCTTATTCTATCGTAAGCCTTGCTTAAATCTATCTTAAGAATTCCTGCGAAGCTGTTTCCTCCTTTTCTTTTCTTCACTCAGTTGATAATTTCATGAGATTTGAAACAATTATCCATCATCTGTCTTCCAGGATTAAAAGCATTTTCGACGAGCGACAGCTTGTTATACTTTTCGTTGGCGTTCGCCGCCATGACTGATAGTGGAGGTTTGGTGTTTGGTGGTGTAAATATGAGTTTGGTGCCAAAAATAAGGTAGGAAGTAAGTATGGGTCTGGTGTTGGAGGAAAAGGTCGGAGAGTCTTCTGTTATGGTTTAGCTGTGTCTAGCTATCCTCTAATTTGAATTATAAAATTTGAATTAATAACAAAAAGTTTGACACACGTCAGCAACACACCTTTGTCATGAATGCAAATTTCACTACAATTTCGGACAAATGTTGTATTTCATAGTAGTAAAATTTGCAACATTTATATTTTAAAAAATACAAAATGGGCATAACTGATCCGGAATCGGACCGGAGCGGATGAGGTAGCAGCGGTTAAGAAAATGGGCACTCAACTGATCCGGTTTTCAATGAAAACCGGATCAGTTGTATGAGTTAACTGATCCGGTCAACTTGACAGGATCGGATCAGCTAACAATATAGCTGTGATTTAAAAAAAAGTTGCCAGCTGCACTACAACCCTTTGCTTTATAATTCTTTCTACTCCTTCAATCATCCCTTTCTTTGCATTATTAAAGTAATTCAATGACAATAGCAGCTAGTGAAAATACAACTGCAATAACCATTATTGCATATTAAATTAATAAAACTAGAAAGATCACACTTTTATTGATAGCCACCTCAAAATCCAATTATCCAAATACATAATTCCAACACATGGATAATTAAAATTCAAATCAGTAGCATACACTTTACAGGCACTCTGCAATCTACCCATATCACTCCTATCTTCTAGTATATATAAGAGTGTTTACTGCCAACCAGGTCTTTCAGGACCCCATGGACTCTTCCAAAAGGGCTCTCCTTCTTTGGCAGACTGCAGTAAAAACATATTTTGTAAGAAGTCACAGAGCAAAAGCAGCTGAGTAGTGCAACACATTCAAAGAAATATTATCACCTTCATAAACAACAAACACCATGGGTGCATGCAGCGCTGAAGGATGCTTCTGAAAACAAAAATCTATGCTATTTTCATGCTTGTGAATGTAAGCAGTGGGAAGCAAAACAAGGAATAGAAAAAACATTGGCATATAAAGGCTTTTAATGAGGCATCACCAAATCAACAACTTCTTAGCTATTCTAAAAAAAAAATTGGCATGGTCCAATCTAAAGTTTACACTCATCATTTTTTTACAAAATACAGGATTTCAGGTGTTTAAGCATTGCAGCAAACACTAGCATGCAAAGGCTAATTGGTCTAAAATCTTTCACTTCTTGAGGTCTATCAATATTTGGAATTAGGGTTATGAATGTTTTATTTTGTTCCTTGAGAATAAAACCCGAAGACAAAAAGGAGTGAACACTCTGAGTGACATCTCTTCCAACTGTTTTCCAATTCTTTTGAAACAAGATTGGTGGAGTACCATCTGGAGCTGGGGATTTCAAAGGGTGAGAGTTAAAGCAAGCTTCTTTTATCTCTGCATCCAAAAATGGAATATTCCTTCAGGGTCCTTTATGGTTTTAATGTCATTCCTGGAGCTTCTTACTTTGACACTCTTTTAAAAAAAAGCTGAAGTTTGGTCTCCTAGGGAATCCCATTTTGACTTGGACCTTTGTTTCCAATAGATTGTTTTTTCTTCTATATATATCTTGTTTGACTTTGTTCCTTACCTCTAGGTCTTGATCCGCTTGATAAATACTCGAGATTTTATGCTGATGATATGTGAGATTTTCACTAATAGCTTTCCAATCTATTCTGTTCTTTTTTTTGTAATCGAGACACAGCTTCGAATTTTTCTCTATTGTATTTTGAAGTTTCCTTTGCAGAACGTGAGCTGATGATCCGTTTATTGTGGATCTCCATTCTTCTTGAACGATATTGAAGATGTCTGGGTGATCTAGACTCCAAGCGTCTAATCTATAGGGTCTCATTCGTTTTTTTGGTGTTTTTCTTGTAAATGAAGTAGAATTGGACTATGGTATGAAATAATGATAGAGAGATTCCATGTTGTTGCTTCAGGATACATGTTTCTCCATTCTTCATTATTGAATGCTTTATCAATTCTTTCGTAAATTGCGTTTTCATTGGACATGTTGTTTGTCCATGTGAAGTTAACTCCATGGAATGGGATATCTAAGAGTTTGTTATACTACCATAGAATATATATATCTTTAAATATATATTATATTTAGCTATATTTTGTCAAATATCAAATAAAATATGAATTAAACCTAAAAAATCACAATAAAGATTGGTCCACGTTGTCGTATGTGCAATTGTTCCAAAAATCGGTCCAAATTAGAATATGATTATTTGGATTTTGGCTCGGTTTTTGGTCCATATATTTCAAAAAATTTAATCATCAATCTGATTTACTTCTTGATAAATGCCTATATGAAAATAATGTATTAAGTCTTAATAAAAAAATTAGACTCTAATAATGGTAATCAAAAGAACACTCCATAGATTTTTGAAGCAGTATTTAATGTTGAACTTTCCATAAGATCTGATCATGGTATTGAATTTGGAATTTCTAATGTTCTAGAATATTCTAGTTTTCTTTAATATTGTGATGCATAAGTGAGCATAAATTCATGTTCTTAATCGATTCTTAGGTTATTTGGATTATTATTGAGCTTATTAGAATTATTCTGACAATGTGATTTTATTAATGGCGTTTTGAGTTTTTTTTTTGCTGTATTTTCGTACAAATATAAGCCCTTGTGAATACTTTTAAATATGGTTAAATTCTGGGTTTCTGGGTTGAGTTCAAATATACCCCTGTTTTTCCATTTTTTTTTTTCTTCAGTTAATGGGTGTTATATAATTGTTTTAATTTTTCACATACTTGTAGAACAATTGGAATTCTTTCGACCCACTTGATGAAGAATTGTTGCAACGTTTGGTGCAACGTTTTCCTGATACATTTATTTGATATAAACTCTAATATATGCCAATTTATTTGATATAAACTCTTCTTATAGCCAATTGGTGCTTTAATGTAATTAAATTTTATAAAAAAATTATTAAAAAGAAAACGTGTTCAACCAGTTTGGACCGAAAAAACAAAACTTAAAAAACT
This sequence comes from Beta corolliflora, assembly GCA_947648045.1. Lineage (NCBI taxonomy): Eukaryota > Viridiplantae > Streptophyta > Magnoliopsida > Caryophyllales > Amaranthaceae > Beta > Beta corolliflora. Next base: position 375,008 of record CANSZD010001022.1, on the reverse strand, counting down.
TGGACAAAAAATCGTACTATTTTTAAGGTTCAAACTAGTACGATGATAAATATCCCTAATTAAGGCCATAATTTCTAGGTTTGCTCTTAGGCCATCAAAATCTCAGATACGGTGTTGTTTATGTCATTAAAATCATTATATACTTGGTACATTAGTTATACTACCTACAATCCATTTATTAGATATAGTTATAAAAATTTAAGCACTATGTAGACACGGATTTTTTATATACATATAATATATTCTTAAATAAATTACTATATTTTATCAAATATAAAATAAAATATGATTTTAAACCTAAAAAAAACACAATAAAATCGGTCCAAGTTGTCGTATGCATGATTGCTCCAAAAATTGGTCCAAATTAGAATAGGATTTTTTTGGATTTTGGTTCGGTCTTTTGTCCATAAATTTCACATTTTTTAATCGTCAATCTGATCTAGTCCTGGATCGATGAACTTGTTGGAAAATATATTTTTCGTAATTAAAAATTTAAAATGGAACTTATTCTTCAAGACTGCCGTTAGTTTCTTAAAATATCTACAACCTTGTCTTATTGGTTCTAACATTCTAGGAGCAAACAACTCGTTGTGACGTTGTAGAGAACGTCTCCCTAATTTCTAGCAAAAATCAATTCCACATTTTTTTTTGTTGTTATACTCTTTTGCAGCTAAATCTCTATTATATAAGCCAAAAGAGGAGATATGGTGTCCGCTTTGAAATGACGATAATATCCTTTAAAAATTTAAAACAACGTTTTCTTTTTATAAAAAAAATAAAAAAATGAGAATCAATGCAATTTGCTATATGGAATAAGTTAAAAATGGAATATACAATCACCTTTAATAACTTGACAAAATAGATTGACACAATCAATTTACAAATTAATTAAAATCTTCAATCAAAAAAGCTAGCGATATATCCTAACAACATAATACTTTGTATTTACAAAGTTCAAACAATATGGTTTAGTAACATTTACAAGAACGATACTAAAGCCGCTGACAAGAAATTATTAAATCATCGACCAAATTTTTCAGTTTCGGTAAACAGTTAAAAACCAGTCACCTTCAATTCAAAAAGATAATAACATCTATAAACGAACCTCAATAATTTACATCACTACCAAAATAATTTTAGATTAAAAAAATATATCCATTCGTACATATAGCTAAATATATCCATTCGTACATATAGCTATATAAGGTTGTTGACGCACGCATCGCATGCATATACAACTAATATATATGTATACTAGGTGGGTTTGGTTTGCACGTAAAAAGAGAATAAGAACACTACATCACATTTTCTTGGCAGTAAGCTAAGAATACAAAAGCTTTACTACACTCTTCTTGACAATTTCTTTCGGCTTCAATACCATTACACTCTTCCAAAATTAATTTTCATTTTTTGGAAAGCTTAGAAATCATTCTTATTTCTGAATCTTGGTGTTCCATCGGTTCGAGGGTATTTTACTGCACACATTTGATACGGCGGGTTGTCGTATCTTGGGAGAGGAGCGCATGAATTCTCAACCAGTGCAGTGGGGCGTTTTCTCTCTAAGGATAGCGCCTAGCATGCTTCAACCCAGGCTATTTCCAATCTCATTATTCTACTGTTATTTTTTACGTGTTGTATGAGTTGTTGCTACTGTTATTATTCAAATATTTGATTTGTAAACTACTGATATAGGCCCTATTTGGCACTAGCGTTTTAGGTAGCGGGTAGAGGTTGGATAAATCAAAAAGCTACTTAAGGAAAATTAGGAGTGTTTGGCAAGGTAGCGATTATGGTAGCGGGTAGAGATTAGGGTAGATTATGGGTAGCTTTTGTGAAACGTTACAATAGGGTAACGTTTGAAGCAGAAAAGCTAGCGTTTTCTGCTATTGCATTCATTATGCTTTTGATCAACTATTTTTTTTTAATCAATAAATCTATAATAGTATTGTGTAAAATGCTTTTAGTTGTACTACTTGGGAGTTTTTTGTAATTTTTTTTTTCTTTTACAAAAGGACTAGCTAAAGTTTCATAATATTTTGTGACCCAAATTTCACAAGTATCTAAGTTAATCTAGCTATTACAAACAAGATATATGCCTTTTTCTATGATTATTAGTATTATTAAAAAGTTTAATTTACATAATATTTCAAAAAATGATTTATGTTGTGTTTTTTGATAGAGAATATATAGGCGTACAAAATAAGTATATTATTACAAAATATACATAGAATATTATATATACTCTTTTTTCTTTATAGGAGTGTATGAAATATACTACTTGTTCAAATATGACATCATACATACATTCGACTCTGTATATATACTTCTCCTGATTTTTTTAGTTGTTTCATTTCTCCTCAACACGTTTATCAACGCACAAATTATACCTTTAATATCTCTAATTGTACATAAGTAAAAATTATAAAAAGTTGATATTTGGAAAGTATATATATTGAGACGAATCCAACAAGAACCCACTTGACTATGTTTTTTCTTATGAAAAAATAACCAAAGACGGTCAAACTACATAAGATGAATAGTGTAAAAAGTGAATATGTAACAACTAAAAAAACGGAGGAAGTATGTTTTATAAATGATGACCATTTTGCAAGGGTGAAGGACTATCTTAAACTTGTACGTTTGTTTGAGTAGTAAAACTTGTATACTCCTTATATGTAAGTTTCATTGAAAATTAATCATTGAGTTTAATTATTAAACTAATTAATCAAATTTTTATATTTAATTCTATAAGTGAATGTATGTCCTTTTTTGTTTTTTGCAATTCTGACAGCTACTTTTGCTAAACACTAATATTTTGAACAGCGACTTTGAACGCTAATCGCTAACAGCTATTAGTTGACCTCTGATAGCTACCTCAACATCTAAACGCTACTGCAACCGCTAGTTTTGCCAAACAGGACCATAATAGAAATTCTACTACTGCCCCAAGTTATTTTCTTATGTGGAATTTATATTGCATTATTATTCAGTACTATTTTCTAACAAAATGAAATATTAAATCTTAGTAAAAAAAAATTAGACTCTAAAAGTGGTAATCAAAAGACCACTCCATAGATTTTAAAGTAGTATTTAATGTTGAACTTGCCATAAGATCTGATCACTGTACTGAATTTGGAATTTCTAGTGTTCTAGAATATTCTAATACTAGTTTTGAAGCCCGTGCGTTGCACGGGTTATTGTTTATTTTATTTTTTTTAAACATTTTTTATTTTTTTGTTCTTTGTGAAATGAGATTTTTCAACACCATTGTGTTTATATAATTTCTCCATTCTTTTTCTATTGCAACAATTACCACTTTGGGTAGTTTCATCTATTGGAACCATTCCACTTTTGGTAAATAAAGCAACTATAGTTGACAACATCGCCTTTACTTTATGTTAATAAAACCATCATTAATTACTCAAATTGACTCAGAAAGTTGCGTTTACTTTATTAAGGGTTTACTTATCCCCTACTCTAGTTAACCCCTCTATGCTAAACTACCCATATTTTTTTATTTTCCTAAAAACCATGCCCAAACCCATTGTTGCAGTAGAAAAAGACAGAGAAAGTATTTGTCATTATACTTTAATTTCTAGATTTGTTATATATTATTAGATAGTATCCCAATAATTGGTATGACTAACAATAGCTAATACAGTTTTAACATGGAAAATACCCGAATGATACTTTAAGAAAGTTGAGGGTAATAATTTAATAGATGCAGGACAAAAAGAATAGAGAAAAAATATGAGTGTCAGCCACAACTTTAACTTTTAATATATAGCACATAAACACTAATGCATATAGAATAGAAGATGGGAAAGCCAAAAAGAAGATCATAATGATGGTATCATGAATAAAATAACTTAAATATAAAACTAACCTATATAAAGAATCGAAAATACTATTTAAGAGAAAAAAATCTCTTCATTGATCATGACCATATCAAGACTTTTCAAACTTCCCACTTTTTATGATCTGCGACCTCAAATAGACAAATAGTCTAGAAACTCGAACCTTGATTTCCCAATTAGTTTTAGTAGAATTAAGTTCATTGAAAAAAGAATAAGATCTGACATATAGATATATGAAAAAGAAAAACATAAATAATTATTTATACAACAAATATTCTAGGAATAAAATAATTAGTCAATTGCATAATACCTCTGCAATGTCGTTGACAAACTTTCACTTGATTCTTCATGTAATGTCATCATGGTATGCTATAGGTTCAAAACTATATGTATGAATTTTTTATATTATATAACTCAATTTCTAAAAGTATGATTTTGAAAGACATAATTGCTATTGTTACGTATAATACGCTATTTTTATAGTTAATTTTATATGTATTTAAAATAAATAATAAATAATACGTTATTGTTCATCTAAATAAATATATTTTTATAAGTTGTAAAACTATATTGTATATGGAACTTATTTCAGAACATATTTCGAGCGCTCTCCGATGGTAAAAAAAATATAATATTGCGAATTATGTAGCAATTTATATTCAATTTACATAGTTGAATAATTTAGGTTGTTTATTTAAAATCAGAGTGTAATCTTCACTTATTAAAAATAGTATTTATATCTATGTTAAACACTATTTCTTAAAAAAAATAAAAATTAGATAGAATGACATGTCATGCTTAGGTGAAACTCTCTATAATATTCTAAGATTGTTTTTTAAAATCATACTCTAATTGTTTATCATCCAAAACTCTAATATATATATATGTAACTTTATCGCTATAGATTTTAATTTTTGTTGTGACGATAAAATTTCCTTAATAAATTTTGTTGGAATACTAAATTGTTTTGGTTCAGTTGAGTAAAGCTAGTGTTTGGATCCTCTAAAGTTCTAAAAGAACTCTACAATGTAGAGTTTGAGCAATATCAACCATTGAATAAAAAATCAATAGCTCATATATTATCTTCCAAAACCCCCTCTATTTTTTCTCATCAAAATCCACCCCCTTATTTCCCCCCTTTCACCAATACACGCCCTTGATTTTAAAATGTATGGTTCATATACAACTCTACCTTGTTGAATTTTATTAAAACTCTAGAGGATCCGGACTCGTAAGACTGAGGTTTTGAAAGATAATATGTTTAATCCTGTAATTGGACCTATGATAAAATGCTATAGTCACATATAGTACAATATAGTTATAACTATTATTATATTTATCTAAAAGAAAGACTAAATGATGTCTTACCATTCATCTAGTTAAATATATTTTCATGAGTTGTAAAACTATATTGTAAATGGATCTTATTTTGAAGTATATTTCAAGCACTCTCAAATGGTAAAAAATTATAATGTTTTGAATTAGGTAACAAAAGTTATATTCAATTTACATAATATAATAATTTAGGTTGTTTATTCAAAACGAAACTCTAATTTCTCGTTATCCAAAACTCCTTTATGTATTTAAATATATGTAGAACTCAATTTTTTGAAATATTTAAAATAAAAATTAATGACATGACAATCCTACGTGGCACTCTCTATTTCATAAGTTGTAGAACTATATTGTAAATGGATCTTATTTCGGAGCATATTTCGACCACTATCTAATGGAACAAAAATTAAAATCGAATTACGTAGCAAAAGTTATACGCGATTTACATAATATAATAATTTAGGTTGTTCATGCAAAACCAAACTCTAATTTTAGCTTATCTATAACTCCTTATATGTACTTAAATCTATGTATAACTCCATTTTTGTAAAAGATAAAAATAAAATTTGATGACATGGCAATCCTACGTGACGCTCTCTATGGCCTCGAAATCTTGAGGAGCTCCCTAAGCTCCCGAAAAATTCCTCCTTTATTTGTATACTAGTATTGGGACCCGGGCAAATGCCCGGGCTTTTTCGTGAAGAAGAGGTAGAGTTTTGAAATACTTAGACCCCTATTTTTGGCCGTTATTTTTGTCTGATATATATCAACTAAAGGTTATAATATGATGTCGTCATTATCTTTGACGTTGGTTTCTAATTTATATGTCATGAACAAACTCACTTTATTATTCAGAAACATATTATATCATGCAAAAACTACATTTAGTTGCCCCTAGGTATGTTGTCAAAAATCTCTGTATAGACAATGTTCCTTGTATAGTTTGATGGAGCAGATCCCTAGTTATCAATGAGTATTCGTAGTCCATCCCTCGAAGTCACCCTTGAAGCTGCCACATATAGCTGGCCATGGGTGAATATTGGTTTTGGCAGATTGAATAATGACATTCTGCAGAGTTTGTCCCTGACTCTTGTTTATTGTCATTGCATAGCATACTTTTACTGGAAATTGCCTCCTTTTGAAAGTGAAGGGTAGTTTAGATTCAGTCGGGGACATTATTATCCTTGGTATTTACGTCTTATTACCTCTACATTTCCCCGTCATTATTTCTGCTTCTATCACCCAAGTCGATAAATGTGTTACGATTAGTCTTGTTCCATTGCATAAGCCAGCTGTTTGGTTTAGGTTCCTTAGCAGGATAATAGGAGTCCCTACTTTGAGTTGTAACTCATGATCAGGTTTCCCCTTTAATCTTCAAGCTGTTGAGGAACTCTACTGGGTAAAGGACATCTTGGTCGGTGACTTCTCCGGAACTTTTGTAAATTGAGTCTGAGCTGAGGTATTTTTTTGTTTCCCCGGAAGGGTATTCATTATATAGGTGTTGATTTCGTCAACCGTTTCGTTCTTTGGGGCTAGAATGCACCTCTCACATAAATATGAAGGATCTTTGTATCGAGTCTCTAGAGCTTCATATGCTGCCTCTACAATTTCTTGCATTGCATTTTCCATAGGATCAATTATTAAATCCTTTGGTATTTCGATCCATGAGGGATCTTCTTCATCATCTAATGTCATCGACGGTAAAGAGCCATCCCCAATTGAAAGTATCCAGTTACTAAATTCTTTGATTTTCTATCAGTCCTCGCCGCTCTTCTGTTCTAGTCTCATGTTCTTGCTTAGAGTGAAAATCTTGCATTCGTTCCATAGATCTGATTTGCTAATTGTGGCTCGGGCAATATCTTCTCTTCTCCCTTTCGGCACTATTGCAGTAGGTTAATTGAATCGCTAATTCCAATTGCAGTAGGTTAATTGAATCGCTAATTCCAATCGCATTAGGTTACTTTAATACGTTAGTATATAGTCAATGTTTCCTTTTATAGGTTACTTTAATATAAAGTTTTAAATATAGTATAAATGGATCTTATTTTAAAGTACTTTTTAAACACTTTCTAATGGTACACAAATTATAATTTTACGAACTATATATTAAAAGTTATAATCAATTTACTATATTTTAGTTTTTCATTGTGAACCCAACTCTATTTATTCTTATCCTAAACTCTATTTGTATTTTAATCAATTAAGAACTATATTTATATTTTAAAAAAATATGACATGGCACTTAATGAGCGCGACAAATGGCGTCCACCAATGAGGACGCCAAATGTCGCGGCCTCGTGATCTGACTTTTGCCAAATGTCGCAGCCTCGTGATATGGCTTTTGCCAAATGTCGCAGCCTCGCGATATGGCTTTTGTACTCTGCTTTATATATTAGTTATATGATATTGATTGATTCTAGAATATTGCAAAGAGGTTATAATGCACAAGCGAGCATGAATTCATGTTCTTAATCGATTCTTAGTATTTGGATTGTTTTTGGAGTTTATTAGAATTCTTCTGATAATGGGATTTTATTTCATAAAAGTTCTTGGGGTTTTCTACGTTATACCCTTGTGTTTTTTCAATCTCTACATTGTACCCCAACCTTTTAACAATTCCACACGGTACCTTCAAACTTACCTTTTTTAAATGCACAATGGCCTTACCGCTTATTATACGTCATTAATTTCGTTTACTTTTTGTAATCCAGTGGAATACCTAATTTGTGAATATTCCCTTCAAGCGTTAAACTATGTACAAATTAAATTAGTTTCAATAAATCAAAAAAAATTAAACGAAATTAATGACATATAATCAGCGGTACGGGCATCGTGCATTAAATAAGGTAACCTTGAGGGTACCGTGTGGAATTTTTAAAAGGTTACGGTACAACGTAGAAATTGAAGAAACACAAAGGTATAATGTAGAAAAACCCAAATATCTTAAATGTTTTTGTGACTTTTGTAAAGAGCGATGTTATTATGGAACTCTTTGTAATTTTTAGCCTTTTTAGGAATTTTGTAAAGAGTCCATGTTATTATGGAACGTTTAGAATGATAATGTCTTATACTATATTTTTTTGTTAGTAAGTGTATTTTGTATGATGTTTAAAAGGTTAAGGGTTACAATATGGAAAGTTTTAAAAGGCCGAATACAACGTAAAATTTATTAAAACACACGGCATTACATTTATTTATTTATGTGACAAGTAGGATATGATGAACCTTTTATATATTGTTTTTAAGATAGAAAGAATACTCATCATGGTAAAACCATATGCCAACTTAGTATCAAATTCCAAATAAAACTACATATAAAAAATCAATATAGAATTCAATTTCCCAATTCTATTATTAAATAAACTATAACAAATTCTCATATTAGACAAAAAAAAAGGTAAAAGCTTAAAAACTAGAGAAAGTTAAAAAGTTTTGAAGTTAGAAGGTAAGATAAAATACTTAAAAGTTAAGCCGAAAAAAAAACATAATAAATGGCTAATCAACTACTGCTTTTCTCAAACCATTTAACAATTAACAGGACTACTAGAGCCTAGTTCTTTTGACAAAAGTGGTGTGAACTGATATAGAGAATTTAAATCAAAGTACTAATACTTGATTATTGAGATCTTTATTCTTTAACAACGCAACAAATCACAAGTAGGAGAGGAAAGCATCTCCTATCATAGAGAATTCTTAATTAATATTGCTTTAAGGCATCTAGTTAATCACTTAACCAGATTAATTATAAACCAACTATTGCTTAATTATCCAAGACTAAGAGGCATGTGACGTAGAGCTCACATGTAATGCCATTTAGACAGTATCCAAATTAAGATAAGCAATCCTCATTTACCAGTGTTGACTTTTTTAATGCACTTTTTATAGTTAAAATCTCATGCACACAGAGGGAGAGTTAGATCTCTTTTAATTTTAATACAGGACTACTGGCATTAGTTGCTCCACGTCACTGATGATGGCAGCCTAATTAGCTGGCTTCTTGGGAAAAAAAGAAGTTATTTTGTTTATCAATTTATAGTGGTTAGCACTTTATTTTTTTCCAAAGCACAAATTATGCATGATATAGACTCAGAATAATTTATTGTGATATCGGGGTGATTTTTGTATTATTAGCAATAATTCTTTGGACAAAAAAATTGATGCCTTACACTAAGATTAAGATATGGTATGTTCGTCTTAACTCTTATGTAAGACTTGTTATGACAAGAATGACATTAGGTATTAGTATAATCAAAGATGTAAAATGTGCATAAATGTTGAATTAGTTACGCTAGGATGAAATTTTTCAATAATATCAACATCATGTTCCCGTTGAAAATTATGCATTTTAGATAGAAAAATCATGAAGTTGATATGAAAGATCAGTTGGACTTGGAAATTGGAATCCATGAAGTGCATAAAAGAGTTGCAGACCCCACCCACATAACTTTCTATTGTCCAGCCTTTCCAAAGGTCAGAACACATAAAAAGACTGGAGCTCTTTTCACACACTAAGGTCTAAGAAGACATAGTCAATTGGAACAAGAACAAAAACAAAAACGATGTTGGATAAGAAGCCTCGTGGTATGAATATCACAGCAAACTGTTTGGCTTCTACGTGCCATCGACGTCGAACTTTTTTCTATTTACTGAAAGAATCATATCTTATTATGTATATGATGAAAACATCACTCCACAAGATACAAAGGAATTAAACCTGTTTACATATAATAACAGACAAAATAAAGTTTGGCTTGAAGTGTATAGATGAACATAGGTTAATAGACCATCCAGAAGTTAACATGAAATCAAATCCAAACACCATATCATCTTCAGACTTCAGGCCGAGACACTTCGAAAAGATGTTAATAACACCCATGACATGCCATAAGCATGTTTAGTATTCAACTATAGAGACTTGCAAAGGATTTCAAGTAGATAATGCAACCAGGTAATTCTTCTGGAAGGATGAAATACACCAATTGACCAATCACAGTGTTCAGCAGTCAGCATACCTCAAGCAAATAGTCTATAATTATCCAAAGAAATACAGCAGAACTGTGATAGGATGTAGGAAATTGGAAGGTCAAAGGTCATACATTGATACTCCGTCGAACCTCGCCTAATAGGCAACATTTGGTTGGGGTTCATATGTAGGTAACTGAGATTAGAATATCTAACACTATGTTACTCAGACTCTTCACTTCACCTTAAGTACCCGTGTAGGATGCTCAACACTCCGACACCTTGGGCCATAATCCTGGAAAATTTTCATATATTTGTCGGGTTGGACACTTGGACACATACCCGCGTCCAACAAAAGTACCTGAGTTTGAGTAACATAGATCCAACATTACATATCAGGTTATCCATCATACCAATGTAGTACCTCTCTGAAGTTCTTGATCAACGGTACTCATTAAGAGTGATATGGGAAGATCAAAGTTTAACTTATTGAACCAAGCTGAATAATCTGAGGAAGGAATTGTTTTTTTTTTCAACACACTCCTGTATTCTACTCTGTTACAGTTTATGTGTGATGAGAGAGCACACCAGCCACCCAGCAAGGCACAGGATGGTGAAATCTTATACACTTTGGACTTTAGGGAAACACAATCCAGATGATAGTCGAGTACATCCATTTCAGGGAAACTTCCTGCAGGGTCTCAAGTGATGGTCCCCTTAGGCATGCAATTTGCAGTTACGCTATCAAATCTCCCGGATCTTACTCATCTTAGACCACACACATAAATTGTAGAACGTAACATCCAAAATCTAATGAATGCTTTCAAGCTTTTATAAATCATAGAGATATGATGTCTGAAGAATTAACAATCTTTTCTGATTTATGAGAATAGAATAATAGATAGACTTGTTTCCAAAGGACAAAAGGGGAAGTATATGAAAGAATATTGCTTATAGATATAAGACCATTTAGGACAAAATCACACATTAAACAGTTTCCATATGAACAAAAGCGAACCAAAATTCTAAAATTTAGAGGAGATACAAACAACAGAAATGCTTACAGGATAGAAACATTCAGACTCTGGCATCCTGGAGGGAAGATAATTGATCTTTTCCTACTTGCTTCACTACAATCCTTGATGAATCAACAGATGTTTCTTCAGGGGAAAGAAGTCTTCAGGAATCACCATAATTCAAACAGAATGCCATCACCCGAAAGGCTTCCTCAAAAAAATTTAAAGAATGAATTCCTAGCTTCTAGTGTCATAGTTGAACAATCATTATCCCTGTGACCTTTTTCTCATGTGTTGCGTAACTGGGTTACCCTCAAACAAATCCAACACAGCTGAATCCAAATCTTCCCATGAGTACCTGATGTACTGCTCCGGATGCCTGCCACTCTCAATATGGCTCCTAAACCGACCAAGAAATGATCGATAAGCGGGGAGCAATTTCTCCGCTATTGATATCCTAAGCTCCTCTCGGAGCTGTGTATCGGGCACAAACCACATGGCTTGAGTCCGATGAACCTCTTCAAACACTGCATTGAAGGACTTAAACCGCTCTCTCAACGCACTCTTGGACACCCCGGAAGAAAAGCTCCCACTCACATGTAAACCCTCATCCCTTAAACAATTCAACACTTTCACCCAAGTAGCCCTCTGATAACTAGTAGCAGCAAGCCTAAATTTCCCGGTCAACTTTTTCAAGTATTCATCTCCAATCATCTCCCTTAATTCGGGTGACCCTTTAATCTTTTGTACAATATAATGAACATTATTCATCATAAACAAATGAGCCAAAGATGTATCTTTATAATGTTGTGACTTCCCCTCTAAATTGAATTCCAAAATAACAATTATCCATATCAAATGCAAAGCTAATGTAGTCCTCTCTTCCTCTAACTCCGAAAAATCAAAGTCCGGCACAGACAATTCCCCAGAATACCTCGTCCCACTCGAAGACGGTTTGGATACAATCAACTCAAACAAAGTCTGCTTATAATCAGATATCAAGCTAATATAATTCATCACATACCTAGTCAATGGATGAATTGTCCCACCAGGAACCGGAACCCTCGAAGGCTCCCTCAAAACGGCATTCTCAAACTCCGACAATATCCCCCTCGCCGCCTCCGCCAACCTGGAGAGGATCTCAGCTGCCTGCACCCTAATCGACTCCGCCGTCTTAGACTCAAACACAATATCAATATCAGGCAGAAGCTCCGCCAACGCATCATGCAAATCAAGGATCTTAAACAACTTCTCCGGCGATCTCCTGCTTATACTTATCGCCTCCGCAAAATTAAACAGCTGCATTGCAGGTCCTTTCACCGTCTCCAGAAAACACGCCTCCGAATACGAACACGGAGATTGAGGTGGAGAAGAAGCACCACCAGATGATGATGATGATGATGAATATGCATTCAAACCATCAAAGATCTGCTCACTAAGACGCTTCTCAGAAGCAAAAAGCGTACGAATACAAACTTTAGCAGCTTTAATCCAACGCCTGATCTTATTCTCTAGTGCATCCCACTCCAATCTCTGTATATCTCCGATGCTAAGCTTCTCGATCCCTAGGTTTCGGAAACTCGCATCAACGCTAGACTTTCTCACACTTCCATACACTTGGATGCACTCACGCAGATATCCAGCTGCGATCATACGTTCCGCGATACTCCGAAGATCGCCGATCGCATCTGACGGAATCAGATCAACTTCTCTTATACTCGTAGTCGACCTAATACTTCTCCTCGACGAACTCGAACCACCTCCACCTCCACCTCCACTGCTGCTTCCGCCGCTGTCTAACCTCGGAATTTTTTCTCTCTCCTCATCTTCAACGGCGGCGTCGGAGAAATGATCGAAGTGATCGCGAGAGGAGGAGGAGGAGTGAGAGCGAGGCGTATCGACAAGTAGTGAATCGGCGTCCACTGCAGAAGAGTGAGAAAGGAGGATGTTACGGAACTCGTCCTCGAGTCTAGCCATGGCGATTTGGATAGTGTTAGGGTTCCGGTCACCGCTTCCGGATGAAGGAGAAGCCATAGCTAGTGAATGAAGTGACCGTTGGATCTCGTCAACTGCTCGGAGGTAACGGTCAACTTCATGGCGGTCACCAGAGAAGATCATCTTATCTCTAGCTTCCTCGGACACGGTAGAATCCCATCGTAGTATTATCTTCTCGGCTGATTCGATAAGCTTATCTTCACCTCCAATACCACCATCCTCGGCCGGCGGAGACTCCATTTTTTTATACTAGAGCTTCAAAAGAAGTTGAAGTTGAAGTTGAAATCAATGAATAAAACAAATCCAACAAAAATGAAAGCAAACAAAAGTTTTAACTTTTTCTTTTGGTTTTGGTTTTGGTTTTGGTTTTGGAGAGAGAAAAGCAGAGGTGGGGGAGGTTTTTAGTAGGGAGGGGAGGTGAGAGGGATGGAGTAAGGTGGACAGTGTAATGGTGATATGTTGGTTTTTTGTCTGGAGGTTGAAAATGAAGGGGGGGTTTTAGAAATAATTGGAAGGTTTAAAAAATTAAAAAAATGTTGGATTAGAAATGGGTTTGACATCACATGAATTGGTGAATGTTTTGGATTAATGGAGAGGATATTCCGGCGGAGTTGGCGGCCAATATTTCTAATTGGGGGGGTAAGTTGTAGTTTTTTGTGTTGCAAGGTAGTGATAAACTACCACAATTGAAGTAGTAGTTTAACTCTTTTTGTGGAAGGTTTGGAGTTTGGAGTTTGGAGTTTGGAGTTTGGATGAGTTGAGCAATGAAGACTTGTTTGTTGACAAAAGTTAGAAGATTTGTAGTAGTTCTTTCCAAAATTGTGCTCAAGTTGAACTAGGCTTCACTTTTAAATCAAATTACTCATTTTTATTTTGCAATGAGCTAAATGTTTATTAAAAATGAAAATTTTATCGTGTTTATTGTATTTGCATTTATTTAATTTGCGTTTTTATTTACTTGTAATATATCCTATCATAATAGGTCTTTTTATATTTGATCTTTTTGTTTTCCACTTTGTTGATTTTTGTGCAATTTCAACTTTATTGAGAAACGTATAAGCTAGTTTAGCATATACACATTATCAAACATAAAATGTTGGTTGAAATAAAAAAAGACATGTCATAAAAGTTTGATTAAAATCAGTAAATAATATTTATAGTTGAACATACCAATGAAATTGATAGCGATAAACTTCAAATTACATTTTATTTATATGCTAATAAACTATTAATGTGTAATTCTCGGATTTGTGATATGTTATTGAAATCATATCTATTCACGCTATTCCTTTGTCATTTCACTATATAACCGTTAACGTTGTTTCTTATGCGAAAAGTAGTTAAAAGTCGTAATTTTAAAAAACGAAGCAGCTCGCAAGATCATAATTTAGTATTATATGGCTAAAAACTACATATTTTTATGGGAGGGGGTATCATTGTTCTTTACAATATAGACAAAGAAGCATTGTCATCACAAATTGCATTTCTTTTTGACAACACAAATCGTATTTTGTAACGTATAAACTGAATGATAAGAATGGAGCGAAAGGTACAGTGTATTATGTGATACATCAATTGTACCATCACAAGGTTTGGAACACATTTATAGAAAAGAGAGCCATCTAGACATTGTTGTGGAGCCAATAGTCCCAAGGTTCATTATTTTTTCGATAATTGTATCATTATTCTAGCTTAGTTGTAGAGACATCTAAACCTTTTCACATTAATTTTTATTATGCCCTGTGCCCTATGGGATGTTTGGTAGTAAACATTATCTTGTGTAGCATATAACTTTCGGGCCATGAAATAAGATTCTAAATATGGGGTTTGTAATCAAAAAAATTGAGTTTGTTGATTGAAAAGTTTTCTCGTACTAGCGCTATTATTTTTAGATAATATTTTAGCTTTTACAATATTCATATAGTTCTAAACGATTAGTTGACTAGTACATAGAAACAAAAGGTTGTATGAAAGTTGTTGAATAATTTTCGATGTATCTACTTATAGATAATTTAGATATATTGATAATTAATGGTGTGGGTTTGATCAATATAAAAGTTAGAATGTTGCGACTAAAATTTTTTTAAAAAAAAAAAACAAAGAAGGGGAAGGGCAAACTCCCCCACCCTCCCTTCCCCTATTCGGCAACCCCACTTCCAAGGCTTCAACTAATATTGTTATCTAATGATCTATGGTTCAATTTTCGTGATTGATGTTTTGCTTCATCTTTTTCCCATCCTTTTTGTTCTTCTCTTTCTCCTCTGCCTTTTATTTCTTTCTTTTTGTCTTGTCCATATATTCATTCTTGTTTTTCCTTAGTTAAAAGAATTTTCGAACTTTTATTGAAAAAATAGAAGAACCAAATGTTACGTAACACATAATGACATAATCAGTAGTTAATGTACTTGCAGTTAACCAATTCTGTATAAATAATATCGGCCCCACGACTTTTAGAATCCTGGTTTTGCCTTTGTAGATTTTTTTGGGATAATGAGAAACCTTACATTTGTGCATATGTATTGGGAAATCTAATTATCAGGAATAGACACAAGGAACAGAGGGGACATACATGATAATAATCTTACAATTGGTAGATGGTGGACTCGTGTCTACCATCCTAATGATAGACACGGGCCAAAACGCAGCCCAAAAAACATAAAACGCGCGAAACAAATGAACATCAACTGTTCTCCAATGAACATTAAGTGGACCGCGAAACCAATGAACATCACATGTTCTCCAATGAACATCGATCAGATATCTCCTCTTATGTTCATCTTTTTTTCTTGTTGTTCATTACTGATTCAGATGTTCATTGCTAATTCAAATGTTCATTGAGTCTGATCGTGTGTTGTTTTTTTGTTCTACTTTTGCTTCATTTTCCTTAGTTTGTTCATTGAGAATGTTGTTTTGTTCATTGTATTATAATGCGAAACGACACCGTATGGAATGGTGCGCACCATTCTCATGGTAGACTCGTGTCTACCATCTAATTTGCGATCGATAATCTTAGGACTATTACATCTTGCACAGTTGCACTGCATATAGTTGATCATGCATGACCCTGATTTTGATTTCTTATGTTTTGGTCAACATACTTCTCACGTGAGCTTTAATTAAGACACATGTTAGGCTGTTACAGTTCTAATATATATATATCTAAAACCCAAAGTAGAAATATGACATGTTGCCACATGTACTCCCCCCTCCCCCACGCAATCAAATGACATATTAAACAATAAAAATGTGTGTTATATGCCTCGAAACCATGACCTCTCATTTAAGATATAAGTGCACTAACCAACTACTCTACAATCTCAGGTTGGCCTTTATGGGAAAAAAATATATTTAAAGACAAGATACTTTTCTATTTTAAAGACAATTAAATGCAAATGTATATAGTAATACTCATTAAGCTAATGTTAATAATAGCATGTCGTACCCTTTCAGTAATCTTATAATAATAAAAAAAGTTCTTTAAATTTTTATAACTTCCGTAATTAACACTACTACATCATTTCATTGCATCGGTTGTATTCTTACACATCAACCTACGTTAAAAAAAGATTGTATTATATTTTTGGGTTTTTTGTCAGAAAGTACCTAATAAAGTACAAGTTTTGTAGGGAATGACCTAATAAATTTTTTTTGTCTAAAAAGACCTATTAAAATACTTTCGATTGTTAATAGGAACTAGTTTATGAATTTCAGGCCAAAAAACCCTAATTTTTTTTCCAGAAATTGAAGGAAAATGTCTGTGAAATCATCTTCAAGCAATAAAATTCCTATCAAATGTTGTTGTGGTGTCCCAACTGCAAAAAGTCAACGTCGGAATATGCTAATTTTGGCCTGAAATTCATAAACTGGTTCCTATTAACAATCGAAAGTATTTTAATAGATCTTTTTAGACAAAAAAAAAATTATAAGGTCATTCCCTATAAAAATTGTACTTCCTCCGTTCCATAATAAGTGAAACATAGAGATTGGGCACAAGATTTAATAAACATCACTTTCAAAAGTCAAAAAGTCATAAAATGCCCTTTTCATTACTCAAAAGGAGGAGAGAGAAAACCACACAAGAGTTTGTGATGGGTCTTTCTTGTCATTTTTTCACTTTTTTTTCCATTTAAGGTATGTTTCACTTATTTTGAAACGTTCCAAAATAGTAAGTGTTTCACTTATTATGGAACGGAGGAAGTATTTTATTAGGTACTTTCTGACGACAAAAAACCCTATATTTTTTTATAAGTAATTATATATTTATATATATGTACTCTCTTGAAATCGAGGTTATATTGATGAATAATTCATGTTATAATTTACCATGTAGAAAAATTAAAAAGAACTCGAAGATCATTTAATTTTCTAAGCACAATCCAATGCCTATAACTCTTTTTTTCCACTTTTCTCAAGTATTTGATTTAAGACTTTAAATTCACATTGATAAATGATTAGGGGTATCGCCCGAGCCAACAACTAGTTCTATATTAAATCACAAGTCCGATATAAGTATAACCATTGTTCATAATTGAGTTGATTCTCATTATATAAATGCACATCTTATAGTCCAAGTTATCTAGATAATGACTATATGTGTTTATAAACATCAAAACTTACATATCTCAATATGTATAAAGATAATATTTGTTTAAATAAAGGTCATAAAGTTTAGGACAATAAAAAGTATAAAGTTTCTTTTGGATCGGAATAAGTATAAGTATATAACTATAAAGTAGCTAATTGGACCTGGCAAATGATACAATCCGTAGATGGTGCACACGTCCATATGGTGAGGAAGATGCGCACGATGAACATCAAGTACTAGGTTATGAACATAAAGACCAATACCAATGAACATATATTAACATAGTTGTATACTTGTACCAATGAACATATACAAATAAGCCAAATGTACATGAATAATAAGTCAAATGAACACATGTACAGATGGACACCAAGCACTACGTTATGAACATAAAGACAAATACCAATGAACATATACTAACAGAGATGTACCAATGAACATATACTAACAAGCCAAATGTACAGGAATAACAAGTCAAATGAACACATATACGTGGCTAACAAGCCAAATGAACATATATACATCTCTGTTAGTATATGTTCATTGGTATTGGTCTTTATGTTCGTAACCTAGTGCTTGATGTTCATCGTGCGCACCTTCCTCACCATATGGACGTGTGCACCTACTAATTTGCACAAATGATATGATTTGGGTCAACATGCGAAGAAATTATCTTAGCAAACTACTTATCATTGTTTGTCCTCGAACATAATTAATCTTTTTTTATTATTTACGACCTTCTTATTAACTTTTTTTATGGATCCTTTAATTCTTACTCTAAGAAATTGTTAGATGGGAATTATTTTTAAAATTAAGGTGATCGCACTAATGATGACAGAATTTTTTCTCAAAAAAAAGATAAAGTTTTGGAAAATGAAAGATAACAAATTAGAAGATGTATCTAGAAGGTGGTATAACTTAATGTTAAATCAAAGGTTGCACGGGTGGATCATGAGAAGATGCGCAACATTAATTAACAATGTAGAAGATTGTCTATCCTTAGTAATGCAATACTCTGGCAGCTTATAATATAAGTTATAAACTTGTCATTAGTTGCTCATCTTTGAAGGGACAACAGCTTGACTTCCAAAGAATCATGCTGTGCATCCGGAGAAAAACAATTTAAGGACATTAGTCATATTGAACTACTCTTATAGAGTAACATATATCATATTCCCAACTCACTATTGAGAGCAATTATATATCTTACTTATTCGATTGTTATGCTATAATTTTGTATTGAACAACTGTTTTGTGATAATTGGAGAGCATATATATGGAATCAAACTAAACAGCTACACAACTATATGAGAATTTCCTTCATCTATATTCTAGCCTAATTATTATGTCCCTTATACAAAGTCCATAAATAAAATGAAAAAAATTAAAGTTTACGTGGAAGAAATTGACTTAAAATGTTCAACTAACGTCGTGACTTTTTATAGGTAACATACAACTCTATAAATTGAACGTACTTAGATGTTGAAAGAACTAATTAATCGAACGAGAATAAAGATAGTCTCATTCTACAGTCAATACTGACAACAATGAAATTTATAGTAACAGAAAAATCCGTCGACTTTAAAACAAATAAATGGATCACCTTATTAGCTTACACCTAATATTTTTCTCAAAAATTCTGATGTATGGTATTAGCTCATATAATTATGTTTCATTCGGGGGAATAAGAATAAAATAAAATTGGACTTATATATGTCGTACTTTCATCATTATTGTTTGTTATTAGCATCATTATAAGTTATAACTTAAACATTCATCATTTCATAAGCAACTACTCCCTCCTCCCCATAAAATATAAACTTTTTTTTTTTCATTTTGGGTTTTGTTTTTTTTTTTTATTTCCAATTCATTCCCATTGATGTTTAATAAAAATACCAACCATCATTTCTTTGGCTCCTTGAAATAGTTTTTTTCTTTGTTTAATGAACCAAAGGGTTGAATTAGTCATATATTTAATGCTCTCTCACCCATTATACACCATTCTCTCTCCTAAAATCAGTTTTTTTTCCCACAACATTAATTGTTTATCATTCATGTTCCACTTTCCTTAATTCTCGAAAAAATGAGAAATAACTGAAATCTTTAGGAATGGGAGGAGTAGTATTTAGGCCCGGGGTTTATTTCTCCTCTAATTTTAGTAAAGTAGTTATAATAAGTCATCTCATACCCATTTAAAAAAAGTCATCTCATCATTATATGGATTTCAAAAGTTTTCCATTCATATATCATCATTAATATTTGATTAAATAAAGCAATAATAGGTATTTGTGGTGGTGTTTGTTTTTCTTTTTTTTTTTTTTTGGGTGGTGGTGTTTTATTTTTTTTTATAAAATTTTTTTTTTTTTTTTAAAAAGAAAAGCGTGGATATAATGTTATTGAATGGGTGACACATGGCGATACATATACGTAACGCAACTTTTTAATATATTAGTATAGATTCAAAGGAAGATAATTTACAGGTTATCACTTGAGATATTTGTGGATACTTTGTGAAGGACTACTTGCTGATACACCTTCACATATATGTTTTCTCAACACCTGTCATCTATGATCCCAATAACTGTAGTAGGCCCAAAACCCACGAGGCTCTTTTTTCTCCTTACTGAAGCCAACAGAGCAAGCAATAGATGGAGATGAGAATTGCAACCAACGAGAAAATTGAGTGTTCTATTCAGAGGTCACCGCTTTTTTTTTTTTTTTTTTTTTTTTTTGGTAAACAAAGCATTTCATTCCTTAATTAATACTATGTTGAAAATATTACAATCCAAGGATAATAGGTCCATACAACCACTAGGGGGGTGGGGAAAATCCTAGTTGTCGTACACTCCGTGGTCGTGGCTCTGCAAGCCTTGGCCAACCTATCCGCAACCTGGTTGAACTTCCTGCTACAATGCTTAATCTGAATCTCCGGAAACCTCTCCAGTCACTACCTGCAATTGTTTACGACATTGCTATACATATCATAATGATTGTTAGAGATAAGAGCCACAACATTTCGACAATCCGAGTAGATAATGGACTTATGCCACTGATGCGCTCCCACAAGGTACAAGGCCTCCAGTATAGATAGAAGTTCAGCTGCAAGAGAATCATTAGTATATATGACTTTGTCAAAACCCATTACCCACTGACCTCTACAATTTCTGATAACCCCTCCCAGCCCCACACCCAGACCTGGACCAACAAAGGAAGCATCGACATGAATCATATGGAGACCTTGGGGATGGGTAAAGAGGTGATTATCAACCTGACTCGGGCAATCTTTCGTTTTGGCGTCACCGCTTGTATAGCAGATAAATGGGATTTTGTTGTGTCGATTTCGTATTGCGTTCAAAGGTTAGTTGACTCCTCCGCATCCTAATCTGACCCGTTTATTAAATGGATTAGCAACGGTAACTCTACTCTAATTTGTTTATTTGTCACAAGAATCAACTAACCCCTTTATTTAATTCATTTATCAAATACATATATATATATATAAACAAAACAAATTCGCTTAATTAAATATTATTTCTCTTTATGATAATTGCATATGGATAAATTAGATATAACAGCTAATGATCAAAACCTAAATCAAATAAACATAAAATATAAGCTTGTTGTAAGCTACATTGATGATATCGATGATATTCAAGTAAGTAAATTAGAGACTGGAATGGTAAGGTGGTGATGTGTCCGGTGCGGCGTATGTAAGTGCAGTGGGATGTGCTGATGGCTGAGACTATGGCAGCAAAGTGTGGAATGGTGTGGGCGAAATCGCTGGGTTTTCGCCTTTTCGGCAGATAGAGCTCGAGGTGGATGCCCTCAATTTGGCAAAGGCACTTGAGGCTAGGAAGTTTGGTCGTTCCCCCATTGATCTCATAATGGAAGATATTTGTCTTATAGGTGATAGCTTTGAGTTTTTTAATGTTTTCCATGTTAAACGGGCAGGCAATTGTGTAGCTCATCTTGTTGCTAGACTCTTTCCTTTAGGTGGTTTTGAACAAGTTTTTGTGGATGATTTTCCGCAAGGTATGTTAACCTTGGCGGAGCTTGATGTTGTTTAATAATATTATTGCCTGTTTCCCCTAAAAAAAACAGGTTGTTGTATGAATTAGTTTGTGTTTATGAAGTTGAACCCTAATCCAATCAGTTTAATGAATAGGTCAGGGCATGTCGAATCATCATACTTACTTAATACTTAATCACCGGCCTACCATTTCTTGTATCACAACATGTGTTGGTTCCTAATAGCAAATTTTATAAATAAAGTACAGTGTGGTAAATTTTAATAATAATTTATGGAGATATATCGTTGGTGTATATCTTATGTCTCATAAAGATGGTCCATATTTATGATAATGGTAATACGTCTCAATTAAATTTTCCATTTTCTTTCTTGGGGAACACTACAAGGGAAGCTCTTTTGCGACGGAAAAATCAGTTCCTAATCAAAGATATTTTGTCGTAAAAGGCAAAAAGAATATAAATAAAGTACCTCACAATATTGCTTCTCTTCATTCTTCTTTCTCTTTTTTTTTTCTTGTATTCTCACCCCTTTCTCTCTCGTCAAATAAAATATAAAGTACCTTACAATCGCATCAATTTTTATTCAATGTACCAGGTAGAAAGGAAATTCTATTACGAATATAGTGTAAAAAGGAGAAAGGCTAGGTAGCTAAATGTAAAAAAAAAAACAATATGATAGGCCACTCCAAATGATATGATAAAATGTTCTATAGACTCATATTACAATTTAAATATCTAACAATTAGATTTTTTTTTTCAATCAAAAATATCTCTCGCTCGAGAAAAAGAAAAAACAAAAATATCAAGAAACAAGTACACTTTATAGTCATTGGTGATGTCTTTTTAAGCTTGTGCGGTTTGTGAGGAACGAGCAGTCTAGCACACCATTTGAAATGCTCTCGGATGCACAATCTTCACATGTGTAAGATTCCTACTACAATTTTCATAAAAGAAGAAAAACTATGTCTACTTACTAAGAGTACTTTATAAGCTAATAGTATCATCATTTTACCATTGGATCAGATTTGTTTTGTAAGAGAACTCTAAATTATCTCAACTTTAGTTTCAAGACAGCGGGAAGATCCTGCACATAGTCAATAAGTTAGCCATGCGGCAGATCATCATGATATGAGTTATAATAATGTAAAATACAAATCCATTAAGATCCCATGAACTTTACAATTAAGCACAAAACACAACCTTATACATACAATGTTTCAATAGCCCTAGCATCTAAGCCACCATCATGATCTTACCCGGAATCAAATTCCGTCTACATTACTATCCTCGTGGCTCCTTATACACCAGAAATGTAGACCACCACCATTCTAAACGTCAACCCTTTGTATTCTCTCCTTAACTTCAATCAAACTTGGTCTTTTATCACAATTAGGTTCTGTGCAAGAAGTCCCAATGTGAAGCAACTTCACCATGTTCTCCTTAGAACTCGTGGACTGCGATCCAATAATGTCAGGATCTAGCAATTCGGCTTCTCTGCCCTCTTCTATAGCTGATGCCACCCATTGCACAACATCGGTGCCACCCTTTGTTGTGTTAAGGTATTGGGATGGAAACTTGCACGTAAGAATCTCGAGGATGACAACTCCTAAGCAATAGACATCACATTTAGGAGATACATTTGCTTGGTGTTGTATCATTTCTGGTGATCGGTACCCAAATAATGCTTGTGTCGCGACATTAGGGTTAGTCATAGGACTAAAACCATAATCTGAGATTAATGGCTCGTTTTCCACATTAATCATAATGTTGCTAGATTTTAGGTTACCATGAGGTAAGTCGTATGTGTTTAGTTGAGAGTGAAGATAACAAAGCCCTTCTGTTATTCCTTTAATGATTTTTAGACGTGTTGGCCAATTAAGTTCTTCATGTGAAGTCCCCCGATCACCTAAAAAAAATGTACAGAAAACAAAGTTATTAGAATTTAGATGCAGATAGAAGGTGCACTGGAAGCATTTATGGGCAGCTAAAAACTAAAAATTAGAGCAGTTGATTAATGCAAACCGTATACAACAAGTTTGATCACCTCAAATCATATAAAATGAACGTTATAGTTGTTATTTCCAAACCTTACAAATACTAGTTTTAAAAGGAACATTGGCAAAACGTAATCCAATTATTCAATATGAAGTATATAACATGCAAATCCCATCAGAATAATATGCACCCAACAATCTAAACTTTCTTTTTTCTTTAAAGAAAATAATCTCACGTACATTAAGTTAATTCCTCTCCAAACATTTTTTTTGTCAGTTTTTGATAATCACAGAATGATTAAGCTAGGATGATACAAACATAAATGTGAAAATATGATCAAATTACAAAACTTGGAAGAAGATATTTAGGAACATGTCTTACCATGTAGAATATAATGCAAGCTTCCTTTAGCAACATATTCATAAATCACTAACTTCTCTTCTTTCCTGTAATGATAAGCCAAAGGAGTCAAAATATTGTTATGTCTCAAACTAGCCAACTTCCTAATCTCTACATCAAATGCATCCTTTTCCAATTTATTTAGCTCACGCATCCTCTTCACTGCCACCCCAAATCCATTAGCCATGATTGCCTTATAAGCCGATCCCATGCCGCCATTTCCTAAGACCTCTGCTGATGCTTTCATCAAATCCGCCAACCCAAACACCCCCTTCTCATCATTAACCATTGTTAAATCCCCCATACCACCACTACTACCGCCTTTTCCTGAGCCACCTCTCCTACTCGAGTTGCTCCTCTTACTTGAAGTTGAAGATGATTGGCTTGAATCCTTTTGCAAAGTGGGGGCTACATCTACCTCCACCGCGCCATCTTTGGTGGTGGCACCACCGGAAGTAGTGCTATTAGTTTTATTAGGTTTAGTGCTTGTAGGAATATTATTATCTTCCTTAGCTTTTCTCTTTTTTATTACATAAAGGGCAACAACCACCAAAGACAAAAGCACCAAAGTTACACTTAAAACAATTGCTAACACCCCTTTGAAGTGGTTTTTATTGTGGGGATGAGCTTTTTTTAAACCACTCAACCCTAGGGTTGGCGCGGGTGGTGGTGATTCGTTTGCAACCGGTGTAGTACAATCTTTTCCAATGATCTCACCACAAAGTTTAGGGTTTCCTCCAAAAGTTGAGGCCTTAAAATTTAAAAGACTCATTGGAATTTCCCCTTGTAGTTTGTTATTAGACAAGTCAAGGGACACCAAAGGAGGTTGTTTAAGAGGCGGAAGTGCACCGGAGAATTGGTTGTTTTCGAGGTGTAACTCGAGGAGGTTCCGAAGTTGAGCTAATGATGATGGTATTTCCCCGGAAAATGTGTTGTTAGCTAGCCAAAGTTTCTTCAATGACTCCATTTTTGAGAAGAAATCTGAAGAAATTTCACCACTAAACTTGTTGTTACTCAAGTAAATGGCTTTTAAGGCGCCTAGACGATTAAGCTGAGGCATAGGACCAGTAAAATTGTTATCTTCAAAGCTAAGGGTTCGAAGTCCAGGAAGATTAGACAATGCATTAACATCAATATTACCAGATAATCCCATATTTTTTAAACGTAGGCCAATAACAATGCCTTGGAAACAAACAATGCCATTCCAATGAGAGTTTTTGTCTTGGCAAGGTATTGTGTTAGGATTCCAGGAGCTTAGAGCTTCGAAAGTCGATAACGAGCTCTTAAACTTCAATAAGGCTTCAGCATCAGATATGGATTGTGTTCTTGATGATAATAAGATGATGAAAAATATGAAAGATGGTAATAAAAGTGGCATGAAAGTTTGGTTAACAATAATAATGGCCATTTAAGTTTTAGCCAGAAATAATGGTGTATGAAGAAGAAGAGGAGGAAGGTGATGATGATGATATTAATTTAGTGCCTTCAACTATTTTTAGTTTTTTCTCTAATTTGTAAATGTTTTTTGCTGAGTTTTCATTCCTCCAATGTCTAGTTTTCATGATGGTGTACGTGAATTGGCTTTTTCTCTCTGTTTTTTAATGTTAGTTTTCTTTTTCGTTCACTTTTGTTGTGTTTTTGGGGAAAAAAAAATTGTGAGAACTTGGGAGGTGAAGGCAAGAGAGCCTCAGATTGAAAGAGGTCTCAAAGAGTCAAATTGTTAAGGAGAAAGAGAGAAAAAAATGAATGGAATAAGTTTTTGAGGTTGACAAAGTCAATCACTTGGCGAAAAGAAAGGAATCATGGACTTTTGCTCCACCAAATTCTAGGCCTTATTTGGCTTAACTATCTTAACTTGAGATAGTTTTCCAATTTTGTATTATATTAATGGTTTCTTTTTATGCAATATGATTGGTGTATATTAGTTACAAATTTAACAAGTCGATCGAATAAGGTACTGGTTAGTGTTTACACAAAAAATATTCAAAATAGTTCATAACACTATGGTGTCATGGTTTTAATTCAAGCTATGGTTTCTTCCTCTGAAGTCTGAAATAATTAAGTGATCTGGTGTGGTCTGATCTGAATCTTTCTCATTTGGTTCGGTCAACCGTTTTCACTGAATCTCGAGAGTAATTTAACACTAATTTAAAAGAATAAGAAAAACATATTCATCTGATATCTTGTAGGAATCATCTTGTTATGTATTTTTCAAATATCTAATTAATTTTATACCATAGTGTTTTCACATGTAGAATAATTATATAAAATATATGTAGGTATACTTTGGCACATATAAAATTTGTAAAATACTTAACAAGTTATTAAGGGCATCCCATAGGGAAAAAAATGTTGCAGAATCTCATACAAACTAAATTTGCACTAATATATGATAATAAAAGAATAAAAAAGGAGTCGTCTCCTCTCCTCTCTCCCTCTCAAATTCTCTTTCTAGGGTTTGTAATTTTCTTGGCCTCTTTGGCCGGAAATAGTCTAATTTCTTCAGAAATTAGACTATTTCTGACCCTTTTCTTCAGTTTTTAGTGTTATGATATTCTTTATTATTTTCTTTTGTTCAATTCTCTCTATCAGTGAGAGTTTTTGTCCCTTTCTTGGTGGTTGCTTCTCATCTTTTTTATGAGTTTTCTTATTTTTCATGGTGTCAATAATTTGGAAGATGGTTTGGATCCATGAGGGTTTAGGTTTTTTCCAGCAATTCGTCACTGGAAACAATTATATCACAGAATCAGATTGTGAAGGTCTCTACTTGGAAAGATGCAAAGACATCGAAGTACACTGCTCGCGTCAAGCACTCAAGCTTGAAGCGGTGGAGTTGGAGCTGTGCTCGAGTATGGTTAGAATTAATTGGTTCCATTGTGAAAATTGTTGCAATTTGCTAAATCTGTATTTCAAATCTCAATTATCATTGTATGTGTCGTTTGACTTATTATTAATGATATATTTTCTTCCCATAAAAAAAAACTAAATTTGCACTAACAAATTCCAATCAATAACATTATACTTCATATATAAATGAACAAAGTTGCAAAATACTCAAACACAACTGATCACTCTTATGCCCCTAAGGGAAACAATTCTTTTTCTCCCTTCTTTTGGGAGTTAATTTTCTCATGCAACTCTCGACAAAACCTTTTGCTTTTCTTTAAGCTTTAAGGCTCTTGATATTTATGGTGCTTTCCGCGTAACTCTCGTGGGCCTTAAACTATGAGCACACTCTTGGCATATGAACACAGCACTTACATTTATAGCAATGAGTATGCCGCCAATCCAAAGCATAATATATCCACCGCATGAGTCTGACTGTCCAGTGCAGCTATTCATATGATCGAGGAGATTTAGTGTTGACTTTACTTGGCCGCCATATTGATTAAGTGATTTTACATGTGTCGTCTGAAATTGTGATTTTTAACTACACAACTTAGTTTCCACAAACAAACTAGTGAGTGTCCCGGGCCATGCCCCGGGTTGTTTCTTTTCGTAATTTTTTGTCTTGTGAGGAAAAAAATTAACGTCATAATTTGAAAAATACAAGAAATTCGAGTAAGAGTTTATGTCTACAATAGTTTATTATCATTACCATTAATGTGTTAGGTATCTAACTACTTGTGTAAGACTTTTAATGAGATATAATTACAAGTTTTTATTATATTTTATTTTGAAATACTAAACAATGATGTTATGTTGGATCAATAGTTAAGCTCTCACTTTTCATTTCAAAGGTCACGTGTTCGATACCTTGTAACTACACAACATTATTTTTTTAGTTGAGGGGTTTGACACGAAAATAGAGCATTTGCATTGTAGCCTTAGAGGAGAGTGCCACATGGCACATAGACATTCTTAGGAACGCCTTTTAATATATTAGTATAGATAATGTTAGGATTTAGGAATAGACTTTTCCTGATTTGTATTTAGTCAACGTTTGGGATTAAATACAACCTATGTCAAAGAATTAGTGGGCTTAACCCAACTCTACAACGGTAAGCTATACAATTAATATAGCAAAGATACAATATAACATGAGAAGTCCAAGATGGGCCTAACACCCCCCCTCAAGTTGGAGCATGAAGGTGACAATTATCACAAATGACCAACTTACGGAGAAGATTGTGAAACTGTCGTTTCCCCAATGCCTTAGTAAAGATACCGGCAAGATGTTCTGTCGTCGAAACATGATGAGTGGAAATAACACCCGCTTGAAGAGCATCCCGAATATAATAACAGTCCACTTCAATATGTTTAGTGCGCTCATGGAAAACAGGGATCTGAGCTATGTACAATGTCAATTGGCTATCACAAAAAAGACGCATAGCACGAGGATGAGCAATGCCGAGACTTTGCAGGAGGGCCTTAAGCCACATCAACTCACAAGTGGTTGTAGCCATAGAGCGATACTCGGCTTCCGCAGATGAGCGAGAAACCGTGTGCTGCTTCTTAGTTTTCCAAGAAACGAGAGAATGTCCTAGGAAAACGAGCCAACCAGTAAGGGAACGTCGAGTAAGGGGACAACTAGCCCAATCAGAATCACACCAACCTGTTAACTGCAAATCACAATCAGCGTGGAGAAGAATGCCTTGTCCCGGGCACCCCTTCAAGTAATGCACAGTACGCAACGCAGCAGCCCAATGTTCTTGGCGTGGGGATTGCATAAATTGGGCAAGGATATGAACAGTATAAGCCAAATCCGGGTGAGTAAAGGATAAATAAATGAGACGCCCTACAAGGCGACGATACTTTTCAGCATCCACAAGAAACTCACTAGTAGCAAGAGCAAGATGATGATTTTGTTCCATCGGGAAAGAGGACGGATGAGCCCCAAGAAGCCCAGATTCGGCCACAATGTCAAGAGTATACTTCCGTTGACATAAGAAAATGCCCTCCGAACTACGAGCAACCTCCACTCCAAGAAAATACTTTAAATGCCTGAGATCCTTCATGTGAAACACACTCACCCAAATATCTCTTGAAATCAGCAATAGCAAAAGAATGATTGCCTGAAATAATCAGATCGTCAACATAAACTAGGACATTGAGCTGCATGTATCCCTAAGTGAGAGTAAAGAGATAATAATCTGAATATGACTGCAGAAAACCATAGTGTTTAAGAGAAGTGGCGAGTTTAGCAAACCAACACCGGGGGGCCTGGCGCAACCCTTAGAGAGACTTCTGAAGACGACACACTAAGCCGGGTTGGTGACCATGAAAGCCTGGGGGAGGCTTCATGTATACTTCCTCATCGAGATCGCCATGAAGAAAGGCGTTATGGACATCCATTTGGTGTAGCTCCCAGTTTTTGGCAGCAGCAATATCCAAAAATGCACGAACAGTAACCATCTTTGCTACAGGAGCGAAGGTCTCGTTATAATCTAGGCCCTCAACCTGATGATTACCAAAAATAACGAGACGAGCTTTGAGACGCTCAACTTGGCCATCTGCCTTATATTTAATTTTGTAAACCTATTTGCACCTGAGAGCATGTTTCCCTTGAGGAAGCTCGGCCATCACCCAAGTATGATTATCCTCCAAAGCAGAAATTTCCATCTGCATAGCCTCACGCCACCCCTCGTGTTGCATGGCCTCTTTAAAATTGCGGGGTTCTCCTGCAGTTTCAGCAGCAAGAAATATACGGTGTCACAAAGAAAATTTGTCAGCGTTCACAAAATGTGCTAAGGGGTAAGGAGTACCTGAGGAGTCGGATGAAGGCGGTGAACTTGGGGATGGACTCAATGAAGGAAGCGTGGGAGTGACAAAATCACGAAGCAAGACGGGAGTATGCCTTGTACGCTTACCACGGCCCATTTCAAGAGTAGTAGCATCTGAAGAAACAACATGACTCGACACACCCTACTGGGCAACAAGACGAGGATCTTATGGGCCCGGGGCTGCTGCGGGACTGGGCACAGGGGCTGATGGGCCTGTGGCAGCAGCGGGACTGGGCTCAGGAGCTAGTTCGACCAGCGATGGAGCAGCACTCGGGCGCATGGCAGTAGACCCAGTAGGAGCCGTAGAAGGGGCATGTTCACAAGCAGCATCACTCAAACCCAAGACATTTTTCATATCGGGGGAAGACACTCGGAGACACTCGTATGGAGTTTTATTATGGAGCAACTGATGTCTTGTTTATTGCTTTACTTTTTGATAGTTTTTAGTTGGTATTATAGTTGTTTTTGAGTTAGTTTAGGCTAGTTTGTTAGCTACTTCCTTAATTTGTGCAATTTTCCTTCTTGTATGCACTTTCTTTGGGCGATTTGTTTTGTTTCAGGATTTAGGAGCATGCTGGGAGGACACTTGCACAACCCCGAATATTAATTTCAAAGAGGAAGGTCAAGGAAGCATCAAGGAAGCATAACCGAGTTCCGGGGGCAAATATAAGAAGTTTTGGAAGGGTTTGCGCACAAGGTCAACTTCAAATGACCATAACTTTCAGTACACAAAATATTTTTGAGCGATTCAAGTTGGAGATGAAAGCTTGGCTCAATATCTTTCCAACGTGTGGTCATAAGCTCAATTCCGATGAAAAACGAGTGAGATATGGCCGTTTGAAAATAAACTGACGAAACTGATTTCGGTTCGACGGTCCGACCCGCCCGGGTCACTCCACCCGCCCGGGTCAGCCGGGCTTTTCCGGAAATCTTTCATTTTAAATCCTCTTTTTGAATGGGGGTTAATTTGTAATTATGCCTAGTTTATTTTAGGACTATATAAGGCAAACTCCTCTCATTTTAGTGAAGGCTAATTTACAATATATTTTAATAAAGTGAGATTTGAAATTCTTAGAACCCTAGGAGAGAGAAAATCTCATCTTCTAGAGAGAGAAGTGAGAGAAACTTGTTGAAAGCTTGGAATTTGAATAATCTAAGAAGGAAACTTGAAGATTTGGAGGCTCCTTGCAACTTTAATGAGAATTTCTTACTCTCTCTCATATTTTATTGCTTTATTTTCCTATTTTCATGTCATTTTCACTCTATTTACTTGTTCATCCTAGATTATTGTTTTAGTTCATGTTAATAGTTGTTAATGTCTTTTAGTTTATAATTTATCATGATTTGTGAGTAGCTATTTCTTTGGGAAGGGTTTGAAGCCATTAATGAGTTCATGAACCTCTAAATCCAACATTGGGCTTTAACTTGGGATAATTTTGGTTAATTGATTTGGCATTTTCATGAATGTTTGTGTGATTGGCCATCATAGGAGCATTATTTAGGTACCCTTAGTGAAGGATCGAGAGATGAAGTTAAGGGGTTGCCTCAAATCGATTATTAGGCTTGAAGGACCATGAGAATAGGGACTACCTAGCCTAGGGGATTTAGTTTGCTTGTTTAAGTTCATCATGTTTATGGATATGCTTGGTTGAATGCCTTAGCCATGAGAATAGGTCTTCGGTAAGAGACTAGGCCAATCTAGCTAGCTCGAGAGAGTGGGTAGAGTACCAATGGATGAACAATTCCCCTCAATTGATCCCCATTGTTGATTCCCATTGTGATCGCTTGGTTTGTGAATGAGTTGATTGGTGGATACCCCTTCCCAAAGCCATTTTTCTTATTGTCCTTTCATCTATAAATCTTCAAAAACATAGAGTTTGCTTAGCTTATCATAAATCGATACTTATTGGTGCTTTCCTTAGTCCTTGTGGATTCGACCCTTTACTTGCCCTATATTGGGTAGTTTAGGTATTTTGACGTGTTTACAACGAGCGCGTCAAATTTTGGCGCCGTTGCCGGGGACTTCGGCTTGCATTGATTCGTGTTGATTAGATAAGTCTAGGCTATTTGTGAATATTTTTTTTCTTTTTTTTTTCTTTCTTTTTGTTTTGAAAAAAAATGGCAAATACTTCTTTTCCTCAATACGAAAATGAGTCTTTTTGGGTTTACTTTGAGAGACTTGGGGAATTTATAAAGTTTCATGGCTATGATATTGAGGAATCTTGTGAGATTACTTATTGGGGACTAAATGAGCATACTAGAGGAGTTGTTGAAAATATGTTTAACGGTGATTTTCGAGCGACATCTTCGGATGAAGCTTGGAATTTTTTTTGTGGTTAGCTAAGGACACTTATGATTCCGACTTTTATGCAAATTGTCATGATTCCTCTAATATGTGCATGAATTTCAATGATGTGTCACATGTCCCCAATATTGATTCTCATATGCTTGATTGTAATCCCTCCCCCAAAATTGATTTTCAAGGTTCCTTGCATTCTGAATCATCGAAATCCGAATTGGAGCTGACTCTTGAGCGATATCTTATTGGGGCAAATTCAAGTGCCAATTATGAACCTCTCCCTAAAGTTGACTCCAAACCCATTGAGGATCTCTTTTTACAATTGAAAAGTGGTTTGAATTCGCGTGGGAAAAATCGGGGTTGCAAAAATGATATTCTCAAGTTTGATTATGTTGATTCGAGGTATATTGAAAATGAAAATCAATTGGAAAAACCCCATGATCTTGATGATGGTTTTTGGAGTAGTGACGATGAGGGGCATGTTTTTGAGGAGAAAAGGCCCATTATTGAAGATATTGTTGAAAGTGAGGATGTTTATGAGTCTCTACATACCCTTTTTGAGTCTCATGTATCTACATCTAGTGGATTGGACCTTACCTTCCCTCCTTGTGCTTTAGAGCATCCATCCTCTCCTACCCCTTCTTACTTGAGTGAAGATCTTGGTCAAGTTGAGGGTGAGATACCTCATTTGGTGATTGGTGATGATTTTGAAGTTTTGATGGATAATGAAAATGTTGTTGATAATAACTCATTGGTGGAAGAAGTCTCCCTTCTTAAGTCTTGCGATGTGAGTGAAGTGGTTAGTGAAAGCTTTGTTTCTATCTCTTCCCCTCATATTCCATTTACAAGAAGGATTGACATTATTCCCTCTACTCCCATTTCATATCCATTTTCATCTCTCAAAACTCCACCTCTTGATGAGTTTCTTGCCTCTTTTGACATTCAAGTACCCAATTTGGTTGTTTTTGAGGAAAAGAGTGAGATTGCCAAGCAAAAAGAGTTTGTCGAGGAGAATTTACCGACTTTTTGTTCATTTTCTTATTATTTTGAGTCTTCTTCTTCCTATTTTCTTGATTTTTCTTTTGATTCCACTTCTTTTAGGCATCCCCCTCCTCAATTTTTGCATAGAATTACACTATATTTTGTGCATGCTTTTCATTTAAGTATTACATATGCTATAATAATGGAAATGTGCGCTAGTGCATTTGACAAACTCTTGCGATCTTTGAATTGCTATTTACTAGAAAGGTCAAGCTTAGGACCTTAAATAAGCCTTTCTCGGGAAGTAACCCGTGATTTATTGCTTTCATTTTTTTTATTTTAATTTTACTCATTTTTTTTTTATCTTTACTTTTGATTTAGGTACATAATTAGAATAACACTCGTTCTCAATGGTACATGGAAAGCAGATAATGGTTTTGAAGAAAGTTGATTACAAAAGGAGATATTGGGTCATTTGCGGGTATTTGCACCCACCTACTATCCGGTAGTTTCCTTCCTTTTGCTCTTTCTTCAATGCTCTATGATTTGTGGAACATATGCTTGTTGGTTGAATGTTTCTTCCCTCCCTCCTTCCCTTTGATCGTCTTGTTCAAGCATTGAGGACAATGCTTTATTCTAGCTTGGGGGAGTAGCTATTTGCTAGCTTGAGGGAGGTGTGTATAGTTTATTTCTTTATTTTTCCCATTTTCAAAAAAAAAAAATTAATTATCTTCTTTCTTTCCATTTCATTTATTTCTCTTTCGAGTTTTGATTTCCTTCCCTCTAGTTCAAACAAAGTCAAAAAAATGAAAAAAAAAAATGAATGAATTGAAAAAACAAGAAAAAAAGAAACAAAAGAAGCGTTAGATATAAATAAAAATTTGGTTTGCTTGCCCAAGGAAGATGCTTAGTAATGATATGATGTGGATTCCTTGCTTTGACTTTGAGTATATGTTTAGAGGCTTCTTTTGGAAGAGTGTGAGCATGGGTTAAGGTGTTTTAGGAGTTGATTAATCTTGATTGCATTAGAATCTACCAAAATGAAACTAATGAATGATCAATTGGATGCCTAGTCTTGAATCTTGACTAAGTTGCTCATGCTTGGATAATTTTAGCTTCAAATTTGCGGTCCCTTGTGTCCCTAGATGTACTCATCATGTCCCGAAACAAAAGCTCTATAAGAAACTTAGTTTTTATTTCTCTTTGTATCCAATAAGTGACACAAAAAGCCACAAGTTCTTATGTCTCTCTTTAGTGAGTAACTTCACATTTGTATAGCAAAAATTCCCATAATAAGGGAAAAAGAAAAAGCCAAAAAACAAGTCAAAAAGGGCGTGAAAAATGAAAAAAAGTGAAGAAAAACGAAAAGCAAAAAGAGTAGAAGAATTCCAATAAAAGAGGTCAATTTGTGGATGCCTCCCACACTTAGTACTATTTTTCTAAAGTTTCGAGTAGAGTGGAATCTAAGGCCTATTTGTGTGTCTAGGGATGGTGGACTAGTGGTTTGAGTTTTTTATAACACTTGAAGGGCCCTAAGTCTTTTGGATAGCTAGGTGTTCTCTAATGAGCGAGTAAAAAGTCTAATTAGGTGTCCTATTGCAATCTTGATTAGTTTCTTCCTCTACCATAACCTATGAGTACACTTGGAAATTAGTTGTTTTGAAAGTTGCTCTTTATCTTTGCTTGTGAACCATTTTATTAATAGTTGACTTGGGCATTAATTTTGAATTTGATTGAATAAATGGTTGATGAAAAACTAGAGTTGTGGGTTTGAAAACTCTTAGGAAACCCTCGCGAGATCTCACTCGCCCTCTAGAGCGATCTAGGGGTTTAAAGAGCTTGTTGCATATGCTAAATGCAATCGTGATTCCTACGAAAATGAGTTAGTGTAGATTCTCTTTCTTTCTTCTTATTCTTCCTTTATTCTTTCTTCTTGATCTCGTTTTCTAATAATCTTCATTCTCTTACCCTTGTGTTTTATTCTATTTTGCTTGGGGACAAGCAAAGATCTAGCTTGGGGGAGTTTGATGTCTTGTTTATTGCTTTACTTTTTGATAGTTTTTAGTTGGTATTATAGTTGTTTTTGAGTTAGTTTAGGCTAGTTTGTTAGCTACTTCCTTAATTTGTGCAATTTTCCTTCTTGTATGCACTTTCTTTGGGCGATTTGTTTTGTTTCAGGATTTAGGAGCATGCTGGGAGGACACTTGCACAACCCCGAATATTAATTTCAAAGAGGAAGGTCAAGGAAGCATCAAGGAAGCATAACCGAGTTCCGGGGGCAAATATAAGAAGTTTTGGAAGGGTTTGCGCACAAGGTCAACTTCAAATGACCATAACTTTCAGTACACAAAATATTTTTGAGCGATTCAAGTTGGAGATGAAAGCTTGGCTCAATATCTTTCCAACGTGTGGTCATAAGCTCAATTCCGATGAAAAACGAGTGAGATATGGCCGTTTGAAAATAAACTGACGAAACTGATTTCAGTTCTGACGGTCCGACCCGCCCGGGTCACTCCACCCGCCCGGGTCGCTGGGCTTTTCCGGAAATCTTTCATTTTAAATCCTCTTTTTGAATGGGGGTTAATTTGTAATTATGCCTAGTTTATTTTAGGACTATATAAGGCAAACTCCTCTCATTTTAGTGAAGGCTAATTTACAATATATTTTAATAAAGTGAGATTTGAAATTCTTAGAACCCTAGGAGAGAGAAAATCTCATCTTCTAGAGAGAGAAGTGAGAGAAACTTGTTGAAAGCTTGGAATTTGAATAATCTAAGAAGGAAACTTGAAGATTTGGAGGCTCCTTGCAACTTTAATGAGAATTTCTTACTCTCTCTCATATTTTATTGCTTTATTTTCCTATTTTCATGTCATTTTCACTCTATTTACTTGTTCATCCTAGATTATTGTTTTAGTTCATGTTAATAGTTGTTAATGTCTTTTAGTTTATAATTTATCATTATTTGTGAGTAGCTATTTCTTTGGGAAGGGTTTGAAGCCATTAATGAGTTCATGAACCTCTAAATCCAACATTGGGCTTTAACTTGGGATAATTTTGGTTAATTGATTTGGCATTTTCATGAATGTTTGTGTGATTGGCCATCATAGGAGCATTATTTAGGTACCCTTAGTGAAGGATCGAGAGATGAAGTTAAGGGGTTGCCTCAAATCGATTATTAGGCTTGAAGGACCATGAGAATAGGGACTACCTAGCCTAGGGGATTTAGTTTGCTTGTTTAAGTTCATCATGTTTATGGATATGCTTGGTTGAATGCCTTAGCCATGAGAATAGGTCTTCGGTAAGAGACTAGGCCAATCTAGCTAGCTCGAGAGAGTGGGTAGAGTACCAATGGATGAACAATTCCCCTCAATTGATCCCCATTGTTGATTCCCATTGTGATCGCTTGGTTTGTGAATGAGTTGATTGGTGGATACCCCTTCCCAAAGCCATTTTTCTTATTGTCCTTTCATCTATAAATCTTCAAAAACATAGAGTTTGCTTAGCTTATCATAAATCGATACTTATTGGTGCTTTCCTTAGTCCTTGTGGATTCGACCCTTTACTTGCCCTATATTGGGTAGTTTAGGTATTTTTGACGTGTTTACAACGAGCGCGTCAGCAACCGAGAAGGGGTGCGATTGATTATGTACACCACACCAAGGACACATTCACCCCAAAAAGAGATAGGTAAGTTACCTTGAAACATTAAAGCACGACTGACATTGAGAATATGTTGGTGCTTACGCTCAACTCTACCATTTTGTTGGGGAGTGCCAACACAAGTGGTTTGAAAAATAATACCATGAGTATTGAAATAATCAAGCATACAATTGAATTTGGTTCCATTATCACTCCGCACCATTTTAACATGCACCTCAAATTGTCGTTCAATCATAGCAAAGAAGGAACAGAAAGATTTATAGACATCAGTTTTGGAAGTAAGCAGATATACCCAAGTAGCACGAGAAAAATCATCCACTAATGTCAAAAAATAATGAGCACCACATGAAGATGGAGTTTTATATGGGCCCCATAAATCACAATGTATCAATTCAAAAATCCGACTTGCTTTATTATAGCTAACAGGGAAACTAGGACGTGACTGTTTTGCCTGAGGACAAACAACACATGCTTTATGTAATGACTTCCTAGCACTACTATTATGAAAGACATGTAAAAGCTTGACGACCTTATCCGAAGGATGTCCCAAACGACGATGCCCTAACTTAAAATCTCTAATCTGGAACCGTCTCGGCACAGATTCTCGGAATCCCATGATAATAATAGAGTCCATCCTTCCGTTCACCAGCTCCAATCAGGCTCCCCGAACGTAGGTCCTGTATAGCACAAAGAGAATCAGTGAAACGAATAAAACAATGAGAGTCATCAGTTAACTGCGACACCGATATTAAATTACAAGCTAAGCTAGGAACAAATAACACATGTTTAAGGAGTAAGCCACCGAGGAGTTGAACATCGCCTACTTTAGTGGCCGTGACTTGTTGGCCATCAGGGAGACCAACACGACAAGCCGAAATAACAGTTTGATTAAGAAGCCAAGATGCGGTTCCGGTGACATGATATGATGCTCCTGTATCCAATAACCAAGAACATAGGAAAGACTCACCCATCATACTAGCAGAAGGAGTCTCATTTACCAGGTTCAGCAAGGCTTGAACTTGCTCAGGTGTGAGAGAGGCTAATGGTGTGCCACCTGCACCACCCGTAGCAGACGATGCACCAACATCACTGGTAGCAGCACTGCTGTCAGTAGGGGGTAGTACAACAGACGGCGTGAGCACGGGCAGCAGCTACAGGTGATGGACGAGGCTCGGAGGAAGCATCGACAGCGATGCGTGGCTTGGGATTAGCAGCCCCCTTGCCAAGTTGCCATACTTCTCTTCCCACCAAGCCGGGCGGCCATGAAGCATAAAACAGGTAGAGATGTCATGGCCCCGCTTCTTACAATGCGTGCAATGAAGTTTGGACTTATCGGGACGATCAGAGAAGCTCTTGACAGCGAAGACATGAGCCTCATCAGCCACGGTTTTAGTCCGGGCCATGCCACGAGCACGTTCCTCCTGTAGGAACGTTTGATAAGCACGGGTTAAGGTGGGAGGCGGTTGTTGAGAGAGTAAATTAGAACGAACTGTGGCATAAAGATTATTATCAACACCAATATAGAATTGATGTAGTTTTTCTTCTTCCCGATCCGCGGTGAATTTTCCAGCAACATCACAAGAACATTTGCCACAAGTACATCCATGAAGAGGTTTTAGCCTAGCCAAGTCATCATATAAGCCCATGAGTTCATTATAATAACCTTACATGGTCATGGATTTTGTTTGTTTGCAACCAGTGATTTGCGCACGCAATTGTTGTAGGCGCTGCCCATCGGCGACACAAAAACGAGCCTCCAAATATTGCCACAAAGGGCAAGCTTCATCGTGGTAGGGATTGATGC
Source organism: Beta corolliflora (assembly GCA_947648045.1). NCBI lineage: Eukaryota > Viridiplantae > Streptophyta > Magnoliopsida > Caryophyllales > Amaranthaceae > Beta > Beta corolliflora. Next base: position 336,368 of record CANSZD010001022.1, on the reverse strand, counting down.
AACAAGCTTCGGATCCATACTACGGAGCATCCAAGACACGAGCATTGAATTAACCGTGTCCCAATCAAGAAGCTTCTTCTTGTCAACAGGTTTGTTAATGGTGCCATCAACAAATACATATTTCCGGCGAGCCTTCAAAGACAACGCGATTGCCCTTGCCCATGCCAAGTAGTTATCGCCTTTCAAGATTACGTGAGTAATCAAATTTCCAGGTTGGTCTCCAGATCCCAAAGTAAAACGGAGAGGTAGAATCAAGCTTAGGATTGTCAGTCATGGTGGTGCAGTCGTGAGGAAGTGTCCAGCAGGAAGAGAAAAAAAACGGCGGAAGGTAGGTTTAGGAACGTAGCTCTGGTACCATATTCGGAATAGACTTAACCTGATTTGTATTTAGTCAACGTTTGGGATTAAATACAACCTATGTTAAAGAATTAGTGGGCTTAACCCAACTCTACAACAGTAAGCTATACAATTAATATAGCAAAGATACAACATAACATGAGAAGCCCAAGATGGGCCTAATAAATAAAGTTGCAAAAATGATCATTGATCCAATTAGGACTTGGTATGTTCTCCAAATGAAGACCCGGAGTTTACCTAATTTGACCCCAACTACTCGAGACAAGTAAGCTATGCCTAAACTAAGGGGCAGAGCTACATTTGAGATGTGGGGTCACTTGACCCCACTTAGATTTAGAAAAGAAAAATCTTATAGCAGCTGTAGAGAAGGTTGTTGGTATAGAGAAGGTTTGCTCTGAGGAGGGAATAACAAGAAGTTTACACAATAATGTTAATTCCATTTAGAAGATAGAGTAAGGCAAAAATCAAAACTTCATAAAGAGATGGTTATAAGAAAGATATCAGAGTAGAGTGGGGTGATTATTGTGTACTAATTTCACTCTCAAAAGGGTGGATAAGGGACCCTAAATGTGTGCCTTGATTAAGCCTTTCGAGGACTATTCAATCAATGTCTCATTAGGAAAAAGATATTTTCTGGTTAGGAAATGCCTTTTTGAAGATCGTTGGTTTGTTGGGGAAAAGGAATAACGTTTGATTAATAATGTTACTAGTTCAACTTAAGCTATCTTGTCACTTAGCCTAAGACTATTAACAAAAAAAATTATTTTTACCTTTACATCACTTGACTTCTTTGAACTGGTCGGGTGAAGTAGGCTCAAGAAGGTAGGCTCACTGGTAACGGATCGGGCCTTGACCTAACTCTAATGTAAGGGGTGCCGACACAAAAAAATTTATTCTAGACTAAAAGAGACCTAAAAATACAATTCTTGAAAACACTTCATTTATCCTAAAATTGTCCCTCCGCTATTTACATAGATGTCACTTAAAAGTCCTAATTTATAAAGTCATCTCAAAAATATAACGACCCATTTGATAGCCATAATTAAATGACGATGATGGTAATATATTTACTTGTAAAGTTGTGAAGATAATCTCATGTCATATTTATGATTATGGAATTTCACCTTCAAATATATTTTTTTATTCTAAAATTTATATTGTCACGCACTCAATACTATATCTAAAGTGGTAAATAAAATTTATAAATAAAAAAAATGTAATTTGAAATATACAATCATTGATATAGACATCGATGTAAGATTTCCATCATAAAATTAATTATAAATTTGTTATTGTTAATTATATTACTACTATTAATTATCACTTACCAAATTTCATCAACCTGCCATAGTCCTTGCTGCCTTGTTGCCAACAATACATGTTTGCCTACTTGCTAGTTGCTTGTTGCCAATCTACACATGTTGCCTACTTGCTTGTTGCCGACTTACCAAATTGGCTCCAAGAACAAGAAGATGGATAAAGTCATGAGTCACGCATGAAACAATTTGGCACAAAAATGTGATTTTTTCAGACAATTTATTTTTCATCGAGTGTGACAACTGGACTTATCTGGAACGAATATATTTATTTATGATCAAATTCAAAGGCAATACAACGCTGAACGCTCCAATGAGTCATGAGACCCACAACATTTAGTTTGTAATTTGTACATGTCATAATCGTCAATTGACGTTTTAGCACTCACCTTTGCCTTTTTATTTTCTTAGCATGTGAACAATATGTTCTCTAGAATACTTTTTTCATTGATATAATAATATGATAGTAGTACTCCCTCCGTTCTTTATTAGTTTACTCGTTTTTTTTTTTTGATGTCCCTTATTAGTTTACCCATTTCTTTTGTTTATATTCTTGGAATGGGATCACTAACTTTCTATCACACATACATTCAACTTTAATATAAAATAATAGTTTCTCTTTCTATCTATGTCCCACAATATTATTTCTCCTAAAACTCTATGCAAAATAAACGGGTAAACTAATAAAGATCGGAGGGAGTAACTAGTAAGTGCTACAATATACTCGTACTTTAGACTTTAAAAAGTTAATTTAGACCAGATATTATTGTTGTCGACCCGCTTATTATTTGAGAATAATAATTACGGACTACCTTTTTTCTAAAGGTATGAAGGAATTTTAAGTGTACACAAGTTTGAACTTTGAAGTAAGGTGAAAGCATGTGCTGGTTGAATATATATTTAAAATTTCAATAAAAGATAAAAGAATCCAATGTCGGACCTAATTAGTTGACGCTTGACGAAGTCTAAAGTACGAGTAAGGCTGTAGCCTGTAGCATCACGGAAGTACAAAAAAGAAAGGTTCAACTTGGAAAATAGACCATTTAAAAAAGGGGGCAAATATAGTATCTACCCACGGTTTCTTTTTAATGGTTATATTTTGATTTGTGATACTATTTACAAATTTGTATTTGATTATTATTTGTAATTAATGGGTAAGGAAAAATATATTCATATATTATTTGATTCGTCTCGTTATGTATTTTTGAAATATCAACTTTTTATAATTTTTACACATGCAAATTTAAAGATATTAATGTTAAAACATTTACATTGGCAAGCGTGAAAAGGTAAAGTATAATTATTAAAAAGAAATACATGGAGTACAATTTCTTTTAATTTGTTGGGTAAATTTTGTAATGAGAGGTTCCGTGTAAGAGTACTTCGATAATGAAACGAATTACTTAACTACTTTCTGTAAGCTCTAATGTGTGTGCTACAATTTTTTTAAATTTTACGTGAATCTAATTGCTCTTTCGTTGCATGAAGGATTACCCATATAATTTCCTTTGAAAAAAGTTACTTGTCTGTTCAATTCTATGTGGGCAAAGTTATTAAACTTAGACCATATTTCCAATATTTTTTGAAAATCTACTCATTTTTTGTTTCAGCTCGTTTAGTGCAAAATTTACTCACTATACCTATTTCATCCTTCTTTTGGCAAAAGATATATTAGCATTTTTTGCACGCTATGCGTGCGTGTCATATTAACGTTTTTTCCTCAATTAGTTATTCATCAGTGTTACAAATTTTGATTTGGACAGATATTTATAATTATTTAAATATATTTTTCTTAAATCAATGTTTGGTTGGTTTTTTTTAGTTATTTTATTCATCATTATTCAAATATAGTATTGAGAGAATGAAACATGAAGCAGAAGAAAGCTCGTGCTAAAATAAAGTGGAAGAATTTGTGTATGAGGTTCAATTGTTGAATATTAATAAAGTAGAAGAGTTTGATTTATATAATAGAGATTAGGGAATAATAATCAACACTTAGGTTTTAGAATATTATCAGTATAATTATTAATATGAAATTCAAGTTTTTATTTTTTCTTTTGATTTTGTCAATCAAGTTGTATTGTCAATTTATTTTTTTATTAGAGTTTTTCACACATATGTAAGAAGAGGAAATCACATTCTCCTTAATTTAATATTTAATTGAAATTTCAAATTCAATTCCATTGTTAACTTGTTCAATATATATGGCAAGTCGAAAGGAGAAAAGATTATTTAATATATATGGCAATTTAAATTCATTAAGGATATATTAGACTTTTTGTAAGGGACATCATCTTCCTCCCCCTTCACTTATATAATAGAGATTTTCATGCTATCTATCTGATTATTTCCATTAAAATATAAGAGACTCACACAATCTTTAATTTCCTCGTTAAAAAAAAAATACTTAAATCGAGTGGACTGTGGACCCAACTATTTATACCCTCTCTTCAATCTGCTGCCTTAAAATGTACATCTACAATGAGTATTTGGTAATAGAATTTTTCTAACCTATGCCACAAGGCATAGGTTAAGTCGTTAAGAGTATCAAAAATCTCTATTATATAAGTGAAAGGGGGGAGCAATGGTGTCCCCCTATGAATTTACATATTCAGCCTCCACATCAACAATATTACATTCCAACTAAACCCTCCATCAGTCAACTAAAATACGGTAGAATCAAAAACTTGTCAAAAAAAATTCAATCAAATTAAGTTCAACCCAATCAACTCATATAACAGTCATACTCATAAACTTGCCAAGAAAATCAATCAAAATTCACATCCCAATCAACTAAAAAAAATCATAATAAAAAACTTACAAAAAATTAATACCAGAGACAATAACAAAAAGATACACCATACTAATATGGACACAACTCATATTCAAACTCAAACAAATTTTGCCTGAATACGAAATCAATTACAAACACAAACTCAAAAAAAATATTCAATTTTCTTCATTACTTAGAGTTTCACGTCATTCTCAAATTTGTGGATACTTCACTATTAATTAGGTACACAATTTGTTAGATGAAAATAAGAGTATGTGTAATAATAGGTACTATGTTCGTCGCCGCACGCATAGCGTGCATAAAAAGCTAGTCTTATACTTCAAGTATAAGATATCATTATATAAAAAATTTCCATTAAAATCCAACCAAACAAAAAAATCTTACATAATTATCTCTAACTCAAGTATCGATCCTTATTTATTATCCCTAAATAGAATCTTTTAAAAAAAAATTAATGAAATCTTGAATCTTATTAGATTTTATCATGTGAATCTTATTAGATTTTATTTCTTTGTACTCCCTCCGTTTCTTTTTAATCTACACACTGTTTCTTTTTCTATAATTGCTAACATGTCTCATCTACTTTCTCCTTTTTTTTTCCACCCATGTCATCCATTTTTTTTTTTGAAAGAGAAATTTCATTAATTGAAGGCCAAATGACATCTACAATAGGTATTAAAGAAAAACAAGATACAATTAAACAAGGTTAAATCAAATTCGTCTTCGAAGAAATTACAATGAACCAGATCGAGCAATACAACGCAGCCCCCTTGTATTTGCTGAATCAAGCAGTTATTGATGAGGAAGTCTATTCTAACATAGTTTGGGAAGAATATTCTTGATCCAACCATGTTGATCGCATCTGAGATTCCAATACCTTCATGTTGAGTCTCGAACTTCAACCAATGAGAATTAATTTCTCATACCTGAAGACAAAAAAACCATACTCACAACTCTCATAAGGGAGAAGTAGATCTCCACAACAGAGACTAAAATCCTCATAACAGAGTTTGAAAAAATCTCATAAAGATAGATTAATTTATTCAACAAAACAAAAAAATGAATTAAAAAACTGAAAATAAAAGGGGAAAAGGGGCTTACCATGGATGAAATCATCCATGACAGCCCCTAACTGATGAAGATGGGGTAGGGGAGGCTAGGGTTTGAGAGAGAAAAACAAGAGAGAGAGGGAATGTTATATGATATATGTCATCCACTTTTTAATACTTTAACCCACTTTTTAGTTTCTCTCTCTACCTTTTCAGTTTTATCTCTCATACTTTTTTTTTATTTACTCTCTCATGCTTTTGTACTTCCACTTTAGTTCTCCCCTGAAGTGAAGTAAGTAAATTAAAAAGAAACGAAAAGAGTATGAAACAATTGGTGTTCTAGTAAAATTAGTTATTAGATATTTAAAAGAAAATAAAATGGAATACATTGAACTTTAAAGTTAGGGCCTGTTCTCCCCAGCTTATTTTCAGTTTAGTTCAATTCAGTTCAATTCAGTTCAGTTCCTAAATTATTATCATTACTATTAATTAGTTATAATTTAATTCAGTTCAATTCAGTTCAGTTCAGTTCAGTTGTTTTATACCGAAGAGAACATGCCCTTATTCTGAAAATCTAAACACTACCTCTTCCTCAAAACCTTATTTTCAAAAAAATCAACACACTACCCCAACTGAAGTTTTTTTTTTTTTTTTTAAAGGACCAATTGACGTTTTTTTAAAGCGCTATGTTCGAAACACTAATTTTGTCTTTTAATTTAGTAGAGATTTTTAGTTCCATCTTTCAAAATTACTTCAAATAATATTGTCGAAAAGTTTCCTTAGTAGAGATGGCAATAAGTCCAGGACTCTAACCGGACCCGCCCAGACCCTACCCTAATTGAAGGGTATGGGTCATAATTTTTTGGATCCTATGAGTAAGGGTATTGTATGGGTCTTGATACTATCGGGTAAGGGTATGGGTAAGAGTCCACTTCTCAAATACTCAGACCCTACCCATAGACCCTCCCAAACTTAAATATATACTTTTTATATTTTTTAATTTAAAATAATTATATATATTTAATATATAACAGATATAATAAACTCTTCCAGTCAAAATAAAACCCTCAATCCCTTACCCTAGCCGCACTCTCACAGTCTCATCTTACTAGTATCTCACTCTCTAGCTCTAAACTATTATCTTTATTCATATTTGGATGTATGAGATTTTTGGGATGTCGAAAAACTATGTATTCCTATGTAATATAATATTTTGTGTGCTAATTGACAGCTTTATATGTTAAATAGTGCTTAACAATTATATATACACGTGAAAATATGAACGGATTTTTATGTATTGGACCCATTTTGGACCCTAGACCCTACCCATACCCTATCGGACCCTACGGGTACGGGTAAGAGTCCAAAAAAATTTTACCCTATGGGTATGCGTATGGGTATGGTATGGATCTACATCCAAAACTTAGGGTATGGGTAAGGGTCTAGCCTTACCCTACCCAGGCCCTATCCATTGCCATCCCTATTCCTTAGTATGATGCTAATTCAAAATGTTTGTGTTACATCACTACATGGTGAAAGTAAAGACAAACACTTATTTTGATACATTGTATTTTTTTAACTAGTTATTGGCTTGGACAATGCCCCGAATTATTATAAGTTATATGAGATGATCAATTTATTTTGTTGAAAGAAACGAACAATAATGTTTTTCTTTAAAATCCAAAAATCTTAATAAGTACTTTTATAGGTACCATAGTTTTTTTGTACTTTTACGGGTGATACATGACAAAAGATAGATTATGCGTTTAATAATTGGAGATATAACCCATGACGCCTCTAAATGGAATACATACACCACAACACATAGGCTGGGTACAAGCTAAGGCTAAACAACCTAGAAGACAACATGCCTAAAGGCCCATTGCCACCACAAGTAAATGCCCAACATATTGTTGGAATGAGGATTCGAACCCTGGGCAATGTCCTAGAATTCGGGGTGATACTCCACTGAGCTACCACCTCTTTTTCATGGAAAGGGGGATATCTTATTTTTTTTAAGGAACTATTATGGCGTTTTTTCAATAAAGAAAAAATTGGCTACTTAATAATTATTTAAATTTTCATAAATACCAAGTTTTGACATCAAATTAGATACTTTAACATTTCAATGTTCAAGTTTAATTATAGTTAAATTAGTCTCAATTTTATGTGTTTGTCATAGTAGTACTTAAAGCTCATATGGTGCAAGGTGTTGTCAACCTGCCAGGAGCACCTAAAACAATGTGTTAAAGCACATTTATTTGTACATTTTGCTCAAATAAGTAATATTTAAAATGTGCAAATATAAAATGCGTAAACAAATGTAAAAGGAAACACCTAATTTGAATGCTTCTGGGAGAAATATAGAGGTTTTGCTCATGTGTTGTCATTAGTCTTTGCCTCTTTGGACCATTCTTATGAATATGATAGAGTGTATTAAAGTTGCAGGTGCAGAGTAATTTCTGAAGTCAGTAAGACTCGAAGATTTTGTTTTTCTATTTTCGATTTGGGGGGTCCCAAACTATATACCATTATTGTCAAATTTTCCTATTAGGAGAAAGCACTAGGATTACAATTTACAATACTGTACACCATACCATACTTCATTATTTGACCGACTTATTGCGACTTGTCTGTCATATAATGGCTAATACATTTGTACCACCTTTAATCTCTATATGCCGACTTCGGGTCTGTTCTCCCCAGCTTATTTTCAGTTCAATTCAGTTCAGTTCAGTTCAATTCCTAAATTTATTCATTACTATTAGTTATAATTTAATTCGATTCGGTTTGGCCGTTCCGCCGCCCGCCTCAATTCGATTCGGTTGATTCGGTTCGATTCGGTTCGGTTCGGTTGTTTTATGCCGAAGAGAACATGCCATTCTTCTAAACCTGTCTTTTTTCCCCTCCCCGTCTTAAACCCTAATTCATTATTAGTTAAGTTAAGTATGTTTTTAGACCGTTTGACAATAAGCTTATTGTCAGACGACTGACATCATACATGTGATATATGAGAACCTTCAATATTAACCCAAAAATCGTATTTTTTACCCCCAAAATAATAACTACCAGAGAATATTATTAACTATTAATCCAAAAACCGTAACTTTTAACCCCAAAATCATAACTATCACATAAGCAGGGGACATGCGTGTGTGGAGCATGATGATGAATGATGTTGGGCTTGAGTATAAATGGGCCTATGAGGCACCATTTGACACTTAATTAAATGTCACACTGTCTTATACAATAAGTTGTGTTATTAATTTAGGAATTGTCCCCAATTTTATTGCTAGATAGTAGTAATTAAGTCCGGTTCTCTTTTATACCTTCCACCTCAAAAATTAGTTCCCAATTCATATCCTCATCCCATATTCCTTTATCCGTTCGCAATATCCATTCAAAAAAACACTTACCCTTTCCCAAGAAACTTCTCAAAAACATTGACCAACTTCCAAATGACATACAGCTAATAATTCTCAACAAAGCCAAATTAGCAAGATTCAATCAAAATTTTACCGAATTCCCCACAAGACACGCTATTTTCCGCCACTACCTTTGGCGTCATTGGGGTCTATCAGGTATTTTCGATAAAGGATTTTTTCTTTATCCCAATGATCTTACAAGGAATAGTCCTTACTTTCTCACATGGAGATATGGGCTGGTGAGAAAGTTCTATGATGTTCCAAATCCACAGACTCCTTTTTTCCAAGAATTCACAAAATTCCAACAATACATCTTTTCTACTATATATACTCCTTCAGATGGCATGAATGGATTTATGTTGAAATTATTTGTGCCAATATTGAAATGAGTAATGGGAGAATAAGACCAGCCCATTACTTAATTTTCATAAATACCCAAACTTATATCCCTCGCCTTATTCCTTCTCAAAAGAACCTCGCTCAAGCCAGAGCTCAAGGGTTTGCTTCCATTTCACGAAATTTGACGCATATTATCAATAACCATCAAAAACACCATTCATTTCCAATTACCATTATTCATTATGGCAATACAACTGTTTTTTTCCCCATTCTTTCAACAAATATTTTCTTACAGGAAAACAACACTCCGAATCTCCCTCTCAATATTTATCCGATATTTACAAAGGAAAATATTTATCTGATGAAGGCAAGATTCATTTTGCTCAAATATCTTCCCATCGTATGTCTGAAAAAGATCTGTATGTCTGTAACGATGAAGAAGATGCTGGTTTCCAGACTTAAAAAAAAATGTTACTTTCACTATCTTTAAGCAGCAATAGGGTAACCACAACAACGGACAAATTTCTGCAAAAACTCTCAGTGAAGCAACGAATTTCCACAGCAACAGTCAAAGCCAACAGTATAAAGCTGCAAAACTATAAATTGAGGCTTCTCCTTCAGTTCTAGGCAGAGCAAAATACACGGCTACACAAGCTCCTCTAAAAATCTCTCTCTCTCTCTCCAAAAAATTGTAACTCTCTTTAAGTATCAGTTTCATTCAAGACTCTTTGTAAGTCTTTTATGTAAAACTATGGCCGATTCAACCGCCTTACTTTACTTTGCTTATGCTTACATGTTTTAAGTTTATTTTCTGGACTAAGTTCTGTTTCAAAGTTATGAGTTCTATATGGAGCAGAGGAACTCCATCCTCTTCTCGTGGTAGTAGTAAACCCAATATGCTGGTATCAAAGCCATGGGGCAGTAGTTATATTTTTTCCTTATAAAACTTGTTCTTTTGACTTCAGTACTTTCCAGTCTTAAATTTGACTCTTGTCCTAATTGTTACTCTGCTGGTTTTAAAGTTTGTAGAGGCGGTAAGTTCCGAGTGCGGCAGTCAGACCATAGGGCTACACCTTTTTTACGGCGGATAGGTTTTAGGGCTTATTTCAAATTTATTTTCTGGACTATGTTATGTTTCAAAGTTATGAGTTCTATATGGAGCAGAGGAACTCCATCTTCTTCTCGTGGTAGTAGTAAACCCAATAAGCTGGTTAAAAATGAAACCTTTACTATAAAAAAACCTTGAGCAAAGCATTGACAATTGGGAGATACCCAAAGTTAATAAAGACCAAATTTATAAAATAACTAGATATAATATTTTTAAAACTGATTATGTTATCAATACCCAAGAACGAGATATCCATTTAACAAAACCTATTGATACTATTAAATTATTTTCAGCAAAAACTTTGCAAAAACATGTCGAGAAAGGTTACCGATATATCCATATAGGATTGGTTCAAGTAGGCTTAAAACCTCTTACAAAAGAAGGATTAAATTCCTCAGTCCTTGTGGCCCTTAGAGATGGACGATTCAAAGACTTTAATGATTCTTTACTAGGAACTATAAAGTCAAGTTTATGCATGGGTCCAGTCTCTTTCGATTGTTATCCAAACTTCAGTGTCTCGTTAAGTGATAAGAATATCTTATCCTCCTTACTCTTACAAATTAAAACTCATAATTACAAAATGTTCGATGGTTCTATTCCAGTAGCTCTGATCTATAAAGTCCATTACAAAGCCATGATGTCTGCTTTTAATACTAGAAATATACAACATAGTAAAAAAGGATAAACTCTCCTCCTCCAAACCGACCTTTCTAGATCAAACATAAGAATCCCTAGACCAATACAATGGAATGATGTCAGTCTTCCTGAAGATTGGTTCCTTGAAGGAGCTGCTGAACCTGAAGCGCAATCCCCAGCTCTTCCAGAACCCAATACCGAATTAGAACGAGTCATACAATACTCTGATGGTAGTATAAAACTTAACTTTAACAGAATTACTAGCTCTAGATATTCAGACCATTTTCTGTTGAGAGCCTAGGATGGTCTTCCCGTCTTCCTTTAATGAATAACAGCATTATAAACGACAAATTAGCTATCCTAGAAACAGTTCCCGGAAAGGCCAAGGTATTCTACCTCAGATATACCTTCACCATCCATCCAAAATGTTGAATATAGAACCCAGGTTCCACATCCGGTTTATGTTGAACGACAGTCTCCTCTAGACTCACCCTTTGCCTCGGTTATAACTAAAAATATTAATAATGAGCTTAACGTCCTTGAAAAGGATTTTGAGATCAATAAAGAATTAGTTCACAAAGACTTTTATGCACCACATAACCTCTCAAAGAGAACGTGGTTCTTCGAGCACTTTCTTGAAATTCGAGAAAAGATCCAAGAAAGCTATTACAGCTTTGTTATACAGCATAAAACTCTTATTCTTTTCTTTGATTGGTTTGAACTCTATAGTTCTGACAATAACATTGATTACCCCTTTAAATCCATAGAGCCTATCAACACCAATAGAAGGACGCCCGTCTGGGAGACTCCAGATGGCACTGTTCAAACTTACCATCTACGTCAAATTACCTTCTCCATAGGCGTGCACAAAGTAGAAGCCTCTCCTCTGAAGAAACCTCAGGAAGAAGCTACAGCAAACCTAAAGAATATTGTCCTACAAAACAATTTTACTAATATTAGCCTTAACACTCTAGTAAAGCAACTTTCTAGAATTGAAAAACAAAACCTTAAAGCAGAGACAAGCTTAGTCTCTACTCCTTTAGAAAAAGCCTCCGGAATCCAATTTTAAACCATTTCAGATTTCGCAAAAGGCTCAAAAAGAAGTCACGACTTCAAGGACTGAATTTCTTCAAGCTATCAAAGACCAAATTAGCAGGGTTGAACCTTCAACCTCAAAAATAGTTGAGGAGGAAACAGTCCAGAATAATACTGTCAGTGTTCTAGATTTAAGTGACAACACTGATACCGAATCCAGCCCCAAAAATCCTGAATTAGCTAAACTCTCTTGGCAAAATACTGGACCTCTTGATATTATTCCAATAAGGTCTAGTGAGTCCCAAATCGAAAGTCAGCCTAACACGATTATTAAACCAAAATATAATGCCTCTTCCATCTATGAATGGAATATAGACGGTATGAGTGAACACCAAATTTTAAACCTCTTACAGCAAATGACGATGGCTTCAAATGCTTACAAAACCTAATCTGGTACGTTAGATAAAACAGTTGCAGAACTCTTAATTGCAGGCTTCTCTGACCAGCTAAAAGGATGGTGGGATTTCTATCCCACCAAAGAACAGCAACTGGACATCTTGAACGCGATCCAGACAACTGAAGATGGGGTTCCCATTCTCAACCAAAATGGAGAATCAATCCAAGATTCTGTCTCAACCTTAATTTTTACCTTATCACTTCATTTCATTGGAGATTCCTCCCATCTAAGAGATAAAAACGCAAATCTTTTGTCTAATCTTAGATGCGAGAAACTCAGTGATTTCCAGTGGTATAAGAATACTTTCCTAACCAGGGTTATGCTTAGAGAAGATTCTAACCAACGCTTTTGGAAAGAAAAATTCCTAGCAGGTCTTCCAACCATATTAGGAGAAAAGGTCAGAAACAGAATCCGTGAGGATTTTGGAGAACATATTATCCCTTACGACAGGCTAACCTACGGTGAGTTGGTAAGTCTAACCTCTAAACAAGGCCTTCAAATATGTCAAGATTTGAAGCTCCAAAAACACTTAAAAAGGAGTTAAAAGAAACTAAAAAGGAATTAGGTTCCTTCTGCCAACAATTTGATATCTACTCCCCTCAGACAAGCACTTGTAAAGGGCGCTATAGTAAACCAACCCAGTACCAAAAACCCTATAAAGCCCGAAGGTTCTATAAGAAGATTGAGAAAGTCTTCCATAATAAACCTTTTGAGCAACGAAAGAGGAAGACCCATAGAAAACCCCAACAGACCATCACAAAACCTGACTTTAAAAACATAACTTGTTTCAATTGTGGGAAAAGGGTCATACGGCTAGATATTGTAGGATGTCTAATAAAATTCAAAACCTTGACCTAGATGATGAAACTCTAGGAAGAATTTCAGCTCTTCTAATAGAGTCTTCTGATGAAGAAACCGAATCTTATAATTCTGCTGAGAATTATGGCTCTCATGATAATGACATAGATTCCTCATCTTCAGCTAATGATGAGGATTATACCCTAAACGTTCTCACCAAAGAACAAAGCCTCATCCTTGATGTTATCCATGATATTAATAATCCTAACCTACAAAAACAGTACCTTGAGCGTCTTCGTAAATCCCTTGAAGAAAGTCCTAAAGAAAAGGACCCTGACCCCCCTTCTTCAAGCACTGAACCATACAACCTCACTTCTCTTTTAGAAAAGAGAAGTTCTAGAAAGAAGCCAGAAAGAACCATACAGGATCTTCAGGCTGAAGTTAAAACCATTAAAGCCGACATAAAAGACCTTAAAACTAAACAGCAGCACGACTCTGCCATAATTCAGCTTCTAACCTCTCATATGGTCCCAGATATCACTAGTGAGAGTGATCCTGACGATGTCCCAGATGAAGAAAAAAACCCAAAATTAAGTCCCAGATGATTTCCTTTTTGTTTTAAAAGAAACCAGTTCTAGAAAATATTATATAAAGGTCACACTTGAATTTTCTAGTGATTTTAAAATTAATACTATAGCGTTGTTCGATACCGGAGCAGATCTAAATTGCATTAAATCTCGTCTCATCCCAAAACGCTTTCATCAGAAGACTTTGGAAAAACTTAGCTCTGCTAATAATACCAAGATGCATATAGAAGGAAAAACAGATGCAAACATATTAAATCAAGGCCTTTCTCTAAAAAGCCACTTTGTCCTGGTTACCAATATACACCATTCAGTAATCTTGGGAACACCTTTCATAATTTTAATAACCCCTTACAATGTCAGCTATGATGGAATATCCTTCAAAACCAAAAATAAAAGGCTTGAGTTCCTTTTCTTAGAAAAGCCCAAGACCAGAAATCTCAACATTATAAAGGCAAGCTCCATTTATAATAGTGAGATAAATTCTCTTATCAATCGAAAACAAAGTGATGTGCACGATCTAAAACAGAAAATCCATTTACAAAAGATCGATCACCAGTTACAAGGTAGTGTTCTAAAGACTCAAATAGCTCACTTCCAAAGCCTCCTCGAAAGGGAAGTTTGCTCTGAGCTACCAAATGCCTTCTGGAATAGAAAGCAACACATGGTCGACTTACCGTATGAGCCTGATTTTGATGAAAAGAATATCCCTACCAAAGCCCGGCCAACTCAGATGAATGCCGACTTAGAACGCCATTGTCGAGAAGAGATTAGATTTCTCGAAAGTAAAGGCTTAATTTCCAAATTTCGTTCCCCTTGGAGCTGTGCGGCGTTTTACGTTAACAAAGCTTCGGAAATTGAACGAGGCACGCCTAGACTAGTTATAAATTACAAGCCTCTTAACGATTCCCTTCGATGGATCCGTTATCCAATACCCAATAAAAAAGATCTGATGCAAAAATTACACCATGCCTTCATCTTCTCAAAATTTGATATAAAATCCGGATTTTGGCAAATACAGATCAAGCCACAACATCGTTATAAAACCGCTTTTACTGTTCCTTTTGGCCAGTATGAATGGAATGTTATGCCTTTCGGTCTTAAAAACGCTCCCTCTGAGTATCAGAGGATTATGAATGATATAGTTAACCCCTATTCAGACTTTTGCATTGTTTACATTGATGACGTGCTAGTTTACTCAAGCACGATTGATCAGCACTTTAAAAACCTTTAGACTTTTTTCTATCTAATTAAGAAAAATGGTCTCGTCGTTTCAGCAAAAAAGATTTCCTTATTTCAAACAGAGATTAGATTCCTCGGTCAAATTGTGCCAATTCACTGGCAAATTTCCTGATAAAATCTTAGACAAAACTCAACTACATAGGTTTCTTGGTAGTTTAAATTATGTCTTAGATTTTTATCCAAATCTTTGTAGAATTGCGAAACCTCTCCATGATAGACTAAAGAAAAAGCCACCACCTTGGTCCGATATCCATACCCAGGCTGTTAAAACCATAAAAACCCGAGTCTTAGAAATCACATGCCTTAGTTTAGCAAACCCTGACCTGCCCAAAATTGTTGAGACAGATGCCAGTGACAAGGGTTTCGGAGGTATTTTAAAACGAGTCGACAATGGTAAAGAGCATATTATCAAGTTCACCTCAGGGCACTGGAATGATACCCAGATAAAATACTCTACTATAAAACAGGAAGTTTTATCAATTGTTCTTTGTATTACCAAATTCCAGTCTGATTTATTAAATAAAAAATTCTTATTACGTGTTGATTGTCAAGCTGCTAAAGCTGTCTTAAAAAAAGGATGTCCAAAACATTGCAGTAAAACATGTTTTTGCCAGATGGCCGTCTATCTTAAGCATTTTTGAATTTGAAATTGAGCATATAAAAGGAGAAGAGAATTTTATCCCCGACTTCTTAACCCGTGAATTTCTTACAGAAATGCCTAGAAAGACAAAAGATAACGAGAAGTCCCGACCTCCTCCTGAGAAAACCATCTGCACCACACAAAAACCCATTAAAACCTGGTACGAAGCTGTCCAAAATATGGAGAGTGAAACCTCTTCTATTGACAGAACACAGGAAGTTCAAGAATGGCTCCTTTCCATCTCTGAGCATCCTGCGTCTATCCTTAAACACCCCCAGCTCCTCAAAGCTTTCTAAAACTCTATGCAAAACCAGGGTAGCACAAGCAAAGCAGCTACGGAAGGTAAAACTCCTGCGGGAAAAAATATTAGTGTCATTTCAAAACCAGAGGAAGGAGAATCTTCCCAAAAAAAACCCCTCCTCAAAAATAATTTCTAAAATTTGGTAGCTCTCAAATTGTGGTTGCACAACCTAAGAGAAACGAGACTTCAGAATATTTTGTTAAAACTGCCTCACAAAATATTATAACAATTGAACATGGGTATCATGATGAGGATCCCTATGTCTCAATACAAAAAATCTTTGGGAAAAACTGGTTTTATAAACCATGGGATCGTACTAAAACTGCAGAATATTACCGGCAATTCTTGAGGTTACCGGCTCCGCTGAATTTAAACACTTCTTTTATTAAAATGAGCAAGCTGAGCCCTCTTATTCAACCATTAAAATTCTAAAGGTTCTTAGTCCTCACGACTGGAATCAAGACCTGTCAAAACACAAAGCCTTCCCCATTAGCTTCAACAACACTTTCCCACATTGCAAAACCTTTAATTATTGGGATTACCAACAGGCTTGGTTTTCCACTTTTTTAATTCAAAATAATAGATTATCCCATTCATGGCTAATCTACTTCAACACTAAATCCATACGACTTAAAAAATTGCCATCTTGGTTTGCCCAATGGTGGAAGCTCTATGGCTCTTCTAGTGAAATTCTTCACCCTGAAGTTACAAAAAGCTATAATACCTTTCGAACCCAATACAAACCTTCAAATGTAGAAAGGCGGTTTCCCGCTGTATGTTTATTTTCAATGAAGTTTTACCTTCCTTGGGTTTGTCAATGGTTCCTTGAAATAAACCTAGATCAATGGAGCATGGTTCTCCAATGAAGATTTAAAACCAGATGGTGGTCAAATTTCAATACACCACAGTCTATCCTTGAACCAGCCATCAGAGAATGGTTGAAGAAAAATTGTAACACAGGTACCATAACTTCAGGGCCAGAACAATCTCAGTTCCTTGCTCGAAAATCACAGGAAAATTCATTACTTGCATCAGCTAAAACCCCTGAAGATTACGCACGGGTCCTACGACAACTAGCTAATAGTATGTCTGAATCCTCCATAACTTCGGAGCATGAATCAATAGCAGACTCCTCCATCCACCTCAGTGACGATGAAGAAGATGTTGGTTTCCAGACTTAAAAAAAAATGTTACTTTCACTATCTTCAAGCAGCAACAGGTTAACCACTACAACGGACAAAATTCTGCAAAAATCTCTGCGAAGCAACGAATTTCCACAGCAACAGTCCAAGAGCCAACAGTATAAAGCTGCAAAACTATTCATCAACAATATAAAGCTTCAACAAAACAAAACTTTGAACAGTTTAAAGCAGAAGACAAATTGTTCATGCACAGTCCTACATATATATATATATAGGATCACGTGAAAACCACTCCTTATGCTGAAAACTGCAACATAAAATGAGCAAAAGTTTCTTAAATTGAGCGAAAACATACAACGAACAAAAAAACATAAAATGAACAGAAGTTTGTATAATGAGCAAAAATTTCGTAAAATGAGCGAAAGTTTGCTAAAATGAGCAAAAGTTTTCAAAAATGAACGAAAACATAAAATGAGCAAAAAATATAAAATGAGCAAAAATCTGCAAAATGAGCAAAAAGTCAGTTTTCAGTTTTCAACTTAAGGTTAGTTTTCAATGGATCCTACCTCTATATATATACATTTATATATGAAAAATCTTAGAATTTTACTTCTTATATACTACTCCCTCCGTCCCATAATATAGTGCTTACTTCTTTCTTTTCACGGGAATTAAGGAGATTGGAGGGAGTAGTAGGATTCTCAAAAAAAATAATTTAATGGAGTACTTTTTTCTTGGAACTACTTCTTTTATTTTTTTTTCCTTCAAAAAAATAAAAAAACAATAAATATTTCCTCGAAATGGTGCAAAATAATAAATAGGAGCACACATTTTGAAAGAAAGGTAGGAATATTTTAAAAAAACTAATATGAACCCGGTGCACACTAACTTAGTGTGCACCTTATCCATCTCACGTGAGTTTTAATGATTACAACTTTCCGTTTTTGCCGCGTTCAGTCTTCCGCTCTTTTCTCTCTCCTGATAACTTCTCTCTCCTCTGATAACTTCACTCTCCTGATAGTGTATTTTTGAAATAATATAGTGTATTTTGAAATAATATAGTGTATTTTAAAATGATATAGTGTATTTTAAAATGATAGTGTTTTGCTGAGTTTTTTGGCATGATAGTGTTGCATGTTATAGTGTATATTGACATGATATATATAGTGTATTTTGAAATGATATAGTGTATTTTGACATGATAGTGTTTTGCTGTGTTTTTTGACATGATAGAGTTGCATGATATAGTGTATTTTGAAATGTTATAGTGTAGTTTATTTGTATATTACACAAAATTATCATAATCGATCGTTATAGTGTTTGACATGATAGTGTATTTTGACATGATATAATGTATTTTAAAATGATATAGTGTATGTTTGTCCTGAACAACTGTTTTTGTTAAAATTTTAGGGCGAGAGAATCTTATTGAAGAGAGAGAAAATCGCGCGGATTTTGAAAAGCGGGAGTGACTAGTTTGTAGTGGAGCACGTGTCTAGGCCTGGTCCACACTATTTTTAATGTGAACCGGGTCCACGCAAGACGGATTGGGAATATTTTGAGAAGTTTGTGTAAAAATTGAAGATAATTTAGTCAAAACAAATTAATAAAAAATGGAATAGGCACAATATTTTGGGACACCCAAAATGGAATGTAAGCACTATATTATGGGACGGAGGAAGTAGTATTTAATTGCATAGGTAGGCATCCTAGTAAATGAAGTAATAAAAATGATAAAATATCTAGCAAAAGTACAAACAATTACCTCCAACTTGCCATTATTAGTTTTTCACCGACGACCTTATCTTTAAATTGAATAATAGCACCACATTCTTAGATCCCAAGCAATAAACACGTGAAGAAATATCAAAAACAACAACTTAATGTTGAGGTGCGTGTTCAAAGTAAGCAACCAACAAAAGCCAACTAGCAAAATTTGGCCCCACTTTTTTTTTCAAAAAAAAAATACCACGAGTTTTAAAGGATTCCACTACCTAATCAATTCATAAACCATAAACCCACCTTTTTCTCTCTCCTCTTTCTTTCTTAAAAAGACTATATATTCTCATTCCCTTCATTGTCTCCCTTCCCATTAACACCACCCTTCATTTCTAATCTTTAAGTAACAAAAAAGTTCATAGTAGTATTTTTGAAGGGTTCATTTTATTCTTTCTAAGAAAAATAAAAGTTGGTTTAGAATAAGGAAGAAAATGGGATCTGAAATGTTGTTTTTGGGGCATAAGCAAGAGAAGATCATGAAGTCAAATTTTACACAAACATGTAATCGGTTTAGCCAGTTCTTGAAAGAAAGAAGGTCTCTTGGACATCTTGATGCTTTTAAGAGTACTCTTGCTCCATCAGAGCTTGAATTCAAAGGTACTTTTTTTTGTTCTTTATGTTTAAGAAATTATTGTTGTTATGGATATTATTGATGATCATAGAGCTAGATTCAATTCAGCTAAGTAAAGAACGGATACAAATAACGAAGAGATTAGTCGAATTAGCACTTAGTCATTAACTACGTCTTTTTCCGGTCTTAGTATAGACAGGATTCGATCTTAGGTATTGGACATGATTCGAGAATGTACCAGCTTTATATTTGTATGGTTGAAATGAAATGACCCTAAAAATTAGATTGAAATATACTAAACTAATGTCTTTTGTAGCTAACACATTATTAATTAATTAACCATATAAAACATGTGTTTTCTTAATTGTTGATCATTTCCTTTTTCCTTTCTTGCATCTTTGATAATAACATCATAAATGAAAATCTAAAGGCCTTTCAAGAAAAAATTTATTATCATTGTTCAACTTTCTATTATTATCAACTTATATAGGTTTATAAGTTGAAGCTAATTTGGTTAGCTATAGTTTAACGATTTTTTTTTTTGGTGCGAATGAGCTAAAGGGCGGGGATGAGAATCGATCCCAAGATCACCTGGAACCGGGAGGGAAGCTCTAACCAATTGAGCTATCCCTTACTCTCATAGTTTAACGATATGATATGAATATATATGTATTTATTTTGTTTTGGGTTGTTTAAAGTAATTCTTTTATTCAATTCTCTAGGTGTTAAAGAGGTATCTGGACCAAAGAATACCGCAATAAATTTATTCCCCAGAAATTTGGAAAAGGAGAGGTTGTCTTTGGAGCTCTTTCCTCTGATGAGCTCATTGACCGCAGCTGGTGTTAAAGACTCGACCAAAACTATGGCTGATTGCAGGTAAACAAAGAAAATCCATTATTTGGAGTTTTTTTTTTCTTTATTATTGTCATTAAATGAGATCTTTTTCATTTAAATTACTAATTATCTTCCTTAGAAAAAAATTAATCATTATCTACTTTGGTCGGGTTTTTTGGGGGTACTTTGGCCGTTGATTTACACTCCATGTGAGTAAGATTTGTTAAGATATAATAGGTCCTATCACTCCTATATATATATATATATATATATATATATATTTTTCAGGAAAGATAATTGGCCAAGATTAACACTAACTAGCACCATGAGTGGGGTTATACCCACAAAGAACATTTTTTATACAACTCCCAAATGGGATGATGCGAACACCGCGTTGGGAGGTGGGAGCACCAACCATTGGGCTCCCACGAGGACCTCAAAATCACTCCTATATATGATAAGAGATAATGATGATTAGAATTCCACAATAAATGGCAGGTGGTTACATATATACGAAATGAGGTGTTACTTGCCAAAAATATACTTCATTTATAGTATACTTCTATTATCCAATCTAAAACAAGTAATAATGCATACCTTTCTCGGCCTTTTGGCTAAGATCAAGTGTGAAGTAATAATGCATAGGTTAGAAAAAACCGTTTTAGAATTACTGTCTTCTAAATTATTTTAAGGTACTTTTGTAATCACTAATCACAAACTAGGGGATTGAGAGATCTTGATAGCCCGCTTAATAAAATTCTTCCTTGAATCATAGGCATAAATTTGTTTTAAGAACTCTGATTAAAAATCCAAAACTAAATAAATTATAATAAATTATAACCATATCTCGATTAACTTTTCTAATATTTACATTGTTTAAATTTGTTTCTACTCTCATGTGCATGAGTTTAAACTCATTTTCGTTTTCAACATAAAAAAGAAATACTTTGTGGTCAGATCCAAAGTTACTAATTGTGATCGATTCTTTAAAAAATTAAACAATAAGATTACTTTTAAAAACAATGCAACTTTTCGAATTTCCCTATTATTTAGATTAGTTTTAGATTTATAACACTGAAATAAAACTAAAGCGAAGCTAACCCCCTAAAAATTGTGTTTTTGTTCAGAGAACTGTCAATTTCAGAGGACGATGAACCTAAGAATACCACTACACCAAGCATGACTATATTCTATGGTGGAAGAGTACTAGTTTTTAATGAATTGCCTGAGGACAAAGCTCGAAAAATAATGTCTCTAGCTAGACGTGAAACCATGAGTTCCTCCTCCCACACTCAAAATCAGAGTAAAACTCCAACTCCAAGGACAAGTTATCTTGCACAAGATCATGTGGTTCCTCAAGGAGTATCTAGCTTGTCAGATTTACCTATTGCAAGGCGAGTTTCCCTTCACCGGTTCATGGAGAAGAGGAAACACCGAATCGCGGCGAGTGCACCTTATCAACTCTATAATCCATCCATGAAAATGGTTGATTCTCATCCTAAGAATTTCAACGTGATGAGAAGTTTAATTGAGCAACAACAACTCGAGTTAAAGTTATAGACTTAGCTTGTAGTAGCTAGACTTCTATTCTATGTTTATCCACCATGTCCAAGAAGTAGTAGTCAAATATCAATTGTAAGAGCCTAGAGGTGGTATATGTATAATTTTTTAAATCTTCTTTGATTTTGGTATGTTTAAGTGATTCGTCCTCACTTATTAAGTTATTAGCTAGGTATTTCTCTATATACTATTATATTATATATATATTTATTCATATTTTTATTGGAATATCCCTGTATTCTTCAAAGCTCATGGTCATGAGTGAATTGTTTGGCTATGATGTTCAATATATTTATCCTTATTTTTATTGGAATACCCCTGAATGATGATGTACTCCATATATTAAACTTGAATTATTATTCTATTAGTATATTTTTAGTGACAAATGTTTCTGTAACATTTGCAGTATAGTAGTACTTTGCAATCTCTCTATGTAACGCATGATGAATTGTCATCACCACTTCACCAGTGAGGCTGAGAATAACTAAAGAGGGTTTATATATTACCCTGCTAATTATCCTAAACAGAATAAGCTAAAATCAAATCCAAAACAGACCCCCGTCTTTGTTTAATCCTAGTGCCATATAATTCAAGTCATATTCAACAAGGAAGAACTGAAGAACCCTCAATTTTACGCATTTGTATTTGATCCAAGTTCAATGTTACATTTTGGTGTTATAGGAAAATGGGCCAATAGAATAAATTCACAAATATTGTGATCAAAGAAAAAAAAAGGAACAATATCACGACTTTGAACAAGGTACCTATACGATATACTAGTGAGTGTCCCGAATGATGTCCCGAGTTGTCACTTTTCATAGTTTTTTGTCTAGTAAAGAAAAACTGACGTCATCACGTGATAAGTAATTGCATGATATTTAAAAGTAAACCCTTCAAAGTTTTGGCATGAAAGCAATAGCTTAACTTTCTACAAGGAATAAGGGTAAGAGAATATGTCTACAATGGTCTCTTTGTTATTACCATTGAAGTGTTAGGAGATCTAACTACTTGTATAAGACCCTACTATATTATATTGGAGTTCGTGATTAAATTCTCACTTTTCATTTCAAATGTCACATCTTTGATACCTTGTAACTACACAACGTGAATTTATTAATTGAGGGGTTGACATGTAAATAGAGCATCTATATTAGAGCATTAGAGGAGAGTATTGCGTTCACTGGCACGTAGACTTTTTTATTAATTAAGAACGCTTTTTAATATATTAGTATAGATAGATAGATATATTTGTGTTTTCTTTTTTGTTCCTTTATAACCTCATCAAGAAATAAATAACAAGTTTTGTGTGACACAGTATAATGCGTCAAAAGTTAAAAAAAATTAAGTCATCATGATCTCATAATATGACAATAATTAATATTATCTATGTTTTCTACTAGAATGCCACTTTATCTCTACAAGGTCTCAGATGCACACATTTCTCATAATAATTATAATTATATCCATTTCCTATGAGCAACTCCAATGGTGAGCTACAACGTACACCTATGGCCCATATGTGCGACCAGATAAGCGAGACAACAAATTAAACCGTCCACCAAATCATCACCCCTATTTAAACAATATTCGCTTTCTATCTCTTTCATAAAGTAACAAGGTGATCAACATGGAAGCCCGGTCCAAGAAAATGGGTGGGTTTTGGGGCACGACTTTAAAATTGAAGAGCATGTGGTTCGAGCACGAAGTTTGGTCGATTTTGGCGATTTATTTTTTTTTAAAAATATTTACAACTTTTAACTATTTTTGTGTTTATTTTTTATAATTATTAAGTTTTAATCGTTTTAATTTGTATAATTTTTTTTTTTTTTTATACTTTTTTATTTTTTTTCGGGAATTTGAACTTAAATATGGAAAATTAGGCTAATTGTTGGCTCGGCCCGAAAAGCCTGCCGCTTGGTCAGGCCCGATTTGGCGGGTTTCAACGCGGAAATTTTGACCCGAGGCTTTGGCCCGAAACGGGCCATTTTTTTGGCCAAAGCCCGGCCCATGATCACCTCTACTACAAAGTATCCCAATGATAAGTTACAACACATTGTTGCTTGTATGGTCCCATATGTCATTTTATATTTTCAATTTATTTTTTTATTCAATCATAATTAGGAAGGAAATAAAAAAAATGTGTCTTTATTGTTGATGGAGATGCATTCACCAATCATATGGAGTGTGAACATCACCTTCTTCTTTTTCCAATTTCAAGTCATATTGCCTTTTTAAAGTCAAAGTAACTAGCTTGGTGGAGCGGATCTTGCTCTCAAGCAGGTGTCAATTATCTTGATCCAATGGTTGAGCAACTTGCTTACTACTTTTAAAAATTGCAAGCATGTCCAAAATTACAACTATCGGAGTTGCTCTAAGTTTACCCCTTTATATATTCGTGGTCTCAAAGACACGCATTTGACTTATTGAAATCTTTAATGACGGTAGCAGTAGAACTTATGAAATAGTTGATATTTTAAATTTAGATACTCACATATATCTAAAATGTATTTAATTATGTTAACGAAAAGAGAATAAGTTATTTAGAATTTGGAATTGGAACATGGTTCCATATAAGAGATGTAGCTTAGTAGTAATTAAAATCATGACATTTGAGTTCCAGTCCTCTTATGCAATTCCCTTGATCATTCTCAAGAGAAATGTCATGTTAGTAAAAAGAATGCAAATAATTCATTGTATTCATTTAAAATATTCGAACTTAACTCTTGTTTCAATTAAAATTTCATGACATCACCATTGATCTTGATAAAAGAAGCATTAGGAGGATCTCTTTCTTCCATATTTCAGGTTGTGGGTTCAAAATTTTACATTAACAATGTTCCAAGTAGATAACAAGGTACAAATGACATGGCACCATGCATGTCAATGTTTGAAAGGGTAGGGGACATGTGGCTTGCTGGTCGCTTAGGCTCCTACATTTTTTGCCAACTCTTTTAGATCATAATAGTATATTGTACCGCTCTCTTCTTTTTCTCTTGTAATTACATTATTTAAAAACTCAATAAGGCATAAGGATTTATTAGTTGGAATTAGAATTTGGCCACTTATAAGAAATGTAGTTTGGTGGTAAGATCATGACATTATGAAGTAAGAGATCACGAGACCAGGACTTCCTACGCTAATATATTAATCATTATCAAAGGGGAACACCATGTCAACATATGAATGTCATGTCAGCGATCATGAGGCGCCACATAAGCATATGAGGTGGGATGACACATGGCAGCCTATAATGTTTGTCTACACGTTTAATAATGTATATTAAATAAATATAGATAGATGTAGATATGAAGTATGAATAAATTAACTTATATTCTTTTTTATTGACATTTCTCCACACCAAATTTACACTATTAACAACTTAATAATAATTGTTGCTCATCAGTCACCGTATATAAGACACACAATAATTTGGAGTATTGCTCGAGCCACTAACTAGTAACCAAACAATTTTAAAGTTTACCTAAAAGTAAGTATGATGGTGTATCACGTGGCATCTCAATCAAATGACACATGGTATGTTACCTACCAAGTAAGCAATGGTATGCCACCTAAGGTGTCATATAGGCAAAATGAAAACAAACTATTATTAAGATATGTTCCCTCTTTTTTCCCCCTCCGTTCTTTTTTGGAGCGTATTTTTTTATTCTACCCTCTTTTACATTTTTGCTCACAAAACATATTAATGTGACTCTCTTGGCCGTACCATTGACCCTTTCAACATAGGTATGTGTGGGAAAAAAAGGAGAACAAGGAAAAACAAAAAGGGGTGTATGATATTATTAGTGTTTGACTAATTAATTTTAAGTTCATGATACAAATTATATCATATGACTTCTAAAATTTTAAAACCCAAAATTATAAATTGACAACAATATCGTTTAAAATTACAATTCACTACTATCACTTTTCAAATCAAATAATATCATATAAGAATGATTGCTCTTAAGTTCATTATACAACATATCTCACATTTATTTTAACAAAAACTACTCGTGTGACCAAACAAGCCCTCAAGTAGCAACTTTACAAAGAAACCAACTTTTTATTCAGATGGTGTTTTCTTAGGAATCCTTACAAAGCTTGAGCCACTATTGTTCATATTTTTTTCAAAAAAATATTCTAATTTATTAAAAATCGAAATAGTTTCCAAACTAAATGCCTTGTTCTTTTGGGGGCAATTTCAATTCAGTTCAGCTCGGTTCAGTTCAACTCATTTCAATTAAGCTCATTTCAATTCCAACTCTAATAATAATAATAATAATAATAATAATAATAATAACAACAACAACAATAACAACAACAACAACAACAATAATAACAATAATAACAACAACAACAATAACAACAACAACAACAACAACAATAACAATAATAATAAACTCACAAAAATAACAATATTATTACTGTTGCTATTATTATTATTATTATTATTATTATTATTATTATTATTATTATTGTTGTTGTTGTTGTTGTTATTATTATCATCATCATCATCATCATCATCATTATTATTATCATCATCATCATTAATATTATTGGCAAAGTTTAATTCTGTTTAGTTCATTTTATTTCAGTTCAGTTCATTTTATTTCAGTTCAATTCAGTTCAATTCATCCCAAAAAAATAAGGTCTAAAATGGAGTATTAATAACGAATCATGAGACCAAGTGCCCAACACCATATATCCAAATTCGTCAAGCTTTTTTTATCAACCGAATTTTTAAAATTGTCAAAGCCTGTACCTAAAAAGCTACCGTCATCATAGACTATTAAACACATATTTTAGCACTAAGAAAAATTCATGAAGATGCAATCTAGCTTTGTTGGTAAAGTCTTTTAGAGATAGTATTATATACCTTTAATGAAACACATATTTTAATCACTCTCTAATTCAAAAAAAAAAAAATTCAAAAAACAAAAAGAAAATAGAAGAAAAACAATTGAAACATAGTAAAGGCCCATGCTCCTACTTTAATAAGTACAATTTTGTATACTTCCTCCGTTCTGTTTTAAATGAAACATTGAGTGAAATGCCACTATTTATTGATCAATTTTGACTCCAATTTATCGCCATTATATAAAGAAAAACATAGTCAAGTGGGATCTTGTTAGATTCGTCTCGATGCATACTATCAAATTATAACTTTTTTATATCTTTTACGTGTGCACAACTAAAGATATTAATGATTAAAGAAGCGCGTTGGGTTACGTGAAAAAGCAAACGTTTCATTTAAAACAGAACGGAGGAAGTATGTATAAAAATGATCGTCGGACATTTTTATTTCCCCCTTTTTTGAGGCCTCTCTCATTTTCTCTCTCTCCTCTTTCCCCCCTCAACATTTCTTCGAGGGTCTTCTTCTCTCCGAAGTCGAAACCCTCTCGAACCCTAAAACACTCGGTAAAACCCCAACTTAATCAATTCGTCTTCCCCCAAATTGATTTCAATTTCTAGGGTTTATAAGAATGCAGAACCAAAGAATGAAGCAACAACAGCAAGTCTTGATGCAGCAAGCTCTTCTTCAGCAGCAGCAATCTCTCTATCATCCTGGTCTTCTTGCTGCTCCTCAGGTTAATTTTTTTGATCTATACTTCTTTCTAATTCGTCTCCTCGATTTTGGTGTTTTCATACTTATTTTTCGTTAGCTAGGAGTTTAAATTTGCTTTAGTTCTATCATTTTTGACAGATGAACTTAGGGTTTCTAGAATTTTTTGGTTTCGGGGTTTGATTTTTTTGTTGTTGTCGGTTTGTACATTATATATACTCGTTTGAGCTAGGATTTCATGTTTTGAGACTATTGCTTTTGTAATACTGGGTAAATTTGGGTTCTTTTTCATAATGTAGAGCTTTTTCGGGGATCGTTCAAGCTATTTCTAGCTTGCTTGTTCGCTTATGGCTGTCTTTTGGCGTAATTGTTGTGAGGATTATGAATAACAGTACATACTCGTATTGGTCTGGGTTTTGTTCAAAAGTGGGAGTTAACCTTCAAAAAAAATGATTTTGAGAAGTGGAATGAGAGTCAGTGACTCGAATTTGTGCTGAATTTTTTTAGAATTTCTTTATTCGTTTTGATGATCCAGCTCTAAAATAAGTAATTTCGACGACTAAGCTTGCTAGAGCACCACTTGGGTAATGGGTTAGTTTACTTTTCCGGGTGAGATTGTGTTATGTCAATGTGCTCTATCTTTCTTGTGGACCATATAGTATGGAGAATCTGGCATCCTTATAGGGACAGTATCATCTCTTGCTGATGCTTGAATGTTTGAACTAGGATCCTGGTGTAATGAGTTGTCTTGTTTCACGGTGTAGTGGCATATTTCTATTTATGTTTCCTGAGTCGTTGTCCGTGTACTTGCAATTACGTTAAGGGTCTTACATACATAAGTAGTACTTGCCTGATTTAGCTAAAGTAATGCTTATCTGTTTGAGGGGCTGGTGCTGGGCTTTGCCATGTATGTTTTTGTTGGTAGGATTAATCTAATGCTCGCTAATTATTCTCGCAGTGTAATACCTAACTATAGCAAGTTGTAATGACATTCTATTTACATGACCCTCTTTTACCTGGGATGAGTTTCAAATTTGTCATGGTTAACTCCTTTTTTAGTCTCTATCAATTGGAAGTGATAATTTCCTGTGCATCTAACGTTGTAATCTTTATCCTCTTTAAACTCACATATATACTCACTTTGAATGTTTCAGATAGAGCCATATCCCAGTGGGAACCTTCCTCCTGGCTTCGATCCTTCTACATGCCGCAGTGTGTAAGTGCTGCTGTGCACATCTTACAACCAACGTTACTGTTTCTCTTTCAGCATTTTAAGTATTCAGACGGCAATTCCTTATGGCTTATTTCGTTTTCCTTGTTTTCTTATTTTTCTTTAATTTTCTAGTTTGTTTATTATTTGAGAAAATGCAGGTATGTGGGTAATATTCATCCTCAGGTTACGGAACCATTAATTCAGGAGGTTTTTGCTAGTGCTGGCCCTGTTGAAGGTTGTAAGCTTATTAGGAAGGAAAAGGTACTCGCTTTGGCTGTCAGGTTACTTAGTGAAAGGCCTATGTATTGTGAAAATGAGTGGAACTTTGGTGAACTGATAGAGATTCTAACAAACACTCTGTTGAATTATTGAAAAAGTTCTCTCATTTTGGCAGGATACTTAAAACAAGATAAATAAGGAATAAAGAGGAGGGTAAAGAACAACATAACTATTGTATCTTTAATCTTGAGAAAATAACATGGATGTTACTTTTATCTTTAAACAAGAAGTGCTTCTCCAAAATGAAGCCTCTATTCCAACTTAACATAAGAAATACATTTCGATTTTTGGACTGCTTAAATCATTAACTGCCTATTGAAACTTGAGTGAGTTAGCTAATATGGTTTTTTTAGCATCTCCCATGTTAAATCCTTGGTTGTTTCCACATTATCGTTTTTAAGTTCTCCTGACATTGTCTTCACACTTCTATGTAGAGTTAGAGATAGATGTTCTCTCTCAATCACAGCAGCTCTTTTGATCTCTCTACCCACACTCTCTCTTACTTCCATTTTCTTTGCGCTACCATATATTCTACTTCTATTATTATTCTAAAACTTCATGCCAACCCCAAGCTTGCACAACATGAAGGAGTTGATGGTCTGCCTTCTTGGCATCTCATGTCTTGTTGGTGTCCTTAATTTTCTCTTTTGTATTTTTTGAGGACAAATATTCGTTGCATTTGCTAGATAGATTATATGCTGCCTATTTGCTAGCATATAAGTATGGTAGGCTATAGTCAGAATGAGCTCTTAACTTATGTTTGGGTGCTAACAAAATTCTTATGCTCCATGCAGTCGTCCTACGGTTTCATTCACTACTATGATCGCAGATTTGCCAGCATGGCTATATTAACGCTTAATGGAAGGCATTTGTGAGTGTTAACATGTTTGGTTTTGCTGTTGATCTTGTTTATTTTGATTGTTTTGTTTAAAAGAGAATATGTTATCCAGGTTTGGGCAGCCTATAAAGGTTAATTGGGCATATACAAGTGGTCAGCGAGAAGATACTTCAAGTTAGTTTGCAATCAATTGTTTTTCTTGTAGGATATGATGATTTTTCATATAATGGCCTGGTTGACTGACATTTATGAATGCCCCATTTGTGATGTTTCCAGATCACTTCAATGTGTTCGTTGGCGACCTGAGCCCCGAGGTTACCGATGCTATGCTGTTTGCTTGTTTTTCCGTTTTTCCTAGTTGTTCGTAAGCGTCATTCTTCCTTATCTTTCTTTGAATTCTTTTCTTTGGTTTATACTTTTTTAACGTGTCTACAGTTGTTTCCAGTACGTTTCTTTAATTTGAAGTTTGTTGGTGTTTCTGATACTTGAGTCTAGGCTTGTAGGTTGATGCAATTGTGTATGCCTTAGTTGATAATTATTTTCCTTTGCAGAGATGCAAGAGTAATGTGGGACCAGAAAACTGGGCGTTCCAGGGGGTTTGGGTTTGTGTCTTTCCGCAGCCAGCAGGTCATTTCATGTTCTTCTCTGTATCAGGTTCTTCTATGTTCTATAAATTTTGTTCTAAAATTTCTTTTGATGCTACAGGATGCTCAAAGTGCTATAAATGACGTTACTGGTAAGAGCAACATGAATCACGCATACGTATTTTCTCTTTGTGCTTGTAGAGTTTTTGCTGTATGTTTTGTACCACGTAGTGGCAGAGCAAGGTCTTCAATGTATGCATTTATCCTCTGCTTTCCTTCAGTGCATGGAACTGATAAGTTAGAGTCTGACAACTCTGTGAATACTTTTTGGAGGAAAAGACTTGTGGTCTATATGTTTTCAACAAGCCATAGTTACATGTTAAATTGTATATTGCATGCAGAAAAAAGGTTAATGTATTTAGCTTTTTGTTTCAATGTTTTTTTCTTATTCATCATTTGTAAGTCTTGTAACCTGTAACAATTTTTTTTTTTAACAATTCTCTTTGATTTTATGATTGGAACAACTACTGCACCTCATAATGAGTTAATGACTTTAGAATGAACAATAATGGCATGTAGCTCTTATTAGAATTTTATGCATCTGTTCCGTGCTTTCTTTTTGCCATCAGTACGTGGCTCCTTATAGTCCTTGGAGTCTTGGACCTTTGGCTATTTTTCTGTTTCATGGTACTGGTTTACTTGTACATAATCAGATCAATGTTTTTTCATGTATTATAGGAAAATGGCTTGGTAGTAGGCAGATACGCTGCAATTGGGCAACCAAAGGTGCTGCTTCCAATGATGATAAGCAGAGTTCTGATGCAAAAAGTGTGGTTGAATTGACCAACGGCTCATCAGGTTTGTACTGATCTGATACGACGTATTAGGATTTCTTCTGTAAATGTTCAGCTGACCTTTTTTTGTTGATTCATCTAATAAAGTCTGAAATTGGTGGCAATTCTTTTCGTGTCAGAACATTGTTGTTTAAAAAATCACTATGAAAATAATTGGTCTTTCAGTCAGCATTAGTGATGATCACTCTGTTCGTAAGAGGCTTTCTTATGGTGTATAAGTTGTGTTTTGATTCGTCTTTGAGCCTTGCTCTAGGCACTAATTCGTTATGGGAGAATTAAGTCCCTTGAGTTACTATGTTGATTGCATTATGGCTGAGTATGTCGGTCTTTGGTAGAGGGTCATGTAAAGGCATATTTTGTGACCTTAGCTTAGTGTAGGCTTCACATCTGTGACCTTAGCTTAGATGAAGGAAAAAGATTGTTTTGCAATTGTTCTTCAACGTAGTGGTGGAATTGTAAAAAAAATACTCATTGAACGATATAGATTTACTGAATAAAACGAATATTGGATTTGTGGTGACTGAAACTTAATGCGGAATGGCATATTCTGATTTTTGTAATGCTTCCTCCGTTCCATAGTAATTGCAACATTACCTTATTTGGTAATATATCCTCTGTATCTCTTTCCTATCACATGAGTCTTTCATTTTATCTTATCTCTATCTCTTTCCTCATCACATAGCTTCCTTAATAAAAGTTCCCACTCTATTTGTTGCAAACAATATAGAAAGAAGAAGTAATCAGCAATTTTTGATACATGTCCATCTGCGATGGAGTTGGATTTTCTACCTTCTAGCTTTTGGTTTTGAAACTAGATTATCAACAATTGTTGCATTTTAGACCAAGCAGATCCTTATTGCAAGGGTAAAGCTGCTTATGCTTGGCCTGTCACCCGTCCTTAGAGGCATTGGGCCATTGGGGTGATGTTTATATCAATTTACTGTCAATGGTCTTCATGGGAGGTGCGAAATGCGTGAAATTTATGCTCATTTTTAGCTGTGATCTTGGGCGTAGTAAATTTGTAATACTTTGTCGGTTGGCTTGGATCCTATTGCCACATCTGTAGGTCTAGGGTTTTTTTGGGGGGGGACTAATAGGTTTCTAATTTGTGTTAGCAACCAGTTTATAAGAAATGAATAACTAATAAAGTTCACAGAGCAAGCTGCACCCTAGCCGACCCCAATCGGCGCCTCGGCGCGATACACTGATCTAGGCAAGGGTTTATCTATCATGAATTTACAACATGAACAATGCTTTATATGTGCACTCTTAATGCACGTAAGCTTGTGGTTAGAATAAGCCTAGAGGCTGGGGTACTAGGTCCAAACCTTCCTGGAGTAAATATAACTTCCAGAACTTTAAATCATGTCTCCGTGTAGGAAGCTTTCATTTGGGCCGCCGTACTAATTAAAGGTCCTGTACTTCTAGTGTTCCTTTGAGGCCTGAGTAGAGATCTCAACAACTTCAAGCCAATTCTTCATTGTATTTGCTAATCTTGTGACTTTGACCTGAATATCCCGGGACTCGAATAGTGGATCGTGGTTAATCCGTAATTGAACAAGAGAGATGGGACTGAGGAAGATGGGATCGAATACGCAAACCAGTTTCAGGTGGCTATGTTGTGCACCTTAAATGGGTTTGAAGCAGTCTAGTAAGGTAGCTTTTGTTGATAACTGATAGGGGTGTTCATTTCGGATAATCTGATCCGATCCAAAATTTTGGATATCTGAAAGTTTCGGATCGGGGAAAATGCGATCCCGATTCGAAAAAATCGGATATCCGATAACTAAAATAAATATTTTTTTCAAAGGAAAAGCTCATAAAATGTGTTTTGGATCGGATCATCGGATATTTTCGGATATCCGGTCATGAAATCGGATATTTTCGGATCGGATATCTGAAAATATACGGAAATCCCTATGTTTCGGATATCTGAAATTGAAAAATTTGATCCGTATCCGACCCGAAAACTAAAAATCGGATCGGATATCCGATTTTCCGGATCGGATCGCGGATCGGATCGGATATTTATGCAAACTATTAACAACGACCCTTAAACTATTGAATTGTTTTTTACTTCCACGACTTTACTTATAACAGCATGATTGTTGGCCTGAATATGCCATACAGCATTATTTGCTTAAGCCAATCTGTAAAGCTTAAACTTAATATTCCATACAGCATTATTTGCTTAAGCCAATCTGTAAAGCTTAAACTTACACCTGGAGCTATAGGTAACTAATAGTAGTGAAGTAGAAACCTCTGCTTATACAAGGTGTTAAGAATTCAAGGAAGGCTTCCAGAGAATTTGAGATCCGAGGTTCTATTTTGGGATGAAAATAATGTATTCAGTCTAGATTTCACCATCATGCTTAAGTAGTGAGTGGTCTTTCTCCCCCCCCTTTCTGGGCAAAAAAGTATCCTGAATGAGACTACAAGCAGGTGACAGAAAAAGAGCCTTATCAAAATATCAATAACCTTCGGGTATTGCTGTTCTGCACAGTTTTCCTTTTTTGCATATGCTTACCCAGTATAGGTCATTCCCTTCTCCTGTTGTTCATGCAACCTGTTAAATTGCTGGGCATATAATTCTATCACGACAATGAAGTCTATTGTTATGTGTATTGAAAACTTTTTGGCATTTTTCAGACGATGGAAAGGAGGCCACAAACAGCGAAGCCCCTGAAAACAATCCACAATTTACAACTGTGTATGTTGGGAATCTTGCTCCTGAGGTAATGAGATGTCATTGATCTGTCTTTTCTTTACTTCTATCTGCCCTTCAAACCTGTTCTCAGGGGAAGGCAAAGGTTTATTTGCTTATCTAGCATGAGGATTTAGTTGCAGCCTTGCTAGACTCTGTAGCTTCTGTATTGTTGTCAAATGGACGTATGTAGTCAATTTTTGTTGCTGCTTTTTCTAAACTCATCCAACACAGGTCGAGTGTCGGTCAGATTCTTAATGCATGTGAAGAATTGTAATCATATTAGATAACGAAGAAGGGAGTTAGCTATTGACTGAATTCACTTTTATATCAATTATTGAGGTCAAATAGAATATTCTAGAATAAGACGCAGAACAATCAGGGACAAGTACTTCCTAACGTAACTTTTGGATTCTTGACTAATGTAATTTTAATGATGTCAAAAGTCTCAAATTATTCACCTTGAAATGGTCATACGTTGCTTGCAGACTACCCAGCTTGACCTCCATCGGCACTTCCACAACTTGGGTGCTGGAGCTATTGAAGAAGTAAGGGTGCAGCGTGACAAAGGCTTTGGCTTTGTCAGATACAGTACTCATGCTGAAGCTGCTTTGGCCATTCAGGTGGGAAATACACAAAACATGCTTTTGGGCAAACAAATTAAGGTGCGTCTATTTTCCTCCCTTTTCTGGGTTGGGGATTTTGAATGACTCTCGCCCTTCTAAAATAAGTTGGTATTTGCGCTCTCATCTTTTAATTATCTTTGCTGCTGATATTCTGATGTTTCTATCTTGTGTTTTTAGTGCTCCTGGGGAAGCAAGCCAACACCCGCAGGGACAGCTTCAAATCCACTTCCTCCACCAGCTCCTGCTCCTCTGGGGCTTTCTGCTACAGATCTTCTTTCCTATGAGAGGCAACTAGCAATGAGTAAGATGGGTGGAATGCATGCTCTCATGCATGCTCAGGGTCCACATCCGCTTAACAAGGCAAGTATGGGGGGGATGACGGCTGCTGGAGCTAGCCAAGCTATTTATGATGGCGGGTTTCAGAACGTTGCAGCTGCCCAGCAAATGATGTACTACCATTAAGCTCTCTTGATGCACAGCCTTTTGAATTTCTTCTGCACCTGCAGATTTGCATTCGTGTGTCTAAAAATCGTTTATTAGCTATATTTATGTTTTCAAAACGGTGAGGGTTAGAGGCTTATTTCCCTCCCTCCCTGCACTTGATTGTCCTGTGTGTGGACTGTGGATGCATGATGTAACCCTTCTTTTTTCTTTTTTCCTTTTTTCTTTTTCTAATCTTTTGTTTTATCCCCTCGGCTTTTCATGTTTCAGTTTCTTTTATTTTCTTCCTATCTTGTAGGAACTTATTATGGTTGATTAGAGGAAGTCTGTCCAATATGGACTTTAGCTTATATACAATTTCTCTTATTTTTCCTTTCATGGGATTTGGTTTTCCATGCTATCCTTGCGGAGCGTTGTGACAGATCCCAGAAGTTGATATGAGGAAGTTCTATGTGTATACAAAAATGTCCGAATGTATTTCTGCTTGAAGTATTTATTCAGTATCTAGGTGTTCCTTCTTACTCTTTCTACCTTTGTGGTGGGTTCAATAATGTGCAAGATGTGTTTAATGACGCTTTCTTTGCTCTTTTTAGTCTTCAAGAATTTGTAGCTACCTTTTTTTTGTTTTTCATGAAGTGCTACTTAAGTGGTAGGATTAGGATACGTAGCATAGTCGGTTTTGACTTCTGACAATTTTGGTCGGTTGCTGCGAAGAAGAAAGTTACAAGTTTTATTTGGGAACTGTATCTACGACACAGGCTGTCAAACTTGGACATTGCTACACCTACCCATTGGGTAGACAACCTACTAATAGAGTATTAAAAGAATATTAATTATGTTGAGTTGGATTTCACTATTACAACCCTCAATAAGTTTTCAAAGTTTTTTTCGTCAAAATTCACAAGTTTTGTGGATTTACATTGTTTTAAGAATTTGCATTGTTTTGTTAATTACATTGTTAAGCACTCCGTATAAGCCCATGCTACAATTGGGAATAACAATTTTATTTAAGATATAATAATTACTAGGCAAACTCTGAGCTATTTCCATTTATTTGTTATCCTAGTTAATGTGTATGTAAAAAGGGTTGGCCATATATGAATCAAAAATTTAACTTTGATGTAGTTATTCA
This sequence comes from Beta corolliflora, assembly GCA_947648045.1. Taxonomy (NCBI): domain Eukaryota; kingdom Viridiplantae; phylum Streptophyta; class Magnoliopsida; order Caryophyllales; family Amaranthaceae; genus Beta; species Beta corolliflora. The sequence continues at coordinate 300,167 of CANSZD010001022.1, read as the reverse complement.
AATACTTACATTTATTCACTAAATTTAGCTTGCATGCAAGCACTAATTAATGTCCGTAAGACCAATGTTTAGAGTTTCAATGCAAATGTTGAATCAATTTTAATGAGTTTAGGAAGGGAAAAAAGGTTTATATGGCTTTTGCTTTAGTATATAGTATAATCGTATAGATTGATATACGTAGTTAAGGAAATACATACAATAGATGGTTTTGAGAGGGTTAGACCTTGCTTGAGCATCCACAAAATGAATACGTGATGTTGTTCGTTGATTTCAACCTAGATTGCGAAGTGCCATATATTTGGCTCCCAAATGAAGAACAGAACAAATGAATTAAATCACCAATAGATATTGGTGTAATCGGTGGTACGACAGTGGTCTGGTGGCCTATGCTTTTTTGAGTCAAATTGTAGATTTTATGTCAGTCATACCTCTATTCTTTTTTCTCTAGCCTTAGTTTGACAAGCTGCTGTAAGTTTTCGATGAGATCTTTCATCTTGTCCTAGAAAAATGAATGATGGCACTTCGCAATCTAGACCGGGAAGTGGGAAGTGGCTTTTGTTCCCTGTCGCAGGGGAGGGAACAGAGTATCTACCTGGCTTGCAAATCAAGGACCATAGCATACTAATGAAATCTTGTTGTTCTTCAGTGGTATGGCAGTGGCGTGGTGGGCTAGTGGTAGTGAGAACCGCTAAGGGGTGGTGTGGCATTGAGGAAGCAGAGAGACAAGGAGTATGACAAATGAGGGTTGGTACAGAAATTTTATTAGAAAGAAGACGGTTGCAAGTAATCTCAAGCAGTATTAACAATCTCCTAAGACTAGTATAAAAGTAAAGGTAAAAGAGACAAAAATGAATTTTCAGATGTGCAAAATTGGATACCTCCGAGATAAAAGTGAACAAATCCTACCATGATTGATGTAGCTAGTGATGATACCTCTATAGTTGTTAGCAAAGAACAATAATGGTGCATAAGGCAGGTCAATCTTCTAGTCTAGCGATATACTTGTCATAGAATTTTCCAGCTTTCTCAAGATCGCCTAGCTCAGTGTAGCAGTCAGCAATTGCACCATAAGCTTCTGTATTTCCTGAGGACTCTCCTACGCGCTTAGATATACCCAGAACCATGTTATGATACCTGATCGCTTCACGATACTTCCCTTGTCTTTGCAATGAAGCTCCTGAAAAGCATTTGACCAGTTAATTCATCATCACGCAGACTTGCTACACGGTGTTTAGCACATAACCAGAAAAACCAAAACTAATAATGGCTAGAGTTGATAAACTCAATCAAGGTATGGATCCTAACAAGATCCCTCTCTCAGGGAAGATAATGGTAAAAACACAAGTTGAAAAATAAGATATAACATAGCTTTTGACTTTATGCTTTTGTACCCTAATATTCCTGAGAGCTGAGTCCACTCTATACTTTCTCAACAATGGTAAAGAGTAGATCTGTTCGACAATGAGCAGATATATTTTTACCAGATATGACAAGAAAATAGTACAGATTTTATAACATTAATTAAATAGCAGTTCATAATTTATATTTGGCCTTTTGAATATAAATCACACCACGGACAAATGCACATTGCTTTAGATATTGACACAGGCTAAAAAATGTATATTCTTAAAGGTGAATGCAAATTTCAACTTTTTTTAAGGCTAGTTTTACTCTATAAAATTCTCCTCTGCTCATTCAAAAAGAGAAATTCAACTCTTCCGGCTACACAGATTTTCACACTTGCCCTGGATGGATGTCCTAAAAGAAATACGCAATTTCCTATTCAAGCAAAAGTTAAAGGCAGAAAAGGAACACATAAAACGCCAAATGCAGAACTTGAAGGCAGATGATAAGGTCAGGCAAAAACCAACCTAAGCCTCTGGCAGCTTTCTTTTCCTCAACAGGATCATTTAGATTCTGAGCAAGTTCCAGAGCAACATTGAACTCTGTATACGCTTTCTCTGGATCTTGGTTCCTCAGATGATTTTTACCAGCTTTCAGACGAGAAATCAGCTCCTCTTTACTTGGATCAACTATTACTTCAGTCTCCGGGATTTTGTTACTAGCAGGGGCATAACTCAAGGTAGGGGCATATGACTCTATTTTTGCTTGTCTTCTAAGAGCTGCATTAATCTGACGCAGCTGTTCATTGAGTCGTTGGAGTTCCCCTCTCCTTTGTCGAGCCAGCAGTCCTGTGACATAAACACAGAATTAAGATCCAAGACGTAAAACACCAATAAATGATTCATTAATTCAACCATGAACTTAAGCCCGTTTGGTAGCCAATAATATAATGTGGTAATTATGATGAATTTATATGTGAGTTTGTAGGAAATTTCCCATGCCAATACCAATGGTAATGAAGTTTCATCCCCAAGTATGTGTTTTTGTTAACAAATTTTCATTACCACAATGCAACTTCCAAAATGAAAGTGGACAATAATGGAACTTTATGAAGAAATAAAGGTATGTGAGGAGGACAAGCATTACCATGGACACTGGGATAAGACTTGATTCACAAATTTACCTATAAATTCATTAGCATCAACATGTACCTATAAATTTATGAGCATTACTGCCTACCAAGCGAGGAGTAGTAATTTGCACTTCGCAGTCTGTTCGCACGACATCAAAAATCTTTGATCTAAGTTTGAATCATTAGCTGCCAAGGGTAACACGGCTTGAACCAGAAGTTGGGCATAGGAGAAATTGACCATAGATAGATATATGTGCCTTTATGGCCTACAAAAGTATATGATTGTCAGTTGTTCATGGAAGTTTCATTATTAGTAATGGAAATTAGGTGAAGGGTAAAGCTAAGGAGCTATTACTAGGTAATGCATCACCAACTCTGCATATTGATGAGCCATGTAAATAATGGTTTTCAAAGAGGCTGTAACCATACAGCACACTTCGCAATGTAGTTCCGACTTCCGACGTAGTTCCAATGACATAAAAGCAATTGTATAGTTATTGTTTCCACATTTTGATGATTAGTTCAAGCTCATGGTCTCAGATGAAAGATCCAGCATTATTGAAATGCTCTCTTCAAAACCGTGCACACAGAAGTCTTCCTCTCGTATGAACTGATATCTCAAAACAAATTAAAGAAAAAAATTAAGAAGGAAAACTTATCTTTGATTGATAATATGGAATTTTACAGTTAAACAAAGATAGTAACAAGCTTTTGAGAGGCTTGTTTCTCTCCCAAAACTAAACAACTAAACTCTCAACAATTTTCAACATCCTTTATCTCTCCCTAATATATTTTATTTTGGAGTTTCTTCTTTTCTAACCCTCTAACTTATTCCTCAAGCTAACCCATAATAAACTAATGTGCATTACCAAAAGTGCCCCCTTCCCCCTAGGCCAATCTATTACAGGCACGAAGTAGCTTAATAGGCTCGTGAAGATTATGACATCTCATGCTCCTAAGATAAAAGTACCCAACCAGTATTTAAGAAAATGAGTTGAATCTTGTACGAGCACATCTATCACCTCTTTCAAAAGTGTCAGGTGTCATCATAAAGCAGATTTCGGATAAAATCCTTCACAGCCTTCAGAGATCAAGCTGAGATAGAAGATAATACAGCTTGTCTTAGCAATGTTCTTACAGCTCATTTTCTGTGTTGTTCCATCTATTATTTTATACATGCTCTAGGGATATTCAGTTTCAAATAAATTACTAGACGATCTACTCTGACAATGATACAAACATGAGAAGCAAAAAAGGTCACTCACCTCCAACAGTAGCCCCGATGAGTGCTACAAATAGGAACAGGGGCATGTTGAAGACGGAATTGACTGCCTCACTTGTTTCTGCTAGAGCTTCCAAAGGCATAGTGAGAAACATGGCATTGGCTAAAAGAACTGATATTGCAGGTAATCTGAAAATGTAGGCTTCCTGTCATGTTGACAAGAGAGTTCACGTTATGAGGCAAAAGCTCGAAGCCAAAGTAAAAGCCGAACATGATTTTCGTTCCTCTAAATGTGAGTTGATAAGTAGAGGTAGGAGTTGCATACGAGGACTAATTTATGACAACTTCTTGTTTTGGATACAGACTTACAGAGTAAGACTTTGTCAACTATCATGAAATACTGTACCAATCCTGTAGAAGGGTAATAGCACGCATCGAAAGGGTTTGTTACTTATGGCTCAATGAATATACTACCTCCGTTTCATATTAGATGCTACACTTTCCAAAACACGGACTCCTAGGCAATTTTTGGAGAGGAGAGAGATAGAGAGAAAGAAAAATGGGGACCCATGTGATAGGAGAGAGATAGAGAGGATTTATTTCCCAAAAAAGAAAGTGTAGCATCTATTTTGAAACAACCCATTATAGAAAGTGTAGCATCTAATATGAAACGGAGGTAGTATTTGAAATGACAATAATTGAAGAGAGATGAGAGATAGACTTCTAGTTTGGGTCAACCCATTTTAAAGAACTGAAATGGAGATTGCTATTTGGAAGGTCATACAAACCCTCAAAGTATCAAGAAAAGTACTTGAGCAAAAGTGCCTAGAGATTTGTGAACAGGATTACTGGTAAAATTAATTATATCAGAAAGTAAGAAGTTATCCAGCAGTATTCCTCTATTTCTTCTGTTAGCATGAAACTCGAGATGCTCCATATCCCAAAAGCGAAGGCTGCATGTGGCATGGGATAATACACTACTAGGTTTATGGAGGATCAGCACCAAGTTTCATATCTAAGACTGGCAAGAAATTGTAGAAATATGAAGAAGATTGTGACTCCACTGACCAGCATACCTCATTGACAGAAAGGGTTCGCGATTCATCTCTAGAGAGTAGCGGAGACATGTGAATGCAAGACTTCATGTTCATCCTATTTTGGAGATGGTTCATAGATGACTCTCCTGAATATATCCTGTAAATCTTAGACAGTGCAGATGCAGTACCTCGGCTTGGCAATATGAAATTCTTTGAATTGTATGGCAGTATTGCTGGATCCCCTAAGTTAAACAACACATCTTCCTTCATAAGTATGTTATGCATTTGTAACTCCATAAGAAAGCTAAGATTTTAGTTATCACAAGATATAGTTCCACAAAACCACCATCAATGAGAAGAAATCCAAACTGCTAAGAGCGTCATACAAAAAATGCAGACCATTACCAAGAAATAAAATGATTTCCTGGCCTCAAATAATTGTGACACATAAGTTCAGATGATGTCCACTGTCTTCAACTATTGTGCACTGACCAATATGTTTTTCTAACCTTCAAATACAACATTCTCGGGCGAGTTGGAAACTATGATGATTGTTTGGTGATAAACATGGACAAAGAAGGTAAGAGATAAAAAATGATAAGTTGACAACTGACATGTTCAATTCTCACAGGCATACAAGACACCATAGGTAGGGTAGGTTCGAAAGTAACTTGGGAGTTGCATAAGTCATACCCACAAACAGAAAGCATGTAATAAAAATGTGCAGGTTCAGAAATCAGCAATTAGCATTTCAAAAATCCGAAGATATGTGCATGAACAGAACAGATTATAATGATATAAACAATCCTAGGTATGGTACATTTCATGAACTGCCAAAGGTACTTACAATCCACATAAGAGAGTATATGATGAAATAAACTGCAAATGCATTTTGCATTCGTTACCAACCATTTTTTTTTCATACATTCAGCTGAAAAATTCAACTGCAGCTAATATGCAATCACTTAACCACCCAGATAGAGCTCAAAAGGAATGATATCCGAAGATTTGGTAATGGACCAGTTCAACCCTTTCTTGCCTTTGTGCTTCTAAGCTATTATCTCAAACAACATTACTGCTTTAATTATATTCACTTGCTTAAATGAGTAAATCCTTCCTCTGATAGCCAAATTGAATTAACTTCTCATAATTCATTTTTGCAGTTCCAACTTAGCAGTCAGCACTACTGAATTTTTGTATGATAAACTGACACTCTTCAGTCTTGCTTAAAGTCATGCCCTTTATTTCATCAAATATCAACCCACATAATACATAAATATAATTTTTTAATGATTTAATTTCCTCCTTTTACCTCCTCAACAATCAACACCCCCCACTTCAAGGTTCAAAGATACCAAATAAACATGAACCCAGGTTTCGATTCCGACCCATAAAACTTTACCAACTAAACTAGCTTAATTACGCGCCAAATTCATAAAATTACTTCTAAAACTACTACACCCAGATCAAATTTTACCAAACTGGTCAAGATAACATAATAATTCTGAGATGGGTAACACAATTATGATTCTACTCAAAACAAAAAAAAAACTTCCATCCACAGCACTATCAAAATGGAAAGAAGAATAATGATTACTAACCCTGAAATTTAAACTTTCTGGAGAATAATTGATGCCATGAAGAAATACCAGACTGCTTTGCAGGAGTTAGGAGGGAGGAGCAGTGAAAAACCATAGCCATACTTTCTGCTAAACTGCAGATAGAAAACTGGAAAAAGATAACCAAAAATTTGTTCCTTCAAAATAAGCAGCAAAAAAGAGAAGAAGAAGAAGAAGGAGGTGGAATGGAATTGTAGAAGAAAGAAAGAGAAAAGATCAGTTTTGTCAGAAACAAGGTGCCATCTGCCACACCAGAGCAGATTTCTCAGGACGTGGATAAAGAAGAAGATATATATTTTGTGCTCCTTTCTCTTCTTTCTGGTTACTTGTTAGTTGTAACTTGTAACATCCTCCGGATGTTTTAGGTGGTGTTTCATTATAGAGACACTTCTTAGTTTTCTATCCTGATAAAAAAAAAAAAAAATTTGCTGTGGGGTTTTTTTTACCACTTTATTTTTCTTGTTGGAAACAACCCATAAACACTATTAATAAATTGAGTTTTGATCATCACATGTCATGTAGTATCTTATTCGATTGTCTCATCATATATATTTCAAATATTATAATCAGAGACATAAATGGCCAAAGTGTTGTGTTGGCAAACGTAAAAGACAAACTTGGTATGAGAGGTTAATCTAAAAAATCTAGATGTTTGATGAAAAATATAGTGTGTAGTCTAGAAAAATCAAGTGATGATATATATAGAAATATCTTGTAAAAATCAAAGATATTAGATAAGTGTAGAGAAATCTTGAAACTAGGATACAACAAGTATTAATATGTTGTATCACTTGTATGTACATGAGTTGAAGGTGAGCTAATCAAGAGAGCTCCCACAAAATATTTTGAAGGGCAGAAATAAGGGTTCTAACAAAAAAATTAGTGACAGATATGGGCTCTCGCAAATACAATTGTACAATTCTTATTAATGTAATCAATAAAATGCAATTTTGTTATATCATTCAAGTCCATCAAAACTTCCGTGTGCGGCCTCAAGTTTCTATCACTTTGTAGTATTTGATAATCAGCGAAACATTTAAAAATCACTAGACTTTTGTATTTTGATATTTGTAAACACGAAGCATGCTTATCTAATTATCTAAGAGTAACATTTATGATCACTTTAAAAAATCATCCCTCTATGTTTTCATTCTATCTACCCTGAAATTTCTTCTCAGTACTTTTTTTTTTCATTTCTTTTTCATAACAATGACCAGGAAGAAAAAGATCACCTCCTTTTCTATTTGAAAAAAAGTGTGTCAAAACTCCTTAGTTCTTGTTCGGTTGAGTTTAATTTTACGATTTCGCCACATTTCAATTTAATTAAATAAACCCCATTCGGTTGAGTTTAGTATAGTTTGGTTCAACTTAGTCCAACGTTTTTGCTCTAAGTTTAATTAAATAGGACACTTTTACTCTATATTCAATTTAATCGCCTTTAAATTTCAACACAAGAGCCATATACAGAGGGGACACATTCAATTCACCAAAGATTCGTCCCCAGTCTACCCAGACAACCTTAGCATTTTAGCAAACGGGTCACACTCACACACCTCATTCATTCTCAAAGATTTGCTTGTCCATTGCAGGCACCCCAAATCCCCAATTCACCCACACACAGGCCACGACTAACACAGTAACACACTAACACTCCTCATTCTAATCCTCCACTTTTTTTTTTGAAGTGAAAATTCATTCATTTGTATAAAGTCATACGACATCTACAATAGAAGTCAAAAACTGAAAAATACACATCAAATTGAAAGAAACTTAATTCTAATATGGCAAAACCACAATCGTTGAGCAAAAATAACACTTCTAAATACCCTCTTTTACATCGCTGTCTGATGCAGCCTTCTACGAGGGGTCTAACGATCTAATGTAGTTTTGATGTAGAACTAGAGTTGATTCAACCGATTATACGCGAAGTACTGACCGCCGTTGCAATCCCGCACAAAATCCTATCAACAAATCAACCTTCAACTGGATCCAGGGTCCAAACCCCGCTAACACACAAAGAAACCAAACTAATAGACCCGTCGTGAAGGGGGTGACTACAAAAACCATAAAGGAGACTAAAGCCATCACACAGATGAGATTGATTAAAAACTGCAAAAAAACGAAAAAAACAAGAAAATAAACTAAAAGCTGCAAAAGGGGGATAAAGATGGCCACGGCCAAAACATGCCCGAGCTCTAGGTTTTTCGTGAAAAAGGAGGAGAGAGGAGATGAGGGGATAGCGGCTAGGTTTTTTTTTATACTTTTCTTAGTGTTATTTCTAATCCTCCACTCGTTAATTGTGCGAGTTCTAAATTTTAAACCGTTAAATGATAAACCCCAAAAAAGCCTTTCGCGCGTAAACCTCAGTTTCTAGGGTTTTGTTTCATCGTCTAATTATCGTAAAATCACCAGTTTTTTCACTTTGAACTGTCTTTTTTTTTTTACGATCATGGACGTCGATATGGAGACTTCCCCAAGCTATGTCGACCCTCATGACCTAAGTATCAGGGAGCAATATCGTCGTTACGGGTACTTTTAGTATTACTTTCTTATGTTGTCCATTTTTTTTCCTCCTCGAGTTGATGTCAATCTGAGAATTTTGATGCTACATTTAGTAATTGATATCTGTATGTTGTTTTACAAGTCATGAAATACGCTAATTTAAAACCATGAAGTTTGTTTTGTAGAGATTTAAGCAGTTTCAGTGCCATCTTATTGATTTTGCTTAGGGCATTTACTGGCTAATGGCAATAATGGGATGGTGTTGGATTGAGTTGGGGTGATTTCATTTGGAAATTATAGAAAATTGTAATGATATAATGGGTTTTATTTATAACCCCAAACTGTCGAAATGGAGATCATTTGGGTTAGCTGAAGGGTTTGGTAGAAGAACTGCTGAACTGCTGGTAGTAGAGGCATTTAAGCAGTTGAGTGAAACTAAGAGATTGTTTGGTTGTGCGGAGAACATTTTCCCAAAAAGTGGGTTTTTTCATTTTCCTTTGTTTGGTTTGTGAAGGGTGGAAAATAGTTCTCCGATGGTGGAAATTATTTTTCTTCTAAAAGAAGGGATGCCACATTTTCCCTGCTATTCTTTACCTTCTTCTTTCCTTTTCCCATCTATCCCCCCCTTTAATTTTAAGGAAAAATTGACATTGGGGGTCCTCTATCCGCCATTGTCTTTTATAGGTTCCAACTATTGGTTATTTTCTGTAAGACCTAAGCATGGATTGTTCTGATTTTAATAGGGCCAAACTACACAAATTAAAATGACAACAGTCCATATTTAGGTCCTATGTAAACGATTCTAAGTGAGTTAGGCCTATTAAAATTACAACAACCCATACTTAGGTCCTATAGAGAATAATCAATATTTAGGACCTCTAAAAGACAATGGCCCATAGTTGGAAGTTTGGAACCCCAGTGTCAATTTTTCCTAATTTTTACTCCTCCTTGTTTCCGCTTGAAAAATGTCTTTTCATGAAAAACTATTTTCCATGAAAATATTTCCGGTCCAACCAAATGGAAACTACATGAAAGAAGAGGAAAGCAAAGGGAAACAAAGAGGAAACTGTGCGAATGAGTAAGATTATTGTCAAGGACGAACTTGACTCGTATATTACTTTTGGAAAGCTCATTGAAGTCCCATATCGTATCCCCATAAATAGGGAAGAAGCGTTCCTTTTTTGTGGGGGTGGGGTTTGGAGGAAAAAAGATCCAAGGTGTTCAAAGGGACAGTTGTTTGGCTGTAGGAATGTTCATCTTTTTTTGGGTGATAGAAGAAGAAATACTCAATTTAAGAGATTCCAAAGTGCAAAATACAAGTTGAACAAAATGATCTTTCAGCTTTTATGCATCTCAAATGGGGTTTTGGTGGATGTTAGCAAACATTGCTAACTAATACGAGAATGGTTACAGGAACCCAGTATGCTACCTAGTCTAGTTTTATAACCCAAACATATCACTTGCACTTTCTAATTCGCCTTCTGCGGATTACAGCTTACAGGGGTTTATGCTAGCAGTAGTTAGCTTTTTTCTAAGTTATGCAGGGTTATGATTCATACTTTGATAAAATACGAATTATTTTTGGGGCCAAACTGAGTGGTTGACTGACTGGTTGTTATCATTAAATGTCTTAGAAAAGTCTTCGTATATGGTAATGTCATATTTTTATATTTGAATTTAGCTTGGAAAATAACAATGTCCAGCAGTTGCAAGATGCTACCATCTTACATTTTTTTCCTCTCTCTCTCTCTCGTTCTCCCTATCTGAGGACACGTTATGCTTAAGTTTTAGAAGCGTGGTTTGAGATGAGGTCATTCATGAACTGAACATTTTTGTTTCTGTTATGGGTAACTGGTGATGTTGACTGCATCATATATACTAAGATGGGTTTAACTGCAGACGGAGACCCAGCACTTCACCGCTTCAAGATAGTTCAGCCTCCAAATTTGGTGAAGGTAGAATGTCCAATACTGCATTGTTCCTTGAAGACATCAAACAGGAGGTTGAGAGCCTGGATTATCGGGAAGGAACACCTTCCAGACCTCATTCTGCTTACAGAAGAAGATCCCCTGATAGTCAAACAATAACAGACTTTCGTAGTGCCGCTGACTCATCTCATCGGGCTGGAAGTTATTCATTGAAAGCATGCAAGATTGAGGAGGATGTTCAAGATTCTGGCGAATCAACATTTTCTTTGTTCGCATCCCTTCTAGATTCTGCCAGCGAAGGTGCTTATGTAAATCCTGCTGAAGTGACTGTACTTCTTGCTGTATAGGTTGTGTATTTTATGAGTTATAGTTTGTCGCTCGCAGGGCTTCTATCAATTCCTGATCTTATTCTCCAGTTTGAGAAATCTTGCCGTGATGTTTCCGAATCTATAAGGTGCTTTTATCTCATAGCTATCTCATATATCACACAGGCTGTAGCAGAATGTTAATAGTATGCTCTAATAACTTAATTCTTTATGTCATGTTTGCTTTAACTTGACATTTATTTTTTTTTTTATATAAAATTTTCCTTCCTCCCCATTCTCCTTCCTCACCTCCTATTTGCTATTAGTGTTGCTATCAGACATCTTGTTGTGACATCCATGCGCAATGAAGATTCTTGTTATGATATTACCAACTTGAATGAAGATTCTTGTTTATGGGAAGCTATCAATCAATCTCACTACTCAATTTGACTCGTGCCTTGAGCGTAACCTTAACCTTGCGTTTCAATGTGATTTATCCTGTGAAAAAGCTCATGGTGCTATTCTAATTATGTTATTAAATGCTGTTCAGTTTTTTACTGTCTCAATCTCTCTCTGTCGCTTGGTAGGAAAGGTTTTATGGGTACTCTGGTGCTAAGATTTGGTTTCTCCTTAATTTAATCTGTTTTATGCGCCAGGTATGGCTCTGGTGGGAGGCATCGGATTGTAGAAGACAGATTAATGCGACAAAAAGCGCAGTTTTTGCTTGATGAAGCTGCTTCCTGGTCACTTCTTTGGTATCTTTATGGAAAAGGAAATTAACTTTCTTCTCCTCTATTGTTGTGATGAAGTGGAACATATTATGCTTTTATTTGTTTTCCTGATTTACAAGTCCTTTTGTGACATGATTCTCATAATCTCAATTATGGTTTTGTTGAAATGAAATCTGTTTTCTATGTGATGAGCATGTTTGAGTCTTCAAGGGTTGCTAGAAATTCGTATCCAACATTTTCAATAAATTTTCATGAGTTCAATTTTTTTTTTAGAAAATTGTGTTCTAGAAGAGAAAATGAATTGGATATGATTAGCTTCAAAATTGAAGCACATAGCTATCATGAATTAGAACCTGTGCAGTTGAGCACCAAACAAAATTTCATTAAGCTCCCATTGAACCGCACAGAGTGATATCAATGGAAGGATTAGAAACATCATGTCTCTAGGCATTATCGCAAGAATGCAAGTAGCCATCATTTGGGCTGGGCTGCGTTGGGAAAGCTGAGAGATAGGATGGGAACACTAAGCTATACAGGTGTGCTTGGTCATTGGGTGGTGTGGGTTTTGAACCTGGTTTATGCAGGTGGGTCAAAATTTTGGTAGTTATTTTTTTTATCTGGCTTGAAAACGGGTCAATTGAGCACCATTAAAGTGGGCCAAGTGAGATTAGGTTGGTGGGTTAGGAGCACGACCTAGAATCCACCCACCAAGTGGACTGGCCGAGGCCAGGCTGTGTGTTGGTCGAGGCCCCAGCTCATACGGTTCGTGGATTGGCGCTCGGGTTTGACTCGGCTTAGTGGTGACCTCTACACAAGGGCTATAATCTCACGAGGAGGAATATGTATATCTCATTAGTTTTTATCAGTCTTAATGTCTTATCACATCATTGGTAAGGATGACATATAGAGAGGGAAATCTAACAAATGACTTCCTGGTTCACAAGGGATCCTAGAATCTAATTTAGGTCCTAGAATTGATATTGAACCTATCAAGTGTGGTGAATTGTAGTTTGATCCCTAATCCTGCTGAAACTTGCAACATTGTGGGATTGACTGACAGTCTCTTCGAATAAGAGGTGTAACATGCTGTTTAGGGATGATAATCGGACCGGCAGATTTAGATACCCCCTCCCTAGAGATGGAAGGCAGGTAAGATCTAGATACCCCCGCACTAGCCTCAACTGGAGTATGGGTACGAATTTGGTGACTAGTGCACGGCCTGCCATCCCTACCTGCAATGGCATCCGTGCGTGTTTATGGCCATTCTTTGCAGTTCTTTTGCTTCTTGATGCCCTTTTCACTGCATTTTCTAGGCTAAATACTCCATCCTCTCTTCTTGTATCTTCTACAACCATAAAGAGCCTAGATGTGGTCAAGGGTGCCAGACTGTTGTGAATGATCCTTAGTATTTAGAGCTGTTTTTGAAGTCATAAAACCATCAAAGAGAAGGCATATATATGGTGGGTCAGAGGGGAGGGGGTCTAAAAGCTGAGAAGGATGCTTCTACATGAGCAAACCTCTAGGTCTCCGTTTTCAATTGGTTATGGTGGTTTTATTGAGATTTGAGTCACTTTACAAGCAATCTCTTAAAGGTTGTGAAGCATATTAAATTATTAGGTTTGTTGTATGTCATGCTCATTCTAAAAATATCTGAAAAGTGAATTCCTTCTTCTCTTAAAGTTTGTATTACACTGTCAGTGTGGCACCTTAAATTAATAACTATGGGGTGTGCAGGTGATCATGTTTAGTTCTTTCTTTATGGAAATAGGAAATCTTTTTGATGCCATATGCTGCCAATGAATTCTGACCTTGTGCCTTAATGAGCAATCGATATCTAATGGGCTTCCACTTTGGGGTAGTGACTAGTGAGGTACATCGAACGTATGCATAAAGGAGTTGTATGCTGGGCCCAAATCCTTTGTGTTTGGTCGATTCGTTGCATGTATGGTCTGTTAAATTAAGTTGTATAAGCAATGGAAAGCTTCAAAAGTAATCTTGTCAAGCCATGTATGGGTATGAGCAAAATAAGTAAAAACCTTTACTTCCTCCGTTCTTATTTTTTTGCTTGCAATGTTTTGACTTTTACGCTTGTCGATATACAACTTTGACTATTAATATCTCTAATTATATATTTGTGAAAATTATAAGAAGTTGGAATCTTGTAAATATATATTGAGATAATTAAATGCCAAATTTGTGTTGCATAATATTCACAAATTTTCGGTCAAAGTAAGTGCATGAATAGTGCAAAAGTCAAAACATTGCAAGTAAAAAAAATGGAGGAAGTATTATATTAGCATTGTTTTATAATGAAACTAAGCAAAGCAGTTGGCCTTGATGATTTTCCTAGAGATGCCTTAGGGAGGTTGTGACCATGGTGTAAAAACAAGGCCGCATCGTATCGTTTCACCCGTATCGTAAAGGTTTTCAAATCTACCGAACCGATACTATCCGCATCGTAAGGGTGTAAAAAAATGCGTTTTAGGTGGGTTCAAGGGATATCTCATGGCCTGAGCCGATATTTGGTGGTACAACAACCGCATTATCCCCGTTCCCGCATCACCGTAGCCGTTATCGCGATCGTGACCGAAACCGCATTTTCGAACTATGGTTGTGACAGACGTATTCAACAAGATTTGGAGGACAAACAAGATATCAAAAGGTTGGAGAAATAATACGTTACTACCCATTAAGAAGACAAAAGAGATGCATACTTAGACTACTTATATAATCGAGTTTAAAAGCTTTTGAGTCATAGGCGTACCATGAAATTTTGGAAGAGAGTATTAGTACATAGATTGAAGTTATTTATAAGCATATGGGAGAACCAATTTGGGTTTATGCCAGGTTGACTTGTAGACGCTATTCACCTTATAAGGCAAATGTTCGAGTATTATGGTGAGAGGAAAAAGGATTTGCACACGCATTTCATTGATCTAGAGAAGGATTATGACAAGGAACTAAGAGATGTGCGTTGGTGGGCAATGACAAAAAAGGGTATATCACGTACTTATATTGACATAGTAAAGGACATGTACCAAGAAGTGATAACAAATGTTAAGACATGTGGAGGATTAAGTAGGATTTTTTATTACAAATACACTACACCAAGGTTATGCATTAAGTCCTTTCCTCTTTGCTACAATAATAGATGAATTAACTTGGTCTATCCAGGATGAGATATCATAGTTTATGTTGTTTGCAAATATTTCATTGGTGGATGAGACAAGAGCTAGGGCTAAATGCTAAGTTGAAGCTATGGAGACAAAGTTATTTACCTCGGGGTTTAGGCTAAGTAGGAGTACAACTGAGTCTATGGAGTGTCATTAAATTATTTAAGGAGCTAAGCGAACATTTAGTGACACTAGATGGTGTAGGGTTGCACTTTAGTGTGTTTTTTAGTACCTTAGGTCAATTTTCCATAAGATTGGAAATATTAACAAAATTATGACTATTATTTATGGGTGGGTTTAATGGAGGGTAATTAATGTGCTATTGTGGGACCCTAGCATACTTCTAAGGATAAAGGGAAAATTTTGTAGAATGATTATTAGACCAACTTTATTACTACCTCAGTCTCCACACTTTCCTTTTTTGTTTGTCCCAGATTAGTTTGAACACTTCATTTTTGGCATTGTCCCACTATTATTATATTAGTTTTCTTACACCCCTTTGGCTCGCACTCTATCTTTATTAATAAAAAATACCTAACTTTCTCTCTCATTCAATAAGAAAAAACCCCACCAACTCCTATCACATCTACTTTTTTAATAAAATAAAATTTGATAACCACATTACAACCTATCACCTTAAACTACGGGTTTCAAGAAATGTTCAGATCTTTCTGGGCAGGGGGAGTGTTTGGGGTTAGGGGTATTAAGAAGGAATAAGGATCACATCAGGAAGATGGGTGTAAAGATATGCATATGGTGAGTTGGATGTGTGAGAACACTAAGTAATAGATTTCAAATTGAGGATATCTAGAGATAGGTAGAAGTTGCGGATATAGAGGATAAACTAAGGAATTTTTTTTGTACATTGGTTTAGGCATGTGCGATGTCATTTAAAAGATGCACCTGTAAGATTATGGAAGAAGTCGAGGGAGGCTAAAGATGTCTTGGATGGACAATGGAAGGAATTAAAAAGGATATGTATAAAATGTGATTGCATATAGGAGTAGATAGAAGCGAATGGAGGAAGAGGATATTTGTGGACGATCATAAGAAATATACTCTTGGTTCTCACAACAGATCCCATCTTTTGGAGTTGAGGCTGTGATATTGTTTTTCTTTTTGCTCTTTTGAGTGCTTAGTGGAGAAACACACATCTTTGCCGCTGGAACTGATGTGTAGTTTTTTTCCGCTGGTACTAGGAGCATTGTAGCTCCTTCTGAGAGATGGTTTCCTTTTCAACTTGCTAAAAAAAAATTCGATAGTCTCTTGTCTCCTTTGTTGAAGTTTCTGGTTTTGATTTGTTGAAAAAATTTCTCCTTTTGCTGCAGGAAGCGAGGAAATTCCCGAAGATCTTATCCTGGTAACCTTTTCTTTCTATCACTTCGAAGTTTGGTGGTGCCGTTGATTTTTTACTGTTTCTATTGAGTTTGGAGGAGATGTAAACACTCTGATGTGCACTGCCATCTAGCAGTCCCCAACAACCTCACATCTGGAAGCTTGCCAGTTTGCTGTGACGGATCTCACAGCACAATTGTGCCTTCGAATTGTTCAGTGGCTAGAAGACCTAGCATCTAAAGCCCTTGAGTTGGAAAGCAAGGTAATCTGATTGTTCCTTTGCGTAATCTCTATATTTGAATTGCCATTCGTATGTCTGATGCTATATATAGTTTCAATAGACTATTGCACTATTCTTTGTTAACCGGTTTGCTTTACTTTTAAGTTTCTTATTTATTGGGAATTTATGATTATCAGCATCTGTACTTCATTATAATGTTAATTGTCAGAATTTTCAATTTTCATTAGAAAAAGGTTGGTTTGGGTGGTGAGTAGGAAACAGCATCATCATCTGCATGTTCTATTGGTTTCCCTTGTCAGCCCTATCTAAGAATTGTAGTCTCAGACTCTCAGTTACAAAATTGTGCTGCTTATTCATTGTTTGTCATCATCTATGTTACTTTGACTCTTCTATTAATCTTAAGTATCCATGTTGGACATTTGACACTCCAACAAGGGTATGATATCCTTACTTGGATTTATCGATACCTCTTGTATCGGGATCCTCATATTTATTGATAAATAATAATAAAATAGAGTGAGCTAAGAAAAGTTGTGCAATATTTGCTCGAAATGGGTTCAAGATAAGAAAAGTTGTAATGTGTAAAGACACGGAGAAGGTACTCTAGAGTGATTAGAATCAGGATTTTGCTTCATGAATGCTGTTTCGTTCCACCCTTATAGTTTAGGGCCCCATGTCCGGAACTTTTGACGTTTTTTTAGGGGGTCTAAACCTTAAACCTTGGTGTGCTGACACTCGGATATGTAGCTGTACTTGACACTTGTACACGTGCGTGAGCAACATAGACCATAACCTCATAGCTGGAGGAATCCAATTAAAGCTTACATCTTCAATGGATTTTTTGACCGAATGACATTTCTGCTAAGGAATATTAATGCCAGGACGTAATGATACATGGCTCTGCTTATGATCTATGTTTCATCACTTCATGTCTCGCCTAGTTTTTGGATGTGGCTATCACTACACCATTGGGATATCTATTGCTGCCATGGAATCAAAACTGTTTCGTTCCGTTACAGAACGGCCGTTCTGTAACGGATTTTGGACTTGTCGTTCCGCGAATAATAAAAATCACATACTTCTCCCGCGTTGTTCGTTCTGTAACGCGAACTCGCCGTGTCAGAACGTTTTTATCCCCGTTACATCCGTTCTTTTCAAACATTGGCCAAAAATATTTGAAGAATTAATTATATAGCTGATGAAACATGATATTTTGATAGATTTGATAATATTATATTGTAATAATGCTTCATAAATTAAAACAATGCAAATAAGGTTAGAACATATTAATGTGAATTTTTTGAAAAAATTCACGACGCGTCGGCCGCTATCCGTTCCATTCACCCGTTACAAGCCGCTTCAGTGACAACGCAAACGTTACCGCGATCGCGACCGCATCTGCGATTTTTTCCTTGATTGCTGCTCTCTAACTCAGCTGCAATAATTGGAAGTTTGTTGGGTATGCATAGTTATGGCTTGATTTCTCTTCCTTTCTTGCAAAATAATGAACTAGACTATGTGTGAGTTTTATTTCTCCAGCAGATTTTTCTATATATATATATATATATATATATAAGATCCACTGAAAACTAACCTTAAGCTGAAAACTGAAAACCGGCCTTTTTGCTCATTTTGCAGATTTTTACTCATTTTGCAGATTTTTGCTCATTTTATGTTTTTTGCTCATTTTAGCAAACTATCGCTCATTTTAGGATGTTTTTGCTCATATTACAAACTTTTGTTCATTTTATTTTTTTTGCTCATTTTATGTTTTCGCTCATTTTAAGAAACTTTTGCTCATTTTACAAATTTTTGCTCATTTTATGTTTTTTGCTCATTTTAAGAACTTTTTGCTCATTTTATCTTTTTGCTCATTTCCAGAAATTTATTGCTCATTTTATGTTGCAGTTTTCAGTTTTCAGCATAAGGAGTGGTTTTCACGTGATCCAAACATAAAATGAGCAAAAATTTGTAAAATGAGCAAAAGTTTCTTAAAATGAGCGAAAACATAAAATGAGCAAAAAACATGAAATGAGCAAAAACTTCGTAAAATTAGCGAAAATTTACTAAAATGAGCAAAAGTTTCTTAAAATGAGCAAAAAACATAAATTGAGCAAAAATCTGTAAAATGAGCAAAAAGACCGGTTTTCAGTTTTCAACTTAAGGTTAGTTTTCAGTGGATCCTACCTCTATATATATATATATAGGGGCAAGATCACATGAGAATGCTCCTTACATGAGAAATGAGAATGAATCTCAACCACAGGATTGGATTAGAGTTACAACACTTGTTCATTAGAGTTATACCCCGAAAAAACTTTGAGCCCAAAAAAATTTTTTTTTTTTTTAATATTCTTTTTTTGGAGTTACATCACTTTTTCATTAGAGTTACATCACTTGTTCATTAGAGTTATAGCGCGTAAAATCCATTCTCATTTCTCATGTAAGTATGTATTCTCATATGAACTCACTTTTATATATATATATATATATATATATATATATATATATATATATATATATATATATATATATATAATTTTGAGGGAGGTTATTCCATAGTTATAGTACTTTATCTTCTCTGCTAAGTCAGGAAGATGGGGAAAGGGACTTTCGATATGGGGTCTGTTTGTTAGTGAGTGTTAAGCATGAGCTGTAAGTTTGGTACGATGTTCAAATAAAGAAACAGCCTTTTGCTATTGAAGAAAAATGGATTACAGCAGCTTCATTAGCTTGGTCATATAAGGACTTTCAAGACCTGGAGAACAAGAAGAGGTCTTCTGTTTGGCTAGTATATGTTGCTTGACTAATCCCTTAAAGAACTTGCCATTACTCAATCTATCATGCTAATTCATTCTGTTGATTTCTGACATTTGTATTCTGAGTGATTGTTTGAGGGGCTGTCCTATTTGGCATGGTCTAGTTTAGTATCTCCCATGGAAATGTTTTCTTATATCATATCTGTTGTAGAAAGTGCATAAATACTTAATATTTGGATATTGTAAAGGCTGGAAAGTGCTAGGAATCAACCTAGCTTTGATACCATTAATGGCAGAAAATTAAGGAATAAGAAGGCTATTGTATTATTAGGATGGATGCAACTTAAAGTAAATGTGATTGATAAATTTCACTTTTGAGAGGTGGATTCTCTCCCAGTATGAGCTCCCGAGAGGCTTAGGCTCTGTTGATAAATTTCACTTTTGAGAGGTGGATTCTCTCCCAGTATGAGCTCCCGAGAGGCTTAGGCTCTGTTCTTTTGGACTTAATTAATGGAAGTTTAGTTCAGACAGGTTCAGTTCAGTTAAGACATATTCAATTCAGTTAGTTTCCTCTCACAAATTAAGTTCAGTTGAGTTCAGTTCAGTTGAGACAAATTAAGTTCAGTTCAGTCCAAAAGAACACAACCTTACTCTCTCCCAATTACATAACACTCAATTCTCAACATGATTATTCTCTTCCTAATTTGCTCTTATTTATAGAAACTACCCCTAAGTAACTTCGGTTTTCCTCCAAGCAAGCTCTACTAATTTCTAGATTCTTCTACAAGTTTCCATTAACAAACTTAAAATTCAATCCCTAAACTACCCTTCCCCCACTAATATCAATTCCTTGCAGAAAGTGTATATCACTTTGCTCTCGTCATATTCTTTTCTTGATGGGATCACTTCCTGTTTGGTGGGCTTTGTACAGTTTTCATCAATTTCATGATACAAGGAATTTATGCTTTCTAGATTGAACTTTTGACTGTTGATTTTCGTTGGATTCATAGTTTAAAGTACTTTCATGATGTTATCTTTTTAATAAACTTTATCGATATGTTCTGAGATGAATTAATGTTCAAAGTTTGACTTTGACAAGCATGGGGAGCGGTTATCTTCTAGTATGTTAAGACTCAAGATGGACACAATGAAAAGGTGTTGTGAATTCAGCCAATAATATAAGTTGTAGATTTGATGAATATAGAATGTCACAGTCAATAATATTGGACATGATTGCTTCCCCTTAGCGTTTATTTGCGCTTGTTGGGCAAGTTGGGTCAGGTTTCTATGGATCCCTTTTGTTCAAGATTTAAGCTCTGAATGGGTTGGATATGTTACATAGACTGGGTTCCTGTTAACTATGTATTTTCTGCATTTGGCATTGATTGATCATATTTTTATGAGAGTTGAAAATCTGTCATCATCATATTTTCTTCTTAGCTAAAGCAATTTTGTCTGTGACGAAAACTATATTGTTGCAGGTGCGTGGATCCCATGTTGGTACGTATCTTCCTAGCTCCGGCATTTGGCATAATACTCAACGATATCTCAAGAAAAATGAGAGAAGTCTGAAGACTGTTAAGCACCTGGATTTTGATGCTCCAACGCGCGAAAATGCACTGCCATTGCCTGATGATAGAGTATGTTCTTCAAACCTTTTATCTTAATTTCAAATTTATGTAACCCTTTTCCAGTGTTCGCGTGTTATTATGTTTCCTTGACGGTTTGACTTGTTCTGCTTGTTCTGTTCTCTCTGTCTCCAATTGTTCTCAATTTGAAGCTGATAATTTAGTTATCTATCACTCTTTGCTGCGCCTTGCTCATGGCATCGACTCCATTTAGGTTTACTTTGTTCTGTGTTTCATCTGTTTATATATGCTTTGCTAGTATTGCTGTAAACATTCCTCCAAAATCCTATTTTCTGGCTTTGATGGTTGTATAGGTAATAGCACTATGTAGTTGCCCTTCTGATCTGAATAATAAATTGCTTACTTCTTGAGACATAGGTCCCCCTCCAAAGTTACTCGTCAACACCTTCACTTGTATCATCCACCCGGATCATGTCATCTGCAAATAATATACATCATGGCAGGGATTATTCTGCTAAGTTCATTCATGACTTCTTCCAATAGAAATGGACTGGAAGATGATCTTTGCTGTAAACGAATATGACTAGGAAAATGCTCCTTATACCACATGGTGTCCTTGCACTAGTCTTAGTCTTAGATCCTTCCTTTGCGAAGGTAATATCAGATGCATTTCTCCAATAATAAAGAAGTTATCTTGACCTTTATCACATTAGGAGCGTAGGATTCTTTTGCATTATGTATCTGTTTATCAAGCTTGTGCCTATAAGTGTGACATTTAAATAGGAGGTGTAGTTGACCTAAGTTCTTGTCTTGCAACTTGCTTTTGGAAGCATAGCAATAAGTTTAAGCATGTCTAAAGAGCTGCTATTTTACTTCGGATCTGAGTTTTTGGAATTTTAGGGATCCGGATCGTTCCCAATCTTGTTGTCTTTGCAGCTTAGGCGTGTGAGCTTTGGGTTGAATGAGGAGAGGAGGTTGCTTTGGTTTCTGGACATCTGTGTGCTTGTGTGCGAGTCTTGTGGTTGGAAAAAAATAATAAAAGGATTAATTAGAAAGTTCTGCTGATCATTAGTCTTTGGGGATATATAGCTGTCTAATTAATATCTGGGGACTGGGGTTTTCTATCAATGATGTTGCATGACCAGAATGTTGTTCTTTTGGACGAGCTTACTCAGAGGACTCTTGGTCTTCTGTAGTTATAACTCTTTTTTTAGATAAGCTGAATTGGTTATGGAATTTTGTCTTTACCAAAAACGAAAGTGCTGTTGTTCTAAAATACTTTGTAATGAATTCTTTCTCAGATGAAACCATGTTTACCTGGATTGCAATCATCTTCCAAATTGCTAAGAGTTCCTCTCTATCTGTAACTGTGCAAATTGCCTTTGGTACCCCCCCTTCAAAGTATATGTCTAGTCTGTAAAACTGATGCCTAGTTTCCTTGAGCAGAAACAAGATGAATCTCTTCTGGAAGATGTTTGGACTCTATTACGTGCTGGAAGATTGGAAGAAGCATGTGAACTTTGCAGGTCTGCTGGACAGGTATTCTCTCTTTTCAAAGTAGAGCTTGAGCTTTTATATAAAATTATATCCTGAAGTTGACTCTGTTACACAGCCATGGAGGGCAGCAAGTTTATGTTCTTTTGGTGGATTAGACCTAGTTCCATCTGTTGAAGCACTGTCGAAGAATGGTAAAAACAGAATCCTACAAGCTATCGAACTAGAAAGTGGAATTGGTCGCCAATGGCGCCTGTGGAAATGGGCATGTTACTCTGCCTCAGAGGTAATGAAAATAGTGAATTGTCTGGTTTGGTTGTAATGTTGTTTGCTACTCTGCTATGTGTTAGTATTTTTATATAGAATTTCATTCTTCCCCATATCTGCTGATGGTATTGATTGTTTTTCTTTCTGCTTAACATTTAAGAGGATCGCGGAGCTGGGTGGTGGAAAGTATGAAGCAGCGGTATATGCAGCCCAGTGTAGCAACTTAAAGCGAATGCTTCCAATATGCACAGACTGGGAGGTATATACGTCTGTAATGAGTAACTACCTTATCATTTAGAAACTGCTTTTTACTGATCTTTTCTTCACAGAAACAGTATATGATGTATATATTGATTGCTTGTTTTAAGACCTTTTCGTTGTTCATATCAATGTTAATCCGAACTTCCTGACCACATATAATCAAATGCAATCACTATATTTACTTGCTTTCATTTGGTGGGAGGTTGAATTAATGCCATTTCATGGGGCCCTCTAGTGAGAAATATTTTGAAGCTTTCTTCTCATGATTTGACCAAAACATCAAATATCTAAA
Organism: Beta corolliflora; assembly: GCA_947648045.1. Lineage (NCBI taxonomy): Eukaryota > Viridiplantae > Streptophyta > Magnoliopsida > Caryophyllales > Amaranthaceae > Beta > Beta corolliflora. The sequence continues at coordinate 276,936 of CANSZD010001022.1, read as the reverse complement.
TAGTGGAAGTAGCAATATTGATAGACATATACTGCTAGAAAACCACTTTATAGTTTCAACTGTGATTTGTCCTTGTCATGTTATGTATGTTCTGACTTTTTTTCTTCCTCTTGACACCTTTTAAAAAAAAAAAAATCTTTTTGGTGGGTTTTAAAGATTGGTTTGATGTTGTAATGCGGGTACTTTTTTTCTTCCTCTTGACACCTTTTAAAAAAAAAAAATCTTTTTGGTGGGTTTTAAAGATTGGTTTGATGTTGTAATGCGGGTTAGCAGGGGTAACGCCTTTGCCTACCCCCCTGAGTTTGAGGATGAAGTCTAATTCACTATTTTTCTGTAAGGTTCACAGTTTATATACATCCGTTTATACATTTCTTTCAGTACACCTATCGTTTAGGTGTCTTTTCCCCCTAATTCTTGCTATTTTTCTAGTCAGCATGTTGGTCGATGGCCAAGTCATGGCTTGATGTCCAGATGGATATGGAATTGGCCCGTTTGCAGCCTGGAAGAATGGAACTCTTGAAAAATTATGAAGAGACTAATGGTGCAAGTCCTAGTCAAAGAGTTAGCAGTTCTGGGTCTTCAGAAAGGCCAGAGAACTGGCCTCTACAAGTTCTGAACCAGCAACCGCGCCATCTTTCTTCTCTTATTCAAAAACTCCATTCCAGGTAGCAAACAAAATAACTGATGTACTTCTTTTCTATGCTTTGCAATTCTGTACTCGGAAATATATCATGTTTTTATATGTGATTCAGTGACATGGTACATGAAGCTGTTACTCGTGGATGCAAGGAGCAGCATCGCCAAATAGAGGCAAGCATTTACTTTTAGTAGAACAATTGATGTCTACATTTCTAATGCTTTATAGTTTTAGTTAGATAATGTAAGGTTATGTAATCAGAACTCCGTAGACTCTGCCTATAGTGGGTTTCATCAAACTGTGTTGTTGTATCCTCGCCATTGGTCAATTCACTACTGCCAGCCGCCGGTTGGTCTACCACTGTAGTCTAATACGTACTCGGATTGAAAGAAGAGAAGTCTACTTGTCCTACAAAATGGAAGAGGAAACTGCAAGTTTGTGTTGTTTGATGCTTCCTCATCTTGTCTACGTCGCTGGCCCAAAGCTTGGTTTCTTTTATAGGCTTACCTACCCCCACAAAGGCCGAAGCCCATATAGAAGGAAATTTTAGACACTAGTTGCTTTTCGCCAATTGTTGATACGTGTATCTCCACAGGTTGGCTTCCGTGTGCAAAGGAGCTTGGAATAACATCTGGTCAAGATTTTATGCTGTAGGACCATAATTTAATCTGTCTTGTCTCCAAAAGTACTCGTTATGTAAAAAATTGGATGGCAGGATCAAAATCTTGTATTGCGTTTACAATAATGTTCTCAATCACCATCTAACCAACATGGGTCTTTCCGATCATGAATATGCTTGGTAGTTCCTTTTTTTTAATTGTCGTAAATGATACTTTATTTCACTTTGATTGTCATATTTGATTTTTTGGTGTCAAACTTTCTAGCCTTTGACCATTTTTGGCCTAAAATATAATGAACAACCTCAAATAATTAGGTACAAGGCTAATGCATTTATAACATTTTTCTTTTTGAGAAAATAAGTAAAAAATGAACTTTGTAAATCATGATTCACAGTGGGATGTGGAGGAGAACATGATTCTCACACAATATGTGTTTTTTTTAAGCAAATTACTAATATTTGCGAGTGGTGATTAGTTGAGCTATATCAGTGTGCAGTTGCATAGTGATGGCCTGATGGGAATCTGCAGGAAGAAGGACGAAAAGTGCATATGCGTAGTGATTGGAGTGTGGGGGAAGAATGATTATGCTGAATCGAATATTAAAATGCTACATGATGCAATTAGAGAGTTGCTGGAGAGGGTAAACTGTGTGATTTGTACATTGTCAGCCGTTGGAAATTGATTTTACCTAGCCTTTTGCTGCTGAAGCCTCACATAGTGACTTCACTCCTGTACTAATATAGTTTATTCTACTTTCTAATGTCATAAAACTGTTCTCTATTACTGTTTCTTGATAATCCTAAGAGCGGACTGGGTAGATTTGGATTTAGGCTACACTTATAGATGCCTGAAAATTGTTTCTTTCAGATGGAAACCATTTTCTTTGCTGTTGATTTATCTGGTTATCTGATTGTGCAATTTGCCTTTATGTAATGTAACTCTTGGTGGAATAAGTTTTAAATTGAAGCTTATTATCTTTGGGATCATATAATTAGCTTATTAATTCAGTAGATTCAATTTTGTCTGGAGTGTTTGTTTCTGTGTCATACTTTCAATTTTCTTTATTGCTACTATAATTTGATTATCAGCTTTGTTAATGGAACAATTATGCTCTCACTTTATATAAGGTTCTTTTTCCCTCCTTATAAACAGATGAATCTTATGTCGGGAGATATACCACATTTATTGGACCTTGTATGGTCATGGATATCACCTTCAGATGATGATCAAAATGCCTTCAGGTAATGCAGTATTACTTATAGTGGTATCTAGATATTCAATATGAATTGATGAAATGTCCCTTTTGTGATTAGCTATTTCTCCAATGGTTTTGAGTTTGACTTGATGTGCTTCAGGCCTCATGGAGATCCCCATATGATCCGTTTTGGTGCTCATCTAGTATTGGTGCTTAGATTTTTGCTTGGAGATGAAGTAAAAGATGTTTTCAAGGAGAAAATAATGAATGTTGGTGATCTCATTCTTCATATGTAAGTGCAAATCTTTCTGCTGTTCTATTCTCTTAATTAACATTGACAATAAGTCAATAAGGATATCAAAATTCATCTATAATGAATAAGCATACACTTGACCTGTTAAGACAGTAGTATACGACTAGATGTGCACATGACTTGTTTAGATATTGAGTGAAGACTCAAAATTGCTTTTTCCTTGATGGATCTGCCACTAATCTATCATGTAGAGTTTCTCTGGATATCTTTATTTTTGCATGGTCTCGAGCTAACCAACAGTATCTGCCACTAATCTATCATGTACAATTTCTCTGATTATCTTTAATTTTGCACGGTCTCGAGCTAACCAACAGTGTCTTTGTACACATAAGAAAATTTTCTTATAAAACCGCAAGAGTGAATTGCAGCAAAAGAAAATTTTAAAAAGCTAATTAAAAGAAAATAAGCATGCCAATCATGCTGTACTGGTGCATCATTCAAACTCAAAATCCTTGGAGGACTCCTGCAGTAAAGCACCAATAGAGGTGCAATGAAGTTTATCCTGCTAATACTGACAGTCAAAATGTCTATTACAAACTCCCCAACTATTAGTTTTTCAATTGCCAAAAGCAAGCTTCTTATGAAGAGATTTGCGTTCTATAATTAAGATTTTCCCCCTGCTCCCTTTTAAGCAGTATCTCTAAGTCACAATTACTCTGCAGTTATGCAATGTACCTATTTTCACAACAACATGAGGAGCTGGTTGGCATTTATGCTTCACACCTTGCACGCCATCGTTGCATTGACCTCTTTGTTCACATGATGGAGCTACGGTTGAATGCCAGGTAACTTTTCGTTTATCATTTAGCATATTATTTCCATTTGTTTATTCATCATCGATAGACTTTTGTTCTTTGGGGTTCTCTTACACGATCCTGAACTTCTTTAACAGTGTACACGTTAAGTACAAATTATTTCTATCTTCTTTGGAGTATTTGCCATTTTCTCCGGGAGATGAACCGAGGGGCAGCTTTGAGGAAATTATTGAGAGGTACTTGCTTTATATTGAGATCAGTCTGGAAGCCAGAGTGCCTTAAATAGTTCCAACTTATTTATTTTCTATCAATCATTACAACAGTGTATTGTCAAGATCTCGGGAAATCAAAGTTGGCAAGTATGAGAACTCAGCAGATGTTGCAGAACAGCATCGGCTGCAATCACTTGATAAAGCTATGGCCATACAGTGGCTTTGCTTTACACCCCCATCAACAGTTGATGATGTTGAAGCTATTGGTGCCAGGCTTCTACTACGAGCCGTTATTCACAGGTATTCTATGTAATAGTTAGTATACTTAAAAAGTGAATATTCACTACTTCTACAATGAACTGCGAGATTATCTTGGTTGTTTATCTCCTCCTCTCTTTCTGTGGTGGTGGCGGGGTTAAAGTTTAATTCTAGGCAATGTGTGGGTCCATGCAAAGTGCATACTTTGACTGGACAACGCCGGAAATGCAACTTTGGGGGACTAGGTGGTTGATAGCCTATCAGTCTGTTGCATGCTTGTGATAATCTGCCAGTTCGAGGCCCAGATTAAAGCTGCATGCAACTTACTCGCAGAAGGAAGTTGGTGGTTGATAGCCTATTAGTCTGACAAATAATTTTCTATCAATGTTGAGTTAGTTTGTGCTTCAACTTTCCCTGTGTTCATAGTTTGATAAGCTGGATTTGTGTGCTTTGAAAGTTGACTTTCATTGCTTTCGATATTGTCTGTTTGGAACTGGCTTGCTAAGAAAATGTTTCTCTCTTCAGTAACATACTCTTCAGAGAATTTGCTTTGATATCCATGTGGAGGGTGCCAGCAATGCCCATAGGCTCTCATAAACTGCTTAGTTTTCTTGCTGAACCCTTGAAGCAACCGACTGAAAATCTTCTAGCTTTTGAGGATCACAATGTTTCCGACTGCTTGAAGGAGTTCCGAGACTGGGTATGCATCATTTGAAATTGTTCAATTTTGTCTCGATTATGTGCGCGTGTAATCTAACCTCTTTGAATGTCATATTTAGATTTCAATTCTCTGTTAGTGTACTGACAAAGTTTTTACCGAACTAGAGTGAGTACTACTCCTGTGATGCAACATATCGCAACTGGCTAAAATATGAACTGGAGAATGCAGAGGTTTCGCCCTATGAGCTATCAGTGGAGGAGAAACAGAAAGTCATTGCAGCAGCGAAAGAAGCACTCAGCTCTTCACTTTTACTCCTATTGAGTGAGTATTATTATATGACATAGGGAGGGCAGGTTTTTTAGCTTGTTCTATCTAGGATATCATCCATCTCATCCAAATATAAGTCGTTTTAGCAATTTTCACACATTTGAGATAGTTGGTCAAATTTAAAAAAGGTCACATTAGTATCGTTAGTGGCATTAAATTTGTAATGATATTATATTATAAACAGACGTCTATTGTTGTATTGATTTTAACAAAAAACGGTTATGTTACACTGGTAGTATAGAACAACTTGTACTTTGGATTGAAAGGAATTAGCTATTACGACTAGTATTTTGGATCAAAGGGATTATAATACATTGCCATTCAACTTGCTCTAATATGACATGCTATAAAAATTTGTATGTTGTGCCTCAGGAAAGGAAAATCCCTGGTTGGTTCCAGGTGAAGATCAAATATATGACACAACAGAACCGGTGTTTCTTGAGTTGCACGCCACAGCGATATTGTGTTTACCTTCTGGTGAATGCATGTGTCCAGATGCTACCTTATGTGCAACATTGATGAGTGCCCTCTATTCTTCCGTGACAGAGGATGTTGTATTAAATCGCCAATTGACGGTAAACCCTTCTAATAGGATTTTGGCATAAAATCATCTGAAGTATTATGGATAAAAGAATCCCTTGTCGACAATTTGAACCTAGCTGACTATTTAATATTTTTGAAGGAACTAATCCCATGTTAAATAATTCGATTTTCAAAGACTCTGTTTCCATCGCGATTCGGTAGATTTCATGTATAGACTGAATTTTGATGAATGCAGTAGCTCGAACCAACTTTGTAAGTGGAATTGTAGTGTTCAGAACAAAATCAACTTAATGTGAATTTATTTTCTTTGAAAGAAAGAAGTAAAAGTTCAGTCATATCAATTTATCTACTTACATCATCCATTGATTTATTGACTGGTTCACTGGTCCATTGTCAAAATCTAATGCATGCTATTTACAGTTATAATTAAGTAGATAAATTAATTGTCAAATTGAGACATTATTTATATATTGGCAACCAACTTTTATAGTAAATTATCTAGGTGGAGTAAGTGCATTTCTTTCTTGGGTCTGGTTTTAGAATGATTAAGTAAGAATTCAGGGGGACTATTTGAAATTTCAATATTATTTTTCGTAAATGCTATATTTTCCCATTGGTAAAATTGCTAACAATTTCTAGTATGGTCCGTTTCACCAACATAATCTTACTTTCGTTAGTTCTGGTATAATCTTTATCAAGGTGGTATGCTTCCATTAATGGTAAATTACCCTCTTAGTAGTCTTACATGGCTGTAGAAACATCAAAGATTCTTTTTCACCTACTGGTAGCTGCTAGTCTTCAAGTCATGTTGTGCCAAAACTCAAATGTTTTTTGAGGTCATCTTAGATGATGCTAGTGACTACTGTCAGATTGTCACACTACTAGCAGCAATATATTATATACCCCCAAACTAAAGATATATCTACCATCTTTCCATAGACGCCTGGTACTGATTGTAACCTTTGGTTATATAAGCTATAGCTAATGCTACAAGAAATGTTCAATTGTGCTTACTAGCATTTATTTTTTATTCGGCTTTCTCTTCACAATATGTCAGATTATTTATCTTTTTACATTCTAGATACAATCTTGAAATATTGGATTTTCCGTTTTCTAAATCGTGTATCCCATCACTTCTTGTCTAATACTTACTGTAATTAAGAGTATCTTTCTGAAGCTAATTTTATTTTGAAGAATGGTAAATGAAAGTAATTCGAATTGTTGTTTTACATTTGTTTGGAATTCTGAATTTTTTTATATTGCCAGGTTGATGTGAAGGTTTCGCCTAAGAATAATTTTTGTGTTGAGCTTATCCTGCGCTGCTTGGCTGTGGAGGGTGATGGGTTAGGGCCTCATGAACTGAATGATGGTGGTATAATTGCCAGTGTGATGGCAGCTGGCTTTAAGGGTAGGAATTCTTAAGACTATGATATGATCGTCCTAGTTTGACTTAAATTTGTGGTTATGTGTCATTTTGTTCAGTGATCCAAAGAGATTGGTATTTTTTTTAACATAAGTTCACTGCAGCTGTAATTTCTTGTTAGCTAGGACTGAATTACGCTAAATTTACTCCTAAATCGTGTATGTCAGTGTGCCATGTCTCCAATTGTTAAAGCATGCATTGTTGTGGTAAGTTGACTGTTCATGGGTGTAAAAGACTTCTAGATAGACCTGTCAAACGGGTTGATCAGGCTGGTTGACCCAACAGGTTAAGGGATTCAAAGACGGCCTTTTTAGTACTATATTTGAATGAGATATACATTAACCTGTCTTAATCAATATACAAGTTATGTGTCCCAAATAACAAGTCATTTATGGAGGTTCATTGAAATTGCTTCAAATCTAAATCTGTGTTTCTTTTGTGTTATTCAAGACAACTTTTCTCACTTCTAATAGTTGTACCCTTTTCTTTTTATACTAAACCATTCATTGTCCATATAGAAAGAAAATGAAAAATCATTAATGAACCTAAAGTGTCAGCTGTTATATCTGCAATATTATCCTTTCTCTACTTAATAATTGTGCTGGCTATTGACAAAGTGGAGATTATATAATGCAGGTGAACTTTCTCGATTTCAAGCTGGTGTCACAATGGAGATTTCACGATTGGATGCTTGGTATTCTCATGGTGAAGGTTCGCTGAAAGACCCAGCTGCATACATTGTGCGTGGTTTATGTCGTAGGTGTTGTCTTCCAGAACTAATTCTGCGATGCATGCAGGTATGAGTGTTTTAGAAGCAATGAATGTTTGATGAAGATCCTAGCTTAGCCACACCTGACATTCCGCATATTTTCATTATTTGAAGAGTTTATGTGCCTGAAGTTGTTACATCAGTAGATGTTGAGTTCTGATTGCTTTTGCAGGTATCTGTTTCATTGGTGGAGTTGTTTGAGGTTCCGGATAAGCATGATGAGTTGATTGAGCTTGTTGCTTGCTCGGAAACAGGATTGCTTCATTTATTTAGTCAACAGCAACTGCAGGTAAACTATCTCCACTGTTAACCAAGTATAAAACTTATCTATGTTTGTCTGTACTTGATTGTATCAGCTGATTTTATATTATTGGCTAATACCCTCCGTCCCTCATCTTGGGACTTGACGGAGTGGATTTTAAGTATATTAGGAAGGGACCTGTTTGGTGTTCTATACAAAGTGTTCAGGAAGTTGCTGCACTAGTTGAACATCTTTGTAGTGATTGATAGTTCTATTTATATCATGCACTGACAGTAGTTATACCGAGATCAAGCATTGATATACTTGGTCTATGATTCTTACTCAATTACTTGCATAAATCCTTGGCGGTTTTGGAAGTCTAAGGCTCTCAAGAATGTTCTTAAAATTGCTTTTGCTGGTACACAGAGAGGAACTGTACTGGCAGTAGTTTCGTATGCTTTAAATGTTTTCTTCAACTGGTTCAGCCTATGACATGTTGTACGTGTGACCTTGGTTCAAAATGTGTCAGCATAAATTTCCTCACTATAGTATACATGTTAGGATAGATTTAGGAGTATTTCCTAAATCTATCTATCTAGAAGTGTTTATTTAGAGATAATATTTATTATTATTATATTTAGTTTAGGATATGTTTTCCTAGTTTTACCTAAGTTAAGGTTTATATGATGTACTATAAATATCCCCTTTGGGTTAATAATAATTTCAACCTCAATTTTATTATATAATAAATAGGTCTAAACAGTACGGGAAAAATCATCTACTATTGTTAAAAAATATGAAGCACCACAACTACATTTTGTTCGATATGGGCCCCATAAATCACAATGAACTAACTCAAATATTCGACTAGCCCTACTATCACTCCTAGGATAACTAGTTCTAGGTTGATGGGCACGAAAACAGACATCACAACCATCTATATTGCAACTATGACTAGTACTACTAACACAGGGGCAAAGCACGCAGAACCTTTTCCGAAGGGTGACCCATCCGTTTATGCCACAAATCCATAGATGATTCTCCATCCACAACCATGATCTTCGCCGTTGGGACACCCCGGAAAAAGAAAAGTCCATCTTTACGCTCACCCGCTCCAATTGGCGTTTTCGTCCTGCGGTCCTGTATAACACATAATGTTTTAGTGAATTGGACAACACAATTTGCATAATCAAGTAATTGAGGAACGGAAATTAAATTACAATCCAATTTAGGAACAAATAACACATGTTCAATTTTTAAATTTCCAGGGAGAATCACATGTCCCTCATATGTTGATTCTACAAAAGTTCCATCAGGCAAGCCAACCGGACATCCATGAATCTTCTTGACATCACATAAAGTGTGAATATTCTAGGTTTTAGGTTCTTTGGCTCTTTCGCTGCTGTCTGTTGGCACTATCGTGGTGTCTTTGCTGCCTTACTGTGCTTATTTGATGGCTAGTTGATATGTGCCTTTATCTCACGGTGTTGACTATTGTTGTTGCTGCATGTCTTGGCTGCCTTGTTGTGGCTTGCTAACTGCCATATTTTTGGTTTGTTTGATTCTGCCGCTGCATATGGTTTGTTACTGATTTAATTAAATCCAATCAAGTGCTTGGTATCACTAACTGCTTGGTACCGCAGCTGCACTTCTCTATTCTCTTGCAATTTTGTCGTCATTTTTCTCCCAGATTTGAAGATTAATTCGGTGGAGTGTGTTTCAAGAACCTAACTTACTTGGTTCTTGACCATAAAATCCCTCCATAAAAAGTTTCGGCTCTCCCTGTGTCGTGAGACAGGGCTTATTGTTTCTCCTTGTACAGTGAGACAAGGTTTGGCTGTCCTTGTGCCATGAGACAGGGGTTTAATATGTTGTAAGCGCGATTTTGCTGAGAAAAACCAGTATTTGAAGAGAGCTCGACTTTGCTCAAGAAAAGTCAATATTTGTTGTGAGCGTGATATGCTCAAAAATTGTTACGGGTTCGATGAAAATAACGTTCCCGTTTTGTTAAAATATTTGGTGAGTTCAAAAAGAATGGCGTTCTCATCAATAAGGAAAAAAAATTGGCGGGTTCGACAAGAATGGCGTTCCCCCACAATATATCTGTTTGATTTGATTTTACTTTTTTTTGTTTCTCCAATCGTAACGTTATACTGTCTTGGGAATATTTCGGTGTCGCTGAATCACGTGCCTCTTCAGACCAAAAAATCAGATCATTCTATAGACGAAGCACTTCTATTAGTTCATTTCTTTGTTTTTACAAAAATTCCGTGAACCCTTAAGCTTTAGTTGTAACTTGAGTTGTGGGCCTTGTGGCTAAAACTATCTAGTATACCAGTTCAGCAGTTCCTATCTAGCAAATGTTCAGCTGTCCTTACAAGTTGCAATTATCTATATCCTCTATTTTTTTTTAATAGTAACACTTCGACTTTTGCACTATTTAAGTATCAATATACTTCAACATTACTTTTTTTATGTTAATATCTAAAAATAATTGTAAGAATACAAGCTGATGATGGATTCATTTCCGTGTTATTTTAAGAATATCAATATTTATTGATGATGAAAGATATCAATAATCAAACTTGTGCATTGAAGACTATGATAATCAGGGAGTTGCAGACTTGCAGTTGAAAAGAAATGGAGGAATGACAACCTGGCACTGACCACTGTTTATCGTATTGATGTTTAACTGTTGCTCAATGCTCACTGAAATCATCTTTTTTATTTGGTCCAGGAATTTTTGCTGTTTGAGAGAGAGTATTCAATATGCTTAATGGAGCTTCAGGAGGAAGGCTCTGTGAGCGCCCATGAGTTGTACTGATGTAATACCTTTTTTTGCTGGCAAGTAGAATGTATACGTATGTTGTAAAATATAAATTTAATTCCTACATAATCAGCAAATAGTAGGAAAATTATTATGCGTTCTTGAACCTATTGAGAGAAAAATGCAAAGAACATGGAAGGCATCAGTCTTTACTCTTTACTTATTTGGAGTGGGAACTCTCCTCCAAGTAACTTGATAAGAAAAATCTACAAGTGAATATGCGATGAGTATTTTTCAATACAATACATGTAAGAAAACATACTACATTTGGAGACCCTCCACACGAGGGGGAAACATACGGCATACCATACTTGATATTAGGTGCAAGTGCTAATCTGAGGGGGAAACATATCATACTTGATCTTCTGTGCAAGTGCTAATGTAGTTGGCGATGATGCATACAACTACATATCATTCCACTTTGTTGTATCAACATTCATGGGATTCCTGTCCTCAATGGTATTTTTAGTAGAAAATATACACAATTAAGAAAGTCTTCTCAAGGTTGGACACTTGGACCTAATTGATCCAATCTAAGGAAATAAGGAAATCTGAGATCTAAAGAAGGATCAATATCAGTATAGCTCGTCGTAGAGTTTCCTAATCTTGTTGATAATTAGGACCACAATTAGCTTCGCCATAAATATGCTTTGAGGAGACTGTCATGAATCGAGTGAGGTGAGAACGAATATTGTTAAAAAGAAGTTGAAGTTTGCAAGGGCAAATGTGATACACAATGACCTATCATGAAATACCACTCTTTCGTCTAAGGATGCTTAACCGCCACACCGATCATTTGAGGGAAGGTGGAACATTGTGAGATGGATATATTATCTGTATTTTTTCTCACCATATTTTGCCATATAATTGAATTGTTCTTCGAATTAAAAGATGCAAACTGAAACTATACATACTCATATACAAAGATTCTTGTTTAGGTAACTTTATATTCTTCTTTGTCAACAATAAATAATATGAAAGTACTTTTTTGAATACTCGCAAACTCTCACCTCACAATTGATAATTTTGATTCATTATCGACAAACCAATATGAGCAAATTGACTTTTAGGGAACACTACTCCGAATTTTGCTATAACTAGGTGGGTTCCTACAAGGAAATACAATAATTTCGAAACAAGCTTTTGTAGTTATACTTGAACTATATTTTCCTAATAACCAGTAACTAATAATAGAAAACTAAGACATAGTAATCTTATTGAGGGTCTATTATATAGGATTGAATTTGGCAGAATGAAGCAAAACTCAACACAAATGAAAAACTAAAAAATAGGTCCCAAAACACATAACCTAAATATCCTTGAATTACTTGGACATGAAATAATCTCTCAAAACTATAGTTACCCAGCTGCTCTCCCAAGCTACTTCGATAACACGCCCACACAAAAGTACCAAAAGCAATTTATAAGGTTTGCGGACATGCTACTTGCATGGACAACTAGGCTACCTACATGCCCCAGCACTCTCTTTGAAAATTCTCACCTCCAACTCTGAAGCTCTCGATTTTCCCTAAACACTACCATATTGGGCTTGACTCAAGTACTCAACAATCATATTGAGTAGATAAATAGTTTTATTGGAGAAAAATAAATAGGAATTGTGAGGACAATATCACCTAAAAAAAAGAATTTGACCAATCTTTTAGGAGCAAATAAGATAAAAAAATGGGGTAATCTTTTAAAGACGAAAATAACATACCTAAAACATGCAGATGTAATAAAAACCAAAAGCCAAGACATATTCGAAACGATAAACTATTAGATTACCACTGTAAATCTGTAATATTCAAATAGTGCATATTAGAGTGACATCTTTATGTTTTTTTGGAATAGAAAAGTCAAACTTTCCAAAACACCTCTTATTTATCACTCAGGATTGAGATCTAAAAAACACATAAAATACCGTTGAGATACAATGATATGCACTACGTACATATATGAGTAATAATTCGAGAAGCCCTTTTATTGGACGTGATGGATCTATATATATTTTTTTTTAATACTTGTTTCACTTATATCTCCATTTTAACTCTATTACTTCCCACAATATATTTCAATATACATCTTTTTAAAAACTGTTCGAAAGTTTTTATTAGTAAACATCAAAGTCGTACATTAACAAATGTGAAAATCAGAATGTAACGAGTAAAAATCAATATTCAAACTTAGCACAAACATAAATAGGATTTTTATCCTTAGTTTGGACTTTCACATCTCCTCTTTCCCGTTTAGTTTCTTCTTGCTCAATGCTTTAGCTCTTTCTTTCCTTTCCCCCCCTAACTTCATCACATCACATAAGCGCGCTCTTCCCTCCGCTTTCTCTTTCAATTCTCGCTAATTTTCAAATTTTCATTCCCAAAAAATCAATTACGTCAATTTCTTACTCCAAAAATCGAGAATCGAGATGTTTTTTTTGTTAGTTCCATCAATTTGACAGCTCTAATTTCTGAGTGATTTTCACAAGAAAAACCCTCTTTTTATAATGGGGATTTCGTTCAAAATTGCTAAAAAAGGGACGAGGTATAAGCCTAAAATTGTGATCCCAGAATCAATTATCACTGTTGAAGACGCTGAAAACTTGCTCGAAAATTCTAGACTTCCCTCCAAAATTGAATCCAATGTAAGTCCCAATTATATAGTTTACAATTTACTAATTTCCCCCTTTTTTTTGTTTATGAATTTCAATAATAGGCAATTTTGCTTCTTATTAGGGTGTTACTTTCTCCTTTGTAAATTTTTGTTCTTGGGTTTTTCTGGGTATATGTTGTTATACTGTATTTCTTCATGTATGTCATTTCTCTGAAGAAATTATGAGGTTTTTTTTTTTTTTGATGGGAAAATTATGCGGTAATTTGCCTTCTCTTATAGTGGATAATATGCCTTGTTTTTTTTTGGGGGTTTTATTTGCGGGTTCATTTTTGTGAATTTTCTTCCTTCTTTTAACTTTTGAGGCTGATATCCTGAGAATTTGTAGGAGATGAAAGTGAAGGTTTGAAATTTATGCATTTTGAGTTTGTGGGTGATTTGAAGAAGTTAACTTTATATTTTCTGGGTTGATTTTGAGGGTTTGCACCAATTAATTTAGTTTAATATATTGGGATATGTTGATATTAGCTAACAAATCGCCTTATAGTTTTTCGTTTTTCTTGAGGGTGAGTTTGACTATAAAACTTGTGATACTAAGTGGTTTCTAACTTTTTTCTGTTTTTTATCAATGGAAGTTAAACATTAATGTTCTTTAGATGAACTAAAATGGTGAATTGTTCATTGAATTTAAATGTTTTTTAAACAACACAGCAGTTCTACCACTTTTAACATTTATTAGTTTAGCTAGGAGGATCTTAATGTGTTAGAAGTATGTTTATCTCTTTAATTGGTCATCTACTCTATTAAAGTTTTGTGTAAGTAACTCGCTTCAGCATATTATATATGTTTGCCTTTTCTCTCTATTTTTATGTCTATTGGATTGGATCATATGATAGAGTGTAACTTGAAACCCTGAAAGAAACAGGGGAAAGATGAAGATGCAGTTGGTCTTTCGGGTTCGTCCTTGTCTTCAGGAAGGCATCATATTTCTGCTGGTAGGAGGCAATTTGTATTTTTGCATAATACTAGTGATGATACTCTATGTTCAAGTTTTGACCTTTCTGTCTTTTATCGTTTCAGAAGATGAAGTCTCCTTCATTCTGAATCTGTACCCTGATGGATATTTAATTGGAAAGCCCTCAGAGGTGTGTTAATTTTATCATTTCATTGCATAATACATTTAACAATGAATTGGGTACTGTTCCATCCGAAGCAAATACTTAATATGATTGTGGGCTTTCAGAATGATAGTGCACATGCTGGCTTTCAAGAAGCTTCAATGATATTGCATCCCTATGATCGGACCTCAGAAGGTCTCTTCACTGTATGTTGGCTGACCTGGCTCTTTATTTTATCTAAGTGTTTATGAACATTTCGCAGTTAACAAGCTGATTTTTTATCATGTATATTTTATAATATCTTATTGTTATTTATTATATTTGTTTTTTTCCTAGTATAATGTGTTTCATTTCATTCTATATTGTTACAATATATATGCTGTACCACATAGGTCATAGGTCAATTTTTTATGCTATGCTAATCTAAGTCCACATAAAATAATAGGTTTAACAATATAAGTTCACATAAAACAATAATTATATTTTGTTTTTGACTAGAATGGTTTATGGAGGATTAAACTATGAGATTGATAGATGTTGAAATACTTTCTAGTTTTCAGTTGGCCTTTCCATCCAAAACAAGTTGCTTTTAAAGGACTTTTTGATTAAGATTCTATGTCTCATCTTAATTATTACCATCATTCGATGCTATTATCATTATGTGAATTGACATTTTTATTTGATTATCTATCTTACATGGAGGCTATCGAGTCTGGCCGATTGCCTGGCTGTATTTTGGATGATATCCCGTGCAAGTACATTGAAGGTGCTCTTACATGTGAGGTGAGTGATATGAAACTCATAGATGCAATTTTTTCCATAATGCTATGTTAAGTCTAACTTGTTCCACCAGCATGGATTTCAAGATGTGCATGAACATAATGTTACATTAAGAAAGGAATGGAAACAAAATATATATGTCCGGGTGTTGTAGCCTGGTAGCTTTATAATAGGGTACTTGATGTTGCTTCATTCACAATCTTTGGCTGATGCTTATGATTTAAATTGGTGAACCCTAGTACCCTACTTTTTTTAACGGTTTCTTTCCAAGAAGCGCCTTACCTTATGTCCTCTTTTTCACTCTGGAAAACATAAAGAGTGCCAGCGACTGAAAAAAGAAATCTGTTGGGCCCAGAAACCATCCTTTTCTGTGCATGACAGAATTTACACACAGTGCCGTTCTAGGTTGCACATAGACGGGTACGGGTTCGGGTACGGGGACGGAAAACTGCGAGATTTCAAAATTTTAGGAATGGGTACGAGTACCCATACAGGTAGAGCTGGTAAACAGGTCGTGTCGTGTCAAATTCATGTCGGGTCCATCGGTAAACGTGTTGAACACCCTCAACCCTAACCCGACCCGTTTATTAAACGGGTCATTAACACTAAACCCTAACCCGATCCGTATATTAAACGGGCTACCCAACCCGTTTATTGACCCGTTAATCAAGTGCTCATATACACATAAACTAAACAAATGTAATTCATATAATTTTTAACCCACGTCTTATATACTAATATCTTACCTAAATAAATCAAATCGAACAACAAAAGAGTGAATCTTATACATGTATGAAGAATATTTAAATTATTTCAAGCCCAACTAATAATTCGGGTTGAAATGTTCAACCCTAACCCAAACCGTTTACTAAACGGGTCGTGTTGGGTCGACCCGCTTACTTAAATAGGTTGAAAAACCTTGACCCAAACCCGCTAATTTCGTGTCGGGTTCGGATCGGGTTGGCGAGTCGTGTCACTTTTTACCACCTCTACATACATGATATGTATCGTATCGGGTACGGGTACGGATACGGTACGTAACCTAGGAGAAGTACCCGTGCTACATAGGTGCCGTCCTTGATTAAGCTTATTTTGCTTGTTCTGCTTTGGAATCTTGGGTGCTCTTATGTTCTCTCTTTATCCTTTCCTTTCCTAGGGTGCTGTGCTGGTGGCGAATTTTCAACGAAATGTTTTATTTCTTTGGCTTTTGTTATGTAGGTTCTTGCTGGCTGCTATGTCATATGTGGGTGATGATCAATGGTGTCTACTTTTTGTTAAAATTTTCATGGTCTTCAAATAGAATACAATGATAGCTTCACTTATTACTTGTATATAGCTCATTGAATGCATAATTGTACTTCTTATGCAGTCATTGTCATGAACTTGAAAAGCAAATACTTACACGGGATCGAAAATAGTCCATGTGGTAATGACTCATTATCGAAACCTTACAAGATACATCTACTCATTTCACGAAATTAATTGTAATCTTCACTCGTACTTCCTTCGTTCTATAGTAGTTGCAATGTTTCCCTTAGTTGGAAGTTTCAAATTAATCGCAATGTTCCGTTATTTGATAATATATCCTTTCTATCTCTCTCTTAGCACATGGGTCCCACTTTTTATCTATCTCTATCCCTCTTTTTCTTCACATGGCTATTTTAATAAATGTGCCAAGGGATGATATTGCAATAATAGTGGAATGGAGGAAGTATTGAGGTCATCATTAGGATGTTTCAACCATTTGGTCATGGATTCTCAGTGAGTATCCTCATACATGGTAAAATAATCAAATCCCATTTAAAAGAAAATCTTTAGGATAAAGGAATACAATCTAGGAAACAATGTAAAGACTTGAATTCGGATATGGAATTTTGAATTGAAAGAGGTCTTGAAGGAAAATAAGAATGCTCACCTTTTCTTAGATTCATTGATCTTTTTAAATTGAATGGTGTCTTTCATTTACTTTTTCCGAATAAGAATGGTTTTTTAAAATTCGTGCAAAATATGTAGGATAAATCAATGCAATTGAGGTTTGGATTCACAAATTCAGAGAGATATTGTAGGAAATTTAGAATGCTCACCTTTACTTAGGTTCATATATCCAATTAAATTCCATTTACTTCTTCCCACGAAAAATGTAAAAATCTTTGACCCTTAAATATGTGTTATGGTCAAAGAGTTTATTAGAAGAGAATAAGAGATACTAAAAAACTGAATTGACTTTGATTCTACTTTTCGTGATTTTCACCTTTTACAATTATGTTGTATTTGGGAGAGGAATAGTTCAATTATAACGCTTAATCGTTAACTCGATCTTTTTTGTATATGAACTATGCATAATTTCCAAGGGTTTAAAAGTATTAGTTTGTTATTTTATGTTTTAGTTTCACCTTGAGGTATGAGGGTTTAAAGATAGTTGAGCAATCACTCTAGCCTGACTGAAGGTCTTAAGAGCTCTCATTTCACCTCACGCACAAGTCGGATCATTACACTTTGACTTGGGTATGGACTTCATTAATTCATTTTAGGCCAAAATTATGGAAATACATCATAAAATATCCGATTTGGACACTTAGAAACATGATTGTGTCCGACATGAGTACCGAGTCCGAGTAACATAGCTTAAGGGGGGAAATAATGTGATGATTTATTTGGATTATATCTCTGAAAAGGAATTATTCTGAGAGTGATGATCTGGTTGTGCAACCTTGGAGGAATAGCTGTATACCATCTTACAGTGAAGTAATGAACAATGTGATAGATTACTGATATCTGCTCACAACTATTTGAAAGGTTCGCGATTACCGAAAATGCATTCCTGATTCCAAATTCAATATTCGGTCAAGTAATGGATCAGCAATTATTAACAAGGTGCGTCTAAAGATGTCCTTGGAGAATGTTGTGAAGGATATTCCTTTGATGGCTGATGATTCCTGGACTTATGGGGATCTGATGGTAAGAATCTATTACAAGAACCTACTAACAAATTTTGTTTGTGTCCCTTGTGTACGAGTTTCACTTCCTGTCTTTGGTTACAGGAAGTAGAGTCACGAATACTGAAAGCGCTACAACCGAAGTTGTTTCTGGATCCAATGCCTAAGTTGGACAGGCTTTGCAAGGATTCAGTTTCTTTGAAGGTAAGTAGTTTTTGTTTGAACATTTAGCTTTTTGTAAGTACTCCCTTTGTCTTAAATTACTTTACCCATTTGATATTCCAAAACCAAAGTTCATCACTTTTGACCATATTTTCAATAATATAGACATATACTCCTTCCGTTTCTTTTTAATTTATTCACTTCAGTTTGGGGGAGAACTAAGGAGGAAGTCCAAAAGTGAGAGAGGAAGAAACTGAAAAGATAAAGAGAGAAAAACTAAAAAGGTGGAGAGTGATTATATTAAAAAGAGGAGAAAGTAGATGGGACGTGTTATCGAAAATAGAAACAGCAACAGTGTGTAGATTAAAAAGAAATGGACCAAAAAGGAAAGTGTGTAGATTAAAAAGAAAATGAGGTAGTTTAAGAAAAAAAAACATTATTATGTGGGGTCCTGCTAGATTAATTGCAATGTGTATTTTCAAATTATCAACTATTAGGAAATTCTTCATATTATCAAAGATATTAATGGTCATAGATGTGTCTCAAAGATCATAATAAAGCATGTGTAAAGTATATGAGATGGAGAATGTACCTGCAACTGTGAAATCTGATGGGATATTTTTGCATTATTTTCATTTCAGCTTAATTTGGGTTTAATGGGATCGCGGAAGAGGAGACTAAGACAAATTCCAGAAGTTACTGTTACTGCAAATAATCGGCCACATGGAAAGAAAATTTGCATAGATCGGGCACCAGAAAGCTCAAGCTACAGGATTGGAGAACTGGGTCCAACATTAGGTGATGTGATGTCACAGCATGTCCAAGATAACGTAGCTGCCCAAGGTATTGGTCCTAATTACATGTTAACACCAAGAGGCACTGTGCAAGATGCTACTTTTCTAGTGTTGAATTCTACTTCTGAGATTCCAAATTTGCAAGCAGGACTGGGAAACCAGAGAAATATGCACGATCCTATGCAAGGTCCTGTTTTGAATGCACCGGGAGCTTCACCTGCTGGTCAGGACGTGCCAATTTCATATTCTGATAATATGAACTCTACTGTTCTCGGAAAAATGGAAGGTCAAGAAACGCAATTGTCGCCATATTTGAATCTTAGTAAGAGGACAAGGCAATCTGGTGGTCCTGATGGTGTTCAGCACCAACCGATTAGCTCTTATGTGGATGCCCTTCAAGGATCAGAGGTGCAATGGAGGAATCAACTTATGCAACCGCAATCGAATGCAAGAGGAATCCAGTATGCTAATCCTGTATTGCAGAGGTATCCCCAGCTTGTTGGTGAGGGGATCACCAATCATCAAGATGTTGTGAAAGTGGAGAAGGCAGACCCCATCATGGTCAAAACTGATATGCAGATGATGGAAGCTGAGGGTAGTCACATGGACCCAAGATTCCAGCAAAGGTTTCAGAATCCGCTCATGAGACCAGGTATTCAACAGGGGAGCTGGAATAATATCAGCCAGCAAGTTGAGAAAGATTTTAAAAAGGAAGAACAATATCCAAAGAGAAAGCCAATCCACAGTCCGCGTCTTTCTGCTGGTGCTGCAGCTCAGTCACCATTAACAGCAAAACCTACTGAGGTGTCCTGTGGTTCAATGGGGACACCGTATGGGGCAGTTCCTTCAGCTGCTGGTCTTGGACAATTGCAAAGAGAAAAAACAGTTGTGACATCAATCCGTAGCACATCAATAACATCAAGTGCCAATGATTCTATGCAACCCCAACATCAAGTTGCGAAGAGAAGATCAAATTCCCTCCCCAAGACCCCAGTGTTAATAAGTGGAATTGGCTCTCCTGGCAGTGTCAATAACATGGGTGGTCCAATGAATGCATCTAGCCCATCTGTTAGCACCCCACAACTAGGTGACCAAAACATGCTTGAGAGATTTGCAAAGATTGAAATGGTAGCTATGAGGTATATTGTTTATTTAGATTTTTATTTTTTTTTACAGAAGTTGATTTATGTTTACTGAATAACATACTACTAAAATTAACTATATTATAATGAGAATACTACCGCTAATACATGAAGTGATTTTTCCTACACACCAAAAATGCAAACATAAATTAGAGCTCACTGGATAAACTTTGGTTCTGGTTATCTCTATGTATTATATCAAAGATTTGACACTAAATTTGTGAGACATCTCAATGAATCAGGTACCTACAACAAATATAGGTCAAATGTAGCTTGTTATGCATAAGTAGGAACTAGGATACCTAAGATACAGATTTTGTTCTGTATATCTAAAGAAAATAATGCCTTTGAGGAACACAATGTATACTTACAATTAACCTAAATTTTTAATTCATTTACTCACAATTAATAAGACTTGTCCTATGCAAATATATGAGATTGAAAGAAAATGTCCTAGGTACTTTTTTTGGTTATCTTGTTGTATTTGATAGAACTTATAGGTTGGTATGTAAAACACGTAATTTTAGTGACATGTATGTGTATGTGCACATAGCTTTTAACTCGGAATAATAATAGAAAAGACTAGAACATGGTTGTAAAAGAAATAGACTAGTATGTTAAATTTCTAGATTGTATTGAGTTGTTGAACCTAGCTTATTCTTGTTGTTTTTATGCGTTTTGCTGATAGTTTTTCTGTAATTTTTGCCAAAATGTATTTTGACAAGTGGAGGAGAACAAACCTTTAGTTGACTTGCCACCTTCATAACTTTTAGAATATTCATGTCAGGTCCTCTTGTGGCTTTAAAAATATTCTTTGTAAGCTGTTGTGAGGGATAGTGGCTAGGCATCTAATTGAATCCTCACAGGTGACAGGCCCTTATAGGAAATTAATGTGGTCACTGCTCGTCAAGACACTATAGAGGTCCATTATTTTGTGATTTATAGTTTTGTAAGCTTACTTTAGGTCATCTGCTGTACCCTAGGTATGGATCAATATACAGAGGATGTTTTTTTAATGTCTGAGAGGATTCATAAGCCCATCTCTCCGCATATGAGCTGTATACTAAATAGTTATTTCACAGTTGGTATGGTATTCTTGATAAAATTTAGTTTATGTGATGAAGTTTGAAAAAAGATAAAACTTGAAATTCATATGCTTTTTTAAAGCAAGCTTTTTATGTGTTCGATACAAAACAAAAAACACCCCTCCCCCCACGTCAACTCTCCTAAAACAATGATAATATAGATTTTCTTTAAAAGCGAGTGCTTCACTGTAATTATCTGTTCATTTAAAACTCCTTGTTCCTATCAATACTAATTTCTAGAGCAGTTCCTTATGGGGAGCTTTTTGAATTCTTTGACATGTACAGAGACAATTGATGTTCTGCCTTTTCCCATTTTATTCTTGGCTTACATAGAGCTAGTTTTTGTTGCAGACATCAGTTGAATCGTAAAAAGAATAAGGTCGATGAATACCCTAGGAGATCACGGGCATTTTCTTCACAGGAACTCCAGTACTGCCTTACTAATGCTGGAAATTATGAGTACGCTAAGGATGAAATATTTACAAGCATGTCAAAGTCGATGGTTGGTGGGAGCATGAATGTTTGCAAGATAAGGATGGTGACGGTTCAACCACAAGGTTTGGTTGCATTATATAGACTCATGTAGACCTGCTCTTTTCTTCTTTTATGTGACCTTGGGATTCTCATGCTTGCAGCGAATACGCTTCCAGTAGCAGTAAGAACGAGACTGATCTTGTCAGAGAAGCCAAATGATGGTACTGTGGCGATGCATTACGGAGACCTGGAAGTGGCTGATTTTCTCAATGCAGAAGATTACTTGCCTGCACTACCTAATACTGTAAGTTTCTACTTTGATTGCGTTTTATTGTCAGAAATCTGAGACGTCCTCTCCCCCTCCCCATTCTACACTAATACTTCCTCCGTCTTTTATTATTGCAACATTTCCCTTATTTGGAAGTTTCATATTAATTGGAACATTACTAAATTTGATTATGTTTTCTCTCTCTCTCTCCTTCACATGGGTCCCTTCTTTCATCTCTCTCTTCTCCTTAAAAAATGTGCAACCCCTACATGTGGGAGTACAGATTTCTGTTTAAATTTCTAGCTCAGGTTGTTACCAATCTGCAGAACGTTCCGTTTGAGAAAGGCTAAACATCTAATTGTGAGATATCTAAATGTGAAGTTGAGAAAATGGTGGGTTCCACCTCCGGTGTATTCACAATATGCCCTGTGGACTCATTTTCCAACATTTAGATATCGAACAATTTTAGCTAAATAGTCATCTCTTTTTATTGTTGAAAGGTGTCTTGAGCTCTTCTGCATTGTGATACTTTTCTGCAAGCTCCTTCAATCATCCTGTAATACTAACTATGAAATTCAATTTTTGTGACAGCATTTGGCAGATTTGCTTGCAATGCAGTTTTGTGCTTTGGTATGTGGCTCATGAAAAATTGAAATTGTCAAGAATTATGCGCTGCTTTCTTTGTTTTCTTCTCACCTGTGATGAATTGGTTATGCAGATGAATCATGATGGCTACTTCATTGATGATCAAGTCCAACCTAGGCCACCCCGTAATAATGTTCCTTCAAACAGTCAACCTAATGCATCTGCAAACAATCCTAATAATTCTGCAGCTGACATGCAGCAGTATCCGGAATCAAATTCGGGACAGCAAACAGTAATGGAAACAAAGCCAAACATTTCTAATTCTTCTCTGAATTCGATCCAGAATCTGCCAAGCTCTGGGATGCTCCCTCCTGGAAATTCACAAGCCGTACAGATGTCTCAGGCGCATGTGCCAGGGGTCACAATGGCACCTAGGCAACATCAGATGGATCAGCAACAGCCACTTCAGCAGCAACAACAGCCACAACAATTGCCACTTCAGAATCAATCATTGTTGATGCCCCAACAGCAACCTCAGTTCCAGCGTTCTCCCCTCATGTTGCCAACCAATTCAATGGCACAATTGAATGCTTGTGGGCAAGGTTCAAGCATGCCATTGGGTAATCACATGGGTAATAAGCCTTCTCCTCTACAACTTTTGCAGCCACAGCAGCAGCCACAGTCCCAGATGCAGCGTAGGATGATGATGAATCTTGGGCCTGCTATGGGTATGGGGAACATTGGCAATAACATGGCAGGCCTTGGGGGTTTGGGTAATGTTATGGGGATTGGTGGAGCAAGAGGAATCAGCGGAGCTGGAATTTCGGCACCAATGGGTGCCATTTCAGGACTTGGTGGCAACATGGGTCAGAACTCCATGAACATGAGTCAGGCAAATGCGATAAGCCAGCACATTCGTGCTGGCACTTTGACCCCTGCGCAAGCTCAGGCAGCCTTCGTTGCTCAACGATTAAAGCTGATGCAAAACAGAGGCGTAATGGGAACTCAATCTGGTGTGGCTGGTATTCCAGGTGGGGCCCGGCAGCTACAGCCAGGCTCTTCTGGGCTCTCAATGTTGGGTGCCCAATCCCTGAACAGAGGAAACATCAATCCAATGCAGCGGAATGCGATGGGCCAGATGGGCATGGGTAAATTAATGCCAGGAATGAATGTTCCGATGAATCAGCAGCAACATTTGCAGCTCCAACAGCATCAGTTTCAGCAGCAACAGCAACACTTGCAACAACAGCAACAATTGCTGCAACAGCAGCCACAACTGCAACAGCAGATGCCACAACAAGAAGCGACCTCCCCTCTGCAGGCTGTGGTTTCACCCCAGCAGGTGGGTTCGCCTTCAACTTTAGGAATTCCACAGCAAATGAATCAACAGGCTGCTCAGCAGCAGGCCAGCCCACAGCAGATGGGGCAACGGACTCCAATGAGTCCACCATTGAGTTCTGGGCCCATGCATCCAATGAGTGCTGGTAACCCAGAGGCGTGTCCTGCCAGCCCAGCATTAAGCTCTCAAACCCTAGGCTCTGTTGGGAGCATAACAAATTCTCCCATGGACTTGCAAGGAGTGAACAAGAGCAATTCTGTCACTAATACATAATCGAAACTTAAAGCGTTTCAATTATACACGATGCTTCAATTGCTGTGCATTAACAAACTGCTGAGGGATCTGGAGTAGTTCATTTAGTTTGATTTAACCTAGAGGTTCGAGGAGGTTTCAGCAATAACCTTGCTGTGGATGTCCTGGCAGGGATCCGTATAAAGCATTTTTCAGTAGTGATTTTTGGTTAATTGTAAATTATTTTCAGGGAGAAGTGAACATCATGTTCTAGTTGTCAATTTGTAATTTTGTATGACCGAGTTGTTGATATTCAACATTTATTGAATAGTCAATGTCAATTACTAATAGTGGCATGTTAATTGAAGTTTGTTAAACAATACTATACGGATTAATTTTATAGTAAGGCTCCGTTCTTTTGGACTGGGAGAATTGGGAGAAACTGAATTGCTGAGAGTAACTGAACTGAACTGAAAATAAATCCAAAAGAAGAGGGCCTAAAATGATGCCATAGCTCAGAAGGGCTACTAAACAGTAAACAGACAAATGCAGTTCAGTATTACAAATTTGCAAATACTGGTGTCCTATTACCTTCAGAGTTCAGAGTTAGCTGCAGGTTTCTCACATACTGAATTGTACACCTGTGTCTAATGAATAGATATATATTTAATTGAGTTTTGACATTTGTATATAAGCTAAGTTGCAATTGAAGTTCATGAGCTGGCATCAAAGTGCAATCCAAATGATTCAGCTTAGAGCAGCGACTGAAGTCCTTCATGCTCAGTTTTGACATGGTTCCTAGTGATATCTTTTATTCTTGAGCAGCCAGCAAGGGCCAAAGTGAGCTCTAATTCATCCTTCAACATTCCAATAATTTGTTTTACTCCATCTTCTCCCTTGGCCGCCAGTCCATATATTACAGGTCTTCCAAGCTGGAATTATTAGTAAGAAAGTGAGTGAAACACCCTGTAATCATGGGTCATGGCTAGTGAAAGGACTTCAATATTTTTCTCCCTTTTATGCAATCTCCCCCCCCCCAATAATAAAAATCAGAAAAAATAGAGGGGCTTAGCTCGTGAAGCTAGAGTATGCTTGATATGCTTTTACACACTCCCGCCCCCAGGAAGTGGTTTTTTTAGATACAGACATATTCTGGAAACATATCTAGTTTCTGATACGCATTTAAGTTAAATAATTGTGGAAGCAGGTCTAGTAGACAAGGTTGGTGATAGTAGTCATAGTACAAATTAAGGCGTTGTCCTCTTCCACTCACGGTGTGTTCTCTTTACCTTATTTTTCTTAAACTTATTGGACCTTTTATGAACTTATTGTAGTTTATACTCTAAGGCGTTAGAAAATAACTGAACTTATTAAACCTGAAACTTATAATTTTAGGGTGAAGAAAACGCACCCTTACAATAAAAAATTAGTAAATATCAGTTTCAACAGAAAAACAGTATAACACCAGTAACTGCATATAAGAAAAACAATTGATGGTCACTAAAAATCAATTTGGATCAGTAAAATAAAATTATTGTGTAAAGTATCCCCAGTTAGTACAAATCAGGTGAAGAGAATTGGCCTAGAGGCTGAAACTTCAACTTACCGGCAAACAAAATGATGATAGTAATAACTAATAAGCAATACATTACTGTTGTGTGAGCTACTGCTAAGGACATGCATCAGAATTAACACTTTGATTCAAAATTAGATAATCTTACAAGAACAGCTTGTGCACCAAGCGCCAAGGCCTTGAAGATGTCAGTTCCGCGCCTCACCCCTCCGTCAAGGAAAACAGGAAGCATACCTCCAACAGCATGAACCACCTACAAGGCTACAATGTTAGATTACTTAGATATACAAATCCATTGAGCCTTTTCTTTATTGCCAGCATTTGGCGTCTCAAGTATCTAAACTAGGGCATAAAAGTTCATTTATGATTGTAAAAGCTCCTATGTGCTAAAAGCTAGTTCATGCACTTACCAAATGAAAGAGCTTATAAAGAAAAGTCCAGAAAAACAGTACAGATCAAGATACAGAGATCAAGGAGAAAGTAACCTCTTCAAGAACAGATATTGTGGCTGGAGCATAATCAAGCTGCCGTGCTCCATGATTCGAAACTATGATTCCATCTACTCCAACTTCCACAGCTCTTGTTGCTGCCAAGTACCGTATATGACACATAAAAAAATATTTCATTACAAGGTTCAGGAACCCTTTGGAACTGTCAGAAAAATTAAACGAGGTTTGCTAAGATTAGCAGATAGTAGAAAACTGAATTCTTGACTCGCTTCTACTTTTGACCAATGTTATAGTGAAAATCGAAAGAGCATCTAATTTCATAAATTGGATATTGATGTTACCATCTTCATGTGTGAGTATACCCTTGATCAATATTGGCAGCTTTGTAATAGATTTCAACCAACCTATATCCTACCAAAACAAAGAAAAAAAATTAGTGACCAGCGACTCAGCGAGATCACCAGCTGAGAGGCATGAAACAACAATTGTAATAAGCTCAACCTTTACAGTCATGATTTAGGTTAAGATGGACTCTACGATATGAAGACTGTACCAAGCAGTTCTAAACATTTTCTTTTTACTTTAATTACTTTAATGATGCTATTTACAATTTCATCCATTTTTAGTTGCATGCAACATTTGACTTTTTCAAGTCAAAGTTTGTAAACTTTGACCATATTTTTACTAATATATTATGCATGATCTGGTTAGATTCACTTCGACTACAATTTCAAAACATGGACCTTTTATGATTTTTATTGATACATAACTAAAGATTATAATGGTTAAAGACATATTTTGGAGACCGTAAACAATCAAATATCGCATGCATTCATACAGGAGGAAGTATATCTCAGAAGTTAAAACTGTACGACAAATTGATGAGGACCTTCTTTCATATAACACATATATGGAGTAACACCTTACAGGTTATTCATAGCTAAGAAACACTATGCTGCATTGCTGGTGCCTCATACCTTCCAGCAGAAAGAAGGGTCAAAATTGCTATTTGCAAAAGCTTCAGGACCTGAACCCTTATCCTGCAGCATATAAAAATACTTTCCATCAGGGAGTTCTAAAGCCTATTATTATGTGTTCTCTATAAATAAGTTCATGTTCTTTACATGTTTTATTGAACTTAAATATTCATAAAATTATGGTTACAAAATTCAAAAAAATAAAGGAACTCGACTACACACGTTGACAACTTCGGTTGACATAAAACCTTCCAAATTCTTCAACTGAGGGGCAATCATTCTGCAATACATAAAAATATGACTTATGAGATGATTGTGCTGTTCTTTTTCAGATGGAGAAAATAAAATTTCATCATCTCACTTGTTCTTTATATCTTTCTCCCTTCGACCAAGTTTAGGAGTGTCAACAGTTACAACTATAGCCTTGTATCCACTTCTTTCAGCTCTCTGTACAAGCCAAGCTGATACTTCTCTATTTCTAAATACCTTTTCATGAAACAATCCATACTCATAAGATGAAATCTTGATGAAAAGCATTAGATATAATTAGAATATTACTTACATATAATTGAAAAAACCGCACAGCAGTACAGGAGGCAGCAACCTCTTCCAAGGAGGAGTTAGAGGCTAAAGGATAGGACCTAAAGTGAGTAAGTTTAAGGGATTAGATATTTGATCTTTGTAAGTTAACACAAAATAATTGAGCTTAATAAATGGTAGATCTATACATAAATAAAAGTACCATAATTGTTTTACATGCAGCTGCAGCTTTAGCTGTTGCTATTTCTCCTACAATTGGCAAAAGGAGCAACTGCTTAAAAATCTATTGATATATCAACTAAAAAAACAAGATACTACCTCTAGGGTGTGCGAGCTTATGATAGCTAGTTGGAGCAATCATTATTGGCGCAGAGATCTGATGGCCCAAGATACTTGTTGAAAGATCAATTTGGCTCACATCTATGAGAATTCTTGGAGAGATGCTGCAAATATTACAAATGTAAGCCATATAATAAAATTAAACAATTCATACTTGAAATCTTAACATTAATAGCTATCTTACTCAAACCTGGGTGTCCGTATCAGATATAATACGTGTCCAAGTGTCTGACTTGGCGATTTTATGAACTTTATTTAAGATTTTGGCCCAAAATGAAGGGTAGAAGTGTCCATACCTATGTTGGGAGTGTCAAGGTCTAATAAGGGGTATTCAAGGTAAAAGGAATAGTGTAAGTAACATTATTATATAGTACCTGATTCTGGAAAATGCTCTGATATTTTCCCTTAATGTGTGCTCATCTTCAGCTCCTCCAACATAGAAATCATAGTACATCTTGGGAAGGGCTCGACGAGCCAATTCTTGAAACTCGTTTACATTAACTGGCTCAGCTGCCATCTACCCCTTCAAGCAAAATTAGTTTCAATCATTGCCGAATAGACATGCTCATTGTCACAAAATAGGGTAGGAAATGAAAAAACGGTGTCCCAAGATATTGTTCTAAAGAAGTCTAGAATTAAAGAAGACTAAAGAAGGCACATGTAATGAACTGATAATTGGGGGAGGGTATTTAGGCAGTTGCATTACAATTGAGTTACAAGTAACTTGAGGACGAAGCCAAAGGTGTTAGTTAAGGGGAAATTGCTATAAATAGAGTAGATTAAGAAAAAGAGGCATGTTGAATATTAAGGAGTGTTTTAGTGAACTTTTCAGAGCTCTTAGACTCTCGAAAGCTTGTATTTATCTTTCATTTCAGTTTTCCAGAAATTATCAATCCAAATATGATTTTCCTATTAAATCTTGTCCTTGATCAGTCCAAGTTATGTCGATTCAAAACAGCACTTAACAGCGAATAAGGTCAATTTATTAGACCATTATCTTCGGAAAAACTTATTTCTTATTGTTAAATACAGAATTCCATTCCAAACTTATATTACTAGTTTACTACATAACTTATTTAAAAGTCTGCAAACTTGTTCTTGCTTCTCTAGTTTCATTAGAAAGGAGAAAAATAGAATCATTGCTCTTTGTAACCTTAATGACATTGATTAATTAGAATCAAGTGGGAGCTCGATGGTGGTGGAGCTCCCATCTTCCAACTATTAAGTTCGAGTTGGATTCTCATCTCGCGAAGTTGAAGCATTGTGATGGTTTCTTTAGAGTGAAACTCTCAATTTTCCGTCTAAATAATTGACGTTTTCTCTGTGGGTTGGGATCCCTTTTTCCCCACACCTTACATTTTTTTTTTTTGAAAGAGAAATTTCATTAATTGAAGGCCAAACGGCATCTACAATAGGTATTAAAGAAAAACAAGATACAATTAAATAAGACTAAATCAAATTCGTCTTGAAGAAACTACAATGAACCGGATCGAGCAATACAGGCCTCAGATTTTTTGGAATCAAGCAGCTATTGATGAGGAAGTCTATCATTACGATATAGTTTGGGAAGAACATTCTTGATCGAGTCGGGTTGACCGCATCCGGATTCCAATACCTTCATGTTGAGTTTCGAACTTCAACCAATGATAATAATTTCCATACCTAAAAACAAAAGAACCATACTCACAACTCCCATAGGGAAGGAAATTTCAAAAAAAACTAAAAACCCCATAACAGGGTTTGAGAAAATCTCATAAAGAGAGCTAATTTATTAAACAAAAACAAAAAAATGACTAAAACGAAAATAAAAGGGGAAAAGGGACTTACATGGATGAAATCATCCATGGCGCTCTAATTGATGAAAAAGGGGTAGGGGAGGCAGGGTTTGAGAGAGAGAAAAAGAGAGAGGGGGAGGCTAGAACCTCTAAAAGATTACTTGATACTTCTAGAATCTAGATCCCCCCCACACCTTACATAGGTGTGCCATATATGTCTAGTTAATTTCTGAAGTATAATTTTTTTTAAAAAGAGAACATTATTATTGAAGGGGTGTTTGACAATTAGCTTTTAGCCGTTGGCTTTTGTTGGTTTGACTGGCGTTTGTATTGGCTTTTCATGTTGGCTTTTGATTATTTATACAAGTGTCTGGTAAGAATTGTTAGAGTTGACTATTTAGTACAAAGGTACTCCCTATTTTTTTTATTTTTTATTTTCACTTTCCTGGGTGCGTTTGTCCATGCACTCTCTAGACTTTAGAATTTAGATATCTTTCAGTATATATTAGTAAAAATTATAACGATTAAATATTAATAAAGTACTCATTAAAACGAATCAAACAAGACCCGTACATTCCTATATTTTTTCTTAGATAAAAAAAAAGGATTAATGCAAAAGCTAAAATCCAACATAAAAAACTACTAAAACCAGCTTTTGCCAAACACTTTTTTTCAGTTACTTCACCACATAACAAAGGCAAAAACCAATGAGAAAACCACCCAAAAGCCGTTTGCCAAACATCCCCTAAATTTGAGTAATTAGCAGCGCATGAACTCATGAAGCACTATAAACATCTCTCATCTTTGCAGTTAATCGTCCACACATGAATATATAGAGCCAAATTACCAGCAATGAAAATTCATGCTCATACATAAACACTTTCTTACAGATTGCTTCTAGTAACAAAATTCAAGCTTCATCACAGGCTTTATGTATTAAGAATTTCAACTAAAATTACTCTACTGGGTATTTAAATTTGAGCACATACCTGATACCTCAAAAAATCAGGCTAATGTTGATGCAAATTTGGAGAAGTGAGGAAAGAGAAAATGCTGGGAAATTGAGATTGAGTTGGTTAAAAATGGTACTATGATAATAGGAAAAGAGGTGGGGCCGTCATGTGTGCTAAATAAGCCCCGAGTTTATCAATAAGGAAAGATATTGCGGAAAAAAAGAGTTAGTCTTGCGTGGACCTGGTCCACAATAATATTATTGTGGACCAAAACCACTTATTTAATATAGTGGCCCTTTAGTTATTATAAGTACCTTTTCAAATTTTAAGTTACACTTATACGATTCTTATCTACCATAGTATTTTTTTTTAATATAGTAACTCTTTCTCACATTAGTTTATCATGATGAAATTTTCACTTTGTGACATAGTAACCTTTTTTTTTCATAGTCAAACTTCATAATTTATATATATTCATTTTTTATATTTATTTTTTTATATAGTGATTCTTTTTTTTTTCATAAATCACATGAATGAGCATTAGGTCCACACTAATTTAGTGTGGACCAAGTCCATATAAGTTTTTTACGGAAAAAAATACTCCCTCTATCTCACAATACTATTTCGTATTTATATGGTTTCCAAGACATACCTTTGACCTTAAAGCTAAAAATGGAAAAAATATGTATGATTATTTATTGCATCGGTTGATGCATAAATTCACAACTTAGTTCTATTTAAGGTAGTATATTTATGTCTTATATGCAACCCTTAAGGCTGCATTGCCTGCATATAGCATTACCCTTGATAAAAATATAAAAAATTAATATTATAAAAGTACACATTAAGGCAAACCTAACAAGATCACCATGAATATATTTTTTTATATATTAATGAGAATATTTGGTCGAAGATTTTTAAAGTTTGACCTCAAGAAAGATAAACAAGCACTATATTATGAAACGTAGGGAGTACTAATTATACGCTTTTGAGTAAGGAGTGAGTTTAGTGCCAAAACGCCGTTGATAAGTGATAAGCCATTATATCCTAAGAAATGAGAAGTATAGGGCCATTATCCGGACATTTTCGCGTTCGGTTCGATTGATTCGGTTCGGTTCAATTCGGTTCGGTTACGTTCGGTTCAATTCGGTTCGGTTCGGTTCCTAAATGATAATCATTACTATTAAGGGCTGTTCTCCCAACTTATTTTCGGTTCGGTTCGGTTCGGTTCGGTTGCAATCGGTTCGGTTCGTTCGGTTAGTTGCGTTCGGTTGATTCGATTCGGTTCGGTTCGGTTCGGTTCGGTTCGGTAATTTTTATTATATGATAATAAAACAATGATAATTATTATTATTATCATTATTATTATTACTACTATTACTATTAATATTATAAATATTAATATCATCATTACAATTATTATCCGAAAGTTGTAAGTATTTAATTCGGCTATAGTATTGCAAGTATGTAGCTTGGCGAGATATGGTATTGTCTTCATGGAATTGTTAGAAGTACACGGGTCAATACCCACTCATGGCATTTCTCTCGTTTTTCCTTCATAAAGATTCTCCTTTGTATTTTTTTCTTAAATTGAAAATTGTTAAATATAATGTACACATCCTATTAAATTTCTAACATTCTTTTTAAGCGTTTGGTGATAAAGTATATTCTATATTTCGATATTCTAATTTTGTTCGTCAAATTATTAGTTTATCTGTTTATTACGGACTACTCCATCTATATCACAATAATTTATTATTATTATTTTATTATTATTATTATTATTATTATTATTATTATTATTATTATTATTATTATTATTATTATTATTATTATTATTATTATTATTATTATTATTATTATTATGTTTAGTGATAAAATTATTATTAACAAATCATTTCGGTTCGGTTCGATTCGATTCGGTTCGTTGCAATCGGTTCGGTTGCAATCGGTTCGATTGATTCGGTTCGGTTGTTTTATGCCGAAGAGAAAACAGGCCCTAATTAGTTATAATTTATTTCGGTTGATTCGGTTCGGTTGGGTCAATTCGATTCGTTCGGTTCGGTTGTTTTATGCCGAAGAGAACAGGCCCTAAGTCACTATAATACACTACTAAGATCTCAATCTCAACGCAGATTATTTTATGAGTAAGCCTATTTAGTTGATGACATATATAAAATTAATTGTTGGTTAGATTCAGATTCACCTATATTAGATTGCAAAAATATTGGTCAGAAGCAAATTAACTCATTTGAAGGGTTCAACACTGATTTAGTCTAGTTTAGGTCCATCACAACCTGGCCGTGAAGAATTTCATTTAATACCGCATACCTAGCTAGGGCAGTCGCAGACCCACATTGGCATACGTAAAAGATACTACTGCTATAAATGTGTTTCAAGTTCAAGTTAGTCGAGGAAGTATGTTTACATAACGGTTATGGGCATCAGTTGCCCATAACCAGGACATTTTGGTAATAAAATGCAAAAGCAAATGGCATCTTCTCTCTTTGGGTCCCTTCTCTTTCTCTACTGGGTTCCTTCACTCTATCTCTCTTGCTGATATACGAAATTTTTTAAAAGAAAAAATAGCTAATTTTGTTAACCCTATTTTACTGAATTTTTTTTAATAAAACTCTAGAGTAATATAAAATAACATTCACTTGATATGATAAGATGCAGCCAAGATATGATAGTAGTCAATTGATAGGATAAGATGGTATCAAGATATGATATACTAGTCATCTGATATATAAACTAGATTTCAAGTAACAAACCCAAAATAAAAATATGAAAAAAAGAATTTGCTATAATTTATAATATTCTAGAGCTTTATTAAAAATAAAATTTAGTAAGATAAGTTCAATAAAATTAGCTTATATTAGCACAAGAGAGAGAAAGAGAGAGAGAAGGGACCCACAGGTACAGAGAGAGAAGGAGAGAGAGGGGGGGACCGGTTATGGGCAAATGGTGCCCATAACGGTTATGTGTATATCACAACTCCAAGTTAGTCATGGTTGAAACTTCATTTGACATTCATTATCTTAAGAGTAAGGTTGTTGAACTAATAACAAAGATAACTCAAACTAAAAAAAAATTGGTGATGACCAGATTGGCCCATATTAGGATACAAAACATTAGTCGGAACACGATTGACCCAATTTAGGGCCTGACACTGATTTGGTCCAGTTTAGGTCTAACCCCACCTGGCGTTGAAAATTTTCATTTTAAACTTTTCCTAGCTAGGCCCGGCCCACACTATCATACCTCGAGCATAATACTACTTTTATGAGTTTCAAAGTTCAAGTCAATCATGGTTAAAGCTTCAAACCTTCCATCTTTCATTTGGTGGTCAAACTTCACAATGTTTAAATATTCTTTTCTTTTACTAATGTATACATTAATTTTATGATATATTTCAACATATATAATCAAAATATTAAGTTTACATAACTTTTACTAAAACGGAATTGAGGAGATTAATGGTGAAAGGAATGCATTGTAGACCGTAAACAAGCATATGTTGTACTTATATGTGAACGAAGAAAGTATAAGATTCAAGTTCAAGTAAATCACGGTTCAAATCTTCAAGAAATAAATTGGTCAGTAATCTGATGAAGTGTATTACTCATCTGTTTGAATACATTGAGATATCAGATTATAGGGGCAAAAGTGCCATCAAAATGTAGTTCACACAAAATCACAGTATGAATGGAGTAGAATTTATCATAGAGTTATGTAAATTCAACATTGGTTCCTATTGCTTCATGCAAAAACCTACAGCGATCCCCATAGTAACACTTGCCTTGAGGATAGAATCGACATGGCTGCTGCTGTTCCTTTTGATGATTTCTCCCATATGAAGTATGCAATGTTGTTCTATTTGAATCAACTAACCAATTGACAGAAGTCAGTAAGTTCCCATTTTCAGAATGATACGAGGCGGGCTTCTGCTGGAACATTTGAGGGATTAAAACAGGTCGAACATAATTCTCTTTGTACTCAAAATGACGTGGTTGTCTTGGATGTAGAAACTTATCTGAGAACCCAAAATGAGATCCCCAAGTTGACTCAGCTGGTCTATTGTGTTCAAGTATTGGAGGGACAATTGAATTATTATGATACGAGGCGGGATTCTGCTGGAACATTTGAGGGATCAAAACAGGTCGAACAGAATTTTCTTTGTGCTCAACATTACGCGGCTGTCTTGGATGTAGAAACTTATCTGAAAACCCACAGCACTTGTCTTTGTTTGCCAAGCACACTCGAGAAGCTGCTGCTATGTTTTCCTTATTCTGCTGGGGTGGCTGAAGTAATCCTGTTGATGAGTTCTTTTTCAATTCTGCAGGATAAGTTTGTTGCTTCTGAGACTTGCTTCCTATATATTTGGAATGGAGAGAGACATGATCTGTAGTATATTTATGGTTCTTCTGTTGATGTGACGACTGTCCTTTTGGACAAACCCTGGAGTAGAATTATGCACACTCTGTTAAAATGAATTTGCCAAATGTACTCATAATCGCTTGTATTTCAGTACAAGAAAAATAAATGGTTTGGTTTTATATTTGATACCTGGAGCTGCTCTTGAGCGTCTTCTTCGATGTCTTTTCCTGAATTCGGGCTTCCCTATTTGATCTTGCAATTGAACCTCTGCTATGCTTTTCACTCAAAACTCGCTGTCGTTCAGATTCATCTTCCCATCTCTAGAGTAGACCGACAATCGCAACTAGTAAGTACTCACTATTTAAGCAAAAAATACATAGCATGGTAAGAGGCTAAGAGCTACAAAGTTCTGTTTTTGGTATCCGACCTGCCTCAGTGTGTTCAATTTGTAGAGATTTCTACCCTTGATTAGGAGGGGATGAAGTGGAGGCAGTGATTTGTAGCCCTTGCTCCAGAGAACCTCAACCTGATAATTCAGAGATAATTAGCACAAAAAGTCTTCAAGCATTATAAAGGAAAATCAAGCGAAGAAAGACCTTACTTGCAAAGTCACAAATATGCAATCATGTCTCTAGAACTAGTTCACTACCAAATAAACAAGTACAATATCATCTTCAAAGAGGTACACGTA
The DNA here is from genome assembly GCA_947648045.1 of Beta corolliflora. Lineage (NCBI taxonomy): Eukaryota > Viridiplantae > Streptophyta > Magnoliopsida > Caryophyllales > Amaranthaceae > Beta > Beta corolliflora. Next base: position 240,960 of record CANSZD010001022.1, on the reverse strand, counting down.
CTAAATATAAGATGCTATCTCACGAATATGCAACCATGTCTCTAGAACTACTTCAGTACCAAATAAACAAGTACCATATCATCTTGAAAGAGGTACATGCACTATATATAAGATGCTATCTTCCTACAGTTTTTTTAAGAAAAAAGAGAAAGATAAAAACAACTCTACACAGACTCAACGTTTTCAGTTTTTTTGATGTCATTTTAATAGCCCAGACTCTTGGGAGAGAGGGAGAGGGGAGGTAAAGTGAACCCCACCCCAATATACCCTCAGTGGTATGTATAGATAAGGAATCAAGTCCCTGACCTCAAGCGCACGGGTAAAACCCTTACCAAAATGAGCCAACATCGTTGGCATCTTCTAGAGCTACTTGATCATAAATTGCACAAAAGTACTGTTAGAAAATTAAGGTTGTATTGTGTGTTAATCATGATGTGCACAAATATTTAACAGTCTGCTCCTCACCACACAGCAAGAGCATCAGGGTGAAACAAGTAGGAAGTTAAGCCTGAAGTTGTAGAGCTAACCGTAAATGTATGCTGCTGCTTGGCAGCACCATAACTTTCTTTCACTATACGGCCAACAACTAATCGTTTACCGCATGGAGGACCAAAAGCACTTCTTGAAGCGATATTGTACCTGAAACAAGCAATTCCACTCGTGAAGCAAGGCCCAAAGAAGCAAAAAAACCTCAGTGATAGACAAAAAGTATAAAGTATTTCAGAAGATAATGCAACATTGCAAAGTTAAAAAAGAAATTTACCCTTCATAAACAGTTTGTTCAAACATCACAACGTCCCCCATACAAGCATCACCTGCATATATTACCCCCTAATGTAGATCAACTCGAGGTATTGCAAAAATCTTCACAGAAATCACAATCATAGGGCATAATAGAATTCTATGTTTCAACTTCATAATAATGCTAAACGCGATCTTATAGACGTGTTTGTATACATGTCGTACAAGGATACAAAGATAATGCGAAGCATTTTTCTTAATCTCAATGCGTCTCTTATCATATGCCACACCAAACTTAAAACAACTGCATTAACTTACCCTTGCAGTTTAACACAAAGCTTGATTGTGGGAACTTTCTTTCTCCTCCCCCATTTAGTATCCTAACCATCAAAGACAACCAGAAAAACAAATATCTCAATAAAAATCAAACCATTTATAAGGAGAAAAATTAACTCCTGCAAAAATTTGTTACATATCAAATGAATATATTCCAAGTATATTACTCTAAATGCTCCTTAATTCTTTGGATAAGGGTGTCTTTCTTTCCAGTCAATCTCAGCCCATTTTTCCTTAAATAAATCTTACATTGCTCCACTTTCAATTTCTCAACCTGCCCACCTGCCAATTTAACCAATTTTTCTTTATTATATATAATTCTCAAAATTTTAAAATAATTATTTTCCTCAATTTACACATTTGTAACTGCTTACAATCTACAATTCTCTGAATTTCCTCAAAATCCTTCATATCTTTAATTCCAAGCTTTGGTGCACTCATTTCCTCTATAATTGAGACATCATCATCATCATCATCATCATCATCATCATCATCATCATCACCAATTTTGTCACTGAAAAATCCATAAGATAAAAAAAAATTTAAAATTGGAAATTTTTGTTATACTATAAACTAAAGTGCCCAGATAAAGATTTATGCAAGAAATTAAGACAAACCCAAATTAAAATAAAATGAATAAGAGGTGGGATTTTATTTTACCTCGAAATTAATCTAGTTTTGATTGATAAATTTGAGAGCTTGGATTTTGCCTCGTTAAGATCATCCATGTATGTGGGATCTTCTTCTGAATCATCTGAATTAACATCTTCGAACTCGGAATCTTCCATTTCAGAATAATCTTGTTCATCATCTTCTACAAAGTTTAGAGTATTGCCGTAAGATTTTGCCATTTGTAGAGCAATTGAGAGTTTTTTTGATGGAGAATTTCTGGGAGGTTTAGGGTCTAGTAGCCGTAGAGGATGTTAGAAAGGGGACGACCGTTGCAAAATTCATTGGGGTGCTGTTTTTAAAATCGAAATTTCAAATGTTTTTTTTTTCTTTTTGTTTTGGGATATTTCCTCAGGTACCCCTGAGGTTTGGCGTAATTTCTAAAATACCCCCCACATTTGGGGAATTCCTCAAATACCCCTGAGGTTTGTGTTTGGGCTCAAGATACTCTTACTATGGATGGAAACCTAACGCCGTTAGGTTTTCCTCTCCTTCTCCCCTATTTTCTTTTTCTCTTTCCACCCATCATCCTCCATTGATGAACATGGAAGCTTTCTTTCTCCTCCCACCCACTCTAAAAGCCCTAACCACCCAACCCCCACCACCTCCCCTTCCCCCACCCCTGCAACCCCCCTCACCACCACCCCGTCACCACCACCAACCCCCTCCCCTTCCCCGTGACCCCCTCCCCTTCCCCGGCCGTCGGGAACCGACCCTCCCATTCCCCTCGCCACCCTCGCCATTGCTCGCACACCTCCTCTTTTCCCTCTCTCTCTTTCTCTCTTTCTCTCTCTGTCGCGACTCTCTCCTCCCCTCTGCTGCGCGTTGCTCGCGCTTTCGTCGTCCGTCGGAGGCGTGGGGGGAGGGGTGCACGACCGCAGTGGGGGGAGGAGGAGAGGTGCACGACCGTAGTTGGGGAGGGGAGGGGAGGGGGTTCGCGACGGCAGGGGAAGGGGAGGAGGTCAGCGGGGAAGGGGATGGGGGGTCGGCGGGGATGGGGAGGGGTTGGTGGTGATGACGGTGGGTTGGTTCGCGATAGCGCGGGGAAGGGGAGGGGGTCGCGGGGGAAGGGGGAGGGGTTAGTGGTGGTGACGGGGGTGGTGGTGAGGGGGGTTGTAGGGATGGGGGAAGGGGAGGTGGTGGGCGTTGGGTGGTTAGGGATTTAGAGTGGGGTGGGAGGAGAGAGAAAGCTTCCATGTTCATCAATGGAGGATGATGGGTGGAGAGAGAGAAAGAAAATAGGGGAGGAGAGGAAAACCTAACGGCGTTAGGTCTCCATCCATAGTAAGGGTATCTTGAGCCTAAACACAAACCTCAGGGGTATCTGAGGAATTCCCCAAATGTGGGGGGTATCTTGGGAATTACGCCAAACCTCAGGGGTACCTGAGGAAATATCCCTTTTGTTTTTGGAGTGAAAGTAGGGTGGTGAGTGTATTAGTAAACTGAACTTCTATTCATCGCCCTGAAATTACTTAAAATCGCCCTAACTACCATGTAAATGTACCATTATACCCTTGGCTGCTTTTACAACTCTCTCTCCACCACCACCTAAAATCACTAACCACCAATCACTACCTCTCCAACCCACCGACTATCACCACCGACGAACACAAAATTCCGACGAGGTAATTTTTTTTTTAACGAATTCCATGGGGCTAACGTGTGGCCTGCACGTTGGCTGTAATCCCCCGTAATTTTATGAATTTTATAAATATATTTAAAGTATATTTATAAATGATTTTAATATTTTATGAGTTGAATTATTTTAATGTTTGACTATTTTGAGGAGTTAAAAGAGTTTTATGGTTTTTTATTTCTTAAATTAATTAAATGTTTCATTAAGTGGAACTTTAATTATTTAAAGAGCAGTATTTAAAGTATATTTAATTATTAAATTAAGCTTATGGGTTGAAGATCCCAATTTGTAGCCTTTTGAGCCAATTTGAAAGCCCAAAGGAGTAATTCTTTTCCTAATAAGACTCTTATTCTTACGTACTCCTAATTCTACTAGGATTAGGGAAAGGGAACCTATAAATACTTCATTAAACCTCCCATGATTCATATTTTCAGATTTGGCTTTTGTTTTCCACTAATTCTTCTTTCCTCTTTCCCTCCCTTCACTCGTTTTTTCTCTCACCCGAATCTGATTGTCCAGATTTCTCATAGTTCCGTTTATTTTTAGCCAAAAATTCCTTCTGAGAAATTGTAGATCTCGAAAAGTTATTGAACTTACGCTCAAGAATCACTCGATTTCGATTATTATTCTATCAGTTATGGCCTCTGCAAGTTTCGCAATTTTGCTGCCATATTTCACTCGCGATTTCGGTATTTCACTCTTTTTCTCCCTTTTTTCTTTTGATTCTTTTCCTCGTTTTCTTATATATTGATTTCATATATATTGATCTAATATTTCAAAGTATTATTTTGTTAAATTATTGTTTAAAGATTGTATCTTTAATTATTTAAGATTATATATTTCATATTATTAAGCAAAAAAAATTTCAGATTTAATATTTTATGTTCAAGGAGAGATTTAAATATTAAAGTCTTGATTTTTGAGGTTTTAAAAGCCTATTTTAGTAGTACCATATTTTAGGGTTTGAAATATTTAATCTTTGGTGTCAAAAGAATTTTAGAAAAGGTTTTGACACGTTTTTAAGTGAAGTTTTATTGCTGTAAATTTATTGGTATATTGATATACCAATGTTTTGTATTTTGTTAGGCGGAGATTATTCCCTAGGCAACTTTTAGAGTAGAAAAGTGGCCTCTCAATTTGTCTACACAAGGTACGTACATACCTGTGTGCTATGTGATTAGTATCATGATTTAAGGAGGATAAAGTTGTAGTATCATGTATAAGAACTTTATAAGTTCGTATGTGATTTCTAGTATGATTGATTTCTACATGTTTTATGCATGTGAGCAAGCATGTTGATTATGAGATTTATTATGAGTAAAGAATTGTCATGTTTGTATGGATTTATTGATGCAAGCATGTGGATGGAAACTTTATTTATTAATTCACATGGGGGAATTAATATGTTATTAAGACTGATTCATGTTATTCATGTGTTCCCTTACAAGTATTATTTTCACTACTTTATGAGGACTGTGGGCCTTATTTGGTAAGTTGATAAGTATGCCTTTTAAAGGTAAGTTTGATTGTTGGCTAGGTTCAACAAATAAGAAAGTTGAGATTAAAAGAAAGTAAGTCTTGGGTTGTAAGTTGTGATCACTTATTAAATCCTAAGATAAAAGAAGTTCAGTTGTGAATGTTTGAATTGTATTTCTGTGTTGCTTGTATGTGTGTCATAACAAGTAATAACTTGTAAAGAACGTAAAGTGTAACGAGGATAGTTATAGACTTTAGGCCGGGTGCACGTCTAGAGTTGGACATTAGGAGTTGGGGTACATGGTGAGCGAGCCATGGTTTTTTACGAGGAGATGGATTGATCACCATCCCTTTTCAGTTAGCAAAGGTTCCTCGATATTGCAGGTCATTTCTGGAATACGTGGTAGCTCCCGTATTTCGTCTTCTTAATGAAGGCATTAGTAGATAAGACAACTTAGGTCCAATAACTATTCCATTTGAGTAATAAAAAGATGTTTAGAGTTTAGTTCAGTAAAAGTTGTCTGCAGAAATGTTATATTGTTATAGTATTATTTATCCCTGCATGTTATTTATTAGTATCATGTTAGGAATATTTACGTGTTACTATGTAGTATTCAGCTTTGCTGATTACGTGCTTTGTTTGTGATTGTTGATCATGGCTTTGCCTTATTGATCCCGTGATGACCCAATTTTGGTGAGCGAGATTCTCTAGAGCATTGACATTTACGGAGTTCGCGAGATGTTGCATCATTGGGAATGCAGGAATGGAGAGCTTGTGTAATCTAGTATATCATATTTTACGCATTAGTAGGAACGTATTATAATAAGTTTGTTTGAGTAGACATATATAGAGTGTTTGATTTTAAAGTACTTATTTATTTATTTATTTATGATAATAAAGTATGAAGTTTAGTTAGATGTTTTCCGCTGCAAAATTCTGAATAAGCCGATACGTTATCACACGGGTGATAATACTTGGGTAATTCTCTAAGTTTTATATTGAAAAGGTATTTCTGAAAAGAGAGAATTATCGGGGTGTTACAAAGTGGTATCTGGGAGCTTTAGGTTATTGTAAAAACTTTTAGGCGCCTAACTAACTTACTAGTTATTTGAATAAACTCTTAGAATTGCTCCTACTTGTTCGTTTTGAAAAACTTATAGGAATATATTATTATATGTATATTTCAGAAGATCGATTTTTTTTTTAGGGGTCTGATTTTTTTTTTATCATTGTCCGAAAATTTTATTTGCTCGAAATTTTTTGTTATTTTGAATTTTTGTGATAATTCGAAAAATTTAGGATTCCGAAATTTTTTTTAAAGAAAAAAAATTCGAATTGTTTTCCTCTTTCGAATTTTTTTTTTAGTCGAAATTTTTTTTAGTTCGACATTTAATTAGTACTATTTTATAAGGATGCCTGCATTATTTTTCATGCCTTCAAAGTTTTAATTGTTGCATTGTGAGAATGGGTAGTATAGGAAGGGCATATAGGATAGAAATATTATATGCCTGCATTGAATAGTTAGTTCAGCATGATTATTATTTTCTTCCCTGCTAACTATTCATGATTATTTTTTCTTCCCTGCAAATTGTTTGTATTTTTCTTGCCTGCTAAGTGTTATATTCTTGTGCCTATGATGTTAATGGCAACTTGTGTATTATTATTTTTGGGAATGCGTACATGGAGAGTACTAAGTATATCCATTGGAATAGGTTTAATTTATTTGTTATAGATCCCTAACCATGTCTGTCAGGCAAGTTAATAGAATTGGCAGGCAAGTTAATAGAGTAGGAAGCCATCATAACCCAATTGTATTGAGTGATGATGAGAATGTTCGATGTCATGAGCCTGGAAGTGATAGCTACACTAGCTTAGAGAGCATTATGCGTTATGTGTTAAAAGTAGGCATCCCTGTTAGCGATATATGAAGTAATTTACGAGTTTGATCGTACTAGAGCGCAAACCTGAAAGGACATCTACAATGTTACTTGGAGACCTTATCTGAGCGATGTTAGTGATTTAGAGATGGATGGAAATGGACATCAACCCAAAAGGATTCGAAGATCTACTAGATCTAGGAATTCAGGTTATTATTATTATTATTATAGTGAAGACTCTGGAGACTTTGAAGATGAAATGTTTACTCCATAAAAACATAAAGGAAATAAGGATAGGAATGATAATGTAACTCCATAGGAGTATTTATTTATGCTTTAAGATTAGTTGTTGGAAAGTAGTCAAGCTACATTGGTTTAAATTTCCTTCTTTAGCATCTTTATATTGTTGAGGAATAAGTTGGTTATTTTGGATTGGAAAATATTATTGTTATCGTTCGAGGAATAAAAGTTATTATTCAGTTATTTGACTTGAGTGAGAATATATTTTAGTACGTGAAAAGGGGAAATATTTTATTTATTATGATTGGTTTCATTTGATCCTTATGTGATTATTTATTCATGCGTGAATATATGATTGTTATGGTTCATAATGTGTGAACTTAGTGTTATAGTAACTTCATGAGAAATTGTTTGTTGATGCGATCTTTATGGTCAAATCAAATGTTGTCTTTGTAGGAAATGGCAAGTAAGTGTGAATCGAAACCAAAGTAGATTTACGTTAAATTTCAGTCGCGAAGTAGAGTGTCAAACAACAATGATGCCTTAGCTTACGCTATTCGCCTATTGGCGAGAGAAATTGACTCACGAAAGAACCGAGAGTCCCGATTCGATGGGGACATGTTTGAGAGACTAGCTAAGATTAAATCGTTGTACTATAAGGGGCAAGGCGACCCTACCTTCTTAAAGAGTGGATTAGGGAGTTTAAAAAGATTTTCGGGCCGTGAACTGTCCTAAAGGTATGAAAGTAGGTCAAGTTATACTGTATCTGAAAGATGAGGCTGACTTATGGTGGAAAGAAAATGGAAATAGACTTAGTGGTGTGGAAGAGTTTAATTGGGAATCCTTTATTGCTGCTTTAAGGGAAAAATTTTACCCTGCTTTTATGAGAAAGAAAAGGCTCAGGGGTTCATAGACCTTAGGATGGGGAGCATGACTATCTCTGAGTATTATAGCAAATCCATAGCATTGTCTAGGTTTTTAGGTAGTAGCCACCGAGGAGTTAAAGGCTCGGTGATTTGAGCAAGGTTTGATTGAGGAAATTCAATTGGGGTTAGTAGATTATGAAGAAATTGACTTGTCTATCGGTATTCCTCTTTGGGGAGATCATAAGGTGTACCAAGTTGTTTAGAAATTTGCCTTAGAAGATAGGAGACTATGTTTTTCCAATCGACTTAATAGAATTCAATTTGGGAGACCTAGATGTGATTCTTGGGATGAATTGGTTAAGTCTTTACAAGGCCAATATCGACTGTGAGATTCAGAAGGTAGTGTTAAGAAACCCTTTGGGAAAATTGACCTCCTATAGACGCTTTGGGAAACCTAAGAAGTTTGGAGTTATCTCTGCTATGCAAGTAAGAAAGTTGATGAGAAAGGGGTGTGAGTTATTTTTCTGTAGTGTGCAGGATGTGAGTAAGGAAGTTGAAGTGAAGCTTGAGGATGTTCCAATTGTGAACGAGTTTATGGATGTGTTTCCAAGTGAGATTTCAGGTATGCCACCTGCGACAGCTGTTGAGTTCACCATAGCCTTAGTTCCTGGAACTGCACCTATATCTAAGGCACCCTATAGAATGGCACCTCCTGAGATGAGTGAGCTGAAAATACAATTGCAAGAGCTATTGGATAAAGGTTATATTAGGCCTAGTGCATCACCTTGGGGAGCTCCTGTGTTGTTTGTGAAGAAAAAGGATGGAAGCATGAGGCTATGTATTGATTATAGGGAGTTGAATAATGTAATCATCAAGAACAAATATCCTTTGCCTAGAATAGATGACCTATTCGACCAGTTGAATGGAGCGAGTGTGCTCTCAAAGATTGACTTACGTTCAGGATATCATCAATTGAGAGTAGCTGATAAGGATGTACCTAAGACTGCCTTTAGAACGCGTTATGGTCACTATGAGTTCACTGTAATGCCATTTAGGTTAACCAATGCTCCTGCTATATTTATGGACTTAATGAATAGGATCTTTCATGAGTTTCTAGATAAGTTTGTGGTAGTTTTCATTGATGACATACTGATATATTCGAGGAATGAGGCTGAGCATAATAAGCACTTGGGGATCATTTTGGAGACATTGAGGAAAAACCAATTGTATGCCAAGTTCTCTAAGTGTGAGTTCCGTTTGGAGAAAGTAGCGTTTTTGGGTCACTATGTGTCTAAGGAAGGAGTCTCAGTAGATCCTGCTAAGATTCAAGTTGTGAGTGAGTGGCCAACTCCAAAGAGCGTGTCAGATATTAGAAGTTTCTTAGGTCTAGCTGGCTATTATAGGAGATTTGTGAGAGATTTCTCGAAGATAGCAAGACCTATGACCAATTTGATGAAAAAGGAGTCAAAATTTGAGTGGAGTGAAAAGTGTGAAGAAGCCTTTCAGATTTTGAAAGATCGTTTAACCTCTCGCACTGTTTTGACCCCCCCCTGATGAGAATGAGGGATTTGAGGTATATAGTGATGCTTCGAAGAATGGTCTAGGATGTGTGCTACAGCAGAATGGAAAGGTAATTGCGTATGCGTCGCGTTAATTGAAACCTTATGAGGCTAATTACCCTACACATGACCTAGAGTTAGCTGCCATAGTGTTTGCATTGAAAATTTGGAGACATTACCTCTATGGAGCGACTTGTAAGATATTCACAGACCATAAAAGCTTGAAGTACATTTTCACTCAAAAAGACTTGAATATGAGGCAAAGAAGATGGCTGGAGTTGATTAAGGATTATGACCTAAACATCCGGTATCATGAGGAGAAAGCAAATGTGGTTGCGATGCCTTGAGCGAGAAAATCGAGTCATAGCTTGAGTACCTTGATAGTCCCCCGAGGAGTTGTGTCGAGATATGCAAAGACTGAGCTTAGAACTCTTAAATCCTGGGGAAAGTGAGGCAAGACTTAGCGCTCTATCTTTGGGTTTGTCAGTTTTCGATGAGATCAAAGAGGGTCAAGTTGGGAATGAGTACCTAGATAAGATCAAGGAGAAAATTAGGCAAGGTAAGGAAGCTGACTTTAAGATTCATGATGATGGGAGTTTAAGGTTTAAAGGGAGGTGGTGTGTACCACAAAAAATGTAATGACCTTAAGAGACGCTTTATGGATGAGGGGCATAATACTCCATATTCTGTGCACCCTGGGGGTGACAAGTTGTATAAGGACCTTAAGGGTATCTATTGGTGGCCAAATATGAAGTGAGAGGTAGCCGAGTATGTGTCTAAGTGCCTAACCTGTCAGAAAGTGAAGATAGATCATAAGAGACCCATGGGGAAGGTTCAATCCTTAGAGGTTCCTGGATGGAAGTGGGATTCTATTTCTATGGACTTTGTGACTGCCTTACCTAAAACGAGGAGTGGAAACGACACTATTTGGGTTATTGTGGATAGATTGACCAAATCCGCTGTGTTTATACCTATTAAGGAGACATGGAAAAAGAAGCAACTTGCTAAGACATACATTAGGCATGTGGTGAGACTACATGGAGTTCCAAAGGATATCATTTCTGACCGTGACTCTAGGTTTCTTTCGAAATTTTGGAAAAAGGTCCAATTAAATCTTGGGACAACATTGAAGATGAGTACAGCCTTTCACCCTGCGATTGATGGTCAAACTGAGAGGACTAACCAGACTATGGAGGATATGTTGAGAGCATGTGCTATTGACTTTCAAGGTAGTTGGGAGGACCAATTAGACCTGATTGAGTTTTCTTATAATAATAGTTATCATGCGAGCATTAAGATTGCACCTTTTGAGGCATTATATGGACGGAAGTGTAGAAGCCCCATTTGTTGGAATGACTTTAGTGAAAATATAGTCTTGGGGACAGAGTTTATTGAGGAAACCGTCAAGAATGTCAGACTAATTCAGACTAGAATCCAAGCTGCGCAAGATAGGCAGAAGAGTTATGCTGATTTGAAACGACGCGAGGATGAGCTTGCTATAGGTGATAAGGTGTTCTTGAAAGTATCACCCACTAAGGGCGTCATGAGATTTGGGAAAAAGGGCAAGTTAAGTGCTAAGTATGTAGGCCCATATGAGATTTTAGAGCGAATTGGGAAAGTAGACTATAGATTGGCATTGCCAATGGAGTTTGAGAAGATGCATGATGTGTTCCATATTTCCCAACTCAAACGCTATATCCCTGATGAGCGTCATGTCCTAGAGCCTGAACGGATTCAGATCGATAGTAGCCTCACATATGAGGAAATACCCGTCAAGATTCTCGACAGGAAAGTGCGTAGTGCACGCAATAAGGACGTCCACATCGTGAAAGTACTTTGGTCTAACCACGAGTCTGAAGAGGCAACGTGGAAAGCCGAAGATGAGATGCAAAAGAAGTATCCAGACTTGTTCCTTGAGGTGAGTTACGAGGCCGACGTAACTCGTTTTCTTTAAGAGGGGTATAATGCGATAGAATTTCGCGCTTTTGTCCATTTTTATGGTATTTTTTTTCATATTTTTATGCTTGATTTTGAGTTTTGCACATGTTGGTGCAAAGTTTAGTGTCCACTATGTGGCGCAGTCAAGTTATTTTGGGAATAGTGTACACATGTTTTGTCGCAAATATCTCCGAGTTTGCCTACTTTAAAATTTTGAAAGAGAGTTTTCTTAAAAGTTTTGATTTTCGTGCCCAAGTTTCGGGACGAAACTTCTTTTAAGAGGGATAGACTGTAATCCCCCGTAATTTTATGAATTTTATAAATATATTTAAAGTATATTTATAAATAATTTTAATATTTTATGAGTCGAATTATTTTAATGTTTGACTATTTTGAGGAGTTAAAAGAGTTTTATGGTTTTTTATTTCTTAAATTACTTAAATGTTTCATTAAGTGGAACTTTAATTATTTAAAGAGTAGTATTTAAAGTATATTTAATTATTAAATTAAGCTTATGGGTTGAGGAGCCCAATTTGTAGCCTTTTGAGCCCATTTGAAAGCCCAAAGGAGTAATTCTTTTCCTAATAAGACTCTTATTCTTACGTACTCCTAATTCTACTAGGATTAGGGAAAGGGAACCTATAAATACTTCATTAAACCTCCCATGATTCATATTTTCAGATTTGGCTTTTGTTTTCCACTAATTCTTCTTTCCTCTTTCCCTCCCTTCACTCGTTTTTTTTCTCTCATCCGAATCTGATTGTCCAGATTTCTCGTAGTTCCGTTTATTTTTAGCCAAAAATTCCTTCTGAGAAATTGTAGATCTCGAAAAGTTATTGAACTTACGCTCAAGAATCACTCGATTCCGATTATTATTCTATCAGTTATGGTCTCTGCAAGTTTCACAATTTTGCTGCCATATTTCACTCGCGATTTCGGTATTTCACTCTTTTTCTCCCTTTTTCTTTTGATTCTTTTCCTCGTTTTCTTATATATTGATTTCATATATATTGATCTAATATTTCAAAGTATTATTTTGTTAAATTATTGTTTAAAGATTGTATCTTTAATTATTTAAGATTATATATTTCATATTATTAAGCAAAAAAAAATTCAGATTTAATATTTTATGTTCAAGGAGAGATTTAAATATTAAAGTCTTGATTTTTGAGGTTTTAAAAGCCTATTTTAGTAGTACCATATTTTAGGGTTTGAAATATTTAATCTTTGGTGTCAAAAGAATTTTAGAAAAGGTTTTGACACGTTTTTAAGTGAAGTTTTAATACTGTAAATTTATTGGTATATTGATATACCAATGTTTTGTATTTTGTTAGGCGGAGATTATTCCCTATGCAACTTTTAGAGTAGAATCAATTTGTCTACACAAGGTACGTACATACCTGTGTGCTATGTGATGAGTATCATGATTTAAGGAGGAAAAAGTTGTAGTATCATGTATAGGAACTTTATAAGTTCGTATGTGATTTCTAGTATGATTGATTTCTACATGTTTTATGCCTGTGAGCAAGCATGTTGATTATGAGATTTATTATGAGTAAAGAATTGTCATGTTTGTATGGATTTATTGATGCAAGCATGTGGATGGGAACTTTATTTATTAATTCACATGGGGGAATTAATATATTATTAAGATTGATTCGTGTTATTCATGTGTTCCCTTACAAGTATTATTTTCACTACTTTATGAGGAATGTGGGCCTTATTTGGTAAGTTGATAAGTATGCCTTTTAAAGGTAAGTTTGATTGTTGGCTAGGTTCAACAAATAAGAAAGTTGAGATTAAAAGAAAGTAAGTCTTGGGTTGTAAGTTGTGATCACTTATTAAATCCTAAGATAAAAGAAGTTCAGTTGTGAATGTTTGAATTGTATTTCTGTGTTGCTTGTATGTGTGTCATAACAAGTAATAACTTGTAAAGAACGTAAAGTGTAACGAGGATAGTTATAGACTTTAGACTGGTGCACGTCTAGAGTTAGACAGTAGGAGTTGGGGTACATGGTGAGCGAGCCATGACTTTTTACATGAGATGGATTGATCACCATTCCTTTATCAGTTAGCAAAGGTTCCTCGATATCGCAGGTCATTTCTGGAATACGTGGTAGCTCCCGTATTTCGTCTTCTTAATGAAGGCATTAGTAGATAAGACAACTCAGGTCCAATAACTATTCCATTTGAGTAATAAAAAGATGTTTAGAGTTTAGTTCAGTAAAAGTTGTCTGCAGAAATGTTATATTGTTATAGTATTATTTATCCCTGCATGTTATTTATTAGTATCATGTTAGGAATATTTACGTGTTACTATGTAGTACTCAGCTTTGCTGATTACGTGCTTTGTTTGTGATTGTTGATCATGGCTTTGCCTTATTGATCCTGTGATGACCCAATTTTGGTGAGCAGATTCTCTAGAGCATTGACATTTACAAGTTCGCAGATGTTGCATCATTGGGAATCTGGGAATGAAGAGCTTGTGTAATCTAGTATATCATATTTTCTGCATTAGTAGGAACGTATTATAATAAGTTTGTTTGAGTAGACATATATAGAGTGTTTGATTTTAAAGTACTTATTTATTTATTTATGATAATAAAGTATGAAGTTTAGTTAGATGTTTTCCGCTGCAAAATTCTGAATAAGCCGATACGTTATCACACGGGCGATAATACTTGGGTAATTCTCTAAGTTTTATATTGAAAAGGTATTTCTGAAAAGAGAGAATTATCGGGGTGTTACATTGGCCCCATAGACACAACGTCCAGGCCAGACGTTGTGTCTATGGGCCCAACGTGCAGGCCACACGTTAGGCCCATGGAATTCGTTAAAAAAAATATAAGTGGTCGGAATTTTGTGCTCGTCGGTGGTGATTGGCGGTGGTGATCGTGGGTGGTGATGGCGAAGATGAGAGAGAATATGAATTAGTGGAGGAGTTAAGTTGGAGTAAAAATTAAAAAAATATCGTAAGGGTATAATGGTATTTTTAGAGGGGAGTTGGGGCGATTAATTTGGGGGCGACGTTTAACAATTGGGCGTTGGCCTGCAGCGAGACAGCAAGTTCGGATCCTCTAGAATTTTAATATTTGGATGGATCTTATTAAGTGAAAATACTTGAAAAATGATTCTATCTGGTCTTATTCAGCAGGTTCCAATACCTCTTGGCAATGGCGAAATCTTTTAAAGCTACACCCAATTTTTAAGAAAGGTCTTCGCTGGCAATTTGGAGATGGTTCCAATATTTTTCTTTTTGGCGTGATAATTGGGTCTATCCGATGCCTTTAGACTATATTATTTATAGCCCTCTTCTTTTTGATTCTTTACGAGTTAGTGATTGCCTAACTCCTGATAAAAGTTGGAATTGTGACTTCTTGAATGAGTTTCTCCCCTCTTCTATCTCTCTAGATATCATGTGTTTATTCCTTCTAATAGTTATCAGGATAAATTAGTTTGAGTGTGTCTTTTCAATTGAATCACGTGTCTTTTCAATTGAATCACGTGTCTTTTCAATTAAATAAGGTGTTAAATTACTTCGGAATTTGAATAAACCATGATTAACAAAGATTGGTTTTAATTGGATTTGGCAGCTAAGTGTTCCTCCAAAAATTAGATTTTTTCTTTGGAAATTTTGCGTGGATGACTTGCCTTCTAATAGCTCGTCTTGAAAGAAGCCATGTGTTTTATGCCCCAAGATTGTGTTCTTTGTGGTTTTCACTCTGAAGACGCACATCATATTCGATCTTTTTTATTGCCCTTTTACGCATGATAGGGTCTTCACTCTTTCTCAATTTGATAACTGGCCTCTGATTCCTGTTGTAGATAGGAATGTCAAAATCCAGGATGTTTTTGAGCATCTCCGAGAGGTAACTAGTGCTAATAAGTTATGTAAGCTGGCTATTATCTGGTGGCATATTAGGTTTTCCCGTAATAAAGTTATTTTTCAAAATGATGGTGTCTCTTGCTTTAAAGCTGTTGCGCTCAAAGTTTTATTTGGATTGGGATTTGAGCCAAGAGGGGGATAAGAATTCGCCTATAATTAGTACTATAGCCAATCATGGGCATTCCGCTAAATTGAAGAGAATTCTAAGAGAGTTTTGGAGGATTAAGCCCCCCTCTGGGCTCTTTTAAATTAAAATTTGATAGTTCTAAGCTTCAGGATGGGAGTGCGGCTTGTGGCTTTATTATTCGAAGTTCAGATGGCAATAATGTGTTAATCGGTGCTATGTCCTTTCACCAGAATACCTCTATTCTTTCAGCTGAAGTTTGGGATATGCGTGAAGGTGTTCATGCCTTAGTAGCTCTTGGTGTCCATAATTTGTGTTGAAGGCGATAACTTAGTTGTCATTAATTCCCTTCGTAAGAGCTGGAAAGTTCCTTGGGAGATTAATGCTTTGGTGTGTGATGCAGATGAGAATTTGTTGCTGTATACACAAATTTCGAGTCAAAATAAATAAGACAAGAAACAAAGTAACAAAGAAATTATATTTCAATAAATGTATTGACTACAATATCTGTAAATAGTTTATAATGAAAATAAACTAAGTTCTCTGATTCTGTTCCGTAGCTTGAGAGTGACACGTGTTGATGTCGACGTGAAGTTGAGTGTAGAGTGACGTTTTGTCAACGTCAACCTGAGTTTGAATGTGGGATGACGTTTTGTCAACGTCAACCTGAGTTTGAGTTTTGTTTGGGGTGTATTCGAATGAGGGCTGACAAAAGCTTGAATCTCAATCGAATGTGTTTGAGTGTATCTGAACAGTCGTCACAGATTTGATGTGCTTGTTGACTATTTGCAGAGAGAATTCCAAGAGAACTTTATGAGCTCTTGAGAATAATGATTTTCCGGTCTACTCAACTGAAGGGGGTGAGGTCTATTTATAGGGAATGGAGATCCCTTCATGGACTTGGTAGTTTATGGGCTTGGACCCGTTTATGACTTGGAAGTCTTTTTGTACCTTTGCCATTTGACCATCTTATTTGAACTATAATATTGACTGACCCAAATAGTTGACAACCCAAATTATATTTAATTGATTTAATTTAGATATTTTATTTAGATGGGCTAAATTAATTAAATTGGGCTAATCATATTTATTTTAGCTTCATAATAATTAACTTATTTTAATATAGAACACTAATAAATTTTTAGTGTCTACAAATTGCCCCCTCGAGACAGTGTCACGTACACGATTTAAAGTGTTTAATCGTGACAAGGTCTCGAATTTGTGCTTGGTTTAGCAATTCGGTGACAGTCACCGTGGTGCTAAGATTTGTTGCCTGGGGTCATGAACTACTTACAAGTTACAACTCTATTAAGTTTTGGATTTGGAAAATAATCCTAATCGCATGAGTATTAGGGTTTTTTTTAACCCAAGTGTATAAATACACGCAACTTATGTTTGACCTGCCTATTAGCAGATAAATTACTTGCCACCGCTTTCAATTCGTGACAAACAATCGCCGAGAGCTCCTCAATCGGTTGGTCTTCGTCTACATACCCAAACATTGGGTTTGACTTGCAATTTAGCAAATCAATTTCGACTTATTTAGAATCAAGGTATAACCCACCTTATATTCCGTGCAATCACATCTGTGCAATCACACCTTATATTTTTGTCTGCCGCTCTTTCGCGCAATCAAAATATGAACATCATCCATAAAAGTGAATTTTTTTTTATCACTTTCCTTTGGCTTGTTGTCATTCTTTGCACTTTCAATTGTTTTTTTTTTTTTTTTTATATTTTCCTTGACGCCATCATCATGAACATCATCATCCATAAGAATTCAGAGATTCTGACTTTTTTTTTTTTAATGCATATAATTTGTGATCATGAGTTATCACATAGGATGAATTCATGTTGCAGCCATGTGTCTAAGAGCACCATTAATGATGAATGAAAAAAAAGATCATCCCACTTTCTTTCTAACTTTCTCTCTAAAAAATTACATCCCACAATCTTTTTCCACTTTCTTCTTAACAATGAACCAAAAAAAAGATCACCCCAACTACTTTTACCTACCCAACTACTTTTTTACCCCACCCAATTATTTTTTCTCTCTCATCACCCCACCACCACTATACAATATTTTTATTATTTACTTTTTAATAATATTTAATATTTATTACTAATTGATAAAAAAATTAATTAAATAAATACATAATTAGAGTTTTTAGCATTAACTAAATTAAATGCACAAAAATATTGTTTATTTTTTTTAGAGTGTAAAAGTGGAAGATATTTCATATAAAATAAGCAAAATTATAGAAAATTAGTAAATAGCTAGAAAAAAAAGTTGTCCAAAATATTATAAAATGGGTCTCTATTTGTAGATCTCTGAAAAATAGAGCCATTGGTAATTTTTTATTTTTTTTGGCTTTGTATTTTTTAAGATATTGCATTTTTAATATTTGTAATTGTATTATTTCTCTAACTTGTCAGAATTTGACAAGTGTCAAATTCTGACACGCGCGTCAGAAATCTGACGAAAGTTAATTTTTTTTGGCTTTCTCCCAGCCAAAACGACGAGTTTTGAACGACGAGTTTTGGCTGAAGCTCAGCCAAAACTCGTCGTTTTGGCTGAAGCTCAGCCAAAACTCGTCGTTTTGGCTGGGGGAAAGCCAAAAAAAATTATTTTTTGTCAGATCAGGCGGTGGGTCCCACTCCCACGCCTGATCAAGTTTTCACTCGTCCCATACCATTTTTTTTCCCAATCAACACATGATCTTTGTTTCAATCATCAATAAGAGGACCCAAATAAGATCAAGTACTTGATCTTATTTTTTCAATCATCATTAAGGATGCCCTAAATATGCACAAGCTTCACCCCTTTTTTTGTCATTGTCTTCGTTTTGATAGTCTACAGCACCAAGATTTGATTTGTTTTTGTTCTTTTGACTTCCTTATGATTTAACCATCAATTCGTGTGTTTTCTTTTTTTAACATAATCATCATAAGAGATATTAGAATCTTGATTGCACACTACACCATTACTCACTAGTCGCGAAGTTGCCCTCTTTTTTTTTTCTGATCTGCAGAAAGTAACTTGAATTGATGGCTGACAATTGACATACAAAATTCAAGATTGAATCCCTCTTGTAAACGCACGGCTAGTTCAAGTTTAAAAATTGATTCTTCATATGTTTATTCTTTTCTTTCTTCGTATCTTACACGCACGCTACAGCTATTTTTTATTTGGATTTTGGTATGGTAGTTATAGCAGTATAAAATCTGATCGGTATAAACTTTATGCGCTAAGCGTGATATTCAGAGAACTTGATGGAGCAAGTCTTAGTATCTTTTTTTTTTGTTCATCAAATTGAATTTTGACATACTTTATTTCACTTGCAGTATATGAGATTTTCGAGATACTGAATTTCTGTGCTTGTCTTTGGAGCAGTACCAGAAGGTCTAGACTAGTAAGGTGATATATTTGTTTTACACACCCTTGAGTCTTAACATTTTTTTTTGTTGTGCTAGTGTTATTTGTCACGTTTTGCAGGTGACAAATTTTTCGACACTTGCCATCGGAAGACAATCAAGTCCACTACTTAAGTGTTCATCGCGATGGGTAAGTGATGATCCATCGGAGTTGTTAGGCCAGTTGCTTAATTGTGCTTATCCTAGCAACTAAAGATGACGCTTTTGGAGTGTGTTCAAAGACAATCAAGTCCACTACTTGAGTGTTCATCGTGATGGGCCAGCGATGATCCATCGGAGTTGCTAGGCCAGTTGCTTAATTGTGCTTATCCTAGCAACAAAAGATGACGCTTTGGAGTGTGTTCGAAGACAATCAAGCCCACTACTTGAGTGTTCATCGCGATGGGTCAGCGATGATCCATCGGAGTTGCTAGTCTAGTTGCTTAATTGTGCTTATCCTAGCAACTAAAGATGACGCTTTTGGAGTGTGTAGCTGAGACATTTGCCCCCTTTTTTTTATTTGCCCCCTTTTTTTTTGTATTCTCTATTACTCATTCCTTTCTTTTTTTTTATAGGATGGTGTTCATTAAAGAATTCAATGATGATAAACATTCCTACATTGCTCTTGTTGATCGTGAAAGAGATGATCCCAGATCAGGCACTAATATGGTCATCCGTCGCTCACTGCGTCACCCTGAGGGCATTCGAACTTTAGTGTGTAAGAATAATTTCCTGAGTGATATGTCTATCAAGCTTCCTCTTGGTGCACACAACGCGTCAACTGTTTATAAGCTTCATAGCATCTTAAAAGACAAGCCTGCTATTGATGATTGCCTTCCCTTGCTCGGTCGCTCTATTCTTTCTGGCTCTGTGAAATGGGGATTCCATGTTGTTAGAATCATTGGAGATTTCTCTTTCATTACTAGGTATTGGGAATGGACTGAAGATGTCTTATTTCGTTTTCACGAAGCTCTTGACTATTGCGGCATTTATAACGTCGTCTACGCTTCACTCTAAACCTATGACAGGGATACTAGCATCCTGCGTGCTTTCTGTGAGAGTTGGTGTCCAACTACCAACACGCTTCATACCGTAGCAGGTGAGCTGTCTATTTCCTTGTGGGACCTCCACCGACTCGGTGGATTGCCCATTGTCGGAGAGATTTATGATGAAGCCACCCCTCATCTGAACATCATAAGGGCACGAGGCGAGGATGGCAATCGTCTTATCTCTAAAGCTTACGAACACCTACTTAATGCTTATCATCATCTGAACAAGCAACTTGAATCAAGGAATAGAGTTTATGCTCAACAGTGGATACAACTTTGGTACAAGAGAAAAATCACTTATGCAGCACCCGTGAGGAGACACAGATACTCTGATTCTCGTCCGAAGTCTACTCATAATCCCACTGGTGAGCTCAGAGCTCGGTCGACTGAATGGACAACAGAAGAATCTGCCATGCTTGATTTTCTTGGTGTATCTGGTGATGTCAGAAGACAGACTACCTATACTGCAGCTTTCTTGGCCTGTTGGTTGTGTGTTTTTGTGCTTCCTGAAAGTGAAGATAGACTCATTAGGCCCGATACCTTTGAAGTTGCTACTCTGATGGCTCGGGGTACGACTTTTAGTCTTGATGCACCTGTACTTGCCAGTATCTACAGAGGTTTGAATGCAATTTTCGCATCTTCAAAGCCTGCCTATTCTGGATCTTTCTTCCCGGCGCAATACTTATATAGTTGGCTAGCGTACTACTTCAGCACCAACCATGATGTAGACCCTTCCCCACCAGGTCCTTTGATGACCGTATTTTCGGGGACTCAAGGAGCTAAGTGTTTCAAAGAAGTTGATGCTCGAGAACTCATCCATGATGGAAGGAAGGCGAAAGTGGGATACACCATCTTGAACAAAAACAAAAATAGCTTATATTTTGACGATGGTGAACTTGACGTCTCCGGTTTAATTACCCGGTCTCTCTTCGTTATGCATATCTAGCCATACGTCAGGGTGATTCTTTTCACGTTGAGCCTTATTTCCCCTATCGATTTAGCAGACAGTTTGGCTTTGTTCAAGATGTCCCTGGCACGCCTCGTTGCGATGTTGCATCTCGAAGCGTAACTTATTATGAAGCTTTGAGATATTGGAGGTTGTTATTGTTTCAGGGTAGTCAGTCCAGACTTTTCGTCCCCGCCTGCTCATTAGACTGGCGTCAGTTGAAGACCTTAGGGTTTCGTGATTGGTGGCCCAGGGTGTCTATCAAAGACCTAAGGAATAAGGTTAACATATTGTGTTCGAGTGTTGGATTTAGTTCTTCTAAGCCTAACAGGAGCGAACATCAGCTTGTAGAAAATCCAACTTCAAAGAATAACTCAAACCCTGAAGGTACCTGCAACTACCTTAACAATGATACCTTACATAGGGCAGGAGGATCTAGACAGGCAATGAGTCCAAATCCCAGCAATGGGAGGAGCACCAGCGATGCAGAGTCAGATGTGGACTTCAAACATCAACGCCGGGGGAAAAGAAAATCTCCTGATTGTGTGCTTGAGGAGCATGGGTTGAACTGTGACAGTTTTTTTTGATGGAGTGCCTGAATCATCTCATGCTGTTGCGGATTTCCCCTTGGTAGACTTTTTCTCCCTTACATTTTTTTTTTTGGTTTTTTTTAATCAATTTTTATTGCTTTTGTTATTTAGGAAGATGACTTCAACCTTGAAATGGACATTATGGATATTTCCGACAACTCAGGACATCCCACAATGGTGCTTCCCTCGAAAGTGACTCCTAGAAGGGGGAAGGAATTGAGATTTGCAAGGAATTTGGTTTGCAAGAGTATAGACGGATCTGCTAAGAGTTCCTCTCCTATTCACAATCATCAATCCGTTGAGGGGACTGCAAGACTGTCGAATGTTCATGCCAAAGCTGCAGAAGCTCTTGTCATTGAGACACCTGTAGTTCATGTCTCTAGTGCCTCGATCTCTATGCCCCCATCTGGGTCCTTGATGAAAAATATCTTTGCTAAGGCGATTCGAGACATGGGTATGCAATATTTGGAAACACTAAGAGCAGCATCCTTTAACGAGGTTGCGAAGAAACGTGAGTAAGCCTTAGTGCTATACGAGGGTATTGAAAATCTTAAAGGAAATCCCAACCCCTTGAAGTGCAAGGTAGAATCCTATGTTAGTGCGGTCAAAGATCATCTTGCTTTAGAAGAGGCTGCCTTAAAGTGTCAACGATCCGAACAAGTAAAAGAGAAGATCATTCTCCGGACAGAAGCGCTTAAGAAGGTTGAGCTTGATTATGATGAGATCGAGACAGAGCGTCTAGTACTTGTAAGAGAGCAATCTTCCAACAAGCTCAAGATCATGGAACTTGAAACTGACCTGGAGAAAGAGCGTGACAAGGCAAACCACTTGACAAATAGCTTGGAGGCCAAGGGGATCACTTTAACATCACTTGCAGCGAAGGTGGAAGACCACAAGAAAGCCTTGAGTGAGCTAGCAGCTACCCCTGTTTTAAGTACTGATAAGATCCGCGACCTTGATGAGGGCAAGAGACGGTTGTTGGAGCTCCAGACGTCACTCACCCAGAATACATAGAATTAAAATGATCCCCTCTTTTTTTCATGTTTTTTTTTTAATTTTATAGATAGTGTGCACAGACAATTTATGTTTTTTTTATTCATATTTGCAATAAGATGGACACACTCTTTGTTTTATAATTTTTTTTAACCGTTCACAGTTTATACTCTTGTAGGCCAGGAGTATTTTACATTGATGGAAATATAATTTTTTTTTTCGCCGTTCACAGTTTATACTCTTGCGGGCCAGGAGTATTACAATGATTGCAATATTTTTTTTGGTGTGGCTGCACTTGAGTATTTTTTTTTTATTACCTAAGCTGCCTACGTACTTGCAAAAGAATTATCGAATCAGTTTTACAAGATCAAGCCAACGTAGTTCAAGTGGCACGTATATTTTCTTTCAACATATGCAGTTTATCCTCTTGCTTAGGAGTTCAACAACGCTCTCAATTTTCATGAGTAGTAGCGCTTCAGAAACTTGCCATTGGTAGGCCCTATACGTAATCCTTCGGTGTCAACAATTTTATACGCTCCCTTAGTGTATACCTCTTTGACAACGTATGGGCCATCCCATTTAGAACTGAATTTACTTCCTGTCTTGCGAGAAATAATGATGTGTCTTTTAATGGCTAGGACCATGTCTCCAACTTGAAAGGAGCGAGGTCGAACTTTCTTATTGAAAGCGCGTGACAGACGAGCTTGGTAGCACTCAGATTTTTGTTGTGCTTGGAGTCTTTTTTCGTCAAGCGCCTCCAACTCAGCAAGTCGGAGTTTATCATTTTCTTCAGAAGTCAAGCCTTCTTGTATGGCAATTCGCAACGATGGAATTTGAAGTTTTAAGGGGAGAACGGCCTCCACACCATACACCAACGAGTACGGGGTTGATTGTGTTGCTGATTTATATGTCGTCCTGTATGCCCATAGAGCTTCCCCTATTCTTTCATGCCAACCACGTTTGGACTTGGCAACCACTTTACTCAACAAACTACAAAGTGTCTTGTTGAACGCTTCAGCTAAACCGTTCGCAGGTGCATTGTACATTGATGATCTATGTTGGGTGAATTTAAACTTCTCACATAAACTTTTCATCAATTTATTGTAAAATGGTGTCCCATTGTCAGTGACAATTCTTCGGGGTACACCATATCTGTAGATGATGTGAGTACGAATGAAGTCAACAACATTCTCTTTTTTCACTTCACGTAGGGGGATGGCTTCTGCCCATTTAGAAAAATAATCAGTCGCTGCCAAAATATATGCTTGTCCAGCAGATGACATTGGTGTAATTGGGCCAACTACGTCAAGTCCCCACGCTTCAAATGGCCAGGATGCGACTGTGGGGTGTAATGGATCTGGAGGTTGATGAATGAAGTTAGCATGAAATTGGCAAGATTCATATTTCTTTGCGTAGTCCATGCTATCTTGTACCATGGTTGACCAATAGTAACCCATTCTTTTAATACGGTCATGCAGTTTTAGCCCTGACTGATGAGCGCCACAGACTCCAGAGTGAGCTTTCTCCATGGTTTGCTTTGCTTCTTCATCTCCGAGACATCTTAACCAAAGACCATGGAAGGATCGTCGATAGAGAGTCCCCTTATAATATATGAACCGTGAGGCTCGACGACGAATCTCTGTCTTATGTTTTGGATCACTTGGCAATTTTTTATGTTCCAAATAATCAATAATTGGCTGACGTCAATCTTCTTTGTCGATTTGATAGACAGAGATTACGTCGACTTCTTCAGCATGTTCATCAACATCATCGTCATCAGGAGCGACAACCCATCGTTTGCAAACGGGTACATACATTGTTTCTTCTGCCCCCAGTGCCAAAGTGGCTGCAAGCCCAGCGAGCGCGTCAGCCATCTTGTTGGCACTCCTTGGAATATGTTCTAACTTGATGGTATCAAGTTTGTCAAGCAATTGTGACACTTGTCTTTGATAAGGGATTAGATCATTCTTTTTGACTTCGTATTCACCTGACAGTTGTTTTAGGACCAATTGGGAGTCCCCGTGAATGTCTAAGTCTCTAAGTCCCATTTCAATTGCCATTTGGAGGCCTATTATGAGTGCTTGGTACTCAGCCATATTATTGGAACAAAGTTGAGTTAGCACGAAAGAGTATGTCAGTACATGTTTTTCTGGAGAAACGAAGACAACTCCAGCTCCTGCACCGTCATGACGAGCGGCTCCATCAAAGTACATTTTCCAAGGTGGGAGTATTTCAATGAAAAACACATCTTCACCTGGCAGATCGTTGGAAAGCTCCCATTCTCGGGGGGCTCGGGTGGTCTGCGAAAAGTCCGCTATTGCTTGCCCCTTGACAGCCTTTTGCGGGACATACACAATGTCATATTGTTTTAAAAGCATAGCCCACTTTGCAAGTCTGCCAGACAACACGGGCCTTGAGAGAATGTATTTTATCGGGTCGAACCTCGAGATGACATGAACTGTATGAGCCTCGCATGTAATGTCTTAATTTTTGGATCGCAAAAATCAAAGCAAGGCAAATTTTTTCAATAGGTGAGTAATTCAATTCAGCACCCACCAAAGTTCGGCTCAAGTAGTAAAGAGTTGTCTCCTTACGATCTTCTTGCTCTTGAGCGCACATTGCCCCCAGAGATCGCTCCTGTGCTGCGATATAAAGGATGAGTGGTTTCCCTTTTATTGGTGCCCCCAAGACAGGGGGAGAAGACAAATACTTCTTTATACTTTCGAAGGCTTTTTTACATGAGTCATCCCATTTGAATGGGGCATCCTTTTTCATGAGATGGCTAAAGGGATGACATCTTTCTGCTAGATTAGAAATAAACATTCGAATGTAAGCAAGACGCCCTTGGAGGCCACGTAACTCCTTAAGGTTCTTAGGTTCAGGCATCTCTTGGATGGCCTTGATCTTTGCTTGGTCAATTTCAATACCCCTGTGTCTGACAATGAAGCCTAGAAACTTTCCTGAGGTGACGCCAAATGCGCACTTGAGGGGGTTCATTTTTAATTGACATTTTCGTAGTCTTTCGAAGGCTTTACGGAGGTCATTCAGATGATTCTCCTTCTTCTTAGACTTTACCACCAAGTCATCTACGTAACACTCCACAATTTTATGCATCATATCTTCAAAAAATTTCTGCATTGCACACTGATACGTAGCTCCGGCATTTTTCAAGCCGAAAGGCATAACTTTGTAACAGGATATCCCTTTAGGGGTACGAAATGCAGTTGTTTCTTGATCTTCAGGAGCCATGTGAATTTGGTTGTATCCAGTGGTACAATCCATGAATGACAAAGCCTGATGACCAGTGGTGGCATCAATCATGATTTCCGTTACTGGGAGTGGAAAGTCATCCTTCGGACACGCCTCATTCAAGTCGCGGACGTCCACACAAACTCGTAACTGTCCATTTTTCTTTCGTACTGGCACAATGTTTGCTATCCAAGTAGGATACTTGACTTCGCGAATAAATCCTGCATCAATGAGCTTGTTTACTTCGGCCTCAATTTCAGGAATTAATTATGGCCTGAAACGTCTTTGGGATTGCTTCTTTGGACTGACACCTTTTTTGATGGATAAGCGATGGACAACAACTTTTGGGTCGAGTCCTGGCATCTCCTTATAACTCCATGCAAATACGTCTTTGTAGTCAGAGAGTAACTTGGAATATTTTTGTTCTTCATGTTGGGTAAGAAAAGCGCTGACGTAGACAGGGCGTGGCTCTTCTTAAGTTCCAAGGTTTAACTCTTTTAACTCATCGACGGTGGCTTGCCCCCCGTCTTCAAGAGTTTTAGGAGCCTCATCTGTTTCCATCTCCTCGTCACTTTCAGGAGCCTCATGCCCTGTGATATGGTTTGAAGAAACAAACTCAACATCTTTTTCTTTTTCTTGACTAGACGAACTCCTTTGGTTTGTTAACACTATGACACGATCTTTGGCTTTCAAGGGTGCATGTTCAATGATGTCTACCACCTGTGTACGCCTCATGCGAGATGGGATAACACTTTGAGGTGCGTCCTCGCCTTTAACTTCATTTTTCCCTCTTGTGATGCGACTTAGTACTGACCTTCTTTGTTGTTTATCAATTGAGGTCGATGCACCAAGACGTTTAAAGACATATGCTTTCTTCTTAGAGGATCAGAGATTTTGCAAGGGTGTTTGTGTTTTTAGCTTCGCACCTTCATTTAGCTCGTGTCCACCAAGTCTGTGAAAAACCGATGTATGGTCCTTTACGACAGGCGACTGCAATCGATCAAAGACCGATATTTTTGGTTGAGGCACACTATTTTCACCTTCATTTTCTTCGACTTCCTCCGCAGAAATATTCTATTGCGAAGAAAAGGTTGTTCCTCTACGCCGTGCGGAAATTTTGATAGGTGTTGCGGTTTCAAATCCCAAGCCTACTTTAGTCGGACGTACCTCAACGCCATACTCTTGCAATTTCTTTTGTATGTCATTAATTCCATGAGGATCAACCTCAATGACTTTGCCCATGGGCGCTGGATTCTCGAAGTCATAACCAGACTTCGCCAAGAGTTTATAAGCATTTGGGTCAAACCTACCCTTGTTAAGCCATTTTCTCCTAGAGTGATCAACAGATTGTGAGGTTGGAGGCTTAGCAATTTGATTGTGATTGGCTCTAGGTAAAGGAACAACCACTTCTTACTTTAAACATTGAAGAGTAGTCTCATCTACTCCTTTTTCTTTCTTTGGCTCTACTTTCATAACCTGACACCCTGCAAAAGGTGACTCCCCTTCCTGACGACATGATTTAGGGATGTATCGCAAGACCGGAGTCGTTACTGCCTTCTTCGTTGCTTTAATGGGTTGAGCAACAACTTCTTCTTTTACCTTTTCCTTGCATTTTTGTTGTTGCATCTCAGTGGTGGCTGACTCGCTAGAGCTTGAAGACGAGGGAATATCACCATTTTTATTTGTACCCCTTTTCCCTGTTGAAGGAATTTTAGATGGCAACATTTCACTTGAGGGTTCCCCATCTTCAAAGAACTTAGCATCGGCAAAGTACGAATCTGCCGTGCTAAAGGGTTTGACATCCCCATTTATTTTCTTCTCGCCTCCACGATAAAATTTCAGACATTGATGGAGGGTTGATGCGACTACCCCATTTTCATGCAACCAAGGTCGTCCAAGCAACATTTTATACGACGTCTTTGCATCTATGATATGGAAGAGAGTAGATGATGTTAACTCTTCCATCAGAAGGTCAAGACGTATTATGCGTATGGCACGCTAACTGTTCAAGTTGAATCCTTGGATCATTAGACGACTATCAGAAAGATCTTCCATAGTGATCCCTAAATCAGTCATGGTGGATTTTGGCATGATGTTGACAGCTGAACCTCCATCCACTAAGATACGATTCACTCTCTGGCCGAAAATATAACCAGAAACGAACAAGGGTCGGTTGTGAGGTTTTGAGCCCAACAATAAGTCTTCATCAGTGAAGGCTAAGGCAAAATTACATGACGCGCATTTAGCCGAACTTTCTATTGGCTCTCCAGCATCCTTCACTTTGTCAAGGTATAGTTCTGGGTGCTGAAGTGCAAGAGCCACCTGTCGACACATTTCTCGAGGCAAATGAAAGATCTGCCTCCATCCCATGCGTGTAGGAAGAGCCTCCAAGATAGCCAATATCTTTGGATCTATCTCTGTCCCTGAATGCTGAACAGTCACTTTAACAGAGATTTCATTTTCTTTAACAGGCTCTTGATCCTTCTCTTCTTCATCCTCAACAAATGAGGTAGCATTAACAGTAACCGTAGTGAAGTAATCTTCAGGAAAGAAATCTTCTAAGGTTACAGGGGAAAGTGGATCTTGTTCGAGCAAGTCAATTGGCAGTACCTGCTGCTTGGTATGCTTTTTTGATTTTTTCTTTCCTTTCGAGCGTTTTGAGCCCTTTCTTTTTTGATGCTTCTTCTTACGACAAACGAACTTTGGTTGAGGCTTTGACTGTCGTCTAGGCCTCCTTCTAGTGACCAACGTCCACCCTTCGTCATCCTCTCCATGTTGGTTGCCAGTTGGGACACTGTGCTCAACAGATTACACATCATCAACTTGGAGAACCGGTCGCAGCACATGTACAATTACTGGCTCCAAACTCCCAAACTGCAGAGTTGGAGCCTCCCAATAAGAATCTAACATCGCGGAGGCGTGATTAGCTTCAGCAACTTCATCAAAATCCAGTACAATTTTCCCATCCTTTGCAAGTTGCATAATTCTCTCCTTAAGTGTTATACATTTTTCTATGGGATGACTAATCAACCTGTGATACCGACAGTAGTTAGGATCGGAAGTCTTACCGACCTCTGCAGGACGCTTAGCTTCGGGTAACTCAATGACTTTGTTTTCAAGCAAATCATCTAACATCCATGATAAATCAGAGTCTGGAAATGGATATTTCTTTGCTTGGAGTTCTTTCAAGGTTGGCCTATTTTTTCTAGGTTCTTGAGAAGATGAACCCTTATTATTTTCAGTGTCATCCTTGCTAGAGATCTTGACAGGCGAGGAGGTCGTGATTGACATTGACTCCTTAGTCGAACTTTTGGCAGTCTTGTTAGTCTTCTTAAAATCCTTCTTCTCTTTCTTGTATTCTGAAGAAGTGTTGCTTTTGCCTCTATTGTTGGCAATGGTAAGCTCCATGTCATGAGCTCGCGTGGCCAATTCTTGAAAAGTCCTAGGCTTTATACCTTGCAGGATATAAAGCAAGTCCCAATCCATTCCTTGAATGCACATCTTAACAACAGAGACTTCAGTTAGGCGATCTTTACACTCTAGACTCAATGCGCGCCAACGATTGATGTACTCGATGAATGGCTCATCCATCCACTGGTGAGTCTTAGTCAGTTCAGTCATACTTACAATACGTCGAGTGCTATAGAACCTGTTAAGGAATTCATCCTCCATTTGATCCCAATTGTCGATGGATTGTGAGGGTAAATCTGTGTACCAGTCAAAGGCCATGCCTTTATGGGAACGAACAAATTATTTGACCTAGAATTCATCTGTGGTACCAGCATTGTTGCATGTTTCCACAAAGTGAGCAATGTGTTGCTTAGGATTTTCTTTCCCATCGAATTGCTGAAACTTGGGGGGTTGATAGCCAAAAGGCATCTGCAGCTTATATCGATCCTTTTGGTATAAGGCTTCACATAGCGATGACTGCCTTGAGAACTTTCTCCAAGTTGATTTTTGACAGCGTGAGCTATCAATAATTCAAGTGGTCGAGTTGAAGGTGGGCGGCGAGCGTCTTCACCACTATCCCCTTCGCTTTCATCACCCTGTCTTGATGCTGCGTCGCCTTCCTCAAGTTTCTTATTGAGGGCAGCGATCTGCTCATTTTGGAGTCGAATTTGAGCATCTTTTTCTTCTCCATCCTTCATTAATTTTTGGAGTAGGCTATTCATTTCAGCAAGTTGTTCCTCAACTGTCTTAGCTGAGGTCACCATAACAGCAGCAGTGTTCGATTGTGAAGACAACAAGGGTTCCTCAAAGTCGGAAATCTTTAGGGGTGATGAGACAACATGATCATCACTTGTTTCATTGTCACTCTCTACATTAAGTGGATCAAAGAGAGGGCTAGTGTGAACGGTCAGCCTGTCTGACTTACCAGATGAGAGTTGCTTCCATATTTGAGAAGCAATGAATGATGGCTCGCGTTCAGCCGAAGCAGTTGATCCAAACACAAGGGTTTCACGCTCCTTGTGTGAATCAGGCATGATAGATGATTCAGCAGCAGCAGGCTTAGAGAGCTTTCTTTGCCTAGTAGGAACGTTTGCAGTTCGAAGCTTAGCTGCGGCGACAGCAACAACAGCCTTTTTCATTCCTCTGGTGCGGAAACCAAGAGTCATGTCATCCATGAAGTCACCCAACGTTACAGATTTTCGTAGGGTGTCGGAAGAGTTTTCAGCAGATTGAGAGATGTTCTTGCTTGAGGCCATTTCTCAGATTTGTTGTTGATAACGAAACAGAGATGAGAGGCAGAAATAGTCCCACCGAGTGTGCCAAAATTTGTATACATAAATTTCGAGTCAAAATAAATAAGACAAGAAACAAAGTAACAAAGAAATTATATTTCAATAAATGTATTGAGTACAATCTCTGTAAATAGTTTATAATGAAAATAAACTAAGTCCTCTGATTCTGTTCTTTAGCTTGAGAGTGACACGTGTTGATGTCGACGTGAAGTTGAGTGTAGAGTGACGTTTTGTCAACGTCAACCTGAGTTTGAATGTGGGATGACGTTTTGTTAACGTCAACCTGTATTTGAGTTTTGTTTGGGTGTATTCGAATGAGGACTGACAAAAGCTTGAATCTCAATCGAATGTGTTTGAGTGTATCTGAACAGTCGGCACAGATTTGATGTGCTTGTTGACTATTTGCAGAGAGAATTCCAAGAGAACTTTATGAGCTCTTGAGAATAATGATTTTCCGGTCCACTCAATTGAAGGGGGTGAGGTCTATTTATAGGGAATGGAGATCCCTTCATGGACTTGGTAGTTTATGGGCTTGGGCCCGTTTATGACTTGGAAGTCTTTTTTTACCTTTGCCATTTGACCATCTTATTTGGACTATAATATTGACTGGCCCAAATAGTTGACAACCCAAATTATATTTAATTGATTTAATTTGGATATTTTATTTAGATGGGCTAAATTAATTAAATTGGGCTAATCATATTTATTTTAGCTTCATAATAATTAACTTATTTTAATATAGAACACTAATAAATTTTTAGTGTCTACAGTTGCCGTGTGGGAATGTGTCTATTTCTTACTGTTTCCGGGAAGCTAACCAGGCTGCGGATTTTCTGGCTCAAAAAGGTCATGCGTGTCGTTCTCTTCATCACTGGTTTGATCTTTCTTATCTCCCTTTTCTTTCTATCATCAAGGATGTTTTAGGTTGGTCAGGGGCTAGCCTAGGTTTCTTTCCTTATTTTGAAAAAACATATTAGAGAAATGACTAAATAAAAAAATTAATTTTAAATAATTTATTAAGCTAATTATTAATGTTAATCAAGTTTAAATTTTCGGGATATTACATGAAGTTCCAAGAAGTCTAATCTTATGCACATATGCTCTAATCATCGCACCCTTTAGCTGGAGAACAGTTTTCTTGACGGAAAATCACCCCATTACGGTTATACCAAATGAACCACCAAGAAATAGCAAAAATCTCAATTTGAGACATCGAAAAGCAAGATTTCAGCTTTAACAAGTGATCTACAAAGGAAGAGTCATTGACAGTAATTGGGGGGGAGACCCAATTCATATGACTATTGAGATCCTCAAACACATTAATAACAAACGGACAACTAGAAAAAAGATGAGAGGCAATCTCGGAATGGTAATTACAGAATACACACTCCAAAGGAGGAAAAACATGACTTAATTCCAACCTTTTCTTTGTAGGAAGACCATTTTGGCAAATTTTCCAAACAAAAAATTTAATTTTTGGGGGAACTTTCAGCTTCCAGATCAAATGAAAAACCGTAGGCTCAGACGAATGCGACTTGAGACCTTAAATAAGATCGACACCTAACTTAACCGAATAATTTCCATCCGGAGAGAGGCCCCATAACATTTTGTCAGGGATTTGATTATTAAGAATAAACAAATTAGCCACTGCCGTGGAAATAGGTAATGGGATATATTGGGCAAGAAAATATTTATCCCATTGGTGATCCTGATTAATAAAATAACTAACTTTTATACTTTCATTCCCACTAACTACATGGCAGATATTCGCAATGGGATAATCAAAAACCCAACTGTCATATGAAAAGGAAATATTCTCACCATTCCCCACATTTCATCTTAGTTCCTTTTTAAAGGAGGTTCTTAGCCCCATAAGTTTTCTCCATTACCAGGAAACATTAGCTTTGATTTTATAAGAAAACAAATCATCGTCCTTTAAATACTTTTTCTTAACAAGATTAACCCATAAATTTTCAGGAGAATCTAAAATCTTCCAAATAAGCTTAAACTGGAGAGCAATATTAGTAGTCTTAGCTTTCCTAAGACCCAAACCTC
Organism: Beta corolliflora; assembly: GCA_947648045.1. Taxonomy (NCBI): domain Eukaryota; kingdom Viridiplantae; phylum Streptophyta; class Magnoliopsida; order Caryophyllales; family Amaranthaceae; genus Beta; species Beta corolliflora. The sequence continues at coordinate 208,573 of CANSZD010001022.1, read as the reverse complement.
TAAATTTTTTAGGTATATAAATTTTATCCCACCCTATCAAATTTGGAGACTTTGCATGTGAAGCTTTGTTCCAAAAAAAATCCTATAACATTTATCAAGGGAAGAAAGAACAGTAGAAGGTAAAGTAAAACTCTGCATTTTATAATTGGCTTTTGTTGCTAGATTAGATTGGATAAGAATGGTCCTACTAGCCTGGGATAGATAATTAGCTTTCCATTTGGTCAGCTGAGAAGACACTTTTTCTTGGATTTCAGCAAATGTAACATTCGTTACTTTACTACTAATAATTGGACATCCAAGATATTTAACTAAAGAGAAGGATTCCTCCATTTGTAGTATATTAGCAAAATTAGCAGAATCTAATTCTAAAATATTTTGCGTACATTGAAACGCAGACTTATGAAAATTAACAAGTTGACCTGACATAGCACAATACTTATCTAAAATATTTTTAATAGTATGACAACTTTACTCAGTGCTTTAGCAAAAACCATAGTGTCATCTGCAAAGGTTAAAAAAGGAATTTTAACTCTTGAATGCCCTAGCTTAGCACCTATAGATTTTGTTCCCACTGAACTTGCTTGATGATGTAATTGACGAGCTAAAATTTCTGTACACAAAATAAAAATATAAGGAGATAGAGGGTCTCCTTGACGAATTCCTCTTGAAGGGATGAAAGTTTCACCAGGAATACCATTAACTAAAACTGAAAAAAGAGACAATAGTAGTACATTGACGTAGCCACTCTATCCAACGAGAGCAGAACCCCAATTTCTCAACAGTAATAAAAATGAAATTCCACTCTAAACGATCATATGCTTTTTCCATGTCTAATTTCAAAACTATCCAACCTTCCATACCTTTTTTTTTATTTTTAAAAGAATGAAAAACTTTATGTGTCATGTTAACATTATCTTGAATTAATCTTTTAAGAACAAAACCTCCCTGCAGCGGATGAATAATCTTACCCATAACCACTTTTAACCTATTGGCCATGATTTTAGAAATTATCTTATAAATTGTAGAACAGAGACTGATAGGTCGGAAATGATTAGGATTAGAAGGATTATCTATTTTTGGTATTAAAGTAATGAATCCTCTTGCCTTTTGTCCTTTTGTTTTACTTCGTGAATCTCTTTTCCGAATGTTTCTCCCACCGTCTTCTTTTTTAGTGTTGTCTGTGGTTTGAGGCACTGTAGACATCCCTTCTCTTGTACCTTATTTGGATTTTGCTTAGACTCCCAGCCAAACACGCTTAACTGTGGAGTAACTAAGAAAATGAGCTCACTAAAAGAGAGATGCATCTTGTTGGAATGAGTAGCCTGCTAAATCTCTTTCAAGTAATCACGAGGGGCATTGCACCCACTGGTAACTTTAACGAAGTTGATATTCAATAGCATCTATAGCATAAATACTGCACAAGCTGACATGTTTCATGTAAGCTCGTACTTAAGAACATAATTATGGTGGTAATCATGTGACCCACTATAAAACCCACAAGTCCCGCCTATCACTTATTAACTATGGAAAAAACTTGGCATATCCACATAATAATCTACCCATTAAAAATAGACATTAATAATTAATAGAGTCTAACTTAGGCTATGTTTAGTTCACCTTATTTTTACTGATCTGAACTTATCTGATCTGATCTGAACTTATTTTTTCGGATCTGATCTGAACTTATCTTATCTGAATTTATCTGATCTGATCTGATCTGAACTTATCTTTTATTAAACATATTATTACTAATATTATTATTACTTTGTATTTCATTACTCGTATTATTATTACTATTATTTTATTACTATGCACAACTTTTAATAATAATAATAATAATAACAATAATAACAACAACAATAATAATAATAATGATAATAATAGTAGTAGTAATAATAATAATAATAATAATAATAATAATAATAATAATAATAATAATAATAATAATAATAATAGCCTAATTAGTTTTTTTTTTTAAAAAGAACACATAGTATATGAACATACAATTAAAAATAAAAGAACACATATTTTAGGTTAAAAAATATATTGTTTATGGTAAAAAGAACACACATGTCTAAGGTCCGTTTATAATAAGAATTTAGGTAGTAATGAAAGAACAAATAATGATAATAAAAAAAAGAACATATATTGAAAGAGCATACAAAATATATTTAAAGAACACATTCTAAAAATAAAAGATAGATGTCCCTAAAAAAAATTAAAAGATATATTTATTTTTATATTGATGACATGTTTGGATTTAACTAACAACATTTGTTTTGTTATATCAATCAATTATTTTTTTTTTTATTATAAATAAACCTATAAATATATATAATCATACGATCTTGAACAAAATTGTTAAATATTCTTCTTATATCGTTGTCTAGTTCTATATAAACTTTGTTTTTAAAGATAAGTTGAAATCTCGTGTAGGGGGGAAATTTGAAGGTGATGCCAACACCATTAGGTTATCCCTTGCTACTCATGTTTTATATAAACTAGTAACATATACTTTATATTATTCTACCAAAATTGTTGAAAAAAAATAAACATCATATACTATTATCATGTTCTTTACATGTACAATATCAAAAAGAGTATCACATATCAAAATTGTTAATTAGAACAAATATAAAAAAGAACACGTACAAATGCCAAAATAACATTATTCATCTTAAACACAAATAGCTTGAAATAGTGATATCAATGACATTTATAATAATAGTAACGACATTAATAATAATTACCAATAGTAATAATTAATAAGAAAAACAACGACAATAATAATAATAATCCTTTAGAACAAATGTACTAGTAAATAGTGGCAGTATTAATAGTAATAGTAATAGTAATCGTATAAAGTAATAATAATAATAATAATAATAATAATAATAATAATAATAATAATAACAACAACAATAATAATAATAATAATAATAACAATAAAATAACAATAATAATAATAATAATAATAATAATAATAGAGTTAGTAATACTAATAATCGTAATAATCATCATAATAATTATGATACCAATAACAATAATAATAACAACAACAATAACAATAATAATAAGTTTTTAAATATAAGCATGATCTGAACTGATCTGATCTGATTTGATCTGAACTTATTTAACCTGAACTTATTTAATCTGATCTGATCTGATTTGAAATAAGCAAAAATAAGGTGAACTGAACATAGCCTTAGCATAATTAATTATTCCATAGTACGATTGTAAGTGGCGAATTTAAACTTGATCTTAGAATAAAATCTCGACTAATGTAGCAAGTCGGTTATGTTTTCAATAAAAAGACCATTGACCAAGCACATCAAACAAATTCAGAAACACTTAGTCATCATATCTGTGATTTACAAAGACTTCCATAAATATTAAATACTTCCTCCATTGCAAGTGACTGCCAAAACTCTCAACTTCTCACCTCCCCATTTTCTTTGGTTTTAACAATGAATCGAAGTGGACGTTACTCATCATCATCAAGAGGTAGAGGCCGACATTCATGGCGAAAAGTTGGGGATGATTCTGATTCTTCTCCTCATCATCAAACTCCTGTAATCTCCTTTTTCTTTTACTTATTCTCTTCTTTTTTCACCTTTTTTATGTGCTAATTTTTTGTTGCTATGATTTTATTGGGTTTTCCCAGTTTTCATTTTCGCTTTTCAGATTTAGGGTTCTTATTTTTTTTAGTTGTTTATGTGCTCTGTTAGATTAAGCAGTGCATGTTGCTTTTTTCTTACGATTTTGCAAAGATAGTTTAGTTGGGTAGTTTCTTTTTGTTGTAAATTTGACCTTGTCATAATTTTTATTCTTAATTAGGACAAGTAATTTATGTAATACAATTTCTTATTTTTCTTTTACAAGACAAATGAGATTTTAATTATTTGAAATGGTTAAATTTTCCCATGTTTGCTCAAATTCTTTATTGGTCTACGGCATGAATGATTGTGATTGAAATTATTATTCTTGTTCAACTCGCTAGGTTGAGTTAAAGGGTCATTGATTTGTGTGGTATAGGGGTAAATTGCATTTGCATCAGCCGTTATGATTTCTTGTCCAAGATCTGGTATATATTTTGTAATTAAAATAGCTCTATTTTGGTGAGAGTATACAGGGAGTAATGCTAAGCACCTTTTTGTTTTGTAGGATATTTTTTAATGTATGACATGACTATAATATGGGTAGTATTATAGTTGTTAGTAATTTCGGATTTGAGGGGGCGTTTGGTAGAGGGGAATCAACAAAGGGATAGGGTACTTAAACCCTTGTTGGATGCCAGAGCGTCAAATTGGTAGAGCGGATTCAGTCGTAACTTGTAAGTAGTACCATAAAGGTTGTGCATAAGGTGGTAGAGTGCTACTTTCTAGGTTGTTAATTTGTGGTTAAGTAGTGAACAACACTGGTTTGCTTATCAAGGTCAAATGCGAGACGTATTGAAGTTGTTCCGGTAATTTATACAGGTTCCAGCAGATACAACTTCTAATAATCGCTTGTCAGGTTCCCGAGATAGTAAACCACATAGCTCATGGCAAGTAAAAGGACATAATTCGGCTGATGCTGTCTCACGAAATCATGAAAATGTGACTCCTCCAGGTCGCCAAGAACAACAACAGGGAAGTTCTACATTCAGGGGTGAAAGTCGCTTTCGTGGAGGACATGTTTCAGCAGATGCATCTTATCGCATGTCAGGTTTCCGGGAGAGAAAACCACATAGGTCATGGCAAGTAAAAGGGGATAATTCGGTTGATGCTGCCTCGCAAAATCATGAGAACGTGACTCCTCCTGGTCGACAGGGCCAGCAACAAGAAAGTTCTACATTCAGGGGTGAAAATCATCTTTGTGGAGGACAGGTTCCAACAGATGCATCGTCTAATGACCACATATCAGGTTCCCCGGATAGAAAACCACATAGCTCATGGCAAGCAAAAGGGCATAATTCGGTTGATGCTGTCTCACGAAATCATGAGAATGTGACTCCTCCAGGTCAAAAGGACCAGCAACAGGGAAGTTCTACATTCATGGGTGAAAATCATTTTTGTGGAAGTAGGGCAAAGCAATGGGAAGAATCCTCCAGGGCTAGCAGGAGTGATAATTCCAGCGATACTAGTAATTTTGGATCCACACCTTTTGAAACAAACGTGCCTGTAAATCTTGATCTGTCATTCACAGATGTGTCTCGTCTTTCACTGGAATCAGCAGTAGAAAGCAGCTATTCTAATTCTGGAGGCAAAGTTCCAGAAAGTAATGAGAATGTATGTAACCATGAAAATAATGAGCATTCTAAGTGCTCTACTCCTGTTGAAACTTTTGATATCTGCCCGTCAAAATCAGATTCTGTGTTCAAGCTGAAACCATCGTTGCTGTCAAAGAATAGAGAAAAGCGAAATGAGATGAAAAACTCTATTGATGGTCCTAGAGGAGATATTTTGAGATCTGGGATGGTTCTACTAAAGAGCTATTTTTCTAGCTCAGAACAGGTGCCTCCTTTTCCTAGTTTTTTCTTGGTTTATATCTTCCCATTAGAAAAGCGAAATGAGATGAAAAACTCTATTGGCTTGAATTTGCTTATTACTTTTTCAATGAAGTGAAATAATATCTCTTTGCTGGGTGGTAGGCAAAAGCACTAGGGATCAAACTCTTTCATTATTCATGTATTCCTTTTTTTTTTTTTTGGGGGAGGGGGGAGGAACATCTGCTATAGTAATTGCCTCGATTATGTTAAACTTGAACATATACAGCGATTAATTATTTTATTAACTTGATTAAATTGTGTTCTATGAAGGCGAAAATATTAAAGATATGCCGCAGTCATGGTCTAAGCCCTGCTGGATTCTATCAACCTCTTTTCCGTGAAGGAGGGAAGTTGCATTTGAAAATGATGTGTTTTGGTGAGTTTTGGGACCCTGAGACCAACAAATATGTTCGACCAGTGGATCGGGCTATACCACCGGCAATTCCACATGAATTTCTGCAGTTAGTTGATAGAGCTATCAAGGACTCTCATTCTCTAATAGCTGAACAATCCAGGGCAGATAATGTAGAAGTCATTCTTCCGCAAGTCAATCCAGATATTTGCCTTGTCAATTATTATGCAACAACTGGGCGGCTTGGTCTACATCAGGTGCGTAAGTTAAGGCTTTATTAAATTTTCTTTGCATCATTATCACACGTTAGTTGTCAGCGAACCAACACTTTCATGTTGGAGAAACATTTGGACAGCACTATTAAAGCATTATTTCTTGGTTCTGCCTACTTGTTTGATTACCATTAAATTCATGTACATAAGCTCTGTTAGGACTCTATTTAGGTTATGTATTAGGAATATGTTTGTTATTCCTAATTAGTGATGAAGTATATACATCCTAAGTAGAGAGTCCTACTTCATCACTAATTAGGAATAACAAACATATTCCTAATACATAACCTAAATAGAGTCCTAACAAGCTCTTATTAGCAACTAACTGGGTGTGCTGAATCACACTACAAGAATCATCTCTGTGTATATGTAGAAAATGGGCACTGGGAAACCATACATGTGTTGGATCTACAACACTCCGACATGGGTATGAGCACTTCAATGCTTCATTTTGGGCCAACATCATTTTCTATTTTTTTTAGAAATAGCTAATTCGAACACTTGGACACGTGCTCGTGCCCAATACTTGGGTTGTAACGATGTGTTGATGTTCGGTAGTCGAAGCTTTGTCGATCATTACCTTCGTACTTTAATTGATGTTTTCAATTTGTTTGTTTCAGGACAAAGATGAGGGTCGAGAAAGTCTTCGCAAAGGAATTCCTATCGTATCCTTCTCTATTGGAGACACTGCGGAATTTTTGTATAGTGATCAGTGTGATGCCGAAACGGCGAACAAGGTCATGTTAGAATCTGGAGATGTGTTAATATTTGGAGGTAAATCAAGGCATATTTTCCATGGTGTTTCTAAAATCATACCAGACACTGCCCCAAAAACTTTGCTTGAAGAGACAAACTTCCGCTCTGGCCGTCTCAATCTAACCTTCAGACAACATTTCTAAACTCTAATCCTTCTTTTTCTAGGAAATGTGCTTGTTTTGACGGGTAGGACTTGTTATGTTTGTACGGAATATTTGTACGGAATATGTAATGTAAGTAAACTTTCTATAGGAAAAATTCACAAGAGGGGGCCTAACTATTACCCATTTTCTTCTATAAGTCCCAAATATGGATTATTCCCAGGTTCCAAGTTTACTATCTTGTGATTTTCATAGGTTCGGAGTTACTTATAACCGGTTTAGAAGGTAAGATTTTTAAATGTTTACCATCTTCGAACACTTCCAGCAAGTGATAGAGACCTATAAACTTGGATCAACGTTTAAAAATCTTACCTTCTAAACTAATTATAAGTAATTCAGGACCTATAAAAATCACAAGATGGTAAATGCTTTGGATCGATGGAATTAGTTGGGACATATAAGAAAATGGAAATAGTTGAGGCTTTCATGAATTTTTCCCTTTCTATATAGTATTGTTTTGGGTAGTCTAATCAAACTTAACATTAGCAAATTCAGCAGCCCAACCATGTGATTTGTGTTGGAGGATATTCATGTGGCATGTTGATTTTGTTGGTTTTCCTTTTCCATCCTCCCACCCTTTGATTGTCTTACTCAAACATTGATTGAAAACCCGTTCAAAAAAAAACATTGATTGAAAACAATGCTTCATTCGATTTCACTCGCCAGCCTATCCGCTCAATTATACTCCATCCATCCTTTATTAGTTTACTCGTTTTGACTTTTCACATTTATCGATGTAAAACTTTGAGTAATAATATCTCTAATTATGTATTTGTAAAAATTATAAAAATTTGATATTCCGTAACTACATATTGAGACGAATCAAACGATATCCCACATGGTTATATTTTTCCTTACATATAAAGCACAAATGATTGTCAAAGTAATAAAAATGAATAGTGTTATAAGTCAAAGTGGGTAAACTAATAAAGGATGGAGAGAGTATTCAACATAAAACGAAGCCAATAATGTTCCACATAATAGGATCAAAATACAAAGAAATTAAAAGCTCTGGCAAAAACAGCAAAGAATTCTACAACCAATGATTCAAGAACATTCTTTTAGCTCCTAAACTAAAAAAAAAGAGGAAAATTGTTGATTAATATACCGCTACAGTACACGTCGTCACACTCATGGATGCATAATCTAAGTGTTGTTTCTTCTAGTTCCACAAAGCTATCTTCACCTACGAGAGTGATACCTCTTAAAGTTGAAATACAATTGCAGTATACCTCTTTCAAAGGTGCACTTGAAACCCTTTTTGTGGGAATGTTCCCACTCTTTGTTCACAATTCTGAAAGCTATGTCTTCATAAGGAGGGCCAGCTTGGAACTTCAAGATACAAGTCTCAGTGTTGTCCCCGTCTTTTTCAATTGAGAAATTTGGAGTTTTAGTTTTATCAATAAGATCAGGGTAGAAAATATGGAACTTGTAGCCTTGGACAAACTTAGGAGGAGGGTTATCATGATCATAATGTGTCCGATTATACTTGTTCCATTCATAACCAGTATGAAAACGGTTGAAATACTTGGGCTTTCTTGGACGATATTTGTCATGCCACCCATATGGATAATCTAAATTCACTTCAGCAGCAGAACCAAGTAGTACATCATCATCCTGCATCTGCTGATCACGCGGTTTTGATGAAGCCATTGCTTCGGTCTTCACCCTCCTTCGCCGTTCCTCCACAACAGTCAATCGCTTCTTCTCCAACATGACATTGTCTTCATCAGGCTCAATTGCGCGCTCTTGATCTTCTTTAGTGTGTTCACCATGCAAGATCAATCGTGGAGAAAACGAACCATCTAGTACTGGTGTAGCATCATCTTGAAGTTCTTCCTTAGTTTCCTCCTCGGATTTGATCAAGTTATCATGATCTTGGAGAGGCAAAGACTTGTGCCTCTTTAGCACCATATTGGCATGGATTTCTTTGAGACGAGTTTTGGCCTTGTAAATGTTTAGCCGTCTAAGTACAGCTTCCCAATATTCAACCACCTTGGCTTCCCCTGAACGCATCATTGATTCGATTTGATCTTGTAACGCTAGCAAATCTGTGTGACTCTTGCCTTGCAATAATATTTTCACGTCTGTTTCAATACTTGGATGCAGATCACTTGGAGCTCCTTCTTCAGCATTATCATTATCCTGCTGCTTTCTCCTAGCTACACCCAACTCCCACTCACAAACCACCATTAATGCCTCCCAATACTCCACATTCGCCTTGTCGCGTAAGCCGCCAATACGGAGTTTTATCTCATCATAAAGATCCTCCAATTCTTGAGCAGTTAAACCCTTAAAAATCATATTAGGCTCATCCAACAACTTAACATTATTATATTGATCATTATTGGATTCGTTGAGATACGTAATAAGAATATCAATTGGCTTTGCTCTACCTTGACGAAGCCGAATTTGAGCACCAATCATACTCTGATCAACAAGAAACTCCTCCTCTTTATTTTCGTAAACATTACTTCTTTCTCTTTGCAACATCATCAATTCTTCTTCTTTCCACGCCTTTTGTACAACTCTGTCTACCCTCCTCTTCTTAAGTTTCTCTATCTCATCCATCTGCTCCGCACGTCTCTTCTTTTCAGCCTTAACACTAATATCAGCCAATGTCACTCGGCCTCGAAACACATCTTTCTCCACCTTCTTCCTCCACACAAACTTCTCGTTCAGCTTGGTATCGCCGAACGGGTTCGAATCATTGGCGTAGCAGCCTAACATGGTCATGGTCATGGTGGGACTCATGTTAAGCTTCTTCGCCACTCGTATCGCCTTCTTCACTGCCTTCTTCGCCTCCTTGTTCGCTAGGTACTCCTTTATGTCTTCCTCAGAAATCATCCTCCCCTTGCTCTTGCAGCTCTCATGATGCCTAGCCATGTCTTGACTCGCTCTTGGTCAGGGTTAGGGTCTGAGACTTTGAGTTGGTGATTTGGAAAACGTTGTAAGAAAACAATGCTTGAGAAGGTCTATGTATATATATATAGAAAATAAGAATTTGGATATACGAGGACTTCTAATCCTACAGAAACTTGGATGTATAAAACGTAGCAGTTATCTTCACCGCCATTCAATTGGTTTACTTTATATCTAATGTATAATTTACTACCATAATATCCGAACTATAGTAGGGTTTGTCATCCATTTATATATAGAACATTTTTAGACAAATCTTGTGACCAATTTATGTGTATCTTTAAATGGGTCACTCAATTTTATTAATTGATATTATTGATTATCCATTTCTTTTTGTTAAATACATGTGAAATATCTTTAGATACAAAATTATTAAATAATATTAATAATATCAAATGGACTTTCATACCCTTATTTGAACATGTAGCATGCACATATATATATATTAACAGGGATATCTATCTTTTTGCTGAAGTTAAGGCTATGAAAAGAACCTCATTCTATATTTTGATGAAATATTGTTAACTAGTGTGATTAACTGGGTGGTATCCCATAGTTTACACATGACAATTTTCAATTGAGTTAAGGGTATAATCAAGGTTATTAAAATCGAGATTTTAACTTAAATCGGAAAGGCATGTTAAAATCGGATCGTAGAATCGAATCGTAAAATCGTAAGATTCTACAAACTTAATGAAATTAATGTTTTACGATGCATTTTATAACTTATTTAGCCATTTTTTTTTTCCATAAAATGACTTTAAAAATTTTATTTATTCATTTTGTCCTTTTACTTTACAAAAAGTAATCAAATATGATTAAGATTTGAAGTACAAGGCCACCAATTCTATTCTAAAGAACTGCTTCCAATGTCATTGTTGATGAAGAAGACGAGTTTGGTGAACTTAAAAAGCAAATTTAGTAAGTTTGTTAAAAGTTTTGATAAATAAGTGAGTGCGAGTTATCTAGAAAGAGAGAAACAATTTAAGAATAATGCCGACCCATTATTTTAACGGAATTATAGAGTTTTATTAAAATCGTTTAGAATCGTAAAAATCGTAAGACTTTAATGCAATTTTTAAGATTCTAATGAGATTTTAAGATTCTAATTAAGATTTTAACAAATTAAGATTTTAACTAAGATTCAAATCGTTTCGCAAATTAAGATCGTAAAATCGTAAGATTTTAAGACTTAAATCGAGATTTTAATAACCATGGGTATAATAAGGAGTTAAGGACTTTAACTTTCTAACTTTTACCTTCAAGGACTATGAATTTTTTTTTTCACCTTTAGGGACTTGGGTTGGATTTTTAGTTCAACTAACCACACTCTTACCAGAAATTGACCATAAAACTTATATTTTAATGATATAAATGGCCCCAAAAAGAGCTTTTCTTTAAGTGATAATTTTAGTAACTTAGGAAGAAAAAAAACCTTTTACATTTAATTGTCTTAGAAGAAGAAAAAGTAAATCATAGAAGATAAATGGGCTGAATTTCTATATGAGTATAGTAGTATTTCTTAAACTAAGATGAGGGGATTCAAGTATGTTGTTCATTTATTTAAGATTAATGTTATTGAATAATTAATAACTAAAGTATTAGAATATTACTCTTTGTAATAATTATACAATCTCATTATAATTTTAGTGTATTACAATAATGCTCAATTGATGGTAACCTTGTCATTAGTAGTAGTATATATATATATATATATATATATATATATATATATATATATATATATATATATATATATATATATATATATATATATATATATATATATATATATATATATATATATATATATATATATATATATATATATATATATATATATATATATGTAGAAGTGAGTTCATATGAGAATGCATACTTACATGAGAAATGAGAATGGATTTTACGTGCTATAACTCTAATGAACAAGTGATGTAACTCTAATGAAAAAGTGATGTAACTCCAAAAAAAGAATATTAGAAAAAAAAATTTAAAAAAAAAAAATTTTTTTTTGGGCTCAAATTTTTTTCGGAGGTATAACTCTAATGAAGAAGTGTTGTAACTCTAATCCAATCGTGTGGTTGAGATTCATTCTCATTTCTCATGTAAGGAGCATTCTCATATGATCTTGCCCCTATATATGTATATATATATATGTATGTATATATGTATATATATATGTATATATATATACATGTGTATATATATATATAAAAAGAACCTTAATAATTGCGAATTGTTTTTCAATCACGGGATTTCTCTTTTGTTTGAGGCGAATTCAAAATTGTTCGAATTGTGTAATCATCCGTTATTGCTATTGGTAAACGACCCATAACAATTTGATTATAATTTAATTCGTGACGATCATAAGTGGAAAGCTCATATTCTTCGGTCATTGATAAACAATTTGTTGGACAATACTCAACACAATTACCACAAAATATACAAACTCCGAAATCAATGCTATAAAGCAACCGTTTCTTTCGAATATCTGTTTCCAATTTTCAATCAACAACGGGTAAATCTATAGGACATGCACGAACACATACTTCACAAGCAATGCATTTATCAAATTCAAAGTGAATTCGACCACGAAAACGCTCCGATGTGATCAATTTTTCATAAGGATATTGAATAGTTACTAGTAAACGGTTAGCGTGGGATAGGGTAATTATAAAACCTTGACCAATGTACCTTGCTGCGCGTATTGTTTGTTGACCATAATTGATGAACCCAGTTACCATAGGGAACATATAGTAAATATCAATAAAAAAATAAGATTTTTTTTCTTTCTCTTGTTTGTGCCAAGTTGTGAATTAAATTATAGTAAATATTAAATTTTTTTTTTTAGAATTTATAATGAAAGGAGTTGGGAAGAAGTTGTTAATAATAGATTACCTAAAGAAATAGGTAAAAGAAATTTCCATCCAAGATTTAATAATTGGTCCATCCTCAGTCTAGGTAAAGTCCATCTTGTTGTGATAAAAATGAACAAGAATAAAAAAGTTTTAGCTAATGTAATGAAATACCAATTGTTGTTCCAAAAACTCCATCTACTTGATTTATTTCAAAAAACTCAAAGATGGATATGTATGGAATAGAGAGATTCCAACCACCCAAGTAAAGAACGATTACAAATTATGAAGAGATTAGTAGATTTAGATAAGACGCAACATAAAATAAACCAAATTTAATACCTGAATATTCGGTTTGATAACCTGCTACTAATTCTTCTTCTGCTTTTGGTAAATCAAAAGGTAACACTAGTGGAAAAAAACGGAAGGGCTGCGTTTTTGGCGACCCCCTTTCCGTAGCGACCCTTCACTAAAAGTGAAGGGTGTCGGTTTTAGGTCTAGACCGCAGCCCTTCTATGTGCGAAGGGGCTGCGGTCTAGACCCAAAACCGCAGCCCCTTCGTTTTGGATTTTTTTTTTAAAAAAAATTCAGCACCCCCACCCCACTCCCCGCACTCCCTGCACCCCCACCCCACCCCCGCACCCCCGCACCCCCACCTGCACCCCCCGCACCCCCACCCCACCACCCCGCCCCCCCCCCCCCCCCACTCCCACCCCCGCACTCCCCGCACTCCCCGCACCCCACCCCACCCTCTGCCATCCCCAACCCCCTGCTGCCGGTCCTTCCACCCACTTCGCCGCCACCACCCCAAGACACCCCACCGGCCCCCTAGCCCGGCCTTGCACCCCACCGTGGCGGCCCCCGCCCAACACCTCCCCTCGACACAAAAAAAACCGATCGAATTGCAATATATCACAAGTTTTTCAACGTAATAATTAACTTTAAATATATATATTTAATAATATAAAAAGTGTACATAGAATTGATATATACCAACTAGCTAATTATATCGCGAAATCCACAAAAATATATCATAAGCAATCATCACAAAGGTAGGTCGCCAACTTATCCCAAACTTCATGTAATTCCTCTATGGTGAAGGCCCTCAAACTTGGTGTGTTATTCATATAAACCTTGCAAAACAACCAAGGAATAAACACATAATATAAGAATTCAATCATTTTCCGTAGTTAATAGTTCTAAAAATGACATATACCTTCCCGAAATTCAATCAAAAATAAATGCAAGCGTAAAACTCTACACACTAGTTATATTATACCTCATATTATCATGTTCAAAAAGAAATTGGAGTTAAATGACTCGAGAAATAGGAATTGGACGCGAAAAGGCGAAAATAGGCCTAAAACCACATTTACGTTCCCGAAATTCGACCAACAACAAATGCAAGCCTAAAAATCTACACAATAGTTACCTTATACCTCATATTATCATGTTCAAAAAGAATTTGGGGTTAAATGACTCGATAAGTACGAATTGGAAGCGAAAAGACTAAAATAGGCCTAAAATGACATTTACGTTCCCGAAATTCAACCAACAACAAATGCAAGCCTAAAAATCTAAACAATAGTTACATTATATCTCATATTATCATGTTCAAAAAGAATTTGGGGTTAGATGACTCAATAGGTACGAATTGGACACGAAAAGGCGAAAGTAGGCGTAAAATGACCTTTTCGTTCCCTAAATTCAACCAACAACAAATGCAAGCCTAAAAATGTACACACTAGTTATTATACCTCATATTTATATGAAATGCATCAAAGTACCATGTTTTAGGGTAGAATGGGGTCATTTTTTGCAAATACGTATGTGCTACTTTGGTTTCTAAACCAATTGATTATTACCAATCGATCTAATCTAAACTAACATATACTAATAAGTTACATACCTTTTGAAGATCATCGACGTTAGTGCAATGGTTGACGATATCGAACATGTACCTCAGCACGTAATAGCCACATGCAAGTCCATCTTCTTGTTGCGGACACTAAATGTTCACCAAAGCATGCATCCAATGACATTCATGTTAGATGTGTAGTATGTGGCGAAAAGTGTTTCTATATAAGGACAAACAAATTAGTTATGTTACCTCGATGATATCCAAGCGGGGAGCTTTTGGTGCTCGAAGTCTCGTTGCACTAATATGCTTCATCACACTACATCAATACATTATTATAAGATTAGATGTACTAACTGTTTATATATATAAAGATGATGAATAATGTGTACTCCCTCCGTCCCTTAATAGATTGCCCATTTCTAAATTGGGCACTATTCATAGGTAAAGAAAGTCCTCAAAAATAATTTCCAATATATAAGATAAAACATAGTCATGTGGGGTCTTGTTGGATTCGTCTCATGGTGTACATTTTGAAAATCAAACTTTTATAATTTTTACTAATATATAATTAAAGATATTAACGATACAAAACGTGCATTGGCAAACGTGCATTAGAGAAATGGGCAATCTATTAAGGGACAGAGGGAGTAATTATTAATAAGTGCGCATATATTTAGTTTCGATTAGGCTACCTATTTAACAATGATTTGATTAGTAAGGACCGTGGTGGTTGTCGACGCAAATAATCAAAGTGGTAGACTTCGTTACGTGACAAACATATCGCAAGCAGTGTCCAATGAGCCCTACAACAAGAAAATATAGTTATTATTAATCATAGAACAATTAATAGGTGAATTTAATTATCGAATAATAAAAGTAAAGCGGGTTTAACAAGCATACTGTTCAATATACGGGACAAGGATGATCTGATGATATCCTAAACGAGATGATGCTTTCAAACTCATATCGAGATACTCATTCACTTCGGCTTTGTTTTTAAGCAATTGTCATCTCGTATTATGTTTGGACATAACCAACCAAACATTGACTCACTTGATGTTGCAATCAATTCATTGTATAATAACCTGAGAAATCATATTGATTAAAAGTAAACTTACTTATTATGGAAGTTGAATTGAAAACTACTTAAGGCACTTGTATATGTATATTTAATTTATATACTTATGTATTACCTCATGAAAGTTTGTATCATAGAAACATTCAACTCTACCGCACATAAGAATTCTTTAATATCGAGCTTAGAAATGAATGTCGATGACTCCTCAAGGTAGTGGAATTGTTGCGCCCCCAAAGGAACCTTTATTGTACTATCATCGGGTAAATCGCTAGCGCACTCATGTAACCAATAGCATGGAATACTAAGACCTCGCACCACCTCTGGCTCGATAATAAGTGGATTCTTTGTCATAGAAACATTTCCCTTCAACACATTTCGTTCACCTTCATCACGTAAACTTGCCTTCTTATCAGGTGAACATACCATCTTTGCCTTCCTGTCATGTGAGCCGGCCTTCCCCCAAACCTAGTAATTAGTTAAAAATAATGATATTACTGACTATCATAGGAACTATAAAAGAAAACACACATATATATATGTATGTTAATCATTGTACCTCATCTGAAAACCGCACCAATGCATGCGGCCATAGAACATAACTGCCAAGGGCATCATTCAGTAAATGTAGACCAACTTCTGGCTTCGGCAGCGGAAGAGGTAATTCTTCGAAACCAGACACAATTTCATTGAGAGTGACCACATAGTGATTAGCATCCACTAACTAGTTATGCAATCGTACTCGGTCACTTGGGGGTTGTGCATGGCCATAAGCTACGAGAATGAAACTATCATAACCATCTCCTCGAGCTATTAGTTCACATGGTGTCTCCTCCTTTAAAAAAAAACTCCATTTATAGTTAGTCTATGAAACAACATTATTATAGTAAGAATTCCATGCATTTAAGAACAATAGTTGTTTAACAAAGCAAAGGGATTAAGTGATTACCTTCAACTCGGGTACTACAGGTGGATCAGGTAAAGGTATCATCTGATCAATAGATGTTCGTGGATCACTGGACGGCTGGCTAGGTGTAATATCACTACCCTTCTTCAATGCAGCAAAAGTCGATAAACCCATTTGCTCCATAATGGCGTTGAAGTTATGTGTCATCTCCTCCCTGAGCTCCTCCTGAATTGCAGCTTTGATAGCCTCCACATCTACTGACGCTGCCGAATTCACACTACTTACACTTGATTTAGTCGCTGTAGTGTATTGATCACCATATACCTTTCTCAAACCGAGGCGGACACCTCCTACGCCCCTCACGCGTCCACTGTGGTCCTTTCCTAAAGTTTCGTGCAATGTATCAATGTGTCCTTTAGGAGTGAACTCATCAGTTGCCTCTTTTTCCTTCAAGCCAATCTACATAAGGATAAGAGAGAAATGCTCGTGATCGCAAAAGTTATATTATACCTTATAGAACCATATTCAAAAATAAATTGTAGTTAAATGACTCAAAATCTACGAATTGGACGCGAAATGGCCAAAATTGGCCTAAAATGACATTTACGTTCCCGAAATTCAACCAATAATAAATTCAAGGCTAAAAATCTACACACTACTTATATTATACCTTACATAGTCATATTGAAAAAGAAATTGAGGTTAAATGACGCACAATCTAAGAATTGGACACGAAAAGGCGAAATTAGGCCTAAAATGACATTTTTTTGTACTTACAATGGCGTTGGCTATGTGTTCTGTACCGGGATCAGGCAAGACTCTTTTTCCCTTTGCATCAACCCCATGCATCGAACACCACCAATCGAGGACTCTATCTGGTTGCCGAGGCCGTGCAACTGTCGTCGTAGAGCTAGTCCCCGTTGCCGTTGTCGACCCTATTGTGGGGTAATGGCCGAACATCCTCTTCTCTCTCGCCTCATTGTACGAATGAGCACCCAAATGATGATAATACTTCCTAGCTTTTGCACTCGTGCTATTTTCTCACGACTTGCCTAAAACACACAATTATAAACAAAGGTTAGGTACGGTGTTATACAATAATACTGGAGCTAATAAGTGTAGTAAATCTTAATAAAATATTCTTACAATAGCTTGTGGGGTTGTTTTTTTGATAACAAATGATTCACACTCTTCAGGTTTGATAGTTTTCCATACCTGAAATGGTAATTTGGAGGGTTCAGATGAAGTTTCTGGTGAAGCCTCAGGACCGGAAGGTGTTTCTCCGCCGTAGATGTTCTTCTTCTTTGTACCTACTACTTTCCTCCGCTTAGTGATCCACCCAGACACTAACTTAGCCTTGAAATCTCTGAATCTCTGGGCAACCGCGGATAGAAATACATTCTTCTTGGCTTCATCATCTTCGATATTGAATTGATTCAACAAAAAACGCAGTTCACAAATTAGTTTTCGCAAATGCTGTAATTTATATGCTATCAGTAATATTACACATATATTTAACTAAATAATTAAGAAACTAAACGTTATTGCACGTGAAGCTTACCATAGTATCTTCCCATAGACACCGCTTCAACCCCTCGGGCACCTCTTTCCATGAGTGCACAATGGAGAGTTTATGCATGCAAATGCCAACTTGCAAGCCATACTGATGACGCCACTTTCCACAAGGTTGACCCATATTATCGTACTCCAAAGTCATATTTGTGTGTTTCCCTAGTGACTTTGTAGGTCCCCTTCCTTTTCTCTTTTTCGGGGCCAATGACTTCCTAGACATTTGTGCATTTAATTCTTTACGGCGAGGTCGAGCCAATTTACCCCGTTCCTTTCTCGCATCGAAAGACTCATCCTCGGTAGTGTGTTCAGCACTCGTGCTCTTATCCGTATGCACCTCCGTCATCTCCCTGAAATTGTACAAATATACGCATTAATATACATAAAGCTCAAGATAAAAAAAAATTCACATTGGCACTAAGGGCCGGGGGGGAGTGCAACAAGGGGGGAGGGTCTCGTGTGCGGGGAGGGGGGGTGCAGGCGGGGAGGGGGAGGGGGTGCGTGCGGGGAGGGGAGGGGGGGGGCGGGGGGGAGGGGAGGGTGCGTGCGGGGAGGGGGTTTGTGCGGGGAGGGGAGGGGCTGGGGCGGGGAGAGGAGGGACTGGGTAGGGAGGGGGGTTTGTGCGGGGAGGGGGGTTGTGCGGGGAGGGGGAGGGGATGGGCGGGGGGGGGGGAGGGCGCGGCGGGGGCTTGGGGGGCGGGCCGGCGGTGAGGTAGATACTAACCCCGCCGGCCCCGCCAACCCCCTCAAGCCACCGCCAACCCTCCCCCCGCTGCCCAGCCCTCCCCCTCCCCACACGGGCCCCCCACCTGCACGAGACCCCCCCCAAGCCCCTAACGCCCTCCCCCCCACTGTTGCCCCTACGCACAACTTCCCCCCTTTTCTTTAAGCCATTATGTTTCCCAATTTCATTTACATGAAAATTTATGCACAAAAACCTAATATGTAGTTTTATTCTACCTCATATTGGCATATGCAACAAAAGTTTGGAGTTAGATGAACAAAAATATAAAAAAAATGACACGAATCGACCAAAATAGGCCTAAAATAACCTTTTCGTTCCCGAAATTCAACCAACAGCAGATGGAAGCCTAAAAATATACACAATATTTACATTATACCTCATATAATCATGTTCAAAAATAAATTGGGGTTAAATGACTCGATAAGTACGAATCGGACGCGAATCGGCCAAAATAGGCATAAAATGACATTTTCGTTCTCGAAATTCAACCAACAACATATGCAAGCCTAAACATCTACATAATAGTTACATTATACCTCATATAATCATGTTCAAAAATAATTTCGGGTTAAATGACTCGATAAGTACGAATCGGACGCGAATCGGCCAAAATAGGCCTAAAATGACCTTTTCGTTCCCGAAATTCAACCAACAACAGATGGAAGCCTAAAAATCTACACAATAGTTACATTATACCTCATATAATCATGTTCAAAAAGAATTTGGGGTGAAATGACTCGATAGGTACGAATTGGACACGAAAGGCGAAAATAGGCCTAAAATGACCCGAGAATCAGGTCACATGGCAATGGAATGCCCATCAGCTGGTAGCGGCGGAGTTGGAACTGTTATAAATGTGGAGAGCATTATATTGCCATGTGACCTCACTCTCCACATTTGCAACAGTTCCACCACCACCGCCACTACTTCCCCCCCACTGCACTCCCTCATTGCCATGTAGGCGTAAAATGACCTTTTCGTTCCTGAAATTCAACCAACAACAAATGAAAGCCTAAAAATCTACACAATAGTTATATTATACCTCCTAATGAGTAAGTCTTGAACGGGTATCTAGGCATATGATGATGATTCAAACAACTTGTAGATTTCATAGCTAAATTACATTGCGTTTTCATACAATCTCATATCAAGAAATATACATACATTATAAGAAATACATATATATATATATATATATATATATATATATATATATATATATATATATATATATATATATATATATATATATCAATAAATTATCATAAATTAATCAAATTGAATCACATGACAACTTTGTCTCATCAACAAATCAAACAAAAAAGACAATGAAATTAAACTAGTTACCTCTTAACACCAATGATAAGCAATAAAGAGAGAAGAGATAGTTGGAACTTTATTTGCCTTCCTAAGCCTCTTCTTCCTACAATTAACAAAACCCACATTGCACATTAATCATTTTATTCAATTAAGAAAAACAAAACTAACTTAAAAACAAGATTAATTCATACTTAACTAAGCAAAAATTGACTAAACCCAAGAGCAACGAAGAAAGAGTAGGGCAGTTGTGGTGGTAGTCGTTGCTGCCGCTTGTGGGTGGTGGCACTGCGTAGTGGTGGAGGAGCTCCACACCCTAAACCCACTCAAATGGTGGAGAAGAGAACAGAAGAAAGAGAAGGGTAGTGGTGGTGGTGGAGGTCGCTGCTGCGCGTGGTGGGTGGTGCGCAAGGTGGTGCAGCCGCGTGGTGGTGGTGCGCACTGAGTTGGTGGTGAATGGAGGAGAGAATGAAGCAATGTTGGTGGTGCGTCAATGTCACACTGAGTTGGTGCGTCAATGTCGGTGCTCCGACGATGGGTCGGTGCTCCGGCGTCAGGGCTCCGGTGATGGGGCGTTACGGTTACTGGAGGGAGGGGTTTTGTTTCGCTCGTGAATTTTGTCTAAGGGAGGGAAATTGAAATGGGGGTACTGTATTGTATGCGAGCAAATTAATTGAATAAAAAAAAAGGATAGTGAAGGGCTGCGGTTAGCCCAAAAAACGCAGCCCTTCGTGTATGAAGAGCTGCGATTTTTAGGCTAACCGCAACCCTTCACTAATAGGGCTGCGGTTAACCTAAAAACCGCAGCCCTTCATACAGTACGAAGGGCTGCGTTTTCTTGTTAACCGCAACCCTTCACTAAAAGGGCTGCAGTTTCCTTGAAAACCGCAGTCCTTCATACACGAAGGGCTGCGTTTTAAATAAAACGCAGCCCTTCCTTTTTTTCCCCTAGTGTAATCTTTCGCATTCTGCTAGAGAAGAAATTATAAATACAATAAACCCTATAGGTTGCCGCCACAAATTCCATCCCCAAAACCCATATTTTGACTGCGCCTCAACTATATCAACTGTACTTGAACTGTTAGATAATCATAGTCGATGATAAGATCACTCTTGTCATCGCTATTACAGAACCGTACATGAGATTTTCACCTCATACGGCTCCTCAAGAGCCATAAATAAATCTAAGGACTGATTCGATATTCTTTGATCTTGATATGTTTGTAGACTAAATAAAGCGAAAATGAATCGATAAATCATGAATTAGACCAATGAAATTCTGTCTGCTATACTAGAAAAAGTGCTTCGGAATTGATCTCATCTTTTACTTTAGCTTTGAAGAATTTTCATTTTTTTTTTATTGAGTAATAACTTAATCCTTGAATAAAATACGCTTTTTACCAATATCAATAAAAACTTCACCTTATTATTTTTGATTTTGAAAAAGAATTTAACATTTTTTCATAATTTATGCCATGACAAAAATCTCATTTCTATTACTATAGATATCGGAAAAATATCTTTTTTTTTTGCAATTCCATTTCTATATATTTTTATATTAACATTAGCTTTTTTTTTCGTCCCTCTTATTTCTTTTATTTAGGCTTAAAATAAAAAAGTAAAAGATTACTTCGTTCCTGATAATCATTCACTTAATCGGTGGATAGAGTACTGCTTGATCATTTCTACCAATTTAAAGCCTCAATTAGTAATTCTTTTATGTAAAAATATCTCTTCGAATAACTTACATAATCTCTATTACAAATCCTTTGTGTACTTTGGTGTTCCTAATCATCCACTCATTTTTGTTCAATCTCTACGGTAATTAATGTCATGTATGGTAATACATATAAAAAAAAAGATAGTCAAAACTCCATAGAATTGTTCTTTTCAACCCGCTTCAAGTTATGAGGACTAATTATCCAATCTTGGGGGAAACAAACAACCTTGACTCCTTATGTTTATTTTCGTTTAACCCTTGTACATAGGCAATGAGATTCTCTTTTTTACTGCGAATTTCGAAGCTGTTTTCTTTCACTCATCTAACTATCTAATTTAGTTTATCAACCCGATCAGTGAATAAAAACAAAGATGCTATTCAATACATTTCATTTTTATTCTTAGAAACCTAAAAAGAAATGAATGGGGTGAGGGTGAAGACCTATGTCTCAACGAATCACACGTAGAGATATTGATAACACACATAGAGTTAATGGTACTCCCTCTGTAATTTTTTTATCTTTCCTACTTTGACTTTGCACGTTTGCCAATGCACTTATTCAACCTTAAATATATTTCATTACATATTAGTAAAAAATACAATGATTGAATATTAATAAACTACTCATTGAGACGAATCAAACAAGACCCCACGTAACTATATTTTTTCTTATATATTGAGAATAATTTAAAAGATTCTCTCTAATTGTGAATAGTGACAAGTTTTCAAGTGAGAAAGATAAAAAAATACAGAGGGAGTATTTCATAACTAATTGATTGGGCAGCAGCCCGTAGCCCACCTAAAAAGGAATATTTATTATTTGATCCATATCCTGACATAAGAAGTCCAATGGGAGCAATGCTTGAAATAGCGATCCATAAAAAACACCAATACTGAGATCGGCTAGAACAAGGTGAGAACCAAAAGGAATTACTAAATAACTTAGTAGAATTGATATGACTGCTATAGAAGGTCCGATACTAAATAAATATGTATCCCCTCTAGATGGAATAAGATTCTCTATAAAAAGTAGTTTTGTTCCATCCGCTAGAGCTTGAAGAATTCCCAAAGGGCCGACATATTCAGGTCCAATACGTTGTTGTATACTCGCGGATATTTCTCTTTCTAACCACACAATTACTAGTACACCTATTGTGATTCCCAATATGAGAATCAAAATAGGGAAAAGCATCCATATAGTCCCATAAACCTCTTTTAAGGATTCCAATCTGGAAAAAGAATTGATAGCTTGTACTTCTGTTGTATTAAGGCCCTGTTCTTTAGAACTTATTTTGGCTGAAATTAAATTAAATTAAATTAAATTAACTGAACTGAAATTAACTGAACTGAAATTAAATTAAATTAACTGAACTGAAATTAAATTTATTATTATTATTATTATTAATTATTGATTATTTATTATTTATTATTGATTATTTATTATTTCTTATTTATTATTTCTTATTTATTATTTATTATTTATTATTTATTATTTATTATTATTATTATTATTTAGTATTTATTTACTTATTATTATTAATATTATTATTATTATTATTATTATTATTAATATTATTGTTTATTGATATTATTATTATTTTTATTACTTATTACGATTAATATTATTGTAATTTAATATTATTATTTATTTATTTATTATTATTATTATTATTATTCATTATTTATATATTTTAATTATTATTTATTATTATTATTACTATTATTATTATTATTTATTATTTTTATTATTATTTATTATTATTATTATTATTATTATTATTATTATTTATTATTTATTATTATTTATTTATTATTATTATTATTATTATTATTATTTATTTATTATTTATTATTATTATTATTTATTACTATTATTATTCTTTATTATCATTTATTATTATTTATTATTATTTATAATTATTATTTATTATTTATTATTATTATTATTATTTATTATTATTATTATTTATTACTATTATTATTATTATTTATTAATATTATTAATATTATTATTATTATTTATTATTTATTATTACTATTATTATTATTATTTATTATTATTATTATTATTATTTATTATTATTAGTATTATTTATTATTACTATTATTATTATTATTATTATTATTTATTATGTATTATTTATTATTTATTATTATTATTATTTATTATTATTATTATTATTATTATTATTATTATTATTATTATTAAGTTGAACTTAATTGAACTTAAATTAAATTAACTGAACTGAAATTAAATTAACTGAACTGAAATTAAATTAACTGAACTGAAATTAAATTAACTTAACTGAAATTAAATTAAATTAACTGAAATTAAATTAACTGAACTGAAATTAACTGAACTGAACTGAAATTAACTGAAAATAAGTCCAAAAGAACAGGGCCTAATTATCATTTCAACGATCAACTTCCCCCATGATGATATACATATATATATATATATATATATATATATATATATATATATATATATATATATATATATATATATATATATATATATATATATATATATATATATATATATATATATATATATATATATATATAATTTTGTTGGTATGTTGTTTTTTAAGTGAACAAATTAGTTAAGTAGGAGCGGAATATTTCTCATACAATCTTTGCGTCACGTGATACTACAACTCTTTCAGACAATATACAACATGACTTTTACAACCTCGAAAAGATAACAAAAGTGTTGGGCTTAAAAGTATTTGGGAAATTAACTCAGATGACCCTGTCATTTAAGGCAATTTCCCGAATGACCCTAACATTTTTCACCCCAATCACCGCCATTGAATTGGTTTACTTTATATATAGAATATTTAAAAAAAATCTTGTGACCCACTTATGTGTATCTTTAGATGGATCACTGATAAGTGACATTTATATCATTTCTAGGGGTAGTTTTTTTTTTTATTGTTTTTGTAGTTTATTTTCATTTATTTTTATCTTTTTATATTTTATAGCTTAATTTGTTTATTAGTGATTTCTTTTACTAGTTTATAATTCTTAATTTTATAAGTTATTTATTCCCTTTATTTTAGTAATTTATAGGTGCATTAGTTTTGTTGTCATAAATAACTTTCTATTTTATTTATTTACTTTTTAGTTACTCTTATTTTTATTTTATATGTCCCGTCTCTCTCCTCGTGTTTTGGTTCTGCTTGTAGGTGAGCATTTTGGAATTATGATGGTACGAGCTTCAAAGTTAATAAGTTTTGTGGCTTGATCTAGAGTTATCATGCCACCTTAACCTTCACCACACATTACCCTTAACCTACACCATATCTTCCACCTAACCTCCACCACACTAATTCAATCCCCCATCACCACCATCACCTCACCAAACACCAAACACCAAACACGACCTCCACTCCAGCAGCGTCATCCTGCACTTGAGCAAATATGTCCCAGTCAAAAGCAGAGCGAGCGCTCCTCGGTAGAACGGAGCGGGCGCTCCGTTCAAATTCACCCAGAACAGGAAGTATGCAGAATGTTTCAGCAACCTTGGAGCAACCTCTAAGCGGGCACTCATCAAACCCGTCCATTTACGAGTAGAACAAATTAAATCTCCATTAGAGAGAGATTGAGGTTTATTGTAAACAAAAGCTTAAAAACAAATAATAAAAAGAATAGATGGGGCCTACCACCGTCCAAAAGGGTGGTGGTAACCCATAGATCAAAAAAGAAAATAGAGTTTTTAGAGAGAAAAGAGAAAGAACGGCTAGTCAGGTCTATTACAAAACTACTATTCTTGAAGTTGCCAAATAACCAACCTAAAACCCTGAAGATTTTATTGGCTCCTGGTTTGGCGCCGAAAATTAAATCCTTCATTCTGGGCCTTCTTAACCTTCAAAGCCTCCCCCTTTGGGTTTCTATCTTAAAAAATTTAAACCTTGGGCCCCTAGCCCACTCCAACTTATCAATAACCTCCAAATCCTCCTCCTGGATTTGGGAATCATTGCATGTTTCTCCTGCCTTTCTCCAAACCCTAATAAACACCATTATCTCCTTCCCAATTCATGGATCCAGAACCCCCCATCTTCCAAACCCTACCCATTTCCTCCCCAGGACCATTTTCATCCAATATCCCATTCCTTCCCCCCAGTTCTTCAATGCTTCAAGAAACCTACTTGGACCTTTGTGGAAGTAGATCCAATGAAGAAAATTTTCTTTTCTCTGACCCAGGACTCCATGGTCAAGGTGGCTCCTCAATGCATCAGGCATTTCATCATGAATCCACAAGCAGTGGATCTGCCCTATGTAGATCTACTAATGACTGATACAGAGGGAGGGGAGCTAATCCCTGCTCATCTCCCAAATATAGAAGATCTGCGTGGCTCGTTTCCACCCGCAGCAAGAGCACTAGAGTCATGGGTGAGAAGCCTAGCAAGCAGCGACCAAGACATCCACACTCAGGACGACCTTCTATTCTGTCTGGATCCTCAGCCGATCTTACCTCGATCGAGACAAATTTATTCGTTAACTTCAGCGAGTACAAAAATTGTATCGAGCAGTTTCTCCAACTCCTTGTTCCTTTTGGAGACACTAGGGGACATCTCTCACCTGGAAATCAAAATGGCAGTGGCGGAGGGTTTTATGATATCCTCAATCCTCCTCACCCCCAGGAAGAGCAAGAGAGAATGTTCGAAGAAGGTGAGATCCCTGAATGAGAGAGAGATCAAAGGGAATCTCATCCAATCCCATCCCATTCCAAATAATATTTATATTGTTGCTTGGAACACGAGGGGAATTGCCCGCCCCAGCTTTAAGCTAAACCTCCTTAGCATAATTGTGCAACATAACCCTATCCTGCTTCTTCTTACTGAGACCCGTACCTCAGGCCTAAATACCCAAACCATTGTGTCCTCTCTTCCCTATGATGTGTGGGATTACTCGGAACCAATGGGGTTTTCAGGTGGACTCCTGCTATTATGGGACTCTACAAAGGTGAACTTTTCACCTATTGGAAGAGACATCCATACGCTGCATGGTGTGGTTCAGGTATTATCAAACAACTTCTCCTTTGTTCTGTCTGGCATTTATGCAAGTACAAAATTCAAACGTAGGAAAATAACTTGGGCTGAACTTAAAGATATGTCAGCTGATATTGAGATGCCCTGGCTAGTAATAGGTGATTTTAATGAGGTTTGCAACCAAAGTGAAAAACTAGGAGGCAGACTTGTTAAAACTAATCGTTGCTTGGCTTTTACTTCTTGTATATATGATTGTGGCTTGATTGATGTTAAAAGCTCAGGTCTTAAGTATACTTGGAACAACAAATTAAAGAAAAAGCCAATTTTGGAAAAACTTGACAGGGCTTTGGTTAATGATTCTTGGCTTGAAAGTTGGCCTGAAACTAATGTCATAAACTTACCAAGAATGGACTCTGATCACTCCCCCATCCTGCTATGTTGTAGCACTCCTGTCTTCACCCCAAGCTCTCCTTCTAAAGCCTTTAAACTGGAACCCCTTTGGTACCATGAACCCTCCTTCAAAACCATGATTACTGATAATTGGAGAAACTCCCAACCACATTACCACAAAAGCTATCCTCCCTTTCCAAAATTATTAGGTCTTGGGCAAGCGTTTTTTCTGAAAATATCTTCCATAAAAAGAAGAGGCTAATCGCTAGATTAAATGGTGTCCAGAAGGCTCTTGAAATCAATCCTAATAATGAATACCTCTGGGACCTAAAGTCCTCTCTTTTTGGGGAGTTGAATATCACTTTGGACCAGGAGGAGCTTTACTGGAAAACTAGGTCAAGAGAGGGATGGCTGAATGGGGGGATAGAAATTCTAAGTTCTTCCAGCATGCAGTCCTAATTAAAAGAAATAGAAATAAAATTAGGGCCCTTAATACTGAAATAGGGATGGAAAGAGTGGATAAGGATGCCCTTATTGCTCATATCAGGGACCATTTTATAAATCTGTTCACCACTGAACTTCCAATCTAATAATAAAAACCAATGGGGCACCCTGAACCTAGTTAAAATGCCTTCAATGTGGGAGGTTAGAAAGGCTGTGTTTAGCATGGGGCCACTTAAAGCCCCTGGAATTGATGGATTCCACCCTATGTTTTTTCAGAAACACTGGGATGAGGTTAGGCAGGATGTTCTTAGTTTTATAATAGAAATCTTCAAAGTCTGCTCTGTCCCCCATGAGATTAACAGAACCCTTATTAGCCTCATACCAAAAGTGGAAGATCCCATGAGTATTAAACAATTCAGACCAATCAGTCTCTACAACACCTCATATAAAATCATCACCAAGATCTTGGTTCAGAGGCTCAGACCTTTGCTAAATGGAATGATCTCCCCAAACCAGAGCAGCTTCCTCCCTGGGAGGGGGACTGAAAATAATTACATAGTAGCTTCTGAGATCCTCCATTCCATGAAAGGCAGAAAAGGAAAGAGGGGGTGGATGGCCCTCAAGATTGACCTAGAAAAGGCTTATGATTGACTTGAATGGGAATTTATTCATGACATGCTGATTAGCCATAACATGGATAAGCATACCTGTAGTTTAATCATGAGTTGCATCTCCTCTGTTTCCTCTTCTGTAATTGTGAATGGGCAGCCAACTGAACCCTTTCACCTTTCAAGGGGTATTAGGCAAGGAGACCCCCTTTCCCCCTACATATTCATCCTGTGTATGGAACATCTGACTCACATGATAAATGAGACTGTGGCTAGAGCTGGGTGGACCCCATTTGCCTTCCATAGGAATATGATCCATATATCTCATCTTCTGTTTGCGGATGACATTCTATTATTTGGGGAGGCAAACGTTAGCTCTGCTGATGCCATAATCCAGACCTTAGGAGAATTCCACAAACGAGCCCGCTAACGGACGCCCCGGGGCGCTAGATAAGAATGGTATTTTCAGGTATAACTACTCATGTTTTTATTAGTGGCATTAAATGTAACTAATTTATAAAAAAGCAATAAAAAAAATGCCTAATTCCAAAGCATTAAATGTAAAGGCAAAAGCTTTATTGAAGACCAAAACGTCATTATCATCTTTTTTTATTTTTTGATAATTTTTGGGGATTGTTCATTAAAGACAATGAAACTACATCCTAAGGCATTTGCCCAGCAAGCGATGAACTAGCCTTACAATATCTTCAGCCTCAACTAATACACCATTACTACCAATATTACAGCCATGCCACAAAATCCGTCGAGCCTTAGGAGACTTTGTTTAGCAAGGAGTCTGCCACCACATTCATCATATTTAATTACCATAAGCTGATTGTTCCACCCTGCAAGAATAATATAGAATTATTAGCAGTAACAATATGATAACAAGTATCAATATTAAACATGACATAGCAGCATCACAACAGTAGTAATAATACAGTAGAAGAAGACATCAATATGCATATTTACCTAATATTTGACTAGAAAGATAGGATTCAAATCTTCACCGAGTGCAGCAGGTTTGCTCTTTTTCTTCGGTGCACCATTTGAATCAGAGGCATTATCTTTATCCAACCAACAATTGTTTGCATAATGTCCAGCTTTCTTACACTTAGAACAATGCCTCGTCGTTTGCTTTGTCAATTATTTCCCACCTTGTTGTCGTTTATTCTTTGGTCGTCCTTTGGGTTTTGACTTTGGAGGACACAATATATCATCACCATTAATCAATTCACTACAATGAGTAATTTGTTCACTTGGAACTTGAGTTGGAATGGAACCGCTATCAACACGCCATCGAATTGGCAGGTACATAGAAGGAACTTCATGACAATCCATTTGAACAAATGTTCTCAATATGTGTCAACATATAATCCCCAAGAACTCATATTGCTTGCAAGAGCACGTTGCAAAGTTCCCATCCCAAAAGACTTTGTGACATCTACTATTTTCATTTGCATAATACCTTACCATGAAATCATATCCATCATGATAAATGATTGAATATTGACTTGCTCTACAACATTCTTTTTTGAATTTCTCAAAAGCAAAAGGAGTGAGTACTTGAGAAGCTTATCTTTCCAAAGGCGTGTTTACTTTCAAAACATTCATCTTAGTGATTGCTAACATGTTATCATGTTCTTGTCTTTGAATAATCTCTCGAATCGCAACATCAATCTAATGAAACAAAAAAATACAATGGTTAATTTAAAACAGAGAACATCAAATTAAAAAATTGAGTGAAATATAGTATTATATAAGAATTTTAATTTACTAACCTGTTTAGCAAGATCTTTTAAAGTTGAATTAGACGTCACAAATCTCTTGATAAAACCATTAATGTACTAAGATCTTCCCGTAGTCCTCATTCCTCTGAAATAGTAACTTTGGAGGTATGCCGGTGCCCATAATTCTTTAATCTGATACAAACCTTTCACATGTTTGTTATCCCGTAAGTTGTATTTACCAACAACAAGAGGCCATTGATTCTCAAATTCATCAATTGTCTCCAACTTGTAGAGCATATAAAAATCTTTGCACCACTCTTGGTATTTCTCACGTAGAATAAAAGTAAACCAGCCACTAAATTTTGAGGTGATATGCCATATACAAAAGCAATGTTTAGTGTATGGCAACTCTTGAGCAATGGCTTGTGTCATCCATGTATCTTGGTCGGTGATGATTGTTTTCGGTGGCTTCTTCATTGTTGCCACAAAATTCTGTACGAAATAAAAATGTATTATACATAAGAATGAAAATATTAGATAAATGAAACTATCTTAAGTAAAAAAAACAAAAAACAAAAAAAATTGATACACAACAACTGAGTGACTGACTCTCCATCTTAAGTAAAAAAACACAACAACTGACTCTCTATCTTAAGTAAAAAAAACAAAAAAACAAAAAAAAAAGAATTCTTATCTTCATTAGTCTTGCGAACTATGAATAAGATAAGAATAAGATGTTAACAATAAGATAAGAATAAGTTACAACAAGCATTATATCATGAATAATTCTTCAAGATAATATATAAGTAATCCAAGATAATATTTACCTTCATTAACCACTTGAAAGTATCTATCACTAGTAGAATAATTGCTTATTGCTGCGGTCATTAAGTAGTCTATTGCGGCGGTTTTGGCCGCGCAGCAATTAAGGGCGCAGCAATAGGTAATTAACCTATTGCTGCGGTTTTTGACCGAAAGACAGCAATGTATTGCTGCGTTCTTTGCGGTTCCTAGCCAAAACCGCAGCAATAGGTTTATTTTTTATTAAAAAAATTAAAGCCAATTGCTGCGGTTTTGGGTAAAAACCGCAGCAATAGGTACTGCAAATTTTTTTTTTTTCAATATTCATATACAATGAGAGAGAATGCCAAAAAAAAAAACACTTAACTAAACACACAAAAATTTGACTAACAAATCTACCTATAACGCTAACCTAAAAAAAATTTGACAAAAAAAGAGTTAGAACTTAGAACCAGAACATTCTCGGCCAAAGTGAAAAGCATCCGACAAAATATTCAAACAAATTCATTATTTCCTTTTTTTTCTTTTCTTTTTTTTTTCAAATTAAGAAAAAGTAATTTTGTCGATCAAAAAATAATTATAAGTTCAGAAACACTTTTAACTGAAATTTTTCTACCCGTAACATACTGATCACTTATCCACTCAATTAATACTAAAATTAGTAGGAAAAAAGAGGAGAGCAAAAACAGTGATGAAATTCATGAATGAAGCTGAAATATCGATTAGATCATACATACATATAAACATATCAAATATCCACACCATATGCATCATCATCAATTCATCATACATACATCACCATGAATGATCAGATTCATATTTACATCAAAAAAGGTGAAAGTATAAAATTAAAATTTTAACATAGTGAATGAAAGTTTGAAACTGAATCTACTTGAATCATAAAAAATTAGTAGAGAAGAGAGAGAAAAAGGAAGATTCCTTGCCTGAGAATGATGAGCGTTTTGTGTATTATTTTTGTGCGGAAATTCTTTTCGCTTTCAACGAATGCTGATGAATTGATGAAGAGGAGAGAGAAAGATAGATGGAAGAGAGAGAATGGGGTTTATTCGTCAAATATAAGAAAAAAAAGGTACTCGCCATGGATGTCAGCCAAGTTCGCCATGGATAACCACTGCCAAACTCGTCGGAGGCGGCGAACAAGTGCCGAATTCGTCTTCAGGTATTTTGCTTCGCCATGGATGTCAGCGCGTTTCTCGTTGAACGAAGATGAAGCATTTCTCGTTGAACGAAGATGGAGCGCGTTGCTTCGCCATGGTGGTGAGGACGAAAGAGATGACAGATCGAGAGAGGTCGACGGATGAGAGAGGTCGAAGGATGAGAGTTTGAAAGAGGATAGAGGCGTGAGAGAGAGTCTGAAACTGAAAGAGGATGAGAGGCGTGAGAAAGTTTGAATGAGGAGAGAAGCGTGAAGATGAGAGGGTAAAAACCCTAAGTTGTAATGAACTTGTAATGGATATTGCTGCGGTTCCTTTAAGAAACCGCAGCAATAGATTAAAATATTATTAAAAAAATAATATTTTAATCTATTGCTGCGGTTCCTCCTGGAAACCGCAGCAATAGGTTTGGTCAAAAAGTCAACTTAAGTTTGAAAATTGTCCCGTTGGAATCTATTGCTGCGGTTTTCGGCCGAAACCGCAGCAATAGGTCTATTTTATATTTTACCTTTTCTTTTGACGTGGTTTATTGCTGCGTATGGGTAAAACCGCAGCAATACCACCGCAGCAATAAGCAAAAATTCTACTAGTGTATGGTCTCATTTCTCAGCAGTGCACAGTCGTATAATATTGTCTTCCCATGATTGTTGACACCCACAAATATCCCACACGACATGTCATATACGTTTACCTTATAAGTAGTATCAAAGACCACGACGTCTCCATATTTATCATACCACTCAATTGATTGAGCTGGACACCAAAGTAAGTGCTCCAACTTCCTTTCATGATCAACCTTAACAACATAGTGGAAATTATAATTCTCTTCTTTGCAAGATTTGAAATATTCTAGTAAGTTGGCAACATCATCTCCGGAAACTGTTTTTTTAACTCTAGTAAAAAGATTGCGGATATCTTTTTCAAGAAAAGGAAGCTCTCCATGCTCGACGTTTTTCTCAAGCTCAAGGACGCGAATAATTTGTCTCACTGCAAGACCTGCTTCCTTAAGTAGGAGAATACGCTTTTCATCTTCTTGAGAAATCATTCTATTAGCCGGCCGGAAGGAACCGCACTTGTGATCGAGATAACAGAGCATGATTATGCTCTTGTGTAAATGTAGTTACATGCCACTCTTCAGGAAATATTTCATTGCTTCTCCTTAATATGACACGCAAGTGAGCATTACAATTACATTTAGTTGAAACTCTATTTCTTTGCTCCTTGTTCGGGTCAATATTCTTTAACGGTTGAGTTCGACTACGGTGGCAGTAGAAATCACGCCTTACAATCATGCCATCCCTTTTTTTTGGCCCGATCCCTTTTAATGCTAAAACCACGAAGACATGCATAATTATCGTAGAACACACGTGCTTCTTCTTCACTTTGAAATGTTTGACCCACAAATGGTTCAAGGTTTAATTGTTCAGGTATAGTTTCCTCTTCATTATCTAGTAGTTGCACATGAGTGGAAGTGTGTCTTGTATTATTCTCCACATTCATTTCTCCATTTTGTACAACAATATCAGATATATCTTCCCCCATGAAAGCAACCATTTCTTCATTGGATGGGAGTTCATTTAAATCAAGCATTTTGCTACTCAAACAATCGAGAAAATCAAATATAAGACTCTATTTTTTGCATTGAAAAGTATACTAAAGTCAAACATATAAATAGTCCCATTAAGATTACAAAGCAAAAAAAAAACAAAAAAAAAACAAGAAGACTCACCTGCAAAGAGTTGAAGTACTTTGGTTGCTTGTTGCTACTTGCCAGCATCCACGTTCATATGTGGAAGTGGAAGTGCAAGTGCATAAGTCCCTACTTTAAACCTTTGTGAATTAGGGTCATATGAGCCGTTCAATCAAAATTGCTTTGGGACAATAAAAAACAGCTACCTTATATTAATTCTATTTTATCATCACAATGTAAAATATTTGGGGAAAAGGAGAATTATTGATTGTTATAGCAGTGAATATAGGATAGGTGTAACATTATTTTGTTCTTATCTAGCGCCCCGGGGGCGTCCATTAGCTTTTGCCTTCCACAAAAAGTCTGGCTTGAAAATGAATCCTCAAAAGAGTTCGGTCTACTTCTCTAGGAATACTGACCCCAGGATTAGTTCCCTCCTGGCTACTAGGATGAATATCCCCCCAAAATCTGACCTGGGTATCTATCTAGGTTTTCCTCTCACTGATAAAAGACCAACCAAAAATCAATTGAGTCATATTATTAGGAAGGTCCAGAGCAAGTTAGCTAGTTGGAAAACAAAATTCCTTTCTAAGGCTGGCAGAACAGCCCTCATCTCTTCGACCTTAAATGCCATTCCTGCCTATTCTATGAAATGCATTTCCCTCCCTAAGTCCATCACGAATCCATTGACTCCATTGTTAGAAATTTCTATTGGGGGAAACAGAAAGGGAAGCATAAATTAACTCTCATTGCCTGGGATAAGATTTGTGGACCTAAGGATACTGGTGGGCTAGGGATTAGGAAAAATGATATCTCAAATAGGATTGCCCTAGCTAAACTCTGTTGGAAGATGAACTCTATGGATAATCTGGCCACCCAGGTTATCTATCAGAAATACTGTAGGGGAAGGGATCCCAAACCTTTCAAATTTGGCTCCCATATATGGCAAGATATGGGGAAAGGGTGGGACATCTTTGCTAAGTTTTCGGGTTGGTGCATAGGAAAAGGTAATTGTGTGTCCTTTTGGTATGATGTCTGGACCCCCTTTGGTCCTTTAAGAGAATTGGTAGCAGGCCCTTTGTCCTATAGTGAAATGAGAGAAAGGTTGAGAGCATTATAATCCAAGGAAAATGGGACCTTAAAGACCTGACCCTCACCCTTCCTTCCCATGTCATGAATTGGATAGTAAAATACCCTAGGACAACAATTGACCAAGACTGTGATGACACCCTTGCCTGTTGGGTGGCAAAAGGAAACTACTTTCACTCAAAGTTAGTTTACAAAAATGAGTGGGAAAGGTCTACCTATCTTTGTGGCAGAGATTGGGATTAGAGTAGTATCTGGAGTGCCCCTTGTCATCCCAAAATCCAACATTTTCTCTGGGCTTGTATTTGGGATGGCATCCCCACTAGATCTAACCTTCATGCTAGGAAGGTAACTGCTAGCCCTAACTGCCCATTCTGCTAAACAGTTCCTGAAACGAGTACCTATGTCCTTAGAGACTGTGTAAGAGCAAAAGAAACGTGGCGTAAATGTGACCTCCCCCGAAACTTTTTCTCCTTGGACTTTAAAACTTGGATTAGCTCTAATGTGGTTATGAAAAACCATAATAGCATTCCTTGGGCCACCTTACACTAGTGGAAAAAACGCTATATGTCACAACACAACCGTTGCGGTCCCTAAGAGAACCGAATCGGTAAATCCTCGAAATTTTTGGTGGGAAATTGGGCAAGACAAACCGCTGCAGTTCTTAGTGAACCGGATCAGTTAACAGAAAACTGATCCGGTTTTAATGTTAACTGATCCGGTTTGCATAACCGGATCAGTAAATACACGTTTTCAGCCCAACTCACCAAAAGCGCTGGCCCAACGTCCCCCAAAAGCGCTGGCCCAATAAATCTGACTCTAAGCGCCTCACCTCCCTCTCTCACTCAACCTCTCAAATCTTCCATCTCCTCTTTCCAATTTTCCCCCTAACTTTCTCACTCCTCCTTCAATTTTCCGCCATGGAAGACGAGAAACTGACTTAATCTCTTTCACTCCCTCTTTACCTCGAACTCCCAAAATCTTCGGCAGATTTGACTCTTCTTCGTCATCCTCCACTCACCAAAACCCTAATTCCATCTCCTCAAACGGCGGCGTCAAATCCGCCGGTAAAAAGCTCGATTGCATGATCCTATTCCTCAATCGCAAGCTCTCCAAAGTCAACATCAACAACTCCAACAATGGCGGAAGCAGGAGCAATAATTCGAATCTCCTCTTTTCCTTCGGCAGATCTCCGAGTCGATGCGGAGAGGATTCGGCGGCAGATGCAGGAAGTTGCGGTGGCTAATTACCGTTCTATCTTTCTCTCTCTCCTAAAATCGATGTTAGTGGGTTCTATCTCTCCTAACTGAGGTATTGAAATTGTGATTTATTGGAATGTTTGAAACGGTTCGAATTCTTTATCTCTTCTCCTTCATCTTCGTCACTCTTATTTTCCCAATCATCATCATAATCGCTCCAATTTTCCCTCTATCCTAGGGTTTTCAGTTGAAGTTTTTAGGGATCGTCTCACTATCTGGGTTCGTTTCTTCGCAATTTGAAGAACCATAGGTTTCTCCATCTGATTTCAAGTTCGAATCATTCAAGGTCTATTAGGTATATGATTGAAATTCTGTATCTTTATCATATTTTGCAAAATTGTTGTAATGAATTGTTTCAGATCCTAATAAAGGATATAATTGATAGGTGATTTCCAAATTAAGTTCCAAGTTTCTTGCAACGAGTTGTTATAATTAAAATGTTTCTTGCAACGAGTTGTCTGAACTTGCATTAATATGTTATTTCTCAATTGAGTAGGATATACTGTAAAAACATGAATCTTTTGTGGTTGTTTGTGAAAGAACCAGAATTACAAGGTGTGCTTAATTTTTGTAGATGTTTATTCCATGAAAGGCTGAACTTGGATGAGTTTATGGTAGTTTTGATTGAAAGTGTGCTTTTAACTATGGGGTCCCTTTTCCATTTCCATGCTGAAATTTGAAACTTGTATGATTTCTTCATGCTGATCAATGAATCAAATGTAGAGTCTGAGATCTGAACAGGTGTGAGATGGGGACTGGACCGGTGGTAGTGTTCTATGATCTTTTAATCAAATAATGTGTCCGGAATTGGTTCTAGACTGTGCTTGTTAGCATTTTTACTTTCACTTCTTGATGTTCTTGTTGGGTTGATTGATATTATTCTTCGATTCTAAATTAACATTCATTATTTCTATGTGATGGTACTATTAGGCAGTTGTACTATTAGGCAGTTGCATGTGATGAAGCACTCGTGTGCCTTTCTTAAGTCAATAGCTTTTCTTTTGATAACTTTGTAAATATCAGCCTCCTTATAATACCTTTATGTATTAATCCCTTTGAGTTAATTCTAGGTATCTTTACAGTATATTGTTATACTTCTTAAGGATGGTATCGGTAGGTGGTAGTATTATTTATAAAGTTGCTTTTATTAGTCCTATTCTATTTGTCAATTGTATTTTTGTGGATAATTTAGTAAACTTCGACGATATCGTTTAAGGTTGAGGCTAGTGGGAGTATTATTTAGTGTATGTAGGAAGAGCAACTTACCATGGGTTTTGTACATTGCTTTTCCAAAAATATTGGATTTTCAGTCTGGTGAACAATTAAATATGGGTTTTTCTACATTATGCCATCGTGTTTTTTCATTTTCTACGTTGTACCCCATGTTTATGGGATTTCTACATTGTGCCCTTCAACTCTCATTTTTTAATTCAAAATGCCATTGCCGTTAAGTGAGCGTTAATTGTTCCGTTACTGAGAAATTCTTCTCTTCCAAAATTCCCCTCTTCTGTAAAACTTCCTCTTCTCTGTGAAATTCTACATTTTGGTAGCTATGGTTGGGGCGAAACGAAAAAGGAAGTAGAGGTGCGGCGGCCGGCGGTGGAGGGAGGAGAGAGAAAGGAGGAAGAAGGAAAAACTGTAAAAAACCAAACGGTAGGTAACGTCCAGTAATTAATAACAGCTCATTAATGGCATTTTGAATTAAAAAATGAGAGTTGAAGGGTACCGTGTAGAAATCCCAGAAACATGGGGTACAACGTAGAAAATGAAAAAATACGAGGGCATAATGTAGAAAAACCCATTAAATATCGAATTTTTTCCTTGAATAATGCAAAATAGGGTTTTAATTCCCGAAATATGTTGGAAGGGAAATTAATTCCACGTCGCACATCCACGTAGGACGGCACGCGAGAAAATGTTTTTTTTTTTATCCCAGGTAAACCGCTACTTGAAGTAGCGGTTTAATTTAAAATAAACCGCTACTTCAAGTAGCGGTTTATACACATAAACCGCTATTTCAAGTAGCGGTTTATGTACATAAACCACTACTTGAAGTAGCGGTTTACGTGATCAAGATCTTCCACACAAATCATACTCTATAATATGTAAACCGCTACTTGAGATAGCGGTTTATTAAAAAAAAAAACACCTCTCATTGCTGCTTCCCCATAACTGGCGAAAATGCCAAAAACATAAAAAAAAAGCTATCCAACCTGCAATTTGAACACCAAATTCCACCCAACAACACCAAGTCTATGCATATATCAATCACCAAACACCAAGTTCATCCACATTCACATTTATC
Organism: Beta corolliflora; assembly: GCA_947648045.1. Lineage (NCBI taxonomy): Eukaryota > Viridiplantae > Streptophyta > Magnoliopsida > Caryophyllales > Amaranthaceae > Beta > Beta corolliflora. Next base: position 170,046 of record CANSZD010001022.1, on the reverse strand, counting down.
CAATAATTTCTTAATTACGAAGTAAGATTAAGAAAATATGTCAATCACAAACAAAGTTTAATATTTAACATAGTGTTAACGAACTATACAAACAACAAATGAAAGTGCTAAGACCCCCTCTTCTTCTTTTGTGAAGGTCTAGATGAACTCGGTGTGGTCTCACTAGACTCTGCAATGGCATGAAGAGAAGATGGAGTGGTGGCAGAACGGCGTCGGTAGGTCCTCTGACAGACTGGAGGCGAAAGCAAAGGTGCCGTGGTAGATGTATGGGCAGCAGACATAGAAGATGTAGAAGTCGAAGTATGTGCAGCGAGAGGTAGGCACGCCTCTAAAGATGTGGCCATGTCCGGCTCGGCTAACGGCATCGATACACATGCCCCTCATGGTGCACAATGTACGTGCAAACAACCGGCGCCCCATATCCGGAGGCGATGACTCGGCGGCCTCTAGTACAAGGTCTTTGCACCTATGAGCAACATCAGATAAAGTATGTGCCTGCATAGAAAGAAAAATACATATTATATAGTCGGATAAATAAATAAAAGTATAACTACAAATCATGGCACTTACCAGTACTACATCTGCAGACGCAGGCTGATAATGTGTAGAAGGAGGTCGCCTCAATGGATCTGTCATGCGTAACCTCGTGATGCGACGATACCACATCATATGCTCCTCAATGGCATGAGTATGACCAGTAAACGGAGTGCCCTGAACAACACGTCTCTCGCGCTCATCCCACTGCGCTATGTAAGGGCGATGTCTGAGTGGATAATTCTTGTTCTTCGACCTCCGATCTATGCCATGAAGGGCTGTGCTTGTATCACAAGGTGCTGGAATCCTCTGCTCGAAGCCTATCGCTCCACTAATGCCGTAAGAAGTGGTCGATCAAGCTCCAAACCTCCCCCTACCAAACGATGTATGCCAAGAAAATCAGCACGCTCAACATACCGAAGAACCCTATCGTGAACCTCCCAGTCATGAGTGAGACTATGATGATGCAACCGACACGATAATACCGTGTCCGCTACTCCCCTCCAGGCATCCTCACTCCGATGCTTATCCTGGAGGGTGAGAACACTGCGATCGGTGGGCGTGGGATAGATGGACTGCGCCATCGAGACTCGAGGAAAAAAAAAACAAAACAGGTAAGTAACACATTCATGGACTATGATAAGAATATAAATTTATGAGAGTTAATAAAAATTAGATTTACCCAGATGTTCCTTCATCATTCTTATTAGGACATCTTTGCTTATTGTGTCCCGAAGCCTTACAAATGCTACATCTATATTTGTCGGGCCTATCAGCTGCATCCATTTCATTTCGTATTCGAGTGGACCTTGGACGTCCAGCTCCATGCTTTAGCCTCTCATCAGCTATAATTCTCTGACCATAATATGGAGAACAATTATGCATATCAGGCACAGGCTTGAAAAAGGACATATAAGTAGATCGATACTCGGTAGTCATAAAAGAAGCGTCCACAAAACAACTATATGACAAACTCCGGTATCGACAGACCGCAAGGACATGAGAACACGGCAACTTGTATATTAGGACTTTCTCACATGTACATGTCTTCTGCATTAAGTTCACCGTGTGTTTCTTTCCACCTTTCCCTGCAATACGGTTTCCACGTCCAGTAGTGACCTCAAATAGCCCTCGTTCATAGTCAAACACAATCACCTCATGAGCACTTGCCTTCTCCATGTTTTTTTCAATGATGGTAGTCGCTTTTGGACTATAATCATGGCCTTCCTCAAGTCTTTTTCTACCCAATTCTCTCCTTGTAGCAAAATATGAATTGACACGATAAAAAGTCATTCTTACCAAAGCAAAGATCGGAAGACATCTTGCCCCTTTTAGGACGCCATTAAACACTTCAGACATGTTCGTGGTTTGCACACCATATCTACATCCACCATCATGATGAAGAGACCATAGATGAAGGGGAATGTCCAACAGATATCTAGCTGCCTCGACATTAATGGAGCCAATTCGATCCATATAGTACAAAAACTTCCTCTTCTGCCTAGCATATGCAGCTTTTCCGAATAGATTCTTGATGGCAGCATTCTTATACTTAGTATTCAAGTTCGAAGTAAGATGTCGCACACAAAATCGGTGATGGGCATATGGCTCTTCCCATCCACTTTGAGGCTCGTTCATAGCTGCAAGGATACCCACATGACGATCAGAGATGACACACAAATCCTTTCTATCTGTGACAGAACGTCTAATGCAAGCTAAAAACCAAGACCAGTCCTCCGTGCTTTCTTCCTTCACAACAGCAAAGGCAAGAGGGAATAGCTGGAAATTAGCATCTGTTCCCATAGCAATCAATAATTTGCCTTTGTATTTCCCGTACAAGTGAGTACCATCTATAGTGATAAGAGGTCGACAATGACGGAATCCGGTAATAGAGGGTTTAAAGGCCCAGAAGACACTCTTAAAGATGTTCGTACTAGGATCTTGTGTTGGGATCGTACGCCAATAAACGACAGTGCCTCGATTGGACTCTTTCAAGGCTTGCAAGTACCTAGGTAACTCTTGATAAGACTTCTCCCAATCACCAAAAATATTGGTTAGTGCCTTTTGTTTGGCTAACCAAGCTCTCTTGTATGTTATTAAAAATTGATATTGGTTCTTCACAAAAGTCAAGATGGACTGAACTTTGAATGAAGGATCACTCCTAATGAAATCCTCGATAAGATCAGCAACGAAATCCGATGAAATGAGAGGATGGTCTCCACATGTTATGTCTCCCAAACAATTGCTTGCATGTGGACCACCATATCGTACAATTTTGAATGAGTACGACTTAGTCATGATTGCACGTAACCTCCATGGACAGTGACACACTTCTTTTCGGGCACATTCAATGACATACTTTGTGGGCTCGACTCTAACACCCGAAACATCTGGTTTCCGAGAGATCGACCGAGCTTTCACAAAATTCTTTAATTGCTTTGCAATGAGGCAAACTCTTGTCCTATCTCAAATTCAGAACCCACAGTCAATGAACCAGTGCATTTCCAAGTCATCCATGCATCTATTAACCTTTGATCAACTTCGTCAATTCTGAGCCAATCTTGTGAAGGAACACCGGACTTTATTGCATTGTCAGCTGTTTCCCTTGCATCATCGTCCTCCTCTCTATCAGAATCCACATGCTCCTCCTCATTTCCCAAAAAATCAACATCATTTCGATGTAGAGTATCAAGATGGAATGTGGATGGTATGTGGGGAGACGAAGCAGGAGAACTGAACTCATTCATGTGCTCATTGACATAATGTAGGTCTGACAACATGCTAGTAAATGATTCAAATTGCATGCTAGGAGCTGATGCCGATACCTCCATGCTATCCCTAAAGTCCATTGTAGGTACATAACCCACATTACTTTGGAGATTTATCTCCTTGGGAACTTGTTCAATGTACACCTCCATTGCCATGGTCGACGTTTGTGTCACCGATAGCCACATAGCACTTAGTGACTCGTCATCCTCTAGTGCAATTGGCACATATTTCCCCGGCATCGGATATCTCATAAACAATTTCGGTTCCCACATACATACGATCACATCCAACAACGTCATATACCCTATTCGAATCTCTTGAAACATCATACCGTAATTGATGAACAAAATTTTTTTCCTTCCACCTCTATACACAATATCAACGTCATTTTGAGATAGTTCACCATTCCAATAAAGGTATAAAGGATATTTAGGTTGTTCCATATTCTACATACAAAAAACATAATGTTAAAGTTATTCTTATTCTACACATTCAAACAATATGAACACCATTCTTCACCTATACTAGTAGCATTTGCAACCTAAACACAACAATTCATGCAAAATCAACCATCACAAAATGCTCAACACCATTTTTAACCAACCAATATAACCAATAAATCACCTTCCAATTCATGCAAAATCAACCATCACAAAATGCTAAATTATGCAAAATACTAAATTATACTAATTAAACCAAACAATTTCCATCTAACAACAAGTTACAAAGCTAAAATACATAACAAATATGGCATGCTAAGCAAATTAAATTAAAAAAAAAACAAAAAATTAACTCACCCGGGCTAATGGAGGTTGTGCGAAAAGCTCTTGGTGGTGCGGCCGTGCGATGTGTAGAATCGCCCGACTTGATTGTGCGGTGGCGACGTTCTTCGTGGGCGACGGTGGTGTTCGACGGTGGTGTAGCTCCGGCGATCGACGGTGGTGTTGTGTGGTTCTGGGCGACGGTTAGTGAGAGAGAGAGGGAGACAAATTTGAGAGTGAATCGTTCGAATCTGAGAAATTGGGAAAGCTAGGGTGGGTTTTGGGGATTGTAGTAAACCGCTACTTGAAGTAGCAGTTTCTATTAATGAACCGCTACTTCAAGTAGCGGTTTACTTTAGTCAGGGCCACTTGGGGGTCCACGTACCAGTAAACCGCGACTTCAAGTCGCGGTCAATTAATATTAACCGCTACTTCAGGTAGCGGTTTATTTTTATTTAACCGCTACTTGAAGTAGCGGTTTATAAAGGTTAACCGCTACTTGAAGTAGCGGTTTTACTTAAGTACAAAAAAAAAAAAAATTTCTCGCGTGCCGTCCTACGTGGACGGTACGCAGGGAATTAATTTCCCTTCCAACAAATTTCGGGAATTAAAACCCTATTTTGCATTATTCAAGGAAAAAATTCTTAAATATCATGGACCATTAGTTTAATGACTACTCAATTTTCCCGTGCTCTAGCAATTGCGCTCTCTAGACAACTACCATGTAGCTAGGGGATTGAATAAGGGGATTTCTATTTCTTAATACAGAATATTAGCCTGGTTGCTTATACTTGATTACAGGAAGATTACACTCTTTTCTCAAATCAAAGTCTTTTTTGCCAGATTTTGCTTCCTTTTTGAGGACTCTTATTCCATATTTCTTGATCCTTATCACGGTATCACCTGCGGCAAAAATGAAGCTTATATTGTTGTGTATGTCTTTCATTCTTCTCATTATGCTTTTCTTTACCTCTCTTTTTTGTAGGAGAATCAAGGCAACTTGGAAGCACAAATAGAAGCATTATTGAATGTAGAAAAGCAAATGAGGCCTGCTGGAGATGTTGTTGGAACTACTGGTTTCAAGCATAAAGTCATTGATAATCTTCAAAGGTAATATATTTTTCCCCCTTTAAAAATTTAAGGGTTAGCTTTGATGATATACTGTTGAGGTTGTTGTTGCTTTGTCTATTCGTTTTCCATTGTCAAGGCCTAAGGATCCATCTTCTAAGTAGAATGTTCGCCAAATAGTTGAATATGATACTTCCTAATACTTATGTTTGCCAAATTGTTAAATTTGATGATTTATGGTGATGATTCTTAATGTTTAGGGATATTAGAGGAGCAAACTTGCTTGTTGATGCATATGGAGTTGTAAAGCTTGCAGACTTTGGGATGGCAGAACTTGTGAGTTTCTAGTGTTATTTTTCTCCTGAATCCTTTTTCTAAGAAGTACATAATATTGAATGGCTTTGGAGTAGAAAGAATGTAAATCCTTCTTTTGATTTATTTATTTATAAAATGAACAGAAATAAAGTTTGGCATGGTTTTCATATATATACTCTATTTGATTGTTATGCATCTAATTCTTTTATTTATAGATGTTCCACAATGTCTTCATGAGTTGCCGTTACCAAATGGATGTTTGTGAGGTTCTAAGTACGTAGTAAACTCTTATCTCATCTTATCTATCGATGTCCTAACGAGGATGGGGAAAGAGCTTTCATAGCTCATCTCATCTCGTATCTCTGATGTATAATAACCATATATCACTTGTGACCTAAAGGAACCTCTTAAGGTGCAGTTACATTAACTTTAATTTAATCATACTCCATCCATTTTAATGCACTGCAACATTTTATTCTTTATGTCAAAATTTGTAAACTGTATGATCTTGTTAGATTTGTTTGAATCTGCATTTTCAAATTATAAACTACTAATATTTACTAATTAAGACATTAAGGATTAAAGGTGCATTGGAGACTGTGAAAAGGCAAATACTCTTTAGAAACGTAGGGAGTAATTGCCAAAATTATCAACCACATATGAGAAAAATACTACAGAATGAGTAAAAATTAGTTTTAGTTGGTCAAGTCAATTTTAGTCAGTATAGAACAGTTATATATAGTATAGTAAAAATAGGTGAAGAGAACAGGGTCCAACTTGGCAACTTATCAACCAGTAAGTAATTTCTCCATCTCATAAATACCTGTTTTTGGCAGTTATTTTTCTACAGTGACACATGTTGATTGTTGTGTGTTGATCATAAGTTCATGTGTAAAATCAACAATTGACTATTGTATTGTAGTGATCAGGGTCATATGATCTTAATTGCAATGCTTTACTGTTGTTCGAATTTGAATTAAATTTCCTTGTAAGCTTACTGGACAAGCAGTTGTCATTTCTCTAAAGGGGAGCCCATACTGGATGGCTCCAGAGGTATATTTTCCATGTTAAGATTTTTTTTGAAACAATATCCTATATTCCTATAGTTGGCCCTTGTTGACATGAAAATTTTCCCTACAACTTATGCGATCTGTGATGCACAATGATAAAAGTTCGATTTGTCTTTGGTCGTTGATATTTGGAGTTTGGACTCACCATCATTGAGATCTTGGCGGCAAGGCCCCGTGGAGTGAATATGAAGGGGTAGGTATTACTAACAAAGTAATGCTTCCCTACCTGTGTATTGCAAACAAATTATGTGCGGTTAAGGTTGCCTCTGTTGCTGAGATATTAGTATCCTTGGTCCTTATTGGAGCAACCGACATCTATGGAACGATCGAATTTGCGCATCTCTAGACTCTAATGTAACGAGTCATTCTTTCCTTAGTCATCTTCGCTTGTCAACCTATGAAAAATTTAGAATATATCTGACTAAGTAAAATAGACATTTTAAAGGATTCTTGTGCTTCAATTGAGCATAATATGCTTAATAAAATGAGTATTGATGTATATTATTGATTTTGTATTGATTAATAATGAAAAAATGCAAAAAAAAAAAAAATTTGGTTTTTTGGGTGGTCAACCGCTGCGGTTTTGGGTGGTCAACTAGCTTAATCGCTCTGGTTTTCACCCAAAACCACAGTGATAAATGATTAACTAATCCGATTTAGGATCGGATCGCTTAATATTTGGGGCTAACTGCTTGAGTCCAACCGATGCGGCCCAAAACCGGAGCGGTAAGCCCGGTTTTGACCGCAACGGTTGAACTTTTTTCCACTAGTGTTATTCAGCTTTCTCTGTTGGAGAATCTGGATTAGAAGGAACCTCTGGGTCTTCAATAGTCAGGATCTCAAACTGGATTACTTCTGACACCAATCAGTCTTCCTTGCCACTTATCCTCAAACCCTAAACTCCAACAACCACCTCAAATCTCCTTGACCCATAATTTTACCATATCAGTGGATGCCTCCTTTTGTACTACTAACCTTCATGCAGGAATGGGAGCAATTTGTAGAAGTAAATCGGGCCAATGGATGGGAGGTTTATGTGGTAATTTGGTGTGAAATGATCACTAGTGCATAATTGGCCTAAAGTATCACCCCAAAAGTGTTACATAAAGGCCTAAAAGTGTTGCTTTAGGCAATATGTAACACTTTTCAATGCTAATGTTTCACTTTCTCAAGTGTTACTCAAAATTCTCTAATGTAACACTTTTTTAAACTAATGTAGCATTTTTAAAGTGTTACTCATAATTTGTTATGTAATACTTTTTCATCTACTGTAGCATTTTCTATGTAATCTCTTGAATTATAGTAACACTTTATTAGCTATTATGTATCATTTTTAAGTCAGCATATGTAACATTTTACTTTATATTAGGCAACACTTTTTATTAGCTAGCTTTGTAGTAACACTTCTATTTCATATGTCTTATGGTAACCTTTTTTAAATTTGTCGGCACGTATACAACAATAATTATACTAAAACTTACAAACGTAATAAACGAAGAGGAAAAAGAGTGTTATTGTAGATATAAATAAGTAGAAATATTCAAAGGTCATTGTAAAGAATGAGCCAAAGAGTAGTATTCATCAATTAAAAACATACTATTGCGTTCAAAATATAAATAGTTTGATATGAAAATCCAGTCATAATATATATAACTCTGCCAAATAAACCTAAATCACATCATTTCTTTCTTTCATCTTTAATTATATCGCTCTATCCATACATGCATGTTTCCGGAAGCATCATGCCTACTTGCTATTCCATGATCTTCATCATCCTGCAGTAAGAACAAAAAAATTAAGAATCTTCAAAGTCTTATATGATAAGAGGACTAGTGATATACTTGTTGTAAGAATAAAAGCAAGTATAGTAAACGTATGAGGCATAACAAGGCATTGCACTGTTTGTAGACCATTCAGATGTATTTTGCCAAAAACAAAGCTATATGGCACCATTGTGTTCCCAACATTTACTCAACCATTTTAGGAAATAAATTATGTAATATATTCTAGTGTCTACGCATAACAAAGCTTGTAATAAGTTTTGTGATGCATTCTAATGTCTCGGCTTTACCAAAAAAGAAGAACAAGTACTGCAGCAACATAAAAAGAAGAACAATAAGTAAACAATAACAAGTGGAGAACATTTAAACAAAAAAATAGTAATATAACAGTTCAACTTGTCAAATGGTTTCCGATCCCAAGGTTTTTGAAGTAAACTAATCTTACTAACCAATAGCAAGTGCTTGTTATTATTGTTTAAGTCAAAGTGAGAAGGGGAACTACATTCTATCTAGGCTTGTCGGTTTGCTGCTGTGTGGGAACATTCTGTTCACTTTAATTATGAAAATATTCCTCAGTTTAGAAGTGCAATGGATTGGGTGGGGAGGTTTTTTTGGTCCCTGGATGCTGAAGATGTGGAATTAGCTATGACCAGAACTTGGTCAATATGGAATGCGCGCAATGTGGTGATGTTTAACAACAATTCATTCACAGACAACCCTATTAATGATTATAGATCGAGTTCAACAAATCTATTCAACTACATCACTTGATTCTCGCTGACCAAACGCAAACCAATTAGGTTCTAATTTTTTAGTTTTGTATGAATCAAATTTTGTTTTCAGTCTTGTAAGTATGTTGTTTTATTGGCTCATTTATAGACCATTAATTTCTTTTTGTTTTGTTTATCTGCAGGTTTGCTCCTGATTCTTAAATCTGATTAACAGTTAGTACTTAGTAGTTGCTGTTTTGAAGGAATCAAAACAAATATTTATGGACTATGAAGGATGGAGCAGCTTGAGAATATTTCTGCTGCTCAAATGCATATATGAGCAGTCGAAAACCTGTGGTGTATCGATCATTTTCCCTCGAGTTAAATCCGGAGTTCAAGACACAAGGAAATCTTGTTTTTGAGAGTAGTGATGTGCAGCTACTTGGAGTTACCGAACAACAACTTGTTGTTTTAGTTTGCTTGTGAATCTGGTGTTTTTAGTCACTTGCAGATATGTTGATGTCTCTTAATTTTATGGTATTTTAGTTGCTGTACTTGATCTCTTAAAACCCAAAGCGTGGATTATGCACTAGGGTGCACAATGCTCATTGTGCACCCAAAAAGAACGTACCATTTATATAAAAGAACACGAACTTCTTTCAACAACTTTTCTACTTTAAAAAAGAACACACGACTTAAAATTAAAAAACATGTAAATCTATATTTATAAAAGAACATAGGTTATAATGAAAAGAACATATTGTAAAAGAACATCTACGCTTAAGGTAAAAGAACATCTACCTTTTAAATTTAAATTTGAAAAAAGAATCTTTAGTTGCAAAATTTAAGGAAACAAATAACAACAATTTTTTATTATAGACTTCAAAAATGATAAAACGACGTAGTTTAAAAGAGGGTGCACCATGCTCTAGATGCACTTAGCTTAAAACCCAAAATTCATCTCAACCCTACATTACCCATCAAAATTCCACCTTCTTTAGGTTATCTTATAGCATATTTTGGAGTATCGCTCACTAACTCCAAGATATCTCAATTTAATTGAACAGATCGTTCTAATTAACTCTTATAAGTAAAAATTTGGAGAACTAGAATAAACAATAACAACATCCAATTAGCTAGATCATAAATTAAACATCATCAACTACATCATACAACTAGCAACCACAGTCCACAATCCAATTACTAATCTTCAACCAGAATTGGAAGAAACAAGAACAAGATCAAAGGAAGGAGAGAAAAGGGTGTAGTACATGTAGGAGAGCTAAACACAACTGATTCCATAGAGAAAACAAGCACCCGAAGCAGCACCGGCGGCGGCGGTATCACAACCATGGCTGCACCACCACCCCGCAGCAGTAGAGCAGGCAGAAAACGGAGGTAGACACCATTAGAAGAGAGAGGAAACTAGGGCATCAACAACAATCAACGCACCACATACCAGAGATGCCGAAGCGCCAAAGGAGGGAAGACGTCAGGGGGTTCGAGGCGGCAGCACAGGTAGGAGCCTAGGAGGGAAGAGGGAGACGCGAGGGAAAACCGAGAAGAGAGAATGAGGGTTTAAGTGTGGGCCGGGGGGGAGGGGGGGCTGTTTACTGATTTTGAGAGGTGAAATCATATATTTTGGTTTCCAATTTGGGCCTAATATTACTCGACTATTTTGCATCCTTAATACCCAAAATTCATTTAATCGTAACTTAAATTAATTAATTTAATAGATGTACTAAAAACATGACAATTCACATATTATATATAACTATATTTAAGTTTTTGACCCAATTGTTAATGGTAAAAAAATAGTAGGATTTTGGAAAAATAGTAGGATTTTGGACAATTGTTACTTTATAATGTTATGCCAATATATATTGATATTAAAAATTGAAATAAAATATTATACTCGAACATCAAAAATAAAAATAAAAAATAATCTTAAGTCTAATAAAAGTAAGCTTACTTAATTAATGTCAAAGATGTTTTATATACATTTCTGCCCATCTGTCAAAGAGCCCTTACTATATATGTATAAATATATGTGCATTAGAGGTTCCGCTATAAGTGATAATGTAGATATTAAATAACTATGCAATACCCTAAAATGTTACCTAAAATTCTATAAGTGTCGTTACTTACAGAAAAAGTGTTACTAAAAAAGTGTTATCTTAAAGTGCTACATATCAAAAAGTGTTACCATCAAAGTGTTACCTATGAAAAAGTGTTACCGTTAAACTGTTACCTATCAAAAAGTGTTACATGTAAGTGTTACATATCAATAAAGTATTACTAAAGTGTTACCTATGTGTTCATGAAAGTTGGATCTCAAAAAGTGTTACCATAGAGTGTTACCTTAGATCAATTATGTAGTAGTGGATGCCAACCTTGCAAAAATCCTTGCCATATATGAAACGCTGCTATGGATTGAAGAGAATTATTGGAAGAATTGCATTGTCTTGTCGGATTCTTTGAAGTGGATTGTATAAATGGAAGTACAAGGATAAGAGATCGGTATAATAATCATACTAATTAATGTTTGCAGGCAACTATTACAGAGAGAGGGTCACATCAAGCTGGAAAAAGTGGCTCGGGATCAAGTGCGTGAGGCTGACATCCTAGCAAGAACAAGTCGCAAAGGAAGTGGGAAGGTGGGAGTTTTCCGCCAATTTTGTATAGCCCCATGGGTGAAATTAGGCATTAAGGCAGAGAATATTACTTTTGAACAGTTATGCTTATCTTGTAATGATGGGATCATAGATCCCTTTGCTAGTTTATCTAGCTAAACTTTAACCTATTTATATATCGTTCCAGTTAACCAAAAAAAAAACCCAATCTGTTAAATTTCTACTGTTGGACATTGTACAGTATAGTAGATAGATTTATATTGTATTCTTGTCTCTTTGATATGATCTAAAAAGCCTTCATATGTTATATGCAAGGTTTTTCTGAAGATTATTGTTACTTGAATTAATTGCAAGGTTAATCTCTTTCTGCAGGAAGAAATCCATTTCATGCAGGGGCGAATCTAGCGTGGGTTCAGTGGGTTCAGCTGAACCCACATAATTTTGGAAAAAAAAAGAAAAAAATCTGGAAAAAAATAAAAATAAACATTAGTTAAAATGAAAATCGCACGCAATAGTTCAGTTAGATAAATGTTGGCTCAGTGGTCCGCGTGTGAGTATAAATGTGGCTCGTCGCTCGTGATACGCGGGACGGGTGTTCAGGGCCGTCTTGGATATTTACGGGGCCCTGTTCTATAATGGAAATTGGGCCCTTTCTTTCCCCTTAGTGATAGAAAAAGACCATAATTTTTCATAGAGAGGAGGGAGAATCAATACTAATTGATGAATTGATTTTATTATTGATAATTATGAAAAAGTATTGATGACAATACTAAATTTAAAGATATGGAAGGTTGAATTTTTGGTGAAAGAGATTGAGTAAGATGATAGGGGATAGCATGAATTATGGAGTCCAGAGATGAAGATGTGGAGCGTTTGCCGTTTATACAAAGCATTATATTTTTCAAATTGGGCCCTTTCAAATAAAACCAAAATATTTTGGACTGGGGGCCCTGTGCGGAGGGGCTCTTTGCACACCCGCAACTACGGCCCTGCGGGTGTTCGAGTGCTTTCAGCATTTTATTCCTTCTTTTTTTTGGCTAGTCAACTAAAGTAATGATGTTAGCGTAATACTAGGCCACTGTAAGCGTAATACTAGGCTATTGGAGATATGCTAGATGTACATTGTTTTTTGTAAGGCTTGAATAAATGGTCAATTACAATATTTATCATTTCAGCAATGCTTGGATATATTACAAATTGGATTTATACTTGAATAAATAGAAATTATTGAATTGCCATTGAGAATTGAGATTAGTTGGGTTTGGGTGAATGAATGAATATTATTAGTTAGTAGGTAGTATTGCTTGTCCTAATTGTGCTAATCTTGTATAGTTTAGTCACATTTCTTAAGAGATCTTGTCGCTCGAGTTACCGATGATAATGTATTAGAACGCTTTCAATGTATGAAAACACGTAGAATGGTTTTTTAGTATTTTTTTTCATGTGATTTAAGAAGTTATTCCCATTTCCCGCAGTTATCAGTTGTAATTACATGAATTGAAGTATTTTATTTTTTGGGTTTTTCTCCGTTATACCCTTGTGTTTCTTCAGTTTCTACGTTGTACTCCAACCTTTTTAAAATTCTACACGGTACACTCAAACTTACCTTTTTTAATGCACCATGCCCCTACCGCTAATTATACTTCATTAATTTCGTTCACTTTTTATAATACAGTGCAACCCTTTTTTAATTTAACTTGGTCCCTTTTTTGTTTAACGACTCATCGATTCCGAACCCACGTGGGTGAAATCCTGGATCCGCCACTAATTTCATGACTCATCTTGAAATGATAGCTGGTATGATTATCTGCCTGCCCTGTCAAATAATGAAGCAATCGAAATTGTTGGTTCTGAAAAGTTCTCAAATCATAAAGGGTAAGGCTAGCTAATTCTTCAATGTTTTCATCCCTGACTTTCATGTTTATAAGGTCCCTGAAGTCCTTTGGCCTGTGGGTGTCTTGTTCATTGAATGTAATAAAATCATTCTTAGCTTCAAGGATATTGACATATAATCTCTCATGAAGTTTATTCATCTTACAACATTTTACTTAATCTATGTAGATATGATGCTACATTTCGGTATGTTGGTGATTGTGAAGACACAAGTGTGATCTTTACCATGGGAAGACGCAGGTTGGGAGCACTTATTGTATTGAAGTATTAGAGTTTACTGAGATATATATGAGAAACACATACTGTATACTGTATAGATTTAAGTATTCTAGTAATCATGTTATACCAGCTTCCCCCCCAGTTCCAAGCGGTCTTGGAATCGATTCTTACCCTAGGCAAGTTGGGATCCCCTTTATTCCCCCAACTTGTCAAGGTTTCTCCTTACCTTATATATAAAAAAAAGCTTCTCAACATTGGTTAGAATTTTTGGTGATTGTTGATATTAGAAGAGATTCGGATGTAAGAAGTTCTCCATGCTTTCTATGTACACACTTACCTTAATGTTTGAGAACATCACAACAAGCAGAGGAATATTTTGTTTGTAATCCATTGAAATTTGAATTGTGTGATGTGATGTAGGCTCGCATTACTTCACCTCTATCACATACTCTTTTATTTTTCTTACTTACACTATCTAGTTTTCCTAAAGGGGTGCAATTCCGATCCTAAGTTCCTATTAAAATTGTTAAGAACTTAAAATTCGTGTCCGAACCTAACAATATATTTATTTGAGGACAAAAGGAGCATTAGCGGTACTTTCCCTAATACACTACCGTAGTCCGTAGTTCCTAGATGCCAAAAGAAGATGCAGGTATCCTAAAATTATCTAAAGAGGTATGATTTTGTTGCAATTCTCTCCTAATTCAAATTTATACAATCTTTAATAATCTATCTTCAATAAACAAATGTCAACAATTCTTCTAACAAGCTCCAAGGAAGTTTCATTTTAGTTCACTCCTCATGTTCAATGTAGAACAACTTTTGTGGGTTTTCATGGGATCTTGCTCATATTAATGTTCCCAAATTTGACAAAGGATGGCCAATAATATATTACAACTTGAAATTTATTATGAAACATGGAATTAGGACAAAAAGAGATAGGTAAAACTGACATCACATTGTTTTCGTCAAAACTTATATTAATGTTAAATCAGTTTTTCTATCCTATGCACTTATGATAGGGAAAAAATAATAAGAGTTTATATTATATTGATGTGTGTTCAATAAAGAATCATGAATACAATATATACATCATTAAAATCTCACTCTTATTAGGAAACTATCCCTAGAATAAAACTTACTAATATTATCCAAACACTTATTGGAAATAAATAATATAATAATATTATCTAAGATCACAATCTATCCTAAAGATGTTAATCATATCTTTATTTATACCGTAATATTCCTAAGAATTAATGAGGAGAATTTTCTTTGATAATGGAATAAAAGAAGCCAAATTGTGGAGTATTCCATAACACTTTTTTTTCCTTATCCTGCAGGGGTATTGATAGGTTTCATAATATTTGGTTCAACATTTTTAGGCTTTAAGCAACGGAATCAATTACCTATTCCTTTTCTTTTGCTTGGTTCAACTAGGGGTGTAAATGATGCGAGTCAAGTTCGAGTTTAAGCTAGCTCGACTCGACTCGTTAGCCTTTCGAGTCGAGCTCGAGTTGAGTCGAGCTCACTCGAGTCGATTTTGACCGAGTTTTGACCGAGTCGAGCTTTGACCGAGTCGAGTTTTGACCGAGTAGATTTCGAGTAGCTTGCAAGTGTCTCATGTTAAAAGCAACCCTAAGGTAGAAAAATGTTGAAGTTAGGTATTTTGCTATTGATAATTGGGTTTTCGAGCTTCTCACGAGTTTTCGAGTCGAGTATCGAGTTGCTCAACTCGACTCGCCAACATCTCGAGCCGAGTTCGAGCTCGAGTCGAGTTTTGACCGAGTATTGACCGAGTCTATCTCGAGTAGCTCGCGAGTTGTCTCATCTCATTTACACCCATAGGTTCAACCTCTCCTCAATTTATTACTATTACTTGGAATTGGTGGTAATGAATACCCCTAGTCTGTTACCTTCCTTTCCCCCTCAAGTAACAAAATTCAATTTTAGGGGGTATGTTTGGTTCAAATAGAGGAATGGAAAGGGAATGGAATCAAGTAAAGGGAAGGAATGGTAACAATAATTGTTACTTTTATTGGGTGTTTGATTCAACAATGGAAAGAAATCACTTATAAGGAA
Source organism: Beta corolliflora (assembly GCA_947648045.1). Taxonomy (NCBI): domain Eukaryota; kingdom Viridiplantae; phylum Streptophyta; class Magnoliopsida; order Caryophyllales; family Amaranthaceae; genus Beta; species Beta corolliflora. The sequence goes on along the minus strand of CANSZD010001022.1, from coordinate 154,211 downwards.
ATGGAAAGGATTTTGTTACTCCTCTAATTTGGAGGGTAACATTTTAGAGGTTTGGGTTACCCTCAAGTAAGGGTAATGGTTAACCCACTACCCAAACCAAACAAGGAGTAATGGATTCAGATTACTGAATCCGTTTCCATATAGCCCAAAAAAGCTAAACCAAACAAGGCATTAGTGGTAATGGTTTTCTTTCCCTTATCATTTCGAAGCTTGAATCAAACACCTAATAAAGATAACAATTTTTGTTACCATTCCACCTGTCTATTTAATTCCATTTCCTTTTCATTCCATGACTTGAACCAAATATGCTATTAGTAGATTCACCCCACACTTTGGGGAGTATATCAAAATCATGATCATACATATCCGTAGATATTAGTAATTGCAAAGTCAAGAGAATCTGAAATGGTTCGGGATCAAATGCATTCATATCAATGGATTATCTGTTTCTCATTACAGGTGTAAATGTTATATATATAGAAGAGGAATGGTCAAATTTTCCAAAGGAAAAACATTTGAACCAACAAAATATAATGTCTTTAAGCACTTCACTAATCACTTCTATGCTCAAAACTTTGTTCTTAATTTGCATAATTCTACAAGTAGATGCTTCATCTTCAGAATTTGGCACAATTGAAAGCTTTGTTGATTGCCTTCCTCGACATCCAAACAATGCCTCAAATTCAATCACAAAAGCCATCTACACTCCACAAAATGCTTCATTTTTATCCATTTTACATGCACATGTAAGAAATCTACGATTCAACACGTCCTCAACCAAGAAACCATTAGCCATTGTTACACCCTTAGAGGTGTCTCATGTCCAAGCAACAATTATATGTGCCAAGACTCATGGCCTAGAGATGAGGATCCGAAGTGGCGGCCACGATTACGAGGGACTCTCCTATGTATCCTCAAACCCATTTATACTACTCGACCTATTCAATTTTCGATCAATTAATATTGATCTAGCAAGTGACACTGCATGGGTCCAATCCGGGGCAACACTTGGTGAACTTTATTACAACATAGCCAATGTAAGCAACACTCGTGCCTTTCCGGCAGGCGTATGTTCCTCTGTCGGAGTTGGCGGTCATTTTAGCGGAGGTGGTTATGGTAATATGCTTAGAAAATTCGGGCTTACAATCGATAACATCATCAATGCACAAGTAGTGGATGCTAATGGTATGATCCTTAACCGTAACACAATGGGTGAGGACTTATTTTGGGCTATTAGAGGTGGTGGGGCTGCTAGTTTTTGTGTTGTGCTAGCATGGAAGATTAGATTAGTCCAAATTCCTGAAAAAGTTACTACTTTTATTGTAAGAAAGACCTTAGATGAAGGAGGAAATGACACTTTTTATCAATGGCAGCAAATTGCACCTAATCTAACCCCAAACTTGTTCATAAGAGCGGAAGTGAGTGTTGATCCACTCGACAGCGAAACGGGTAAAAAGACGGTGCATTTTATGTTCATAGCGTTGTACCTAGGAAGGTCCAATGCTCTTGTTCAACTTCTAAACAAAAATTTCCCTTCATTAAGCTTAAAAAAGGAGGATTGTATTGAGCAAAGGTGGGTTGAATCAACCATATTTTTCTATGGTTTACCTATGAATTCTTCTCTTGAGGTTTTGCTTGATAGAGCTCCACCTTTGGGTCTAACATATGACAAACATAAGTCAGATTATGTAAAAAAACCAATTCCTAAGATGGGTTTAGAAATGTTATGGAAGAAAATGCTTGAAGTAGAGAATGTGGTCATGCAATTTAATCCTTATGGTGGAAAAAATGAGCCAAATTTCTGAAACTAAAACACCCTTTCCTCATAGAAGAGGAAATCTCTTCAAGATTCAATATCTTTCGTATTGGAAACAAAATTCGGTGGAGATTACTCATAGAAATATTCAAGGGGTTAAAGAGATTTATAGTTTGATGACTTCGTATGTGTCAAAAAATCCTAGGGAGGCTTTTTTGAACTATAGAGATATTGATATTGGAACCAATGCAAATAATAGCTCAGCTTTTGCTTTGGACTTTTTTAAAGGGAATCTTGGACGGCTGTTGAAGGTGAAGGCTAAGGTTGATCCTAGCAACTTTTTTAGGTATGAGCAAAGTATTCCTGTTTTGTCTAGTAAATAATGAAGGAATCAACGTAGAATTTAATGTGTTTCTTTTTCGTAGTTGTTTCACCAAATACACACAAATGTATTAAACGTTAAGCTTGAACGAAGATATAATACTCCTATATGAATTATATGTGATTCACTTTCAATATGTGCTTCACCAAGGTCACCTTTACCAATCGATAGTAATTTTTTCTACTCCTCAATTATTAACGATTTGTTTAGCGTGTGCGTAAGAGTATATTATTAATTTATTATTAAGATCCCGTCAAAAAAAAATTATTATTAAGATGCAATTATACTCCATCGATTTTTTTAAATGAGATTTGCAATTCAGAATTTTTTTTAAAATTAGGACAAGTTACTCGTTTTTCTTAGAGAGTAGGTTGGCCCTAATTTTATGTGAGGCCAAATATTATTTCTCTCTTATGTTTACTCTTCTTCCATTTTAACTTTTTTAGTTGGTCCAGATCAAAAGGAAAAATGTCTCGATTAAAAAAAGGGAGTCTTTTTACTTTTTAATATTTGAATTTGTTATACATGAAAAAAAAAATTCATATTTAATGTAATATTTCATTAATGCAATTATTATATATTGTGTCCATGTGCACACATTAATTACTAATAGATCAATAGCGTGATATTTACCATGATTTATCATTAAAAGAAGAAACATACTATATATTTTCAATAGAGAATTAGAGATCCACTCGTCCACATAACTATTAGGATTTAGGAGTAGAGCATACAACTAGGAAATAACAATTTGCATTTTTCACCTTTAAGGATCTCATATGTTTTTTTTCTATCTTAAAGGACCTAAGTTCACTATTCGATTGAGTTAACCCCACCATTAACCCAAGTTGACTTTTCAAATCAACAAAGATAAGAAAAACTTGCTTTTGATAATTTTTTTACAATTAAAAAAAGAACAAAATAATTTGAGAATTTACAAATTGGAAACATGGGTTACAAAATGCTCGAGTAAATTATTCAATTAGGGATTTACATTTTATTTTTTTCACCTTTTAGAACCACCCATGTCTTTTTTCACTATTTATTAGAACCTTATCCCATTTTTAAGGTAACTTAACCGTATGAACTCAACTGATAAACCCTTCGTAAAATATATGTTGTTAAATAAAATAAAGATAATAAAGTAAAGTATTATTATTGTTTTATCATTTATTTCTTAAAGGATGCAAATCGTCTTTGGCTTAATTACGACATATTACTTCTCCCACCCATTCTCTTTCCTATGTTCTTCAAGAATTTTTCCAAACTCAAACTTGAACTTATTAGTGAATCATCATAGTTTTGATTTCATCTTCACGAATTTACAAATCATTTTTTTAAAGTATGGAAATGGATATTCCACCTTGCGATATACTTCACTACGTAGAAAGTGGATAAATAGTTTAAAATTGAAGTATGTGGGTGGTGAGGCGAACTCAAACTTGAACTTAGTGAAATATCATAGTTTTGATTTCATCTTCACGAATCTACAAATCATTTTTTTGAAGTATGGAAATGGATATTCCACCTTGCGATATATTTGACTATGTAGAAAGTGGATAAATAATCTAAAATTGAAGTATGTGAGGGGTGAGGCAAAATTATTGATGTTCATCACATAATACAAACTCGGCTCACTCTGTGCCGACAATTAACACAATCATAGAAATCTCAAGCAATTGTTTGCTTATATTTTGACATAAATTAAAACCTCATAAATGAGTGTGAATAGCTCTTGATGTTAAGCAGAGGACTAGAGGCCTCCTCTCCCCTTTTTTTTCTCTCTTCTCTCTCCTTTCCCACAAAACCCTAATTTTTAACCTAGGGGCTACCGCCACCCTTTTGGGTGGTGGTAAGCCCCTTTTCTCCTTTTGTTACTAGTTTTTTATGTTAGTTTTTCTAATAAACTTCAGTCTCTTTCTAATGGAGAGTTTTTCTACCCATATATTGGGTTATATCTACACGTACATTGGGTTTTATCTCTCTCCATGTGAGAGTTTGGAGACTTTGCTTTTGGTTTTTTGTGTAATTCAAGATGTCAGTAATTCGTTTACAATCACTTGAATTGAATCCAGTTCTACTTCAAAACTACAAAAGATCGACAGACCCCCTTGTAGAAGGCTGCATCAGATAGCGGTGTGAAAGACGGGGGTTTTCAGAAGGGTTAGATCAACTCAACGATCATGGTTTTGTCATATTATAATTGTATTTATTTCATTTTGATATGTATTTGTTTAGTTTTGACTTCTATCATAGATGTCGTATGACTTTGAATCAATGAATTAATTTTAATTTTTAAAAAAATCTCTTGATGTTAATTGTCTTGCTCGCCGACTACAATAACAAAGGCAATCAAGTGATTCAAGTGTACTACCTCCGAGTTTTTAGTTGTTATACTTTGACATTTTACACTATTTACAAATTTCACATTGACCATCGTTTGTGATTTATACGTGAAATAAAAACATAGTCATGTGGGATCTTTTTAGATCCGTCTTAATATGCACTTTTTATAATTTTGACATATAGAAAGCTAGAGATATTAGTCTTCGAAGTTTTGCATTGGTATGCGTGAAAAGTGTAAGTGTAATAATTAGAGTATTTATTATTTCAATGTTTTTTTTGGGGACAAGAAGGATACTTTTTGTTGTATGAACTTTGAAGAAATTGAAAAATTATTGTTGAATAAATATGGAAGAAGATGAAGAATTTTTATCATAACTTTTTGAAAAAAATGAAGAATTTGTTGCTTTGAAAATGAAGGAACGGCAATCCGTCTTGCGTGGACCCGGTTCCCATTAAAAATAGTGTGGACCAGGCTTAGACACGTGCCCCACTACAAACTAGTCACTCCCGCTTTTCAAAATCCGCGCGATTTTCTCTCTCTTCTATAACATTCTCTCGCCCTAAAATTTTAACAAAAACAGTTGTTCAGAACAAACATACACTATATCATTTTAAAATACACTATATCATGTCAAAATACACTATCATGTCAAACACTATAACGATCGATTATGATAATTTTGTGTAATATACAAATAAACTACACTATAACATTTCAAAATATACTATATCATGTCAAAACATACTATATCATGCAACACTATCATGTCAAAAAACACAGCAAAACACTATCATGTCAAAATACACTATATCATTTTAAAATACTCTATATCACTAGGTCTTGGACCCGTGCATAATGCACGGTGACTTTTTAGCTTAATAAGAATGTTTATATATCAGCTACATTGAAAACATATAAGAGAACTTTTACGACTACTCGATCAAAAACTTTTTTGTATAATAAAAATGCACCTTTATATTAATTATAACGTTTAGTAAATACATAATACTTATATGTTTGGGAAGACTTCTTTATATGCTGCATTAATCGTAGTATTAGACATCCCATGTTATTTCTCACAAATTTGTACTATTAGGCAACTTTTTACTTGTGACTTAGGAAATGGCTACATAAAATTGATCATGGCGAGAACTGGTTTGTGGAGATACAAACCCACTATGTATAAGGATTGTCTTTTACTTTTAACACTGCCAAAGGAAACTGCCTTTTTTGAAACCCATAGGAAATTCTGTTCCATCTGACGGAATGAGTATCATACGGGATGTAGATAACTTATTCCCTATTGCTACCTTAAATGACCACAACTTGGATGATTCGGTTTCCTACATGCTTGATTATCAGCCTAATACTGTCACACAAACCAGATGTTGGGTCAATCATCCTCAGTAGCATCATTGGTGTAATAAACTTCACTCCTTTAGTCTTTAATAGTGATTCGGTAGACCGGAACATCTAATGGTATTTAGGAATTCAGTGGAGTAGATTTTCATGCACTTCTAAGTTGCATTTTTCCTTAGAAATTTCATTTAAACTTAAATATACACTTTTAATTCCCCTGGTAATTTGGACAACCCATGATCATTCACCATCTCCGATCCACTATCTCATGAGTCGAAGCAAGAATAATAACCCTTGTTTGAAAATAATTAGGTTCCTCTAAATGATCCTTTAGATGGTCGAATATATGTTTTCCACTATAGTGATATGAATTTCAATCTTTGTTTGGTATTTAATGCTTTGCTCCCATTTATATCTTCATTTATTGTAAAGTTTGTTATTTGTATACTTTTGAACTACATAATGAATCAGAGTGATTAAAAAAATGAGAAGTATAATTTTTTCCCTGTTGGTTTTTGTTCCTCCTAATGTCTTTTCTGGGTGTAACATTTCGTACTTCCCACTTTACTTTTTGCCTCCCAAAAATTACCCCAACTGACTCCAATGGCCCATGCAAACTACACGGGAAGTTTTTGTTTTATAAATTGAAGATTTTAATAAGTTTGTCCTAAAATCATGGTGGTGAATATTAACTTGTGATTTGAAATTTCATAGTCATGTATTGAGATTATTTTAAAAATTAACTTATAATCCATGTGTTCATTAGCTGATGTAGTTAATGTCATGGTGGATCATACCTTTTTTCTCAAAAAGAGTTGATTGAAATATGTTTTGCTCTGTCTATTGCTTCCCATAGAGTCTCAGATAAAATCACAATTCGTACCACCAATGATACTAAGCCATACATCGGCTTCTGCTCCTACTTATGGCAGTCCCATTCTGCTTCCTTGCACCACCGTTGCACCCAATGTCTCTGCTGCCCACTTAGCCATGATTTTCATTTTAGTCCCGTGCAAGTTGCATGGGAAGTTTTTTTTTTTGTAAATTTAAGATCTTATGTTATTTCCCCTAAAATCAAAATGAAAATATTTAACCCATTCATCTATAAAAAAGATAATATAAATGTTAAGAATATAAAAAGTACAGATTTTTCACCATATACCCCTGACAAATTTTTTTTATTCACCATATAACTCGATGTTTTCAAAATTCTTCATATACTCCTTAATTTCTTGATAATTCACCATGTGCCCCTAATAATTAATGACTACCAACTTTTTTGATCATTAACCCCTGATTTCATTACCAAACCTTAACTAATCCCTATCTCGCTCATTTTCCCTAAAAGATTAGCATTGAACTAACACCTAAAGCCAAATAAGAAGGAAGATAGTTAAGAAGGAAGAGTGATAAAAGGGGTCATTTGTGGTGTTTTAACGGTGGTCAATTAGGTTAACGACTCAAATAGGAGTTAATTAGGGTTTTGTAACAGAATTGGGAGTTAATGACTAAAAAAGTTAACGGCCAATTAGTCATAAGGACATATGGTGAATTTTGAAGAAATTGAGGGATATATGGTGAATTTTAGAAATTGCGAGGATATATGGTGTATAAAAAAATTTATCGGGGGTATATAGTGAAAAATCCGTAGCAAAAAGTATATACATATAAGTTTGAAAATGTAAATTTTAATTTGCTATTAAACCCGTGCGAATTGCATTGGAAAATTTTGTTGTTCCATAAATTTAAGATCTGATCTTATGATGTTTTTTCTAAATCATGGTATGAATAGTATCTTTTGATTTAAATTTTTATAATTATGCATTAAAATACTTTGAAACTGGCTTATGACCCGTGTGTTTAGCAATTGATGTAGTTAATATCATTGTGGATTACTTGACCCAGTAATCTTTTTTTTAACAAAATAAGTTGATTGAATTTTTTTTGCTTTGCCTACTACTTCATTTAGAGTATTAGATTTAATCACTATTTGACCACCTCTCTTATTCAGCCATTGAGCCACTTTTGTTATTGACCATCATTGTTTGCAATCTATATGAACCTTTTTTTCCATTCACTTTGCATACATTTTTTCTGTTGATTTTGTAATTTGTTGATGGATTTTGGTTAATTTGCAAGGAGGTAAGTTACCCTATTCATGAGTTTTAATTGATAAAATTAGAAAAGTTTAGATAGGTGTGGTGAAAAACTTAAAGTTGTGGTGCCGATGTACCCATTAGCTTGAAATTAGCTAATATTTAGTTTTATATTTGCAAATTCATGTTTTGACTTTTGAGTATCTTGTATTAGTTCGTCTTTAATTTAATATTGATTTTTTTAATCAAAATACCTTTTTAATGAATACGGTTAAAATCACGGAAATTGGATCAGAGTATTACTTCTAGAGTGAAACTTTTTATGAAGAATTAGTTTTAAATTCATGCATTTTGATATTTTCTTGTGGACGGTGGTGACTCACCTATCGCAAAATCCTAGATCCGTCACCAAATGTGTTATACGATTTGGAGAAAAGGTGACTTGCTCCTAGATTTTGATGTTTTTCGCTTTGCTTTCTTAGGGTCTCGAATGCACACATTTAATCATTAGGTTTTTTATAATTATACCTAAAAATGAATTTAGACACATATTACACGATACTAAGATAAAATTATATCAAAAATTTCAAATTTTGATCTTGAAATTAAAGTTTTGAATAGACTTGTTATGTAACATTATGTGATCTTTTTATTGAGAATAATTTAAAACTGACTTGCGACCCGTGCACTTCACTATTATAAGTTATGAATTATCTATAATAATTAGTATTATTGTTATTATTTTCCTAGAATTGTCATTGAATTTCGCTCAAAAAAATATAATTGTCATTGAATTGAAACACATACGTTGCTTGGAGTAATTTAATCAACTTTAACTAACTTTTTTAAAAGTCAAAAGTGTTTGAAGCTCACTTTAAACTTAGAAAATTTTATACCATTATTCCTTATACTCAATTTATCATCTACATAGGTGATTAATAGAAGTGAGCAAGCACATAGCTTCTTATTTCTATTGTGTTATATATTGGGTGATAGTTTTGTAGGTACAAATTTGTTTTACATGATGTTTTATTATATACAGGCAACTTTTTTAATTTGACTTAATCGTTGTGAATTAACAAAATACATTTAGTAGTCAATAGGCATATCACCTTTTCCTATTTTTTTATCATTATTTTACATAAAACAAATAGCATAAAAATTATGATAAACTAAATTGGTTTCCTACAAAGCATGCTTAAGTAGATTTATTATTACCTTAGAGATCTAGTATGTTAAAAAAAAACTAACAAAAAGGGAAAACCGACCAAGGAAGTTCAGATTAATGTCTAAAATAATTTCACATTGATGATCACACAATAAATACCTAAATCCAATATGTAAATATGAAAAGAACACGCAATTTAAATTGGAGTTTTATGAATTATTAACTCTAATTGTATAGACCAAATTATAAACTCAAATCATAATTCATACCATGAAACATGATAAATTCAATTAGAATAAAAATGAAAATGATGCAAAACCAATTTTTGTATCTTTCTCTAATTGACTCTAAATTAATTATCACCGTCATTGATCCAATCTACTTTCTTTCTCCTTCCAAGTTTTCTCCACCAAACAACAGTCTGTATGTTTATTTTAGTAGTCAATAGGCATTTCACCTTTTCCTATTTACTCCTTTTAACTCTGCTCCACATTTTATCAAACATCTTATGTGCATCCCTTCGTTCTCCTACCATCATCTCTGTTCTTCTTCCTCTGCAATTGCAAACCCACCACTTTTTCTCTCATCCCCTCAAATCATAATTCATTATTGTGGTGATGCGCTTCAAGCCGTGTCGTGCCGCCCGATACATCTCGCATGTATTGCGTTGCGCCACTCGTGAGCCGGCCGTCATCGACGGCGACCTTAGCTCTCCGATCTTCCTCTTCTATTTGTATTGTGTCGCAAGTGAATTTTCATCCTTGAGATTATGAAATGTTGGTTGAGATTAGTGTCATCCCAAAATGTATCGAGATCTTCATCTTTTGGTTAAGATTTTGGGTTTTCGATAAGAATTCTGTTTTTCTTTTTCCGTTATTCAAATTTGGTTTTTTTTTACTCTGCCACGAAATTTGGAAATATACTTGCGGCCAATGTTATCAGGATCGGGATCCTACTTTGGATCGTAGGGGTTGGTAGGATCGAATCGGTGAGATCGGATCGTAGAATCATAAGATCCTACAATTTGGTAAAATAGAGATAATTATGCTTGAAAATGGTAAGACTCTGATGTTAAAAATTTACACATATTAATAATGACTTATTTGATTAGCAAATGGTGATAATTTTTCAATGCTATAAGATTTGAAGTAAAATGCAACCAAAATATAATAGAATAAATATAATATGTGGAAATACTTTATGATTTTTTTACGATAGGATCGGATCGTAGAGTCGTAGGATCGTATAATCGTATTAAGATCCTACCATGTGATTTTTTGTGGCTGGGTAGGATCGAAAGATCCTACAAAATTAAGATCCTACGTAGGATCGGGATCGGTGAGGTCCTTCCGGATCGTAGAATCGTAGGATCGTAAGAGTCGGATCGGGATTTTAACAACATTGCTTGCGGCCACTACCACCACCGCTTTCGCCGCCGTGCTTCTGCTCATGTCTTTCTCCGCTCATGTCTTCCTCATTCATCTTTTTCATTTTATTTTCTCTCTCCTCTAAATTGGTATTTAGCTTGGAAATAATTACATAACTGGTTTTTTTGAGAATAATAACAATGACCGATAAAATAAGATTTGATTTGTTTCCTTAATTGATAGATGGTTGATTAATTCCTTCTGCTATTGCAATTGATATTATTTCCTTAATTGTTACACAGTGGACTTAATTAATTGACTATTTTTAAAATTTGTATCACCAAAGTTTTCCTAATTGATTGTTTACCAAAAAAGGTACAAACTGAAGGGATTTAATTCCTTCGATTAAGCAAGAACATAAATCCACTCGGTGAAGGGTGATTAGTAGAAGAGCAATGCCACGTGGCATAAGTAAGCATTAGGCCGAAAAGTTGAGGGTGAAGGAGAGCAGAGGAAGGATGAGGTCTTGCCACGTAGGACTATTTTTTCTTCCTTTAATATTATATATATGATTGATTTTTTTTAATCAAAATACCTTTTAATGAATACGGTTAAAATCTCAAAAATTGGATCAGAGAATTACTTCTAGAGTGAAACTTTTTATGAAGAATTAGTTTTAAATTCATGCATTTTGATATTTTCTTGTGGACGGTGGTGACTCACCAATCGCAAAATCCTGGATCCGTCACCAAATGTGTTATACGATTTGGAGAAAAGGTGACTTGCTCCCATTTTTTGATCGCTTTGCTTTCTTAGGGTCTTGAATGCACACATTTAATCATTAGCTTTGCTTTCAAGGTTGGAGATCCATTGCTTATTTTGGCATTTCTTTATAACAATTTCATTATTTTCCCTAATTAACTGAGTCAATGCCGGAAAGGTTTGCTCAATGTCGAAGTGACATCATCAGGTTTAGTGTGAAAAAAAATATTTTGGTTTAAGGGTTGTATTGACAAAAAAAATTAAAAAGTTGCTTTTGGCAAAAAGTGTCTTATAAAAGGTTGACTTGACAAATTTTTTAATATCACAATAGCTTTGCTTTTGCTTTCGAAATTTATATAGTTTTTTGGAATGAATTTTATGAAATATAAAATTGCAATATTTCGTAACATTATATTGATTCTTTTTCTTTTTTTTTGTTGTTCACTTAATATTAACATGGACGTATAACGTCCGCTTGGATTGTGAACGAATTTCCAAAATACACCTAAGTTGATACGATGTTATCTACCCAATTTGGCAACTTTTGATATAATCCTTGAATTAAGGATGTGAAGGTCCATTAAAAAAGAATTTCTCTAAGCATCTTCCTATCATATTGCTTGAAACTTGGCACCAAATAAGTAGATTATTATTCCTCTCATATCAACATTCCTTGAATCTATATATCACGGCAAAGTATAGAAACATTCCTAATTATGTACGTGTTGATACAATGATCTTTATTGCTTGAATTAAGAAGATTTGTGATGCCACCTGTCATTGATTTGGGAGAATGCCACATGTTCAATTACTGCAATGTTTCAATTATTTGGCGTGCATTGTGAGGCCTCGTTTCACTGCTGATTGCCACGTTGGATGATTTTTTCTTGTTTTATTAGTATATATGATGATGCCAATATACACTATATCATGCAACACTATCATACCAAAAAACTCAGCAAAACACTATCATTTTAAAATACACTATATCATTTTAAAATACACTATATTATTTGAAAATACACTATATCATTTCAAAAATACACTATCAGGAGAGAGAAAATTATCAGAGCAGAGAGAAGTTATCAGGAGAGAGAAAAGAGCGGAAGACTGAACGCGGCAAAAATGGAAAGTTGTAATCATTAAAACTCACGTGAGATGGATCAGGTGCACACTAAGTTAGTGTGCACCGGGTTCATATTAGTTTTTTTAAGGAACGGAGTATTTCATAGCCCATGTTTCCAACTATTTAATTGTGAATTTGTTTCTTTTTTCTTACTCCCTCCGTCCCAGAATAGTCTGAACACTTTCCTTTTATGTTTGTCCCAAATTAGTTTGAACACTTCCATTTTTGACATGATCCCACTATTTATATATTATTTCTTTTACACATCTTTGGCCCACACTCTACCTTTTATCAATAAAAAGTTACCTAACTTTCTCTCTCCTCTAATAAAAAATACCTCACCAACTCCTATCACATCTACTTTTTAAATAAAATAACATTTGATAACCACACTACAACTTATCACCTTAAACTACGTGTCCCAACAAGTGTTCAGATCTTTCTGGGACGGAGGTAGTATTTTTTTAATTGCTAAAAAAAATTGTAAAAGGAGGTTTTTAGTTTTTTTTGGTTTGAAAAGTCAATTTGGGTTAATGGTGAGGTTAACTCAATGGAAAAGTGGACTCTGGTCTGTAAAGGTGAAAAAAAAAACATATGAGATCCTTAAAGGTGAAAAAATACAAACATTAGTCCCGAGTTGTATGCTTAACTCAAACTAATAGAGCTATAAAACTGATCGATTCTTCAGATCTCCCATCCTACTACTCTACTGTTAAAAGAAATTAGTCTTCATGAGAAAAGATCAGAATCATTTTATATAATCAATTCAAAGATTACATCAATAATTTAGATGATTGACATATTTATTACATTCAAATAAGCCTTGAAACAACAGGAATACTCTGCTCATATCTAAAAAAATTGTCAGGATCAACTTTAGCCTTAGTAACCAACAACCTTGGCAAATTCCATTTGAAGTACTGAAAGCCAAAACTAGTGTTTCCATTCTTATTAGTACCAATGTCAATGTCCCTATAGTTCAAGAAATGCTCCCTTGGATTCTTAGAAACATAAGGAGCCAAAGTATCATAAAGTTCTTCCGATGCATTTAAGTAACGCCTAGCTATATCTTCCCCATCTTCATACCACATTGCATTGTACTGAATCTTGAACAAATTTCTAGCTCTATGAGGAAATGGAGTTGTAGTTTCAAGTATTTCACTCATTTTCCCTCCATATGGATTAAATTGCATGAACATGACTTCTAAAGCGATCATTTTCTTCCATATTGCTTCTAACCCTTCCTTTGGAATCGGTTGTTGGACATAATCTGACCTAAACTTCGCGTAATATTGAGTCATAGGTGTTCTACTGAGCAGGACTCGAATCGAGGCATCATGAGGGAAACCATACCAATGTAGGATTGTTTTAATCCATGGCATTTCAATGCAATCTTGTAATTGCAAACCTAATAACGGGAACGATTTACTAACCAAATTTACAAGTTGGTTAGCCCTCCCGAGATATAGTGCAATAAAAGTGACTTCTATGGTCTTATTGTTATTCTCTCGACTCCCATTTATAACATGAGGCATCGCCCTAATGAACAAACTTGGATCGATTTTAGGTACAACCCTTTGCCACTGGTCCAAAATGTCTGTCACCCCTTGTTCTAGGGTCCTTCTTACATTAAAGACCGTGACAACTTCTGGAACTCGTACTAATTTGAGTTTCCATGCAAGCACCACACAAAAACTTGAGGCTCCACCACCTTGGATGGCCCAAAATAGGTCCTCCCCATGGATTCTCTATCAAGAATCTTGCCATTTGCATCCACAACCTTAGCATCAATGACATTATCACTCGAAAGCCCGTATTTTCTCATTAAATTACCGTAACCACCTCCGCTAATATGCCCACCCAGTCCAAGCGTAGGAGATACTCCAGCAGGAAATGCGAGTTTATTGCTTAAGTTTGCGATTTTATAGTAGAGTTCACCAAGCGTAGCTCCAGCTTCAGCCCATGCAGTCTCGCTTGTTACGTCGATATCGATGGCTCGAAGATTAAACATGTCGAGCAAGATAAAAGATTCAGGTGATACATATGATAAACCTTCATAATCGTGACCCCCACTTCTTATCCTAAGGTTTAAACCATGAGCCTTGGCACATATAATTGTGGCTTGAACATGAGATTCATCTAAGGCTGCAATAATGGCTAGAGGTTTTGGTGTGGTTGATTTGTTAAATCTTTCGTTTCGTATGTATGATTGAAGAACATATAAAAGGATGCATCATTTCTATAGTAGATGGCTTCAGAAATTGGAATTAAGCTTTTTGAATGGTTAGGAAGGCACTCTAGAAATTTGCTTATGTTTGGATGTGAAACGGTTTGTGAGATTAACAATAGAATGCATGAGATTAGAAAAAGAAGAGAATGTGATGCCATGATTAAGGAAATGAGGAAAGTGATGGAATTTCTTGAATAGTCTATAAGGTTTATATATTACAATGCTGAAGTTTAAGATGATCATTAGAGATTTCTATTAATGTAGGCATATCTCATAAAAGAAGTAACATTCTATTACGCTATTTGTGGAAGTTGGAAATAAAATCTTATATTATGATACATTTTCCCTATAAATCTGACGTTACTTATTTTTTCCACATTTTTGCAATCTTCCTCTCAACAAAAATTATTAGAATAGGCAGTCGATCTTAACATACAATTAGACAAAACTCAAGCTTATATTCTCCTAATAAGCTCCTTGCATCTCACTCTAACCCAAACCTGTCCCTAGACATCTCGCACCAACCTAGTTGTCCCTTCTCTTTTCCTTCCTTTATTTCCCTTTGAATCTCGAACGACAATAGACAATCTTAAAAATAACCCGGTTGTTTTATCGAATGAATTGGCCTGTTCTCTTCGGCATAAAACAACTGAATTGAATTGAACTGAACTGAATTAAATTATAACTAATTAATAGTAATGATTATCATTTAGGAACCGAACCAACCGACCGAATTGAACCGGCGAGCGGGCGAAAATAGCGGGGAGAAACGTGGCCCTTAATAGTAATTTTTTATGGAATGGGGAGAGTAGTAAACAAAATAAACCAATAATGGAAGAAAACTAATAACGATTTCACCATAATCATTATAAGAAAAAAAAATCAAATGAGGCCAGCGAAAATCAAATCAGGCCACCAAAAATCAAATCAGGCAACCAATTAAAAAATGGAAGTAAACTAGTTCTGACTTCATACCTTCAGAAAAAAAGAGTCATGATTTCACATTGATTCCCTGAAACTTCTGATGAGAGATCCTCCGAAACACAATATCTGTATTGCCGCCTATATACATCCTCAATTCCTGCAAATGAAAAACACAATATCTAGTGTATTGCGACCTAAATAAACAACTTATTGAAATTTATCTAAAACTAGTTTTGAAGCCCGTGCGTTGCACGGGTTTGTTGCTTATTTTATTTTTTTTGCAAATTTTTATTTACATTGTTGATTTTGTGTTGTTGTGAAATGAGATTTTCAAAAAGATTAATATACTTCATCCGTTCTTTTTCTATTGCAACAATTAACACATTGGATAGTTTCATCTATTGGGACCACTCTTACGGGTAAAAAAAAAAGCAACTATAATTGACAATATTGCTTTTACTTTATGTTAATAAAACCATCATTTATTACTCAAATTGTCTCATAAAGGTGCGTTTACTTTATTAAGGATTTACTTATCGTCTACTCTAGTTAATTAAAGGGTACCTCTATGCTAAACTACCCATTTTTTTATTTCTTTAAAATTCATGCCCAAACCCATTATTGCAGTGGAAAAGAACGGAGAAAGTATTTGTCATTAAACTCTAATTTCTAAAATTTTTTTGCGATATATAAATTATATATTTTTTAATATTCAATTGAATGTTGTAGCTGAATCTATTGTTAAATGGTATCCCAATGATTGATATGACTAACAATGGCTAACACATTTTTAATATGAAAAATGCCCGAATAATACTTTAAGAAAGTAGAGGGTAATAGTTTAAGGGAAATATTTTTATATAGCCCTAAAGGCTACATATAAGAAATAAAAAATGCAAATATTAAGCAATAATTAAGCATTAGTTATATCGATTGACGTGTGATTGTGTCCTTAATTATTCAAATAATACTATTTCAGGGTATGTATTTAATGCTTATATGTAGCCTTAAGGGGTACATATAACATTTCCCATAATTTAATAGATGCAGAAGAATAGAGAAAAACATGAGTGCCAGCCACAACTTCAAGTTTTAATATATCACATAAACACTAACGCATATATAATGGAAGATGGAAAAGCCAAAAAGAAGATCATAATGATGGTATCATGAATAAAATTAATCAAATATAAAACAAACCTCTACTAATAATCGAAAATACTATTTAAGAGAAAAAAATACCTCTTCGTCAATCATGACCATATCAAAACTTATATCATCAAACTTCGATAAGTCTAGAATTGCGGACCTTAATTTTCCAATTAATTTTAGTACAATTAAGTTCATGGATAAAAGAATAAGATCTGACATATAAATATATGGAAAAGAAAAACATAAATAATTATGTATACAATAAATATTCTAGAAATAGAATATATAGTCAATTGCATAATACCTCTGCTGCGATGTTGTTGACAAACTTTCATTTGATTGTTCATGTAATGCCATTATGGTGTGCTATAGGTTCAAAACTCTATGTATGTATTTTTTATCTTTATATAACTCAATTTTCAAGAGTATGATTTTGAAAGACATAATTGTTATTGTCACATGTAATACGTTATTTTATAGTTATTTTTATATGTATTTAAAACAAAGAATAAATAATACGTTATTGTTCATCTAAATAAATATACTTTCATAAGTTGTAAAACTATATTGTATATAAAACTTATTTCGAAGCATATTTCGAGCACTCTCTGACGGTAAAAAGAATTGTAATATTGTGAATTATGTCGCAACAGTTATATTTAATTTACATAGTATAATAATTTAGGTTGTTTATTTAAAATTAGACTGTAATATTCACTTATAGAAAACACCTTATACGTATTTATATCTATGTTGAACACTATTTTTTTTAAAAAAAATTAAAAATTAAAAAGAATGACATGACATGCTTAGGTGGAGCTCTCTATAATATTCTAATGTTGTTTTTCAAAATCAAATTCTAATTTTTTCATCATACATAACTCTAATATATAGGTAACTTTATCGTTATAGATTTTAGTTTTTGTTGTAACAATAAAGTTTTGTTAATAAATTTTGTTGGAATAATAAATTGTTTTGGTTCAGTTGAGTAATAAGGCTGAGGTTTTGAAAGATAATATGTTAAATCCTGTAAATTGGACCTATGATCGAATGCTATAATCACATATAATACATTATACTTATAGCTATTATTATATTTATCAAAAAGAAAGACTTAATAATGCCTTACCATTTATCCAATTAAATATATTTTCATGATTTATAAAACTATATTGTAAACGGATCTTACTTTGAAGTATATTTCAAGCACTCTCCAATGGAAAAAAAATTATAATGTTTTGAATTAGGAAGCAAAAGCTATACTCAATTTACATAATATAATAATTTAGGTTGTTTATTCAAAACGAAACTCTAATTTTTCCCTATCTAAAACTCCTTTTAGGTATTTAAATATACTTCCTCCGTTTCTTTTTACATGTTACACTTTGACATTTTGCACTATTCACAAATTTCTCTTTGACCATCGTTTTGTGATTTATACGTGAATAAAAATATAATCATGTGAGATCTTGTTAGATTCGTCTTAATATGTATTTTTTTAATATGTACTTTTTATAATTTTTACAAATACAAAATTAGAGATATATGTTATTACAGTTTTACATTGGCATGCGTGAAAAGTGAAAGTGTAACATGTAAAAAGAAACGGAGGAAGTATGTAGAACTCTATATTTTTAAAAATGTTTAAAATTAAAATTAACGACATGACAATCCTACGTGACGCTTTCTATTTCAAAAGTTCTAGAACTATATATTAAATGGATCTTATTTCGAAGCATATTTCGAGCACTATCCAATGGTACAAAAATTATAATTTTCCGAATTACGTACCAAAAGTTATACACAATTTAAATTTTTCCCTATCCAAAACTCCTTTTAGGTATTTAAATTTATTTAGAACTCTATTTTTGTAAAAAATAAATATAAAAAATGATGACGTGGCAATCCTGATGACGTGGCAATCCTACATGGCGCTCTATATTTCATAAGTTGTACAACTATATTGTAAATGGATCTTATTTCGAAGCATATTTCGAATGCTCTCCAATGATACAAAAATTATAATATTCCGAATTATGTAGCAAAAGTTATACACAATTTTCATGATATAATAATTTAGGTTGTTGATTCAAATTCAAACTCTAATTTTCGCTTATCCAAATCTCTTTATATGTATTTAAATGATCTAGAACTCTATTTTTGTAAAAAAAATAAAAATATAAATTGATGACGTGGCAATCCTACGTGGCGCGCTCTATGAGCTCGAAATCTTGAGGAGCTCCCTAAGCTCCCGAAAAGTTCCTCCTTTATATATATATATTTATTATTGTGAGAAGATATCTTAATTAGCTTTTTTTAACTTATTTTTTTTAAATAAGTTGAATATAACATAGCTTTAATATTGCTACTGCTACTTTTTTTTCCCTAAGATAAGATGAATATCCCTTGTATAGGGAATAGAGATTTCATTTTACAAGATATAAGAATTGAATTCTTATTACAAATTGAAAGTAGGGTCCCAAATCAACTAGGCTAATGTTAATTTTTATGCTACTGCTATTGCTACTTAGAAATATATGAATTTTTTCCATGAATAATGTCAAAGGCAGTATTAATTCCTCTTATGCACTGAACTTGAAATTAATTCCATGGAGACCCTCCACATAGGTCAGCACGCCAGAATTTGTTTTTTTTTTTTATAAAACCGCTACTCCAAGTAGCGGTTAATACCAATAATGTCTCAACGAAGTTGACCGCTACTTCAAATAGCGGTTATATTGTGTCCCTAAGACAAGCTATAAGACACGCATATAAACCACTACTCAGAGTAGCGGTTCATTACAGATCAGAACCAATGCAAAAGAAAAGGAGAAAAAGCACGCCACGTAGGCGATGTGTGTCGCGCGCAAGCCCAGTGTGCACTACGCACAGCGCCTACGTGGTGCACTTTTTCTCCTTTTTCTTCAGGGGCGATATACGGTATAAACACTACACCAAGTAGCGGTTTTACCTAAGAAACCGCTACCAACAAAGATAGCGACTTAACTTAAAGTTAACCGCTACTCTGAGTAGCGGTTTGCTTTGCCGAAAATAAAATTTCTCGCGTGCTGTCCTACGTGGACGATATCCATGAAATTAATTTTAAGTTTAGCGCATAGGAGGAATTAATACTCCTTTTAACATTATTCATGTAAAAAATATATAAGTAAGAATGACGTACAACATCAAGCTCCCTTTAAAAAATTCAATATCAAGCTAAAATGTGTAGCTTTATTATATTTTAGCACAAAGCACGATACCTTTTTTTATTTGTTATTTGGGTAGGTGATGATATGATAGCTACGATTATAAAACTGAAATTATTACAATACGACAAATATGTACAGATTACAAACTACTCCCTGAGTTTTTTTTTTTATTGCTACATTTTTTCATATATGAGTGTTTCTTTTTAATTGCTACATTGTTTAACCTTTTCTTATTTGGAGTATTTGGCCCACCATAAAGTAATACTATTATATTTGTTTTTCTCTTTTTCTACCCAAAAGTACCACTTTTTCACTTTCCCACCATAAAGTAATATTATTATATTTGTTTTTCACTTTTTCCACCCAAAAGTAACATCCAAAAAATTTAAAAGTGACATTGCCTAAATTGTTGTGCATACAACAATGCAGCAATAATAAAAAAACGGAGGAAGTAACAACCAAGCTAGAACAAATTTACGCTAAAAAGACACTATAATATAGATTATCCTACTAATAATTTAGAGATACAGTTCAAATGTTCGATTGAGTCTTGACTGAGAATACTATTATAATAAACTGGGAGTTGTTCATTCTCTATCGATTTACTCAAGCAATAACAAACAAAGATGATCAAATCAAAAAAATAGAAAACAAAGTGCTTCTTTGGATGACATTAGAAAATATAGGAAATACTCGACGTTTTTGGAGAGTGAAAAACAATGAAATTGTTTAGTTGACATAGTATATTTGAAGTGTCATTGCTTTTCGAGGAAACAAGTGTCATTTCTTGGGAAGTTCTACTTCCCATATGATTTTTTTCCTTCTATACTTAACCAAATAACTTTCTGTGGGAATTCAAACTTCACAGGCATTGAGACTTCATAGTAAGTTATCCTACATCCATGATCCATACAAACAACCACAAAGAAAATCGAACATCTTACGAAAGTTATCGCCAATTCGCCACCTTAGATGGCGCTTTCTATATTCAATATTCTTGAAGTTTTTCTTATAGATTATAAAATTGCACACAGATATTTTTATTTATATGCACAGCTGTCGCACACAAAATTATGATACAAGGTTACATGAATCAAGCAACATAAATTCAGAAAGAGGATTTTCCCATTCCACTCATAACAACACCCTTTCCTTCAATTTGAACTTTATTGTCTTTAGGAAGAACAGGTATACTTTGTTCATACCTAAAGAAATTGCTAGGATCAACCTTGGCCTTAACTTGCAACAATCTCTTCACATTGCCCATAAAAAAATCAGAAGCAAAAACTAGGCTCCCTTGCTCATTCGTCCCAATATCAATGTCCCTATAATTCAAGAATGCTTGCCTTGGGTTCTTAGACACATAAGGAGTGAATGCATCATGAAGTTTTCGAGTCGCTTCGATATTCCTGCTTGTAGTCTCAGCACTATCATCTTGCCAAAGTGTTATGTATTGCATCTTAAATAGGTTCCCGGCTCGATGAGGGAATGCAGTTGCATTTGCTGCAATTTCGTTCATCCTCCCGCCATAAGGATTCCATTGCATCAACAAAATATTGTCTAATATATGCGCTTCAATCATCTTCTTCCATATCGTCTCCAAGCCCTCCTTTGGGATCGGCTTTTCTACGAAATCAGACTTGTGTTTTCCATAGGAATGTGATGATGTTGGTGTCCTCTGCAATAACACCTCAATTGGAGTACCCTTTGGGTTGCCATTCCAAAATAAAGTTGTTTCGATCCATGGCATCTCGGAGCAATCTTGTGCTTGTAAACTTAAAAGTGGAAAGCTCTTTTTCATCAATGAAAGAAGTGCATTAGCACGTCCTAGATATTGCCCAATGAATGAAACTTGGACCGTCTTCTTTTCTCCTTGTTGAATAACTTGTGGTTGCACTCTAATGAAGAGCTTTTTATCTATTGTAGAAGCTATGTGTTGCCATTGTAGGACTAGATTTGTAGCACCTTGTTCCAATGTCTTTTGAACATTATAAACTGTAACAATGTCCGGAACACGTACTAATTTTATTTTCCAAGATAAAATGACACAAAAACTAGCACCACCACCACCTCTAATAGCCCAAAAAAGATCTTCACCCATACTTTCACGATTGAGAATTCTACCATTTGCATCAACAACTTGTGCATCAATGATATTATCAATTGATAAGCCATATTGCCGTAACATATTCCCATATCCACCCCCACAAAAGTGGCCTCCGGCACCAAGAGTAAAGCATACTCCAGCAGGGAAGGCATGGATCTTACTCTTTTGGGCAATCTTATAATAAAGTTCACCAAGAGTTGCCCCAGCCTCAATAGAAGCAATCTCACTTGGTATATCGATATCGATGGATCGAAGATTGAACATGTCGAGGACGACAAATGGATCATTCGAGATGTATGAGAGGCCTTCGAAATCATGCCCACCACTTCTAATCCTAATTTGTACGCCATTTGCTTTTGCACATATCACGGTTGCTTGGACATGGGATACGTCCAAGGCAGTGACAATCGCTAGAGGTTTCGGAGTCGAAGATGTGTTAAATCTACTATCTCGTACGTAGTTTTGAAGCACGTTTAAGAAAGAAGAGTTACTAGGAGTGTAGATAGCATTAGAGATTGGATGTGAAGCAGTTGAACGAGTTGGAAGACATTTAAGGAAATTGTCTATGGCTGAAGTTGAAGCACTAACATGGGAAATGACAAATAAAAATAAAAATGGAAATAATAGAACATTAGAGACAATAGTATAAGAGTGTGAGACTTCCATTTTTTTCTAAAATTGGTGATTCCTGATTATGGCTTGTTCGATCTACTTGTAGAAATTTAGATAACGAAGATGACGAGGACACATGGTGGATTAGTCAATATGATTGCTACCGCATTTGGACATGTAATTTGAGTGGTTAATAACACTCCAGGCATTAAATAATCATTATGATTTATGGATAATGCGCACTGAGCACTCATTACGGGTGCAAGCTAAGATATCTAGAGTAGTCAATGTTCAAAGATATGCCAACAAATAATGTAGAGTAGTCAATGTTTAAATATCGTATAATAATATTTTATCATTTGTGGCAGGCCCCGCCTGGATAAGGGTCCTACTACCAAAACTCCATGCACAGATCAAGCCCAACATTGATACAACACTCTCACAAACTCAGAAAAATAAGAAAATTTTGGAAAGTTGTGAAATATAAAATTAACTTTCAAAAGATTATTATTGGTTGATAAGGATCTGATTGCACCACGTAGGATTTACAACAGTTGTACGTAGGTGATTTTATCAGTTCCCTCCCCCAATCTCAAACCTCCTAAAAGCAAACAATATAAGGGGGTGTTTGGTTTGGGGGAAACTGGAAAGGAAAATGGAATATAACCTCTTGATGACCGCAAAGAACCACCCATCACCACCAACCACGAAGAGGAGAAGAGTGGCAGTGGCAGCTCTAGACGAATCTGGGCAGGCACAATCCGGCTCATGGCGATGACCGCAAAGGTAGAGGGGAGGGGGACTACGACCAGGAAAGAGGGGAAAGGTGGCGACGGGGGAAGAGGGGAGGGGGACGACGACCGCAAAAGAGGGGAAGGGTGGCGGTGGTAAGGGTGGTTTGAATTGAAAAACAAAGTGTGATATACAGTGGTGGTTGAAGGAAAATTTGTGGTGGTTAAATGTTAGGGTTTTCCTTAGACATTTTGAAACAAACAACCAAATAAATCTAAGGATTTGGCTTTCCATTCACCTTATTTCCCTTTTTTAAACCATTTTCCTTTCCCCTTAGTGAACCAAACGCCCCCTAAATGTTCTTGTTTGGGATTGATTGGCAAAGCTCTTGTGGTTATCTCAATCCATTTGAAACCTTAAAAGGAGTGAGATATTTTGTGCATATAGCAAGACAAAACTAATAATGTAGATGAAATTCAAATTATTATGGTTGCCCCAACTACCACCTCCCACAAAAAATTTGTCAATTGAAGATTAATCATTGCGTACAAACTTATGAAATGTCATTTATTAATTCTAATTTACCATCATAATATGTTTATAATAACTTTGTTTCGTGATAAGGATTTTTTGTTTTTGAAAAAAAATAATAATAATGTTGTATATGTGTTAATGTAAAATTCTTATTTCACCATCTCGTTGAACCCCCCTTAATCAGCCTTTGTTGCGATGCTTAAAAATCTAATCCAATTGTTGCATCGCTCTTTTTCCAATTTATTAAATAGATGAAAATATTTTATACAATTTTATTTTGCGATTTTGCTCTCAAGGTCACAAGATCGTAAATGTTATCCATGCAAAATAAACTAAAACTAGTTATAGGGATCAAACAAGTGGGATGCATGAACTTCTAGTTCATTAAGCTTATACTCCATCCGTCTCATAATATAGAGCTCACTTCTCATTTTTCACGGGAATTAAGGAAAATGGAATGAGTAGTAGGATTTCAAAAAAAATATTTAATGAAGTGCTTTTTTTATACTTTTGTATTGAAACTAGTTATTTATTTTCTTTTTCCTTTAAACAAAATCAAAAGGCAATAGATGTTTGTTGGAATGATGTAAAGCAATAAATTGAGTCACATGTTTTGAGAGAAAAGTAGGGGTATTTTGGAAAGTTTACGTAGAAATTAAGGATAATTTAGTCCAAGCAAATTGATAAAAAAGAAAATAGGCACAACATTTTGAGACACCTGAAAAGGAATGTGAGCATTATATTATGGGATGGAGGGAATAGTATAGTATGAGTTTTTATTTGTCA
Organism: Beta corolliflora; assembly: GCA_947648045.1. Taxonomy (NCBI): domain Eukaryota; kingdom Viridiplantae; phylum Streptophyta; class Magnoliopsida; order Caryophyllales; family Amaranthaceae; genus Beta; species Beta corolliflora. The sequence continues at coordinate 129,562 of CANSZD010001022.1, read as the reverse complement.
GTGTATATGTATAATATGTTATTGTGTGTTTGTTTCTATAAATCGATACTGATGTCCAGACACAACTCAACATCAAAAATTTGATCCTCTTACCTTGAAAAGGTCCAATACAAATCAAAGGCATCTTCAATCTACCTACTTCCTTCGTTTCAAATTAGTTGTGACACTTTCACTTTTCATGCATGCTAATGCAAAACTTTGAATACATACTCCCCCCGGTTCCTAAAGATCTTCCCTCTTTTACTTTTCACGCATGCCAATGCAAAACTTTAGACACTAATATCTTTAATTGTGTATTTGAAAAAATTATAAAAAGTAGATATTAATAAAATACATATTGAGATGAATCTAACAAGATCTCACATGACTATATTTTTTCTTACGTATAAGTCATAAACAACAGTCAAAGTGAAACTTGTGAATAGTGAAAAATGTCAAATAGGGAAGATCTTTCGGAACCGGAGGTAATATATCTCTAATATTGTATTTGTAAACATTATAAAAAGTACATATTAAAAAATACATATTAAGACAAATCTAACAAGATCCCACATAACCATATTTTTATTCACGTAAAAATCACAAACGATGGTCAAAGTGAAATTTGTGAATAGTGTAAAATGTCAAAGTGTCACATTTAATTTGAAAAGGATGAAGTATTTGGATTCAAAATTCAAACGCATATTGTCTACGAGCCTGCTAATGGACAACCCGAGGCGCTAGATAAGAAATATATTGTTCTACTTAATTACTCATATTTATATAAAATAATAGAATAATATATAATTCCAATGCAAAGCATTTAATGTTTTTGAATAGGAAAGGGAAAAACATTAAATGCATTGCATTGGAATTATATATTGTTATATTATTTTATATAATTATGAGTAATTAAATAGAACAATATATATTTCTTATTTAGCGTTCCGGGGTGTCCGTTTGCTTTTTCCTATTGTCTATTAAGTGTTCAATGAAAATTCTAATAGAATTTCATATGAAGATTATGCAGTACAAGCATCCTAAAGTATTTGGGCCAAAAAGATCGGAAACGAATCAGAGGGTGTCTGGTGGCTAAAAGCTTTGTGATCTTCCAAACTTTAAAATAAACAAATCCGGAATTTTAACATAGAAATTTTATGGGCTTTGGTGACCTATTTTATTAAATTACACGTAGAGTATGCATCACATAAAGAACGAATGGAGAAGAGATTAATATTTCATATATCTTAACTTGGGCTTAACGACACAAAATCCAGTTGGTGGGTCTTACAAGTTACAATCATAATTTTGAGGTTGCTAATTTGGGTTTTTAGATAACATACAAAATTAATGGACTTGTTTCAATTGAAGCCCAACAAAATTTTTAAATATAGTTCATATATACTCCCTCCGTTTTCATAAGTTCTACCCATTTTATTATTCAAGTTGTTAAGCCTTTAAAACTTTGATGGTCTTTTATAATTTATTTATATATAATAAAATAATTATCATGTAAAACCTTATTAAATTTGTTTCGATATTCATTTTTACAATATCAAGTTTTTCATGATTTATGATAATATGTACTAAGAATTATTAATGGTCAATTGAAGAACGTGCTGAACAAAAAGTAGGTAGAACTTAGAAAAACGAAATAGTATGTATGTGTATTTTAATATATAAATTATTTCTGAAGTAAAGCAAATAACAATGGGAGGGAGAATTATTAAATTTAAACTACAAACTAATATCTAATAAAACTAACAATAAAGCAAAGAAAATAACAAAATTCAGGGCTTTCCACCGACATAACATCCGGCAGAAGCCCCTGTGGCCCTACAAGAATAATTCTCCCTAATACTAGTACAATTGTATTTAGGAAAGTGGATATAATTTGACATGTATTTTATCTTATTTAAGATTATTTTGAGCTCGGGGAGCAAGTTGTATGTCCCCAGTAGAATAATGTTATTCCTATTTGGCTATCTATTAATTTATGTTATGGGATGGGAACAATAGTGTGTCGTGAGGAGAATAACCAAGATGTGAGTGGTTGGGGGGACATAGGTTAGACCGTAAAGAGGCTCTTGTACTTATGATCAAAAGAGATCTTGGTTCTGGTCGGGGTGATTAAGATTAGATCGTGGAGATCTTATAAGCCTTGTACGTTATTGTGTCATATGCATTGTTTGGTGGTTTTTCTCCCAATTCTCGAATTTCCACGTTAAATAATCTTGTATTCAAATAAGACAAGGCTTTTATTTCAGTGTGAAAAATGTTAAGGATTATAACTTTTGAGTTAGCTACCAGAAACTTTTTGCTTCCCCTTAAATTCTGTATCCATCTTGACAACCCTTTATGTAAAAGCCTTGTCTTAGGCAGCCAAACCTCAACAGTCATCAATACCAAAAACTTCTGCTTAATTTGGTAACACCACCTTATTACAACTTAAACTAAACACACATTTGAGTCAAACCCAACAAATCCCATCTTTAAGCATCACTATCAAATACCACTATTTAATTTGCAATCATGTCAACAAGTAAACTTTGGCCGTTATACGAACTCTACCAAATATTCAAATTTATTCCTACTACTATTATCCTTTGATTACATTAATTGTGTACATATATATAGAGAGAACTAGAGAAGCACATACTTCATGCAAGTAATGCTCCTCATTTCATGCAATAGCGATTGCCCCTCAAATCCCTAATATCAACACAGAGCTAGCTAGTCCGAACCGCCGAAGAAAAGAAGATAATCTCCTAAAAGAGGACAAGTTAGCCATGCTGGAGAAGCAGGGCACATGCTTAATATTAACGTATGTTTTCACTCATTTTATGTTGGTGGCTTGAGGAATGCTACATATATAGGCTTGTGCCATGCTTCTCCAACTTGGTAACTCGCCCTTTATGAAAAATCTCGGTATGAAATAGTTCTAAACACTAAACAGGGGTGGATCTAGTGTGAGGTTTGGAGTGTCAACTGACATTTCACTTTTAAAAAAGTGTATCTAAATATCTTTTGTTTGATTATTCTTACAAAACTGTTTCCAAAAGAAGAAAATACCTCGACGAAAATAAACACAATGAGTTTCTTTTATCATCTGATCAATAGTTTTTAAATTCAAAACTTTATGACGTTACGATATACTTCCTCCGTGAGGAGTTTTTAAGAAAGGTAGAGAGAGAAAGTGGGGGACCACCACTTTTTGAATAAAAAAACATTTGTTAAGGAAAAAGTATGGGTATTTTAAAGGAAAAAGTGGGAGACCACCAACTTTTTAATAGTATTTTAAAATCTTTATGGTGAAAAGGGATTCATTTATGGTATGTAGCATCTATTATGACATTTTCATTTAAGGGAAATGTAGCATCTATAAAAAAAATGGAGGAAGTAATATGCAAGAATGCAACTATATATTATTTGTCATGTATACTATTATTTGAGCATGCACAATGGTCTCAACGCAGAAAGACGAGAGGAGCACGAGGAGTCGAGGATAGATAGTAAGATTATGCATGTCATGAACGTGCTGAGCATTTTGAGTCTTAACTTGCATCCCATTAAATTGTCGATTTGGTATCTTAAAAAAAAAATGTCAGCTAATTTTAGCAATAATATATATTGTATTATTGTCCATTTGTCCTGCATAAGTTGACTAGTACTCCCATCTTATGTTTATTTCTTTCAGGCTTAATTAATCATAACTTTTATATTTCTTATTCAGATTTGTATGCAAATGCAATATGCTTAATCGATCAAGTAACAATATACATATCGCATATGTGCTTATCAGTTGGAAAAAAATATGTGCATTTGAGAATTTATGTAGCACGGAGAGTCGGAGACGATTAAGGTTTAAGAAACGAGAAAACTGCAACTCCTAGCACTTTTCAGGCTTTATTAGCACAAAAACGCTTGAAGTTTCTAGAACAAATACGATCCGAAAACAGGAGAACTTTAGCTCCAAGAGATGTCCATGCTTCATAGTTGGAAAGAGTGAAATTTTCTTGCTAAAATAATTTACAGATGTACAACATCAGAAATTAGCCATTCCTCTGGCTTAAAAAAGTATTTCCCATAGGAACAAATTAATCTCATCATAAATTAGAAAAAAATAATTAACCCAAACTAAGTTAAGTTACAACTGATCTGGATGTTCAAGAATCAAGCTCAATCAATTATGATCAGATCTGTTCTCAAGAGCTGATGCAGCAGAATCTATATGAACAAGCAAACAAGCATAAACTTTCTTCTTAAGTTTATCAACTCTTTCTGAAACTCCATCATCATCATGACTTAGTGCAGTATTGTTATTACTACTACTCATACTTGCTTTCAATCTATCCAACCATTCATTGGCTTGTTTAAGTTGTGACAATGTCAAAGCAATATGATTATTAGGCTCCAATGATCTCCTTCCACTATGATCTGCATTGCTTTTCCTCTCTGGTACTCGAAAGCCAGTATCGAGTGCCACATCCAAGAACTTCAAGAACCATGATCGCGTTTCTTTCAATAGAGTTTCTCTTACGTCTTTAATGTCATTTGTTCCATGCCCTTTAGACCATTCTAACTTATCAGCCAAGCTTAATTCTAATGGCCGTTTTGAGATTTTTGTGTTGATTTTCGGGTTTAGAGGTTGTGGTGTTATGCCTATGCTAGGCTTATTGCTGGTTGGTGAGGATGAATTCGTTTGGAGTATCTGGAGTTTTTCCTTGGAGGAGCCTGATTGATCCATGACTTGGTATACCGCGAAGAACTTTGTAAGAGACACATGTGGATTTGTTGGTGAAGCACAGGAACATAGATCAGCAAACATGCTGTGTGAAACAGAAATTAGTGTTAGTTAACCATAGGATCAACCAAGGATTATTTTCGTTTCTCCTTAGGTTTCAAGAAAATAAGTTCAAATAAGTTTATACGAGTTCAATTGACAGCTATAAGAGGTTCAAATATGCTCAAATGAAGTTAAGCATCTGTTCTCTTCACCTTATTTTACTTATATTCAGATAATTCAAGAAAGTTTCAGAAAAAGTAGGAAAAGTAGGGTAAAAATAGGGAAAAAATTAGTACAAGCTAACAGAAAGCAGAGAGTAGCTTTGAAAAGTTCTTTTTGCTCTATTAATTTTTACTAATTGCTAGTTTTGTTTAAGTTGAACATAAGAGGGCCTAATAATGATCAGCTTACTCTATACACTTGACAAGAATTGCTGCCGCAGTTGCTTCTTTTTGAGCTTCTGCTGCAACTAAGGATGCTAAATCTCTTCTCTTAAGCATTGCCTTATGAAAATTACATAACAGAAATGAGTAAACATTAGGCAAAAAACAAAGAACTTCTCAAAATTACTGTATATTCATAACAAATCAGTACCTTTCCTGGCTTCAAAAGAGTAGCAGGAAGAGAATTCCAGGGGGATGTTTGTTCTGAAGTTTGATTCTTATCTTTGCCATTGGTGGAGCAGTTCAGATTGATGTTTTCTTGTTTGGAAACACTTTTTCTAGTGGTGGTCTTGATAGATTGTAACTTCTCCCTAGCATACTCAACCTTAGCTTCAAGAGTACTACTGTCTGGGCGAGTCCGAGTAGGAGTCATCGGACGAGGACGGGGAGGGAACTGTAGGGCGAACACGAGAAGGTGTCGTGGGTCGAGCTCGAGAAGGAGTCACTGGACGACTATTGCTAGGAGTAGCAGGGAGACTCTGCCACTTTAACCATTATAATCAGCACAATAGTTTGATTAAAACCTCACATTTTTGCTATATTTCCCACTCAAGTTAAGAATAAAACTTCTTCCCAAACTACACTTAACAATTAAGCCTTATTCTCCTCAACCTATAATACTAAGTTTCATAAGAAAACGTATCAATTTTGAGCAGTAATAATCGGTTTTTATCGTTCAAAGTTAGTAACTTCACATGACAAAAACTCTAGTGAACAGACAGAAATTAGTTTTGATCAACTAAAAATCAGTCATATTCAGTGATAATCAGTATCTAACAATTTCAAGTGAAAACACAAATACTACTCAAAATAATAGGTAAGTTCAAAATTGCATAATATGAAGTGAAGATCAATACCTGACCTTTGGACTCATGTACTCTAGATTTAGAGGCTCCAACCTTACCACCTCCAAAGCTCTCAGGATCACTACTCTTCATACTAATAGAATCACTGCTACTAACTCTATGATGAGTCACGAAACCCTCCATATAACGCGATGAAACACCCGACTTCTCTTCTTTGATTACAAGCCTATGCAATCTCGAGCTCATACTCTTTGTCTCTGATGTCCTGCTTGTCTTAGACCCATTTCCAACACTATTAGAATCAACACGAACAGGGCCTTGAGACGGGTCAAAAATTTGCATCAAATCCTTAGGATTACCTATAAATGGATTCCTACCAGGGAGAGGTCTAACCCCGACTATTGTAGGGACCGGAGTTCCTGCCTCTAAGCGATCAACATAGAAGAACTGGCCTAGTTGCAATTTGTTATTGAGGATGAGCTCGATATCTTCCTTCGATAAGGACACGTACGTGGAGTGTGATGAGTCGGAAACCTTAAGGAAGAAGCCGTGATTAGGCCATAACTCACCTCCGCTTAAGGCTGGTACAATGCTGATCACCTGTAGGAGGACTGATCTGTACTCCCCTCGAACTTTTACTTTGGAATCTATGTTTTGAAGTAGCTTGAGTAGCACCCCGGGTGTAAGGGACGCCATACTTTATCTCTACGCTATGTTGACCTTTTGTTGTAGAAATTTTGGTTGAAACTTAAGATCAATTTCAATTGGAGTGTGTAGTTTATCTCTTTTGTTGTTACTAGACCTGACAAAATTACACCAAACATGCAAAAACTCATAAGAATATGCATAAAATTTAAGGCTCTGAATACAATTTACAAATCCAATTTAACACGAGAAAAAACAACTAAAAAGTAGTTTGATGCAAAGCCACTTGAAAATAAACCTATGTCAATTAATTAACTTGGCCTAAAACAATACAACTAGTTGATTTTGAGAGCTCTAGATTAAAGTCAATCATATTATAGGTAAAGAAATGTTTCAATTTGTTTACAAAAAGATTTTAGAGGAGCATTCTTCTGATTTTATAATCCATTCAACTAAAAAAAAAACATAGCATCAGAAATAATTAGAGGAGAAAAGGGTAATATGCTCTGTTCTTACTATATACTAACATATAACATTGGACCAACAATAACAACTCCTAGCTAAAAAAGGATGACAACAAGAAAGGAAAAAAATGTCAACACAAAAAACCCAATATAATGTACACACAAACACAGGCCAAAAAACACAGATGACTATAAAAACATTGCAAAAAATTCAAATTACCTGTAATGGAGAGAAGAATCAAGAAAGAAATTTCTGCGAATTCGACTAAATGATCGATTGTCAAAGAATATCCAAAAGAAAATAAATGAATTACGTCAAAAATCTACAAGGGTTGAATGTGTGTAAGGTTGATCAAGATTGTTGCTGTTGTAAGAGATTGAGGAAGAAGAGTCTTTTCTTTTTAGTTAGCTTTGCATGCCAGGCACGTAACTATCTACCTCTCTTGGTTTTCAAGTCAAGAGGAACAAACTCACAAATTTTTTCTCATCATCATGAAACGGAATACCAATAATATTACAAGAGACCATGTCGCATATTTTTATTCTTACTAGTATTTTTGGACCCACTCAAATTATAGGAGTGTGAATTTAAATAATAAGATCATTAGGTTCTAATTTTATATAAATTGATGGATCCCTTTCAGGTAAAGTTTTCTTTTCAGAAAGGGGAGATGAAGCTATAAGAAAAGGTAAGGAGTCATACAAATGTATTAATCTGATCTTTAGTCACTATAGTATGCAAGAAAAGGGATGTTAGATCTCAAAAACATATTATCCCATTGGTAGGTTCTAGGATCCTAGCATATCGAGAGTTGGGCATGAATCATGCTTGTAAGAGTGTCGATACGATCCGATATAAGTTTAGTCCACTATTAGTCCGGGTCCGGTATTACCGTATTAGAGATACAAATGATGGTTAAGACTCAAGAATGTACATGGGTTTCATTTTCAAAATCACCATGACCACGATGGGGTCGTCACGTTAGTCGGCCCATTCATTTTCAAGCGACATGTTAAAATGTAAAATTTTAAGGATGTCCATTGGCATACTAGGTAGGTCATGCTACGCATAGACTCTTTTTTTGGATATTATTACGAATCTAACAAGGTACAACTTTTCCTTAATCTATTATGAACACTACATGATGTGATACGACACCCTTTTTGCCCGGGACAACATGACCCTTCGTCCCTACCCCAGCTCTAGTTATGCAGTTGAGACAAGTCGACAATCTTACACTATCATTATAAAAGATTAAAAATCATACCTAACCCTGATTTGGGAAATATTATCTTATAAGTCTCCCTCCAAAAAGTAGCCATATCCGAACACCTAAATGTGCCTATATGATGAGACATCATGCAAGCATGAAGCATCTAAGAAAATATTCTGAGCTTTAATTTTAATTTTAATTTATTTGGCTTTCAAACGTGTGGGTGTGACACATAACATAGTTAGGGAATGTTTGAAAAGGTATTCCAATTTGATAAAAAATTAACTAGGTCAATCTATTGATCAATTATTACTCGAAAAACATGTTTTCCACTCATGCTTTCGGAATACGTATCAGGCCACTTTGATGGTTAACACCGGTTAGCACAATCAACCTTGCAGAATTCCAGTACAATTGCTGAATTACTGGACATTATATGACTAGAAGAAATGAAGTTAAGGTTAGATCAATTAAAGGGTTTTTTTGTCAGAAAGGACCTAATAAAATACAAGTTTTGTAGGGAAAGACCTAATAAAAAAAATTTTGTCTAAAAGGACCTATTAAAATACTTCCGATTGTTAAGAGGAACCAGTTTATGAATTTCAGGCCAAAACTTGTATTTTATTAGGTCTTTTATTAGGAAACTATCGCGGTACCCAAAAAAAATAGTTTAAGAATGATTTTAACATCTTCATAATGTTTATATGCTCAGATAAAGAAAAGTTTGGTATTCAGTAAGCTGCTTAATAATTAGTAAATCTTTATATATATGGTTGAAAATAGCTCAAAAATCAAAATATGCTTTCGGAAAAGACCCATTGACCGTTGTATACTTGTATTTGTATAGTCTCCTTATATATATCGTACTAGCTTTATATGCACGTGATGCGTGCGAAAGCAAATAGAATGTTTAATTGCGTAATAATATGTACGAAAAGTTGTTCACAAATTATTCAATTATTATTCTTTAGTTTTAGCCCGTGTATTGTATAAATTTAAAAAAACTATTTGCGTCTAAAAGTAAAAAGCTTGTCCCATGCAAAGTGAGACACAAACTATATTATTAGACTCTAAAGCTCCTAACAATAAAATTAGACTCAAGAGTAATTCTTTAACATTTACAAAGAAGGCCTTAAGCCCTAATTAAATCTTAATGTGATTTCATAGTTCTTAAGATCTATCCTCTTCAACTTATAAATTTTTTTTTTTTTTGTAAAGATCAGTTTAGCATTATATTAGCAAACATTAGGCTTAATCAGCAATTGTATACGACAAAAATACTAGTGAACTATCAAAATGAGATTTGATAAGTTAAGGTTATACAATGGGTTCAATTCAATAAAGATTAGGTGAAGACAATAAAATACATTATATATACGATCATTCTAAGTTTCTAACCATTGATTAATTCTATGACAGCAGCGATTTCTACATAAAGACCGAATGGTGTTATTCATCAATACAGCCCGTCTAGCTCAGTTGGTAGAGCGCAAGGCTCTTAACCTTGTGGTCGTGGGTTCGAGCCCCACGGTGGGCGTTGTACTCGTGTAACTTTTTTTTTTTTTGCCTACTTTAGGAGTTGGGAGGGGATTACTCAGTTTACGTCATTCTAACCTACTACTTATATAGGACTAAGGAGCTATCTATTTTTCTGGTGTAGACTCAATTCTAGAAGATGTCTTATGTTATAGTAGAGATTTAATTTATGTTAGGTGGTTTTATGTGCGGACGGAAGGCAACTTTGTAGTCCTTCACGTCACTAAATATGTTCCGTTTGGTATTGAGTAACGCAGGGTATTTTATTGCGCACCGGATGTCTCTCCCTATGTACTTGTGAACATTCTGCTCATCTCTTAATTAATGTTATTGCGAGGCCTTTTCAAAAATAATATGTATATAGGACTAAGGGGCATTATATAAACCCGTTGTAATAAACTTATAATCCTTCACATCTCTATTATGGAGCAATTTGTACACTCTCCTCTTAACTACTTTTTTTTTTAAGGTAAGATGAAGGGGTCTCACTTGAAGGGGGATAAGGGGAATCCTCAAACGAGTCTCATGAGGTTTGATCCCTAGACGTAAGGGATATGAGGTGGGAAGCGATGTCACTACTCCACCACCTCAACCTCACTCTCCTCTTAACTACTTAACCTGATAAGATCATTTTCTCTCTTGACTTTGGAAGTTGAAGCGAATATATTGTTAGTGTATTACGTCAAATGTGTATGTCAATTGTTCTATATTCTTTCTGTAGGAATATATAGATGCATATAGCGGAATTTCAGGAAACAATTTCCTAACATCTATCATAGGATCGCAAACATAATCAAACATATGAATCATTCAATAGGGATTAAATATCAAACCTTTGTAGCGTGATTTCCCTGTTGTATGCAAGCTTTTGAAGATCCGAGAGCCCCAAGTGTTGCTCCTCTAATCAGTCCACGAGCACCAGTTGAACACCAACGTTTGCTAGAACGGAAGAGTGAAAATCCTCTTGCTTTTGATGGTATAGGCGCCGGTTTAGGGAATAGGTCTAGGTTTTCTCTTTCTCTCTATAGTGAAAAGAAACTGAATAATGAATTGATCACCTAAACTCTAATATTATATCCTATATATAATATAAGAGTCATAGGTTAGTTAGGAGAACTAATTCTCCTCCTATTCCCCTTTAGACCGGCCCAACCCTAATCCTAAATGGATTTGGATTGCTTTGTCCAACTTGTGCTACAATGTGTGACCTCATAGGATTAATATATTTTAGTTATAGGCCCAATCATTATTGTCCTATTAATCATATTTATTCTCTAGCAAGAAAATAAGATTACTAAAATAATTAACTTTATTATCTTCATAATATTATTCCTATTTATATTTAGTAATTGTCGGGATGTCTAAGGACATATTCCTTCAATCTCCCACTTGTCCGAAGACAAGAGCGCAATGTTAAATTCCTTAAGTCACTTAATGTCAAATTTGATAACACAATGTTATTCTCAAATTTATGTTCCTTGATCGCTGAGTTCGAACTGCTCAAATGAGGATTAACTCTTTAATCCTATTCCGCATGGCTATGCAATTTTCCAGTTCTCACTCATCAAGAGGCCCAGACATCATTCCTATTTAATAGGAGGACTTATCCACTCTTGTATGACCATAACTCCCACTCAATTCTTAGCCCACCTGATCACTGCCTTTATAACCTCCTTTTACGGCACGGCGTTTAACAGTGTCAAAGTTAAACTAATTATGTTGTGGTTATTAAGACATACTCATGTCTAAGGAATCCACTAAATATAGTAGTTCGATTCTACTTTTAGAATCTAATTAGGTCAAGTCTCAATGTATCAACTATACATCCATATAATCAATTAGACATCTCTATGTCTCCATAGCCCATGGAACTGCGCTATCAATTAATTATATACTACTCTTTTAAATAAATCACTTATGTCCAATTTAGTGATTTAGACTAGGGATTTTAAATAAATTGTGATTTCAGTTCACTTTATAGGGTTCCATTATCAAAACGTTTCCGATAATCCTATTTGAAAACACAAATTATTTGGACATTTTATTTAATACTAAACCAAACAATTAAATAAGAAAAGAATTTTTATTGATAAACATTCAAAGCATAATAAATGTCTTTACAATTGTAAACATGAAGTAAACAACCTAAAGCCATTCTCCCATATGCTTAAGCCCCATATACCTAGTATGACACTCATGCTTAGGTTGAGCAAGCGGTTTAGTCAGAGGATCTGCTACGTTATCCTCATTATGAACCTTGCTTACTTTCATATTCTCTCTTGTAGTTTTCCAGCTTGAACCTTGCAAGAACCTTATCATATAAGTCTCTTGGCTAAGTCCAATCAGCCTTTTCGACCTAATTCTATAGATCTTAATTCCCAATATGTAATCTACCTCTCCTAGGTCTTTCATAGAGAAACTATTTTTAAGCCATTCCTTGACTGACTCAAGCATGGTCTTATCATTTCCTATGAGAAGTATGTCATCCACATACAAGACCAGAAAATTAATACTACTCCAACTTAACTTCTTGTATACACAAGATTTCTCTTAATTTCTGAGAAAGCCAAATTTCTTGACTGCCTCATCAAATCTGAGGTTCCAACTCCTTGATGCTTGCTTTAGTCCATAAATGGACTTCTTAAGCTTGCATACCCTCCCTGGATTTTCTAGATATTCAAAACCTTGAGGTTGTGTCATGTACACATCCTCTTTCAAGAACCCATTCAAGAAAGCGGTTTTGACATCCATCTGCCATATTTCATAGTCATGAAAGGCAGCAATCGCAAGGATTATCCTAATGGACTTCAGCATGGCTAATGGTGAGAAGGTTTCATCATAGTCAATACCATGAATTTGTTTGAAAACTTTCGCCACCAATCTTGCTTTGAAAACACTAATGTTTCCATCCTTGTCTGTTTTCAACTTGAAATCCATTTGCATCCAATGGGTTTAACCCCATCAGACAAATCAACCAAGTCACATACTTGATTTTTAGACATGGAATCCATTTCAGATTTCATGGCCTCAAGCCATCTTTCGGAGTCTTGACTATCCAAAGCATCTTTGTAGCTAGTAGGTTCTTCTGATTCTAAAATCGTTATTTCAGAACTTTCAGTCAAAAGGAAATCAATATATCTCTTTGACGGAATGATGGTCCTACTAGTTCTACGTTGGGGAACAACAGAAGAAGTTTCTACCTCACTAGGTTGAGTGACTTCGCATGGAGTATCTCCAAGTGGGACGGTAGGAGGTACGTGACATGAATGCACCACCTCCTGATCCATTTGTTGCTCATCTCGAACTTCTTCGAGATATACATTTCTCCCACTTGTTTTTCTGTAAACCTTTTCCAGAAAGACACCATTTCGAGCAACAAACACTTTGTTTTCGCTTTGGTTGTAGAAGTAGTATCCCTTAGTCTCTTTTGGGTAACCCACAAAAAGACATTTATCGGATTTGGGTGAAAGCTTATCAGAAAGTAAACGTTTTACATAAGCTTCACAACCCCATATCCTTAGAAAAGACAATTTTGGAACGTTTCCTGTCCACATTTCATATGGTGTCTTTTCCACTACTTTGGATGGTGCTCTGTTAAGTGTGAATGCCGCTGTTTCAAGCGCAAATCCCCAGAATGAAATAGGAAGATTAGTAAGACTCATCATGGATCGAACCATATCAAGTAGAGTTCGATTCCTTCTTTCAGAAACGCCATTTAACTGTGGTGTTCGTGGTGGAGTCCATTGTGAAAGAATTCCACAATCCTTCAAATGATCACCAAATTCTTGAGATAAATATTCACCACCACGATCGGATCGTAATACCTTAATTTTCTTCCCAAGTTGGTTTTGTACTTCATTCTGGAATTCCTTAAATTTTTTTTTTTTTTATAAAGGATTCCGACTTATGCCGCATGAGGTAAACATATCCAAATCTGCTCACATCATCGGTAAAAGTAATGAAGTAATTGTACCCTCCCCTAGCCAACGTACTCATAGGTCCACAAACATCCGTATGTATGAGGGCTAAAAGGTCATTGGCCCTTTCACATGAACCTGTGAAAGGAGACTTTGTCATTTTCCCCATCAAGCAAAACTCACAAGTATCAAATGATTCGAAATCAAATGATTTGAGAATTCCATCTTTATGAAGTTTCTCAATGCGCTTTGAGCTTATGTGGCCTAATCGATAATGCCATAGGTATGTAGGGTTTGAATCATTTGCTTTATGTTTCTTCTTTGTCTATGTTATAGATGTGGGTTTCTAAGTCTAGCACATATAAACCATTTGATAACTTAGTCGAGTCATAGAATAAATCATTCAAATACGCAGAACAACAATTATTCTTTATTTGAAATGAAAAATAAAACTTTCGAATCCAAAATCGGAATCGAAATAATATTCTTGGTAATAGTTGGAACATAATAACAATAATGGAGTTCTAATACTAAACCAGAAGGCAAAAGTAGACTACAATCTCCCACGGCCCAAAGCGAAGAACTCGTGCTTCATTGCCTACGCGGAGGTCCACTTCTCCTTTGCTCAACGTTCTACTTCTTTTTAGTTCCTGCACATTACAAATAATGTGAGATCCACATGCAGTATCAAATACCCATGATGTAGAAGTAGATAAGTTAATCTCTATATCATATATACCTGAAGTCGAAGCGACAGTCTTCTTATCCTCCAGATACTTGGGGCAGTTCCTCTTCCGAAGTGACCAATCTTGTGGCAGTGGTAGCACTCATGTAGTGCTGCTACTTTTGCCTTAGGAATGGTTTGTGGCTTAGAAGTATCATCAGTGGCAACAACCTTGCCCTTGTTCTTCTTATTAGGAGCCCCTTTCTTCTTGAATTGCTTGCCCTTCCTAACCATAAGAACATCCTTATGTTCAGGTTCAGCAGGCAAGCTCCTTTCAACCTGAGTTATTAGCATACCATGCAGCTCTTGCAAGGTAGCCTCCCCTCCTTGCATGTAAAAATTCAACTGAAAGTTTTGAAAATTTTCAAGTAAGGATTTGATCACAATATCAGTTGCCAGTTCTGGAGGGTAAGGGAAGCCCAATTTTTCCATGATCTGAAAATGTCAAATCATATTGAACACATGTGGACCAACGGGTTTTCCTTTTCCCAACTTGCACTCCAACAACTTACAGTGAGCTTCAAACCTCTCCAATCTAGCATTCTTCGAAACATAGTTTTCAAATGCTTGGAGGATGGAATAGGCATCCGCGACCATTAAAAACGCTTTTGAAAGTACCGGCTCCATGCAAGCAAGCATCGGACATGTTACTTGCACGAAATCGGCCTCTAGGGTTTGCCTTGTTCTCCGTTCGGCTATAGTAGCACTTTTCGCGGGGGTTCGGGGAGAGGATTGTCAAGAACTTTTTCCCTTCCTTCGGCTCTGAGAACGATTCTCACAGCCATTTCCCATTCTAGTAAGTTATGTGCATTCAGTTTGTCCTTTTCGAGTAAATAGCGCAAATTAAATACGGGAGTGTTGTTGTTGTTTGAACGAGACATGATAACTACAATAAAAGAATAATAAAGCAAGATTCAATCAATATTTATCAAAAGCATCAATTAAACAAATTTTAATTAACTACTACCCTTTATTCAAAATGAAAGTCCCCCATTGAATAAAGAAATAACCAAGATCCCCTCCCACTACAATCAAACGGACTTTGGCCCTGCCTTCAATTTATAGTAGTTGAGGTAAGTAAACACTTTACTAATTATATATAATTATAATTCTTGGTAGCCAGGTTAACAACTCCTTGTTTACTCCTATCTCTTAGCTTCAAAACCCAAAACTTTGTCTTTTGATGATTTTGTTGAGTTAAACCAAACATTAACATGTAAGTTTCAAAAACCCTACCCTACTATCCCGGAACTATGAGCAACACCCTGCTTTGGCAGAACCTATTACTCATGATCTAAGGCTTTATAGGTGTTGTTTGGAAAAGCAATTGAACTCAATATTACTTTTGAGGACCTAAGTTTACTAATATGGTCAATCAAAAGTGAACACATGAATCAATTAACCACAAACAAACTTAGAAGCAAGCATTTAAACAAAATAAATGCAAGAACATTATAAAAGCATTAATTAAATGATCTAGTATGGCCCCTATACTTAGGAAAATAACTAATCTTCATGAAACCTCCCTTGAATCTCCATGGATCACCATCCTTGAAACTCCTTGGATCCTCATGCTTGATTACATAATTTGAATTAAATAATAACGAAAATTTAAAGTTACAAAATACAAACGATTCGCAGATCGTATTTAATTTACATTCAAATATGACGATTCGCAAATCGTATTTACTATCCTAATTTGGGCCATACTAGTCATAACATGCAAAATATAATATCATACATATTACATTAAACATCCACGCATTTATAATATCAAATAAAACAAACACAAACTATTTGCAAATCAACTTTTCCATAATAATTATAAAACTTAACAAATTTAAGCTAGAAATTATTTAGGAAACTTTTATTATTTTAATTCAATTACTTATTCATATAAGGTATTAATCATCATTAATAAATTAATTTGCATTATTGGAAATGTTGTGATTTATGCCAAACTTAAACAAAAAAGATTTTACAAAGAATTTGTTTTTTTTTTTTCATTAAAGAAAAAAAACCGCAGCCTGCTGGCTGCTTGTGGTCTCAAAGACCAGCCACCTGCTGAATTTCTCCAGCCACCATGCGCACCAAATCGACCACCGCCCGGCGGCCAAGAACGGCCGCCGGCCGAAGCTCGACATCACGCACCCTCCCTCGGCCTCGCCCAGCCCGGCCGGCCGGCGCGCACGTCGGCAGCAGCGCTGCCACGTCCACCAGCGCGCCAGCAGCCACACACTTCGCAAGTGCTCTGCTGGTCGCGATACACCGGCGAGATTGACCCCTTTGCCGTCGACCCAAAACGCCCTCCACCGTGGCTCCACCGACGCAGGTGGGGCCACCCAGCCATGGTGGGCAAATCTTTGAATTTTGTAACAATTTACAAAATTGCCATTAAATCTTTAACAAACAATTTATTTAAAGATTTAGGATTTTAATTAGGTCTTAACAATCCGAAAATTATGGCAAAAATTTTGAATCACTTAACAAATTAAAACAAAATTTTAGATTTGTTAAGATTAGAATTTCAATGTATAATCTTTATTAACCTTAAATCCAACAAGAATTCAAAATTTAGGGCAAGAAATCAAATATTATCCAAAAAATTCAGAAAATCAACAATTAAATTCTGAAAAATTCGAAAATAATTTTTAGGGTGATCTACAGAATTATCACAACAAATAAAATCAAATATTTTAATTGTTATCCTTAAAATTTATGAATAATCAAATTAAACATAAAATTTAACCAAAATTCACAAACAATATGATAAAAATCCGAAAATTAGTGGGAAAAATAATCAAATTATTTTCAGCCATCATATTATTCAAGATCTATGTTGGTGATGAATATTAGATTTATTTAACAAGTAAAAAATCAAATCTTTTAATTGTTAACAAATTATTTCAATGACTAATCAAATTATACATTAAACAATTTTAAATCTAACAAATATATTTATAAAATTCCGAAAATTTTGGAGTGAATTAAACAATGTATTTCGTCCATAATATAAAAAATTCGGACCTTTAAAAAATTATTTGAGCATAAATCACAATTAAATCAATTATTTACAATTTCCAATCAATTAATATCAAATATCAATTATGCAAATTCAAGCTATAAATAAATCCTCCCTTAATTGAATAAAAATAATAACTTTGCATACAATTACTTGACCATATGAATATTATGAATTAGGCAAAACTGATACCACTGTAGGAATATATAGATGCATATAGCGGAATTTCAGGAAACAATTTCCTAACATCTATCATAGGATCGCAAACATAATCAAACATATGAATCATTCAATAGGGATTAAATATCAAACCTTTGTAGCGTGATTTCCCTGTTGTATGCAAGCTTTTGAAGATCCGAGAGCCCCAAGTGTTGCTCCTCTAATCAGTCCACGAGCACCAGTTGAACACCAACGTTTGCTAGAACGGAAGAGTGAAAATCCTCTTGCTTTTGATGGTATAGGCGCCGGTTTAGGGAATAGGTCTAGGTTTTCTCTTTCTCTCTATAGTGAAAAGAAACTGAATAATGAATTGATCACCTAAACTCTAATATTATATCCTATATATAATAGAAGAGTCATAGGTTAGTTAGGAGAACTAATTCTCCTCCTATTCCCCTTTAGACCGGCCCAACCCTAATCCTAAATGGATTTGGATTGCTTTGTCCAACTTGTGCTACAATGTGTGACCTCATAGGATTAATATATTTTAGTTATAGGCCCAATCATTATTGTCCTATTAATCATATTTATTCTCTAGCAAGAAAATAAGATTACTAAAATAATTAACTTTATTATCTTCATTATATTATTCCTATTTATATTTAGTAATTGCCGGGATGTCTAAGGACATATTCCTTCACTTTCTCTGTTAATTACTTTTGCTATAACAAAGTTCATGCTACAATTCTTTTACTTTATCACCTATCTATTATCTAACATAACTGAGTCACATTCTATTCAGATATATAATTTAGGCATTTTGTCATATGCAAACACATAATAGATAATAGAAACTTCCAACTTATGAGTTAGAAACTTTTGACACTCAAAATTGGTTCTGTAACCTCCTTAATCTTCTGTTAGTTTTTGGTTGCTATTAGTAGAACGGTTAAACAAAAAAAAGTTGTTGAATTCTCACCTATATTATGGTCTTATGTCACCTACCAATTTACACTTGTATGATATACTTTGTCCAAATTATATTCAACTCCCTTTTTTTCTATTTGTTCTTCCTATCTCTATTATACTTGATATCCTCATTTGGCTTGGCTCGTTTGGCAGGAATTCCACCTTGTGACCTCAAGGTCAGGGGTTTGAATTCCACCAAGTGAGGGGCAATTAGAGGAGAATTCCCCTTACAACTCCCCCTCCTTCGAAGTGTTTGGGCCTCTGAGTTGGGCCCTGTGCTAGGGCAGCCCAGAGGTTATTCATCTTACCAAATCAAAAAAAAAAAATTTACTTGATGTTCACTCTCTTTTACAATTATACCCTCAACTAACAAAAATAATTACAACTCCTTCACTTTATTGGTTTTTGAAAAAAAAAAAAACAAAAGAAAAAAAATACAATGAACTTTGTGAATAATTTTTGGTACATATTATTACACAATTGAGCATTCTATTTGCTTTCGCACGCATCGCATACATATAAAGCTAGTATTGAATATGGGAAGAAACCAATGTGGCAAGATAAGTAAACTTTTTGTAACTTCTCTTGTGCTTTTGAAACTAAACTTAGTTTTTCATGCTTCTCTTTTACTTTTTGTTCTCCAAATAAGGTAATTTTTATAGATATAACTTTCTAAAATATCACAATAACAAAAGCAGGAAGAACAAATATAAATGGAGGGAGCTAGAGATGGCCACTGGTGCCGGCTGGGCGGGCCAGTCCGTGGGCCATAGCGGGTCGGGCTGAGATTTCACGGCCCAGCCGTGAAATTCACGGTTTGGGCGGGCTGGTCCACGGGCTGAAAAATCTTGGCCCACACCGGTCTGTTACCGGTTTTTCACGGTTCGGGAAGTGGTTCTTGCTAGGGGTGTTCAAAAAAACCCGACCCGGCTGACCCGACCCGTTAACCCGACGACCCGCAAGAAAAGAATCGGGTAATTTTCTGAAATTTCTAATTTTAATGGGCCGGGTACCCGACCCGCCTTTTCCGGGTCGGGTCACGGGCCGATGTTTTTTGACAACCGGGTACCCGGTTACCCGGGGAAACTCTTTTTAGTTTGGAGTTGTGCTCACTTCCACGCTGGGCTTGGCCATTTTGTTATTCTATTCCACTTGCTGGGTCAGTTGCTTGACTTCTCACAACACACAGTACCAATCCATAGTAGATACTAGATAGGTCTCATTTTGTTTTTCTCTCAGCGCAGTCACTACATTACTCGTATTTTGGGGATTTAAGATTTCTCTCACCACACTACACAGTTATCTTCCAAGCACACCGGTACCGGCAGTCTTACACCGCCTGGTCTCAACCACATCATCGCCGCCGCTAGTTTTTTGGGTCTAATTTTGTTGAGTTTATAGATCTAAAAAGTATAATTTTATGGAGGTCTGATTGATATTATTGCCTGATGATGTTTCAAACTTGTGGATTATATGAAACATATCTTATTAAATGTGTTGTGGGGCTACTGTCAAATACTCAAAGTCTAAAACTCAGCATCAATAATTCAATGTTATGGTCTCTGAACTTCAGTACTTCACTCCATCATTTGGTTTTATTTTTTAACATTTACATCCCGAGCTCTGAAATACTAGAGGCGAGCTCAAAATACTTTTTGAAAAAAAAAGTTTAAGCCGGGTACCCTACGACCCGACCCGGAAATTCCGGGTACCCGGTTTGCGGGTACCCGGTTTTTCCGGGTCGGGCCACGGGCCGACTGTTTAGATACCCGTAAATGCGGGTACCCGCATATTCGGGTACCCGAAAAATCGGGTACCCGGTTATGAACACCCCTAGTTCTTGCGGTTCGTGCGCCTAATGGGCTGGACCGGGCTGGCGGGCCGGCATGAGAATTTTTTTTATTTTTTTTTTTAAATTATTCATTATTGTTACATACTCCCTCCGTCCCATATTATAGTGTTTGATTCTGTTTTTTCACGGGTATTAAGGTAAATAGAATTTAAGAAAAATGTAAAGAGTGTTTGTGTATTGAAAATAAATATTATGGGGAAAAAGCTGATTTTAGGAGAGAGAATGATAATAAGTGGTGAAAGAACATTAAATACATGACTAATTCAACCCTTGGGTTGAATAAACAAAGCAAAATACTATTTTCAAGAAGCAAATAAATAATGGTGGCACAATTTTTCTAGAAAAATCATGAAAAGGTTTGAAATAAAAATGAAAACAAGAATTATATTTTGGGACACTTCAAAAGGAAAGAAGCACTATAATATGGGACGGAGGGAGTAAAACCTTTAAAATTAATTAAAATATATATAATTATTAATATTAATGAAAATTTTCATTATTTTTGAATTTGATTTAATTATAATGTATGCAATTTGATTAAAATATATACAATTTGATTAAAATATACACAATTTGGTTGAATAATTACTTGGGCTGGGCTAGTCCGGTTCATGGGCCGGACTGGACCAGTTTCGTGGACCGGGCTGGGCGGTTTTAATAGCGGGCTTTTGTGGGTTGGGCTCAAAAAATTCGGCCCACGATCCAACCACCAATTTCACGGTTCGAGGCGGGCTAGACCGGGCTTTTCGCGGGCTCGACCCACACGGCCCATGAGGTGGGCTGGGCTGGGCTGGATTGGCCCGCACTGTTGGCCATCTCTAGAGGGAGCACTTGATAACAAGTAACGGGCAATACCCCGGATAAGGAAATTTTTGATTTATTAATATTATACTTTAAAATGTTAACACTAAATGCCACTTGATCTAGTAGTTGAGACTTTATTATATCAACTTGAAGTCATGGGATGAAAGCCCATACTATGCAATTTCTAATTTTGCTATTGTATATGGATTACATGTAGTAAAACACCCTTAGGGAGAACGCCACGTGTCACCGTTTCTTATTTAGGAACGCCTTTTGAAAAATATGTATAGATAGATTATGAAGGAATTATTTGGTACTCAAGAAATGCACAAAACATCTACTCATATATATCTAACGGTTACATATCTTGCAAGAAAGCATAAAGTTTGTGAACCCTAAAGCAACTCAAATTACTAACATTTCCTCTCTTTATTGTTAGATATCCAGCTGTTAGATAAATAGTATCACTCTATTCATATTTATAACGATTATAATGGGTTCCCATCCAATAGATGCAATTAATCTGGGAGAAGGATAGTACATAAGACATCTGAAGAAGGAAGAAGGAAGAAGGAAGAAGGAAGAAGGAAGAAGGAAGAAGGAAGAAGAAAGAATGCTGTGGCACTACCAAAAATCACAGTATCATTCCCGCCAATTGGCAACTGTTCAGTTCAACCATTACAAATATACAACATATCTTGAAGCAAACTACATCTTTAGTATCAAAGCAATTCAACATGCTGATTTATGTGGTGTGGTAGCTGCATTTCGCTTCAAGAATCCCGCGCTATGTTCTTATGCTTCTCATCCTTTACATTCTATTCTCTTGGAATGATTCTGAACTTTGCAGCAAATTTAACTACCTTTAGCTTTCAGTAGAGTGTGCTTTGCCTTAAATGTGTTGTTTCAAATGAATCTTTATCTGGGTTTTGAATCACTTCCTTTGCTTCGGAAATTTGAAAGTGAAAAGAATGACTTTGGGGCTGACAAAACAAAAGCAAGCACAGTGGTGTTATCATATATATGCAACTACATGCAATTCAGCTGAAGAGCAGAGATCATAAAACCGAGGGCACAACTAAATCCCCACTATATTGATCCATAATACTTGCATCTAAGTTTATTAGTTGTAGCATTAGCTTTTACGAGGTCAAATTTTCTAATTTCAACCAAAAAAATTCACTAATAGTACACAAATATTTATTATCATGTGAGATCTTGTTGAATACGTCTCAATGTAATTTCTACTTTTTGTCATTTATACTATTGCATAATTAGTATATTTATGGTCCACATTGTGCATTCGAGACCGTGAAAAGAAAACAGATGTTGCAACTAATAAGAAAAAAGGAAGTATTACATAACATATTATATTAATGAATCGCGATCAAAGTACCCCTCCAGTAGATGCAGTCGCATAATGGGCAACATAGTGTTCAGTAAAGAATTTTAGTGTTGGTGAGAGGAAGCAAGTGTGTTTAAGAATTTTATAGTTTATACAGCACACAGGAAGCGCAACTAAGGACAGACATAATGTGCAAGTGGGTGTCATGTTGGAAAATGACTTAAGAGGCGCAACTAAGGACAGACATGAACTGAACTGAGAACAAGCTGAGAACAAGCAGAGAACAAGCTGAGAACAAAAATGAAAGAGTATAGCAGATTAAAAACAAACCTTTAAGTGAGCTTCCAGATAGATGTTCCTCCCGCAATTTGAACTGTGCTGGCGGTGTTGGGATTGAGCTTTGTAATCCTTGAACTACAATAAAACAGACATTTCAAATTACACCTTTTAGAGCATATTCTAGTTCAAATAAGACCCTAGAGTCTACACTCTACAACAATAAAATGATTATTCTTTTAAACTCACAGAATTACAGTGACAGAAATAATACTCACTTGGGTCATTGAACAGGTCAGTATCGTTAAATCCATCATCAGAATGATGGCTGTGTGAGAATCCCATTCTTGACTTTCTTAAATCTTCTGATGATCGATTAGCAAGATCTCTTCCATCTTCAGTATCATCATCTCCTTCTGATGTGGTAGCAGAGATCCAGTCTGCCAGACTCTCAGTTGCACGGTTCTTCCTTCCAAATTTTAGGAATCGCTTTAAACCCTTTGTCACATCCTTACGTGACCGGCTAGGTGATGAGTCCCCAACTATAGGTTTCTGAGTAGCTCCCCACTTTTTTCTCATTCTAGCAGCTTCAGCATCGGCCTGCGTAAGAGAGTGGAAATTCCAAGATGCAGGGCTACCCATAGGAGAGTCAGACGCATCAATGTCTGAGATTTCATGCGAAAAAGAAAATGGGTTGTGTACACGTGAGTTCCAAGACCCAGGACTTGCCCCTGGCGAGTCCTGTATGGGTCCCATAGAACGAAAAAAAGAAGACATGGAAGTAGGCAATTCAGTAGCAGAAGCGGGGCCTGACTGGGAAAGACTTCCAAGAGTACCGGTGTTTTCAAACTCAAAATTGGCCGACTTGTCAGATTCTAGGCTCAATCTCTCTTTGCTGTTGTCCATGTCAGCAGATTCTCCTCCTACTGTCATTTCCAGATCATCATCCTCGTCTTTGGCTACATCTGTCATCTCTTCTGTTTCAAAACTCGCATCATCAAAATCATGTCCATTTCCCAATGCCTCTACCATCACCAAAGCCTTTGATCTACTCGCACCAGACACATGCCCAACACCATTAATCTTTCTTAAATCTATATTATCCTCTTTACCATGTTTTGATGGAGTGAAAAGAGCATCCTCAACATCATCAGAATTACGGGAATCATTCAACTCCATGGGATTAGCTGCGTTCTTCCTCAAGGAGTTAGACCGCCGTGGCTTATCTTCATTGACAAGTGACAAGTCTTCACTAACACTCTTTTTACGAGCATGGTTTCTTCCTTGAGGACGGGATGGTTTACCTCCGGCAGATGATGGCTTTGTGTTTTCCTTCCGTAAGTCTGAAAAATTAGGAACAGACTGTGCAAGAGGGTTATCATAAGGCAACTTTCGTCTCCCTGCAGCAGAATTAGAAGCTTTCCCAGAAGACCGAGGAATAGTAACTGCTGAGTTACGAGGGGTAGATGATGCTGTAGTTTTGATTGGTGCAACCTTTTTGCTCTGAACACTTCTGGAAGAGGTGTCCCCCAGATATGTCTCACTGAGCTTCTTTCCAAAATATTCAGCTTGGTGTTCATCCTCATCACTCATTAAAGAGTCTATAGGCTGATCAGGATGAAATGAAACACAGTTGAAAAGTTTAAAATACATATAATAGGAACATAATCCTGGGGAAAGTTTTCAGAGAAGTTTGTATGTAGTACTTAAGAGCATAAGTGATACATACCTGCCCTCTCTTTACTGCTGATCGAACGTTTAATGATCTCATTTTCTCGGCCCGTCGATGAGCATCGTGGACAGAATTCCTCTTGTCTGCTGAACCTGCTAACTTGACTTTCATCTCAGATTTACTTTTCTCAAGGCTATCCAGCATCGCCTTCATCTTAGCTTCCTTTTCTGCCCTTTTAGAATTCCAGTCTTCCCTTAATCTGGTATCCCTCTTTTGCATATACTTCTGATAAGATTTTCCTCTCGAATCATCAGAAAAGCTCAGGTTGTAGATGTTTTGCTTTGGTGTCACATCATATTCCTGATTGCCTACAGTTTTCATCAATGGAGTATAATTGTTCTTCTCCTTATTACTAGAACCTGCAACTGGCTCAGCCTCCAACTTCATGGTACTCATCTGGACAGAAGAAGCCCCCCCTCGCAGGAGTCCTACTGACAGAAGCCATATCCTGCTCCATGGAAATATCAACCGGCCTGGTTCTCCGAGCAGAATTCGGTTGGTCACCAGGGCCACGAAGCTTGTGCTCAGCAAAGAGCTTCTCGAGCTCATTTGCCTTCATTTGCAGGTCATCATTCGGCCCCAGATTGCCTTTTGGCTGTCTGACCCTCTGAACTTGATCAACAGGCACCGAAGATGTTGAAGAATAAGCTTCCTCATTCTCACGAGCACTTTTTCCACTTGAACCTAGCTGGTTTCCAATACCACTCTCTTCCCATCTGGCCCCAGGCTTCTTCACTTGATCAAAAGCCAAACCGTGTCCTTCGAACTTCCCTCTGTACCAACCAGAATTTTCCATTTCTGTTGATAAACTGTCAGCCTGCTTCTCCAATGACTCAGAATCCTTCCTTCCAAGCTTCTCAACTTCTGCCCCTGCGGATCTCCACCTAGGCTGAGCAAGCATGGAATCAACCTCACCTCTTTTATTCTGAATTTCAGGCTGCGAATGAGCTTCAGAGGCCACCGACTCCGCTGAAACTTCAACTGTTCTTTTATGAGATGTCCTGTAAGTTGATCTAGTAACCTGCTGATCCCTCACCCTCTCATCTACGTCACCTTGCAAACCACCAGATTTACCCTCAAATCCAGATGCAGAAGTCCCAAAATTCTTCCTCTTATCTTCCTGTGGTTTGCTTCCACCACCCAGAGCACTCTTTACCTTCTCCTCTGTGGCTGCCTGATCAGCACTGACAAACTGTTCTGTTTTCCTAGGCTGAGATCTGAACTGGGTCTGAATAGAGGATGGCTGATCCTCCAACCCGAATTCCTCACGCTTGCCTATAGGCGTTACTGTTGAGCGAACCGCCCCACTACTTGGTTGATCCTTATATCCCACACTCTCTGATGATCTCTCTGAGAAAGATGTGATCTTAGAATTTGCCTCAGATGTCGATTCTTCAGAACCAGAACCACCACCAGAAAAACCAGCCGAATGGGAGCTAAACTTCGGTTTCACCAGAAGCTTAGATTCCTTCACTCCCTCTTCCGCCTTTAAATCACTCTGATCCTTATATTTTGGGGGGAAAACAGGATGGGGGATAGAAGTGGATGTGGGTGTAGGAGTGTTGGCATTGCTGTCAGGCTCCTTCCTCTCTGCACTAACATCAATACTCATGTCGCTGGCACCACTCCATCTCCGCAAGACAGCCTTGTCAGTTGAAGAAGTGACGTCGGAGGACAGTCGACGAAGCTCAGGCTTTGCCCCGGCAGAAATAACAGTAGTAGTGGAGGGGGAGCTTTCTTTCTGAACCTTGTTCTCAAACATACTTATTCTTTCTTGCACGCTCAGCCGCCTGGTGAGTTGAGGTGTCGGAGTTGACGTGGAGGGGGGAGATGGATCTGAATCAGTCGTTGAGTTACAAGCAGAAGTGGTGGGACCCGTGGCATTGTCTTTTTCAAAGTCTTTGACTTTGACTTTTTCTTTCTCCTCTCCATCATCGACGGGGCTCGGACTAGGCTCCCTAGAAAAGCGGCGTAAGGGGAAGGTGACTTTGGAGGTGGTGGTGGGAAAGGTGGAGAGCTTAGGTTGGTCATCGGACGCTTCATCGAGGGACATGTCGGAGCTGGAGGAGGAGCGGAGGGCAAGTTCGGACGGGGATTTCCATGTTGATGCTGGTTGATTGTTAATGAAGAGGTCAGCACGTCGCTGTGAGAGGGTGATGAATTTGCTGCAAGCTTCACTGCATCAAAACGTGGTTTTGTTAAACAAAACTACACAAGAAATTATGGAGGTCAAATGTCACACTTTGCTGGGAATGAACTACATGTGTATAAGATAGACAGCATGCAGATATAATATTTTATTACTAAACAGATATTAAACTTGTTTATGGTAAAGTACCAAGAGTATCTGCTACTCTTTACAATTTTGTACAGTAGTTTGAGTGCAATTGCAATTCCTAGATTTTCCCCCTTCAACCTTTTACTCCACTAAATCCTTTCCTTATCAGTAAACTAACATTAATAAACATTAATGAGAATGAATATATGAAACATAGAAAAGTGTAGATTCTTAAGAATGCCGGATATTTTATATTATAAACATGTCAGAGGTTTTGTGCTTAATGTCTACATAATATCGAGAAACCAAACAGTAGGAACATATTTACTTTTTAGTTCTACACCTAAGTCTCTAAGCAAGATTGAATTCCATAAAAATTTGCTTTAGTTTTTAGGTCGAATACAGTTACCTGAGACGATGAGCACCAAAGCGATCTGCAAAGAGCTGTAGTTCTGAAATAGTTTCAGGATTGTAACCAGCAGCAGAGGCATGGGCGCAAGCTGTAGTCAAGTCTTGCTTAACTGCTGCAAGCCGCACGTCAATGGCCCTTAAAAAGCTCCTTCCTGAACAAATGCAAAAATTTAGGAAACAGAGATTATGTTTAGGCGTTGTGTTCTTGAAATCAACATAAAAGAGTTGAAACAAACTGAATAAAAAGTTTACTTGGTAGCATCGGATGCCGCAGAAGCTCCTGTTCCATCCCCACCTGGCACATTGGAGATTCAATTATGAGAAAACCAAGACTTGTGACCCGTGTCATACACGGGTGAAACTATTTATAAAAAAAAAATTCTTTGTTAGCATAAATAATAGTATACTCCTAATTTGATTTCTCAAATAAAGTAAGCAGTAATTAAAACATTATGGAAACATTATATTCCTATATGATTAGTAATATTCAGAGCAAAACTCTTATGAAGATCAGAAAACACCCTTTCCTAGAATCCTGTGGTTACTCAAGAAATTTACACCCATCGCCCAAGGACTCACAAGAGCAAAGCTTTAAAAAAAAACTTCCAGGGTTAGTATCAATATAAAATCTAGGTTCTTCTCTTATAGATCCTCAATTTTCCACCAGCCATATAAAGCTAAAACACCTTAGAGCTCATCTAGGACATAAAGATCCAATTAGGGGCCTGGTTCAGGGTCTTCAAGAAAGGTTAAAGGAATCTTTCTTTTAGTCAATATTCTGTTCACCATTATTTGATTTCCTTTCTCCACTTTTTCTTAATGAGATGACCCAAAAGTCCTTGATTTCCCGGACACTATGGGAGTTTTAATCCGCCAAATCAGGTTTTTGCCCCCAACATGTTAACACACCATCATCTAATGCCACTAACTGGCAACTATTCAATACCACCACCACAACCCTGTTGCCACGTTGACCATTAAGACCACCCTTCTCCATCAGTAACTACACAGCTTACCGCCACCTAAAAACACGCTCCTCTGAACTCCAACCTCTCTTCAGTTTGTTGATCACTGCTCCACACTCTAAACCAAAGAGCAACAGTCTAATTACCTCCCTCAACCTGAAACCCCGCTCTTCCACCCTCCTGAAACTACTTTGCCACCTGTAACTCCTTCCAGCCAACAACGGCCATTTCTCAGCCCACCACAGAATGGTCACTGGAACCACCATTGCCCCATCCCCCAAACTTAAAACCACCATGACAACCCACCAAGATCCATAAATCTCCATAGCCATCAGCTATAATCTAAGAATCAGAGTATTAGACACAAAGAAAAATATTGATGTAAGACCAAAATTTACCTAGGCGGAAACCTCTTCTAGATTTCAAAATTTTCATTGTCAAATTCAACCTCTAAACCCCTAAATTGGAGTCCTGATAATTTAGTGGTGAAGTGTTTTCTTCACCAAATTTTCACTTATCTGAACTTATTGGACCTTATGGAAACTATTTACAGCTCACTGAAACTATGATGCTAATCTTTAAAATTATACAATAATGTGATTAGTTTAATAATAATAATAACAAATATAGTAATAGTAAACATTAAAAAACTTATAAGTACAAATGTGGAAATAAATGGCATTAAAATTCAAAATGGCATTTAGTAGAACTTCTTATTAGCAAGAGTAAGTTAGTAACTATTGCAGGACTCCAGAAAGAGGGAAGGAAAGTTATGCTCCTAATGTATTAAAACGTTGTTCATAAGGGGGAAAAAAATAAAAAATAAATAAAAGAGAGGCTAGAACATCACTCACAAGCACAGAGGGAGTAACTATTTAATGAGCACAATTTAGTTCAGGATGAGGTAGCGATCCCATAAGGTAATGTAACATTAGAAGAACTCTATTAGTCAGTGATATATATACAGTATTAAGACTCAGATCTATTTTTAAAGTGAATCATCTGAGCCCACACCCAAAAAGTTCAAATAGACAGCCTTGAAGTTCTCAAAGTTGCTGATCATGTTTAGTGCATATGTGAAATCCCTGCAACTTCAAAATTTTATCTAAGGTAATCTTGCACACCAAAAACTAACAGAGAAAACAGACACCTTGTTTTAGAGGGAGGTCGGAGTCATTAAGATGTAAGAACACTCTAGCTCAAGAAGAGTCCTGATTTTCCCCATTATGATATTGGTCTTGAAGTCCATCTTTGAGAAACTGCTTCGAGGTCTCAGTAAGACCCCTCCCCCCCAAACAAAGAAACGCAGCACCAACCGAAAGAAAGTGGTGTTGCTTGTCAAAAAGCCTAATAAGTAATGCTTCAACTGATCAACAGAACAAGAACAAGAATTACTACTACCCACTGAATTATCCAATGAAATCTAGAAGTACAGAAAGATAATGAAGCAGCTTTCAACAAAAGCTTTCATAGCAAAAGAGTCATTGGAAAAGAAGCAAAAACATATTTGGTCTCTTTATTCACTTGCCATTTTCATAAAATTTTATGGACAAGCTTTTGGCACATCAAAGCACACAGCTGATACCAAAGATTTGGTTTAACATGCTTCAATCACTATATCTAGTTCACTAGTCCAATTCAAAGTTACACTAAAGATATTCTGAACTAGAGGAGTCAAAAGGCAATGATAATTATGTTTTGAACAAGCCGACAACTAAATCTTCAACTACCCCAACAACACATATGTTGAAAATTAACCACCAAAAGTAAATACTATCACACGGAGGCTCAGGTTCTATTTCCATATTGCGACAATTAATGCTATAGAGGTAAGCAGTTGGATATAAGAAAATTTGTCTTAGGCAACTTCTTAAATTCTATACAAGGAAGTTCAATTGATCCTGAAGATTCTTTCTATAATAACACTGCCGCAAAACGCAATGTAGCACAAAGCAAAAGGTATATAAAGACTCTTTGATGCTCCAATTCTTATGCTAGCAACTTCCTCCAAAAGGCATCAACAATGTCATTGACTTATAAGGCATAATAAAGCATACAATATTCCGTACTACCATGAGACCCATTTTGTCTAATGGCTTATAACTCTGTTTGCGCTTGTTTCTTATTATAAAGTAGCAAAAGGTTATTTTGTCTTGGTCTTCTTGGATAAAGAGATCATTAATAAAACATCCTCTATGCCATAGAAAAAGGTTGTCCATATCTAACCCCCTTTATGTTGCCACCATGGGATCCTTCTTAGAACCACTGGGTTTATGTTGATTTTGAAGTTGAACCATAAAGCACAAAAATTGCCAGTCACCTATTTAATCCTAAGCTTCTCTTCAACTTTCAGAGGTCTTTGACAATCACACAGCACGATCATACACTTCTCCAGCATAGATGAACCAGAAATTGCAATCGTTATCAACATGCACCTGAATTAATCTGAAATCTACAGATCTTAAGCCCTTGGTCCTTAGTTCAACTGTTGTTAATCTGTTCCTCTAAGAGTCGTACCCAATAGTTCTATGCGACTAAAAGCAAGATGATTTGGAGCTGAAAGCCCAAACGTATCATAGTGGATACGCAGAAGAATTGCATGGCTTTAGACAAGATGTTCACTTTGTTCTAGTCTCCTTCCTATGCAATCCTTCCAAACCAGGCAAGTCCTTGCACTTAGAGCCAGTTTCTAGCACACCTCTTTAGCTCTAGGACCCACTAGACAACTTCTTAAGGTATTCTTAACCTTACAGCCACCCTATAACATTGACATAATGACAAATAGGCCATAGGTACTAGATATAGATCCAAAGCTCCGTAATAGCTTTTCCACATGACTGAGTTGTTATTCACTACCCGCTGTGTTGTTCAAATTAGTTTCATTGCATGTTCAGCAATAGCTTTGGAGTACCTTACTGTTTAAACCAAACTGCAATTATTATTGTTCGTCAATATATTAGTAAGCACTAACTATCAGCTCTAAGGTAAGCAAAAGCTACCAGAATTAGCTTTCAAGGTAGGGTTTTTTCATTAGTTTACTACTACAACAGCTAGCTAGTTGTGCCAAACACCAAATTAGCCAACTATTACGACAACTCACCTCTAACGACTAAATCTAACCGGTAAATGCTAATACCTAGTAGAAGAGTTGTCAGGACATTAGATTTTTCCAATATCTATTTACTCTTCTATTGCCTTGAGAAATTACAAGCAATTCTTTGATGCTTCCCCATTAACCACCACAAAAAGTGCACATAGAAATGATTTAAGAGAACTTGAAGACCCGTTTTATTACACGTTACAAGTT
This sequence comes from Beta corolliflora, assembly GCA_947648045.1. Classification (NCBI taxonomy): domain Eukaryota; kingdom Viridiplantae; phylum Streptophyta; class Magnoliopsida; order Caryophyllales; family Amaranthaceae; genus Beta; species Beta corolliflora. The sequence continues at coordinate 97,928 of CANSZD010001022.1, read as the reverse complement.
AAACACCAAATTAGAAGAAACTAAATGACAAACCAGGATCCCAAATTAAGTTAATCCATGCGATAATTTGTTTTTCACTCCAACAGTATATTAAAGGCAAAATCAGATGAGCATACCTGTAGCACTAAGCTGACCGTCACCTGCTCCCTGAAGTGTAAGCTTTACAAAATCAGTACATTAAATTTTAGAAAATACAATCCAAATGCATGGTACAATTAGAGTGGCAATAAGACCTGTGAGTAAATTCTCCGAGCTGCTTCTAACTGAGACATCTCTGTGTCAAATGTGTTGACCATTTCCAAAACCTCGGGAGTGCCAACAAACCGCACAAATCTGGAGGATGTAAGTAGTATCAAAATATATTCTTGCAATAACATAACAAGCACAGTAGTAATTACAAACGATTAATCGCAAGAACATGTTAACCTCTCAAGAGTCCCCTTTGTAAACCATGTTTCTGCATCTTTGTATCTGTCCACCTCAAGTTTAATTGACTTCACAGCCAATGCAACTTGCTCTTCTGCAACCTTTAAGTGAGTAACAAAAGGCTTTACAAGTCCTGCTGCAAGCTTCTCCGTAGTGCCATCATAAGAAACAAACAACTCACAGCTGCCAAACAAACAATGAATACCGATTTCAAAACAATCAAATCCAATAATTTCACATATCCAAGCACAGTAAATCCTCACCGTGACCGTTTAGGAGACAATTGAAATACAGCATAATCAAGAGGCACATTCGATGTCATTTTCGTCTTTCAACACAATAATACTTGCCCTACTGCCCCTCCAACTTCTACAATCTTCGCTTTGTAATCATATGCAGGTACATATCATGAGCAACCATGAACTTTCAGTGCTTAACATAGAAAAACTTTGCACCTGAACGACGAAACCCAAGATTACCTTCAGCTGAATGAACATCATACTAATAACAAAGTGAAAAGCTTTGCAATTCCCTACTCAATATTTCCAAATCAATGCCAAAATAGAACCAAGTTCAAACTTCTGTCAACATTAATGTAAACTCCAAACAGGTCAGAGACTTCACTTATTAATGTAGAATGAAGAATTTAAGGTAACTTTAAATCAAGCAACTAGTACTTCAACACATATCAACAACTATAGATCCCAATTCCAGAATTGAGAAATATAAATGCACTCAATAAAATTGCTAATTTAGACACTCCTGGATCTGATTCCAGCTACTACTAAACTTTACCCTAATAAAATTACACATCACTCAACAATGTAGTAACCCAAATTAAAGCATTATTTCAGCTAAATAAAAAGTACCCAGATAACAAATTTACAAAATAGATTGAAAAAAGATCCTGGGTATTGAAACTTACCAAAATATATTAAAGCTAAGATCTTTAAATACCCACAATAGATCGTCCCAAAATCAGTTTAAATTTGAACCCAACATTTCCACCATTTCTCTCTCTCTCTCTCTCTCTTTATCTATCTATCAATTCTTGTCTGTTGCATCAAAAAGAGAAAAAGAGAAGTTCTTGATTATTTTAGTCAAGTATAAAATTGTGGTGGGCAATAAAAACAAAAATAAAAAATAAACCCTACAAAAAATGGGTTTGATGAAATACTACTATTTACCACTGATGGTTTTTGCTTTACTCTTTTCTCAAAGTGATCCCCCACACCCACACCCTTGTTTATTTGATGGGTCACTTTCTTTTTTTCTCTTTCTCTCTTTCTCTCTCTTCAATTTGGAGATACAGAAAATGTTAATTACAGAGCTTCAAAATGCAGGGGTGAGGAAAGAGAGAGGGAGATTGATTTGGATTTTAGAAGTGTTTTGTTTGTGGAGTTTGTGTTGTGTTGTTGTGTGATGTTGGAGAGTTAGAAAGAAAGAAGGGTGGTTCAAAAATTGAAATGAGTTTGACTATGGTAATGGTGATTAAGATTTAACAAAAGAGTAATGCAAACAAAGATTACCAGTTCTGACTTCTGAGTTCGAAATCTTGCTATTTTACAGCCAATGGTACAGAGTAAATACTTCTAATTTAGAGTTAAATACTTGTAAATTCTTCCTTTTGTGCTAATTATTCTTTATTTGTGCTATGGTACGAGTTACGCCAGTCGACAATCGTGAGAACTTTCCTTTTTTAATTGGGGTCCTTTATATTATATGTAGGGCTGGCAATGGGTCGGAGAACCCATCAAAAATTCCACCCATATCCGCCTCATCCATCAACAGCGGATGGGATGGATAGAAAATATATTTTACTAGAAAAAATCGTTTATAGAAAAATTTGAAAATTTAGCCATTAATTGACAGCAAAGTGACTATATATCAATTGTCAATTCACAATACATGTCACCCTATAGTCACCCGCCTGGTCGTTTCATTGTGGGTTTTCACCCATTTATCTGGGCTGGTGTAGTGGCCTAGTGGGTGGCTGAGCTGGGTGGATAATCCACTTACCCATGGATAATTGTCAGCTCTAATTATATAGTAATTCTTCACCCGTCCGTTCTCTTTTAATAGTAACAATTTTTATTTTGGGTGTTCTAATCTAGTTACAACGTTAACTACTTTAGATTATTTGTTTTCTCTCAAACTGTTTATCAAATATATATAGACCGATCCTTTATCTATCTCTCTTTATCTCCTTGCCTTAATTATTGTTCCTCCCTCCATGTCGCAACTAACATAGAACAGAGGAAGTACAATAACATTATTAACCTTAAAATTGTGAAATAAAAGCATGATATTGTCGTTATGACATTTTACCCCTAATGTTTTGCACCCCTTTGTTTGGACTTATGTGCATTACCATAAGCTAAATAGTCTTGTTCATAAGAAGATCGAGGACTAGAAATTATATCTTGTTAGAAATTTTACTCTACAAGATATAACGGTCTTTATTCTACTTGCTTTTACTTATTTTCAGAAAAATTAAGAAAAGCTCTTTTTTCTTTTAGGGAGAAATAGCTCATATTAGTTTGGCAGAATGAAGAAATGTTAAAAAGAAGTTAATAAAAAGTTCATAAAAATTAATTGAAGTTCTGGAAAAGTCTAGAAAAGATTTAAAATGTTTGAAAAAATCAAAAAAGGAAAATTAGAAACAATAAGATAAATTCAGGAACATAAGTTCAGGAACAGGATAATTCCTAAGTCAATTGGATTGTATACTATATCAACTAATATCGTGTTTCCCCATTTACAAGTAGATGATACTAGTGGTTAGAGACTGTGCTATAGCTCAATGGTTAGAGCATCCATCTTGAATCTAAGATATCTTTGAATTTTTCTCACCCTAAGTAAGTCGAGTTCACTCTCCTTACTTCCCCTAACTTGTTAGGATTTTTCTTAGCAGTAATTAAAAGGATATGATATCGGTGGCATAAGTAACAACTTTATAGAATAACCTCCTTTTTTTTTCTCTAGTTTAGGGCCATCAAAGTAGAATGTGATAACCCTATCGTTGTTAATTTAATTAGTGACAACTTTCACGCTGATGTGCATGTTCGATAAACTTGTCATCTCCTATCTCCTTTTTTCCAAAAATTAAATTAAACTAAAAATTAACATAGCTATACAACTTTTGGAGGAACAGAGTTCTCAAGTCATCTCCTATCTCATTTTTATCAATCATCACTCCGACGTATCTATAGTCATAATATCAAAAATAAGGCAAGATGCACTTGGAGAAATTGGATTTGAATGTAGTAGTTCAGTAGATAAGAAGTATGTACCTTATAAAAAATGAAATTTTAGATTGCAAAAACAACATAAAAAGGTTTCTATTTTCTAAAAATCCCCCCCCCCTTCTTTCCTTCATTTCTTATCCAAAGAAGATAATAGTTTTATTTTTCCGTCCTCTTCTCTCCTTTCCCTTCCTCTTTCCTATCTATATTCTAAACTAGAAGGTAATCTTTCATAAAACTCTACCACTTATATTATACAAGGTTAAAAATTAATAACAAATCAAGGAAATAAATCAAGATAGGTACATGTTGAAAAATAATAAAGTTAGTTGAGTTGGTTTCCCATTCCCGTGGCTTAAACTCGGTCCATTGCACCCAAGAAATAAATTTCCTCCCCAAGTTACTCCTTAAATAGAAAGGCTTGTGGATCCTATTTTAACTAACAAAAATACAATAATATAGGTACCACATCAGTCATCACCAAGGATATTTTATACCACTGAGGAAAACAATAGGAAAGAGACTATCTTAATAGTTAATACTACTCCTACGTATCGACGTATATATAGTATAGTACTGTGTTGATGAACGATCATCCAAATATCTAATTAAATAAGTGTGGGGTATTAGCATATGCACATTGCTCGTTTGTTAGTGGGAAATTGTGGTGGTGGACTTTAATCTACGAGATCGAGTAGTAGTTATTGTTAATAAGACTCCGGGTGGAGAAATCATGCAAAATATGTAAAAAGATTACAACCATGAGGGGGCACATGTCCCATTCCAACCAACATAAGATATCATTCTCATGTGTTAGTGTAACACACTAAATCACTAATACACCAATAGCCAAAGACCATTGCCATACTCATAACCGCTATGCACCAATTTCCACCTCAACATGTCTTCCCTCTAATCAAGGGCCCTTGGGTCTAATGGTATGGCTTCCTATCTCCCACATGGGAGACCAAGGTTCAAATCTTGGTGGAAGCAAAAATTTCAATATTGTTGGGGGAGGGGGGGTTGGGGCTTGTTGGGCCTCTGGGTGAGTCGCCCTGTGCGAGGGCAGCCCAGAGGAAATTCATCTTACCACAGGTTCTCGAAAGAGGCCCAAAAAAAAATATCTTCCCTCTCTTTTCTCATAGGAATCTTCCCTCTAATTTGATTAATGTTTGGACTTGTTTTTTAGGTTTTCATGTATATCTTTAATTATCAATATATTTTTATTTGCGTACTAAAGTGTAACTGTCGTAACAAAAAAAACGATAACTCTAATGGAACAAAGAGATTTTGTAAGTTTGGTCTTAATTTCCCTCTCCTTCAAGATGATTTTAAGTGGTAATAATCAATAAATTTTTCAAAAAAATCAACTGTAAATTGATTAAAATAATCTCAACTATGATCGTTCTGCCAAAAATAATCCCAAGTTTGAGTTTTTCAGAATAATCCCAACTATAGGGGATGTTTTCCAAAAACGTACCCTGACCTAAACGAACTGGTATAGTAGGTTTAAAATGACACGTGTTGTACTCTTATTGGCCATTTACTAAAAAAAATTATTTAGCATATTTTAATCATCCCACCCTTTCCTCCCCCACCCAACTGCCACCCTTTCCCCTCTCCCCAGAAGAAACCCCCACTCCACCCTTTCCCCAACCCTACTGCCACTCCCCTTCCTATAAGCTCCCGCACACCCGAAAAAACCCCGCCCACCCCACTTGCCACCCCTCCCCCAACCCCGAAAAACCCCCACTCACTTGCTACCCCTCCCCTTCCCCCCCAACCCTAAAAAAACCCCCTTACCCAATTGCCACCCCTTTGCTTCCTCCCTTACCCCTAAAAAACCCCACCTCGAAATAACCACCTCACCAGACCCCTTCCTCTTTGGCGTTTGAGTTTGTTGTGAATGTGATGGATGGGTTTTGACGCGAGTTCGATGAAGGGCACCAAAAACGAAGGTGGTGGGGTGGGTTTTTTCGGGAGTGGGAAAAAAGAGGGAGGTTGTGGCGGTGGGGTCAGGGAGGAAGAGGAAAGGAGTTGGTGGTTGGGAAGGGGGTGGGAGTGGCGTAGGGGAGGAAGGGGAAGGGGAGGTGGATGGCGGCTGGGATAAGGCTGGTAAGGGATGAGGCTGGAGAAGAGGAAAACAAAATAAAATTACCTGATTAACAAGTTTCAAGTCACTTGGGAGCATTTTTAGAAGACACCCCCTATAGTTGAAATTATTTTGAAATAACTCATATTTGGGATTATTTTTGGCGGAACGGCCATAGTTGGGATCATTCTAAATAATTTTCATATTTAATTTAGTTTTTATTGGTGAAATAACTGATGTGTCTAAATGTTTAGAGTACAAAAATCATATACTTCTTCCGTTTTTTTTTTACATGTTACACTTTGACATTTTACACTATTCACAAATGTCACTTTGACCATCGTTTGTGATTTATAAGTGAATAAAAATATAGTCATATGGGATCTTGTTAGATTCGTCTTAATGTATTTTTTTAATATGTACTTTTTATAATTTTTACAGATACAAAATTAGAGATATATGTACTCAAAGTTTTGCATTGACATGCGTTAAAACTGAAAGTGTAACATGTAAAAAAAACGGAGGAAGTAATATATTGTTGAAGAAACCAGGCAACAGTACTACCACCCTGCAGGTTTCTAATATGATAAGAACATTTAATTGTACATATATGGGTGTACAATGTGCATTGTATACCCAAGGCTATTTTTTTGTTTATTTGGAACTCGCCATATTCTATGAAACTTGTACATTTGAAGGTTTCAAATGAGCAAAAAATAGTCTTAGATATATCATGCCCAGGGTACATCCGGGTGTATAATAAAACTTGTATAATATGATTGGTTATAAAAAAAGTTCTCAAATTAATGCACATAAGTCATAACATTATACATAGATAGGAATAAATATTTGAAAAATTAATTATAAACTATGTATCATTTTCATAGACATATCGTTTTCGAGCATTGCATATTGGATATGTCACTATTAGACGTGTTTATGTTGCTAATGTCTGGATAAATAATCAATCACTCCCTCAAATTATGAAATAATCCATACTACTTTTCACACTAATATAGTATTAACTTGCTACATTTTCATTTTGGGAAACTAAACTATCAACTTTGACTATATATATTGTTATTTATTAAACGCAAAATATAGTTATGTGCAATCTTGTTAGATACGTCTCGATACGTAGATTCATAATATTAAATTTATGTGAATGAAATAAGAGATATTCACAGTTAAATAATGTCTTGAAAACTGTGCAAAATGAAATGTAACAAGTGAATGTAGACAAAAGGAGTATAACGGAATATTTATCATTATATAAATTTTTACCATAATATATTTCCCATTTTTAGAAGCTTGTTATTTAAATATCAAAAAAACTTGTTGAGAATGTCTTAGTCACTGATGATGAGGCGGAATTATGTCAAGTTCAATTTACATGTATTTTGTTATCAATTTATGCGTAGTTTTGGGCATGATATTTGAGACAATGATGCCCACTTTTCACTAAAATCTAGAGTTGATCAACATTGACCGACCCGACTTGAAAATCATTCGGTTTTGTGCATGATATTCCGGCTAGCGATTCAGCCTTGGTCCGATTTTTTTTGGGAAAAAAAAGGCCATAGACACCCCAAATCCGGAAATTTTGGCTAAATTTTGGCCCATGCAAAAAGCTCGCTCGGCCCGGCTGAAATAGCGGGTTTTTGAGCGAGAAAGTTGGCTCTAGGTTTGGCCCGAAACAGGACTACTTTTTTTAGCAAAGTCGACCCATGATCACCTCTACTAGAATCTATTTGATTTATCATACTTTCTATCTAGTTAGGACTCAGGATCAGATGTCTCATTCTGTATCTCATCTCTACGCCCACTATTTTTTCCTTCTAACACATTATTACTTTGATCGATCCATTATAATAAGAAATAAATCATGAAGTATCATATTTTACCAATAAACGAACATTGATGTGTCGTAAACAAAAGCACATAAAATGTAAGATGGAACATAAAAATGGGACATATATCACCTCAACCCCTTTCTAAATTCTAATGCCTCTTTAGTTTTTGGCTTAAGGTGCAACTTGCAAGTAGCTAACGATTTTGGCAAATCTAGTGGCAAGAGAAAGCTAGATGCCTTGACGTTCAGACATGGATATTCATGGTTGGTATGAATGAACTAATTTTTTTTCCTAATGATAAAGTAAACTGTAAGCTTCACATAGTTTAAACTTTAAATTAAGTAAATGCACCAGCTAGGCAGCTACTAACCCCCGTATCCAGGGCTAAACCTTGACAAAATAAACTCAATATTCCCTCATTTATTCATATAAACCCCTCGTATTAGGGAGGATTTGCATATAAGTTTTAGACATCTATCTATACAAATATATTAAAAGGCGTTCCTATCACGAGAACGGTGCCACGTGGCACTCTTTTGAAACTTCTAATACACATGTTTATAATCTCAATAAAAAATGTTAACAATGTGTAGTACTTGGGATTCGAACACATGACCTTTGATATGAAATGTGAGAGTTTAACCACTAATCTATTCCAATTTCAATGCTTAATGTTTCAAAATAAAACATAATAAAGTCTTATAATTATATGTAAACATAAAAACATGTAGACAAGCTTTTTGATTTCAACCTTTTTATTAAGTATTATAATAACATTCTCTTACTCAAATTCCATTAAAATTGTTATTATTATCCCCAGTTCCTTAGATTTTTTTTTTGAACAACTTATCATGCCACAACGTCCATTTTCCAATTTCGCACTAGACAAGTATATTACGAAAAGCTAATAGAATCAATTATGACATTTATGAATAATAATATATTTGATAATTATGTACCGGAAAGACGCCTCGGGATCAAAATACTAGTTATATAGTCTTAAACAACACATGAGTCAACAGAATTAATGAACTTGGCCTCCTTTTTATATTGCTTTTTTTTAATGCAAAGCAAGGAATAAAGATAATTAAGACATTGCAGAGTAAGATTCACAACTTTTACCATGCAAGCATGCAAGTTGGAGACTCGTCATGTTAATATATAAACCTATATTACAAAATTATTATAGCAAGAGCATGAATTAGCTGCATACTATACTATACTGACTACGATCTTAGTTGTCTAAGATTGAGAGTCACACTGATCAAAGAAGTAACATTAGAGTTGAGCATGAATTTGACTTTTTTAGCCCGTTTTTGCAATGATATTGGGGTGTGACAGACCTCGAATTTCAAGCACAAATTGATCATTTGGGGCAGATCGAATATGAGTCCAATTAAATATGTTTTGGAACATATTTTGAGTCGGGATTATTGGCCAAATCTCGAAAAATGACTTGAAAATTGACACGGACATAGGACCGAGCTGGGCCATTGATTTTTTTAATTTTTTTCATATCTGAGCTTACTAGTTTGATAGCTTCATTCTACGTATCAAAATTAAAATTACCACTCGGCACTCGGTAGTTTATCTTCTTCGGTAAAAATGAAGAGTAATTATATGTAAATCTAGTTATAGAGTAGAATTACTAATCTAATAATGATTCTGTCCAATACACCTCCCGTTACTATCTTGGAAGAATACTTGGTTTTCCAATTGAGGAACCATCAACCTTCTGTTTCAAAGTAATATTCAGATGGGAGGTGGATCTATACAAGTATTGCCCATTTGCCCTGCATTTCCTGATTTGTTCCATTTCCAAACACCCAACTTGGGAGCCACATCTCCAAGATTGTGCAAAATTTCTTCTCTATATCCGAACATTTGACCCAAAATACATATATCATTGTCATTAGGGTTTTGCAAATACCAGGGTCGGACCAGAATCTAGACCGGAACGGACCGGGAACCGGACCAGAGAAATTCCCGATTCCGGGTTTTCGGTCCGGTCTGGTCCAAACCCGGAAAATTCTAGTCCGGACCGGTGGACCCAAATTTCTGATTTTTTAGTAAAAAAAAAAAATATATATTAAAAAAATTTTAAAAGGTAGAAAGTTACATAATTAAAAACCTATTATTTATTACCTTAAGGAATATTGTTATTAAAATTATTAAATTTTAATTGTATCTAATTTATAAATATGTTTAAATTAAATAAAAAAGTTTTTTCTTTACAAAAATATAGATTCCCGGTCCAACAGGTCCAAAATCGGACCGGACCGAAAAATCCGAGGTCCAATTTTTTTTCGATTCCGGTCCACCTGGTCCAGTCCGATTCCGATCCGGTCCGGTCCTAGACCGGTGAAAATCCCTAATTGTCATCTTGAGCTAACTTGAACCTCAACTATGTTTCAAAGATTGTTGCAAAATTCATAATTCATAAATCGTAATGACTTAAAATCATTGTCGTCTATGTATCGAATAATAACGACATAGTCTTCACTTCACCTAAAATTAGTTGACAATGGGTGGAATAGTCCCCTAACGTGAAATATATTATTCATCCTTTATGTTGTTCATCCATATATATTGAAAACTCACATGTGAGGCTGTGACATATATGTGTGTGTATAATAACTCGAACAAAGAAAGAGGCGAGGTTCAGATGCTTGACTAGGCAGGATAGGTATTAGAGACCAAACCACTAGACAATGTCTAGCTGTCGTTGATAAGGCAAGAACTAATCATTTGTATTAAGGGGAAAAGCCTACCCAAAGGAGAGATAACCTTGTAACTTGAGTTGGGATAAGTTAAAAGTTATCTTGCTTAACAAAGCTGAACCAAGTAAACAATTACGCACATAAAATTTTGTTCAAGCCACATACGTATTTTAATTAGTTCAGTTTACTTCAATTTAAGAAAATGCACGTGAAAAATGACACTCTGATTCAAACCCTTGACCTCTCTCTTAAGATTTGAGATCTACAGCTACTAATATGATTCATATACTTCGGCCCTGTTCTTTTGAACTTATTTTGGCTGAACTGAAATTAAATTAACTGAACTGAAATTAATTGAACTGAACTAAAATTAAATTAACTGAATTGAAATTAACTGAACTGAACTGAAATTAAATTAACTGAACTGAAATTAACTGAAATGAGAGAAACTGAACTGAATTGTATATTTAATTTTCTAAAATAACAATAATCGATAATGATCAATAAGTATTAAAATAATAATAATCGATAATGATCAATAAGTATTAAAATAATAATAATAATAATAATAATAATAATAATAAAAATAAATAATAATAAAAATAATAATAATAAATAATAATAATAATAATAAAAATAAATAATAATAAAAATAATAATAATAAATAATAATAATAAATAATAATAATAATAATAATAATAATAATAATAATCAATACCAATCATAATAATAACAATAAATAATAAGTATAATAATAATAATAAATAACAATAATAATAATAATAATAAAATAATAATAATAATAAATAAATAAATAATAATAAGAATAATAAATAATAATAATAAAAATAAAATCATAATAATAATAATAATAATAAATAATAATAATAATAACAATAATAATAAATAATAAAAATAATAAATGAATAATAATAATAATAATAATAAATAATAATAATAATAATAACAAATAATAATAACAAATAATAGTAATAATAATAATAAATAATAATAATAATAATAACAATAATAATAAATAATAAAAATAATAAATGAATAATAATAATAATAATAAATAATAATAATAATAATAATAATAATAATAATAATAATAATAATAACAATAATAATAATAATAAATAATAATAATAGTAATAATAATAATAATAATAAATAATAATAATAAATAAATAAATAAATATTAATAATAAATGAATAATAATAATAATAATAATAATAATAATAATAATAATAAATAATAATAAAATAATAATAATAATAATAATAATAATAATAATAATAATAAATAATAATATTATTATTAATAAATAATAATAATAATAACGAACTGAACTGAAATTGTAATCCCCTGTAAATTTATGAATTTATAATATATTTTTATTTATATTTAAGTATATTTTAGTATTTAGATAATTTATTTCTTCAAAGGTTGACTATTTGAAAGTCAAAGGAATTATTTTAATGATTTATGGAAGTCAAATATTTTATTAAGTCATGCTTTGAAAAATATTTGAAATGTTTAAAATACTTTTTGGATTTGGAAAATGACTCCAAAATGGGTTTGAGGAACCCAAACACTCTTAGGCTTGGAAAAGGATTTCTAGTTTGAGTCCAATTACCTTTTCCTAAGCCCACAAGGAGAATCTATATAAACCCCCATAAACCCCAAAATTTTCCCACACAATTATTTTCTCTCTCCTCCTTCCTCCCATATTTTCAGCCTTCTTATCTCTTTTTCTCTCTTTTTCTTTTCTTCACTCTTCCTCTTCCTTCGGTTTTCTTCCCGTCGACGGTTGTGCCGCGCCGCCGTGCTGCTCCTTGCCGGCGTCCTTGTCTTCGTTCCTCCTTTTTCCATTGTTTTGGTTTGATTACTTTACTTCATCCTCAAGTTTTATTTTATTCAAAGTTTATGTTTTTAAGATTTGTTTTAAGTTCATTATGTTTAAAAGTTAGTTTGATGATTTATTTGTGAATCTAAGTTTATATAATTTATGTATTGAAGAAATAAAACTTCAGATTTACATATTAGGTTTGAATTGGATTTTAAATTATCAAAATATGGATTTTTAGGGTTTTAAAGGTTGGAAATCATAGTAGTATGTTATAAGTTATGAGATTGATTATTTTTATAATTTTAAATATGTTTAAATATGTTTTAAGGGACTTTTAATATATAATATATTGCTGAAAATATAAAGGGAGTATTGATATGGAGTTTTATGATTTTAAAGCATGAGTTTTTGAGAGTTTTGACAACTAGTATAGTAGTACTATACTAGGAGGCTTTAATGCTTAAATATTAATGATGGGAAAGGTTTTTAAACACTTTTAAGAAGGGTTTAAAGTATTTTATTATTGCTGTAAATTCATGAAGGATTAATTGTGAATTTATATTGGTTGTTTTAGGCGGAGAATTCTCTTTAAGCGACTTTTAAGGTTGTGAAAGTGGCCTCTCAATTTATCTACACAAGGTACGTACATACCTATGTGTTGATTGGATTATTATCATGATTTTAAGGATGAGAATTATGTAGTATCATGTATAGGAACTATTTTGAGTTCATATATGATTTCTATTATGTTGGACTTGCATGTTTTATGCCGTTGTGTGAAACATGTTGATTATGAGATTTATATTATGTTTGTATGGAAGATTGATGCAAGCATATGGTTGGGAACTTTATTTTATTAATTCATATGAGGAATTAATATATATATATATATATATATATATATATATATATATATATATATATATATATATATATATATATATATATATAAGTTGATATTTTATAACTATGAAAGGTAGTATGGTTGTTGGCTAGGTTCAACAAATAAAGGAAGATTGGATTAAAGTTGGAATTAGTCTTGGATTGTTAAGTTGTGTGATCACTTATCTAATCCTAAGATAATAAATAATGTTTGTGATTGTTTAATGATTGTGCTATTGGTGTTGCTTGTGAGTCATAACAAGTAATAACTGGTTAATCATGTAAAGTGAAACTTGGATAAAGAATAGCTTTAAGGCGCGCACGTCCGAAGTGTTGGACAATTAGGAGTTGGAGTACATGGTGGTAGCCCATGGCTTTTTCCCGGGACCGGATTGATCATCGTGTCCTATTTTTATTTAAAAGGTTCATCGATATCGTAAGTCATGAGAATACGGAGTCGCGCCCATATTTCGTCTTCCAAAGGGAAGGCTGGTTTTAGTTAGACAACTCGGTCCATTAACTATTCCATTTAAAGTAATAAGAATGTTGTTATAAATTTTAGTTCAGTAAAAGTTATCTGCAAGTTATTATATTATTATTTATTTCTGCTTACTACTTATTAGTATCATGTTAAGACTGTTTATTTATTTAGTATGTAGTACTCAGCTTTGCTGATTACGTGCTTTTGTTTGTGTATGTTGATCATGGCTATGCCTTATTGATCCTGTGATGACCAATTTTGGTGAGCAGTCTCTATGGATTAATAGCGCATTGTCCATTTACAGATTTGAAGATGATGCATCATTGGGTTCGGGATTGGAGAGCTTGTGTAGTCTATTAATCATACTTTGAGTTTATACTTTTCGTAGTTGGTTTTGGTTTTAAGTTTGACTTTTGACTTTTGTTGGTTTGACTTTTGGAGTTGACTTTATAGTTGACTAAGTTTTATTTAAAAAGTTTATTATTATGTTTTCCGCTGCAAAATTATGAATAAGCCGATATGTTTTCACACGGGCGATAATGCTTTGATGATTCTCTAAGTTTTATGTTAAAAAGGTATTTTAGAAAAGAGAGAATTGTCGGAGTGTTATAGAAATTAACTAAAATTAAATTAACTGAACTGAAATTAATTGAAAATAAGCTCAAAAGAACTGAGCATTCATGGTGCCACACTGCCAATGTTATTCATTGAGCTTAGGTAGAGGTGGCAAGAGGTTGAGGTGGTGGAGTAGTGGCATCGCTTCCCACCTCATATCCCTGAAGTTTAGGGATCAAACCTCATGGGACTCATTTGAGGATTTCCCCTTATCCCCCCTCAAGTGAGTCCCCTTCATCTTACCTTTTAAAAAAAAGTAGATGTGGCAAACGGGTCATACGAGTCAGGTACGAGTCGTGGTCATAATCGGGTCAACTTTGTGTTCGGATCGGGTCCGTTCGGCACTTGGTCAAAAAATCGAGTCCATTAAATTTCGGCTCACGTCGGGTCGGGTTAAGTCGTCGGGTTTTTAATCTAGCAAATAAATAAAACACATATAAGACTAAAAAAAACTAAGTGAAATAATTAATGGGAAGTGGCTAAGTCATATATGTATTTCATGACAATTTTTTCCTTAAATTTTTTTCGGGTCGGGTTCGGGTCATCATTATCGGGTCATCGGGTTCGGTTTATTTCGGGTCTATTTTACTTTCGTGGTTCGGGTCGAGTTATTCGTGTTTCGGGTCCATTTCGGGTCATTATTTGCGGGTGAAAACGGGCCTCAAGTCGGGTCACGGGTTCGGGTCTTTGCCGCCTATAAGCTTAGGTTCGTGCTTTTAGTAATATATATAATTTGACTTTCAAGCATCCGTCGGTCGCGGGTCGCCTAAGACATGAATACATTGGGGCCCGTTGTGGCAAAATTAGGAAGATATGTAAGTGACGACCAATGAACCCCCCTACAAACGAATCTATACAGTATGTGAAATGACCACAATGTGTGAAACGATAAATTAACAATAAATGAATTAATATAAGTTAACACTTACTTTCGTCGACTGGACGGTGGTCCAATTACAGCGATCATAGGACACTAAAGTAGAAGGATACTGGATGATGTACTATTCTGCTTGATTATTAACATTCTGCTTTTGGGATGAAAATTTTAATATCTGTACGGAATCATATACTAATCTCCGTTTTTAAATAAGTGCAACATTTTGACTTTCACGCTTGCCAACGTACAACTTTGACTATCATTATCTCTAATTGTGTATTTGTGGACCTTAAAAAAAAGTTGATATTACGAAAATATTCATTTAAACAAATCGGCCAACACCATCTTATATGATCATTCTGTTTTAAAAAAATACGGTCAAAGTGAGGTGTGTGAATAGTGCAAAAGTAAAATTCTTGCACTAAAAAAACAGAGGAAGTAGAAAATAATGTTTGTATGTATTCACATAATATTCAAAGATGAGAAATTGAGAAAGGTAAATTATATTTCTTATTCTATAAGAAAAATTTAATCCCAATTTTTTTTTATATATATGTAGTTTTCATAGCTAGAAATGTACTACCTCCGTTCCTTTTTAATATTTACACTTTTACTTTTGACACTATTCACAAATTTCCCTTTGACTATCATTTGTGATTTATGGTTAAGAGAAAATATAGTCATCTAGGGTCTTGTTTGATTCATCTCGATATGTACTTTTAGAATATCGAATACAAATACAAAATTAGAGATATAAAGGCTTAAAGTAGTGCATTGGCATGCGTGAAAAGTGTAAGTGTAACTATTAAAAAGGAACGAAGGTAGTATGATTGTGGAGGGCTCAAAAATTACTAGCATATTATTAAGTGGGATTTATGGGCCGGGGGGTTGGAGGAAGTCTGCCTTGTAATGAGCCTCTGGGTGTGGGTCCCCTGTGTGAGGCAGCCTAGAGGATTTCTTCTTACGTATTAAAATTACATATATACTCCCTCCGGTCTTTATTAGTTTACCCGTTTCTTTTGCACAGAGTTTTAGGAGAAATAATATTGTGGGTAGGGAAGTCCAAATCCAAACCGAAAGTCATCCCAAACCAAACCAAACCAAACCGAAATTAGAAAACCAAAACCGAAACCGATCCAAACCAAACCGAAATTTCTTTTTGTTCCAAAATCTAAGTTCAACAGAATTATAGATAACAAAAACCGTAATGTTATATATCATAAATTCTTACAAAGATTAAATATTTTGTAACTTTGTCATGATGGTAAGTTCATAACAAAATAACTGTAAATTTGTAACATTGTAAATAACTAAAAGAACTAAAATAATTGCACATAATTACGAAAAAAAATAACGTTCATATATAATTATTTGTAAGATGTTCTTGATCTTCAATCGACCGGCGCTGAGGAGACTTTCTTCAATTGCGGCGGGTTTAACCTCGACAGTGGCGACCTGGATGCTGCAAGGGACCGCCGGCAAAAGGAGAGAGGAAACAGAGGAGAGGGAGAAATGGAGGAGAGAGACACAAAGGGGAGGAAAGGGAGAAATGGAGGAGAGAGAAACATACGTGAAGGAGAGAGGAGAGAGGAGAGAGGAGAGAGGAGAGAGGAGAGAGGAGAGAGGAGATATGGAAACGGCTGAGGGAGAGATTTGGGAGATGTTGGTCTCCTTAGGGTTCTTGCTGGGAGAGTTTGTTAGGGTTCGTTATAAAACGGGCCTAATATATTCTAAAACCATCAAAGCCCATTTCAGTATATCACAAATGTATACTTCGGTCTGGTTTGGTTTTGTTCGGTTTTTCAATATAAAAACCGAACCAAACCGAAAACCGCAAAATAATTTTTTTTCCAATCCAAACCAAACCGATTTAAAAAAAAAACCAAACCAAATAACTTACACCCCTAATTGTGGGACATAGAAAGAAAGAGAAACTATTATTTTATATTAAAGTTGAATGTATGTGTGATGGAAAGTTAGTGGTCCCATTACAAAAATAGAAACAAAAGAAATGGGTAAACTAATAAAGGACATCCCAAAAAACAATACGGGTAAACTAATAAAGACCGGAGGGAGTACATGACAAACCCCCATCCCCTCTAGAAGTGTAAAGAAATCATAATTACTTCACAATTGATAACGAGAGAGTTACATTTACATAGGTCAATCCCAACAACTCATCTTTGTTTACCACCATAGAACATCTACGAGAACCACAAACTTGATATATACTTAGAGCTGATAATCAGGTTGGGTCGCGGTTCGTGTTCAGGTCGATAATATATTTTTCAAAAAACACCCAATCTAAACCTAACTCATTTAATAATCAGGTTGAAAAACTCAACCTCGACCCGACCTATTTAATAAATGTGTTACCCGTATAAAAATAATTATTTTCTTAAAAAGCTAAATGAGCAAAGTATGCATGTTTAGTGTTTCTTAAAATAATTATGACCTATTTTAACAACATTTTATTTTTTTTAAAATAAACTTTATTTTTTCTATATGTATAAGTTAACAAGATGAAAGTAGGTCATTTTCGGGTTAGAAATGTTAACCTGAACCTAACCCATTTAATTAAATAGGTTAACGATGTCAACCCGTTTACTTAAATGAGTCAACAATCCCAACCGTAACCCGCTTATTTCAGGTTAGGTTCGGATCGAATTATCGGATAGAGTCAACTTTTGCCAGTCCTACTACATCAGTCCTACTACATTTGACTACATCATCATGACAAAGCTTTTTCCGGGAGGATATAGCCAAAATCTACTTGCACATCACAGTCCTGCAGACTTGATTCATGTCTTAAACTATAAACGAACCAGCAGCATATAGACTTACACGAACTATTGAGAACTTGTGAAGAAGTCATACTCGGGAGACACTCACCTTTGGGCCATATCCCCCACATTATATTTGACTTGACACCAATTCCGTGCATTAGGAGCTCATAGGGTTATATGCGAGACTTAGGTGATCCAACAAAATGATGGATGGCCTAAAGGCTAAAGCTAAATCCTTTTTACAATTTAAAGGTGAAGTTTGGGCTTCTAATGGACGCCTTATCACAAGACCAAATTCATAGAGGTCAATACCGAGCACTCCTGAGTCAAACTACTTCAGCAAAGGAAGAGTAGGAATTGCTAGCTCTATGTTTGTGTTTTGTATATCCTTGATGCAAGAAGGTAAAAAGGGGGAAAAAAAAAAAAAGTTGTCAGATGACAAAATATGGCGCATGTAACCTTCCTAATTCCCCAGGAGGCATTTTTAGTACCATTAAAAGATTCTCAGCAACATAGAAAAATCTTCAATATCATTACTAGAACATTATCGCTAAATTCTTCTTTTAACTGCCTATTTTTAATGGGTAAATTAGCCACTGGACTATGAAGCATTACTTGTCTACCAAAAAACAGAAATTAGCCACTGGTTGCCTTGCGTTAGAGTAACATCACAACATCAGTCCTCTACAAAGTACGAAGTCTCTGTTGTGTGCCACAATCTGTAGTTTACCATATTCAATTCATTGGGCAACGAAATGTAAACTCCTATAATACCATGGGCAGATTAGAGCAAAGCAGTGGCCAAAACAAGCATTTACACACAAAAAGAAGGTAAATAAATCAAATTCCTTCGAAAAGAGAAGTGGAGATATATATATACGAAGTATATATTTCTATAAGTCATACCAACATTCTTACAGAGCATATGCCTCAGTATATGGTGCAATTTCGTGTTTGATAAGTGCTCATTTCACTGTTTTCCTCAAACCATTACAATTTGACTTGCGGAAATAAAATCCTAACTCATATAGCCGACATTCGAATCATAACTCATGCATCCCACTCCATCCTATTGGGATTAAGACACGGACATTGTTATTACTATAGACACTTCCCATCTTGGGCACAACATATTTTCCTCAATCTGAATGTAAATCTCTAGAGTGATGAAGAGATAACACTTGCGATTTCACAGCACAGTTTTCACAAATTACTTCCTCAAGGAGCTAACAGAAACACCTAATTAATAAGATGGACAACAAAACAGTTTAAACCTTTTTTTTTCCACAATTAAATGATTATAACAATCAGAGCTTACAAATCTTTCCCCGCCAAAAACAGACTCAAGCTTTCATCATCTTTGGTTCATAGCCTCATCAGTCATCAACAAACTATTAAAATAGGGGGATAAATAAAAAGACATGATCTAATATATTCCTCTTCTTCTTCTAGACTTCTACTACAACTAATTACTACTATCACTATTAGCATGATTAAGATGATTCCCATGAAGATGATGATGATTATTATTACGATTATTTTCTCCGCCTCCAATACCACCACTTCCACCACCTCTACTATCACTATTATTACTCCCATTACCATTCAATTGCGAAATCTCAAGCTGAGTCTTCATCATAAACTTCATCCTTTGCAACTCCAACTCCTTAGCAAACTTCATCCTCTGCATCTCCATCTCAACAACATGCTGCAATTTCGTGCTTTCAGCCGTCTCATACGCCTCCCCGAACTTCAAAATCGCCCTCGTCAACTCCCTAACCGAGTTCCCCCACACCCTCACAGCCGCTTTCTTTTCTCTCCCATTCTCATTCCCCTTCCCCTTTCCCTTCTCATTCCCCCTTTCTCCTCCCCTATTGTCAACATCCATCCTCGGCCTCTTCCTCCTCTCAAACCCCGGCCTCTCTGGCGGCAAACTATCTGCAGAATCATTCGACAACTCCTCCTGATCAGAATCAGTATCCACTGGAACCGGAGGCTGAGGCTGAGGCTGAGGCTGAGGCTGAGGCGGAGGCCGAACTCTACTAAACCCCTTCATCAACTGTATCTTTTCTTCCATGCTGTAAACAGTACAAGCAGTAGTAGAAGCAGCATTAGTATTACTAGTTTGATTACTCATCGGTTGCGAAACCATATTATTAGGACGGGGCGCAGTCCAACCATAACCATAAACCTGCCTCTGTCCAACCCGTTGTTGTTCTCTTTGCCAAAACTCTAAATACTTTTTGGGATCAATACTCGGGGGTCTCCAATTCCTAACTACAGGAATTCCAACGGGGACCGCTTTCGAAAGCGAAAGCGGTCCACCAGTTGAAACAGAAACAGAAACAGTAGCAGTAGCTGGGGTTACTGTGACACCAGCAACCCCAGCTACTGCAGCAACCCCCAACCCCGAACCCTTCATTACTCCAGGGCTCGGGGTTGAGGCAGAACCACCAATCAACCTATCCAACCGTTCGAAAAACGGCCAACGACTCGGACCACATCCACTACCAACCTTCGCCTTTTCAATCTTATACTTCTTCTTAACAGTATCAATCCGATTCTTACACTGAATATCCGTCTTCGGCGTCTTCCCGTAATCTTCACGACTACTAACTATGTCGGCAACTTCTTTCCAATGTTTCTGCTTTAAATTTCCTCTGCTTAACTCCATGTACCTTTCTCCCCACGCATCGATCAACACCGACGTCGCACCTTCGCTCCAACAATCCTCTCTCCCTCCTCCTCCGCCGCTACTTCCGCCGCTACTTCCGCCATATGTGATGGCGAGAGGTCGAGGAAACTGCTGGATCGGGAGAGCTAGGGTTAGAGAGCTCGGCGTTTGCGGCGTTAATGGCGACTGCGTTGATGATGGAGGACCTGCTGCCACGGTGACTGTGATTGGACCAGGTGGCGGAGATTCAGGTGGTGATGAAGGTGATAGGATTTCTTCATCTTCATCCATGGATCTGAGGAAAAGAGAGGAGAGAGAAAATTAGGGTTTTTTTTGGGGATTTTGAGGAGAGAGAAAGAAGGAATTGAAGAGAGAGAGAAAAAGAGGGGTTTGTTTTGATGTAATTGCCGTTTAGGGGTGTGACGGGAAAGAAAGTTCCGTCCGTCAAGGGAAGGGAAACCGAGGAAGGACACGTGGAAGGAGAGAGAAAGGAGGTTTGGTAGGGTTAGATAGGTGGGAATACCTGGATTTACCGGTTAATCGGTCATCGGACTGATTAATGAGTATGAGGATCATTTTTTTGGCCGGCTTTTAGGTTGGTTGTGTCTTGTGTGAGTGTGAGACTCTTCTTTGCCTGTTTTGATGGAGTTTTTGTCTGTTTTTTTGTGGGTGTATTTACTTTATTACCCCTATATTGGTTAATAATGTGATAGACAAGTCACATTATATATTAGGAATTAGGATTATCACATTTAAGTAAGGAAATAAAAGGGTGATGTATAATTGTATATTGATGTCTGATGAGTGATGACATGTCCTATAAGAAAGTAATATGGTAGTTAAACAGTGTAATCAATTGGTTGGTTTAATCGTGGTAAATTTGTAAAAGATGGTTTTGTCTTTTGTCCAACAAGGGATTTGGATTTTGGAGGAAAGAAGAAGATTATTGGTTCATTGAAGTATTAAACTATGGTTGGTTTATACGTGAATCTTGAGTAACTAAAAAGGTTTTGGTTATGCATTCTATCCTGGGCTTTCTCTTCCTTTTTAGTTACCATGTACAAAATTTGATTATAAGTATGTTTGATTACATAATACTTCCTCCGTTTCTTTTTAAGTGAGTCACTTTCCTATTAAGGAATAGTCATAATAAGTGACACACTTCCACAAATGGAAAAAAAAAAAGACTGAATTATTACAATATTGCCATTACAATTAAAACTCACCTACCTTATTAATTATTCTAACCACTAGTTACTCAATCATTAATTACATTAGGTTTCCCTCTCTTTTTTTATGCTTGCAATTATTCCCCACCTACCATCTTTTTCTCGATCATTCTATACACCTCTCTCACTCATCTCTATCTGATTCAAGAACCCTAAAGCTTGAACATCTCCTCTCTCACTCAAGAACCCTAACTCTTCTCTCTGATTCATCTCTCTCGCCTCTTTTTATCTTCAACCCTAACTTCTCTTTTCTCTCTCGTCTCTCTGAAAAAGTCCGATTTAGTAACTCTCGTCTCTCTGAAAAAGTCCGATCTAGGGTTTTGAAGACTGATTTCTCATAATTTTCTGTCGGTCCTATTTGTTCCTTCAATATGTCTTCTTCGTGGATTACGGCAGATTACTTGTTTGGTTGTGATGATATGGATTCTTCGGAGGAATCGAGGTTGATGCGCTTGATAGATCGTGCCAACCACGGTTCATCTTACACATCTACTGAGCTCCCTTATGTGCGTAGGGGTTCTGAAACACCAACATCGAAATTGGTGTTGCCGGAAAAGGTAGAAACTGTGGTGGAAGCCACGGTTGATTCGAGATCTGCGTGCTTGGGTAAAAGGAAATTGCAATTTGACGAGTCCCTTGAATCTTCGCCTCAAAAGTCTGCAGATGAGATCCCCAAAATTGAAACTTCAAACTATGTTGCCGAAAGCCCTAAAAATGCAATAAAAAAAAATTAAAACTCTGTCTTCCTCTGAATTGGTGAAACGTTCCTAACTTTATCTCTTAAAGTTGATTTATTCATGAATTTATGTGTGGTGTTGAATGATTTTGTCATGTTGGCTCTGATATTTGTTGGTATTATGCTTTATTAGTAATTAAGATGAGTATATGTTTGTACAGTGACATCATTTGCATGATGGTTAGTATGATGATTTTATTTGAGCTGGGTTAGTTCTGAAAGTTATGTACATGATGGTGTTATTGTGGTTGTGATATGGAGTGATTTGAGTGTGTGTATGTGACTGATTTTGCATGATGGTGTTGTTGTGGTTGTGATTTATACTAAATTTAGGGTTTATGGAGTGATTTGAGTTTGTGTTTGAGTCTGTGTTTGTGAGGGGGTTTGCATGATGGTGTTGTTGTGGTTGGTTCTGATTTTGCATGATGGTTTTGATGTGGTTGGTTCTGATTTTGCTTTATGGTGTTGCTGTGGTTGTGATTTTTACTACTTGTAGGGTTTATGGAGTAATTTGAGTGTGCAGTTTGTGACCCGAGTTTGTGTTTGTTAATGTGTATGCGTTATGGTGTTATTGTGGTTGTGATATGGAGTGATTTGAGTGTGTGTATGTGACTCGATTTTGCATATGGTGTTGTTGTGGTTTTGATTTTTACTAAATTTAGGGTTTATGGAGTGATTTGTGTTTGAGTGTGTGTTTGTGAGGGGGTTTGCATGATGGTGTTGTTGTAGTTGGTTCTGATTTTGCATGATGGTTTTGATGTGGTTGTGATGGAGTGATTTTGGGGTCTATGGCCTGATTGGAGTGGTTGTGATTTCAGTGTGTGTTTGGTACTGTGTTTGCATGATGGTGTTCTGTGGTTGGATCCGATTTTTGCATGATGGTTTTGATGTGGTTGTGATTTCGGTGTGTGTTTGGTACTTGTGTTTGCATGATGGTGTTGCTGTGGTTGTGATTTCCCTATGATGATGATCTTTTTACACCATAAATGCTTTCAACCTTTTTTTCCTCACAATGTGCCCCTAGCATTTTAATTTGTCTCTGCATTGATGAGGCAATTGTGTGTTGGTGTTGTGCCTACTGGACTTGTGTCAAACAATGTCAAATAATTGAAATTTGCATGAGAGGATGATGAATTATCCTCAATGATGAATGAGGTCAAGTTTAAGTTTCACATAGTCCATGTATTGGCTTTCCCCCACTTATGCCACCAATGCATTGACTAATTTTGCATGTTGGATGTGGCTGTTAGGAGGTTAAATATGGTTATGTGCATATTGGTGATTGGGGACAACCTGAGGGAAAGAACCAAGCCTTTCTTTTTCTTCAAACATGTTCCTTACATGCATTACTTGTGGAAACCAAATGATGTGAAATGCATTGACCTATGTACTTTACAAAAAAAGGTCATAACTTTACAAAAATAGGGCCATACAACCACTATACTAAACAAAAAGTGTATGACTTCTATAATTTACAAAAAGTTGTGGTTATGTGTCAAACTAATGTTTGTGCGCCCCTATCGATCTTACGGAAGCAATTCCATTGCTTCAAATGGTCGAGGCCCAAACACAATGTCTTGATTGAGCACATTAAGCGTGTTATTTACCAACTCCTCTCGAAACTTCAACGGTAGTTGGTAGTAGACCCAATCTGTCCTTCTTTTTTTGGAATTGTGTGGGTTTTTGTAATTGTTTCCCCCCTTGACCTTCAATATCTCCACCATAACATACATCAAATGTAGCCAAGTATAGTTGATTATCTTAGGATCATACACTGTGTATGCATCCTCAACACTTTTAATCAACTCATCAACTGTGTTTGGAAAACTCTGATGTTGAATTGATTGAATGGCTTTAAAAAAACCCAAATCGAGTACATTGAGGTCGGTGTGACCGGGGGCCGGGCCGAGATTATATTAATTTCAAAACCACCTTGTCTAGATGCTTCCAAAAACTCAGCATCATTAGGTTGGATATGGGGTCTAGCATTGTCCTACTGAATCCATATTTGTTTGCACCCATTCTCTGGCCATTTTGCTCTAATTGCTGGCAGAAGCTTGTTGATTATCATTTCTCTGATGGTTTCCTTTGTAATACTTTGCTTT
The DNA here is from genome assembly GCA_947648045.1 of Beta corolliflora. NCBI lineage: Eukaryota > Viridiplantae > Streptophyta > Magnoliopsida > Caryophyllales > Amaranthaceae > Beta > Beta corolliflora. The sequence continues at coordinate 73,353 of CANSZD010001022.1, read as the reverse complement.
GCCTTCTTCTCAATTGTACCTGCCGGTGCATTAGCCGACCACCTTTGTCTTTGCAACAACCTCATCTATGAAGGGAAAGATACCAAGCTTCCCATCCCATATTATGTCCCCTGTTGGCCCTAACCATGGTCTTGCTATGGCAGCTAAGAACATAACTTTAGTAATGAATGCTTTTGATTGGCATGCTCTGTATGGGTCCTCTTCTTCTGATAACAAGTAGAATCTTTGTGTGATTTTGCTCATGAAAAACCATTTTTCATCTATATGAATCATGTTATAAAGATGACTAAACTTTGGCAATTCATTCACTGTTTTTGGTATGATTTGAGACAACACAAATTTCATTCTTGCTACCTTGTGTTTTGGTGTGAGTTTGGGCTTGATTGAGTTTGTATGGCTTCTGAGTATACCTCTTTTTAAAACAGTTGAGGGGCTAACCTCTAAGGCCATAGCAAAGGACCTGATGGTTGTCCTTTGCTTTAGAGGTACCCCTCTCAAGGCTTCATCATCTATGAACTTGACCTTTCTCCCACAATTTTCAGTTTTCCTACTTGCAACATTGACCTCTACACCATCTATTCTCTGCTTTCTGGCAAGAGTCCATATCCTATTGATAGTTGATCTACTACATGAGTATTTCTGCCTAAGTGTTTTTAAAAGTCCCCTTGGCAATACTAAGTCATGAGATGCAGATGCAAACATGTCGATTACAATTTGTCTTCTTATGTTGTTTGGCAGGTTTGGTTTTTTGTTTTCCCCCTCAGTACCCCCATCTCCATTTAACTCATTCACTGTTTCTTCTTCATTTTCAGACTCAAGGTCAGAGAAGTACCATACCTCATTATCTTCTTCCTCTTCTTCTGCATTCATTTGTTCTTCCAAGTGAACCAATTCATCCATACTCATGGTCCCATCAGTAGAATGACATTGGTTGTCTTCTTCTTCAGTTGTAATCTGTTCCAAAAGTTGCAGCTCTTCTTCTCCTATTGTGGTGTCATCACCAACTCCACTAGAAAGAATCCATGCTTCAAATGCTTCTTCATCCATGTACCCCATACATCTACTGTGCAGTGTGTGCAAGTGGTTGATTTTGTAGTGCAGTGTGTGCAAGTGGTTCACTTGTAGTGCAGTGTGTGCAAGTGATTTATTTGTAATTGTTTAGAGAATTTGTATAGAGAAAAATATTTTTTTCCCTCTAAAATGTTGAAGGGGGAAAAAATAGAGCATATGGTATCTTAGTCCCCTGTATAAATAGAGGGTTCTAAAAAAATTTAGAGCCAAAGTTTGAATTTTTTGGAATTGTAAAAGTTGAAAAAATTTGGAGCCAAAGTTTGAAATTTTTTAGAATGGTCCCCTCTACGTATGTGAAAGTGAATCTCCAAAAAAAAAAAAATTTGGAGGCAAAAGTTTGAAGTAAAGGTGGCAGTGGAAAGTTCCCTCCCTTTTTCTTTGTCATTATGCGTGTAATGTAAAGTTATATGGGACCACACTCAAATGCTTAAAACCTTTAATTACTTAGTTAAATAGTTGTCCCAACTTTCTCTCTCTAGCCTCCTTGGTTGGTGTGCACTTTCTCTATGTTCCACTTAAAAAGAAACGGAGGAAGTATATCTATAATCTATGGTCCTTTTCGAGCCTTGCCCGTCTTTTGCATAAAAAATAAGTAACATATTAATAATATTATATCCATGGTCTTTAAGCAGTAGACGATAACCTAGATTCTAGTGGTGTTGGCATCACCTCTGATCCCAAAAGTCATGGGATCGAGTCGCACCCTTTGCTAGAAGGATCCCATTTTTCCCTTACTTACATGGGATTTCAACTTACCTTATTAAAAAAAATACATGGTCTTGTTTTGGTTGGGCATGAATAATGTCCTTCAAACAACAGATACAAAGCAAACTTTTGAAAACACATTGCAATACATTAAACAACTTTTCTTAGATAATACTAAACAAGTCACCTTTTGAAATAATAATACGTTGATCAATATCGTAGATTCATCAAGTATCATAAAATAAAATGTTCATATTCTACTATCACATTTTAGTATTTTACCACATCAAACGTGTATTTTTTTTAATAGTAAAATTAATTCATCAAACTTGCATTGTATCTCTTGTCTATATTCCGTGATCCGATCTACCAAAAATATTATCAATTACTGAATTTTATCTATTTTATTAAAATTGCAATAAAGTCAGGTAATTCTTATCTAATACTATTGATTTATCAAATGCTCAATACAACTTTATCAATGCCTTAAATTTGAATCAAACTTCCTGATCTTGAAAACTCGTCATTTTAATTAAATTTACAAAATTATCCATATTAATTACTAATCTCTAATTATTCATCGAGAATGGTTACCCTAAAACAAACATTAAAAAAAATTAAAAAGTTAGTCTTTTCTCAAAGATAGATTCATCCCTCATTCACTGATAGATAGGGATAACAATTGGGCGGGGCGGGTGCGGAGGATGGTACCTCCACACCCGCATAAAATCCCCATCCCCGCCCCACCACCCATTGCAGGGGAAAATTTAAGACCCATCCCCGCCCCACCACCCATTGCAGGGGAAAATTTAAGACCCATCCCCGCCCCAATAGGTACGTATTAAAACTCATCCCAGCCCACCACCTGCATGGGTATCCGCACCCGCATCGTACCCACTTCATCCCCCCACCTCCGCATGGGTACTCGCACCCGCTTTGTACTCGCATCATACCCACATATTTATATTTTGCAAGATAAAATTATTAATAATATAAGTATATAAATAGAATTTTAATAATAAATATATGGTGCGGGCGGGGAGGGTGGGGATAGAGCGGGGCGAGCGGGGATGGGGCGGGTATAGCATAAAATCCACACCCGCTCCACCACCCATTGCGGGTACAATTTTAAACCCCATCCCGCCCCATCGCCGCCAAACCTAGATCCATCCCCGCCCCACTTGGGCGGGGATGGGGCGGATCTCCTACTTAACCCGCCCCACTGCCATCCCTACTGATAGATTTATCACTCAACTACTCAACCAGACACCAATGTTCCAAAACAATGTGCCTTATTGACCTGTGGGCAGTTGGGGTAGTCAAAGGTATATCCTATAGTATATAATCAAGTAGTCTATGCTTGTCTGGAGTGAGAATAATTTGTTTCTTCTTAAACATCTAATAAAATTGGAATGATACAGAAAATAAGGGCTCGTTCATTATCATTTTCTGTTTCTAGTTTTCAGTTTTTCTAAAAACCAAAATCAAAAATATGAAAACTAGAATAAGTAGTTTCCAGTAATCTGTTGTCAAATTTCAAAATTGACATGTTTAGTATAAGTATGACTAATTTTAAATTTATTATACCCCTTATATTATATGACTTTTATACTCATAAATCCAAAAACTGGAAACTTACAGTGATGTCAAACGGACCCTTAGTTATGACATGATTTAAGTCTCATATAACTCACTCCAAAAATATCAAATCAGCAATGTCTATAATTTTAGTGAAGGTGCATGACATATTGTTCAGGCGGAGAAAACTGAAAAGGGAAGATATACGTGAGACATGCTCCTCTTGAGAAATTACTAAATCATTTGCTTTTCTTATTGGAGCTCTCTATGCAGGAGAGAATTTTGAATCTCATCCCTTTTTAGGTCAAGTATGATAAATGGATGCAAAGCAGAAGTATAACATACTATTATATAGTTGAAGTGGTCTAATCATCCCCTTTGATACAATTTTACAAGTTTTGGCTGGTTTGAAAACTTTCTCATATGAACACTCTCACAACACCTCACAATTGAAGGAGATTTGGGGGGAATTATGAACATAAAACATAAATTTGTAGTTTTTTTTAATGGTTGGTTAGATTGATTTGATTGTACTACGTTAATTCTACAACAATAACACTTGATGTTTCGGGTTAAATGCCCTTCCCTCACACTCGAAGTCGATCATCGTGATTGTGAGATTCAAGTTCAAAGGTATAAACCAGGTATATGTGCCCAAAAAAGGGGTTGAGATATCTAAATGCTTGTCTTCATATTACAAAGCTGAGAATAAACCTTTAAGAATTCTTTCTTGTAAAAGAGGAGAAAGACAACCAAAACCAAGGGGTTAACTTATAAAAGAATAGTAGATGTTAAATGCATAACAACATCACTCAGAAGTAACAGTCTCCGGACTCTCATTCTCTTCAGAAGGAGAAAACAAGTCCTTGCATAATTCTCCATAGAATCTACCTACCAATTCTATGAAAATAGGACTTTTCAGATTCCTCCAACAGTACAGGAGCTCCTCCACATCCATCAAATCCTTCACTTTCCCTTCTTCAACAATTATCTCCACCATATAGTTCTCAAAACTCTTGCATGCATGTTCTACATCTTCGAGATCATCCGAGCTCTCTTTCTTACTATCATCACTTTTTCTAGCAAACCCCGGTGTTATAGGTGATGGGAATGGCTCCTTCACATGCCCTCCTGATGATGGACTTACACTTCTAGCATCTCCCATGGCTTGATCGTTGCTTTCAGTTTCTATGTCTTTAGCCTTTCTTAAGGAGAATAGAACTGTCAGGTATTCAGCTATGCGTACCTTTTGAATGGGTTGGGGTTGGTTGGACGATTTAACACGCTTCTTGCGCCGGAAAGTTTTTCTGAATTTCGAGGAGAGAGAAGGGCGCTTTTTTCTTAGCCGGACTTTGTTCTTGGGACGGCAACGAGGAAAGGTGAAAGCCTTGATGGAGAAGGGTTTTCTGAACCGGACAACTTTGGTTCGGGTTTTGGGTTTAGAACGGCGTTTTGGCATACGGAGTGTAGGAGTTCTTGAAGACATTGAAGGTTTATCACATTTATGCTTGAAGATGGATAAAAGCTTACTACAAGGTTCCATGACCTTGGCTTTGAAGTGAAACAATGTTTTTAGTTTCATTTCTCAATAATGAGGTGACTAATTAAGCTTCTAAGAGAAGTTAGCCTGTACTTAGATTGGCAATTGAGTTTTGGTTGAAGATATATGGGATTGGTGCATTAGATAGACTATGGGTTAAGGAAAGAAAGGATATGATGATGATGTTAAAACTTTAAAGGTTGGTGGTTTGATATTCGCTGCCTACTCTAAACATTGAAAATTTGTTACTGATACTTGGGTACACGTCTAAAAGGATTCAGGGGAGTGGGATCCCATGAAATAATATACTTGGTGAGATGACTTCTAAGAATTTTGCATATACTATATGCTTCCACCTGTACCAACCACTATGTGGAGTAACATATTTTGGAGAACCATTCATCCAAGTTGAACGGGTCATCTCTGACCCACCCTCGATAACCCGACTCGAAGTTAATCAGTGTACCTCAAGCTGAGCCAATCTAAACAAGCTAAATTCAACCTGATTTCAACATGTTTATCTCATTTTCATGTATTTTGATCATAACCCGAAATCAAAACCGAACCCGACACATGGACCCGGATTGCCACAAGTCTTTCCAGTGGACCGGCATTGCACCCTCCTTTTGACCATATCATAAACACTGATTCGTTTATTCCCATAGGCCATAACAATGAAAAAATGAAATTCTTGGAGAAAAAAAAAAGAAAGGGAAAAGAACGAGTAATCATAGTAGATTTTGAATTGGGCAATGGCCAGGCAAGCATTTTTTATGTAGCCATAAAGAAAGAAGTAGGGGTGAAGTGTCATAGTCAATACTTCAACGACGACTATTATGAGAAATATAGAAGAATATAGACAGTAACGTGCACAAGAGTAAACTAATCACAACTTCATGAGATAAGCCGTCATTAATATCATAAGTTTGTACATGCAGAAACTCAACTCTATCCTTTGGATACTTTCTCTAGTAGCAATTATTCAACAAAACTGGTATAGCAGCTCTATAGCCGTATACTTCCAAGCCTCATGTTACAAAAACAACGAAACATTCACATTCGACGCTTCCAATGAATAATGATTTCAGTATAGCAAGAAAAAGCAATCAGACACAATATATGCCTGAGGTAACCCTATTCTAAGCTCCACTATGCTTTGTGCCTGGGTCATAAAACAATGGAAAACACTAGAAGGAGAGCAAGTTCACGAGTGAACAAGTGCGAGGAATGGATGTGGGCCAATACCAAGTAGATGTACCAAATCACCCGCTCTCAAATGTTTACCAGTTATGGGTTCTCTATTTAGCCTCACTCTAGAGTAATTTAGTGTGGTTTTGGTTTATATCCATCAACTGCAAAATTTCTGGTGGCCACAGGCAGAGCCAAGCGAATTCCGTCTAGTTCAGGCTTTGCTTCGATTTGGCAACCCAGACGAGACCTAAACAAGGATCATGAGGTGTGGGACCGGAATACACAACTTGTAATGAATTGAACAAAGTAGAGAAGATATACTCACGTTTCGGTAAGCCCAAAGGCGAGGTCCAACATGTCATTTTCTTCGTCAGATGGATCTGGCAGTCTGTTGTAATGATCCACATCCTGTAAAACAAAGCAAATCAAAATTTGAAGCCATTGGGGATATGAGCCTATGAGGTTATAATAGAATCCTATATTTTACTCAGACAATCAAAAAAGTGATATTGACTGCCTTACCATCACAATAACATGACATGTAGAACATGCACAGGATCCTTCACATGCTCCTGTAAAAACAAATTACAAGTTGGCTAGTAGTACTAAAGAAGTCTGAGAGACATGTAAACAAAACACTACTTGATTATAAACAATCATGAAAGTCTTAAAAGCCGAAGGAGATAATTAGGCATTTTACAATTTCACGACAGTTCACAGGCATCAAAGACTTAATTACCACAAATAAGTTCACATTCAAAGACAGAAAGGTATCAGGATAAGTAGAATGCTTACCTTCTAGCTCAATGTCATTCGAATGAGCAGCTTCTAACATGCTTGTGCCAACAGGAACCTTAATATGTTTCTCCTCTCCATCGGTTTCAACAAATGTCACATTAATTCTGTAGTATTGAAAGCACAGTAGATGATAAGAGTAAGAGAGTGCAAAGGTGAGGCACGTAATTTACTTGATAGAAGCAGACAACCACTCATCAAGGATAAGAAAACACCCAACAAAAATGCACATGCCTGTAGTAACAATAAACAAATGATCCTTGTAGGACTACAATTTCAGTATAATTTTATTTTACTACCGCCCCTCCCTCAAAGGAATAAAGGGAAAAGGATATGGAATAATGTTCTGATAGCAGCTATATGTAGAGAAAGAAGGCAATGATGCTTACGTTTGCTCCTCTTCAGTAGCGGCAGTGGTACAAAAAAATCGGTGCGTCTGAAGAAAAAACACAGCATATGCATATGAGTAGATATGACAGTAGAAACAATTGATTTTACAACTCTTTAAGCTACACAGAGCAGTTCAATATTATCTTCTAATCTCTCCAATCTAACTAATCAGCCAACTTAGAATCTCCTGCATAGGGCCAAGGAAAAACATGTACAATAAAAGCATCAAGTAATTGGCACTCCTCACCAGCCAATCAGCCATAGGTAAATGAAGCTCTCCTAATTCTATAAGATGATTGCGGTGAACTTAGAAAAACCAGCCACAAACATAGTCTTAAAAGTACATTAGCAAGGAAACTGTCACATATAGCCATAAAACCTTAAACCATTCAAAAACACAGCCATATCATTGGTATAAGATGATTGCGTTGAACTTAGAAAACCGGCCACAAAAACAATCTTAAGACTTCATCAGCGAGGAGAACTTTCACATTATAGCCAACAGAACCTTGAACCATCAAAAACTCAGCCTTAACATTGGTATATGTTCAAGGCAAGAGGAGATTATGTTTTCAATGATTTGATGACAAACTTAATTAGAATATGAAAAATGTCTCTGCTAGTATCTGCTCAAAATGTGGATAATAGATACCTGAGGGGGGAGCTGAAGCAGAGTCTGTATCCTGCTAGACGATGCATATAGATAAGGTGTCCTTTGTACGTGTGCCAATTGCCCTAGCAGAATAAAGAGTTTGATGTCAAAAGATAGATAGAACACTCTGCACAAACCCAACTTAGTGGAATACCCACAGAAGGTGCTTTCATAGACACGCTTAACCAGTCATGACTCATGAACACTAACAAAACAATTTTAGTATTGCTTATCGCGAAACCAAACCAAATTTCAACAATAATTAATACTTTGTTCTTTAAGTTCCAATTTTCCCTTTCTCTAGATATAGCATCAACAACAACAACAAACCCAAAGCGATCCCAACAGGTTAGAGTTTTTCTCTAGGATGATAGCTAACATTCAACACAGTTACAAGAAACTTGACTTTTCTAACTTACAAGCACATTTTACGAAAGCTAGTATTCATCCTAACTGTAAGGGAGAAAAAGTGCAGCAAGTAGCACATATCAAAAGTTACCAAAAGAAACGTTCTCAATGCCACCCACATCTATAGGTTAGAATGCCACCTCATCTTTGTGTCTCTTTGTCTATCCAATTTGTTCTTCTCAAATCTTACTGATATCTCTGCTGATTCTTTTGAAATTATGACCATCAAATTGAAGACACTTCTATTGTTAATTACGTGCCTCATATCCAGAAAATGATTACTGCAAGAAACTTCAATTTGGTTTAGTATACATTTACTCTCATCCCTTAAAACTAGCCAAGGCTATATTCATTCCCCCAGCTATTAGTGCTACATTTTACTCACATATCAGACTCAGCATCCACGTCCCGGATTTTTTGAGATGCAAGTAAGAAGTTTAAGAAATCAAACTCTACATCTCAATCAAAACATTCTGTAACTGTAACTACACCTATATTAATGTTCTCAATCTTTGAAATTAAAAACCATCTCCAACCTGTGGAAGCAATTTTCTAATCCATGAAACATAAAAGAATACAGCTCACATCTAGCAGCTTTATCCTCGACGCCCCTACGAAATTTCGTCATCCTATCACACGACTTCTACTGTTTTATCACCTAAGTTAGTTGTTGTTCTGGAGAAATCATATAATAGAGCAAAATACAATAAACAAAATGCATACACAAACACTCAAACATTGACAAACAATTTTACCACAAATAGAAACCTAGAAACTAGAACTTGTAGTCTATATCAACCAAACAAGCGATTTATACAAAGCATATACCAATAGTGAACATTTGATATTAGATAATTGGAAAGCACACAAATTTGCATTTTAATAAAACAAACCTTGAGTCAATTTCTTGATAGCCTGAGCTCCAAAACTAGAAATTCTAGGAACCCACATAATATAGGTGAGTTATGAAACACCCACAATCTGAAAATGGAGAAAAGGAACAAAATTGATTCAGCAAACCAACATAACTATAAATTGATGGGTAATTGAGAAACCCTAGATCAAAAAGTATAACATAGAAGCAAATGCAACACAAAATGAGCAGCTCAATAATACAAAAGATAGCAACTTTTGGCACAAAATCACAGTCTCAATTGGAGACCTAAAAATTTAAAACGAGATAAATTGAGCTGACAATTTTTAAAGTTCATCAAGAATCTTTAACTTTTACCGGAATATCTATCAATTAATTCATTATACTACCACCGTCGAACAAACTAGCTGCGAAATGTTAATTACAACAAAAAATCGAAACTTTAGTTCAGCATAACAATCAAACAATTGAACCAATTAAGCTCGAAGTTAACCAATTAACTCACCCCAAACCCTAATTATTTAAACAAGTTTGAAGTTGAAGATTGCAATAACAAATTTACAAAATTTGAGGAACTATAAAAGCGAAAAAAGCAATGTATAGGAAAAAGAATTGGCAAGAGTACTTACTGGAATAAAAATGGCTGCAGTTTAGTTACTGGATACCGGTTGCTGTTTTGTTGGAGTTTGGGAGGGGGGAGAGAGAGAGAAAGAGATTGCTTTTTTTTTTTTTTTGAGGAAATAAAGAGATTGCTTATATATTGATGTTTAAAATAACATAAGGATGGTTTTTAATTTTATTTTTTGAGAGGACATTTGGATGATTAATTACCGAGAATCTTGGTGCACAAGAATAAAGATTAAGTTATCTTAGAGCCATGGAGGAAAAAGTTAGAATCTTAAGGGTTTAGGCTAAGTCGGAGAAATGCTTAATATATAGATTGAATTTTAGTAATGTGAGGGAGTCGAATAGGGATGTAATGATAATAGATGGTAAGAAGTTTTATTTTAAGTGAGTGTATTACTAGAAGCCTCCACCTCTTTTCCTCTTAAACCCTAACCTCCCTTACCCCTTCTTCATCAGTTAGGGGTTGTCATGGATGATTTTATCCATGGTAAGCCCCTCTTGCTTTTATTTTCAGTTTTTTGTTCATTTTCTTATTTTGTTGAATAAATTAGTCTCTCTTTATGAGATTTTTTCAAACTCTCTTATGGGGATTTTAGTTTTTTTTGGAGATCTCCTTCTTTCCTATGGGAGTTGTGAGTATGATTTTTTTGTCTTTAGGTATGAGAAATTGTTCTCATTGGTTGAAGTTCGAGACTCAACAAGGTATTGAAATCTCGGATGCGGTCAATCGTGACTCGATCAATAATGCTTCTTCCCAAACTATATTAGAATGATAGACTTCCTCAGCAATAGCTGCTTGATTCAGCAAATAGAATGGGGATGCACTGTATTGTTCGATTTGGTTCATTGTAGTTTCTTCGAAGACGAATTTGATTTAACCTTGTTTGATTGTATCTTATTTTTCTTTAATACATATTGTAGATGTCGTTTGGCCTTCAATTAATGAAATTTCGCTTTCAAAAAAAAAATGAGTGTATTAACTATGTTGGGTCGATTATATAAATGAATGGAGCTGTTGATTGTGATGTGGTTCAAATGATATAACTTGGATGGCTAAACTGGAGAGGAGCAACAGAGATATTGTGCAGCCGTAATGTACTTTTGAGATCAAACCGAAAAATCCATAAAATGTTTATTACTTTATTAAACAAACTTTGTTATTTGGGTTGTATGTTTGAGAATTATCATTTTATGGGATGACATAAATCCTATGTCGAGATAAATGTGTAGGAACATAATATGAGCTAGATTTCAGGATGAAGGTATTAGAAAGAAGGTTTGAATTGCGAATAAGGTAAGAGGTATTCGATTACATAATTAGTTTGGGCATGTGAGATTCGACAAAATAATGCACCTATAAGAGTAGTATAGAGATGGGGTTATGAAGATTTTTTTTCAAAAGTCAAAGGAATATAAAATTTTAGTTCATACAGCCAACACCTCATCCTGCTATTAGGATTAAATATTTGACATTATTGTTGTTGCATTAATATATTCAAACCCACAGCGATTGGCATGGCCCATGCCAAGGAATGGCCTTGCATGTATCTAACATGTATGCCTTAGATGCACAGTGCCAATCATATGTATAAGGTTTTTTTTTTGTTAAATCACTTACATATAGATAAGTTACGCTCTGAAATATTTCCAAACTCCAAAACACTACTTACCTCAAAGAGACAAAAATCACATCTTCTACAAAAATTTAATTCCTATCAAAGAAATATCAATCCTTCAACAATTCATTGACACCTTAATATGTGTAAAGTTTGTAAACTTTATGATCCAAAACCTATATACAAAAGTTTGTTACATTCTTGAAATGCAACAAGACACGTCATGGATAATGTTGTCACGAACAAATGGAAATTCAAAGACACATATTTGGGGCGTTTGGTTTTTGAAAAGGAAAAGAAAAAGGTTGAAGAAAGAAAAACAAGGAGAACGGAAAGGAAAACCCTTTGATTAAAAATATTGTTTAGAAAACCCCTCTTCCTCTTCTCCACCATATTATACCCCCCCTCTCTCTCTCTCTCTCTCAAGTGCAACTGGCCGCCGCCCCCTCCCCTCACCGCTGGTAACAAACAATAAGTAATGAAATTTGATTCTTTTACCCTTTCCTAAAAACCTCAAACCAAACACCCTCCTAAATATAAAGCTTTAAAAAATGTATCGACAGTGCCAAATATACTGCGCTAATATTCCCAATGAAAATCCATTACGTCTATCATGCACTTGGATTTAGGTATACTTGAAGAGCACTCACGAGGCAGGGCAGTATCAAAAGAGATGAAATTCAAAAATACTATATCAGATTTTTATTAGTTACGATGCTTTAACATTTAAACTATTCGCATATTAACTTTGACCGAAAATATTTGACTCATATATAAAATGTCGTTGGACTTAACTCAATATATATATTTCAATAATTTTCACTAAATCTAATTAATTAGAGATATTTACGATTAAACTTATTCGTTGACAAATGTGAAAGTCAAAGCCTTGCAACTAACAAATATTGGAGAAAAAATTAAATCCTTAAAAAGAATAAATGTGATACTATCACAAAGCTAAAATAAAAGAAGCTACAAATGAAATTTAGAAGAGACTATAATTTTTTTGGTTAAAGGAGGGCTTCCATTAGAAAAGGGTGCACGATATATGTTTACAACTTACATTCTTACAACATATTTACAAACGCCGCATCTTACATCACCTAACTCCTAAAAGGATAGAGAGGGAAAAGAAGCTAATATGTGCAAAGATAAAAGAAAGAAACCAAAAGAAAAAGAAAAAGAAAAAAAAAAAGGAAAGGAAAATGAAGAACAAGGCAAATTTGTTCCTCCTCTATCAGTAGCCCAGCCCGTAAAAGTTGCTACTCCATTGTCGTCAACGATCCAAAGCACTTATCATAATCCTGTACAACAACCATTATGATAAAATAAAATGTTACTATTTGGCTTAAAATTTATATATCATGAGAAAAAGTGAAAAGATAATCCAATCATCATATAAACAATCCCAAAAAAAAAAGTTTTATAATTGGTTTTTACCGTAGCTAAAAAGGTTTATAACTTGGTTGACCCATTGGAATCCAACTCAACATTAACAATTATTTTTTAATGATTTATTAGGAACGGATAATTTACCCAGCAGTGGGTAGATGTAGTTTGTTTTTATTAGCTTTTTATGTTGGCTTTTGCATTTAACAGCCAACACTAACATAATTTTACCAATTACTTTTGTAAACATCCAACATAAACCACTAATACAAATGATAGCCAAACCAATTAAGGAATACAGCTAACAATCAATTGTGAGACACCCTTTTATGACTTTTAAGATCAATACCTACCAACTACTTGTGTTTAACAGTAAGGGTCTGTTCTCTTCGTCATAAAACCAACTGAACTGAACTAAATTGAATTAAACTAAATTAAATTATAACTAATTAATAGTAATAATTATCATTTAAGAACTGAACTGAACTGAAAATAAACTGGGGAGAACATGCCCTAAGAATTTCCCTTATCATTTTATTCCCACTCCAAATTCAATCATCATGGTTGGCCAAGAAAATAATTTCCATTCAAACAAAAAACAAAAGATCAAAATTCTTCAAAAGATGAAGTACACAAGAAAGAATAATGAGAACGAACCAATCATAAACTGTGGGACTTGTCGCCTCGGCATGTTTCGACGCTTCGAACGCTGGTTTTTTCCTGGTGAATTTCTTCACATTCTGATCCTTACCCATTCCCCAGGCTGTGAACATCAAACATGATAAGTACTTATTATATTTCACCTTCATGGATAAGAAAAATCACTTCATATTGGCAGCACAGCATATAGAAAAAAGAAACATAAAACAAAATTAGGTACTACTTCAATATCAAGTATTCGATCCGTTCTCTTTTGTTCTTCCTACATGACTTTTTTGTCCGAATAAAAAAAACAAAAGAGAACGGGGAGGGAGTAATTAGTTTTTTTAATGATACCTTAGTACAGGCCTTGCCTATAATTGATAAAATGTCAATGGGAGTCATGAAATTTTTTTTGCTTTCAGATTTCCTTCTTTGAATTACACTAGTTACATCACTAATGCTCATACTTGAATTAGCGAGTTCAAAGCTTTCATGGTGTCCTATTTTTTGGTAAATTATTATTTTTATCTTCTTACTCATTAAACAAACACTGAAACACCTCATCGAACTATATATAGTAGTAAATTATCACTGGAGAATATAGTTTGACAGCGAAAATTGAAATACTTCAGGTTGTAAAAAAAAAAAACTTTAGATCTCAGTCGCTCTATTTTACGATCTAAATAAATGATCAGAACTAATATTGTAATTACAGCCTAACATTTCATTGGAATTAAGTTGATTTTTGATTCTTTAACAACATGTTTGTATCATCTTCATATGAAAAAGATGTCATTTTCATTTTTCATGTCAATTATCAATCGTTAATAATTTTTTTAACAAAACAAACTCAAATTATGCTCTTACTTAAGTTTCTAATCTGATCTGATCTAATCTGATCTAAATCTTTACAAACGTCGTCATAAGTTCAAGACAACATAACCTTAATACAAAGATATTAACAAAATATCATAAAATCTAATATTCAAAAACAAAGTATAAGAAATTATTCAACATCAAACATTCAACTATTCCAAAAAATAAAAAATACAACAATCACTTTCATGAAAATAATAGAATATTAGTACTGTAATAAAATGATAAACATTAGTCAAAAAAACAAAAATGTAGGTAAGACTTACGTGAGAAAGGAGAAGAGGGCCCACTAGAGGGGGTAGGAGAAGAAGCAGGAGATCCAGGATCAACGGATAAGTTTTTGGGACGAAGGATAGTGATACTACGAGTAACACCAACCGTCTGATCATTATGATCATCATGATAATCAGTAGTAACAATGGGATGATTAGGTGATCTAACGGCTGATAATTGTTTATACTTCCGGAGACTACCTACACCCTTTTTTGGTGCTGGTCCGGCCAAAGTTTCGTCCCATAGATTATCTAGGAAACTCATATTTATTTTTTGGGATTTTTAAAAAAATAATAAAATTCCTTATATTATATAGTGTTATGAGATTGAGAAAAATAAAATAAAAACTCTAGGATTTATGTATTTATTATTTTAATTTAATAAAACGAAGAGGGTGGGGGTAATAAGAAGAAATGGAAAGAAAAAATGGGGTGGTGTTTATTTTGTGGAATAAGAGTGAGAAAAGTATTGAAAGGAAGAGTAGAAATGGGGTTTTATAGAAGGGAGTGGATAAGATTTTGTTGGATAAAGAGGCTCCGATTTGTAAGGATTTGTCAAGACTTCAAAACCATCAAATAATTTAGTAGGCAACTATGCATGATGTGGATATGAGCCATCAGGGAATTCCAATCTATGTTGTTTAGTCTAATTATGAGTTTGACATCTAGATTAGAGTCACTTAATGACTTAATGTACACTTAGGATTAGGGCTGACAAAAGGTGACCCAACCCGACAACACGACCTAAACCTAACCCGAAATAAGCGGGTTAGGGTTGAGATTTTTGACGATTAACCCATTTAATTAAATGGGTTAGGTTCAGGTTGACATTTCCAACCCGAAAATGGCCTTGCAACCTTATTGACTTATACATATAGAAATTTTCGGGAAAATATATTGGTAAATCTAAAATTTGGTTAAAAAAAGTAAAATATCGTTAAAATATGTCATAATTATTCTAAGAAACTCTAAACATGCATACTTTCAATAGTGAACTTGCTCATTTAGCTTTTTAAGAAAATAATTATATTTTATTATGATAATAATAATGATTAAATGGGTTATATGGGTAACCCATTTATTAAATAGGTCGGGTCAGGGTTGAGTTTTTCGACCTGTTTATTAAATGGGTTAGGTTTGGGTTGAGGGATTCTTTACCCATTTATTATCGACCTGAACACGAGCCCGACCCAACCTGACCTGATTGCCAGCCCTACTTAGGATTTTCCTTTTATTGTTTTTTTCTTTTAATATACGGAAATTAGATAGACGATATTCAAACGCACATAGCAGATTAGATTTTATCTCTTCATAATTTGAATGATTTCCCGATCTAATTAGACGTTAAAATAAATTAGTACCTGATGTGGGAAAGGATTCTACCACGAGTAGATACTTTGTTTTTTTATAGTGAATCCTAACTATTCAATTATCCGTTCTCCATAAGAGGATGGAAATGAATGTGTACAAGAAATGTCTGATTCAGCATGAAAATAAAAGGTTGTCGTGTTTGTTAATGAAAAAGGCATGTTTATATTTTTTTAATGTCGAAATTGGATTTGTAAGAATTTTTAAAAATATATATTAATATATAAAGTTATGAAAGAGTTTTATAAATGAATCTAACAATAAAGATTTGACATTATCAATATATATTAAGAGAAAATGAAAACCAATAGATATTAAATGGGCTCTTGTTGCATTGTTTTTCATTTCATAGTTCGTTTCACATAATAAAAAATAGTAAAAAAAAAAGAATTCATATCTTTGGACTAGTACTATGATATCTCCTAATATAAATTGTTATGAATTGTATTTTGTATTTGTGTATGTTGTAATACTACCTCCGTTTCTTTTTAAGTTACTCACTTCACTTTGGGGGAGAACCAAGCAGAAAGTGCAAAAGTATGAGAGATAAACTAAAAAGGTGGAGAGAGAAATTAAAAAGTGGGTTTAAATATTAAAATGTGGATGACATGGGTGGAAAAAGAGGAGAAAATAGACGTGACATGTTACCAAAAAATAAAAAAATAACGAGTGTGTAGATTATAAAAGAAACGGCCCAAAAAGAAAAGTGTGTAGATTAAAAAGAAACGGAGGTAGTATTACATACTATATCTATTCTTTTTAATCTACACAGTTTGACTTTCACGCTTGTAAATGCAAATTTTGACCATTAATAATATCTTTTATTAGGATCAAACAAAAAATTATAAAAAGTGCATATACGAAAATGTATATATTGAGACGAATCTAACAAGATCCCACATGACTCTATTTTTCCTTAAGTATAAATTACAAACGATGGGCAAAGTAAATATGTAAATAGTGCTAAAGCACATGAAAAATATATACATTAAAAAGAAAAGGAAGGATTATCATCTTGATAAATATGGGAGACTAATTGTGTTTTTTTTTTATAAGGAGAACATAAGAGACTATTGTGATTGAATGTGCCTATTTTATTTATCAAAATTATGTAAGTGTTATTCACCTAAGTGTTAGTACCTAGTTGATATTTACTTAAATTATCTTAGTGTTATTTTGACTAGGTCTTAAAAGGAATAATTATGAAATTTCTAATTATACCTGTCATATCTATTTACAGGTTTTTATTGCATCCAACCCCTATTCATATGCATGTACACTTACCAAGGACCCTTGGGTCCAATGGTATGGCTTCTTATCTCCCACATGGGAGATCAAGGTTCAAATCTTTGTGGTAGCAAAATTTCAATATTGTTGGGGAGGAGGGGGGTTTGGGGCTTGTTGGGCTCTGCAGGTGAGTGTCACTTGTGCGAGGGCGGCGGAAAAATTAAATCTTCTTACTACGGGTTCCCGAAAGGGGACCCAAAAAAAATGCATGTACACTTTACAATGTTACGACTTATGAGTTATGACAACGACACACATGGTTTTAAGTGATTAAGTATGGCAAGTAAAAACTCAAACATAAAAAAAACATGTGATTATATGTATCGAGAGGACCAACTCAACCATAAAGCTAAGCTGATGGTTAAAGTTACAGTCGGCAAAATAGACTTGTACTCGCTGACTCGACCTGTTACTTGTTCTTCACCCAGAAATAGAATTGAAACCGAAATAAACCGACTCGGAAGTAAATAGATCTGAATATGATATGAACATGAAGTGACTCGACCCAAATCGACTCGATAAGGATGACAGGAACCCGACCTGAAAAGTTGTCATATTAGTTACTTTTTAAACAAAATTAAAGAAAAAATTGTCATAATTACTAAATATAAGTTAGCCATTGCCCATTAATTATTTGATAGGATAGATTTAGGAGTATTTCCTAAATCTATCCTAACATTATTTCACTTACTCTTATGAGTCTTATTTGTGTTTTTTTTATTTGCTAGATTAGAAAGTCGATTTAAGTTGACCCGATCTAACGTGACCCGATTTAACCTGACATGGGGCTAACTCGACCCGAAAATTATGGGTCAGAGGTGGACTCGTCATGACCCGAATGTAACCCAAGCATAAAGCTGACCCGATTATGACCCGACCCGTATGACCCATTTGCCACCTCTAGTTAAAGTCTTAGGAATAGTTTCATACTAATATCACACCCCTCACGCAAAAACTCTTTGGGCTTGAATTGTGAATGCAGCACATGCCTCCGTCATACCTAGTGGTAAATAATAAGTATTCCACTTAGAAAGAAGGGGTAAATGGGATTGGAACCCGTGACTTTTATGTCACGTTGGCTTTAATATCATGTCAGAGGATCAACTCAACCAAAAGTTTAAAGTTTTAGTTGAATTTCCAAAAATACTTTTAAGTTTTATCATTACGTAAAGGTCTATTAATTTTAGATTTGTGTATTGTATACGTTCATAAAACTTGTAATATGCAAGTTTAAAAAATGCAAGCACTACAATACATGCACTCGTTTAGAGGACTTATATTCCATTGAAGTCAACTGTAAATGAAACAAGATTATTGTGCAAAGGCTTTCACACATGACGTTATGCAATGGAAAAATAATCTTAACCATTCATCGAGATTTATGTTTATGTTACTATCTGCATAAAGCATATATAATAATTGTCTCATACAAGAGAAGTTCAATTTACAAATTAATCACGTTGTTGCATCAACTTCTACATTGTCATTTGTTACCAACCAATTACTCCATCTAGTTGACCTCAAATTTTCATTTGATATCGAAGGCAAAAGCAAATGTTATCAATAGCATCACCTATGTGATAATCTTTCAAAGTATGTTGATGTAACAATGTGATCATTCATAATTTCTTTCTTTTATTGTTGATACAAGAGAGAATGAGATTTGTACTCTAAATTGTTTTTGTGCAGACAACTATCATGAATGACAGTAGATCTTTCATCGAGTTGTCCTTCTCACATTGGACAATACTTCAAAACTATATAATATTGGTGTATTTACGACAAAGTAATTAACAAATTCAATTTAACTAAAGTAGTATCAAAATGAGTTGTACCAAAAAAATTAGAAACACTCCAGTGATATAACTAGAGGCGATCATGTGTCGGATTAGGCCAAGATTTTTGTCCAAATAAAGTGGTCGGCCAAGTGTTTGGGCCGGGCCAAACTCTAGTCTGAAATGTTTTTGTACAAACTTGATAAAATGAAACTGGGCTCGTTTGAGATAATTCAGATTTTAGGGTAAAGTAGAATATAAAAAATACATTTAAGGTTTTTACAATAATCATGTCCAAAACCTCAATATTTGTCCATAATACTAGTCAAGCTTAAATTGATAATCTCTCAACCTTAACTCTGCTTTTTCCTTGTGTCGGCCTCGTACATTAATGATGGGAACCACTGCCACTGGCCCACTAGTATAGTGTAGTAGGAGTATAGGTTAAAAATTCTTTATTGATTTTTTATTTTGGAAGAGGGGGTTGTGTCAGTGTCATGTGTGGGGTGGGGCCATGTGGTAAAACGGCCCTTTGAGGAGAATAGTTATACCAAGTCAGCAAGACGACAACTACGATGAAACAAGATAAGATCGAATTGTTATCTTCAACGACTGACAGGCAGCTTCTTTTTTTGTGACAGACTGACAGGCAGCTTAACTAAGCTTCAAAGAAGCTTCACTCTTTACTAAAGTAGTTAAATAGATTTAAGATCTACTAGTGAGTACTGAAGCTCTGTTCTTTTGGACTTATTTTCAGCAAAATTAAGTAAAAATAAGTTCAGTTCAGCAAAAATAAGTAAAAATAAGTTCAGTTTAGCAAAAATAAGTAAAATTCAGCAAAAATAAGTTCAGTTTAGCAAAAATAAGTTCAGTATTAATATAATATTGTAATTATTATTTTTGTTTTCAATATTACTATTAATATTGTTATTATTATTAATATTATAATTATAATAACGATGAATTTGTAATTTTTTTTATAATTATAATAGCGATGAATTTGTAATATTATTATTATTATTTATTATTTATTATTTATTATTATTATTTATTATTCATTATTATTTATTATTTATTATTTATTATTTATTAGTTAATTATTATTATTTATTATTTATTATTATTTATTTATTATTATTTATTATTTATTATTTATTATTATTTATTATTATTATTTATTATTTATTATTTATTATTTATTATTTATTATTTATTATTTATTAGTTAATTATTATTATTTATTATTATTTATTATTTATTATATATTATTAATTATTTATTATTAATTATTTTTAATTATTATTATTTATTATCTAATATTTAATATTTAAGATTTATTATTTAATATTTATTATTATTATTATTATTATTATTATTATTATTTATTATTTATTATTTATTATTTATTATTTATTATTTAATATTTATTATTTATTATATATGATTTATTATTATTATTTATTATTTGTTATTAATTATTTATTATTTATTTTTATTATTATTATTATAATAATTATTTATTATTTATTATTTATTATAATTATTTATTATTTATTATTATTATTATTCTTTATTATAATTATTTATAATATATTATTATTATTATTATTATTATTTATTATTATTATTATTAATTATAATTATTATTTATTATTATTATTATATATTATAATAATTATTTATTATTTATTATTATTATTATTTATTAATATTATTTATTATTATTAGTTATTAGTTATTCGTTATTATTTATTATTATCTATTATTTATTAATAATTATTTATTATTTATTATTAT